>OZ020509.1:12849593-14257093 GCA_963971375.1 Platycheirus rosarum | reverse complement strand
TTGAACCCCTTCTATTGAAGGAAGATTAAAAACTGGTGATTTACTTTTGTCAGTAAGGAGAACCAGTTCTGTATTTTGCAGATTGACCACTAGCCTACATTTCCTTGACCAGGTATTTACCAAGGATAAAGCTCCTTCTATCTGTTTACTAATAGTGGAGCGAAATTTTTCGAGTTGCTAGCAGAGCTAAATAATCTGCATAAGCTACTACTCTGACTCCACTATTTTTAAGTCTTATAAGAATCACGTTGACCACAGGTACCCAGAGGAGGGGAGAGAGAACACCACCTTGTGGAGTGCCTCTGGATATTGGTACTTTAATCAACGCTCCTCTCAGCTCTGATCTGTCAATTTCTTAACATGCACATTATCCACCCGATAATGGTATTGTTCACATTAAGGTTCACAAGGGCTCTTTTCACTGCGTCATTTTTCAAATTGTCATTTTCACTTCCGAACTCATTCTATTGCGAATATACTTAGATGTCTATTAGTCTTTCAAAAGCCTTTAAGGTGAATAGCGTTAGTATGACTGGGTTTACCAGCTTTCGGTATAAAGACCATTTTCACTTCACGCCATGCTTAAGGTACATATCCCATTTTGAGGCTATTTAAGAATTATGTTTTTTAGGTCTGGTGTTATTATTTGTTCACTTTTTTGTAACATCATGGGAAAGATGCCAAATATCCTCGAGGATTTATATGGAGAGAAGGAACTAATAGCCCATTTTATTCTTTCTTCCGTTATAATATCCGGTGGTGCTACTCGTTCATGATACTCATATTCTTGATTGTTACTCTCATCGTAGCTACATCCAAGGAAATGAGTGTTAACTAGGAGCTCCAGTGTCTCAGTACAAGACTCTGTCGAGTGTTCATTTGGATCTTTGAGAGATCCTAGAGCAATAGGTTCTTTGGCAAGGATCTTTCTGAGGCTAGCTGATTCAGCGGGTATTTTCTACTTCGCTGCAGAAAGTTTTCCACGAAGTTCGCTTGGCACGCTGTGTCTCATCTTTAAATTTACTTTGACTAGATTTACAGATTTCCCAATCATTGTCTGTTCCTGTGCGTTTGTACATTGACTAAGTTGTTCTGTGTTGAGAGATCTGAGGTATCTTTCGATACGATCTTTTTGGCTGGAGGTCCACGCACAATGAGCCTAGTTTTATGTCTGGTGAGTTGCATGATCTCTTTCCTGTCAATTAGGTGAAGGTCGGCATTCGTCCAGGAAGCTGAGGTCTTGGCGATGAAATCTTGAAGCCATGTGAGAGTGTGTCCATCTTCGCATGTCATCACTTTAAAACCCTGAACAGTTTTGAGGGTACCAAAAAGTGGGAGGGTCCATTCTTTAAGATAGCCTCATTGACTGCGTCAAGGATTTGCAGTTCTATTATTTGCCATTGACTCTCTTTGAGTGTCCGTGTAGGATTGCCATAATCAACCACGGCTACTTGTTGTCCTACAATAGTCAACAGTGAGAGTCTGGCTTTTTCATTATTGCGTGGCGAAATTGTAGAGCTAGTGATGTTGTGCCTTCCTCTTTTGGACGTGTTCGCAATAGGTTTGATGTCAGTCAAGTCGGTTCTTCTCAGTTTAGCCGATATTGGGATCGAGAGCTGTTGGCTTTCCTTTCCTATCTGAGGCAATTTAGCGTTGTCTGATTTCTTAGAGTTCGGCTTTGTCTTTTTCCGTTGTGGTTTTGTGGTTGTCTCCGGTTTCGTCAGCAGCTTTTGCTTAGCTTTGTCCAAAGCTTTGGACGTGGAATGTAGGGATTCTTTTTTTAGTCAAACAACGTGAATTTGGAATAGTTTACCCGGCGAGATATTCCCTTGCCATTTTGATCTGCAAACATTCAAAAGCAATGTTAATCGACATCTCCTATGTCTCCCCTTCGTATCTTCCTAATGCCCGCGCAGTGTGTTACATTAAAAGGGAAACAAATAGTCCTTGTGCGCACGTTAATTATAAAAAAAAAGCTAGTTTGTCTTTTTCCGTGAGGGAATTCGAATCTTTAGCACTGAGTCGCCGTACAGTTCTGACTGCGTTTCATTGTTGTTGTTGAGGGTTCTCCGGAGGCATCTCCTTCTCCTCGTCCTCACCCTGAAATATATTCCATCCTTCCAGACACGTAGGAGCTAAAGCTTCATGCATCGCCTGGTTGGTGAGTGAGATTGTCCAGTGGTTTGTCTGTCTTGCTCATCGTCCGTTTTCTTTACTAAAGTACCAGATAGATAAGAGGAGGTGGACGCACCCAAATTGCTGAGGCTCATGATGTCTTTGGAGTGCGTTCCTCCTTTCATCATCAACTTGTTGGTCTTCCTCTTCTCCAGTTACGTCAGAGTAAGAAGCTCGGTACACCACCTGGAGGTGGACTGTTCAAGGGTTTTTGCCGTAGAAAGTCCTTTGTATTCCTGTCTTTTTGAAAAGGTTTTGATGACACCAGACCTTACTTTGAATGGTCTTTGCCAATCCGCGGAGCGGGTTATCCCATCAAACTACGAGCGCATATTCCGTCCCCAGAGGCAGCCGCTGCCGGTGTGCTAGCAGTAGGCTTGTTTTCCATTAGCTGCTGTTCCTGAAGATAGGCATGCACGCTTTGTTATCTTTTCGGGTCCGTTTCGGTAGTTCGTCACACTTTTTCGTAACAAGTCTTTTGATTGTCGTCCTACAGTTCCTAATCCTGCTACGTCTGGATGATGTTGACAATCTGGAGAGATTGGAGCTCGCGATGGAGCCGCTTTCGCTGACACTTATAATACTCTCCATGTCGTCGTCAGCGGAACCAACGGTAGCTCCATCATCCACTCCCAGATTGGCGAAGGGATTGAGGAGAAGGTTCTCTTCCTCGTCAGTAAGTGTCCGTTTTTGTGAATCGGCAATAGCAGAGTCTGAAGTGCCTGATTCATGCATCTTAGTCCCTGTATTTTTGTTGGTATCATTTGTGTTGTTTGTTTTTGGTGTTTTTTGTTTTTCTATAGTTTATTTATTTGGCCCCTCGAGTTATGGGTGAAATAAAGTCCGCGTGCAACAACCCATGTAGCAGATAAGGCTTTTACTCTTTGATTTTGCCTGTTTCAAAGAGGTTCCGTTAAAGTACAGCCGGTATACCCCCTGGATGCAAAGCATCCAATAGGCACGGGTCACATGACATCCTGGATTAGGAGGCGAGGAGGAGTGGGATTGGATTAGGAGGGATCTACGGATATTGGATACGAACGGGAAGGAATGTTTGGAGGGGGATGGGGAGAGAACACCCTTTGGTTTTCGGTACTCATCTAGTGACACAACGCCCCAAGAATTTTTGACCTTACTTAAGCCTCTACAACTCGTCAAGTTCGGCGTTCAGGTAGAGTTATATGAAAGTTACCGTTAAAAGACTTTTCCGGTAAATTTGGTTCCAATTACCTGATAGCTACTACCAACAAAAAATATCTCAAAAAATTTCATCAAAATCGTTGGAGCCGTTTTCAAGGAAAAAAAGGCGTCTCCTTAATCGTTATATGGCAGGTACCGTTAGTTTTAGCCCTAAAAGTAAAATTTCAATTTCCCCTTTGAGGAATGCCAAGAGTTACACACATACCAAGATCGATATACACCCGGACAGACAGACAGACAGACCGAAGTTTGTCAGTGACTTTTTTAGGCTTCTCTATGATCAAAATGTCATGTTTGATTGTTTTCTCAATTTTTTTTTTATTCACGAATCCTAAACTTGCCTCTCTAATCGCAAGCAAAAATTATATTCAGTGTCAATAACAAGATCCAACCAAGACAATTCAGTTTACATCCAACCAACTCAATTCAGTTTACATCCAACCAACAGAATTCAGTTAACATGCATACTTACTTCATATTCCTGAAAAAAATATGCACACAAAACACCTACCACTCGCGACGCAAATTTCCTTCCATCCATACCCACCTAGTGCTTAACTGCTCTTTGCTATACAATGCATTATTAAATGTTTATCGTATGATGATACTGTGCATAGAAAAGGGCAACTGGTTTTTGTTTCTTAATATGATGTTTCCTTGAATTAATTTTTTGTATATAAATTGGTCTTATGGACATAACACCTGAGACAGTTTGCTACTTGCAGAGATTAAAATGGACCTGCACCGCATAATTCGACTTAGCCAGAATTGTGTTTTTTTTTTTTTATTTTTTTAATTAATAATGACAAACCTATTGTCTACTCTTCAGAGAAGGCAAACTTGCTCGCAGCCCATTTCGCTGCCAGCTCTACGCTACCTTACAGCAACGTTGCCCTTCCTGTACTTGAGAATGTAAATTTTCTCGTGACGTGAATGATTCATGATTTTTAATTCCTTATGTCATTGGAAATCATTTGGAGGAAAAATGGTTCCAACGAGACGGCACAACATGCCATACAGCGCGTGAAACCATCACTTTGTTGAGTCAAACGTTTGGTGACCGAATCATCTCAAGAAATGGACCTGTGATAGATCACCTCGTTCGTATGATTTGACACCAACCCAACTAGCAACATACCTAGTGTGGGCGTTTAAAATTTGCCGCCCTCAAAATCTGCCGCCCTAGGCAACTGCCCATGTTGTCTATATGGCTAATTTAAGGCAGTTCCTACGGCCGGCCGCTGCCCCTACTTCGAGTTTAACAAAGAAAACGATAAGACAAATTTAATAACAGTAGTTAAGTAAGTGCCTCACACGTCATACCATACAAATACGCATTATTTAAAATAAATTGCACGACTGGATCGCACGTACTTGCTCATATGTGCGGTCACATTGTAGAATAAAAATAAAAAAATTAAAGTCAACATCAAAGCCTTTATTCGATTTTTGTGACTTTTCATTTTTCGAATAAAGTACGTTAAAATGTATTGGGTGAAATAATTTAAACGCCATTTTATTTCTTTGGGAAATGTTAAAAAGTGTGAATTTTTTTTTTCAAAATTGTAGTTTTTTTTAACAACTTTTTTTAAAAAATTAAAAAAAATAATTGAAGAATACAAACTTAAGCAAAAAAATAACGTACATTTAAAAACAAAATTTAAAAAAAATTCACTTACCCGTTTTCAAAATATTGATTTTTCAAGAAAAAAAAATTTAAAATTATTAAAAATACAAAAAAAAAGTTTTCGAAAAAAATTAATGCAAAATTACTCAGGCTAGCTACATCTTCTTGAAGATCAATTTTGATTGTAATCGGATTTCCAGTTTTCGAAAAAGTCGAAGAAAAAAAACCGGTCCTATGGGAGGTACCGTTTTTAGCCCACCGTATTATTTTTTTTCACTTAAATATAATGCTGTAGGTATGCACCTGTACACTGATTTTTTATATAAAAATTCTTGGAGAATGTCAAAATAACCTTAAGTTCAAAATGTGAAGACGATTGGCCCAACCGTTTAGGCTGCAGTCCAATATACATCCGTACAGACAGACAGACAGACAGACGGACAGAATTTTTCCAGTAATGTCATGTTTGATTGTTATCTCAAAATTTTTAATCTGCACGAATGCATAACTTGTATTATAGTACCTATAATCGCAAGTAAAAAATATGTATGCCACATATGGAATTTTCTTTTTACTTGCAATTGTAGGTACTATAATGCAAGTTATGCATTCGTGCAGATTAAAAATTTTGAGATAACAATCAAAGATGACACTACGATAATAGAGACACATACTTGAGTTACTTGCAAAATTCTGTCTGTCTGTCTGTCTGTACGGATGTCTATTCAACTACAGTGCAATTTTGAAGGTGTGGTATATATAATGGTGAAAAAAAAAATAAGTTGTTGGGCGAAAATGGTACCCCCTTAGGACCATTTTTACTTGCGATTTATAGGGGCTATAAGGCAAGTTATGCATTCGTAAAAAAAATCTAACAATCAACCATGACATTACAATGATAGAGAAGTCAAAAAAGTGGGTCCGGAAATTCCTTCCGTCTGTCTGTCTGTTTGTCTGTCCGCTTCGATTCCTACAGCTTAAAAGGTTGGGCCGATTTGATTCAAACTTGGTACTCTACCCGACTGTTTTTCGAATTGGCATTCTAGCTCCAAAACTAACGGTACCTGCCATATAACTTTTAATGAAAAACTTATTTTTCTCGAAAACGGCTCCTACGATTTTGATAAAACTTTCTGAATGGTGTTTTCTATGCAAAATCTATCTTTTATTTTAATGGATTTTTCAGAAAAAGTTTTATAACGGTATCTCCCATATGACCGGTTTTTTAAAATCAGACTTTCTCGTTAACCAATTGACAGGTTTTGATGACATTTTCATTTTTTTTTTTATTTTTTATTAAAATTTTCAAAAATATATTTTCTTAATTTTTAATAATTTTTAAAAAAAAACTTATTTTGTTTTTTGAATATTTTGAAAACGACTATAGATTTTTTTTTTAATTTTTCTCCTAGTATAAACTATAGATTTCTTTAAATTGACATACTCAAAAAAAATTAGAATAAGTTTTCGAAAAGTTTTTCGAAAAAAAAACATTTTTTTTGAAAAAACTGGTCGAACGATTTTGAAACGAAAATTTCATAATATAGAAAACAGCAAAAGAAATAAGATGGCTTACAACATTTTTTCCAAAAAAACGTTATGAACAGTGTTTTTTTTAATTGCATAAAAAAATTTATTTGTTGAATTTTTCCCCAAAATTTGATTTCATATTGCTCGGCTGAGCCCTAGCCATTAGTCAAATAAAAGAAGGTGACAACCTAAATACATACCTACGAATGAATTAATGAGGAAGCCTATGATAAACACACAAAAACAACTATAATAAAAAACTATTGGATTACTACTGAATGCAAAAATTTTAATCAAGAAAACAAAAATTTACACCTTTTAACTTGTAATATTTTCTCTATACCCACTCGCTTAGTAGTAGTTGGAATGTGTATCTTAATTTTAGTACCTACCTTACTTCCATTCCAACCTTATTGTAGGTACCTAATATTCATTATAAATTCCATTAATACCTACCCACACCATACGTTTATCGATCCATCAAACATAATTAAGCTATTTTAATTAATTTGATTTCAAAAAGTAAATTATTATTGGGAAATTGTTAAATTGTTATTGGGACCTATATAGATCCCTATACTAGCATTAATGCCCTACTGCTGATTCCCACGAATCTTTATGCCAGTTTTTCAAATTTTTCCATACCAAAATGAAAATTAAACTGAAAAAAGTTCTTCATATCTTTCTATTAGCAAATTATATTATAAACAGTAAACAACAAGTGGAAAGATAATACACTATATTTATGTGTTTATCCCTTTGTCGTGACCACAACGATTCTAAAGAAGTTAAAGTAAATAAATAAATTTATTGCCGCGACAGCTCCTTAAAGAGCCAAGGCCTAGTGACTTATACTCTCAACCATTCCTGTGTGTGTGTTGTTATTCTGCAAGAATGGAAGGGACCTACAGTTTACCGCCGAGTCCAAACGGCTACATGAGATGCACTTTTATCGAGACAAATTTTACTCTTGGAGGTTTTGTCAGTTCCTCGCAAGAGGCAGTACCCCGGAAAAGAAGATGGCTATGAGCTGGATTCGAACCCAGGCTCATTCGCTTATCGGTCCGACACACTAACCACTAAGCCACGGGGCACTAGAAAGAAGTTGCACGTCAAAAAAAAACATTAAAATAAAATCTTTGTCAAAAAGACGCCTGCAATTAAAAAGGATTAGCACATAGGAGGAAGTACGTGCGACCCAGTCGTGCCTTTTATTTTTCTTCGACTTTCTCGAAAACTGCTTAACCGATTACAACCAAGTTTGATATTCAGCAAGGTGTAGATAGCCAAAGTAATTCGACACAAAAGCATTTTGGAATAACTTTTTTTTTATTTTTTGGGTAAACGGGTAGGTGAATTTTTTCCTTAATTGTGTTTTTAAATGTAAATAAATTTTGTGTTTAAGTTTGCATTCTTGAAGTTTTTTTTAATTTAAAAAAAAAGTTTTGTTGGATTAAAACCGTTTTATTTAAAAACCGCAAAAAAATCAAACTTTTTAACATTCTTAACGAAATGACGTACATTTTTCAAACTATCTTATGTCAGAAAATCGAAAAAAAAGGTTTGAAGTTCCCTTAATATTTTTCAAATTTTATTCGAAGCTGTGACTGCCATAAGAGCAAGTACTTGCGATCCATTCGTGTAATTTTTTTTTCAACTTGAGATTGTGTAAAAAAAACAGTTGACCGATTGAAACAAAAAAATTGAAGCTTAATTAGAACTCGAAAATTAATAAATTTGTTTGAAGATTATTTTACTTAAAGTTTGTGTTTTATTCGTATTTCAACTTAAAGCGTCATTTTCTGGAAACTAGGTTTTGTCGTTAAGACGACTGCAATACGGATGGGGTGACGATATGTAAATCCACATTCTGATGAAATAAATTTGAGTATAGGGTTTTATTGGGACCTATAGCTAGCGCTAATTAAACACAACTACGAGTATTATCAAGTTTTGTTCTTATCAGCACAATGTTGTATCAGTTTTTATTTCTTAAAGAGGGTGTTAAAGGTCACTGATAAAGAAAGCTCGTATTTGTTGGGAGCACAACACAGTGACTATCTCATAGTGAATATTATTGCCATATCTGCCATATAAGTTTAAAGTTTGTTGTGCGAAAGGAATACTTTACGAAAAATTGTAACTTGTTTTGCGATTGTTTTGAATTATAAGAAAGTAACGTTATTCGTATTTATTTTATTTAATAATGCGTGTTTGCATAATTGGAGCAGGAATAGCAGGGCTTTGCTCCGCAAGACATTCATTACATAATGGGTTGGAGCCTGTTGTATACGAACAAACTGAATCTATTGGAGGAACATGGAAATATACCGATGAGGTTGGTAGAAATAAGTATGGTATAGAAGTTCATTCCAGTATGTACCAAAACTTAAGAACGAACCTTCCTAAAGAAGTTATGGGTTTTCCTGATTTCGCTATTCCCGATGAAGAAGCTTCTTACATTTCTTCCGAAAACATGATGGTGTTTTTAAGTAAATACACCGAAAGATTTGCTATTCAAGATCACATACGATTCTTACATTATGTAGTTCATATTCGACCAAAAAATTATCTTTGGGAGGTGACAGTGAAAGATTTATACAATGATGTTGTTAAAACCGAAATGTTTGAATATGTAATGGTATGCAACGGACATTATCATACCCCTTCTTTACCTAAAATTAAAGGCATCAAAGAATTCAAAGGGAGAGTTATACATAGTCATGAATATAGAAGTACTAATGGTTTCAAAGGTGAAAATGTCCTTGTTATTGGAGCTGGACCAAGTGGAATGGATCTCGCTCATTCAGTATCGAAAGTAGCACGAACTGTTGTTTTAAGTCATCATTTAAGTGTAGCACCAAAAACTAAATTTAACACAAATTTGGTTCAAAAACCAGATGTTTTGAAACTTACTGAATATGAAGCTCTGTTTACTGACAATACATCTGCTCCTATCTCAGTTATTTTATATTGCACCGGTTATAAATACTCTTTTCCATTTTTAAGCTCTGATTGTGGAATAAACATTGAAGGAAATTATGTAAGATCTCTTTATAAGCATGTTTTAAACATTAAGTATCCAACTATGGCATTTATTGGTATACCGTTTTATGTTTGTGCTTCCCAAATGATGGACCTGCAAGCAAGATTTGCTATGGAATTTTTTTGCAATAAGAAAATAACTCCATCTGCAAAAGAAATGATCAGTGATACGGAAAAAGAAATGCAAATGAGGTCGAAAATGGGATACAAATTGCATCAAGCTCATATGATGGGACCTATTCAATATCAATATTATTCGGATCTTGCATGTACCGCAGGTGTAAAGAACATTGATGTTGTTATGGCAAAACTTCACGATGTTAGCAGTGGCAGATTCCTAGATGATCTGGTAAACTTTAGAAATGATATTTTTAAGATTGTTGACGAGGAAACTTTTATAAAAGTAAACTAGTTATCGCTACAAGATTATTGCTGACAGAGAAACTAGAATTATATTTTTTTTTTTATATCTGCTCATTATGATTGTGTTTCCCTATTTACATTATAAGGAATGTAACGATAAGAACAAATATTGACTTAAGTGGAATATCTGAAATTGAATAAATAAAGAAACTAAGGTAGATACTTATTTTGGTTTTCTCTGAAATCTGAAAACATTAACTTCTGAACTATTATATACATATAAGTTTTTATTGTAAGAAAAAAAAATAAAACTATTGAAATATATAAAAAAATCATTACAAATTTTAATAATACACACAAGCAAATTATTATCCCAGATTTGTTCCTTCCAAACCTAAATCATGTTTTGCGTTGAGCTATAGTTTCCAGAATTCTTCGAATATTTTAATTAAATAAAAGGTTGTCGATTGGAATTCAACTGGAATAAAACATAGTCCTATACGAGAGATGTGACAAAAAGTTAGAGCGTGTAGATGGGGTCAAGACGAGAAAAACTCGTTTGGGAGAAGCAATTTTCTTTAACAAAAATAACTTAAAACAGATGAAAATATTAAAAAATACATTGCAGGACTGGATCGCACTTACTTGCTCATATGTGCGGTCGTATCGTCCAATAAAAGTTAAAAAACAAGGCTAGGTATAGGTAAACTAGATATAAGCTATAAGGTACATTAAACAAAATTTACTTTTTGAAATAAAATTAATTAAAATAGGTAGCTTAATTCTGTTTGGTGGATCGATAAAGTCAAGTTGGTGGTATTCCTGGAATTTATTTAGGATATTATGTACCTACCTAAAGGTAGGTTGGAAAGAAGTTAGGTACTAAAATGAAGATACCTATTCTAACCACTGTAAAGCGAGTGGGTATAGACGGAGATTGCGTTCTTTGAGAAATAGGAGAAATAAATTGTGGGAACGTTTTCTCCGTTCTGGATCCACCACCGATTATTCTAATTCTTTACCAGCGTTATCTAGTTGAAACTCAAGCGAAAGCGTTAAGTCTACTACGTGAAGAATTTTCTCTTGGGCAAGATAATATCCTGGAAATTCTTCTAAAAAATGTTCCCAAACTCTCTCCGTTCCCCTAACTCAAATTTTTAATTTATCTTTATCCCAAGGTGTATTTTCAGAAGTATGGAAAACTTCATTCGTTACACCGATTCACAAAAAAGGCGCAAAAAATAACGTTAATAATTATCGCCCCATTGTTAAACTATCCTACATCCCCAAAATATTTGAATGCCTCATATACGAAATAATAAGTTTTCATTGTAAGTCGCTTATATCCCCTAGACAACATGGCTTCCTCAAATGTAGATCCACTACCACTAACCTTATTGAATTTGTTGCCTTTGCCCTCTCAGCTCTAGAAGCAGGGATGGAAGTCGACGTTATCTCCACTGACTTTAGTAAAGCCTTTGACAAAATTTCTCATAGTCTTATACTCTTCAAACTTAGGGCTCTTGGCTTTGAACAGATCTCTTTGAAAGGGATATCTTCTTACCTCAGCAATCGTTCCTATAGTGTGCGTTTCATGAATGCACTTTCCAATCCATTTCTCGCCACTTCCGGTGTCCTTTAAGGAAGTCACTTAGGCCCTCTCCTTTTCATCCTTACCATTATTGACATCGAATTGATAAAAAAGCATTCCAATATCTCATTATATGCTGACGATACTAAGTTTTTCAAAACCATATCTTCAGTAAATGATTCAAACCTTATTCAATTAGATCTTGATCGCTTTTCAATTTGGTGTAGCAAAAATTCCCTGGAACTGATCGTGGAAAAATGTCAATCGATAACCTTTTCACGTAAACGCATAGTTTTACCTCCCCATCAATATTTTCTCTCCAATCAATCCATTCCCATTTTTGATTCGATCCGAGATCTCGGTGTTTTATGTGATCGTGAGCTTAGTTTCCGATCACACATCGATGAAATAATACAGAAGGCTAATTCAACTCTAGGTTTCGTAAAACGATGGTCTAAGGAATTCTGCAACCCTTATGTGACTCGTTCCCTATATAAGTTAATAATATTGAAGCTGATTTTTTTAAAAAAATATTTTTTTTTCAGGCAGCTTGCCTGACCTTTATTAATTGAATGTTGAGTTAATACTAATTTAAAAATAAATCACAAGCAAAAATAATGAAATATCTTTTTGCTTGCTTGCATTCCCATTACAATAATTTTGCTTTGCAATTTTCTCATGAATTTTTGTTTATTGGAGCAGGCAGACGCATGGTCAGCATTTCCGTTGAGACCATTGCTCGCGTTCGTGTTAACTCTTCCCCTCTTAGGAACGATCGTCATCGATTGTCAAAAATATGGTAGGTTGTTGAACTTAGGACTGCTTTGATGTTGGATTGAGTTTATCTCGAGCATAGGAAATTTGTCCACAATTGCCACTGGTCCATCATCTTCTGGTGTTGGCTGTTTTATTACGATTTTCGTATTTTGACGTTTTGGCAAGATCTTCCATATGATCACTATTACGAAAAGAAATGAATGAATATGTTGTTACTTGATGATGATTATTTTCTATTTGCAGGAGATGAATTTCGTTAGTGTTGTTGATATGAAGATCTTTCATCATTTCTAGTAAGAGAAATTCACGGTATTCGTTTCGGTAGAGGTCAGCAAAACAGTTAATTGGATTAGAAGTTACAGACAGAATATCATTGATAAAAATGAGGAAAAGAGTCGGAGACAGAACAGAGCAATGGGGCACACCAGCATTTATTTTGTGGGAATCAGACTTGAATCCGTCCAATACAACTTGTATTGAACGGTCCAGAAGATAGCTTCTAATCCAACGAACAAAAGTATTATCGATCCCAAAAGCACGCATTTTCGATAAGAGAGCTTCATGCCAAGCTCTATCAAATGCCTTGGAGATATCAAGAGCAATAATCTTACTTTTACCAAAGCGATCTAAAGATTTGTTCCACTGTTCGGTTAGATATGCCATCAGATAATCAGTGGAACGGTTGCTGCGGAAGCCATACTGACGGTCATGGAGAAGCTTTCGACCTTCGAGATATTCCTTAAGCTGATGGTTAATCAGTGTTTCCATGACCTAAGAAAGAAGGGATGTCAGTGCTATGGGTCGGTAGGAGGAGGGGAAGGATGGGTCACCTTTCTTAGGGACAGGCTGGACATTCCATCTTCTAGGAAAGATTCCAGAAGAGTAGGAGCGATGGAAAAGCTTACGCAGTGGCTTTGCCAGTGTGGAAGAACACCTCTTCAGAAGAATCGGGGGTATACCATCCGGGCCAGCAGATTTGTGTATATCGAGATCATTGAGATCTCTTGCTACTGTACGAGTGCAGAAAAAAATCTGGCCCATGGAAAAATTTACATTCTCAAGTACAGGAGGGGTAACGTTGCTATGCGGCAGCGTGGAGCTGGCAGCGAAATGGCGGCGAGCAAGTTTGCCTTCTCTGAAGAGTAAACAATTGGTTTGTTATTATCGATGAGCGTTGGAACCGAAGATGTTGAGGAGTTTTTAATATTTTTTACAAATGACCAAAAATTTTTACTGCCTTTGGGACACTGCAGAATTTTTTGCCCTAATTTCAAGTCATGCAAAAATTTGGTTCTTTCAATTACGGAGTTGCATGAGTTCCTTGCTTGTTTGTGCTTTTTCCGATTGTCCTATGTAGGATCGGAAACTTACTTCTTTGAGCCTGATAGCTCTTTTACACTCAGAATTAAACCAGGACTTTTCTTTAGGCTTGATGCTTTTTACTCTGTTAGGAATAAAAGCACGCATCCCTAGAAGAATCACGTTTGTGATCATTTAAGCACTGGCATCAATGTCACTATCAAGGAAGCATAGTGACCAGTTAAAGTTTCGGAAAAAAATATTCAGGCCGTCCCAGTTGGCTTTCTCGTATTGCCAAACGGTCCTGGTGGGAAGTTTTTCTTTAACTGGATGGGTGGAGGATGAGAAATTAGCTGAAATGATTCAATGGTCTGAAGTGCCAAATGGAGAAGTTACACTAATGGTATATTTATCAGGGTGAAAAGTAAGAAACAAGTCAAGAGTATGGTCGGCTTGCCCAGCAACATCCGGTATACGCGTTGGCACCTCGATCAGTTGGGTAAGGTGATGTAACCCAGCAAAGAGCTCGACATACCTTCCCTCGGGTGTTGGCTGACCAGAATAGCGGAGCCAATTGGAATTGTGTACATTGAAATCGCCCGCAATAACGATTTCAGTGCGAGGACAAAGGGAAACAATTTTCGAGATGGAATCAGACAGTGCATCAAACTCGTTACAAGTCGAATTACTGTCAAGATTTGGACTCCTGTAAATAAAACAATAATGAATGACATGCCTGCGGACAGTGAATTTGAGCCATAATAAGTTAAAGTCCGTGTTGGAACATTGCCCATATTGGGGAAGGCTCTGGCAAGCAATATCATTCCTTACATAGACCACGAAACCATGATGGGAAAAGAGTAATGGCACCAAGCTATACCCATGTAAAGCAAATTCTACAAATAATCAGTATTTACGCCAACCTGGGTTTCACTTAATGCCAAAACAGCTGGCCTGTATTGAACAGTGTAGACGTGCACGTGAAAGAAATTCTTTCGTAGGCCGCGAACATTAGAATATACGACACAAAAATCACTTACCATTTAAAAATACATACTTACATACAAAACACAATTCTGACTAAGTTGAACCATGCAGTGAAAATCCAAATTAACTTCTGTAATAAACAAACTGTCTTAGGTGTTATGCCTTGCATATGGTGCTAAAAATTTCTATCGTACAGTATAAACTCAAACCCCTACTTTCATCTTATTTATGGTATAAATTTTTATTCATTTATCAAATCAGATAATTTTTTACTGCTACGAAAATATGTTTTAAAGTATTGATTCTTTGTAAACTTCTGTAACATTAAATGGCTTGTTTCTTTCAAGTTATACAAAAAATCAATTTAAATATTCAGCACAATAAGACAAACTCAGATGCCCTTATCCATTTACCGCGAGCATTAGATGGTCATTCGATGCCTACAGTAGATAAGAAAGAGGCAGTTAAGCACAAAGGTCTTGGGACAGATAAGAGGATAATTTGCTATGCGAATGCGTTTTATTTATTTTTTTTCCACAGCGCGAGTGGGCATCTTTTTCTTTCCTCCAACGACGTGAGTGGATATATTTATTATTATTACAGCACACGCGAGGGGTTTTTTTCGGTTTCTCTAACGAGTGTGTATTAATTATTTTTTTTTAAACACTCGCGATAACAATGCGCAATAATTTTTATTGACTTTTGCTTAATTATTTGTGCGCGCACCTCGACGTCCGGCCTCTACGAGCTTGAGATCGACGATTAATTTAAAATGTCCGTTCTGTATCTTCGTTTGTCCTGTATGTAAAGAAACGATTTGCGAATTTGAAAAGTCCATGATTTGAATGGACTATTTTTTGTGGACTATTTTTCCAGATTCAGTTAATATTGTAGAGTTCTTATTTTCTTTAACAATTTCTTGTCTATATCTACATGTCAATTTCGAGCCAATACGTTTATTGTTTTTAACATAAATAACCTGTCCTATCTGATAGTTTTTAATGGATTGTTTGTTTTTGTTATGGTATTTAGTATCTTTTTCTTGTTTAAGTCTGAGTTTTTCTATGTTAATTTCACGTGTTTTTTCGAACTCTTCAGGGTTTAACCTAGGTATGCGTCCGTAAAACAGTTCTATTGGTTTCTTGCCTGTGCTTGAATGAATAGTGAAATTGTATTCATTGACAGCTCGTTCTAAAAGTTCTTCAAAGGACCGGGAGGGTCCATCCGTTTTCAAGCATCTCATGATTTCAGAAAGAGTGGAGTGAAAACGTTCGACTTGTCCGTTCACTTCACTTTTGTATGGTGGAGTTTTGAAGATTTTGATCTGAAGATCATCTTCTAACATTGAAGTTATTGAGGCTCAGTTGAGGGCTTTTTCGTTGTCTATTACAACAACTTCAGGTACGCAGAAGTAAAATAGTATGGTTCGTAAGGGTTGTCTTATGTCTTCAATTGATCTTGATGAAATAATTTTTGCTTGCGCAAATTTAGTAAATTTGTCTACAGCAGTAAGAACGAGGTATCTTTCCGTAGAAAAAGTATCGATATGTAGTGTGTGTCCGGGGTAGTTGGGAATTGGTGTCAGATTTAGATGGGGTTTGTTCGCATGTCTGCGTATATATTTCCCTTGCAAGTTATACATCGGTTGACTAGGGTTTTGATTTTTGAAGCCATTTTAGGAAAATAGAAGTTTTCTAAAAGTTGTATTCGATTTTCTTCGGCATTGCGATGAGCGCGCCGGTGTATCTTTAGAATCTTCTCTTCTTGTTTGATTGGGTTGGCTATGTCTTCAACGATTTTTTGTGTGAATCGGATGCGATAGTCTTTGAAATGCAAAGGATAGATCTCTTGAACACGTCCCATTGTCGTTTCATCTTTAAGAAGTCCATTTATGATATTTGGACTAAGGTATCTTTTAAAGATATCGATTATGTCATTTTGTGAGTAGTCTGGTCGAATTATAATGTGTCTAGTGTATTGATCAAAGGGGTTCTTAATTTGATAACTGTTTTCGTTTCCTATTTTTAGGAGAAGTTGGTTTCGGAAAATATTTAAAGGGATTTCCACGGAAGGAATAAGATTGTGCGCTGAGCTGTCAGCACTATGATCCGTTGGAGTCTTTGAAATAATTTCTGCATTTGGAGGTCTAGTCGGAAGCGTCTGTTGTTAGCTGAAAACTTTTCTCAAAGTCTGGGTATTGAAGAATGACTTCTGCAGAAACGAGAGATTTCTTTAATTTATTGAATGCTTCAATAGCTTCTTGATTAAGTTCAATGAGTTTTTTCTTTGGCATATTTTTGGACACATGTCCGTCTTCCCCTCTTAAAAGGGATATCAGGGGCTTCGCCAATTTAGCGTAGTCTTTAATGAAGCGTCGATAGTATCCTGACATACCGAGGAAAGATCGAAGCTCTTTTAGATTTTTGGGAATAGGTCGTTCGACAATAGCTTGAAATTTTTTTGGATTAGTTCTTATACCATCCCTGCTGATAACAAAACCTAATAACTCAATTTCTTTTTGGAAAAATTCGCATTTATACAGTTGTATTTTCATGTTTGCATTATCTAATGTGTTGAAGACTTTTTGGAGATTTTCAAAGTGTTCGTCCTCGTCTTTTCCAAAGATCACAATGTCGTCAATGTAGACATAACAACATTTTCCAATAAGGTCTCTTAGGATGTCATCCAAAGCTCTCTGAAAGATGGATGGAGCATTTTTGAGTCCGAATGAAAGGCAGTTTTTTCTATGTCAGATTCTTTTAGTGGGATCTGATGAAAGCCACTTTTGAAATCAACTATAGAGAACCATTGGTTTTATTAAGATTTGCGAGAATTTCATAAATTTCGGGAATCGGGTATTTGTCGGCTGTAGTTAAAGCGTTAAGCTTACGGTAATCAATTACCATTCGAAATTTCTTTTCTCCTGAGGAGACCATTTTTTTGGGGACTACCCAAACTGGAGAATTATAGGGTGATTTTGATGACCTTATTATACCGTCTTCTAATAATTTTTGGATCTCTTTTTCTACTTCATTCTTGAGCGCCATTGGGTAAGGATACGATTTTGAATATACGGGATCTCGAGTTGTAGTTCGAATTTCTCCTTTGGTGGTGTATGTTAATTTTTCATTTGGTTCGGAAAAAAGATTAGGATATTTATGGATGATATTTATAAGTTTGGTATATTGATTTTCATTTATGTGATCAGTTCTGATCACATGATCAGAATTGTTAACCAATTATGACAGATGCTGTTTAAGAGGAATTGAAGTTCGTGAGTGAGTGGAACTAGGGTGAATGGACATATGATTCTTTTTATGGATGACTGCGTTTAAATGTTTAAGGGTGTCGTGCCCTATAATTCCATCGAATGAGATAAGACTGGGGAGGATAAAAAATTTAATTTTATCAGTTTGAGGTCCAAAAAGTTGAATAAGTGAGTGGTGTGTTATTTTGATGCTGCCTCCAACAGAGTTAGCATAAAAATGGTTTTCGTTAGGAAGAGGATTTTTTATGTGACGAGGCTGAATGTATTTTTTTTTCGACCCAGTGTCAACGAGGAATGTCAGAATTTCTCCGCTTCTGGAAATATGTTCGAAAAAGGGAAGCAAAGAGGACTTTAATCTAAAAAATAAATGTCATCTAGTTCTTCTGGTTGATCAAGATCATTGTTCTCTTCTTGATAAACATATTCCTCTAATGATTCGTCGTACTTCTGGTCGTCGTTTAGGATTTCTGCTTCATATTCTTCCAGGGTTTTTCCGTCATCATCTGGTTGAGTATGATAAATTCTTTGCATCTTCTGTCGTGGGTGCGTTTGTTGCGAATGTTGACGTTTTTGAAAGAATTGTTGATTTGTTGGTCTATTTTGGTAGTTGACCTTTTGAATTCTTAGAGAGTAATCAATGAACATCGGCTTCGCCGGAAGGGGTCGTTGATTTGGTAGAGTTTTTTGCTGTTGTTGATGTTGATATCTGGGTTGGTATTGTGTGTCCCTATTAAATTGTGGTGGTTGAGGAGCACGGGGGTTATGAAGTAAGTGAGGGTAAAACTCACGTCTGGGAGCCGGTATTGGTGTTGGTTTTGCAAAGTTTTCTCTGCTAGGAGGAACCGGAGGTGCTTGTTGAAATATTTTTCGACTTGAATTATTGAGGATCAAAGACAAATGGTGATAGACGACCTGATAGAATTCAGGAATCGTGCTATTACCTTGAACCAGTGTAGTCATCTGGTATTCGAGGGTGCCTGAATCCCTCTTGTCCGCATAATGCAGAGTAAGGCATTTTGATATTTTTTCCCAACTAAGGGGTGTATTGTAGGACTCCAGGACCACGTCGGCGTGTCCTATTATCTTATTTCGTATGCTCATAAATTTTAAGAATCCTGTCAATGCTTTTTTTCCATGAATTGAATTCATGAGTTTTCCCACAAAATTCTCTTAAACTTTTGACCACTCTATCTAAATCATTCAGATTATTATCTGCTAAATTAATTGGTTGGTCTGTATCATTATTTATGTCAGCTGCAGGGTTCATAATAGAATTGAAAATTTGTCTTCCCTGAATATGAAGGGTTTCGGCTACTAATCTCGTGATTAGTTGTACCAATTCATTTTGGTTATTTTGGTTTAGATTTAAACCTTGAGCAGGTTGAATAGGTTGAATGGGTTGACCAGGTGCGGGAGGAGGTTGGTTAAGTATGGGTAGTCTCATTAAGTTGTTTTGATTCGCCATTTTCGCTAAACGAGGTTTTCTTTTTTTATAAATTTAAATGAATATGTTGCGTTAAAAACAATTTTATCAAAAGCCGAGGAAAAGAGTGGAAACAAATGAAGGCACTAAAATGTCTATGCTTTAGAAAAATTCAGATAAAAATAAAAAAAATCACAAATTTCTTACTTGACATATGATGTTAAACTTATTTTCTATTATGTTTCGCTCACTTTTTTTTGACATTTAAAATTTCTTTTAATAATTTTAGTTTTGCAAAATTAGTATTTTTTCTACTAATTCGACTTGAATTGCTTCAAATAAAATTTTTTTCTTCTATAAAATATTTGTTTTTCTTTTCCCTTTCTTTCTTTTTTTTAAATTTGTTTATATAAATTATTAATATGATTTTTATTCAATTAACTCACAGAATTAATAAAAATACTGCTTTCATTTTCTTAACGAATTTGTATTTCTCCAGGTCTTGGGTTTCCAGGAGTGCGGGACTACTTCTATGATGGCAAGGCGGCTGTCAGGGTTTCTGATTCCTTGTTGGTCCTTTTTGTTATAAGGACCTTCTTAGGGGTTTCTTTATTTGTCTTTCCTTGGCACTTCACTGTTGTCCTTAGTAGTTTGGTTATCTACTTTTAAGGATCATGCACTAGAACTATTTGTAAAACGTTTTGTTTATTCACTTTTTATAATGCTTTTCACTGAAGGAAGTTTTAGTGTTTTGGATATTCACTTAAAGATTTTAGTGTTTTGGTTATTCACTTTAAAAAAAATTTTACTTTGCACGACAAGGACAACGGTGTCAATTAAGCAGCCACACAGGTTGGGCGCCAGTCAATAAAATTCAAGCTGATTTTTTTAAAAAAATATATTTTTTTTCAGGCAGCTTGCCTGACCTTTATTAATTGAATGTTGAGTTAATACTAGTTTAAAAATAAATCACAAGCAAAAATAATGAAATATCTTTTTGCTTGCTTTCATTCCCATTACAATAATTTTGCTTTGCAATTTTCTCATGAATTTTTGTTTATTGAAACAGGCAGAAGCATGGTCAGCATTTCCGTTGAGACCATTGCTCGCGTTCGTGTTAACTTATATAACACTCGTTAGACCTCTCCTTGAATATCCTTCTCAAGTGTGGCGCCCATACCATCACGTCCATATTTCGAGAATAGAAAGCATTCAAAAACGATTTCTTCTTTTCGCTCTTCGCGGACTTCAATGGCAAGATCCTTTTATTCTACCTCCATATCATGCCCGTCTTTAACTTATTAATCTAAGAACTCTAGATTAACGAAGATTGGTTGCCGATATTCTTTTCATTCACAAACTTTTTTCTGGTTCCGTTGACTGCCCTTCATTATATAATTCCATTTTCTTTAACACTAACCCCCGCAATCTCAGAAACCCTAGACTTTTCCATATACCCTCCCACCGTATTATTATATTATTACACGTATGGTGCGAAGTGTAAATTCGATTGCTGAATATTTTGACCTAAATATCAGTACACCGAATCTAAAATTACGCCTCAACAACTGTCCCAACCTTCCCATTTAGATTTAATTAGTCTTAAGTTAGTTTTAGTTTTGTAGCTTGAAATAAGCCAAATAAATGGGGGTGCTGCCCCCACCAAAATTAAAATTAAATTAAAACTTAACACAGTGGTTGTTTGTATGTAGGTGTACAATTTTGTTTTCTTGATTGAAATTTTCATTCAGTATGTATCGAGTATTTTTACTTGCGATTTAGGTACTAAAATGCAAGTGAGAAAAAAATCTAACAATCAAACATGACATTACGATAATACAGAAGTTGAAAAAAGTGGGTCCGGAAATTCCGTCTGTCTGTTTGTTCGCGCCGCTACAGCCTAAACGGATGGGCCGATTTGCTTCAAACTTAGTATTTAGTATTTTTTAGGTAGTATCTCGGGGGGTGTTTTTCATTTTTGCTCTAGGTCGAAAAATAACGGTACCTGCCATACAATTTTGAACAAAAAGTTAGATTTTCTCGAAAACGGCTCTAACGATTTCGATAAAACTTTCACGGTGCTAATTTTTTTACAATAATATATTTTTCAGTTAGAATAAGTTTTTCGAAATTTGTTCTATAACGGTACCTCTCATATAACCGATTTTTCCAAATGCGGTTTTATCGTAAACTATTATCCCGATTTTAATAAATTTTTGCACTCAGGAAGTCATTTCTAATTCAATTAATATCGCATTTCAAAATTTTTAAAAACTTTTTTTTTCGATTTTTTTAAATTTTCTAAAAAAAAATGGTTTTTGAAATATTTTGAAAATGGGTTGATTGAATTTTTTCAAATAATTTTAACAGATAAAAACTACAGATGGCCCTATAATGACATATTAGAAAAAAAATTTAAATATTTTTTCGAAAAGTTTTTCAAAAAAAGGACTTTTTTAAAAAAACAGGCCGAACGAATTTCAAATTTTTTTTCTTCGATAGACATTTAGTTTTCAAATTTTATTGCGTACTTAGTTTTTCCAAGAAAACTTTAAAACTAATTAAAACAAAATAAAGAATTTTCTAAAAAAAAATATTTTTTTATTTTAATAGACGTTTGGTTTTCAATCTGGAAATACTTTTTTCGGAGTTGGTCTTTTTGACAGCTGTCTCTTGATTTATGCTCAGTTTGGCTTGCGATTTCATAATGAATAGACTTACTCCTGAACAAAGTTTGCAAATTGTGCAAATTTATTACTAAAATAATGGTTCGTTTCGGTGGAGCAGAGTATCGAAGAAGACCCAAATGAGTCCATCCGCCATCGCGCGCGGAAGGATCTTGGTTTGCAGGCTTACAAAATCCAACTCCTTCCAGAATTGAAGCTGAACGCCCATCAAGCGCGTCACACGTTCGGTGAATGGGCCGAAAACGAAATGGCCACCGATCCCGATTTTCACAAAATTGGGAAAATTGGGCCTCGGCTGGAATTTATTCGAGCCAGCCGCGGCGGCCACTTCCCCGAAATCATTTTAACATAATGCAAACCCTTATCTTTATAATAAAGCAAAATTCCTTGCCATAACATTTAATTTTTTCTTGAAAACCAAACGTCTAAAAAAACACCCTCTATATACATACATATGCAGCCACTAAGCAATTATCTAGCATAAGAACAAGTTCATGCAACCCAGTCGTGGATTTTATTTACATTTTATTCGACGATGTGACCGCACATATGAGCAAGTGCGTGCGATCCAGTCTTGCAATTTATTTTTTTATTTGTTAGTTGTTTTTGCGTTTTATGTGTTTATCATAGGCGTCCTTATTATTTATTCTGTATGCTGTATGCTATTATGATCATGAAATGCTTTAAAACAAATAACGATAAATAAGTAATAATAAAAAAATAATGAAGTTTGCTTTCATTAGACTAGTGGCTAAGGCTCAACCGAACAATATAAAACACAATTTGGGGAAAAATATTAAACAAATACATTTTTTTGAAATCAAAAAAACACTATTCATAAATCATAACGTTTTTTGGAAAAAAATGTTGTAAGCCATCTTATTTCTTTTGCTGTTTTCTATTTTATAATTTTTTCATTTCAAAATCATTCTACCAGTTTTTTTTAAAAAAAAACGTTTTTTTGAAAACATTTTCGAAAACATATTTTAATTTTTTTTTTTAAATATATCAATTTAAAGAAATCTTTAGTTTATACTAGGAGAAAATTAAAACAAAAATCTATAGATTTGTTTTAAAAATATTCAAAAAACAAAATAAGTTTTTTTAGAAAATTATTAAAAATTAAAAAAAAATGTTTTTTGAAAAATTTTATAAGCAATATTATTTCAATCATAAAACACTACATATTTTGAAAATTTCATCAAAATCCGTCAACTAGTTGACGAGAAAGTCTGATTTCAAAAAAAAACGGTCATATGGGAGGTACCGTTATAAAACTTTTTCTGAAAAATCCATTAAAATTAAAAGATAGATTTTGCATAGAAAACACGATTCAGAAAGTTTTATCAAAATCGTAAGAGGCGTTTTCGAGAACAAAAAGTTTTTCATAAAAAGTTTAATGGCAGGTACCGTTAGTTTTGGAGCTATAATGCCAATTCGAAAAACAGTCGGGTAGAGTACTCTAAAAATACTACATACCAAGTTTGAATCAAATCCAAATTTCAACCGTTTAGGCTGTAGGAATCGATACGGACAGACAGACGGACAGAATTTTCTGACCTACTTTTTTCGACTTCCCTATTATCGTAATGTCATGTTTGATTTTTAAATTTTTTTTTACGAATGCATAACTTGCATTATAGTCCCTATAAATCGCAAGTAATATAGTCCCTATAAATCGCAAGTAAAAACAACTGTTACACTCACAAGGCGATGACATATCTTCGTGTAAGGCCAGAAATCTCTTCTTTTATTTTGTTTATAAATAGAGCTGTTTAAAAAAAAATAGTTTTATTCCGGAAAAAGTATCTTCGGTTTTTTATTTCTTTTAAATTAAGAAAGGTTTTTACACCTGGTTTTCAGCATTTCGCTCAGAATTAATAATAGCATTGAATATTAGAAAAAATCACCTTTAATAATGCAAAATGCAGTAACATTTAAATCCGAAAAAAAACCAAGATTTGGCTTTGAAATTAGATTACTCAAAAATTGTTCACTCAATCCTCTCGAAATAAAAAGTACATTGAAAAACTGAATATAAGCTTTTAAAATTGGTATAGCACGTTATGGTAGGGGCTTTATTTGATTTTAAAATTTTGCTTGTTTTGATTTTAAGTAAATTTAAAAAAAAAATTGCTCCTCCCGCTTAAATTGAGAAATAGCCCCTCCCCCCTCCCCTTTCATATGACGACCCAACCTATCGGCTCAGATGGTTTGTTGTATCTTTTGGACTCACCCTGTATAATTACCTTTTCATATAGTTTCACTATAAAAGGCCCGGCCCATACAATCCGTTGCGTCCGTTGCGGCAACGAATCCAGTGACATTGCCGCATGCGATGTAAAGAGGTGACCAAAAAAAAAATGCGTTGGGTTTTCTTGACACAAAATGTAAAACGATCTAGCTATGGGTCGATGGGTGAGTTAAGAGTGATAGTTTGATTTGGTAACTGGTAAAGAGGATACAAAATATTAAAATTGTACTTGTTCGATAGATTTACATATTCGTTTTCCAACGAATTGCAGAAAATATTTTTTTCGCTATTTTGGTAATTTTGCATTTTGATAGTAATTTTAATGTAGTTACTGAAAAAAGAACAATTTTTTTCTAGATCACTTTAGATATCTTTGTTTTTAGCTAAATTTTCACCGGTTTGCACTACAATATATGACATTTCCCAAATATGAGCGAAGTTTGCATTTCATTTGGAGTTTGTTGTGGTTTTGAAAAGTTTTGTCATAGTAAAAGTAAAAAATAAATGGATGAATAGCTAAAAATGTTGAAGGAGATCTTAGAATCCGCATTTGATACAACGCTTCAATATGAAACTAAAACATATAAGGTATGGTCCTAAGAATATTGGAATGGTTTTTAAATTATTTTTTCTTAGTGTGAAACTAGATTTTAAATAACAGGAAATCCCTATATTATTTTTCTAGTGTAAAACGAAGAACTCTCTGAGAGAATGACAATTCTCACAAAACGCCATTTTGTAAATTTAACTCAACACAAAACACTGCCTAAATCCAATAAGAACACAATCCTTTAAAGTTCTCAATGTGTGAAACTAGTTTTAAAATAGTACAATAGTTTCCGTTTATAACTCTCAGTAACTTAGTGCAGCACTTAAGTAGTGTGAAATATAGGTTATCCATAATTTTGCGCCAATATCTACATCACGTCGTCATCGTCTTCAAATGATGATATTTTTCGAGTTTCTTATGCTTTATTTGGTCGAAGTAAAATCATCTTTTGTCGTTTTTACAATATAAAACTTCACTTATTAGATTCATGGAGTTACATATCCATAATATTAATAATTATGACTACATCCGTTCTCAGAATATTTATTATTAAACAATTTGCTTTAATATTCATAATGATGTTTTAATTTAATTTTCTAGCGATTTATACTTCTAGCTTGCTCTTCCTATCTCCTTTTACGACGCCGTTAAAAATGGCTGTGGAAACTTAACAACGAGTTGTCAAATGGCATTCAACAATTACAAACAAAAATCAATCTCGTTTCATGTTCCTTTTAGCAAGACAAATTTGAAATCTAAAAATTAAAAACAAATCTAAGAAAATCTCATAATTTATTATTTGATATCCCCTTCTTTCTTCCTGTACTTGTTGTTGTTGTTGCCGCAACGCAACAGACGAACGGATTCTATCGACAAGGTGCAATTTTTTTGTTTTTTGAAGTCAGTCCTGATAAAACATTAAACATGTGTGGACTACTCTTTTTCTTTTAAATTCATTATACATATTATGATTGAAAGATATCATTGGCGACCATGACAGAACACACACAAAAAGTTTTTGTGGCCTACATTGAATTAATGTTTAAATAAATGTTAACTTAAAAAAGACAAAAGAGTTTTTAGTGTCCCAGATATTTATTATATTGACGTATATTAAACATAAAAGTGACGTCACCATATACGTCTGTAAAACGATCTCGAAGATCGAAAGCTTCTCCATGACCGTCAGTATGGCTTCCGCAGCAACCGTTCCACTGGTGATCTGATGGCATATCTCACCGAACAGTGGAACAAATCTTTACATCGCTTTGGTGAAAGTATTGCTCTTGATATCTCCAAGACATTTGATAGAGTTTGGCATGAAGCTCTCTTATCGAAAATGCGTGCTTTTGGGACTGATGATACTCTTGTTCGTTGGATTAAAAGCTATCTTCTGGACCGTTCAATACAGGTTATATTGGAAGGATTGAAGTATAATTCCTAAAAAATAAATGCTGGTGTGCCCCAGGGCTCTGTTCTGTCTCCGACTCTTTTGATCATTTTTAATTGCGATTATAGGTAATATAAGGCAAGTTTAGGATTACTGAATATAAAAAAAAAATTAGATAACAATCAAACATGACATTACAATCATGGAGAAGTTTAAAAAAGTCATTGACAAAAAATGTCCGTCTGTTTGTCTGTCTGTGTATATCGATCTGCAGCCTAAACGGCTTAAGCGATTATCTTCAAATTTGGTAAGTGTGATTATTTTGGCATTCCCCAGAGGGGAAATTGAAATTTTATTTTTAGGGCTAAAAATAACGGTACTTGCCATACAACCGTTTAGGAAAGCATTATTTTTCTCAGAAACGGCTTCAACGATTTTGATAAATTTTTTGAGAATTTTTTTGTTGGTATTGGCTATCATTTGATAAGAGCCACATATTCGGGTAAAGTCTATTAACGGGACCTTTCATATAACGGTTTTTTTTAATTTTTGGCGTTCTCGGAAACGGCTCTATGAATTTCTGTCAAATTTTATATTTAATTTGGATTAAGAAAGCCAAATTAATTTTCCATATCAACATTTTGAATAACTTTTTTTCTAATTAAAATTAATTTTTGAAATTCTATTTTTGAAAAATCAATATTTTTAAAACTTATCAAAAAAAAAATATTTTAAATTTTACTTTCACATGTATATCAATAAATTCTAAAAAACTGCATACCAAAATTTAAAAATAAATTTTTGTTGAAAAAACTAAAAATAAAAAATAGGATTTTATCAAAACCAGTTCTACAATTTTCGAAATACTTGAAATAAGCAAATTAGGAGAAGAGGATTAGGATAAGTGGGTTAGGATAGGATAGGATCGGTAGGCCTCTGTCGGGATATGGTAAGGTATGGGTAAGAAGTGAGAAGGTAGAAGATCGGACCAAGAAAGGATATCCGGGAGGAAAGGGAATCTGGCCGAAGCGGCAAAGGAGTAGGCAGTAGGATGAGTCATGTAGGGTCATAGAGGAAAGGATAAAGTGGGAGAAGAAGCGAGAGGAATTGGAACTGTGAAAGGAAAGAGGGGAGGGTCGATTAAGCTAGGAGGTAGCTAAATAGGAGGGACTTGGGACTGGCCAAAGAAAAGAGGAGCTGAACTAGTGGGCATTGGGAGGATAGGGGGAGATGGAGGGTTAGGTTAGGATAAGAAGGAGGGGAAGAGAGGGGAAAGAATGTCCACTGCGAGGGTGCAGGCACGCTGGCACGCGCGGATAAGCTCGCCGGATATGGGGGGGATCTTGCCCCCTACGAATGGACCTCACCTATTTCAAAATTACATAAATCGTGCCTAGCTTCCACCACCAAGTAGAGTAGGACCACACCCGGGGAACCCTGCGGGTGTCGTTGCAGGGGGGACCTGTTCCCGCCCGCCTGGAATCCATCGGTCCAAGAATATTGTGGATTCCCCAAGCTGGTCGATTCTGATTGCTGTCAAGTCATCTTACCTTTTTTGATTTTTTAAAAAAAGCTCACCTTACCGCACCCCCTTTGAATTTGCTCTAAGTCTCTATGAAGCGTTCTCAATCAATCGAAAAATAAAAGGACTGATAATTTCTTACTTGAATTTGGCGAGACTTTCTGAAAGTCTTTTTATTTATTTTTAAACTGTATTTTAGTAACAAAAAGAAAATATAACCATCATAAAAAAGGCCTTTAGGCGCCTCAACAAACTAGACATTTAAACAAAAAAAAAATTATAATCGATTCGTTAAAGTAATTCACAAAAAAAGCGATCCCAAGACATGAAAAAAGATCGAGTTGAAAAATACAAAAAAAATTAAATATATAAAAATTTAACGTAATAAGAAATTGATGATCCTTATGTACCCGATCAGCACTGCAATTGAGTCCTCTGTTGCTCAGAATTCAAAAAAAAGCTATACTTCTTGGACCATGAGTTGCCCTTCTACTTTTGAATTTGGTGGAATTCACCTATCAATATAAGTGTTTTTTTTTTTAATTAAGTGCCATTATTAATTGGCCTAACACTATCACTTACCCCTTTTTATATGTTTTTTTTTGTTATTTTTTTCTATGCTGACTGCTACGGAAAATGTACGTCGCCAAAGTCCTTAATACTGCATTCTAGGCCGAACAGGGTTAGAACATACAAACAAAAACACTAAAAGAAACTAAACTATAATTTTAAAATCACTTTTTTTTCTAGTACCTACACTAGTATTCTTGGATATTTGCTACATTCGTTTTTCACAAAAAAGATCAACTTAAACTGGCGGTGTTTCGATTTAAAATTAAACACTATTTTCAACTGACAAACCGTTCGACCCGACGAAAACCAAATTTTCCGTTTTTCCTTTCTTTTAACTAGGTATATGAAATGTTCTAACTTAACAGCACTCGCCTTGGGTTCGTTGACTCACCTATATATCAGCCACTGTAACAGCTGTTTGATATATAGGTCAATTCCCTTTCCGAAAATTGTGCCCTCCGATCTGCATAAGTTTTTCCTTACTCTCAGACACGAACATCGTGGTTTCGGAAAGGGAATTTCCTTATACGTCACATGTTGTGCAGCGACTTTCAGTTCAAATGTCAAAAAACAACAATATGTCCGCTCATATTATCAATTTTGTTTTTCAGTGCGTGTCTTTTTCTCATATTTTAAACAATTTCGTGGTTATTTTATTATTTTATAATCATTATTCGTTCGTTCTTGCAAAAAAAAAACTAAACAAATTCGCGCATGCGTATGCAGCATCCGCGCCTGCTCAATTTCACCTCTGTTTCTCCAGCTCCGACGCGGCGGTTTGTTATTATTGTTATTTTTGTTTTATTTTTTTTGTTATTTTTGTGTTATTTTAATTTAAGTTCTTATTGTAGAAAAAAAAAGAAATAAAAATAAAAGTGACAAAGCCAATGTGTCGTTTACTTTGTTTGCGCGTTCCTACTCCCGTGCCCCTTTGCCCTTTTCTACCACATGCCCAATGACGCTAGTCGCAGCCGCATGTATCGCGTGCTCGACAAGCGCATTACTCGGAATTTGAACCGGCCTCTTTATTTTCTTCCAGTGGGCCGCAACAAAACTCCGAGTCTGGAGATTCAACATGAGAATGCACAGGCACGGTGAACAGGTCCACTTCCTTCTTTTAATTGGCAGTGGCCCACTTTGGGGTAAGTATCCTTCTTATGATTCAATTATTCTAGGTGGCTTTGAACTATTCTCCGCTTTCGTGACAATAGAAAAGAATATGGGAAGGTGACGACATAGAGGTAGGTCGATTCTCCAAAGCTAGTAAGCAGCCGGCAAAATTAGCGTCTCATGACTATCGCTGCTATACGAACCACCTTGCCCAATGAAGGGAACATCGCCATATCAGCCAGTAATATTTATTAATTTTGTTTGAAAACCCTACATCCTATCGTTTCTTGTTATTCAGCGCATAAACGACCCCCCAATGAAATAGAAAACCTCGACGACACAAGGTAATTGAAGAGGGTTCCGGCAAGAAAACGAATATCTATATTCTCCTATTGTGTTGCGAGTGACCTTGCTACGTCTACTCAAGAAGTGGGGAGAACTCACGTTATTCAAGCCGGGCATCTTGTTCGTTAATAAATCAAGTTGCCAGTACCACGTCTGTCACACCATAACCTACTGTGACATCCTTACATAAGGTATGTCCCCTTATTTTCTGATTTCTAGTATTTTCTTATTACTATGATCTGCATGTTTTCCTTACTTATCTGTTCTTCCATTACATCTTATGTACCTAGAAAATGCATACTTCTAGATCTAATAAAAAGAACTATTTACCTTCGGGTGACAACAAGGCGTATGATTTTCTTTAGTTTCATATGTGTTTGAATAGGACGTTTAATACGATTGGGTTTTCTTTGGTTCTTATGTAGCAAGGTGTAGGTTTTAACTATTCAGATAAGGTCTATGGAAACTATCTCCACTTTTGGGTTGAAGGTGATTTAGTGGCTTATCACTGGTTGAAGGGTTAGAGATATGAAGGAAAAGTACATAACGAATACGACAGTATAAAAATATCACAGGAAGTCAAAGCGTATAGCTTCTCACTCAAAACAAATAGCATATCACAGTCAGGAGCATGTTAAGTCTTCTAGTTTCAGGTACTTGTGGTGTCGTTTTCCGAGTATTCCGTGTGGGTATACAATACTCGTTGTCAGGTACTTGAACCTAATCTATATGGCACGTCCCTGGTCGTAATTTAGATAACACAGTGCCTGGATAGGAGCATAAGTCCTCAAAAGGACTTTAAGGTTTTGAGGGAAGTTGTTCTACTAAAAATATGAAAGATGGGTTAAATAGTAAAAAGAAATAATAATTATCAAGTACTAAGTGGTCAAGTAAAATATTGCACATCAAAGTTGCTTAAAATTATATCACAGTCTGGTAGTTACATTACCTTTCAGGTACATATGGTGATCTTAGATCGTTCAAACCCATAAACAAAATATCACAATTGGTCGAACCAGACAGGACGATAGGTACAACAGCAATCAGATGGACCACAAGCATGAACAGAAAAAGTATCTTACGTACTAAGTGTTCAGTGGAACTCATTGTTTTATGTCTTTCGCATGAAAGATTCCTAACCTTTTTCCTGCTAGACTTTCAAGTTCATATATATTTTTACATATAGCTTGGACGATACGACATTTAGTATATTTAGGACAGAGCTTTGAAGCGAGACGTTTTGTGGTGTCACTAAGGACAAAATTCCGTTTGCACACCTCTTGTCCTGGTATGTATTTAACGCTTCGTGCTCGCATATTGTATATTCGTGCACCCTTTTCTTGAGCTTCCAGTAGGTTGTCTTTTAACTTGTTTCGAATCAGTTGCAACTTCTCTTTCCTCGCCAGAATCAACAGTTCACCGTCTTCTAGGCCGTTCAACTTTTTGGCTAACGCATAGCTGCTCCCGTGTGTCGTCATATTGCATCCGAACAATGCAAAATATGGTGACACACCGATTGCCGCATGAACTGAACTTCTCAACGCGCCTGCGATATCACTTAAGTGAACATCCCAGTCGCGTTGATCCTCCTTCATGTAGGAACGGATGGCGGCAAGCACCGTCCTGTTGACCCGTTCGGAAGCGTTCGATTGTGGCGCGTAGTTCGGGGTTTTAAAATGGCTGATACCGTACCCTTGCAAAAAGTTCTGAAATTCTTTTGCTAGGAATTGCTTCCCATTGTCAGAGTGTAAGATCTGTGGTACACCGAACGTGTTAAAAATGTCCTCCCGCAGATATTTTAGGATGCTGCTAGAGTTTGCAGCTCGTAGGGGATACGGATGGAACCCATAGGCACCAAGTGTGCTTTACTAACGACTCGTCGACACCTGTTGGTATTGTGCGTTTATACACGAAGTCGTCTTCAACCTTCAGGTCGGGTAATTAATTTTGGTGATCAAGAACTGTATCTAGGAGGGACTTATATTCCTCAGATTTAAATTCATCACTTTCCAAATCTATCAAAGGAACCACCTGCTCTAATTCCACGGTATCCAGGTGTGCCCGAGAACCCTTCCGATGCTCTATGTTGAAGGCATAGGACTGAAGTTTAAGACTCCATCTGGCCAGTCGGCCACTCAGATCCTTCATTGTCATCAACCACTTGAGACAAGAGTGATCTGTTATAATCGTGAAGTCCATGCCCTCGACATAGGGCCTGAACTTTTTCACCGCCATTACCGCTGCCATACACTCCTTCTCGGTAACACTGTAGTTACGTTGGCAGGCGTTGAGCTTTTGTGAAAAGTATGCAATTGGAAGTTCTTCTTCGTTATGTTTTTGAAAGAGCACCGCACCGATTCCGGAGTCAGATGCATCACACTGTACATAGAATTTTTTTTTTTTTGAAATCAGGATTGGAAAGGACTGGTGCTGTTGTTAGGGCGGTTTTCAATTCTTCGAATGCTTTCTTTGCCTCTACCGTCATCACGAATTTCGCATTCCTCTTCTTTAGAGTATCCGTTAGGGGAGCGGTCAAGTTAGAAAAATCCTTAATAAATCTTCTATACCACCCTGCCAGACCAAGAAACCTCCTGACTTGTCTAGCGTTCTTCGGTACGGGAAAGTTAACGACAGCTTCGACTTTCGCCGGATCTGTCTTCAACTTCCCCCCGCCAACAATGAAGCCTAAGTATTTTAATTCACTGAAACAAAATTGGGACTTTTTCACATTTATTGTTAGGTTCGCTTTTCTCAGGCAGTCGGCTACTTCCTCCAGCAAGGCGATATGAGTCTCGAAATCGGGCGCGATGATGAGTAGGTCGTCTAAATATACAAAGACGCGATCCCGTAGTCGTGCATGGATCACCTTGTCCATTAACTGACATAACCTTTGAGCAGCATTACACAACCCAAAGGGCATGACGGTAAATTGGTACAAGGGACTCCCCGGTACCGCAAACGCAGTTTTTTCTCTACTCTCCTTCTCCAGCGGTATTTGCCAGAATGCTTCCTTTAGGTCTACACTACTAATGTAGTAGGTATCTGGTAGCCGACTGATAATCCCTTCGATATGGGGGAGAGGGTTAGCATCCTTTTTAGTCAACGCGTTGACCCTACGAGAGTCCAGGCAAAAACGATACTTGGTAGTATTGTTTGGACCTGGCTTCTTAATAAGAACGACGGGTGAACACCATGGGCTCTCACTCTCCTCGATAACGCCGAGGTTAAGCATTCGGTCTATTTCCTGGTACAAAAGGGCTTATACCGCAGGAGAAACAGGGTATTGTCTTTGCTTCACCGGGGTCGCATCTCCGGTATCGATAACGTGCTCCATAAGCGCCGTTTTTCCGAGACCGTTCCGATCAAAATCCAGAAATTTCCGCTTGACCGCTTCTAAAACGGATCTTTGATTCAGGGACAAATCATGTGCACTCACCATCTCAGCATCTTCCTCCAGAACCGATACGGAGCTCACTACGCTCGGTGCGATTTGGAACAACTTCCAGAAATCCACTCCTAGATACAGCTCCTGGTCCAAACTTGGGACTAAGTACAAGGAAATGCCTTTCCTATTTGCCTATATCCTACCCGAACCTGGACCTTGCCTACGATAGCCTGGCTTTTGCCATCGGCAGTTTTTACGCCCGAACTGTACCTTACGATCGGTAGTTTGGCTTCATCTACAAATGACATACAATTTTTTCCTAAAATGCTGGCCCCACTATGTAATAGTCCCAGTAATTCATTGCCCGCTATTGCAACTTTGGCAAGGGGTCAGTGCTAGTATCTATGATGGTCGATGCTATATCTTTTTTTAATCCTTTCCTTTACTTAAACCTAAGTCGTGCCTTTTGTATCCTTATTGACACGGCGCTAAAATTAAGATTAAAAAATCGGTTTCTTGTTTAATTATATTCCCTTATTCTTTCGTGTAAAGGTTTGATAAGCTTTAGTTTTGAGGGTGTTCCTGTGACAGGTTTTATTTTTGTATCTCTGGCTAAAATTCTAATTTTTGTATCGGGAAAAGTTTGGGTGGTTACCGTGGGAGTAGAAACTCCGGGGTAGTCTGGGTTGAACGCGATTCCCCCACTACCCTCGCGTTCCGGTCCAAGTTTCCCGGATTGCATTTTGGACATTTCGGGGGTAATTACTCCCTCATGTCCACACCTGTAGCAAAATATATTGCGGGTCACCGACGGACAGTCCATAAACGAGTGACCCACTATCCGACAATTCCAGCAAGCTGTTGGCCGAACTTCACCTAGCCCCCTGGTAGTTTTAGGGCGGGCACCCATGTGCTGAAACGCGTCTACGTACCCTTCTTGAGTGCTGCTGGTATCTTCTTTCATTTCCAGCTCGTTCACTGCAAACCGAACCGGTGAACGTGGGTGTTTGGGAACGTCCCGGTCCACGTTAGGAAAGGCGTATTCCGCGTCTTTAAACGCCATCCACAGCTGGTCCAGGGTAAAAATTGCCTGGGGGTACACCAACTTCCGTATCCGGTCGACTAAATTTTGTTTTTAAATCTTGACGAGTTCCACTTCAGGGATTGGCACCCTGAGCAGAGATCTCAGTCCGTTTATGGCGCTGAAAAATTGATCACTGGACTCGCAGGAGCCTTGCCGCCGATCCATAATGTCGCGCATAATTTCGTAATCCCACTTCGAGTTACGGAATTGGCGCATTAGCGCGTCCCTTAGCGCCAGCCAGTCCGGTCGGTAGTTTGAGCGTTGGTATTGCCAATACCATTCACTGGCTGCTCCTGAGAGCAGGAGATGAAGTCCCTTAAGACCTCAGCCCAAGAGCACTCATATTGGTTTTGGAGAGTTTCAACCCGGATTATAAAGTCTTCCACTGTCAAGACTTCTGTTTTCCCCTCGAAAACTACCCCCCACTTATCTATACGTATCGGCGGCCTTCCCCGACCTGGATACGCATGAGGACAAAAGTGCGAGGGCGTCGGTTGGTATCTATTGTATGGGTTCCGATGGTATGGATCAGGAAGTGGTCCTGACTGGCGTACCCCCTGTTCTGGGACTGGTTCTAAGTGTGGGGCTAAGGCAGAATTCGGCTCCTCGTGCCGATTTGATACCGGAACAAAAGGCCGGGTCTGCGGGTCCAGCTGCGATGGCCTCGATGGTACTGAGGGGGGTGGCTGGAAAGGTGTCGGGGCTGGTAAAAGATTGTCCGCCGGTGGCCTAGTCCTTTCCTCAATAGGAGGCGGCTGACTAGTGGTATGGATTTTCTCCCTAAAAAAATCGATAAACCCTTTCTGGACCTCAGCCCGTACGGCCTCTGAAATATTGTCTCTCACGGAATCCCGGTACGATTCATACGCATTAATTTCTGCTCTATTAATGACTGCCCTGAGTTCCTCCGATACCGAACTGATGGCTTGCGTCTCCCTAATACCGCTGTTTTGATCGATGCCGGGATACTCTTCTCTATTAGTAGGGTGGTTGGCCCTACCTTCGCTACCGGTAACAGCCATGCCACTCACCGTACTGAATGGAGGAGCCATCATTGAGTCCGATGTACACTCAGAGGTGTTGCTGCGGTCTGATAAGGGTGTATTGATACTCTGGCGCGTTTGGGGATTTTCCTGGCCGTCGGAAGGGGGATGGATTTCCAATGGAGGCGAACTGAGATTCCTCGAGCCTCCTGCCAAATATGTAGTATAATGAGATTTTATTATGGAAAACATAAGCGTCTTTAACAAAATATCAAATATATAAATCCCAAGTAAACAATCTAATAAATTAAACTATAAACTAAAACTAACGAATAGATGTATAAATGCTGTAAATGACTAAATATATTATAATTACTAAATATTAATTAACGACAAAGAAAATTAATAAATAAAATCAAAAACTTAAACCAATAATAAATAATAAATAACAAATGCATACAGAACAAAAAATAAAAAAAACGTAATATTAACTTAACAACTAGGAGAATATAACTATAAGGTAACTGACAAAAGATCACTGTAGAAATAGGAAACTTAAAAAAAACTAATAAATAATTAAATAAATATACAAATAGATAGATAAGTAAATAAACGACTTAATAAATACACAAATTAAACCAGAAACACTAAATAAATAATGAATATAAAAGAAATTGACCTATCACGAAATAAACAAATAAATAAACTTTATTTAATGTACCTATAACTTATGAAATTATACTAATGTATATGTGTTAAGTAATCTAAATTAGGCCTAAACTAAATCTTGCCTTAACTAAATGTAACCTAATACAAATGTAACTTGAACTAAATTATGTAACAATATATATAGCACAAGTAAAAGAGGTTTATTCTAAGTATTTTTTTTTTTTGCTTTATTTGCAATTAAACTTAAGCTTTAATAAATAAAAACCCAACTTATCCTACCCAACACCAACAGAAATTATAATAAATAAATAGTTCTTACAAGTAAATAATGCCAAAAAGAAATAGACAGATTTTCCAAACAAAATATTCACTTTATTTAAAAAAACGGGTCCCGGTAAACATTGAACGACGTTTTTTTTCATATGTGATTCGGGGGCGTTTCGGGCGGCTTTGTATAGGTAAAGGCTCTTCTTCTAGCCTGGGACTTGACAGCATTCTTCAACCAAAAATAAACCTTTTTTTTTTCTTTTTTTTATACATTATCTCCCGAATGTGGTGATACTTTGCGGGAAAAAAAAGGAAAAACGATAACAAAACGGAACGATTTCAAAGTGATGTTACTGCCAGACCAGAAACGCATCGTCGCAATTAACCAGGCGTTCTTAAGAGCTAGAGCGGTAGGCCTCTGTCGGGATATGGTAAGGTATGGGTAAAGAGTGAGAGAGTAGGAAATCGGACCAAGAAAGGATATCCGGGAGGAAAGGGAATCTGGCCGAAGCGGCAAAGGAGTAGGCAGTAGGATGAGTCATGTAGGGTCATAGAAGAAGGGATGAAGTGGGAGAAGGAGCGAGAGGAATGGGAACTGTGAAAGGAATGAGGGGAGGGTCGGTTAAGCTAGGAGGTAGCTAAATAGGAGGGACTTGGGACTGGCCAAAGAAAAGAGGAACTGAACTAGTGGGCATTGGGAGGATAGGGGGAGATGGAGGGTTAGGTTAGGGTAGAAAGGAGGGGTGAAGAGGGGAAAGAATGTCCACCGCGAGGGCGCAGGCACGCTGGCACGCGCGGCTAAGCTCGCCGGATATGGGGGGGATCTTGCCCCCTACGAATGGACCTCACCTATTTCAAAATTACACAAATCGTGCCTAGCTTCCACCACCAAGTAGAGTAGGACCACACCCGGGGAACCCTGCGGGTTTCGTTGCAGGAGGGACCTGTTCCCGCCCACCTGGAATCCATCGGTCCAAGAATATTGTTGATTCCCCAAGCTGGTCGATTCTGATTGCTGTCAAGTCATCTTACCTTTTTTTTAAAAAAAAGCTCACCTTACCGCACCCCCTTTGAATTTGCTCTAAGTCTCCATGAAGCGTTCCCAATCAATCGAAAAATAAAAGGACTGATAATTTCTTACTCGAATTTGGCGAGACTTTCTGAAAGTCTTTTTATTTATTTTTAAACTGTATTTTGGTAACAAAAAGAAAATATAACCATCATAAAAAATGGCCTTTAGGCGCCTCAAGCAAACTAGACATTTAAACAAAAAAAAATATAATCGATTCGTTCAAGTAATTCACAAAAAAAAGCGATCCCAAGAAATGAAAAAAGATTGAGTTGAAAAATACAAAAAAAAATTAAATATATAAAAATTTAACGTAATAAGAAAATTCCAAATCAGCGACCCCCCATATACCACAACCTGACAATAACTGAGGCGGGAATACCTCGTCCGCTCGTCAGAGAGCTCTTTGATGGTGTACCTAAGGGGAGGGGCCAAAATACGCCAACAGGTCTTGCGCCGCTGGGGAGCCCTTATTCTTAAGAAAAGATCTTTGATTAAATATTTTCTTCGATCTTCGTCCAACACATCAATAAATACACTTAATTTTACACAGAAAAAAACTTCGCCAACAAAGATAATATAACAAATTGAAAACGGTAAACCTTATGATATAAAAAAAATACAAAAAAATGCTTGGTACTGGTACAATGCTCTTTGTCCAAGTCGATTTTTGATCCTTAAAAAGTGACTACAGGAGGGGTTGTATACCCCCTTTTTTTTATAAAAAAATATATATATGGATATATGTATGGGGTGAATTCCACCTTAAAGTTTTTTTTTTGTTTTTTTTTTCAATAAATTCCCTATAAACTGGATATTTGGTATCCCCCGGTTACCAAACCCCGGGTGGGTCAGGGGTTTTCGCTTTTCCCCGGAGGGTTTCCTTATGTACCCGATCAGCACTGTAATTGAGTCCTCTGTTGCTCAGAATTCAAAAAAAGCTATACTTCTTGGACCATGAGTTGCCCTTCTACTTTTGAATTTGGTGGAATGGAGCCGCATGTATCGCGTGCTCGACAAGCGCATTACTCGGAATTTGAACCAGCCTCTTTATCTTCTGCCAGTGGGCCGCAACATACTTTTTTTTTATAAATTCTTTGTTATTTAAGACGGGTGATGGCGTACTTCATTCTTACTAAAAACAGTTATATATTGTGGTTTTGATAGGTTTTATAAGGTCAAACTGTGTTACTTTCAACGTAAATGTTATTTGTTTTGTCCAAGATCTTGCCTACCAATGTAATTAGGCACATAAGAGCAACAAAATGCGACCCAGTCGTGCCCATTTTTTAAATGATCTTCTGTCTGTAATTTTTAATCTACTTAACTGTTTTGCTGACGACTATACCCTCAGCTTTTAATATTCGTTCGATATTTCAAGTCCTTCGCCTTCGGACGTACAATTGCAACGATTACGTACGTCAAGATTATTAAACTCTGATTTATACAGCATTGTCAAATGCCGTATAGGAATCGTTGGGAGTTTAACGCATCGAAAACTCAATGCTGTCTGTTTTCGTTTAAGCTAAACATAACCACAATGCCAGTCAAATGGGGTAATAGGAATCGTGTGGAGTTTAATGCTTCGAAAACTCAATGTTGTCTTTTGTCGTTAAAGCTAAACATACCCCCAATCGAAGAAACCGAAAAGCTCTCAGTACTCGGTTTGTGTGTCAACAAGGTCGCCGTTGAAACGACCATATATTTGGAATGGCTAAAAATGCTGCTAAGTGCGACTCCTTCTGATCTGGCTACAATTTATAAAAAGGCTTATACGCCCTAAACTCGAGTATAACTCCCACCTTTGGGCAGGTGCTTCGCAAACATCGCTTCACCTGCTAGATAGAATACAAAATCGAGCGTTAAGACTGATAGGTAAAAGAACTGCCGCTGAAACAAGTGCCCCTCTCGAACACCGACGCAATGTTTCATGTTCAGTCGAAATAGCCGGCTGCATTCCTCCTCTTAAAAGTTTTTCCAGTAATACTCGTTTCGCAATGAATGCTCATCCTTTCACCCTTGAGCCCAATATCAGACGTACCATGAAATATATGGATTCTTTTTTTAGCCGAACAACACGAATTTGGAATAGTTTACCCGGCGAGATATAAGCACCCCAACATAAATTTAGCATCGCCGAGTGCCCACCATAAAGTGTTTGACATTAAGAAAGATCACGACGCGATGTGTTCCCCTTTTATATTATCGAAGATCTACGGATTTAAAATGATTAATTTATAAATCTCATAATTTTAGTCAAAAAATGATTTAGATTCTATCCAACAAAAATATTTTCATCCAAATATTTAGTTTGGGCCGGGGACCTTGCGCGTTTTCCATTTATCTTTTTCCTAATGGAATTGACGAAAAAGGCTGAACACGTCCACTGCGCCACTGATGATCGCATCACCATCGCATGGAGATCGCGTGAAATAAATGTGTTCTCTCCGTCGCACATCTCAGTCAATATGGGCGGGATACTGCTGACTGAGCGAGATAAAAACAATGACATGCAAAAATCTGAAGAGGATGACCATATGGTCGTTGGCAAAGTGGATTTTGGACAGGCCGGCTATTTTTTGGCGCAAATATTGGATTGACCATCGAAAGAGTTGGTTATCGTAAAAGAAAAAAAAATAGAAAAAGTGGAAAGGAAATTTTTTTTACGAGTGGAAATCGTGTAGAGAGGAATAAGAAGAGTTGTGGAGGAATGGGTCTCCCGCCGAAGCAAACTCAAAACTCATGTAAGAACGTTTGCATGTATTTGTGTACAAATATCCCTTTCTAAGCGATTTGTTGTGTACAAAAAAAAAAACAAAAAATCCTGGCTGGATTTTTTTTGTATCGCGCATATAGACTAGAGTGTAAGGAGAATGACGCACAAAAAACAACCCTAACATTGAGTCACGATCTTTCCCAACGGGAATGCTCTGGTCTGGCTGGCACGAGTGCTTGGTGGTTGTTTTTTTTGTTTTGTTTTTTAATTCATTTCATTGTTGAAATTTTATATGAATTGACGTTTGTTAGTTAGTATCTAGCGATGATCCTTTTCTTTCTAATTTTTGTGATTCTCATGAGGTGTGACAAAAAGCTTAAGCGTTTAGCCTGGGCTCAGACAATACAAAAAAATTATGAAAAGGGTTCTAGGCATAGAGTAACTATACTATAAAGAGCGAAATCTACTGCCTTCTTTTCACAAGGCCTACAAGCTGGTCAAATAAGTATTGGTGTAGAACTGTCAAAAAATTGACGCCAATTGAGAATGTAGTAGTGCTGAACTGTCAAAAAATTGACGCCAATTGAGAATGTAGTAGTGCTGAACTGTCAAAAAATTGACGCCGATTGAGAGTGTAGTAGTCGAATAATTGACCTTTTCTTTTCAGTTCCCTTTTCTTTTTCACCACGAAATTGGGCTTGTTGGTAGATACTTGATAATAAAAAGCGCCATCCCGAAATTAACGCCATCAGTGACTCAAAATGACTGAATTAAATTACCATTTTTCGAAAGAATCCGAAGTGTTAGTGGAATTAAAATGTATATTAAATCAATCAATGTATATTTAATTAATCATTGGACCAAACCTGCATCAATTAAAACTAACTTTTCCGTTTTTTTTCTAAAACGGAAATAAATTTATTCAACAAAGGTCACTAATGACGTAAAATACTAAAGTCGCTATCTTGTTTTCTTGTACCATGAGGAGCCACTAGCAAGTTACTCGAATGCAAGTTGTTATACTTTATTATTTTTTCCCTGCCTTTTACATATTGTGTGCTTTAAAACTCTATATAAACGTTTAAAACTGGTTAAACAATATCCAAGAGTTTCAAACATTTTACCTGATACTGATGATAGTGTATTGATTGTTCTAAGAATGAATTTAAACAAGCATTCAAGTCAGAAGAACACCTACTTTGTATATTTGCAAGATTGTATTATACAAAGTAGCAATAAAAGTGTACTTTTTTAAAGTTAAATTATCTCTATTATATTCGATTACACAGGAGTAGAAGCCTAGTCAAACATAGCGCGTTCTGACGCCGCGTTGTAATATACAGTAAAACAAACATATCCCAAGTCACATAGAACGCGTTTTTAACGCCGCGTCAAGTTCCACACGGCGTCATAACGTCGCGTTGTGATAATTTACAAATTGTTTTTTTTTAAGTCTTTGGTAAACAGAACGCATTTTTAACGCGGCGTAGAGATTATTTTACGCTGCATTGAGATAACTTTGACGCGGCGTTCCAAAAAAAATTTGTTTTCAATATTTTGTGTTTGGTAATTAAGTCATTCTGAATTTGTTGTAGAGAAATTTATTTTATTAAATTATTTTTTTGACTTATTTTGTGTCATTAAATATTGTATTGTTTAAATGGAAAAAATAACCTAATTAGCATTTAGTGAGAAAATGAATATCAAGATTCAAATATTAAACGCGCTGCGGATAGCTCTCTTACTGACGTTTAGAATGCTGTGTTAAAATAATCTCAACAAATTATTAATCCTACAAACTTAAAAAACAAAAACACTGCATTATATTGGTTTATATTAGAAAATTATAAACACTATATTTGTCCGTACTAATTAGACAGTGTGTATATGATTCTTCTTCTTTTGGACAGGCACGTACGTTGATGTGTACACTGATTTGGATTACCCCGAATATATCCAATGCTTTCCTACAAACTGTACTGTTTTATTCTAAAGAAATTTGCAAAATAAAAAAAAAAACAATTAAAACCATCCATTACCACTAAAAACCATAATTGGGAATTGTTTTCAATTTCAAAGGTTCTTCTTTTTACTCCGTGCATACCATTTTCTTTCTCAAACGAGAAACTTCAAAGCTCAATCACAAAAAATCTTAAAATTTTCATTCTTCCATGCGTTAGTTTATTCCCCTTACTTTTTTACACCCTTTACACAATTGCAAAAAGAAAGAATGAAGAAACATCCGAAAAAAGGAATCAAGCTCTAAGACCGAAGAAAATCACCTTAACCTTTAAGGAATACATTTCGAACACATCCTTCTCGATATGAAGGAGTATGGTGGAGGCGAATTTCTAAAACGTCAAAAACAAATTGTTTAGTGAATCTGAATATGAATATTGTGTAGTGTAGTGATCCAAATTTGATCTTATTATCATTAATATGTTTAATTTTGTTAAAAGGACACAATAATTCACGGAGTTCCTTCACTTCGAACAATTTGTGAGAATTTCACAAGATACCACTATCGAAAGACGACGACTGACGCCTGATGAGAATTGTATCTTGTTCAAGTATTCTCATCAGGCACGTCGTCGTCGTTGATGGTATTTTGTGAAAATCTCACAAATTGTTTGAAATGAAGGAACTCCGTGAATTATTGTGTCCTTTTTACAAAATTAAACCACTTATCCGTTTTATTAATGATAATACGAGCAAATCTGGAAATTAAAAACGAATTCGACATTAGTTAAAAAAAGGAAAAGACTTGAAAAAAGGAAATGCATTCCCAACCTGTGTATCAGTCAACAATTGTGTGTGTTATTTCTCGCCCACCAAGAATGATCCCGATTGCATTGCACGTTTGGCCTCTTCTATGGCTCGCACTCTTCCCAAGGCTGCTACCCAGGCTGCTTGCAAAGGCCGATTGAAGGTAAACATTATTCTTGATACATCTTTACAGCATTTATTTGACTTTTTTTTATTCCACAGGGTATGGCCTTGTATTTGGAACCCGACAGTGTCGGTGTTGTCATATTTAGTAACGACAAGCTGATGAAACAAGAAGATATTGTCAAGCGTACCGGTGCTATTGTGAACGTTCCAGTCGGTGATGAGCTTTTGGGCCGTATCGTTGATGCTTTGGACAATGATTTCGATGGCAAGTGAGCGATCAATACTAAAGGTCGTTTCCGTGTCGGATTCAAGGCACCCAGTATCATACCACTTGTATTTGTGCGCGAACCTATGCGGACTGGTATTAAGACCGTCTTGTTGATGTCCCATTGCGTTAGTAAATCTGCAAATTTGTTTTGTTTTTGTGATACATATGTAATATGTATGTACATACATATATCAAGTAATAAAATAAAATGTATACATTTATTTGCTGTTTTTTTTTTATTGAAAAACCAGAATTGGAAAACGAAATGTCTTCTGTGCACTAGTTTTTTGGTCGAAATGATGTGCCGCTTATTATAGATTTATATGGCAACATGCCACAACTTTGTTTTCATGATCCTCAGATACTTCCTTCCGAACTACGAGAGCGACGTGAAACCTTTTCAGACAGAAAGATGACCCAGCAAATCTGGTTGTTCATATAGAATGTATCGATTGTCGAACTAAAAAAAAATTATTTTAACTTTAATATTTTAATTTTTTTTTGTGTAAACAAAAGCAATTTACTTACAGTTGTTGTCAACAAGAACAAAATGAAATGTCAAAATGAAAGCAACAACGAAAATTGAGGGTTTTGAGGCGTGGAACGTACGAAAGTTTTTCCTCTATATAATATAATTACTCTATGATTCTAGGGCAGTTTAAAAAAAATTGGCTCAAACAAAAAAGAAATTTAAATCAACTCTAGGTAACAAATTCCATATTATACATACATTTTTGTAAGTCCAGGAATTCGTTCTTTTATTTTGTTTTTAAAAAAGTTGTTTTTGAAAAATTAAAAAAATAAAGTAAAATGAAGATTTCAGGTAAGCTATTTATGTTATTTTTTTGGCAAGCATGCCAACAACAGCAACATTTTTACTTGCGACTATAATAGGCACCTACCATGCATTCGTGCGGATTATAAAATTGAAATAACAATCAAACATGACATTGCGATGATAGAAAAACGTATTCTCTCTCTGTCGGTCTGTTCGTATGTATTTCGGGCTACAGCCTAAACGGTTGGGCCAATTTTCTTCAAATTTAGTAGGTACGTGAATATACGGTTATTTTGAATTTTTTCTACAAAAGACTTTAAAAATGTTAATAAAAAATTTATTTTTCTCGCAAATGGCTCTAAGAATTTGGGAAGAGTACGATAACTTCGGCAACGCAATTTTTTTTAAGTCTTTAAATATCTATAAAAAACGTTTGAAAAAACTTATTTGAAACTCAAAATTTAAAAAAAAATCAAAATAAATTGTTTATAGGTATTGACTTTTATTCAAAATTGACTTTTACTTTAAATATTTGTTACTATTATTAATTATCAATTGAACACTGACAATTGAAAACAACTGAAGTTTTATAAGCCCACTTTTTATAATTTTGTTGGTTTTTACGTGGTCTCTTTTTTTACACATTTCGGGTAGATTACGAACAAATTTGGCGCTGCAAAATATTAACAGATTCCTATGAAGAGATTAAAAAAAGTATTTTTTGCTGGGAGGAGGGTCAATGTCCCCTTTTTAGGAAAGCGAAGCCATTTTCTAAAGAAGCACTTGTATTGTAAGACCACGTAAAAATCAACAAAATTATAAAAAGAGGGTTTGGTAAATTTCAATTTTCTGGAAAACTAATTTTCAGTGAATAAGTAGAAGAATAAGTAGTAGTGCACTTTTCTCAATTTTGAAAAAAAAGTCAATATGAACTGTATTTTATCTGCGATTATAGGAAGGTACTATAATGCAAGTTATGGATACGTACAAAAACACAACGGTACCTGTCATACAATTTTTAACAAAAAGTTGGATTTTCTCGAAAATGGCTGTAACGATTTTAGTAAAACTTTCAGGGTGCTAGTTCTTACAGCAATACATCTTTCAGTTATAATGAATTTTTCGAAATTTGTTCCTTTCAAATGCGGTTTTATCGTAAACCAATATCCCGATTTCAATAAAATTTTGCACACAGGAAGTGATTTCTAATTTAATTAACATTGCATTTAAAATTTTTTGAAACCTTTTGTTTTAGATTTTTTTAAATTTTGTAAAAAAAAAAATTGTTTTCGAAATATTTTGAAAACGGGTTGATTGAATTTTTTTTTAAATAATTTTCCCAGATGAAAACTACAGATTTTCTTATAATGACATACTAAAAAAACTTAAAAAAAAAAACTGGTCGAACGATTTTCAAAACTTTTTTCCTTGGTAGACATTTAGTTTTCAAATTTTATCGCATACTTAGTTTTTCTGAGAAATTTCTTAAACTTATTAAAAAAATAAAAGAATTTTCGAAAAAAAAACATTTTTTTTTTATTATACCACTAAGCAATTTTCTAGCATAAGAACAAGTTGTTATACTTTATTATTTTTTCCCTGCCTTTTACATATTGTGTGCTTTAAAACTCTATATAAACGTTTAAAACTGGTTAAACAATATCCAAGAGTTTCAAACATTTTACCTGATACTGATGATAGTGTATTGATTGTTCTAAGAATGAATTTAAACAAGCATTCAAGTCAGAAGAACACCTACTTTGTATATTTGCAAGATTGTATTATACAAAGTAGCAATAAAAGTGTACTTTTTTAAAGTTAAATTATCTCTATTATATTCGATTACACAGGAGTAGAAGCCTAGTCAAACATAGCGCGTTCTGACGCCGCGTTGTAATATACAGTAAAACAAACATATCCCAAGTCACATAGAACGCGTTTTTAACGCCGCGTCAAGTTCCACACGGCGTCATAACGTCGCGTTGTGATAATTTACAAATTGTTTTTTTTTAAGTCTTTGGTAAACAGAACGCATTTTTAACGCGGCGTAGAGATTATTTTACGCTGCATTGAGATAACTTTGACGCGGCGTTCCAAAAAAAATTTGTTTTCAATATTTTGTGTTTGGTAATTAAGTCATTCTGAATTTGTTGTAGAGAAATTTATTTTATTAAATTATTTTTTTGACTTATTTTGTGTCATTAAATATTGTATTGTTTAAATGGAAAAAATAACCTAATTAGCATTTAGTGAGAAAATGAATATCAAGATTCAAATATTAAACGCGCTGCGGATAGCTCTCTTACTGACGTTTAGAATGCTGTGTTAAAATAATCTCAACAAATTATTAATCCTACAAACTTAAAAAACAAAAACACTGCATTATATTGGTTTATATTAGAAAATTATAAACACTATATTTGTCCGTACTAATTAGACAGTGTGTATATGATTCTTCTTCTTTTGGACAGGCACGTACGTTGATGTGTACACTGATTTGGATTACCCCGAATATATCCAATGCTTTCCTACAAACTGTACTGTTTTATTCTAAAGAAATTTGCAAAATAAAAAAAAAAACAATTAAAACCATCCATTACCACTAAAAACCATAATTGGGAATTGTTTTCAATTTCAAAGGTTCTTCTTTTTACTCCGTGCATACCATTTTCTTTCTCAAACGAGAAACTTCAAAGCTCAATCACAAAAAATCTTAAAATTTTCATTCTTCCATGCGTTAGTTTATTCCCCTTACTTTTTTACACCCTTTACACAATTGCAAAAAGAAAGAATGAAGAAACATCCGAAAAAAGGAATCAAGCTCTAAGACCGAAGAAAATCACCTTAACCTTTAAGGAATACATTTCGAACACATCCTTCTCGATATGAAGGAGTATGGTGGAGGCGAATTTCTAAAACGTCAAAAACAAATTGTTTAGTGAATCTGAATATGAATATTGTGTAGTGTAGTGATCCAAATTTGATCTTATTATCATTAATATGTTTAATTTTGTTAAAAGGACACAATAATTCACGGAGTTCCTTCACTTCGAACAATTTGTGAGAATTTCACAAGATACCACTATCGAAAGACGACGACTGACGCCTGATGAGAATTGTATCTTGTTCAAGTATTCTCATCAGGCACGTCGTCGTCGTTGATGGTATTTTGTGAAAATCTCACAAATTGTTTGAAATGAAGGAACTCCGTGAATTATTGTGTCCTTTTTACAAAATTAAACCACTTATCCGTTTTATTAATGATAATACGAGCAAATCTGGAAATTAAAAACGAATTCGACATTAGTTAAAAAAAGGAAAAGACTTGAAAAAAGGAAATGCATTCCCAACCTGTGTATCAGTCAACAATTGTGTGTGTTATTTCTCGCCCACCAAGAATGATCCCGATTGCATTGCACGTTTGGCCTCTTCTATGGCTCGCACTCTTCCCAAGGCTGCTACCCAGGCTGCTTGCAAAGGCCGATTGAAGGTAAACATTATTCTTGATACATCTTTACAGCATTTATTTGACTTTTTTTTATTCCACAGGGTATGGCCTTGTATTTGGAACCCGACAGTGTCGGTGTTGTCATATTTAGTAACGACAAGCTGATGAAACAAGAAGATATTGTCAAGCGTACCGGTGCTATTGTGAACGTTCCAGTCGGTGATGAGCTTTTGGGCCGTATCGTTGATGCTTTGGACAATGATTTCGATGGCAAGTGAGCGATCAATACTAAAGGTCGTTTCCGTGTCGGATTCAAGGCACCCAGTATCATACCACTTGTATTTGTGCGCGAACCTATGCGGACTGGTATTAAGACCATCTTGTTGATGTCCCATTGCGTTAGTAAATCTGCAAATTTGTTTTGTTTTTGTGATACATATGTAATATGTATGTACATACATATATCAAGTAATAAAATAAAATGTATACATTTATTTGCTGTTTTTTTTTATTGAAAAACCAGAATTGGAAAACGAAATGTCTTCTGTGCACTAGTTTTTTGGTCGAAATGATGTGCCGCTTATTATAGATTTATATGGCAACATGCCACAACTTTGTTTTCATGATCCTCAGATACTTCCTTCCGAACTACGAGAGCGACGTGAAACCTTTTCAGACAGAAAGATGACCCAGCAAATCTGGTTGTTCATATAGAATGTATCGATTGTCGAACTAAAAAAAAATTATTTTAACTTTAATATTTTAATTTTTTTTTGTGTAAACAAAAGCAATTTACTTACAGTTGTTGTCAACAAGAACAAAATGAAATGTCAAAATGAAAGCAACAACGAAAATTGAGGGTTTTGAGGCGTGGAACGTACGAAAGTTTTTCCTCTATATAATATAATTACTCTATGATTCTAGGGCAGTTTAAAAAAAATTGGCTCAAACAAAAAAGAAATTTAAATCAACTCTAGGTAACAAATTCCATATTATACATACATTTTTGTAAGTCCAGGAATTCGTTCTTTTATTTTGTTTTTAAAAAAGTTGTTTTTGAAAAATTAAAAAAATAAAGTAAAATGAAGATTTCAGGTAAGCTATTTATGTTATTTTTTTGGCAAGCATGCCAACAACAGCAACATTTTTACTTGCGACTATAATAGGCACCTACCATGCATTCGTGCGGATTATAAAATTGAAATAACAATCAAACATGACATTGCGATGATAGAAAAACGTATTCTCTCTCTGTCGGTCTGTTCGTATGTATTTCGGGCTACAGCCTAAACGGTTGGGCCAATTTTCTTCAAATTTAGTAGGTACGTGAATATACGGTTATTTTGAATTTTTTCTACAAAAGACTTTAAAAATGTTAATAAAAAATTTATTTTTCTCGCAAATGGCTCTAAGAATTTGGGAAGAGTACGATAACTTCGGCAACGCAATTTTTTTTAAGTCTTTAAATATCTATAAAAAACGTTTGAAAAAACTTATTTGAAACTCAAAATTTAAAAAAAAATCAAAATAAATTGTTTATAGGTATTGACTTTTATTCAAAATTGACTTTTACTTTAAATATTTGTTACTATTATTAATTATCAATTGAACACTGACAATTGAAAACAACTGAAGTTTTATAAGCCCACTTTTTATAATTTTGTTGGTTTTTACGTGGTCTCTTTTTTTACACATTTCGGGTAGATTACGAACAAATTTGGCGCTGCAAAATATTAACAGATTCCTATGAAGAGATTAAAAAAAGTATTTTTTGCTGGGAGGAGGGTCAATGTCCCCTTTTTAGGAAAGCGAAGCCATTTTCTAAAGAAGCACTTGTATTGTAAGACCACGTAAAAATCAACAAAATTATAAAAAGAGGGTTTGGTAAATTTCAATTTTCTGGAAAACTAATTTTCAGTGAATAAGTAGAAGAATAAGTAGTAGTGCACTTTTCTCAATTTTGAAAAAAAAGTCAATATGAACTGTATTTTATCTGCGATTATAGGAAGGTACTATAATGCAAGTTATGGATACGTACAAAAACACAACGGTACCTGTCATACAATTTTTAACAAAAAGTTGGATTTTCTCGAAAATGGCTGTAACGATTTTAGTAAAACTTTCAGGGTGCTAGTTCTTACAGCAATACATCTTTCAGTTATAATGAATTTTTCGAAATTTGTTCCTTTCAAATGCGGTTTTATCGTAAACCAATATCCCGATTTCAATAAAATTTTGCACACAGGAAGTGATTTCTAATTTAATTAACATTGCATTTAAAATTTTTTGAAACCTTTTGTTTTAGATTTTTTTAAATTTTGTAAAAAAAAAAATTGTTTTCGAAATATTTTGAAAACGGGTTGATTGAATTTTTTTTTAAATAATTTTCCCAGATGAAAACTACAGATTTTCTTATAATGACATACTAAAAAAACTTAAAAAAAAAAACTGGTCGAACGATTTTCAAAACTTTTTTCCTTGGTAGACATTTAGTTTTCAAATTTTATCGCATACTTAGTTTTTCTGAGAAATTTCTTAAACTTATTAAAAAAATAAAAGAATTTTCGAAAAAAAAACATTTTTTTTTTATTATACCACTAAGCAATTTTCTAGCATAAGAACAAGTTCGTGCGACCCAGTCGTGCATTTGATTTAAATTTTGTTCGACGATTTGACCGCACATATGAGCAAGTACGTGCGATCCAGTCGTGCAATATATTTAAATCTGAAATTCTGAGTTTGAAATGAGTTTTTTCAATTTTTGTTATCTCTCTATATATATGTACATAAAAATGGATGTATGTTTGTGTGTATGTATGTATGTCCAGTATGGACTCCTAAACAGGTCTTCAGTTCGATACTTATAGTACAAAATATTTGTATTTTAGTGCTTCTACAAGAATCCCTTATTATTTTGCGGCGCCAAAATTATCGCACTCTTGCCAAGAATTTTTGAAAAAAAGAAATCAGTGTAATATTGAAGGTGCCATTTAATACCTCTTTGTAAAGCTAGAAATCACTTCTTTTATTTATTTTTTGAACAAAGCTGTTGTAGGAAACAATTTTTGAAAATTTAATTTATATTCTTAATTGTTTTCAAAATTAAGTGCTCTGCTTAAAAGCAGAAAATTGGTTGCTCAATTGAGATATTTTAAAATAAAGAAAACTACTTTTTTTTTCTAAAAAAAACACTTTTTTTAATTCTTACGACTGTACTTACTGTACTTTTAGGTGAATTCTATTCTACGGGTGTCGTCAATACTATGGGTTCTACTTGCATACAATATACATAATACAAAATACAAATTTGAAATAATACCCAGGTATAAATCAAAGGCATGCATTTTTATTAAATAATCATTTCCAATTTGATTGTCAACTCGTCAACGATCACGATTTCAAACTACTAACTTTCGAGAAGAATAAACGCAATTCTGCTACGATTAAGCCCTTAAGACTTTATGCTAAAAGATACCTACATCAGATTGAAAATTGACTCCCCCTCTAAAACAATTTTTTCCTTGTCACAATCCAACCTACACGCTCTTGATTTTTGTCACATCTCCTATGAATCAACCTGTATATTGCAATCATCACACCAATTCTGACCATCATTTATAACCTTTATTTGCTCCTGTATAAATTGTGTTCGTCTACTCCCTAAAACAGACTATTTTGCACAATTTTAAAAAAACTATGGTGTTCGTTTACTTACATTTTCGAGAGTTTTCGGGAGAAGAGACATGTTGCGAGAGAGAAAAACATTTCCCCTTAATTCCCTATTTTAAACTAAACAAAATCTTGAGGGAGAAAATGTTAATTGTGTCAAACTAAAAAGTACATTTGAAATTTGACCTTTTGTAAAGGATTCGTATTTGAAGAATTTTAAATTAAAAAAAATTGTAAAGTTAAGTCCAAAGTAAATAACAAAATGACCTTACAATGGCCTAATAAAATGGTTTCCATCACAACTTTTATTTCATCTGCACTTATTTGATCCATTTGGTTTAGTTAAGTTTTAATTTTTTTGACGTTTAAAAAGTTTCCCTATTTTCCTCCACAAAATGTTCTTTGACTTTTGAGCGAACTTATTATTTTCTGAGAGATTTCATCCCCACTCTTCAAAGTCTGACATTTTTCCTAACACAACCGAAAAAGTAGACGAACACAACTATAATTTGCCTTCCACAAAAAACAGGATTTTGTTGTAAGAAATGCAACAAAATAACTGGACAAGCATTGCATGCTTGCCGTCTTGCCGATTGACAACGCGATGACACGACCGATGCTATGATAAGTATACGAAATTGAACCCTTAATCTACCATGCCACAAACCATAATAACATTTTTTTCTGGTCGCACAAAGAAATATACAGAAATAAATTATAACATGTGTACATATGTGCTTATTAATTACCTTCTTTATGTTTTATTATATTGCATATTGTTCATTCTATAAAAGAAAAGATACAATATGTCCTTCTATTAGTGTGTTTAGATTTAGAGTATAAATTAAGCTTTTACTTATTAATTTTCCATCAAAATTTTTTTTTTTAACTTTATTTATTTTTTTTATTTTTTATTGCAAAGTATCAGCGATTTCGCCACGACTAATGTTAGATTACAAAGTGAACAATATTTTTTCTAAAGCTAGAACTTAAATACCTATTTTGTGCAAACCCAAGCATCTTTGTCGACGACTCGTTCCCACAGATACTCACTCGTTACACTCGCTACGTGATGAAATGCAGCTTGGTTTTGGATGTCCCAGACGCATTGTCAGCACACTTATTTTGTGGGAAACTTATTTTGCCTTTCAGCATCATAGTCGTTAGCTTATATCTTTTCAATTGGAAAAATGGCTACAAACAGGGGAACCTTAAAATCCACCAATTCTACCCGTGCATAAACCTACACAACATTATTTTTCTATCTGCCTCTACCCTTTTTCGATCCAAGCACAATACACAGAGTACTATTTGTGTGAATTTGTACCTTACTAATGCTGATTGCTTACTACACAAGACAAAAAATATGGATACATATATTATTCCATACATAAGTTCTTTCAAATTCAAAACCAAAAGTCAATAGGAACAAAAAATTATAAGAGCTCAGTTAATGACTCATTAAATGAAGATCCATTTCCATTCGTCCATGTCCTTCTATTATAGCATAGGTACATAACTTCAACTTGTTTATTAGAAGCAGGGAATAACGAAGAGAAGAAAATACCCTGCCCAGCAGTAGCACCACCAAATATGACGGTGGAGTTCTCTTGTACTACAATTTTCTATGATTGTTTCATATGGGAAATTTCCAAGTAAAAAAGTTAAAATAGACAACTTTTCAAAAATTAAAATAAAAAAAAACCGATTGTAAGTAAATATTTTGGTTTTTGAATAGCATAAAAAAAAATATCGGAAAAAATAAAAAAACATGTACTTTTATTGGCTGCGCTTCGCTCACAATTGCATTACAAATATTGACATTTTGAAGTGCATTTTTAAGTATTTTATAGGAGATAAAAAATAATTCTAATATCCTGACTAGCTCAAACATACCTGTATTTGCCTTTTATAAAAAAAAAAATTCAAAAATATTTTAATCGATTTCCCAGGCATAAAACTTAAAATGTTTGGAAAAACCATATATTTTTCGTCTTCGTGACGGAAAAAAATATTATAAAAAAAAATTATTTAAATTTCAGATGATAGCACATATATATGTATTGGCTTCGTAAAAAAGGTTATTTGACTGTGTTACCTCTTGTACTTTAGAAGTTGTATCAAATAGAGCATTATTATCTTTTAATGAATTTCCTGTATTTTTCATAGTTTTTTTTAATTTTTTTGGGAACAAATAATAAGACAATCAAAAAACGAATATTCTGGTTAATTAAATATTGTCTCTAGAAACAAAATATAAAAAAAAATAAAAAATAATATTTAACTCATTTCCCATTGGTTGAAGGGTTGAAGCAAACGTCTTTTACAAATTTTCCGATTGTTTGGCGATTTTGAGGCACAAAGTGTTTCTTAGTTTTGTTTTAAGTTAAACCAATATTTGGCTCAACATATTGCAAATAGATATCTTTCAACAATTGCACGCATTTTTACATGGGACACCCACCCTTAAGCCAAGGTTTTCCAGATATTATATCATCTCTCTATTATTAAAATACTTAAATTCCCATCGGGAAGTAAATCTTGCATTTATGATTTTCTTTGTTCTTTTCACCTCCTTTTCAATACTATTTCAGTTCCAATGGTAAGGCAAATTACCACATTATAAAGTTTACTGGCGCCCATTACTAAGTAAGTACTTCCTCGTACTCTTATTAGTATAACTAAAATATCATTTCATATACATTTCGTAGTTTTATTAATCAATTACGATTAATAAAACTATGTTCATTGTTCCCACCCCCAAAACTTAGCTACCGGCACTGGATTTGTTGTTTGTTTGTTAATACATATTTCTATTTGCAAATTGTAACAAAAACACACCGAAATCCGAAGTAATTGGATTAATTTCTGTTTTTTTTTAAGTCGCGCGGTTATATCAAGTTCAGGGAACCAACCAGCAACGGATGTTCCCACCGCTGCAGTTACCAAAAAACCAACGTCAGCGTCTGCCAATACGACGACACCAAACTTTTGAGCTTTGGTTTGGCAATCGATTGGACTCGTTAGAGTTCACTAAAAGCTGACCCAGCAATAACGGATTGATATAAAGAACGTCGAATGCAAACAATATACACAGTATACACAGTCAACAGAGTCAATATAGAAGCCGTGGTTAACAAGTAGTTTTAAGTTCATTCGTGTAATTTATATGTTGAGTAATAAAGTTATTTTTTTTTATAAACCTTTCGACTTAGTGAACATAATTGGTGCAGTCGGTAGGATTTCAATCCGAAGATTGGAATTAAATAAGATAGAAAAGTGAAGTGATCAAATTAAACTAAAATTAATTTGTACCACCAGGACCGGCACTTCAAGTCATCAGAACTCTGGAAACAAACGCATCGTGAGAAATTATAAAAGCGGAACTCATACAAAACTTCGGTGTCAGAGAAACTTACTATAACCTGCATGACGAGGCCTTAAGCCTAAAGAACAATAATGTAAGTGAATATTTTGAAAATCTTAATTCTATATTGGATAAGCTTAACACCAAATATGAATTTGATATTAATAAACCATATGAATTCTCGCCTTCAGCGAATGAAAATATGATTTTAAAATTTTATATAAACGGATTAAATCCGAATCTAGCCAGTGTTGTAATAAGTAGGCAAATTAATAACTTAAGAGACGCTTATTATACTCTTGAAGAAACAGGTATGATTCAAACAAGTCCAGATAAACAAAAAATTAACAGACAAATACCACCCCATAAACCTACTAATACTAATAATAATAACTCATCTCAAAATCTCAAAACAACCAACAGCATCAAAGTAGGAACAAGTATAATAATTACAATAACTCAGGTCAGTATAGGAACCCTCATAACCAAAATAGAAATAATTCAGGTCAGTACAGGAATCCTTTTAGAAATAATTCAGGTCAGTACAGGAACCCTTTCAACCAAACTAGGAATAATCCAAATAATAATAATGAAAATTATATTCAACCCATGGAATGTGACCATGTTCAACAAGGTAGGGAAGAAAATTTTCACTCAACGCCTCCAGATCGGATCTACCGATAGTAGAATTGACAATAGGAGAAATTAAAATAAAATGTTTAATTGATACGGGATCAACCACAACCCTTTTAGATCAAACAAAATTACAACATTACGAACGTATCCCATTAAAAGACAAAATAGTTTTTAACACACTTAATGGAAGAACATGTATAGAAACTGAAATTCTTACAGAACTTCCAAAAGAATTTAAAGAGAAAGCTAGAATGTACTGGAAACTTACTTCCTTTAACCAGAAAGATTTTGATGGCATTATAGGACAAAATCTATTGAGACCTCTTGGAGCAAAAATTTATTTAGAAGAAGATTATGTAGAAATACACGGTAATAAAATTAAATTTTTATGTGCTTGCCCATATAAATATAACGAGGTATATGCATTAGAAAGTATTATAGAAGAGCAAAATATACTACAGAGCCTTTTCGGAGATCACTTAAATATCGAAGAAAAGGAAATACTAGAAAAAAATTTGAAAAGAAATAAAGATTTATTCTTTCATGAGGGACAGCAACTCACTAGCACTCATGATGTAAAACATAAAATCGTCACAACTATGGATAGACCAATTTACGCGAAGACATACAGGTACCCTCAGGTACACGAACAAGAAATTAGCAAACAGATTAAGGAAATGTTGAAACAGGGAATCATAAAAGAAAGCAACTCTCCTTATAACAGCCCATTGTGGGTTGTTCCAAAAAAATTATACAACTCCGGCGAAAAAAAATGGAGAATAATTGTCGACTATAGAAAACTAAATGAAGCAACAATTGACGACAAGTTTCCTATTCCTAATATAGACACTATATTAGATAAATTAGGAAGGTCGCAATACTTTACGACTTTAGATCTAGCTAAGGGTTTTCACCAAGTCTTAGTTAGAGAAGAAGATAGAAAAAAACAGCTTTTTCGACTCCTCTTGGGCATTATGAGTTCACAAGAATGCCCTTTGGACTCAAAAACGCCCCTGCTTCGTTTCAGAGGTTAATTAACTCGGTACTAAGGGAACATATTAATCAAATATGCGTCGTCTACTTAGACGATATTCTGATTTTTAGTACATTCCTCAAAGAACATATCATCAGTGTTCAAAAAGTGTTAGATAAATTGAGACAACACAATCTCAAGATACAAATAGACAAATGCAAGTTTTTCGCAAAGAAACCGAATATTAAGGTCATGTCTTAACAACCGAAGGAGTAAAACCAAACAATAAGAAAATTGAAACCATTCAAAAACTTCAATTACCAGAAACTACAAAGCAAATTAAGTCATTTTTAGGTATTACGGGTTATTTTAGAAAATTTATAAAAGATTACGCTAAAATTGCGGAACCAATGACTAGATATCTTAAAAAGAACGCAAGAATAAACCTGAACGACTCAAATTATATAAGTTCTTTCGAAAAATTGAAAATAATCCTCACAAACTCACCAGTTTTAAAATATCCTGATTTCAATAAAAAAAATTTCAACTAACTACCGATGCAAGTGACTTTGCTATCGGATCTGTACTTACGCAGGATGGACACCCAGTGTGTTATGCTAGTCGAACTTTAAATGATCACGAGCGAAATTACTCAGTCACTGAAAAAGAACTATTAGCAATAGTTTGGTCGGTAAATTATTTTAGACCATATAAATATGGTAGACCTTTCGATTTATTAACAGATCATCAGCCCCTTAAATGGTTGCAATCCAAACATAAAGGTAAGGATATTAATCAACGCCTTCAAAGATGGTTGCTACAACTAGGAGAATATAATATTAATATTGATTATATAAAGGGAAAAGAGAATAAAGCCGCGGATTTTCTAAGTCGAATCAATACCGAAACAGGAGAAATAAATGAGATTGAGACAATCACACATAAGGAGGGAGAAGTTACACCCTACCCAAATTTAAATTTTGAAATTGATAATATGAGTGTAGATAACAATACAATTCATTCCCAAGAAGAAGAACAGAATGACCATTTCCCAATACTAGACACAATAGTCAAAAGATTTTATACGCAAATCATTCTAACAAACAATAAGACAAAAGAGATAAAAATACTAAATAATAAGAGAATAATATATATCAATTCCGAAGATATCCAAGAAGGGAGACTCATAGATATATTCAGAAGGTTCATAAAGAGAAGAGGTAAAATAGGTATATACTCAGAGTTAACGGAACATGAATATAATTTGGTTCAATTAAAACTAATTGTATTATTTGACATAGAACATATTAAACTTTATAAATGCATGTATCACGCAAAAAATATAAAAACTGAAGAAGAAGCCTATAAACAGATAGCACGATATCATAAGAACGAAACAGGTCATGCAGGCATAAACGAAAATTATGAAGGTTTAAAGAAACTCATATACTTTAAAAACTTAAAAGAAATCATACAAAAATATATTAACAATTGTGACACATGCAATCGAGCCAAGTACGATAGAAAACCAATAAAGCCAAAGTTTCATCACACCGAAACACCAAGTGACATAAATCAAATAGTACACGCAGATATTTACACTAACTCCAAAAACAACTTCTTCACTTTCATTGACAAATTCTCTAAACACTGTACTATGTTCTATTTAGAAGACAGAAATAGTTTAACAATCAAAGAAAAATTGCGACTATACTTTTCTATCAAAGGAAAACCCAGCAAAATTATTTTAGACAACGAATTATAAAGCATAAACGTTAAAGACTTCTTAAGGCAAGAGAACATCGAAGTTGACTTCACCAAACCGAATAGCCATACAGGTAACTCAGACATTGAGAGACTTCACAGCACCATCAGTGAGAAAATGAGAGTACTCACAACCGAAAAATCAGAATTAACAACAAAAGAAAAAATATATAAGTGCGTAGAATGGTATAACAAATCAGTACATTCAGCAATAAAATTCAAACCAATAGATGTTCTAGAAGGTAGAGTAGATAAACAAAAAGTTAAAACAAACATGCAGGATATAAAGGACAAAATTATTAATAAACTAAACACAAATACAGAAGAATATAACGAGGAACGAGAAGAAGGACTAGTTAGGAATTATAAAGCACTTAGACATAAAGAAGAACCTAGATATAGAAAACTTAAACTACATAATGTACATCCTTCAAATATTAAAAGACCAACTAAATTTTCAGATCAAGTGGATATTAGTAATTCTACTAATGACAGCGACGACAATTGACGCAACATTGACCATAGAAAAAATTGATACAAACAGTGGATTCATAGAAATTAAACTAGGAAACGTTGAAATAGTAAGAACTTATGATGTCATACTACACATTATAAACCCCACAGAAATTTTGAAGATAATTGAATGCCTAGAGGAAAATATTTCCAATATTCAAATTGACAACGGAAAAGAAATTTTATTTCATGAGTTAGAATCACTAAAATACAAATTACATACAATTATCCCACACAGACACAAAAGAGGACTCATCAATATAGTAGGTACAGGTATGAAATGGTTATATGGAACAATGGACGAAGACGATAGGCAAAACATCGAAGAACATCTAAAAGTCATCGATAAGAATAACCATAACCTAATAACCCAAAACAACAAACAAATATTCATTAATGATAGTTTTAATCAAACTTTTGTAGCGTTAAAACAAACTATTGAGAAAGATAGATTTAAAATTTTGAATCAATTCAATAATATTAAAAAAGAAACTATTAAATGGAATAACAAACTTATTTACTTAGAATCATTATTAAAAATTGGAATAATAAAAGACAATATCGAACACACTCAAAATAACATTGCTTCAAGTAGAACAGGAATAATGGGAAACAATATTTTAAGTAAAGAAGAAATAATTAAATATGACATAAGTTTCGAGAAGTTAAAATATATAAAAATTGGAACAGCTCTGTATAAAAATGAAAAAAATTGTTTTTATAATTAAAATACCCAATGAACTAATAGAGACAAGAAAATATTTAGTTACCTCCTTAACAAATATGAATTTTGAAGAATTAGTAATAGATGACGAAGAAATCATTAAGATAAACGAAACTATATATAAATACGAACCAAATGTGGAATTTAAAAATTTAAGGAAACCAAATTTATGTTTAAACAATACTGTCTGTATGAAAACGAAGAACTAACAAATGAAAATTAATGAAATTGAAAATGGTTTGTTATTGTTAAAGAATATTAAAGATACAAATTTGTCAAGTACTTGTGATGAAAGAATTACAGCTTTAAATGGAAACTTTTTATTAAACTTTAATAGCTGCAAACTCAAAATATTCAATTACACTTTTACCAACAATAAAGATGTATTTGAGGAAAGATTTATTATCCCTTACGAAATAAGCCTTAATACAACTAAAGAGCAATTAAGTTTCGATGATATAATAATAAAACAAATAGAAAATATCGAAAACATTAACGAATTAAAATTCAACCATAAGAACCATGTTATGTTTAATATTTATGTTGGAATCATAATTGTACTATTAATTATTAGTTTAATAATTTATGCTTATATAAAATCAAAAGAACTCAAACGTACATTCTATATAACTCAGGAGAGTTTTCATCTTAAGGAGGGAGAGGTTATATCAAGTTCAGGGAACCAACCAGCAACGGATGTTCCCACCGCTGCAGTTACCAAAAAACCAACGTCAGCGTCTGCCAATACGACGACACCAAACACGAGCTTTGGTTTGGCAATCGATTGGACTCGTTAGAGTTCACTAAAAGCTGACCCAGCAATAACGGATTGATATAAAGAACGTCGAATGCAAACAATATACACAGTATACACAGTCAACAGAGTCAATATAGAAGCCGTGGTTAACAAGTAGTTTTAAGTTCATTCGTGTAATTTATTTGTTGAGTAATAAAGTAATTTTTTTATAAACCTTTCGACTTAGTGAACATAATTCGCGCACTTCGTTTAGGTGCATTTGTTCTTTTTTTGTTTAACAAAATAATTAATTCGTGTCATGCATATGCAATTGGATTCGGATATCAAACAATGTTGCGAAAAATATATTTACAAGTTTATTATGCGATGAAAACAAGCCCAATTGTACGTACCAATTTTGGTTACTTTTTCCAAATAAAATGAAAAATCATCTAAAAAAAGTTTGACTTTACAACAGAGATACTCATTTAAAAAAAAAATAAATTTTGAGAGATCGCGTTATTGCAATTATTTTTTTAATGACTCTCTGATTGCAACATTATTCATGCAGAGAACAAGAGAAAACAAAAGAGAACGGTAAAAAATATGTATAACAACATGTTACCATATTGATTTATGCTTTCGTTTTAAGCTTGATGAATATGCGTCCCTCTTTTGCGATATTAAAACTGTGTAGCACTATTTGATAATCCTGTAAGTAGGTAGTAAAATTGAAATCGTTTCAAGTGCATACATATATATATAAATAATTTTTAAATTATGTATTTTCCATTCTGTTTTTAAAAATTCTGTCTGTATTTTTAAAAATAGAATTTTGAACGTACTGAATTTTTAAATGCAGAATTTTTAAATAAAGAATTTTGGTCATCCAGAATTACCAAAACAGACTTTTGGCATGCAGAATTTCGAAAACAGAAATCTGACCCATAACAAATTTCTACCAACCCATTCAGTTTTGTAATCCAAAAAGGTTTGTAAGGAAGTAGCGCAATCATAGAGTCGTGTTTTATCATTATGAAAAATTACAAACAATTAAAAACAAAAAACCTTTCAACTAGACTAAGTGCTTGAAAAATAAAGAAACTTTTGCGTTCGGAATGAGAAACAGAAAAACATTTCATAAACATTTCAGAAATGTTTCGAGAAACGTCCAGACCTTAATAAACATTTCAGAAACATTTTAAAAACATTTCAGAAACAGAGAAACATTTCTGAAACGTTTTTTTCAAATGTTTCTGAAATGTTTCTTCGGTGTGGACACGCCTTAAAATTTCAACTTAGAAAACATATGAATGTTACAATAAGAGTTATTTTATATTATAGTCCGGGAACCCGCGACAGTCAGTAAGTTCGTTATTCAAATCATAATGAATCGTAAAATTTAGGTTTGTGTGTCATTAAAATTGACCGCTTACAGCGCACCTCGAGCCTTCTGATGTAGAGGGCGTTTAAAACATGCAAAAAAAAGCAAACAAAAAATTATTACATCGTCGTTGATCTTTGGTAAAGTACTTAATTAACATCAGATAATGTCAAAAAAGTACCGCTTGCAACCGTTTAGCGGGAAAAAATACCGGTTACAGGCGATTTAACGTGCACAAGTTAGACCAATATTACCATCTAATCTAGAAAATGAAGAGATTTTTCCTTACAGTAGATACAAAAACCACGCCCCCACTCCCTTCACAATTAGGTAAAAATGACTGACAGTCTTTGATCTATAACTCTCTTCTGGTAAATTTTAATGCAAAATGACTCTATATGCCAACTTCCAGTTGGTACAATATAGCGCTTCACTTGAGGAAAAAATTGAATTCCCTCCCATTATATAAATGGAATGTAAAGTTTTCGTAACGATTTCTGATTTAAGGTCAAATAGAATAGTGTACAGGCAAGAGCAAGCAGCTTGAACAGCAAACTAAATCAGCTGAAAACAAAGTCGATATCCTTACCAGTAGGGATGACGAAAAAGGTAGCCCATTTTAAGCGATGTTAGATACCGGCGCACACCTTAACTTAATAGTCTATAAAGTCAGAATAAATCTAAAAATACAAACTAGAAAAGTATCAGGTAAATTAGTAGGTAAAAATGGTAGTCCTTTTGCAGTGACTGAACAAGCCATATTTAATATATTGCCTTAGTTTACTTCTACCTCATACAAGCACCATAGCAGCGAACCGTTTTGGTTCCTTCCAGAGTAAAGCCAGTGGCAGCCGATTTTGCCACCGAAGTCGATAAAACTGGATCGGAATATTTCAACTCAAGACAAGTAAAGATTCTACTAGGTGTGGATTTTTTTTTGCAGAATCCATCAAGTCAGTATTAAGAAATAAATTACACGACTGGATCGGACGTACTTGCGGTCACATTGTAAAATAAAATTTAAGAAAATTAAAGTGAACATCAAAGCATTTATTCGTTTTTTTGTGACTTTTGATTGTTCAATTAAGGCACGTTATATTTTATTGGGTAAAATAATAATAACGCCATTTTATTTCTTTAGGAAATGTAAAAAAGTGTGATTTTTTTTTTCCAAAATTGTAGGAGCCGGTTTTAAATAAAACGATTTTTTTTAACAAATTTTTTTAATTTAATTTAATTAAAAAAAAGAATTCAAGAATACAAACTTAAGCACAAAAATAACGTTCATTTAAAAATGAAGTGGAAAAAAAATTCACTTACCCATTTTCAAAATATAGATTTTTCAAAAAAAAATTTGTAAATTATTTAAATCCCGCTTGTTCAAAATCCCGATCTATTATAATCTCGCTTTTTTAAATCCCGACAATCCCGCTTTTTTACAAAACATTCTTATTAAACTAAATAACAATAGATGTAGGTTATATGCGCTTTTTACTTTTTTTATAAATTTAAAAATGTTAAAAATACTCCACTAAAAAGAAACTTCGTCGGAATGCTTGTAATCTTTACTGTGCGCACACATATGACTTCGCTAACATAACCTTCAATATTGTATTTACTCTCGGGATGACATAAGGAAAATAGGCACAATGTCCATGGACATTCTGACCAATTGGAAATAGTCATAAGGTCCATGAACGAAATAGAGATAATGTCCATGGACCTTATGGCGAAATCAAAAATTTTTATATTATGTCTAATTAGTAAATTTTGAAATGTCCACATAATAGAAATGCCAAAAAAATCACAAATTCATAAAAACGACGAATTAATCTTTTGGAACGTAACTATTATATCTTGTTGTTGATATAGAACCACAGTAGGTAATCGGCGACTTCAGACTGGGAACTTTCTTACGACTTTTTAATTGTTTTTTGTGGTTGGTTTTTAATTGCTTTTTTACGACCTTTTTGCTTTTTAATTGCTTTTATGAAATAGATATTTTGTCACTTCATGTTCGCTCCCTATACCGTGGATCATTTCACAGATAATATAAACACACATCGGATGATGTGCAAGATTCTTTCTGTATCTTTTTTTGTGGTTGGTTTTTAGTTGTTTTTTTACGACCTTTTTAGTTGTTTTTCAATTGCTTTGATTTTCCTTATCGGCACATGCGGGTGCACAAGTCGGTCGAGTTTTCTTTTCTTATCGACCTTTTTTTCATTATGTTTGGTGTGATTTGAGATGGATGGGGGTGTAGGCCAAGAATGTGAAAGGGATCTTTTCAATAGCAATGGTGTGTGTTTGTATACGCAATGTCATTGAGGATCGGTATTAGAGAATATCAGTCAAGTGCATTTCTTGGATGTTGCCCGTTGCTGTATTTAAAGTGTCGTCGTAGTTATATTTACTTACATACATAAGTATATTATATATCAGATATATTGACTTTGTAGAAGAGGGCATTGACCAATAGTCCGATGGAATTTACTTCAAGTCAAATCATCCAAAAATTTAGAGAAGTAATTTGATTTTCTCAAGTCAAGATGAATAAGAGAATTCCACATACAAATAATAGCAACCAAATCCGATATCGTGAACAATTTGAATAATAAAATCATAATAAAACTTAGGAGAATTAATTACCGAGATGAGAAAAAAAATCGAAGATATAAGTTGGAGAATTCGGCACCTCTTGACAAAAGATATTGGAAAAAAGAAACCTTTGTTTTAGTAAAGAGGGGGGCAGTTAATGCTTGAAGACTCCACTCAAGTTTTTTTTTTAAATTAAAAAAAAAACAAGTGCATCATAATAATTGTAGTTCCCCGCAATGACCATCATCTATTAGGAATACATATTTGTAGAAAAACGCAGTCAAGAGTATAAAACCAAGTCGTACTAAACTTCATAGTTCAGTTATCTTTCAACATAAAACGTTCAACTACTTATACCTACATTTTTTTTTACAAAACTAAAATCATGTTGTCGGTGCTAAAAAAAAATTCGTGCTAACGCAAATGTCTTCGCTGAGAAGCAAGACAAGCCGTTTACGCCCTTAAAAAAAATTAACGCTGAAAAAAAGCGCTACAACAACAGCCGAAAGAAATAGTGGAGGTAAATCACCCTACTATATCTAATACGCAGAAGCATATTTTTTACAACTCATTGTATTAAATAATTTTTTTTTTTTGATTTTACTGAATAACGTCGGTTAAGCTCCCTTCAGGAACAGGAAAAGTCGTAAGTGGACAGTACAATACATTTGCTGAGGAATAATAAACATAAGAAATAATGACAATTTATGTTTGGGCAAAGTATATGCCGACAAGGAAAACTATCTTGAAAAAAATTAAATCAGACGAGACATTGGGAAAATTCAATTCCAAATAGCTCTTAAACTTATAGATGATGCACACATAAGTGTACCGGCTGAAGGCTGTGGGATTACAGAGTTAAGAATATTCCAAAACCATAAGGAATATAAGGTGACTGTGTACGAGTAAGGATCAAAAGGGCGGAAGGTGATATTTGAAGGATTTTCCACTCAAGATGCTGAAGAAAAAAAAAGAACATTAATTTACTATGATAACAATCATTTTAATGTTATAACGTCGTTAACTGCCGTATTTTGTTGTAGCTATTATTGCGAAGATTGTCATGTTCCATACAATTCAAAAAGTGAGCATAAATGTCAACGATCTTGCCCGCAACGTCAAAACACACCAAGTTGTTCCAGAATTAAAAAAGAAATTGTATGTGAAGATTGTAATCGAAACTTTAGAGGAAGAAATTGTTTCGACAATCACAAAGCCAGCAACTCAACAGGTAATTCAATTTGCATGAAAATGAAAAAAATTTCATTTATGCCTAAAAACATACAGAGCAAGTCGTCAACATATTTGTGGTGAGTTTTTCTGCAAAATGTGTAGTAAGCATGTAGCAAAAGAACATATGTGCTTTATTCTACTCGATAATAGGACTCCTACATGTAAAGACACCCTGTACATCTTTTATGATTTGGAGAGTCGTCAGGAGAAAATAATAGAAGACAAAAATATAATCATTGAAGGCATCACATCAGTTACTACAGTAAAAATTCATGAGCCAAATTTATGCGTTTTTCAACAAAAGTGTAATCAATGTTTTGATGTTCCAAATTTGTACTTTTGTCAAAAGTGTAATCTATCGCTTAACATCGTTAAGGAAGAAGAAGAAGGAAATGTTGTGCCTACATTCCTGAAACACATACTTAATGTCCGATCAAAGTTTTAAAAAAATAATTGTTATAGCACATAACGGGCAGTCATACGACCATCAATTTCTGTCAAATTACATATTGGAACAAACAAAACTACCAAAAGCGTTCCAACTTTCACCCGTTTAAAAAAAGAGGATATTTTCCGCATTTTTTCAATACAAAAGAGAATGCTTTTATATATTGGGATTGGGAAGCTATCTGCCATGGAATATTGCAGATTGGATTCAATGAAAACTGAAGATCTTTCGGAACTATCATAATTTATAGAAGTATAATAATTAGCTTAACACTAATTTATAAGAACTTTATTCTTAATGTGTAAGCCTACATTGAATTAAATAAACTAAACTAAACTAAACTAAACTATCAATCTTCTCAAAAAATTAATTTTTATTCAATTAAAGAAGCAGTGTTAAATTTTTCTGTAGAAGATGATGAAAGTATAGTTATTAAGTCTAATAACATAAGGCGAACAAGGAAACCCAAAGTAGAAAAACGTCGTTTTCTTGATGATCATAATTCCGTACCGAACGGTTTTAAAAGACAATCTTAGTGTTCTAACTTATATGAAATAAAAAAATAAAAAAAAATATATACATATTTATAAAAAACAAGTTTTTTTTATTTATAAAATAAATAAAAAATAAATAAATTTATTGGCGCGACAGCTCCTTAAGGAGCCAAGGCCTAGTGACTTATACTCTCAACCATTCCTTTGTGTGTGTGTTGTTAGTCTGCAAGAATGGATGAATATTTATAAAATGTATTTATATTACAACTGTTTTAATTCTCTTATGAACTTGCTTAAAAGATAAACATTTTGAAGGGCGCAACATTTTCCATGGTTTTGGCATTTTATTTGATTAGGATAAATTCTTCGGAGTTCCTTTAAATTTGGACAGCTGTAGATATCTTCTAGGTTAATGATTTTTATATTTTCACTATTAAGTAATTCTCTAAGCCATTGAGATTTTTCAGTTCCCTTAACGTAAACAGTCCCATTTTTGATTTGTTCTCGAAGAAATATCTTTACTTGAGAAAAAATTTTAAATCCACCATCCCAGGTTAGTCCATGATAATTTTGATATAACCAATTTATCTCTCTTCTAAGTGGTGTGGGTAGAAGATTTAAATCAAATGGAGGATTAACAATGAAATGATGATGGTGGTCATTATGAAATACAGCGGACTTCTTTCACAATGAAGCCATTGTTGAATCCTCCAAATCCTTAAAATTCTACAATATAGATATTCATGTTTAAGATATGTTATCGATAAACTCACTTTTATTACTAACAATTTTATATTTAATGACAATAAATTTAAGTGAGTTTGTTAACTTCACCAGTTGAGAGATTATACTCAATTATACGATCATGAAGTATAAGGCAATACATAGTTGTTGAAGCTGAAACTCCAATGTTGTTTTAAGTTCAATTACATCTACTGGTCCTGTTTTAATTGATTCATTTTAACGGGAACAATCAACCACCATTATGGGGCGATATCCTTAAAGTTTTGTCGTGATAAAAGTGGTTGTGATTGTTTCTGATAATATAAGTATTGAAATTTACTGTACATTTCATAGAGAATGGAATACCGGTCTAGTTTAAATTTAAGATTTAATCTTCACGAGGGTTAGATTCAGAGTTTAAATGCATCTTTACATAGCTCACTTCACAGTGGTCGAATTTACTGGCGTCCTTGTTTAGTTGTTTTTTTCTATCGGTTTGCAGAGCAATAATAACATATCTTGGCTTCATAAGTTGACTTGCAGTTTTAACTGTCCATAAATGATCCGTGTTGGTTGGCAGTGTTGGATATTCGTACATTTCCCAAGTTCGAAAATGAATTTGAATTGGATTTAATTGTATTTGTTTCAATAATGTAAGCTTATTTGAATCGGACAAGGTAATATGTGGAACTCTCCATTGCAATTTAAAAATTTAAAGTTTTAGTTCTTCGTCAGAAAAGTAGACATTCTCATTACTTCGAGTACGAATAAAAATCAATTCATGTCTTGCGTTTACTATAATCTTTTTATAGTCTTCAGCAAATCCCAAATCCCAAATCCCAAGATTCTGTAGTTGTATGCAAAAATTAAAAGTATTAGATACAGGTGTATTGGTGGAGTTTCCAGTCCATGAAGCATTTTCTAAGCTTTTACTTTCATTCTCATTCAATGATATATAATTTTTCATTGATGTTGTGATGCCAACATTTTTATTGTTTTCAATGTCCACTCCGTTGAGTTCATAATGTATTTCTTCAAAAAGAAATGCCATGGCGTTATTAGATAGTTTTCCCGTAGAAGAAGACTTTCCATCTGATTTTGTTAGACCTCATTCTATATAAATGTAGCTTTCACAGGGTAAAATGCATAAATCCTGCTGTTGTATAGGGATACGTATTTCATCACTTGGATTGAATGACTGAAGAAATTGCGAGTAACTATGGTACTCAAACTTAGATATGCTATTATCATAGTTAGGTCCATGGCTAATGTTTAATATTTCGTTCATATTGTTTTTACTTTAGTTTAAATCCTAATGTTAGAATTGTAGTTCCCCGCAATGACCATCATCTATTAGGAATACATATTTGTAGAAAAACGCACTCAAGAGTATAAAACCAAGTCGTACTAAAATTCATAGTTCAGTTATCTTTCAACATAAAACGTTCAACTACTTATACCTACATTTTTTTTTTACAAAACTAAAATCATGTTGTCGGTGTTAAAAAAAAATTCGTGCTAACGCAAATGTCTTCGCTGAGAAGCAAGACAAGCCGTTTACGCCCTTAAAAAAAATTAACGCTGAAAAAAAGCGCTACAACAACAGCCGAAAGAAATAGTGGAGGTAAATCACCCTACTATATCTAATACGCAGAAGCATATTTTTTACAACTCATTGTATTAAATAATTTTTTTTTTGATTTTACTGAATAACGTCGGTTAAGCTCCCTTCAGGAACAGGAAAAGTCGTAAGTGGACAGTACAATACATTTGCTGAGGAATAATAAACATAAGAAATAATGACAATTTATGTTTGGGCAAAGTATATGCCGACAAGGAAAACTACCTTGAAAAAAATTAAATCAGACGAGACATTGGGAAAATTCAATTCCAAATAGCTCTTAAACTTATAGATGATGCACACATAAGTGTACCGGCTGAAGGCTGTGGGATTACAGAGTTAAGAATATTCCAAAACCATAAGGAATATAAGGTGACTGTGTACGAGTAAGGATCAAAAGGGCGGAAGGTGATATGTGAAGGATTTTCCACTCAAGATGCTGAAGAAAAAAAAAGAACATTAATTTACTATGATAACAATCATTTTAATGTTATAACGCCGTTAACTGCCGTATTTTGTTGTAGCTATTATTGCGAAGATTGTCATGTTCCATACAATTCAAAAAGTGAGCATAAATGTCAACGATCTTGCCCGCAACGTCAAAACACACCAAGTTGTTCCAGAATTAAAAAAGAAATTGTATGTGAAGATTGTAATCGAAACTTTAGAGGAAGAAATTGTTTCGACAATCACAAAGCCAGCAACTCAACAGGTAATTCAATTTGCATGAAAATGAAAAAAATTTCATTTATGCCTAAAAACATACAGAGCAAGTCGTCAACATATTTGTGGTGAGTTTTTCTGCAAAATGTGTAGTAAGCATGTAGCAAAAGAACATATGTGCTTTATTCTACTCGATAATAGGACTCCTACATGTAAAGACACCCTGTACATCTTTTATGATTTGGAGAGTCATCAGGAGAAAATAATAGGAAACAAAAATATAATCATTGAAGGCATCACATCAGTTACTACAGTAAAAATTTTTCAACAAAAGTGTAATCAATGTTTTGATGTTCCAAATTTGTACTTTTGTCAAAAGTGTAATCTATCGCTTAACATCATTAAGGAAGAAGAAGAAGGAAATGTTGTGCCTACATTCCTGAAACACATACTTAATGTCCGATCAAAGTTTTAAAAAAATAATTGTTATAGCACATAACGGGCAGTCATACGACCATCAATTTCTGTCAAATTACATATTGGAACAAACAAGTTTGACCATTCAATTAATAATGCGAGACAGTAAAATTATATTAATGGAAATTGCGAATATCAAGTTCCTAGATTAATTAATTTACTTTCCGATGGCTCTGTCAAAACTACCAAAAGCGTTTCAACTTTCACCCGTTTAAAAAAAGAGGATATTTTCCGCATTTTTTCAATACAAAAGAGAATGCTTTTATATATTGGGATTGGGAAGCTATCTGCCATGGAATATTGCAGATTGGATTCAATGAAAACTGAAGATCTTTCGGAACTATCATAATTTATAGAAGTATAATAATTAGCTTAACACTAATTTATAAGAACTTTATTCTTAATGTGTAAGCCTACATTGAATTAAATAAACTAAACTAAACTAAACTAAACTATCAATCTTCTCAAAAAATTAATTTTTATTCAATTAAAGAAGCAGTGTTAAATTTTTCTGTAGAAGATGATGAAAGTATAGTTATTAAGTCTAATAACATAAGGCGAACAAGGAAACCCAAAGTAGAAAAACGTCGTTTTCTTGATGATCATAATTCCGTACCGAACGGTTTTAAAAGACAATCTTAGTGTTCTAACTTATATGAAATAAAAAAATAAAAAAAAATATATACATATTTATAAAAAACAAGTTTTTTTTATTTATAAAATGTATTTATATTACAACTGTTTTAATTCTCTTATGAACTTGCTTAAAAGATAAACATTTTGAAGGGCGCAACATTTTCCATGGTTTTGGCATTTTATTTGATTAGGATAAATTCTTCGGAGTTCCTTTAAATTTGGACAGCTGTAGATATCTTCTAGGTTAATGATTTTTATATTTTCACTATTAAGTAATTCTCTAAGCCATTGAGATTTTTCAGTTCCCTTAACGTAAACAGTCCCATTTTTGATTTGTTCTCGAAGAAATATCTTTACTTGAGAAAAAATTTTAAATCCACCATCCCAGGTTAGTGCATGATAATTTTGATATAACCAATTTATCTGTCTTCTAAGTGGTGTGGGTAGAAGATTTAAATCAAATGGAGGATTAACAATGAAATGATGATGGTGGTCATTATGAAATACAGCGGACTTCTTTCACAATGAAGCCATTGTTGAATCCTCCAAATCCTTAAAATTCTACAATATAGATATTCATGTTTAAGATATGTTATCGATAAACTCACTTTTATTACTAACAATTTTATATTTAATGACAATAAATTTAAGTGAGTTTGTTAACTTCACCAGTTGAGAGATCATACTCAATTTTTGCAGAGCAATAATAACATATCTTGGCTTCATAAGTTGACTTGCAGTTTTAACTGTCCATAAATGATCCGTGTTGGTTGGCAGTGTTGGATATTCGTACATTTCCCAAGTTCGAAAATGAATTTGAATTGGATTTAATTGTATTTGTTTCAATAATGTAAGCTTATTTGAATCGGACAAGGTAATATGTGGAACTCTCCATTGCAATTTAAAAATTTAAAGTTTTAATTCTTCGTCAGAAAAGTAGGCATTCTCATTACTTCGAGTACGAATAAAAATCAATTCATGTCTTGCGTTTACTATAATCTTTTTATAGTCTTCAGCAAATCCCAAATCCCAAATCCCAAATCCCAAGATTCTGTAGTTGTATGCAAAAATTAAAAGTATTAGATACAGGTGTATTGGTGGAGTTTCCAGTCCATGAAGCATTTTCTAAGCTTTTACTTTCATTCTCATTCAATGATGTATAATTTTTCATTGATGTTGTGATGCCAACATTTTTATTGTTTTCAATGTCCACTCCGTTGAGTTCATAATGTATTTCTTCAAAAAGAAATGCCATGGCGTTATTAGATAGTTTTCCCGTAGAAGAAGACTTTCCATCTGATTTTGTTAGACCTCATTCTATATAAATGTAGCTTTCACAGGGTAAAATGCATAAATCCTGCTGTTGTATAGGGATACGTATTTCATCACTTGGATTGAATGACTGAAGAAATTGCGAGTAACTATGGTACTCAAACTTAGATATGCTATTATCATAGTTAGGTCCATGGCTAATGTTTAATATTTCGTTCATATTGTTTTTACTTTAGTTTAAATCCTAATGTTAGAAGGTAGGTGTTATTTTCAGATGATATTTTTGGTCTTGACAGTGGTGCTGTTCTAGTAGAACTAAATTTTTGCGATCTTGGAGTTAAATGCAGTCACATAGTTATTCTTTCTTCTCTGAAATTTATCAAGTCACCGTCCTGATCCACGAGTTTTAATGTTAGACCGCTTATTCGTTTGACGTTCACAGGTAAATAGATGACATTTTTCGGGACTTCTATGATTTTATACCCTGCCCCTGTTTCTGGAGAAAATTCATGTAAGGTATGCACAGGGCTATTATTAATATAGGAACTAGTCATGATATTACATCCAACTCGTATTACATTCGCCTTATTTGTATCAACAGGTAAATCTGACAAATGTACCACACCTAGGTTACTGAAATAGTTCCAATAGTTCTATCCTTATTAAAATATATTTTTCGTTGCTTTGAATTTCAGATACCATTGTATTATTATTTGCTTCTTGGACAAAACATCAGAATAGACAGGTACAATTTTGAGGTAGTTAGGGACTTTGTGTACCTCGGATCCGCTATAACATCTGACAACAACATCTCGTCAGAAATAAACCGAAGAATTACTCTTGCCAATCGCTGTTTCTATGGGCTAGGAAGGCAATTGAGTAGCAAAGCCGTCTCTCGAAAGACAAAGGAGACTCTGTATCAGACCCTAATCATCCCAGTCCTGCTCTATGGCGCCGAGGCATGAACTCTATCTAAAGCGGATGAAGATATCCTTAGTCGTTTCGAGCGTAAGATTCTTCGGAAGATTTTTGGCCCTATCTGCGTTAACGGGCTTTGGAGGAGAAGGTTCAACCAAGAACTATACGAGCTGTACAGCGACATTGACCTGGTCAAAAAAATACGCATATCACGTTTAAGATGGCTAGGTCATGTAGAGCGAATGGACAACAATACTCCGGCTCGCAGGATCTTCGATTCCATCCCAGAGGGTAGACGCAGTCAAGGAAGACCTCGCCTTAGGTGGCGCGCTCAAGTGGAGGACGACCTGAACCAACTTGGAGTGCAAAACTGGAGGCAGCTAGCCAAAGACCGAGTTGGCTGGAGAGGCATGTTGGTTGAGGCCCAGGTTCGTCCCGAACTGTAGCGCCACCTAAGTAAGTAAGTAAGTAAGTATTATTTGCTTCTATTCGAACAACAGCTGTAGAATTTCGCAATAATAATCCTTCGAAAATAAATATAGCAATGTCATCAATTTCATAAGATCCAGTTGGTATTTCAATTTCATATTCCCCAATATGGAACAAATTGTTACGTTCATCTACATTCGGTATAGAGTTGTACGTTTGAAAATCAATCAATCCGCCAACGTAATCCTGATTTAGATTCAAAGGTGGAAAATATTCAGCTGATAGATTGGAAGTTCTTCCGCCTAGCTTAAGTGTCAACGCCATACTGATAAAAAATACAATGAAACCTTTTTAAACAAAACTCTTTATATATTTGAAAATAAACAATCATATAAAAATCGTAAACATAAATGACCACAAATAAAAGGGTCATAATCTTGATATTTAGTATAATTATAATTAATTTTTTCACCCAAATAGTTAATGATTTCAATATGAGGCTGTAGATTTCCAAAGCTATCAGAATATTCAATTTTAGCGCCTTTTTTATTATACGCTACCAAGAGTGTGCCATGGCCAATTGAGGAATCAAGATTTACAATTTCAGACTCAGTCCTCATCGGTTTAGTTTTTGGTAAATTGACGCGCATGAAAACTCCTCGAAAATTCGGGGTTAAATTCTTTGCAAAATTTCTCAAATCTATTTCATTTAATTCACGATGGGGTAGCGAACTAAGGAGTTTTTTGGCTGTGGGTTCAAATAAAACCCAAGGCCCTTTCTATATGGTTTAAGGTGTAAGCCTTGTCCAACTGCAATGGATTCTATTTTCTCGTTATGACGTTTTTTCTCCTCTAGATCTTTTTTAGCAGTGCTGATATCCATGACAGCTTTGGCTGCCCCTGCGGCTCCCCCCGTTAAAACTCCAAGTGCTGAAAGTCCAGCAAACAGAGGAACAAGGAAAGGAATGACTCCTAAAATTTTTGGTATGGCAATAACTCGTGGCTCCTCAATTCTATTAATGTTTTTTTAACTGTTTTCTTGGCAGATGACTTTTTCTAAATTGACAGGCTTCTTACGTTTGATATTATTTCCAATTGTGTGAATCACCTTTCTAAAGGAGGGCTGTTTAGCTTTATTATCTATCTCTATCTTGGGCGTTTTTTCTTCGATTTTATTTTTTGCTCTTTTCTTATGCTTGTTGTCTTTATTCTGAGAACAACCCATACCGAATTTTGTTTTTGCTTTTACCGTTCAGCTATACAAGCGTTCTTAGATTTAAATTGTTTCCAAGATTTTTCAGTCAAAATCTTATCGGCAATGTGTCGATCAGATGTATTTTTAAATTTAGAATACGATAAATCGTGTTCTTTGCACGCTTGATCAGGCAAATTAATCCGGATCTCCTCGAACTAAGCGTTTTTGAAGTTTGTTTCCAGGTCCACAATATTGATAACTGATGTAGTTCAAGAGGTAGTTTATTTAATAAGGTATTTAATAAACCTTTTCCTTTCACAATATTTCTTTTACTGATAGAGTTTTTGGAATAATCAAACAACGGCCTTGGCTCCGATAAAGCATCGCTTCACGTGAGATCAGCGAAATCAAGCATCGTTGCGCGTGGTTAGTGGAAAGATGGAGGACCGTCCGAAAACCAACTGCGTGCTGTTGACATCTGTTATGTGTTTTCTGTTTTTCCGTCCTCTTTCTTTCTTCTGTTCTGTCCTGTATCAATGTCGTCTTGTGTGTTGTCTTGTAATTGTCTGAGCCGATGGCCTCAGTAGCCAGTGCTCATAAGTGTCTCTGCTTCGTAGATTTATCTACGGAGCAGATCAATATGTAATGTAATGTAATATAATTATCTTTGCCCTAGAATGGTTAGATGCGATATGAGTAGTATGTTTATGTAAATTCTGGCTCACCACGGCACGGCACGGCAATGTGCATGCATGCCACATGGCATTTTTGATGCTGAAATATTTGTAGTTCAAGCGACTTTGTGCGTGGGTATTAGCCCCATAGTCTTATGGGTGAGCGTGTGCATTTATTTTTTTTTTTGTATCCTTTTTTATTGTTTTTTTTTTCGAAACGTGTAAAAAGGATTTATGCATTGTTTAAAAAGGAAGGATCATTTTGTATCTTTTTTATTGTTTTTGTTTTGATAGGTTAGAAAATGAGTTGTGGTGAGCCAATAATTACGAAAACATACTAGGTACTATAAATTATGTTAAGTGTTGTCAACGAAATTAAAAACGTAAAACGACGTTATGAACGATGTTAGAAACCTAAAACGATCACTCTTAACTGCTTTTCTTAAAAATAGTTTTTAGGACACATATTTTATTTTATTTTTTTTGAAAGAATATAAAAATGAGATGTTTCATAGTTAAAGCTGTAAGTCATAATTATGCGCTTTGTAAAACAGTTATATTATTGAATAATAAATAAAAAAAATGAGTGTTGATAAGTTTGGACGATTTTCTAATAGAACTCCAGAGCAAGCGGAACCAGAACCACCTGGCTTACGAGGAGTTCCAGGACCACCCGGTGAAGGTTTTTTCAAAATGGTAAATGGTAACTATAATTTGGACTGGAAGCGTCTGCATAACCTGCAGGAACCACAACACAACACGGAGAGAGTTCTAAGATCAAATCAAGAAAAATAAGCTGTAAATTACGACTATTTTATCTAGATTTACACCCATAGCTCGGAAATTTGTGATTTAAGACTATTGTTTTCCAATTTACGAAAAGAACCGAATTGAAGAAAATGACACTCGAAAATTGTATATCAACACTTTTTAGTATCAATAATTCAACCGGGAGAAATAAAACATTATCCTAAGCATATCGCAAATTAATCCCATTTGATATCATATCTGTATTTTCTTCGATTGTAAATTACAAAAGTTTGTTGTAGATTACCATCTTTTAGTTGTAGATTAAGAATCTTTATTTTGTAAAACAGTAGTTTTTTTCATAGCTTGGAACCAAATAATATTGGTTTACGAATTGAGAGCCGTAATTTTGCATTTTTCAATCGTAAATTGCAATTTTTGAAGATCAATTTACTCTCTTTCTTGAAGCATTTCCATCTTAATTCAAAAACATTTTGTTGTAAAATAAGAACCTTTATTGTAATTCACAAATATAAATTCTAAAATCACTGGCGTGTTTTTATTTGTATATAGGTACTGTTATAAAACATAGTTGCCACTACAGCTGTGAATAGTGATGTATGTATGTTTCTGAACCAAACATGGATTCTTTGTGAATCTGAAGGAACGCTGTAAAATATTAGGAAATGCACGAAAAATATTAAGACCCTTGCATTATAAATTTCAAACATACCTTTTATATAAGTTTCCAATTTTTGTGTCCTTGTCTTTGTAATATTAGCTAAGTGAATCAAAAAATGTAAAGAAATGTTAGAAATTATGTTTAAATTGTTTTTAACTTACTTATAAGTGCCTAGTTACAGTTTTTACACATGTTTGGAAGCTATTGAATGTCTCGTCGCTATCGCAGCAAAATTGCTTGAAAAAATGTTTTTTCCTAAAACGAACTTAACCGCTTGTCAACAAATGACTTACTTAACATTGAAAAATTAAAAATCAAGAAGGAAACTATAGCAATAAAGCACACGTACCACAAGTCAGCCTACCGTCAGGTAAATGGTATGACCTGACAAACATACATTTGTGTAGGAAGATAGTTTTTCAAGTGATTTGAATTCTTGAAAAGGATTTCAAACAAAAATACTTATATTTTATTCTATTTTATGCTTGATTCTGTAATTCAGTGATTGTAAATCAGCAAAAAATGTAAGTGATTTACGATTGTGAAATGATGTTAGTCAAAGTCACGAAATATCACGTCAGAAAAGTTGTATTTTACAATTTAAGGTGCAAGCTTGTGACTTTTAATCATAACTTGCAACTTTAAAAATGTTGCAATTTGAGTTGATTTGAAAGCTAAATTACCAATTTTTAGATCAATTTTAAATGCATCATTGATGATTTACGAAAAAAGCATGTTTTGTAAATTACTGATTTTTCAATTCTCTCCGTGAAGGAAGATGCTACCACAACAAATTATGTGGATGAAAGAGTTGAAGATTTAAACAAAAATTAAATAATATTAAAAATTTAATTGGAAAAATTGAAGACTATTTATATGCTTAAGATGAAAAATATTTGTATTATTAAACTAACAGGTTGAAAAATCAAAAAAAAAATGTCTTTTTACTTAAGTGACCTTTTGGTTCTGAACCGCTTTTCTCAAACCTAGTTTTTAGAACAAGTTAAAAATAATATGAAGCAATGTCAAACATGTTTGGGGTGGTTTAAGCTCTGAATACATAATTTGAGAGAATAAAGGAGACCTTGATTAAAAATAAAATTATTCATAAAGTTTTTAAGTTTTTTTATTTAATAAGATGTTTACAATAGCTATAAAATAAATTAAATTCCTAAACAATCCTGGTGACGACTTGATCAAGCGGATTGTATTCAATAATACGATCATGAAGCATAAGGCAGTAAGCTGAAGTGTTTGCTGGAATGTTTTTTGATGTTCTCATCTCCAAGCGTATATCAAAAGGTCCTGTTTTAAAAGTTTCATTTTGGTGTCTGCAGTCTATAACAAAAATTGGAGCACGTGATTTGAATAGATCCCAAGAAAGAAGAGGTTCAGCTATGGTTTTATTATAGTAAGTTTTTTGGCAATCAGTATACATTTTATAAAACAAACTAAATCTGTTTTTTTTTTCAAAAGAAACGTTGAGATCTTCATGAGGATAAACATCAGAGCTTAGATATACTTTTAAGTCTGTTAGATCACAATGATCAAACGTTGAAAGATCAGCAGAAAGTTTTTTATTTTTTCCGTACCGTAATATTTTCTCCTCTGAAATTAATATCTTTACCGTCTTGGTCGATGATTTTTAAAAAAAGAACGATGTTATTCGTTTGAAGTTCACAGGTAAATAAATTACATTCCTCGGATCTTCTATGATTTTATAGCCAGGACTCACTTTAACAGCAAATTCATGCAAAATATGCGCCGATTGATTATTAACGTACGTTCCATCTATTATATTACATTCAACGCGTATAGCATTAAGTCAGTTTATATCAACGTAAAGGTCTGATTCATGTAATAAATTTGACCTTAGCATTTTTTTACTAAAACCTAGAAGAGATCGAATAGAATTTGATTTAGAGAAGTCAATGTCCTCCGAGCTAGTAATTTCACATTTCAGAGTGTTGTTATTAGCCTCTAGTTTAATTTCAATTTTTCTTTTTGCACTTTTCTTTTCTTTGTTAAGCTCAATAAGTTTTGTTTGTATTAGATTATTTATATCTTCTATCTCATATGAACCAATAGGAAATTGTATGACACTAACACCCAAATGCAGCTAATTATTAAATTCGTCAATATTTGCTATAGAGTTATATGTTTGGAAATCTATAAGCCCGCACACATAATAAGATTTCAGTACAATTGGTGGAAAATACTCTGCGTTGAGATTTGTTTCATTACCACTTAAAGTCAGTGTTAACGACATTTTGATAAAAAGACAAATGACAAGTTTTTGATTTCACATATAAATTAATTTAACAAGTTTTTACAATTTAATTAAAATAATTTTATTTAAACTTAAAATACTAATACAAAAATTCACAAGAGCACTCTGATCAGCTTGGTGTTCAAATTAAGACTGCTGAAATCATTCCTCTACTCCGCTGTTGTGCGTTCTCGTTTTTCTTAGGGGTTGGTTTGTTTAAGATAGTGAATATTGAATAATGATAATAATTAGTCCTTCCTGGAATTGGTCGAACCTAATGTGCCGGATGTTGTTTTTCTTATTGTTAGTTTAGGATATCGTAAGACTGTTTTTCGGTTTTACGATCGGTTTTATGATAGGTCTGCATCGCTTAGATTTGCGTTGCCTGGATGCTATTTATGGAATGTGGGAACTAGAATGTTAACTTATAGTTTTATTCATTTCTATTTAAAGTGAGGAAAACATTTTTACATTGTTCTAATAAAAATCTTAAGCATAAATGACCACGAATAAATGTATTAAAATTTTGTTCTTGTTTTCCAAGATAGCATATGACTTCAGTTGGTGGTCTTAAATTTCCGAAACTGTCAAAATATTTTACAATATTTCTCTCCTTATTTCTAATATATGCTACCCAATGAGTACCCATACCAGTTTCATTATCCAAATTTAAAACACCACATTCTCTATCAAATAATATTTTCGGTAAAGAGTCTCGCATAAAAACTCCTCTAAAATATTTTAAGTGCTTCTTTCCAAATCGTTGAATATCGAAAAAAGTAGACAGCAGATTAATTAGTTTTTTGTGTAAGGTGTGTTTAAAAAAAGGCCAAGACCATTCTTATATGGTTGTAAGTATAATCCATTTCCTTGAATAGAAACAACATCCATAGCCCTAGTGTGTCGTTTGTTTTCTTCGAACATTCTTTTGGCAGCACGAGCAATATTGAGGGCTTTTGCAGCACCAGCTGCTCCACCTGCTAAAGATCCAACAGCTGATAAGCCAGCGAGAACAGGTACTAGAAACGGGAGAAAACTTCCACTCTTTGGAAGTGGTATTATTCTTGGTGTTTGAATATGCTGTTTTTTCTTATTTTTAGTAACATGTTTTGCAGCTTTGACAGCAATGTTAGACAAAGATGTTGTACCACAACAATTGCTATTGTTTTTAATAGCATTTCTTGCTTCGGTTATAGCTTTATTAAATATATTTATTTTGCAAGTCTTTTTTTTTACTTGTTATAGTTTTGGATTTATTCTCTTTATTACCCATACCAAATTTTGTCTTAGCTTTCATCATGTTAGTAACTAAGAGTCCGCTTAATTTTTCAGAGGTTGAAGAATCGTTTGCTTTGAATCTTTTCCACGCTTGCCCGGTTAAAATTTTATCTGCAACGTGTCGATCTTGAACAGAGCTGCTCTTAGAATATGCAATATCATGTAAACGGCAAGCCTCGTCGAGTTGATTAATTCCTTTATCTCCTCTACGTAAACGTTCTTCCAATTTAGTTCCGGGACCGCAGTAATTATAAGAAGGAAAATGTAGTTCAAATGGTAGTTTATCGATAACTGTATTCAAAAAACGTTTTCCTTTAAATGGTTTTCTTTTGCCATGAGTTTGGATGTTATAATCAATCATATTATCATTTACGCAACTTCTTAGATGACTGGTGAAGCGCATATGAACGCATGAATATGAGAATGATATGTTTTATTGTTAAATCTGTTAAAAATCTTAACACTTCGTAAGGCATACAGAAATCATTGAAATAAAACAATTAATTTTTATTTTGAAATTATTTTATTTTTTATTCATAAACATATTTAAATTTTTTTTTCAACTTAGTTGACAAAAAGTACAATTTGCGTTTTTATTCAATATTGAATTTCATTTGTTTATTAAAATAAAAGTATATACATTTCACTTTTTTTCTTTCGTAAATAACTTGAGTTTATGTAGGTAGGTACAGTTGTTTCGATTGCATTAGTATATTTTCGGGAATGTTCTTTTGCCCCCATGCAAGGGTGCTGATGTTATCATCACATATATACCTTTTTGAATCTTTGAAACTTAACGTAAGTTTATTCAAGTTTTCGGTATATATAGTATGCAACTTGCTTCTAAAAGTAAGCATAGTTTCATATTTTTCAATATGATCAAACAAGCAGTTCTTGTATTCTTAAATTCTTAGACGTTTTGTGACAGATCTTTTGACTCCTTTCGCTTTTTGAACAGATTTCGAATTTTGAACCGTTAGTGAATACATTTTTGCTCTAAGACCGACAAATTCCAACATTTTATTCCCGCATGTTTCATCTTTGAACATACCCAAGACTTTGTTATTTAACCTAGGAATACTTTGTTGATTGTTGGGCTGAAAGTCGAATGTATCAAACCTTAACGGTATATCATCCAAAATGTCTGAATTATAGTCTTCGGTATTAATAGTATAAATGAATGGTATCCATATAATTAAGCATCACATTTTGATTATATTTTGGCTTCATATAATCATAATGGAAATCATACATTAAATATTTGGAAAGTTCAAGTATTATAAAACCTAAGTAAATAGGTTTGTTTAATATGATGTTGCCTTTTTTCAACTGTATGGCAAGCAATGTATTTTCATCTTTATCCTTATTATTCCTCATTTACAAACATACACAAAGAGCTGTGAAATTTAGGTTTCGCAATCAAAGCCCTTGCACCCAACGATTTTCTTTTATTTTCCCATCGTGTGACAACATCAGTACGTTTCTCAATATTTTCCATTGTTTTGCCGTAAATACTGAGATTCATATGCTTGTAGAATTTTTTCTGGAATTCAGTTTTCGATTCTGTCTTAGGTTAGTATTATATTAAATATATTTTTCTAAACAGTTTGACTGTCTGAATTTCATCACACGATGGACTTTCTTTAATTTCAAACCATGTTTCAATGCTTGCTTTAAGCTTTGTAAATGAATGACAAAGTTGAGTTTTGGGAGAAAACTTGCTACCAACTTTTTGGATTTGGATCCTGGTGTGGATATGTTTTCAGGACAAAAAGGTAAATCGTTGTGAAGTTCATGAAGAGTATCTGGATACTCCAAGTCAACTTCAAAAACATATCCCACATCAGTGTCATTTATTTTATTAATAAAATCCAATGAAAACAATTCAGGATCTTGCCATTCAAAACCTCCACTAAGAAGATTTTGAGATATTGCCCAGCCATATAAATTATTTGCATCCAAATAAATCAAATAACTTGATGGTTTTTGTGAATCATAGGATTCAATAAATTTTTTATTGGCCTTGGAGTATCTTTGACTGCATTGAGTTAAACCTCCCCTTATGCCTTTTTGGAAGAAGTTATACTTCTCAACATCAGTCAAGAGTTCCAATTCCACTTTAGTCATTCTTAACATTGCATCTCGAGATAAACCAGGTGCAGTATAATAATGACAAGGATCCAATTTATAAGAATCCTTACAGACTTTTCTGAAATTTTCGAAAATATCTGCAAGCAGCACAACATCACTTTTGAGATAAATCTCTAAATAATCTTTCAAAGTCCTACATTGAAAATGATTCCATATCTTGTTTGCTAACTGATAATCTTTAGTTGAACATTCCACACTAGTTAGTTTATTGAAAAACTTTGCTCTTGTGGGAAGACAGGTTTCATTTAACTTAGACCATGAATCTAAGACGTCATAAGGAAAAATTTCACAGTTTTCAAATGGATGTTATATTTGTCCGTGGCGTACTGTACCAGACTTTTAATGAATTCGGATGCACAGTTTTCACCTTAAAAAAAAAAAAAAAGGTTTGATAAAACAAAAATTAAAACATAAAAATATAAACATATAAAGACATATATTTAAAATGATTTTTAATTTACCTATGAATGTTCTCATAATATCCTCAGTATTGTCGATAAAAGAACATTTCATGTAGTATGAAAATGCACACGGGACATGTTCTTGCACAATCGTTGTTGATGATTTTGTTGGATCCGGAGTACAAGCATCAACTGGCTTCAAAATGCATTCGAAATCGGCATATGTTACAAAGGGGATATTTATTTGCTTTTCATAACTGGAAAACTTTATTATTTTGTTTTCTTCAGCAGGCATTTTAGTAACAATGTTCTTGCACTCTTCTTTGTGTTTTTTGAACGATTTGTCATTAAAAAAATACTGCAAACAGTTATTGCAAAATAATAATCCCCTTTTCGATTTATCCAACACTTCGCTTGTGATGAATCGGCTCATATTTCGTATCCACATGAAATGAGAGCTCGCGCCATCCATATAGAAGAGAAGGTTTATGTGATTTTTTTTTTTTTTGCAGTCAAGTAGTATGGACCTTCTATATGGGGTTTTTCTCCGTTTAGCCCCTCAAAAAATTCAAATACATTAACACTTATTAAATTTGTATCCTCAAAATGTATGGAAGTTCCAGAGGAAATGTAAGACCACTAAAATCCTGTATTATATTTTCAAGGGCAATTATATCACCGGAGATATCTGACACTTCATAATAAGATGATGTTCGATCTTTATTTTCAATATCTCTGTGTAATGCGGATATAATTACCCACTTAAAACAATAAATATCATTGTTTTTTTATATTGATAACAGCTTTTTTATTATCAATGTTACCGAAACGTCATATATCTAGAGCCTTTTAATGGTTGATATTTGTTGATATTAATCTCAACTGACTTAATTCGTATGAAGGTCCATCCACTATCTTTCCTTAATTTCGTCTACTATTGGGTTGATTTCTATTTCAAGAAAAGCAGATCTCATTTCGGTAGCCATTGATTTAACATCAATTACCATATAATCATCACTTATTTTAACATATTCTGCAAAAAGTTCAATGTTAAACTTGATTGATTTATGCTCACATATTTTTTCGTAAAGAATTTCGTGGATCATTGGCTTGCTGTTATCAATAAAAACTTTTGGATCCAGCTGACCTTCATTTTTATTTTTAATGGAAAACGAATTGATTCTGTTTTTGAATGTGCTTCTTTTTTAAAAAAACGTTTTCCTTTTATATTTTTTGTACTATCACTTTATGAGAATTCTTGCGAAGATGCTGAACCCATTTGGTCTTGCTTATTTTTTCTTTGCAAAATACACAAGGAACCATGTTTTCCTTATTTATCTCAGCAGCATTTGAGGTGGTGGTTCTCTTTTTCGATGCTGATGAAGTTGATGGTTGGTCAGCATCGTAATCGAAAGGTTCAATCGAAGTTGAAGAGCGATTTTGTTGCTGTTGCAATTCTTGCATATGCATTTGTTTCTTCATTTATTCGATAAGTTGCTGCTTCTGCTGGTTTTGTTGCAATAAAGCTTGTATGAGCTGCTGTTGTTGTTGTTGCTGTTCTTGATGATTTTGTGTCTGTCCTTGATGTTGTTGCTGCTGCTTTTGTGGTTCAATTAGGTCTACTGATTGTACGTTTTGGGCTTTCCTAGAGCATTCCACCAAATGCTTCTTTTGACTCATTTGATCATCAGTAATATGACCACAAAGAATACAAGTTCCAGAAATGCTTAAATTTATTGTCTTTATATGACGATTTAACACGCTTACACTGGTAAACATTTTTTTGCAAAATGCGCAATACTTGGATTTATTCATATTGATTTTTTTTATTTCTTGATTAGTTTTATTTACTTTTTAAGAATGTTTTATACATAAATATAACCCTTTTTAGGTTTTAAAGTTTTTTTTATAAAGTAACTTATTTTTTTTTTTATTTTAATAAAATTTTACCAAATGTAATACTTTATATTTATGCTACGAAATTTAAAACACAACCTTGTAGATCAAAATTAATTTTCAAACTGTTGCTTATTGAAAAACACTGTTTGCTTCCAACCTGGTTCTTTAAATTTTCAGATTTATTTTTCTTAAATGATTTTATTGGTTCACAGAAGAAGAAATAAACATGAAAGCGGTATTATGAGCCGCCATATTTAACTATCATCACGAATATCCTAACCTGTCGTAAACAAAAAACAAACGTGTCCTAGACGCACTTGCACTTATTAGATCACACATTTTTTATTAATAAGTAAGAAACGTCTTTGCATGTTTTCAAAACGAACGTGTCCTAGAAGCACTCAAATATTTTTTATCATTCAAATCAAAAAAACAAGAAACGCATTTGCATGTTTTTAACACCGTTGGGAGCATCGTTTTGAGTTTATATTAAGTTCAGCAAAATATACATAGGTGATTGAACATGAACATGTACAAATATATGAATTATTGGGTATGAGTTTTCAACGTCATTATTAACATCGATTTGGATTTATTTCATATCCCCCACTCTTCACATGAATAAACAAGAATATTTATATTAAAATACTAGCGAATGATTGTGTTCAGAAAAAATTTAAACCAATATTGACTGGGGATACTTATATAAAAAGGAATTTATTCGATAATAATGAGTACAGTTGATTTCAAGAATCTAACGCGAAAAAACATTCTAACTATTCATAATCATTATCATCATGCATTTTGAGGAAGCAGAATATTCCATCTTTACCCTGGATGATTTTGCTCTGAGAGAGGTGAACTCAATTAACGAGCATGCTGGTTTCAAACCAACAAAAAAATTATCTGAGTTGGAAATGAATTTAAGATATGATATTAATGAAATGCAAAAAGTAAAAACGAAATGGGGCTAACGTATTGTAGATCTTGGAGAATATAAGGTAAGTTAAAAATTGATGAAATTCATTTAAATTATTATTAATTAAATTTTTTTCAGGTTTTTTTACCGAGTAGATACTCAAAAATTTTAACAAACAGTATGGCAGCAATTGGTGGAGGAGGATATGTATTTGAGATTACTAGACAACTTGGAGCACCGTATGAGCTTAAATTTATGAAAATGAAATAACTTTGTTTTTTTCGTTTTTTTTATTAAATATTAATATACTTTATGAATAAATATTATAAATTCAGAAATAATCTACACATAATTTATAAACATACTACAAGAAAATAAAAATAAATCTTAAATTGCTTTAATGAATTTTATATATCTACTTTTCATTATTATTATTATAACAATCATTTTTTTATTTTATAGAACTTCATTTTTATTATTATGGAAATTCCAACCACCTCTTGTTTGTAGAACTTTTTCCACAGGAAATATATCTGCACATCTAGTTTTTATCAGTTCTGCTTCATAAAAAACCACCTTGTACTGATTTTCCTTGATAGTCTTCAAGAAGATACATAACAGGTTTTGTTCCTTGGACTTTTCTTATTTTAAAAACCTCAGTTGTCCAGTTGTATAGCCCTTTTCAAATACATGTTTGATTCTTACTTTTTCGCTTACTTTATATTTTTTTTTTTTTTTTTTTTTTTTTTTTTGACAGGAGGAAATCTTCAAAAGACACTTGGCAGTATTCGACACCAAGTAGTGTGGGACTCTTAACCACTAAAACCACCTCTTTATCAGGACCAATCTTGAGAGATCGACATCAGATTTTTCTTTCTTAACTTTGTAAAATCACTTTGGGGGAAGTTTAAACTTTTAATATTTTCCCATGTTTTTTTAGACCACAAGCTCATGAGGCTTGGTTCTTCTTAATCTCCGAACATGGTTTCTGGTATTCAAGACGGACACCATTTCGGAATTGGTATGACTTTGCAGTCTCTGATTATGCGATACAGCGTATTTTTTAACAACTTCTGTAACCGTTTCTATTTGTAAGTCACGATGTAGATCGCTATTTCTTATGTACCAAGGTGCATTAACTATTCCACGAAGGACTTTGTTTTGGAATTTTTGGATGATTTCGGTATTTGTTTTCTTTGTACAGCCTATTTTCTTTTGCTTGTATCTTCTCGTTTATTTTTGAAAAAATGGTAGTAATGATTGTGAATTATATGAATAATGCAGGTAAACATTGAATGGTTCGGTGAAAGGAATGATTGTAATCATGAAGTATTTTTTTATAAATATTGGTCCACTTAAAGTTGCCATTGAAACTAAATTCTTTCCACATTTTTTATTGAAAGTTCTATTAAATCTTTCAATAATTGAAGCTTTCAATGTGCTGAATGTAGAGTAATGATTTATTTTATATTTTTCCATCAAACTTTTGAATTTGGTATTGAAAAATTCTTTTCCAGCGTCCGTTTGCAAATTGTTTGGATTTCTAGATGAATGTTTAAATATTTCTTCCATTCCTTTTGAAATAGTAAGACCCTTTTTGTTTTTCATTGGGATAACCCATGCGAATTTCGAAAACGTGCCTATAACTGTCAATAAATAATTAAAGCCTCTGTTTTTATCGCTATAAGGTATCATTTCAACCAGGTCAGCTTGCCACAAATCATCATAGCCTTTTATGACAACATGTCGACGTTTGAAATTTCGACGGGCAGCTCTATGCAGCTCTTCAACAACCTTTCGCTTGCTCATATTTGAAAAGAGTGGATTCAACAAATTAAAGAGAAGTGTTTTATAATTTAATTTTTAATGATAATTTTTTTAATTATAATTTTTTAATTATAATTTAAATTTTAACATCAGTTTCTCAATTCTAACTAAACGCCTTTCTATACTGTAACAGGCACAAGTATCTGGTCCAAGTTTACATTGATTCGACGACCAGCAACAATTAGAGTAATGATGACCATGAATTGATTCAATGTAGAATGCGTTTTCAATTTTTTTACCCAAAGAAATACAATTTATAAACTCTTCGTACTGTTCATCTAATATATCCTGACGATTAAATTTCAAAAAATCGCAAATGCTGTTTAATATTATTTTTAAATCCATTTTAGGTTGTTGTGGTTAGGATGTTGAATTCCTACTAACAATTTTTTATTTTTATTTCGAATGAAAAAGAAAATAAATCAACCTTATTTGTTATGTTTGGTTTATGTACATATATGTATGTAATAATAATAATAAAAAAAATATAATACTGTAAATATTTATTACTTTTTATCAAGTTCAATTAGCTTTTGGGTATATAATGCTGGTTTCAATGAAATGTTCAACTTTTTTTTTATTTGATTGTTGACGTAATTTTTAAAAGCATCATCATTGAAATTGAGAGGTTTTCTCGAAATTGATTGTAAATTCATGTTTTCCCGCTTGATAGTTTTTATTGTTTCTTTAAAGAAGGATCGATGTGGTTTCTAAGTATAAGAGTTTCCCTGTTTATAGTTGACTTTGTTTCCTTTAAAGAAGAGTCGATATGGTTTTTAAAACTTTCTCCTTTTAGTTTTAAATGTTCATCTACATATCCCTTGGCTACAGCTTAGTGGGAGTGTTCAGGTTTGTTTCCAATATTGTTTATATATCTATTGTCTATAACATATGCCATAAGTTTAAATCCATTTACCGGAGAGCCTACAAGACCTTCGGATTTTGAAAAAATCTTGGAGTTCCTACCGAACTTGTCAACGTTCATCTTTATTATGCAGAGATTTGGATTTTGAATAATGCTAATATATAATATTTGATTCCTTTAATTCTTCAACTATAGAGTTGATTTTATTATGATGGTTATCATTGCTAACATTTTTTGATGCTTTTAGAAGAATAAGTCACACAACAAGTTCATTAGGATCATTCCAGTACACATATTCGATATTTTTATTTGTGTATTTCATTTCAGTGATATCAGAATAGGATTTACCTATTTTTTTCATTTTCATTTTTATGTCCAGCAACAAGTGCCCGAATTATGTTTGTATATTTTTCACCTCGATTACTCTGTATTCGAGAAGAGCTGTCGTGATTAAATCTATGTGCGCTAGTTTTATTTAAGATTTTATGATATTGTTTTAAGTCATCATTATTATATTTCTGTTTTTGAGGTTTTTTCTTTAGTATAAGTTCAATAAGACCAGGAGTTCGAATAAAAGTTTCATCTCCAATTATAATTTCCTGATCATTCATAGAAAAGTTGCTATCTCCTATTTTTATTGTTTGAGTATTGGCATCAAAGTATGGACCATAGATTGTATCACGATTCGACTCCGACAACAGTTTTCGATTAAAAGAAGATGATTTATTAAGACTATTAAATTTTTTTGGTGTACTGAATAAAAAAGTATTACCTGCACTATCTAATTCAAGCGTAGGTGATTCCGTTACTTGTTGATCTTCTTCCTCATCCTGATCATTTAAGAATTTGATTTTTAGCTTACGCTTTCGCTTCAATGTTTTAATATCTTCCTCCGGTTGTGTTTTCATATAGTCCTGTTGTGGTTTTTCTTTTTTAGTATTTTCAACCAATTTTCCCAACGGTTCCACAATTGTCTTGAATGTGTTTTCTAACTCAGTTTCTTTCTCCATTTTACCAGTTTTAAGTTGAATATACGTTTATATGATAGACTAGTTTTCTCAAACAGTGTTGTTGTCAGAATGTGTACTTCTTAAAATATAAATGCATATTTATACTATTGCAATTTTATTGAAACTGATTCTGTAACGACCTTTTTCGATACTGCTTTCCTTGTCTATTACCAAAAATCCAAAATTATCAACCCAACAGTGTGAACACAACTCTTTAAATTGAATAAATTTCATATCTGAGTTTATATGATCTTTGTATACATGCTTCAAATTCAATTCGTCTTGTTTGAAAATAATAATAAAATTGGCGTTGTCTCTAATTAAATGTTTTGGTATATGGGTATAAGACTGACATAAATAAATACTATTAACACCATTATGACGACCCATGCAAAAATAGTCCTTTATGTTATTTTGTTTCTGACATGCGACATCATCGAATATAAATATCGGTATCATTGTATTCCATTCCTTTGATTGATGTAATCAATGTTTTTAGATAATGATATTTTGGTTGATGTAAGGATTTGGAATAAATATATGTAAATGTTTTCAAACTTTAAACCATTAGGATCAAGGAGAATGCTAAGCATTGCATTTGTTTTCCAACAGTTCGATGGTCCAACGATAACTCCACTAATACTGTTTAAATACTTTACGAAGCGCATAATGATGACTAACAGCTTTGATACATATCACTTTTATCTTCTTTCATGCAAATAAAATCAAAATATGTATGTAGGTATATGAACAAAAATGAAAATGCATGCATGCATCATGCATCACAAAAACTTATGTGTCCTGGAACAAGACTTCGTTCAAAACGTCATTTTAGGTTTTTTATCTCGTTCGCAACGTCATTTTAGGTTTTTAATCTCGTTCATAACCTCATTTTAGGTTTTTAATCTCGTTCACAACATCATTTTAGGTTTTTAATCTCGTTCATAAGGTCATTTTAGGTTTCAAACCTCGTTCACAACGTAGTTTTACGTTTTTAATTTCGTTCACAACACTTAACATAATTTATAGTACCTAGTATGTTTTCGTAATTATTGGCTCACCACAACTTATTTTCTTACCTATCAAAACAAAAACAATAAAAAAGATACAAAATGATCCTTCCTTTTTAAACAATGCATAAATCATTTTTACACGTTTCGAAAAAAAAAACAATAAAAAAGGATACAAAAAAAAAATTAATGCACACGCTCACCCATAAGACTATGGAACTAATACCCACGCACAGTCACTTGAACTACCTGTTTTTTTCATCCCCCAACCATCTTACAAATATTTCAGCATCAAAAATGCCGTGGTGAGCCAGAAGTTACATAAATATACTACTGATATGAGATTTTTATATATATAAACTTGACATTTATAGGAATTTATTTAGTTTTCATCACTATGCGATTCATTAAGCAGCAATACCAGTTACCGGTAAAAAAATATGGAACTGGATAACAAGATTGAAAGAAAAAAGCATGGTAAGCTATTCCCTCATAGTATAAGGAGGATAATTACTGGTCCTTCAAACTGTGGAAAACCAAATGTCATGATGAATTTACTACAACACCACCGAAATCAAGCATCGTTGCGCGTGGTTAGTGGAAAGATGGGGAACCGTCCGAAAACCAACTGCGTGCTGTTGACAGGTGTTATGTGTTTTCTGATTTCCGTCCTCTTTCTATCTTCTGTTCTGTCCTGTATCAATGTCGTCTTGTGTGTTGTCTTGTAATTGTCTGAGCCGATGGCCTCAGTAGCCAGTGCTCATAAGTGTCTCTACTTCGTAGATTTATCTACGGAGCAGATCAATATGTAATGTAATGTAATGTACTACAACACCAAAAGGCTTGAAATTTGAAAATGTCTATATATATTCTAAATCATCTACATCTCTACCAAAGTATGAGTTTTTACGAAAAGTCATAAAACCAATAAAAAAATATGTTTTTTTTTTTTCATTTTCCAATAACAGTGATGTTATTCGACCCGAAGAGGCTAAACCAAATTCTATATTTATCTTTGACGATATTTCCTGTGAAAAACAAGATACAATTCGAGTGTACTTTAGTATGGTAAGACATCATCCCATCGATAGTTTTTATTTGTGTCAAACATATACAAGAATACCGAAACACTTTATTCGAGACAATGCGAATTTTCTCATCGTCTTCAAACAGAATGATATGAATTTAAAGCACATTTATAATGATCATGTCAATTCGATATGACATTTAAAATGTTTCAAAAGGTATGTGCAGAATGCCGGAACACAAATTATGGTTATTGATAAGGACAGCCCCTTGAATGAAGGTCGCTATAGAAAGCGTTTTGACTGCTTCCTTAAGATATAAAATAGATAATTTTTTTGATTTTTGGTTCATATGTACAGTTATGTTCTATGAGAGCAGTAAGGAATAGTTCAGCGAACAGATTATAGCGGTAAAAAACGGTTCAATCCAGTTTAAGACCCTGTATTCTACAGTTAAAACAGTAACCGCAACAGATTATAGCGGTAAAAAGCGGTTCAATCTAGTTTAAGACCCTGTATTCTATAGATAAAACCAGTAACCGCAACAGATTATAGCGGTAAAAAGCGGTTCAATCCAGTTTAAGACCCTGTATTCTACAGTTAAAACCAGTAACCGCAATATAAAATTCGGTTTAAGAACCATGGAAAGATTTGTTCAACAACTTCGAGGCTTATTTTTCAACAGCACCTGCAAGAAGAAATAAATCTTGCAATATGATGAACATAGATGTAAAACTAACAAAAGAGCTTATTAAAACCACTGATGCTCTACGAAAGAAATACAAATCGTTCAAGACCGATAGGGAAGCTTACGAGACTCAAATTGAAGAAACTTTTAAACCGCTCACAAAACCACTAAATGTATTGCTAAAAAAATCAAATACCGAGCAGTTTCAAAATAACCTCATTGAAAGCCCATTAAAGAAAATAAAAGTCAATCTTGAACAACATCAACCACCAGATGAATTCATTACCCCAAAGTCTTTTATTGATGATTTACCTATTTTTGTCGATAATAATGATACTCCAAAAAGAAATAAGAAAACCTCAATATATTATGCAAGTCATCGCAACTTCATGGAACGATTGTCACAAGAAGAATTTCACGACACGCCTAAAAAATTTATAAATTTATTTTTAAATAATTCAAACACTTGATAAAACGTATGGTATTCGTTAAAAAGATGGAAAGTGGTACATAGGAAATGCTGAGTTCAATATTCTCGGCAAGGATGTAGAAATTAAAAATAAAACCTTTGAAGGAACAAATGGGTTATATGAGCTTATATTTAAGAAAATCCCCGATAAAAATATTTACACTAATGAAGATTTAAAAAACTGGAAGACCATATTACATGACACTAATGCATATAGAAAAGATCATGATTCACGTCGACAAATACTTGGTAATCGTGGTTATAAATATAAAAATATAATAAGTAAATTATTAGATTATTAGCATTCGACACAAATACATCTAAGAAGCCATCACCTTCACCATTAACACCACAAACAACTTCAGGAAAAAGAATTATAAAAATATATAAAAAGATTATATATTTTGGGATGTCCCCAATGAGCTTGTAGATCGAATGAGACTTCTTATTGCTTCACAAAAAGCTGAACATAACAATCATTTTAACGAAATTGTTTCAATTATTGAAGAACTAAAGGAAGCCGATATTATCGAATAAAAAAATAATAATGAGTGTTGATAAATTTGGTCGTTAATCATATAGGACGTCACCAAGAGGGAAACAATGAGAGCCGGGCCACCAGGTTTACAGGGAGAACGAGGTTTACCTGGATCAGCTTGTGAGGGTTTTTTAAAACAGAAAGCGGTGATCTAAATCTAAATTTTAAACCACTATAAAACGTTTAAGATCCACAAGAACAGGAAGACTAAAAAATATGTTGATAACGCAAACGAGCAACTTAGAGAATACATTAAATATGAAATTGTTGAAAAATTAGAGAAACTCTTGTTTGACACAACTAATAAAAAAAAATTATAACTCAAGGTGAAAACTAATATTAACTTAAAGTCAATCATTACTTTACTTCAGTCTTTAACTAAACACCTCATTTTGTCAACTCAATCATCATGTCTAACATAGATACTCGATTAATTTTTGATGAAATTTTGGAGTTTTTGAAAACAAATCATCATAATATATTGGAAGAACATCATGAGGAGCTTTTGAACAGTGTAATCTTCTTGAAAGGATTTATGAATCTATCGACTACAACTTTAAAACACGGGTGTCATTTTATTAACTGTCCATGGTCTTTAAACCTATGTAAAGCTGGACCAGATACATGCGCATGCCACATGGTTGAAAATTGAATGTTAAGAATAAAAAAAATTATGTCTCTGTATAAAAGACCAAAATAGTATAAGTAAACCTTGTAACTATATTAAATGAAATATTTTAAACAAATAAACTAATAAAAAGGTAAAATGTTTTGTTTTTTAATCATTCTTTGAAAATATGAGTAAAAGAGACATTGTCAAAGAACTACATAAGCCAGCAAGAAGAAATTTAAAAAAAAGAAGAGTCATTATCACAGGGCTTGATGATTTATGATCTAGTCTAAATGGGGGCATATTCAGCTGATAATGAGAATAATAGATATCTTCTTACGGTAATTGATACATTTTCTAAATTTGCATGAACATCACCCATTAAAAATAAAACCGGATCGAGTGTCACTAAAGCTATGGAAAAAATATTGAAAAAAGGTCGTATTCCAAACAATTTGCAAACAGATGACGGGAAAGAATTTTTCAACACTACTTTTCAAAGTGTTATGAAAAAACTTCACATCAATCATTATTCGACATATACATCACTTAAAACTTCGATTGTCGAACGATTTAATCGGACTTTGAAAACCCTTATGTGGAAAGAGTTCAGTGCTAATGGGTCATATTGTTGGATAAATATAATAGATGCACTAACTAAAACGTACAATAATTCAAAATATCGCACTATTAAAATGAATCCGTCCAAAGTCAATTCTGCAAATAAAAAGCAAATACTATCAACAATATATGATCACATTAAAATTCATATTGCTCCAAAGTTCAAAGCATGTGTTACAAGCATGTATTTGATAAAGGATACGCACCGAATTGAACAACAGAAATCTTCAAAATAACTTCGATGCCCTCTTCTACGAAGTCAATATATCTGATGACACACAGATATAACATAAATATGTATGTAAATAAATCTAACTACGACGACACTTTAAATACAGCAACGGGCAACACCCAAGAAATGCACTTGACTGAAAAATGTCTAATACCGATCCTCAATGACATTGCGTATACAAACACACACATAATTTCTATTGAAAAGATCCCTTTTACATTCATGACCTACACCCCCACCCATCTCAAATCACACCAAACATAATGAAAAAAGGTCGATCAGAAAAGGAAACTCGACCGACCGTGCACCCGCACGTGCCGACAAGGAAAATCAAAGCAATTGAAAAACAGCTAAAAAGGTCGTAAAAAAACAATTAAAAACCAACCACAAAAAAGATACAGAAAGAATCTTGCACATCATCCGATGTGTGTTTATATTATTTGTGAAATGATCCACGGTATAGGGATCGAACATGAAGTGAAAAAGTATCATACTTCATAAGAGCAATTAAAAAGCAATTAAAAAGGTCGTACAAATTCGTAAAATATTTCCCAGTCTGAAGTCGCCGATTACCTACTTACCACAATGGGGCAGAGACATAAGTCCCCGGGATATAAGTCCAAGTCTTACGATTTGGGACTTATATCCCATCTTGTTAATGTTAGTATGAAGAAGGTATGGGAGGCATGCTGCCCCCTGCAACCCACCTGTTTGGGCTCACTAAAGGATATGAAAAGGTTCAAGGAACGTTTGCATAAATCCAATCTCGCACCTACTCCAAACCCTATAGCGAGCCCAAGCAGGGGGGTTGCAGAGGGGCAGCATGCCGCCCATACCTACGTCATACTTATAGGGAGATAAAATCTCAAGAAATTTCTTTGCACACTGATTCGGTAATAACGCCGAAATTCTGATCCACATTATTACCAATCCAACATACACACTATGATTTCTTTTAATTTGTCATTAAACAAAAATTAGGGTTGAAGTCCAAAATTTCAATTCAGACATTATGTCCACTTTTAAAAGGCATAATGTCCATGGACCTTATGTCATCCCGTCGTATTTACTTTACAATTTTCTTGGAGTTTGTTGAATCTTGTTATATTTATAGCTTAACTTTATTTTGATAGTGTTTATTACTTATTTTGACACTTCACATCTAGATGTTATAATAAAATGCAGTTAAAAAATCACTCATTGCTTAATTTAATTAAATTTTCTTATAATCCCGATTTTGCAATCAAAACTAGTTGTTTTATTTTAAAAAATCGCGCGATTTTTTAAAAATAGAACTAGTTTTTATTGCAAAAGCGAGATAATAGAAACGGGATTATAACAGACGGGATTATAACAGAAGGGATTTTAAAAAGCGGGATTTTAAAAAGCGGGATTTTAAAAAAACGGTATTATAACAAGCGGGATTTTTAAAGAGGCATATTAAAAAACGGGATTATAAAATACGGGATATCGAATTCAACCCAAAATTAATGCAAAATTAATTAGGCTACCTACATCTTTTTGAATATCAATTTTGATTGTAATCGGATCACTAGTTTTCGAGAAAGTCGAAGAAAATAAAACCGGTCCTGTGGGAGGTACCGTTTTTAGCCCACCATATTTAATTTTTTGTTCACCAAAATATAATGCGTACCTACAATAGTACACTGATTTTTTTTATAAAAATTCTTGGAACCGTTTTCGAGAAAGAAAGGCTTTTACATAACGGTTATATGACAGGTACCGTTAATTTTTGAGGTAAAAAAAAATTGAAAAAACTCCTCTGTAGATTGTCAAAATAACCTTTAGTTCAAAATTTGAATACGATTGGCCCAACCGTTTAGACTGCAGTCCAATATACATCCGTACAGACAGACAGACGGACAGAATTTTGCCAGTAACTCAAATATGTTTCTCTATCATCGAAATGTCATGTTTGATTGTTATCTCAAAATTCTTAATCTGCACGAATGAATAACTTGCATTATAGTACCTATAATCGCAAGTAAAAATAATGTTGGTGCTGTTTTTTCATAGAATAGATTGTTTTAGGTTCAAGTCAGGATGATCTCAGCGATCCTTGTGGATCTGTCCAGCTATAGAGTACGTAGAAAATAACCAGTTAGATAAGCTTTTGAGCAAGCTTTGGAAAATAGATCAAGTGGGTTCATGCTCTAAGCGTACAGAAGAAGAAGGCCTAGTGGAGCAGCATTTCTTATCGACACACTATAGAAAACTAGATGGTATCTTAGTAGTCAAAATGCTACTAAAGAAAGAGTTCAGTGAGATAGGCAGTTCGCGGGAAATCGAATTGCGCCGATTCCTCTGTTTAAAAAAAAGGTAGAAAAGAATGATCAAATGAGGTTAACTTATGTAGTGAGAGAAAGTATTCTGTCTGGCCATGTACAGCTAGCAATTAGAAGTTCCAAGGCGAACGATTTGTTTTATATTATACCATATCATTGTATACAGAAAAAGTTTCGTATAGTTTACGAAGCCAGTTGTCATACAAATATATGTATATCGCTTAACAATGTACAGATTAGGCGAAAAATTACAAAGAGATCTTCACGAAATAACAATGCGTTTCAGAAGGCATCGTACAGCAATTTGTGGTGATATTAAAAAAATTTAAACCAAGTCAGACTCAATGAAGAGCAATGGGGTCTTCAACGTATTTTCTGGGAAGGTAGACACGGATGCGCGAATATATTGGTTGACTGCCGTTACATTTGGGTTGACATCATCAGCTCATCTAGCCATTCGAGCAGTAGTACAGACTCATAAAGAGTTCCCAAGAGCAGCCAATGTAATCAGAAATGATTTTTACATGGACGATTGCACTACTGGTGAGTTCAATGTTGAGAAAGCTATTCAATTAGCTAAAGAAATGTACAGGGCATTTAAAGGAGCAGGTTTCGAGTTGTGTCAATGGAAATCGAATCCCGCAGAATTCATGAGTCAGCTAAACGCATCTCCTGAATCCTCCATGGTGTTTATGGGGAAAGGGGTATCATCTGTTTAAGGTTTAAAATGGCTGATTGTTTCAGATCAATTCACGTATGAGGTAAAACACCAAGGTCAGACGGCTTTCTCACTTTTCTCACAGCTTTACGATTCAAATGGTCATATTTCACCAGTGACGGTCATAGGTAAGACCTTGATTAAGGATGTTTGGAGGCTAAGTATAGGTTGAGACGATCAGGTTCTCACAGAAATAGAAGATAGGTGGAAAGAGTATTAAAAAAATTTCGTAAAGATATAGGGTTAGGTACCTCAGAAACAACAGACGTATAGATTCATGGATTTGCTGATGCATCAAGCTTAGCATATGATGCATTTATTTATGTTCATACAGGAAATACAGACGGTACAGGTACAAGCAGATTGCTGATTTCTAAGATTCGGGTAGCCCCCCTGAAGATGATTACTATACTAAGGCTAGAATTAGCTGCAGCTGAACTGCTGTCAAAATTGCTAGTAGAGGTTAGAACTTCAATGGATTAACAAGATGTATCTTATTTTGCATGGTCAGATTTAACAGTGGTACTTAACTGGGTAAAGAAACTGCCGGGCAATTTAAAGACATACGTAGCCAACCACGTTTCGTCAATTCAGCCAAATTCAGACCCAAGATGCTGGCGCTATGTCAACACGAAACACATAAGCTGACCTGCTTAGCAGAGGAGTACAGGCGTCAGATCTAGTATATATGGGTACGAAAAACAGGGGACAGAGTTCCGCTTGTAGATAACACGAACAAGCTAGAGAACTTTATAAATATAGTCAGTTATCTGATTCGTTTCACGGACATTTGGTCAAAAAATCCAACATTTAGGGTAAAACGAAATAGGCATAGCGGTAAAATCCAGCTGGCGACTTTAAAAGAATAGCATACTTCTTGCGAAAGACGCAAGAAGAACACTACAGTACAGAGTTAACATCAATAAAGAGAGGTACAGGTCTTCCAGAGAAAAGTAAGTCAGAATCACATAAACCAGTTTTAGACGTTAGAGGACCTCTGAGAGTCGGAAGAAGGTTAAACAGGAGTAATAACTTCTATGAGATGAACCACCCAGCCATAGTTCCGAAAAGTTCAAGGCTATCATGGCCAATTGCGGATCATGCACACCGCAATACGAACCATGGTGCAGTACAGTTTATTAGACAAAAGTACTGGATTCCTAAACTTAGAAGCGAGTTAAGAAGTTATTTGCAAAATGTGTTGTTTGCGCCAGATATAGCTGCAAGTTAGAGCCACAGCTTATGTCGAAATTACCAGGCGATAGGGTACAGATGGGTAAGCCGTTTCTCCACTGCGGAGTGGATTTGCAAGGACAAAATGTTGGGTTGATATTTTTGTATGTCTCAAGACCAGAGCCGTACCTTTTGATCTCGTTACAGATTTGACATCATTAGCGTCCATTGCATGCTATGAGCGTTTTATAGCACGTAGAGGCAGATTTGAGAGGATGCATAGCGATAACGGGACAGCGGTCATAGGCTAGCACTGAGTTAAAGAGAGTTATAGAAAAGTGGACAGATGAAGAAGCTATATCCCATTTGAACCGAAAAAACACCGAATGGCACTTCACTTAACTATCAGCTGCACCACATCAAGGCGGCATCTACAAGGCCACGGTGAAGTCGGTGAAGTTCCATCTGAAGAGGGTGATCGGTCTGAAGGTGCTATCATATGAACAATTCTCAACGCTTTTAACACAAGTCGAAGTAATACTCAACTCGAGGACAATTCACCCATTGAGTGACGAACTAGCTGACGTACAGGCAGTAACACTTGCACACTTTCTTGTGGGTGAACCAACAATACTCTCGATTCCGTTTGATGTCAATAACCAACCAGGTACAGAAGGCGCTAGACTAGGGTGAGACAGAGTTGATGAAGAATCATTTTTGGGACAGATGGAGTACAGTGGCGTAGAGAAAAGGAGAAGCTCAAGATTGGCCAATTGGGTACGATAGCCAGTGAAAACTTTTCACCAGCATGCTTTAGGCAGAATCTGTGAGCTGATCGCGAGTAAAGATGGTCTGATAGAATTGGTAATTATTCAGACTGAAACAGGAGGATTAAAGCGTCCAGTGCAAAAGTTTTGCGTCATACTAGTAGAGACAGAGAAACTAAATGGCGATCATGTATATAGTTGAAAAATTTAAATAGTTAAACGAGATATGTAATGTTAATTATAGCAAAGATAAACACTAATTGTCTAGGGAAATAATTACTTGTATTGTATGTATGTTGTTAGATTTTCATTCAAAAGAAAAAAAGGAATAGTAATAAAGATCGGTATCGGTACGTTCCGTATCGTCATAGAGTTAGTTCTTGATATTTTAGTTAACATTAATGTCGGTCGAAGTTTCCTTCAATAAAATGAAAAGAATAGTCGGGTTTTTATATATTTTCCCGACTTTAAACAAATATCGTTTTTTATTTAACCCATGGAAAATTACAGTCCGCAACTATACGTAAACAAAGTTTAATGAAAAATCCAAAGAAAGGTCGAACATTTTGCAGAATTGTTTCTGAAATGTTTTTTTTCAGAAACATTTCTGGAATGTTTATTTGTTGCCCATTCTATGAATCCATTTGAATTGTAAAAAAAGTAGCAATCATAGTATCGCGTTTTGTCATTATGAACAAAATACAAACAAATAAAAACAAAAACCTGTCAACTAGACTAAAATGCTTCAAAAATGAAGAAACTTTTTTGTTCGGAAGGGGAAACAGAGAAACATTTCATAAACATTTCAGAAATGTTTCGCGAAGCGTCCAGACATAAATAAATGTTTAAAAAAAAATGTTCTTTGGTGTGGACACACCTTTAAATATAAATACAATTTACATTTATTCTGGCAAGTAAAAAGTCGCTTTGAATTTCAATAACTGACTTTTTCCGATCAAGACAATGGCAGAAATATTTAATGTAAAAAGATATTCCCGGCTCCAATTTTTAGAGCAAACGAAATAATTCCAGGGAAATGTGTTTCCGATAGGGCTATATAGCAATTGTTATTAACGCTAAACGAAGGAGAAAATAATTATTTGTATTACCTTTTACTTTTTTCAATGCTTCGATACCGTTTTGTTTTTGTATTTATTGATCAATCAGTAACACAACTTGGAGACTAAAACACACTCACAATGATTCTAACAGCTGAACAAGCAAGTATGGTCTACAAATACAAAAACTTAAAACTTAAAATTATGAAAAATAATATGAATTTAAAATTTTATAAAAAGTGTCTGAAAATGCATGTCACGCCAAAATATGCACAGATTAACATTAAAATAACATCAAAAGCTGCAGCCAAAGCTAAACTCGCCGCACAGGAAATTTGGATGCGTGAAGAAATAAAACATTTATACAGCAAGAAAGTAACCCTTAACAAAGAAACGTACAAAATGCATTTACATTTATATAATAGTATACATCCAATAGCCCTACACTCCATTAACGAAACTATAGAACACCAAATACAATTAAACGCCACAAAAATTGAAAAACAACACAATTTAAAAATAAAAAAACTATCAACACATATAAACCAAGAGCAAATTTCACTTAATAAACACAAATTCTACTCACGCATTGTTAACCGTACGAACATAACATTTAAAGACACAGAAATAAACATACTAACCAAAGGACTAAAATTCAACCTCCCAAAACTCCACAAAGACAGTATAATACATGAAGTAACCAACGCAGAAGCAGCCATCAAAATGATACCAGACATAGAAGTACAAAACGAAACAAGAACAACTATAAACAAGAAATTCAAGCAGATTTTGAAACAAACAAACCAAAACCAAAGTAACAACAAAAATCATAAAGAAAACATATTAAACATCAAAAATATTAAACACAAATTAACAGAAAACAACGCCATAATCACCAAAGCACACAAAGGAAATACAGTTGTCATAATAAATCAACAAGATTATTTAAATAAGACATACGAATTCATCAAAAATAACAACATAAAACTACTTAAAGACGACCCGACTAAAAAATACGTAAAGGAAATTAACAATGCTATAAACAAATGTAGCAACCTTTTTACCAACACAACAAAACTACAGCTCAAACAACCAAACGCCATAGCACCTTCATTCACGGGACTTCCTAAAATCCACAAAGAAGGAAGACCAATCAGACCGCTTATAAATTACAAATCAGCCCCAGCATACAAAGTCGCCAAAAAATTACAAAGATTAATAAAAGACAACGTAAAAATAAAAAATAACCACAGCATTAAAAATAGCCTGCAACTCATAGAAAATATAAAAAACTTGGAAATGCTGCCACAATACAAAATGTTATCTATGGATGTGTCAAATATGTACACTAATATACCCATAAAAGAAACCAAGGAAATAATTACAGAACATTTAAAAACTAATGCAACTTTAAACAACCAACAAATTACAGAACTTATTTATCTATTACAAACTACACTCAAACAAAATTATTTCACATTTAACAACGAATATTACACCCAAGAAGAAGGACTAGCCATGGGTTCACCATTAAGCGGCTTACTAGCAGACATATTTTTAAACAATTTTGAAAACAAATACCTTTTATCCACCCATAACCCACAGACACAAAATTATAAAATATTTTCGTTACGTCGACGACACATTTGTAATATTTGACGGAACCAACAGACAGATAAATATTTAAAAAAAACTATGCAAATGACATCAATAAGAAGATACAATTAACTGTGGAAATAGAAGATAAAAACGGATTAAACTTCTTAGACATCAACATTAAAAAACATAACAACAAATTCAAATTCAAAATATACAGAAAACCAACAACGACAGATATTACAATCCATAAAGATTCCCAACCCCCACACCCAAAAAATGGCAGCATATAATGCGTTCATAAACCGACTTTTAAATATACCTATGGACAAGAAAGATTACAAGGACGAAATAAATACATTAAAATATATTGCAACACAAAATGGATTTAACCCACAAATAATTGACAAGTTAATATACAAACGAAGACAGAAAATAAACAATAAACACACAATTAAAGAAAATAACGACACAAAATTCATAGCTATAGAATATGAAAATCTTTTACCAAATATAATTCGAAACGAATTAAATAAAGTAAACATCAACATATCATTTACCACCAACAACAATTTACAAAAAATGCTACAACAAAAAAGAAAGAAAGAAACAAAATCATGCACTGGTGTATACAAAATAAAATGTAATGATTGCAACAAATATTACATTGGACAGACAGGGAGAACTTTCTATGACAGGTTTTCAGAGCACAAACCAAAGCCCAATACAAAATCTAATTACGCAGTGCACCTTATTGAAAACAACCATAACTACACCGACTTTGATAACAATCTCGTTCCAATGCATATATGCAAGAAAGGGAGGCTTTTGGACGCACTAGAGAAATTCGAAATTTACAAAGCCAACAAAATAGAAAAGGACAACATTCTTAATGACAAATTAATTTTTTAAGACGAATGGATTATATGACACAGCATTAAATTATAGATTACTAAACAGAAAAAGACAACACTTACAACAGCGGCTAAGCAGCAGAGAGAGCAGACACAACAAATTAAATTTATATTCATATATTGCGCCTGAAGATGGAATCATAGTTCCGAAACGCGTCGCAGAGTTCATATAAATTAAAGTTGTAAAATTATTTGATAAAATAAAAATAAAATTAAACGAAAATATATATAAAAAAAATAAAAAAAAAAACATTTTTGTATAGTTTAAATTTATTTATTGATCAATCATAAGTATAAGTGTATAGTAAGTATATATATATATATATATATATCTATTACTAGAAGATATTGAAAAAAATAATTCCACAATAAAAATGGCGGCCGTTTATTTTCCTGTATAAAGTTAAATATTTTAATTTTAATTTAAAATAAAAAAAAATTAAATAGTAAAATCTTTTTATTTAATATCAAAAATCAGACCAAAAACACATAAAATGTTATAAAGAACTGTTATAAATATATAGAACTTTTTTGACAACTTAGCTGTATATTTTAATATTTTTTTTTAACAGAAATATTTTATTCTTATCAGATCACGATTTATTTTTTCATAAAAAAGGAATAGTTATATTAGACCAAAAGAGAAAATAGTAAGAGCCTATTGAAAACTTGATTACCTAGGTTTAGTTATGTTACCTCATTCTTATCATTTTGATCAGTTTAGTGCTTACAAGAGTTTATAATGACTTGTAAAATCATAATGGAAACTTGTGTAAGAAATCTTAGTTCGCATCAAAACACATTTTGAGTTTCTTTTATAAGAATAAGTAATTATTACGAAAATACTTAATAGATAAAAAATATATAATTTCTTTTTTTTTCTTCTTTGATTTTAATTATTATTTCATTTAACCAAATCAGTCCACTGACACATTGTTAAACCATTATGCTTTAGTTTTTTCTACACATTATATATATTGAAATAATAATATATATCGCATGTAATATTATACATACATACATATATGTGTTTGTGTCTTTTTCTCACCCATTATATCTTCTTCCAAATCTTCTAGAGTGTACCAGTACTTCGTACATTTGGCAACCACCAAGTAGCGTAGCAGGAGCTTGTACCGCTATCACCACCACTGCAACCACCTCTTCCAATACTATCATGACCTTCACGAATACAACAAACAATTACTACAGCACATAATTATTCCACCACTGATATCATAACACTTATTACTCGTAACACAAATAACAGTAGTTTACACAACCTCCGCCATTGCCACTGAAAAGTAGCCATAAGAAAAATATGTTAAGTGAATTGTTAATTAGTGAAAACAATTCTCTACACATTCAACAACAACACTGCGCAACATCATACTATGCAACTCACCATCCTTACCATTTATCCCATCACAAATTCAACTCTCTCGATTGTCACAGTGGAACCGTCATAAACGATCTCGATTCGAATGATTATAAACAGTTAAATGCATATTTTTTTAAAACAATCGACAGCATTGATCATAGTTTTTCTAATTTACAACATTCTACTAGCAGCGGTAGCGACTCCTTGATGAAACCACATCAATATCATTCCAATTCAAATTTAAACCACTATCAAACAGCGGCGGTAGCGCTGGTTAACCACTATCAAACGAAGGGTAATCACACGCACTACAGCTCAAAGCATAATAAAACAAAATTTAAAAGAAATGGTAATGGGGTCGGCATTACGCCTTCCAAGGGAAAACTTAGTTACGAAGAAATTCAAAACTAGCGCCGCCGTGGCGAGACGGGCACATACGAAAGCATAGTAACACAACAAACTCGACTGTGAGTCATTATAGTTCAAATGATAGTATTCAATATGATAATAACGATTATTGAGAAAGTTGAATTTATGTTTTCACTTAAAAAAATGCTCTAGAGAAAATATGAAAATTGTCGCCAAAACACATTTCCTGCATAAACTATAAAAATCATACATTTTCATTAATTGAATACGTATACAAGTTAAATGGCATTGTAATTTAAACAACAGTTCAACATTTTTTATCGCATTATTTCAAATAAGTTTACAATATCTCTTTTTGTAAATATACAGTAAAGGAAATACCCATAAAAACACATGCTTTTACGAATTTTTTTTTTCTGTATGCAACTTTACTATGAATTTTAATGAAATAAAAAAAATTACTTAGAGTTATTATAAAAAAAATTAAATTTATTAATTTTTAACTAAGAACACTCAAAGTTATAAAGAAAAAACAAACAAAAGTGGAGGAAATTTTCATATAAACAACAACATTGCTACCAATAAAAAATGGACACGACTGGGTCGCACGTACTTGCTCTTATGTGCCTAATTACATTGGAGGGCAAGATCTTTGACAAAAAACAAAGAACATTTACATTGAGAGTAACACAGTTTGAACTTATAAAAACTACAATACTTAACGGTTTTTAGTAAACATGAAGTAAGCAATCACACGTCTTAAATAACAAAGAATTTATGAAAAAGAGTATTTCGAAAATTGTAGGACCGGTTTTGATAAGATCGTGTTTTTTATTTTTGTTTTTTTTTTTTTTTTTTAATTTGTTTGAGATTTTGGTATGCAGTTTCTTAGAGTTTATTTATATACACCTAATTTTTAAATTTTAAATAATTTTTGATAAGTTCTAAAAATATTGAATTTCAAAAAAAAAATTTCAAAAATATTATATTTGTTGGAACAATAATTTATTTGAATAATTTACTATTGGCAATGTCGCCTCCCACTGGAAATTGTATACCTGATTAAAATGAATTCTTACATATTTTAATATACTAATAAAGTTAGTCTTTCTCTTGCGATCATACACGACGGTTGTCTTCTTTTGGAACTTATAAGCTAACAGGTTATGGGCCCAGGTAACGTGAGCCTGCAGAAAGTATAAAATTAGAGTTTGTTTTTTTTTTTTATTTAGAAATGGAGTCTGAAAGTTTTAAAATAGAAAAATTGCTTGATTCTGAACAATATTCGATATGGAAGTTTCAAGTTCAGATTTTACTTAAAGCTTCTGGTCTATTTGAACATATAAATGACCCGAAAAATAAACCAGTTAAGGGGGAAACTGAGACCCATGTAATTTTTGATGCTCGGTTATTAAATTGGACGAAAAACTATAGTAAGGCTCAACGCATAGTTGCAACGAGCGTGGGTTCAACACCGCTTCGCCACATTGTTAACTGCAACACTGCACAGGAGATGTGGACGAAGTTAAAGGCGGTATATGAACACATTTCTAGTACGAATGTTCACATGTTGCCACAAAGATTTTATAGCTTCGAGAAGGAGCCTGTTGATGACGTTGCGAAAATATTGTTAGGCAGCTTAGAGATGTTGGAGAGCAGGTTTCCGACAGCATGGTGGTTACAAAGGTGTTAATGACTCTCCCTGAAAGTTTCCAACATTTATTTTGCGCTTGGGAATCCACGGCAAAGGAACAACAGATGTTAGAGAATCTGACGTCACGGTTAGTGATGGAAGAAAATCGTATGAATTCACAATCGTCTACTTCGGGTAATTACATTAAAGGCACAGCGTTAATTGCAAAGCAGAAGAACAAGAAAAAGCAACAGCAGAAAGTCTCCTAACCTGGAAAGTGCTTTAGGCGCAATGAATTTGGTCATTGGAAAAAGGACTTTTCGAAAAAGTTTGCCGATAGAAAGAAGACTGGAAACCGGAATGAAGTACAAAGGGAGGAGGCTCTCATGTGTAATTCTGAATTATGTTCTATGCAAGAATAGACTGGAAGTACGATTAAGGTTGAAACGCGGGAAAAAATATTTTCTGATGCTAATGAAGTGAGGGCTGGAAGTTCAAGTAAGGCAATGGAAAAGAAGAAGGTTTTGAACTTTGATGATGCTTTGTAGACTGAAAGTTCAAGTGGATAAGGATAAAGGGGCGGTATATATATCTTGTGGTGGTGAACAACTGAAGACTGGAAGTGTAAGTGAGGAAAAAACGGAGAAGAATAATTTATTGGCTGCATTGGATCGAACTAGGACTGGAAAGGGAAGTGAGGGGCGAAAGAATAATATATTGATAAGTACCTGCAATGCGTTGATAATGAATAAAGGTGAAATTGATGATAATTGGTATCTCGACTCCGGTGCTAGCGACCACATGACCCATAAAAGAGATTGGTTTGTGCGTTTTGAAAGATTTTCTAATCCAATTGACATAAGAGTAGGAAGTAGTCAAAAGATTTTAGCACTGGGAACAGGTGATATAAATATTTTATCCTACAATGAAGAAAAGTGGTATGAAAAACATCTCTCAAACGTTTTGTATGTGCCAAAAATTAACGCACACCCTTTTTTCACAAAGTCGTGCTCTAGATAATTGATTCAAGTTTATATCTGACAGTTTGCGATGCGAGTTCAAGAAAGATGATGGATTTGTTGTGGCAGTGGAAGAGCGAAAGGGGCAGTTGTTCAAAATGTGTTTTGTTGTTCAAGGTCTGTCGGATCATAAGGCAATGTTAGCATCTTCTAAAGATCTGCCATTAAAGGTATGGCATGAAAGGATGGCTCATCAAAATGTCTCACAAGTACGTTCTCAGTTGTTAAAAGGAGGTATTCCTTTTATAGATGCAAAGGAATTCTCGTGCGATGACTGTATATATGGGAAACAGCATAGACTTCCATTTCCCAAAAGAACATTTAAAGCTAGTCAACCGGGGGAGTTAGTGCATGCGGATGTATGTATGCCTATGGAAGAAACTTCTTTAGGGGGTTGAAGATATTTTGTTCTATTTAAAGACCATTTTTCTCATTTTAAGGTAGTTTATTTTGTAAAAAACAAGACAGAAGTTTATTCATCAATAGAAGAGTTTATAAATAAAGCCAAATGTGAGATGCGACTGCCTGTGAAGACACTTCTTACAGACAATAGGTTGGAGTTTGTTAACGAAGCTGTAAGATCGCTTCTGAGCAAAAATTCTATTCGACATGAAACCACCGTACCATATACGCCGGAGCAAAATGGCAGTGCTGAGCGAGAAAACCGTACTGTAGTGGAAGCGGCACGTTCGATGCTTCATGCGAGAAACTTATCCAAGAAGTTTTGGGCTGAAGCTGTAAATACGGCTGTTTATGTCTTGAACCGTACTGGCGTAAGCACTAAAACAGATAAGTCACCTTATGAGATGTGGTGAGGTCGTAAGCCCAGCTTTGAATTTTTCAGAATTTTTGGAATCGAAGCATTTATCCACATACCCAAGCAAATTCGCAGAAAATGGGACAAAAAAGCTGAAAAAGGTTTGTTCATGGGGTATTCAGAGACTTCCAAAGGATACTGTCTGGATACCTACTCATCGAAAAGTAGAAATAGTGCGAGATGTTACGTTCAAAGAATTTTAATTTTGATATGTTTTAACTGAAGCTTCTCAAGAACCTTCTGCTTCCTAAGATTTGCCAATCGTAGATTACGAGTCTCCTGACGAAGAAGTGGAAGGAGTTTAAATAATGCAGAATGATGATGGTGGGAGTAACAATGATGGCGGTGATGTGACACTTCCATTGAGGGATCGTCTACGTAAGCAGAAAAGTGTAGACTATTCTGGTATGTGCAACATCAATAAGAGACATGCTTTCCTTGCGCAGGGAGAATCAAACACCTACCGTGATGCACTTGCTTCCGATGATGCAGCTAATTGGAAGAGAGCAATGGAAGAAGAGATGAATAGCCTTCATCAGAACCATACCTGGGATTTGGTACAGCTTCCTCCGAACAGGAAAGCAATCGCCAACAAATGGGTATATAAGTTGAAGGACTTAAGAGTTAATGGTTTGCAGAGATTCAAAGCCAGATTGGTGGTTCGCGGATTCAGTCAAGAACGAGGTGTTGGTTATGGTGAAACTTTCAGTCCAGTAATAAAATTTACTTCCATACGCTGTATTTTCGCAATTGTGGCAAACGAAGGATTAAGTTAATCTCAGTTTGATATTAAGACGGCCTTTTTAAACGGTGATTTATATGAAGAAATCTACATGCAGCAACCTCAAGGCTTCGCTGACGGATCTGGACGAGTTTGCAAGCTTCAAAAGAGTTTGTATGGGTTAAAACAGGCGTCTATGTGCTGAAATGAGAAGTTTACGGCCGCTTTGAAGCAGTTTAACCTTAAGCCCTGCTAAATGGACCTATGTGTATTTATTTCAGCCGATGTTAATAGGCGTATGATCATGGCGACATATATTGATGATGGCCTAATAGCTGCACGGGCTAAAGAGGATGCTTTGATATTAATAGAGTTTTTAAAGACGCAGTTTGATATAGGTATGCAGTTAAAGAGGAAACCCAATGGTGCAATTTATGTCACTCAATCACGTTATACTGAGCATATTTTGCGGAGATTCAATATGCTTAATTGCAAACCAGTTTCAACCCCAGCTGAAACCTGTTCTTATTCAGAATCCTCCAAAGAAGTCAAGTTTCCCTTCAGAGATACTGTTGGATCGCTTATGTACCTGGCTTATGCCACCCGCCCAGACATAGCCTATGCAGTAAGGGTAGTTTCACGTTATTTAGACTCACCGAACTGGGCTCAGGTCAATGCAGTCAAAAGAATTCTGAAGTACATCTGTGGGACTCGAGAAATGGGTATAATTTTTGAAAAAGGAAATGTTTTTCTTTGATTTGTTACAGTGACGCTGATTACGCCGGAGACCATATGACTAGACGTTCCACCACTGGTTTTATTTTTACTTTGGGAAGTGGACCGGTGTCTTGGTCATCACAGAGGCAAGGCAGTGAAATAGATGGTATGGCTTCGTCAACTTGTCTTCGAATTAGTTCCAACTGGCAGTGGAGAAGTTGATCTAAACATGGTCAACCAGGGAGCAATAAAGCTAATCAAAAATCCTGAATTCCACAAAAGACCAAAACATATTGATGTTGGTTATCTTTTCATCCGTGAACGATTCAGCAGAGGTGATTTTAAGAATAATTATGTTTCGTCTGAATATCAAAATGCAGACATCTTTACAAAGGCTCTATGCAAAGAAAAATTTGAAAAATTTCGTTTTTTGATCAAAGTAATGTAATATATTAATATTTATAATAACCTGTATGAATTATATTTTGTTTGAACTAAATCTATTCAAAAGTGGGAGTGTTGGAATATTAATTTATTTGAATAATTTACTATTGGCAATGTCGGCTCGCACTGGAAATGGTATACCTGATTATAATGAATTCTTACATAATTAAATATGCTTATAAAATTAGTCTTTCTCTTGTCATCATACACGACAGTTGTCTTCTTTTGGAACTTATAAGCTAACAATATTTATTTAGAAAAAAAAGTTATTTAAAATTTTAATATGCAGAATTAATTCGGGGAATAGATCTTCTCAAATATAAAATTTGACAGAAATCCAAAAGCCGCTACCGAGAAACTCAACAATTAAAAAACCGTTATAAGTAAGTAAGTAAGTAAGTAATCAATTCATTTATTTAAGTTAACAAATTCAAGTGTAGTGCCCCGTGGCTTAGTGGTTAGTGTGTCGGACTGTTAAGCGAAAGAACCTGGTTCAAATCCAGCTCATAGGCACCTTTTTTTCTGGGGTACTGCCTCTTGCGAGGAACTGACAAAACTTCCAAGAGTAAAATTTGTCTCGAAAAAGTGCATCTCATGTAGCCGTTCGGACTCGGCGGTAAACTGTAGGTCCCTTCCATTCTTGCAGAGTAACAACACACACACAGGAATGGTTGAGAATATAAGTCACTAGGCCTTGGCTCCTTAAGGAGCTGTCGCGCCAATAAATTTATTTATTTTATTTATTTATTATAACAAATTCAAGTACAATTTCTATTATGAATTTAAAAGCTATGGCCTAGCCGTCAGCCTGGTTAGCAGAAAAAAACCTAACGATAAATGTATATATATTTGTATGGGTTACAGTAAAAAAAATAAGCTTAATTTAATAATTTAAAGATCAAACAAATTCTGTCACTAGTAACATCCTATACTTTCAATATAGATTTTAAATATTTTCTCAAATTTTCCAGTCGTACCCGTTTAAAATATGGATTGTATCGGTCATTGATAAGATATTTTCGGAAGATTTGTGGAGCCAATATTGAACATACACTAAATAAGTGGTAGCAACCTTCTTTTGATTTTAAATTGCAGAGCGTACAGAATTGGTTAAAGCTTCCATTGTAAGGGGAGCCGTTTAAGCCCAGAAGTTCACATCGTGCCTTAAAGATTAAGGAAATTTCGCAGTAGCTCAACGAATCATGGAAGTAGTTTTTTTCACCAAGATTAAAATTGAGCTGACAGTATAACAATGTGCTTTAGGATTCGCGTACCTTTTGGATAAATGTATTCCGAATTATATCCTCATTTTTGCAGATTATTTGATAAAGTTGATTCTTCAAACCAATCCTCTCCGCAGGTGTTACCAATATTTTGCCATCTTGCATACCACCAGTCTTTATTTCCTAGTTCATACAGAAGTAATCTTTTTGTCAGTCTAAAGTCCTGGTGTGTCAGCTTGTGTCTTAAGGGTACTGGTAAGTAGTGTTGGAAGACCTGTTTCTATGTAAATTGCGTAACTGGAAGTATTCTGAGGTAGGTTAAAGTTTTGTTTAGGAAATTTCTGTGAAATTTTTCAATAGGTTCATACTCATATGCTCCCCAAACTTGTGAGGCGTAACAGAGCGTTGACTTTACTACTGAATCGAATATTTATTATTTTGTTGACAAAATTATTCTTTCATTCGAAAAAACATTTTTCCAAGACATATTGACTAAGCTCTGAGATGTGTTGGCTTTCACTTTCAAATGTTTGTTAAAATGCATTGTCTGATTCAGTGTGACTCCTAAGTATTTAACTTCTTTGTCGATTTCCAAAATGTTCCCGTCATAGTACCAGCTTCTTCGATTTGGTCTTTCTTAAGATCGTGCAAAAACCATAATTTTTGATTTGTCGGTATTAATTGCCAGTCCCCATTTCTTGCAGTAGATTGCTAACCGCTGGATCATTAATTGCAGGGTTTCTGGTGATTCGGATAGGAGAACGAGATCATCGGCATATAGCAAAACATTGATTATAGAATTAGCAATTCTTATTCCTCATGGGAAATATTCTACTCTGTCATTGATGAAAAGCGAAAACTGTAATGCACTAAGTGGGCAACCTTGTTTTACTCCAGTATTTGTTCCAAACCGTTCTGAAAATATCGTACCATCCCATACAGGAGCCTAAGTTTTAGTGTACATTTCTCTTATAACTTTTATAAACTTTGAAGGAAGACCTAGTCGTGAAAGCTTATAAAAGAGAGCACTTGTGTTTACGAAGTCAAAAGCTGCTTTGAAGTCTACAAAGATCGAATAGACTTTCTTATTTCTGGCTTGAAATGCTTTAATAATAGATGTTAGTGTAAATATATGATCGACTGTTGAGAATCCTTTTCTAAAACCACATTGAAAATCAGTTAGTATTTGGTTAGTTACAACCCATTTTTCCAGTCTTTCCACAAGTATGCCACAGAATATTTTGGCTGAAACATATATTTAAAGCTTCTTTTTTGTGTATGAGGAAGATAACTGATTTTTTAAATGAAGATGGTATGTCAGCATTTTAAAAAACTTTGTCATACAGTGTTTTAGGTTGGTTTATAAATGTCGGTGGTATATTTTTGTAGAATTCGTATGTGATTCCATCTTCACAAGGTGCTTTTCCGTTTTTCGCTTTTGCTATTACATCTTCTATTTCTGCGACTGTTATATCGGTTTCCAAACACTTAAAGATGATTAACGGTTCTGCATAAGAGAACATGAGGTTTGTGTTATTGGACAGGAGGAGCTTAAAGTGATCAGCATACTTTCGGCAGATATCCCAGTGCCTATTTTATGATTGACTTAATTTATCTCTTTGGCTATCTTCCAGAATTCCTTCGAGTTTCTAGATCGTCCTAGGTTATACGCAAGTTTATTTTCATATTACGACTTCTTTGTAAAACAAATGTTTTTGTAATGTTCGCATGGCTTGTAAGAGTGCAATAGATCTGTTTCGGGCTTTCGTGCAATCTGTATCAAACCATTTTTGTTTGAATGGTGCTAACGTGTTCGTAATTTTACTTGATGTTGAGCTTCTTATGTATGAAAGATAGTTGGTTGGATAGTTCTTCTGTTGATTCAGTCCTCATTTCGTTCGTTAATAGTAAGTTGTTCAAAGTGTGTTGATAAGTAATTGTATCCTCTTCTTTCCATTTGAGCCGTGGTAGTAGTTTTAGATTTATGTGCTGAGAAATAATATCACTAAAAAACTCTACGATGACAGGCATGTGGTCAGAAAACGTTTTGCTTTATACTTCAATTTTTTTTATGCATTTAATCTATTTACTATTAACAGCACAAAAATCAATAACGGATCTTCCTTGCCCTCCTACGAATGTGTTATGGCTTTCATCATCACCTTCAGTGCATCCATTTAAAATTTTGCAAATTTTATCTTTTGATATCCTGTTGTTTTCAGAAATTGCCGGGCTTAAAATATTTTGAATTACCGTGATTTGTGAATTGCTTAATCTTGCGTTCCAGTCACCAATTAATAAAACGCTTTTGTTTGCTAAGGATTGCATTATGTTATTTAACTTTTCAAAACCGTTGGACCATTTGTTGCAAATAATGTAATATGGTACAATATACATGTTATTATGAAGTAAGCATCTTGCTACTGTAGCTCCTTCACATTCTTCAAATTTGTAAGTATTTATAAGTGATGTTCTTATACCAAATAAATTACCTCCACTTGCCTGAAATTTGACAGAAGATCTAATTGCTTCATCCGAAATAATATTAAAACCATTAAAATATTTTTGGAATTTATAAAAAATTCTTTCATAACGTGCGTTTCAAACAAAAAAAATAAATCGAAATTTTTGACGTATGTAAAAAAATCTACAAATAAAAGTTTGTTATTTAATTCTGAGATATTGTACGCTAAAGTTTTGTTATATTTAAAATAAATTGGACTGACGGCATCTGAGTATCAATTTTCTCTAAATCTACTACAATTTGGTTATTCAGGTGATATCCCTGGCAAAAATTGATCTTCTTATCTAGTTCTTTGATTTTGATGTTCAGTTGATAGCATGCTGTTGTCGTCGATTTTTTGTGTTTTTTTCTCTACATATACACTTTCACTGATTTATTTTGCTGCTTCGTACGAAGAAGCTATATTTGTACCTGCTATGCTAGGTAGTTCTTGTAACCTGTAACGCGAGTGTTCTGTTTATACGAAATTTCACTACTTGTTCCCGAGGTCCGCTAGATTGAAGTTAAAAAGTATATTTAACTTCCTGGCAGGATCGCCAATTAAAACATTTACTTTGTACTTTTAAAATTAAAAGAATATTTTTTGGAACTATGTCCTTTATTTTCTAATATTTTACATTAATCTTAGAAGGAGCTTAAGGCTAATATATAGTTACTATAAGACTGCCGATCCACTCATCATACAGTCGTATTTATATCCTTTCTTATCTTTCTACAAGGAGACCAAAGCATACAATCATCTTGCTTGATAATGAAGAAGAAATAATATTATCTATGCAACATTGTATACAAACAATATTATCTCTGTTACATAAATGGTGTAGCGTTGTATGCAAGACTGTACTAGAGACTAAATATATCACTGAATACAAATAATTTTATCTCTTTTTTCAATATATAATGCTACGGATGCTTAACTCGCGTTCATTGTAAAAAAAAAAAAAAAAAAAAAAAAAAAGCAACAAGTCAATCAACCACACTGCAGAATTTAATTGAACTATTAATTATTGTTTCATTTCTTATGCTAAATGCAGACTTTTTAAAAGCCGTCGTGCCCATTATTTTGCCCTGCAATATTCACCTTTGCATATAATACTATTTTTCAAAAAGCATATTTCCGTCAAAATGGAAGCAATCCAAAATTATCCCAATACCTAGGAATAGTGCAAACACAGAATACCGTCCTACCGATCTTACCGTCACAATGGAAACATTTCAAAATCATTTGGGAAGTTTACATGGAACAACCATGCTCGAAACATAAGCTCGATGACAAAATAACTGTACTCCCAACTTTGTGTTTACATGGATACTGATGTGTCGAGCATCATCATTCGAATAAGACGGACGCAGAATGGCAAATAAAATAAACAAAATTTTAGCAGCGTAAATTATGAACGAAATTCTAGAAGAGGAAACAAGGAAAGCAAATTGTACGACTGGGTGGCTCGTACTTGCTCTTATGTGCGGTCACAGCATCGAATAAAATTTGAAAAATATTAAGGGAACTTCAAAGTTCTTATTCGAATTATGTAAATTTAAATCGAAAAAAGTACCAAAATAGTTTTCAGCGGAAAAAATATAGATTTTTTCAAATTTGTATGAAACGTTTTTAAATAAAACGTTTTTAAATGTAACCATTTTTTTTTAAATAAAAAAAATAATTAAGAAGAATTGAACCAGTTTTCGAGAAATTCGAAAAAACGGTTCTATGGGGGGTAACATAGCCCACCAACTTGTATTTTTTTCACCAAAATAGAAACCACACCAAAAGTAAACTCATTTTTTATTTCATATAAATTCCTGGAGCCGTTTTCGAGTAAAATAAGCTTTTAATAAACTGTATGACAGGTGACATTTAAATCTGACTTAAAAAAAATTTAAACAAATTGCACGATTGGATCGCACGTACTTGCTCTTATGTTATTTTTTCGATTTTCTGACTTTTGATTGCTTGAAAAAATTACGCAGAATATTTTTAGCGGACAAATTTAAATGCCATTTAATTTCGTTATAAAATTTTAAAAAGTGTTAATTTTTTTTAGATCGTAGAAACATTTTTTAAATAAAATGGTTTCTATTTAACCACTTTTTTAATAAAATAATAAAAAGAAATAATTCAAGAATGCAAACTTTAACATACAAATTATTTACATTTCAAAACAAAATTAAGAAAAAAATCACTAACCGGTTTTCAAAATATAGATTTTTCAAAAAAAAATTAAAAAATTATTAAAAATACAAAATAAAATATATTCGAAAATATTTGTAGGTCGAATTGCTTTGGCTATCTCATTTTCCTGAATATAAAATTTGATTATAATCGGTAAAGTAGTTCTCGAGAAAGTCGAAAAAAGCGGTCCTATAGGGTACCATTTTTAGCCCACCAACTTACACCGGTACACATACCACACTTACAAAATTGCACTGATTCGTACTTGCGATTATAGGTACTATAATGCAAGTTATGCATTCGTGCAAAAAAAATGAGATAACAATCAAAAATGACATTACGATGATAGAGAAACATATTTGAGTTACTGGCGAAATTCTGTCCGTCTGTCTGTCTGTGCCGATGTGTTTTGGACTCTAGCCCAAACGGTTTGGCCTATCGTCTTCAAATTTAGAATTTAAGGTTATTTTCACATTCTACAGAGGAGCTTTTTCAATGAAGATGAGCGACCAACAGACCAACCTGTTGCTGGTGCTGAAGGTGAAAAAACATCCTATTTCATGTAATTATTGCCTTCCCGGCTATTCAGAGAAAAATTAAATGAAATAGAGAAGGCGTGGATAGAAATCGAAAATGTCTTAAAATTTACAGGTATGGTTTTTTACTTGCGCTTATAGGTACTATAAGGAAAGTTATGGATTCGTGCAAAAAATAATTATAACAATCAAACATGACATTACAATGATAGAGAAATCGAAAAAAGTGGGTCCGTCTTTCTGTCTGTCTGTCTGTCTGTTCGCACATGTACAGCCTAAACGGATGAACCGATTTGCTTCAAATTTGGTATTAAGTATTTATTTGGGGGGTGTTTTTCATTTTTGCTCTAGGTCCAAAAATATCGGTACCTGCCATACACTTTTAACTACAAGTTTGATTTTCTCGAAAACGGCTCCAACGATTTTGATAAAACGTTCAGGGTGCTATTTTTTACAACAATACATCTTTCAGTTAGAATGCATTTTTAGAAATTTGTTCTATAACGGTACCTCTCATAGAAGCGGTTTTTTTTTAATGCGGTCTTATCGTTTACCATTATCCCGATTTCAATAAAATTTTGCACACAGAAAGTCATTTATAATTCAATTAATATTGCATTTCAAAATTTTCAAAAACTTTTTCCGATTTATTAAAATTTTCTAAAAACAAAAATTGGATTTTGAAATATCTTGAAAACGGGTTGATTGGATTTTTTCTAAATAGCTTTCACAGTTTTCGCAGATTTCCTTATAATGAAATACTAGAACAATATTTTATATATTTGTTCGAAAAGTTTTTCAAAAAAAAAAAAGAATTTTAAAAAAACTGGTCGAACGATTTTAATTTTTTTTTCCTCGATAGAAATTTAGTTTTAAAAATTTATTGCATACAAAGTTTTTCCGAGAAAACTCTTAAACTAATTAAAAAATGAAAGAATTTTCGAAAAAAAATTTAATTTTTTTATTGTAATATAGGTTATTTTTTGTAGACGTGTGGTTTTCGATCTGGCAATTCTTTTTTCGCAGTTGGTCTTTTTGATAGCTGGCACTTGATTTATGCGCAGTTTGGTTTGCCATTTCATAATGAATAGACCTACTCCTGAACAACGTTTGCAAATCGTGTAAATTTATTACCAATAATAATTGGAGATGTGCCAATCCACTTTATTGAAGATTTTGCGGAAGGATATTGGTTTGCGGGATTACAAAATCCAAATCTTGCTAGCTAGCATCGGCACCGATGCCGATTTTCACCAAATTGGCAAAATTGGGCTTCTCCGCTGGAATTTATTCGAGCGGCGGCCACTTCCCGGAAATCATTTTTAAAACGTGATTTCAAACCCTTATCTTTATAATAAAGCTAAATTCTTGGCCATAATATTAAATTATATGCGTTTTATTTCTTCTTGAAAACCACAAGTCTAAAAAACACCCTTTATATACATACATATGCAGCCACTAAGCAATTATCTAGCGTAAGAACAAGTTCGTGCGACCCAGTCGTGCTTTTTTTTAAACTTTATTCGACGATGTGACCGCACATATGAGCAAGTACGTGCGACCCGTGATTTTCTTGTGGGCTTAACAAAATAAATTATAGACAAATTGTTTGCGTGCAAAAAGTCATTCGGTAGAATGCTTAAAATTTCGAATAAGAAAGTTCTGAAAATTGTTTTTAAGATATGCAAAAAAATAATAAAATAAAGCGCTAACAATACCAAAAAATAATTTTTTTATCAAAAAAAAAAATTTCGTACCTGACATTTTATTTGTATCAATTCATTTGTTTATTTATTTATTTTGTACAATCTGTTTTCTTTCATTTCTGAGTCTTTCAAAATGAAATTGGTTCAAACGAGTGAACATTTTACCAAAATTTAGTAGACATTACAAAGAAGAGCACCTGAAAACAAAACCGAATGTTAAATTTCCATCTCAATTTGTGTTGCTCTACACGCTCTGTTCATTAATACCTGAACATGAATTTTATCGTACGCTCTTGTCCGTACCTACTTAACGGAACTTCGTAATATATAATATATCAAATGAGAGGTAATCTCGCGTAGATTTGCAGAATGTATTTTCTGTTTGGCTTTGCAAGTTTCACCTTAGAACACCCTGTGATGTAGTAAGTACGGTTTGCTCCCAACAGCTAACAGCTTACGTCTCAACAACAACACCAAGAGATAGAAATGTCTATGCCCCGCTACAACCTGTGTAGCCAGTCTAAATCTTATCAATAACATCGGTTTACCGATGACCACCTGAGCACGCACAATGCAATTTGTTGCGAAACGTCCAAACGTACAAAATTGCAATCATGAATATATGTATTTTTAAAAACGCGGAACAATCCGAAAATATTTATTAATAAGTACATATTTGATCATATTTTGCAAAATCAGCCTCAACAAAAATGTTTGTCATCAACACTAATTTATTTTAGTTAAGCAAGTGAGGGTTTCGCTTTTTGCCATGTAGCCATAAAATCAATAAGATTGGTTTAAAAGGATTTTGTATCGAAGAAATAAATTAAATAAAATTAATTTAACCGTATTTATTTATGTATTTGTGTGTTATTTTATTTTAAAACTGACATTAATTTTTGAAATAAAAAATTATTGATATTTATTTTTCAATACTTTAATAAATTGAAGTTTACTTAGAGTTTAACTAACAAACGAAAGAAAATAAAGAGATGCACGTATATTATAAATCTTCTTGTAATAAATTTAATAACATTTTTAACAATGAAAACATACGTACATACATTTATAATAGCATTAATTATATCATTAGCACTAAAAATCACTTTTTATACTGGACAAACTATTTGCTTACAATAAATTATTCCAACCAAAATCTATTTTCTCATTTATTTAAATACCAAAATAATCAATATTCGTTAGCTATTAAAGATGTGCACATATAAACTATTAAATATATTTATTTGAATCGAAAGCTATGTTATTTCAACAAATTTGTTATAGATATTTATATTCAAAAATAAGTATAACATATTAAAAAAAATTGATATCAAAATTCATAAAAAAAAATATTTTAAATAACTTTGTTGTAAAAATGTATGTAATATGTTAAAACTAATGAAACTAATGAAAAAGAAAACAAAATACATAAAAGCAAAATAAACTAAAATGAAAAGTTATAATATTATCAAATTATTAGAAAATATTAAAAATAAATATATAGTTATAGTTATAGTTACACCTAAATGGAAATTATGTTGAGATGGTATAAGATTAACTTAATATATTAAAAATTAAAAAAAAATGTTTACATTATTTAAATAAAATTTTCTTTCACATACATAAGTAAGGAGATGTGTATAATATTGGAAATTGAAGCCGCTCCAAAATTGAATAACACTGGCATTTTTATTCACCGAGAACATTCCTTGGTCTATCGTAACAAGAGGAAAAGCCTATATGACATAAAGAACAAATTAGCTACGAGAAACCCGAACATCAAAATCCTCGTAAAAGGTGCAAGGTTACAAATTGAAAAATTCACTTTTGGATACGATATTCTCCGAGGTTTAAAAGTTATAACGACCACCGAACTTCAATTCATCAAAAAAATTTCGGAGATGAAGCAACGTGTTATTTTAATGTAAACAACGTCAATGTCAATTCAAACTGTCAACTCAGAAGCAACCTATTAGCAGAGACACCTGTTAACCAACACGTATATGATGAAGTTATACGTAGGACAGGGTTACAAAATAACTGTACTCCCAACTTTGTGTTTACATGGATACTGATGTGTCGAGCATCATCATTCGAATAAGACGGACGCAGAATGGCAAATAAAATAAACAAAATTTTAGCAGCGTAAATTATGAACGAAATTCTAGAAGAGGAAACAAGGAAAGCAAATTGTACGACTGGGTGGCTCGTACTTGCTCTTATGTGCGGTCACAGCATCGAATAAAATTTGAAAAATATTAAGGGAACTTCAAAGTTCTTATTCGAATTATGTAAATTTAAATCGAAAAAAGTACCAAAATAGTTTTCAGCGGAAAAAATATAGATTTTTTCAAATTTGTATGAAACGTTTTTAAATGTAACCATTTTTTTTTAAATAAAAAAAATAATTAAGAAGAATTGAACCAGTTTTCGAGAAATTCGAAAAAACGGTTCTATGGGGGGTAACATAGCCCACCAACTTGTATTTTTTTCACCAAAATAGAAACCACACCAAAAGTAAACTCATTTTTTATTTCATATAAATTCCTGGAGCCGTTTTCGAGTAAAATAAGCTTTTAATAAACTGTATGACAGTTTATTTCGTTATAAAATTTTAAAAAGTATTAATTTTTTTTAGATCGTAGAAACATTTTTTTAAATAAAATGGTTTCTATTTAACCACTTTTTTAATAAAATAATAAAAAGAAATAATTCAAGAATGCAAACTTAAACATACAAATTATTTACATTTCAAAACAAAATTAAGAAAAAAATCACTAACCGGTTTTCAAAATATAGATTTTTCAAAAAAAAATTAAAAAATTATTAAAAATACAAAATAAAATATATTCGAAAATATTTGTAGGTCGAATTGCTTTGGCTATCTCATTTTCCTGAATATAAAATTTGATTATAATCGGTAAAGTAGTTCTCGAGAAAGTCGAAAAAAGCGGTCCTATAGGGTACCATTTTTAGCCCACCAACTTACACCGGTACACATACCACACTTACAAAATTGCACTGATTCGTACTTGCGATTATAGTTATGCATTCGTGCAAAAAAAAATGAGATAACAATCAAAAATGACATTACGATGATAGAGAAACATATTTGAGTTACTGGCGAAATTCTGTCCGTCTGTCTCTCTGTGCCGATGTGTTTTGGACTCTAGCCCAAACGGTTTGGCCTATCGTCTTCAAATTTAGAATTTAAGGTTATTTTCACATTCTACAGAGGAGCTTTTTCAATGAAGATGAGCGACCAACAGACCAACCTGTTGCTGGTGCTGAAGGTGAAAAAACATCCTATTTCATGTAATTATTGCCTTCCCGGCTATTCAGAGAAAAATTAAATGAAATAGAGAAGGCGTGGATAGAAATCGAAAATGTCTTAAAATTTACAGGTATGGTTTTTTACTTGCGCTTATAGGTACTATAATGAAAGTTATGGATTCGTGCAAAAAATAATTATAACAATCAAACATGACATTACAATGATAGAGAAATCGAAAAAAGTGGGTCCGTCTTTCTGTCTGTCTGTCTGTCTGTTCGCACATGTACAGCCTAAACGGATGAACCGATTTGCTTCAAATTTGGTATTTAGTATTTATTTGGGGAGTGTTTTTCATTTTTGCTCTAGGTCCAAAAATATCGGTACCTGCCATACACTTTTAACTACAAGTTTGATTTTCTCGAAAACGGCTCCAACGATTTTGATAAAACGTTCAGGGTGCTATTTTTTACAACAATACATCTTTCAGTTAGAATGCATTTTTAGAAATTTGTTCTATAACGGTACCTCTCATAGAAGCGTTTTTTTTTAATGCGGTCTTATCGTTTACCATTATCCCGATTTCAATAAAATTTTGCACACAGAAAGTCATTTATAATTCAATTAATATTGCATTTCAAAATTTTCAAAAACTTTTTCCGATTTATTAAAATTTTCTAAAAACAAAAATTGGATTTTGAAATATCTTGAAAACGGGTTGATTGGATTTTTTTTAAATAGCTTTCACAGTTTTCGCAGATTTCCTTATAATGAAATACTAGAACAATATTTTATATATTTGTTCGAAAAGTTTTTCAAAAAAAAAAAAAGAATTTTAAAAAAACTGGTCGAACGATTTTAATTTTTTTTTCCTCGATAGAAATTTAGTTTTAAAAATTTATTGCATACAAAGTTTTTCCGAGAAAACTCTTAAACTAATTAAAAAATGAAAGAATTTTCGAAAAAAAATTTAATTTTTTTATTGTAATATAGGTTATTTTTTGTAGACGTGTGGTTTTCGATCTGGCAATTCTTTTTTCGCAGTTGGTCTTTTTGATAGCTGGCACTTGATTTATGCGCAGTTTGGTTTGCCATTTCATAATGAATAGACCTACTCCTGAACAACGTTTGCAAATCGTGTAAATTTATTACCAATAATAATTGGAGATGTGCCAATCCACTTTATTGAAGATTTTGCGGAAGGATATTGGTTTGCGGGCTTACAAAATCCAAATCTTGCTAGCTAGCATCGGCACCGATGCCGATTTTCACCAAATTGGCAAAATTGGGCTTCTCCGCTGGAATTTATTCGAGCGGCGGCCACTTCCCGGAAATCATTTTTAAAACGTGATTTCAAACCCTTATCTTTATAATAAAGCTAAATTCTTGGCCATAATATTAAATTATATGCGTTTTATTTCTTCTTGAAAACCACAAGTCTAAAAAACACCCTTTATATACATACATATGCAGCCACTAAGCAATTATCTAGCGTAAGAACAAGTTCGTGCGACCCAGTCGTGCTTTTTTTTAAACTTTATTCGACGATGTGACCGCACATATGAGCAAGTACGTGCGACCCGTGATTTTCTTGTGGGCTTAACAAAATAAATTATAGACAAATTGTTTGCGTGCAAAAAGTCATTCGGTAGAATGCTTAAAATTTCGAATCAGAAAGTTCTGAAAATTGTTTTTAAGATATGCAAAAAAATAATAAAATAAAGCGCTAACAATACCAAAAAATAATTTTTTTATCAAAAAAAAAAATTTCGTACCTGACATTTTATTTGTATCAATTCATTTGTTTATTTATTTATTTTGTACAATCTGTTTTCTTTCATTTCTGAGTCTTTCAAAATGAAATTGGTTCAAACGAGTGAACATTTTACCAAAATTTAGTAGACATTACAAAGAAGAGCACCTGAAAACAAAACCGAATGTTAAATTTCCATCTCAATTTGTGTTGCTCTACACGCTCTGTTCATTAATACCTGAACATGAATTTTATCGTACGCTCTTGTCCGTACCTACTTAACGGAACTTCGTAATATATAATATATCAAATGAGAGGTAATCTCGCGTAGATTTGCAGAATGTATTTTCTGTTTGGCTTTGCAAGTTTCACCTTAGAACACCCTGTGATGTAGTAAGTACGGTTTGCTCCCAACAGCTAACAGCTTATGTCTCAACAACAACACCAAGAGATAGAAATGTCTATGCCCCGCTACAACCTGTGTAGCCAGTCTAAATCTTATCAATAACATCGGTTTACCGATGACCACCTGAGCACGCACAATGCAATTTGTTGCGAAACGTCCAAACGTACAAAATTGCAATCATGAATATATGTATTTTTAAAAACGCGGAACAATCCGAAAATATTTATTAATAAGTACATATTTGATCATATTTTGCAAAATCAGCCTCAACAAAAATGTTTGTCATCAACACTAATTTATTGTAGTTAAGCAAGTGAGGGTTTCGCTTTTTGCCATGTAGCCATAAAATCAATAAGATTGGTTTAAAAGGATTTTGTATCGAAGAAATAAATTAAATAAAATTAATTAAACCGTATTTATTTATGTATTTGTGTGTTATTTTATTTTAAAACTGACATTAATTTTTGAAATAAAAAATTATTGATATTTATTTTTCAGTACTTTAATAAATTGAAGTTTACTTAGAGTTTAACTAACAAACGAAAGAAAATAAAGAGATGCACGTATATTATAAATCTTCTTGTAATAAATTTAATAACATTTTTAACAATGAAAACATACGTACATACATTTATAATAGCATTAATTATATCATTAGCACTAAAAATCACTTTTTATACTGGACAAACTATTTGCTTACAATAAATTATTCCAACCAAAATCTATTTTCTCATTTATTTAAATACCAAAATAATCAATATTCGTTAGCTATTAAAGATGTGCACATATAAACTATTAAATATATTTATTTGAATCGAAAGCTATGTTATTTCAACAAATTTGTTATAGATATTTATATTCAAAAATAAGTATAACATATTAAAAAAAATTGATATCAAAATTCATAAAAAAAATATTTTAAATAACTTTGTTGTAAAAATGTATGTAATATGTTAAAACTAATGAAACTAATGAAAAAGAAAACAAAATACATAAAAGCAAAATAAACTAAAACAAATTATTAGAAAATATTAAAAATAAAAATAGTTAATTTTATGTTACAATATTACAGGTTTTAAAAACAAACTAATAATGCCTGAATTCTTTGATCTCGTCACGGAATATGATGTTTTTATTTTTTTAGAAACCTTTTTAGAAAATGGAAAGGAACTGCAGTACTTAAAATACTTTAAACACTTTGACATTAAATGTATCCCAGCTATTAGAAACAGTAGCGTTGGTAGGGCTAGTGGTGGGATAATATGTGGTATAAAACACTCTGGTATGAATCAGAAAATTAACTTTAAAAATATTGAACATAACATAATTATAGATATCACATATAGTACAAAACAACTGCAAATTCTTCCTAAATATCTAAATTTAAATGATTGGAGCTTAAAATATAATGAACTATATAACTTTTTAATCAACTATAGCCATGAAAACATAATGATTATTGGAGATTTAAATGGCCGTATAAGTGACTTCCACAATTCAGACCTCTTAAACAATGACAACTTCTCCTGCGAAAGAAAAACTTTAGACAATTGTCTTAATCAAAATGGAAAATCTTTATTGGAACTTGTTCAAGATTTTGGATTTTTTTTTGTTTTAAATGGGACTTCTAATAGTGACATAAATGGTAACTATACATTTGTCTCGAGTCAGGGTTGCTCAGTGATTGACTACTGTCTTATTAAAGGTGAATGGCTTAGTTTAATTGAAGATTTGTTCATTTATCCGGCTAATTTTTCACCTCATCTCCCCATAATAGTTGCTTGCAGGTCAGATAACCTTTTTAATAGATTTAAGACATTGATAGCGTTATAACTCTCAAATGGAAAGATAGGAATGCAAACAGATACAAGACAAAACTTATTCAAGAGCTAGTTACAGTTCCAAATCTGACGTCCGATAGTATCGAAAACGTAACAAACTCAGTTCTATCAGCGGTGAGAAAATCTGCGACTTCTCTAGCTTCTTTTCAATCAGAGTGGTATGATGATGAGTGCAGAAAAGGTAGAAAAAAATCTTTCGCATATTTAAAACTTTTTCGAAAAACAAATCGTGACTTTTTCAAATCATTATAAAACAACTAAACTAAAGAAAGAATTGTATTTTAAAAAGTCTGCTTCTAAACTTGTGGAATGTAGGGATTCAAAATCGTTTTGGAAAGCGGTGTGTTTTTTAAATGGTCAAAGTTATAGAATTTCTTATGCAATCGATGAGAACTTACTCGCGACCTATTTTGAAGCTCTTCTTCTACCTAACCCTAACCTTAACACAATAAGTTTTGCTAACCCAAACGTCATTATTCCGGATTTGGACTACATTTTAACTATGGTTGAACTTGTATCAGCCCTGCATAAAATGAAAAACAACAAGGCTTTAGGTTCTGATGGAATCCCTGTTAAATTTTATAAACATGCTACCCCTGAGTTCTTGGAGTATATCCTAAAACTTCTAAATAGAATATTCTACGAGGAGACCATCCCTGAAAATTTTCATTTTTCTAGAATTTCAGCTATTTTTAAAAAAGGTGACCGTAATCTACCCGAAAACTATAGAGGTATTGCTGTGCTAAATTCTTTGAGGAAGATTTTTACGCAAATACTCTATAATAGACTCATAAACTGCGTTGAACAAAACAATATTATAAGCTGTTTTCAAGCGGGTTTCCGAGCAAAGCTTTCAACAATTGATCAAATTTTCGTACTCAGTACTATTGCTTGCCGTTTTATTGACAAAAAGAAATGTTTATACGCTTTTTTCGTTGACTTGAAAGCGGCTTTTGATACAGTTAACAGAAATTCCTTGCTTTATAAGCTCGCAGCAATTGGGTTATCTACCAAATTTATAAGAATTTATGAAAAACTCCTTGAAAATATGACCGCAGCTGTCCAGAATGGTACAAAGAAATCAAGAGTTTTTAAATGCGCAACAGGCGTTCCTCAAGGATGCGTTTTAAGTCCGCTTATTTTTGCATTGTTTATTAACGATGTCGAAAACCATATCCCTGGTGGTGTTCTCTTTGGAGATGTGACTATTAAAATTTTGCTCTATGCAGATGACCTAGTGATCTTAAGTGATAATCCGTTTACACTTCAACTTCAGATCAATAAGCTTAAACAATACTGTGATTTATGGGATCTTAAAATAAATACTTCAAAGTCTAAAATAATGGTGTTTAGAAAGAAGAAATAAATTAAATAAAATTAATTTAACCGTATTTATTTATGTATTTGTGTGTTATTTTATTTTAAAACTGACATTAATTTTTGAAATAAAAAATTATTGATATTTATTTTTCAATACTTTAATAAATTGAAGTTTACTTAGAGTTTAACTAACAAACGAAAGAAAATAAGGAGATGCACGTATATTATAAATCTTCTTGTAATAAATTTAATATCATTTTTAACAATGAAAACATACGTACATACATTTATAATAGCATTAATTATATCATTAGCACTAAAAATCACTTTTTATACTGGACAAACTATTTGCTTACAATAAATTATTCCAACCAAAATCTATTTTCTCATTTATTTAAATACCAAAATAATCAATATTCGTTAGCTATTAAAGATGTGCACATATAAACTATTAAATATATTTATTTGAATCGAAAGCTATGTTATTTCAACAAATTTGTTATAGATATTTATATTCAAAAATAAGTATAACATATTAAAAAAAATTGATATCAAAATTCATAAAAAAAATATTTTAAATAACTTTGTTGTAAAAATGTATGTAATATGTTAAAACTAATGAAACTAATGAAAAAGAAAACAAAATACATAAAAGCAAAATAAACTAAAATGAAAAGTTATAATATTATCAAATTATTAGAAAATATTAAAAATAAAAATAGTTACACCTAAATGGAAATTATTTTGAGATATTATAAGATTAACTTAATATATTAAAAATTAAAAAAAAATTTTTACATTATTTAAATAAAGTTTTAATTCACATACATAAGTAAGGAGATGTGTATAATATTGGAAATTGAAGCCGCTCCAAAATTGAATAACACTGGCATTTTTATTCACCGAGAACATTCCTTGGTCTATCGTAACAAGAGGAAAAGCCTATATGATATAAAGAACAAATTAGCTACGAGAAACCCGAACATCAAAATCCTCGTAATCCACTTTGTAATCTTGATCAAAACGAAGATGTTTTCCATTTCTTAGCGCTTTGTCCAATTTTACAGGAAATCCGAAGACTTTATTTTTGCTCTAGTTTTCTTTTGTTGGAGGAATGTGTCAGCATTTTAAACGGAGATCGTGGTTGGAAGACTCTTATACGCTATCTCCTCTGGTCGTGATTCTCTCCTGCTTCAAAACGACCTCAATTCATTTGTCAATTGGTGCAGTAAGAATTTTCTCGAACTCAACATTGCCAAATGTGAGCTAATTACGTTTTCTCGAAAAAGTAAAAGGCCTTCCCTTAGATCTTATTATCTTCAAACCCTTTCCATTAACCGCGTATAGGTTATCCGCGATTTAGGCGTCCTCTGTGATTGCGAATTAAATTTTCGCTCTCATATCGATAGTGTTATATCAAGAGCAAACTCCGCCCTTGGTTTTATCAAAAGGTGGTCCAAAGAGTTTCGGAACCCATTTGTAACCAAATCCTTCTATATTTCCTATGTTCGTCCTCTCCTTGAGTATGCATCGCAAGTATGGGCCCTCTATCACGCAGTTCCAGAATCTCCAGAATTGAGAGCATTCAACGTCGTTTTCTACTCTTTGCTCTCCGAAGTCTTTATGACCCTAATAACTTCTCATCTCTGCCACCCTACCTCGACCGACTCAAAACTATAAATTTACACCCCCTTGAAGTCCGTAGGAATGTGTTTGATATCATTTCATTCATCGGATTCTTACAGGTGCCACTGACTGTTCCTCACTTTTTGATCTCATCTTGTTTAACACTAACCCACGTACTTCCTTTAACCTTTAACCCGCATGTTGAGTAAAATCAATTCGATCTCTCCTCTTTTCGATTTCAACCTTCCAAGTCCTTGTCTGAAAGCCCAGCTCTTACATCATCTTTCCTCCTTATAAGTTTATTTAGTTTAATTAGTTTTTAAGTTAAGTTAAGTTTAAGTTAAGCTTGTATTAAACTAATAAATGGGGCGTTAGCCCCACCAAAATCACAAATTACAAAATTCACATGCACACAATTTTCGAAATGATTATTTGAGTATGTTTTGAGACCCAATGGAACATAAATTATGGTTCAAATCTAAAATAATATACATTATATGCAGTTCCTTTAACAATCTATAAAGATTTAAGCTCAATAATTTTTGTTTTCGCTAAAGTAAAAGCTCATTAATTTATTTTTGTTTTGACTAAACTAAAAGTCCCTTTTGTTAAATCAATTTTAAAAATTGAACTTGAAAATTCTTTTCTTTTTTTTTTAAATACTTTAATTATGTATTATGTTTTTATACATTAAATTTTTTACTTTGTTATTTTTTTTCTCTTATGTATTATAATATAACTTATTTTTCTCTCTCTTTTTTGTAATTTTTATTTGATTTTTATCCGGCAGATGGCTTACTAAGCCATGCTTTGTTACTATTTAAGAACAAAATTTTGTATCTTTTTAATTTTGAAAAATAAAAAATATTGAATTTGAATTTGCATATATGGAAACCCAGTAAGTACATTTTTTTAGTATTTAGTCACTTTCCTGATTCCAATGTACCGGCAATAAAATAAATAGTTAAATGTATGTCTTTGGCGCTCAAACATTAAAACATTAAAAAGTTATCGCGCTTTAAAAGTAAAAGAAAATCAAAATTTAAAATAAAAAAATAAAAAATTTGGGCCTTCAAAGCTATTGCAATTGGTTTAACAAAGAAAAACTTAAACTAGCATTTTTGTTGGATATTTTTTTTTACTACACGTTGCCATGTTTACTAATTTTGTGTTAAAATGCACCACCAAAGGAGTTATGGTGAAAAAAGTGTCAATTTTCAGCTGATTCTGAAAGGGTTGTGGAAAATTGTTTGTTGGCATCACAAACATTGTATCAAAAATGCAGAACTACCCGACCTTTTGTAGGGTAAAACCTTTTCATATACTGGACTATAAGTAGTGTGCTGATGACTTTGTTGTATCTTTTCTTGCGATTATTGATGGAGGTACTATAATGCAAGTTATGCATTCGTGCAGATTACAAAAATTGAAATTGAAAAACATACATAACATAAAGATGATAGAAAAGCATTTGAGTTAGAAACGGTTTGGCCAATCATCTTCAAATTTTGCACATTAGGTGACTCTGAAATTCTACAGAAGACCTTTTTTTTAATATTTCTTAAGCTTAAAAAAATATTAACGGAAATTGTCATATAACTGTTAAAATAATGAGCTTTTACTTATTTTTATGACAAAAAAAACAGTTAACTTGTGGGTTATGTTTTAATAAATCGCATGAACTAGCTCTTTTTATTCGATTTTTCTGACTTGTAATTGTTCGAAAAATGTGCGAAAAAGTGTTTTCAGCTATATAATTTAAACGCCATTTTCTTCCTTTAAAAAAATTTTAAAAGTGTGAGTTTTTTTTCAAAATCGTACGAACGGTTTTATTTACCAACTTTTTTTATTAAGAATTAAGAAAAAAATAATTAAAGCATGCAAACTTCAGCACAAATCTAACCTTCATTTATATACAAAATTTATAAAAACAATCCACAAACATGTTTTAAAATATTGAAAAAAAATTAATAAGAAATACGAAAAAAAGTTATTCGAAAATGTTTATATAAAAGGCGCGCGAATTAAGTCGCGGTGGAGCTAGAGCAATAAAAAATTTAAATTATTACTGATTTTTCTTTTATTAAAATTATCGATACAAAATAATTTTAAATTTTGACTTCAGCTTTTGCTGACATTATAATTTAAATAAACTCAAAGAATTACAATTTGCTGTTTATAACTTTTGCTGACATTATATACATACGTATTTCAAATAAAATAAAAAGAATTACAATTACATTTTTATTTATTAATTAGGTTCTTTAATTTTTCTTGGAATTTGATTACATTAAATTGATGGTAGTTGTGCTTAAATTTAGACACGATGACTGGATGACATGTTATTCCTAGAATTTGAATACATTGTTTCTGGTTGGTAGTTGTGCTTTTGTGGTGACAGGAAATATGTTGGAAGTTGGTGTCGTAACTCGCGCGAAACAGGATATTTTTCTATCCTTAAAATTTAAAAACACAGTTCGAGCATTAGGAAATAAGGGAAGGCTGTAAAAGAAGATGTCGATGGACATTAGTTTTGGAACTCTGCAAATCAAAATGGAAGGGAAAATTAATCCAGATAGAGCGTTCCACATTCGTGTGGTTCAAAATCTGAATTTAACTAACTTATCATACGCTACCAGTGCAGTTGCACATCTGAAGAATATGGATATGAATCTCCAAACGAATACCAAAAGCTAAGAGTACTGTCGTCAGCGAAGCAATTTATTGGATTAGTTGTTTCAGATAGTAAGTTATTAGTAAATATAAGGAAGAGAGTCGGAGACAAAACAGAGTCCTGGGGCACAACAAAATTTACATATTCTGTGAATATCAGACTTGAACATAGAGTAACTATACTATAAAGAGGGAAATCTACTGCCTTCTTTTGACAAGGCCTACAAGCTGGTCAAATAAGTATTGACGCCGATTGAGAATGTCGTAGTGCTGAGCTGTACAAAAATTGACGCCGATTGAGAGTGTAGTAGTCAAATAATTGACCTCTTCTTTTCAGTTTTTTTTTCTTTTTCACCACGATATTGGGCGTGTTGGAAAATACTTTATAATAAAAAGCGCCATCCCGAAATTGACGTCATCAGTGACTCAAACTGACTAAATTAAATTACCATTTTTGGAAAGAATCCGAAGTGTTAGTGGACTTAAAATGTATATTAAATCAATCAGATAACACATTGGACTAAACCTGCATCAATTAAAACTTACTTTCCCGTTTTTTTTTTCTAAAACGGAAATTATTTTTTTCAACAAGGGGCACTGATGACGTAAAAATACTAAGGTCGCTATCTTGTTTTCTTGTACCATGAAGAGAAGTTACTCGAATGCAAGTTGTTATACTTTATTATTTTTTCCCTGCCTTTTGCAGATTATGTGCTTGAAAACTCTGTATATACGTTTAAAACTGGTTAAATAATATTCAGGAGTTTTAACCATTTTACCTGATACCTAAACTGATGATAGTGTATTGATTGTTATAAGAATGAATTTAAACAAGCATTCGGTCAGAAGACACCTATTATGTATATTTGCAAGATTGTATTATACAAAGTAGCGATAAAGGTGTACTTTTTTAACGTTAAATTATCTTTCTTCACACCATATAATAGGCGTTTACACAGGAGTAGAAGCCTAGTCAAACATAGCGCGTTCTGATGCCGCGTTGTAATATACAGTAAAACAAACATACCAAGTCACATAGAGCACGTTTTCAAATCCGTGTCAAGTTCCAAACTGCGTCAAAACGTCGCGTTGTGATAATTTACAAATTGTTTTTTTTTTAAGTATTCGTTAAACAGAACGCATTTTTAACGCGGCGTATTGATTATTTTACGCTGTTTTCAATATTTTGTGTTTGGTAATTAAGTCATTCTGAATTTGTTGTAGAAATTTAATTTATTAAATTATTTTTGTTCTTTGACTTATTTTGTGTCATTTAATATTGTATTGTTTAAATGGCACAGTCGATCAGCAACTGTGAAGGAGTGTAGACTTGTTGACGACTTTCACAGTGACAAGTTATTTTTTCAAGTGTTAAATTGATTATTTAGTATAATATTAAAGTATTTTATTAGTTTATTTGCCAAAAGGCAAATAATTAAACTTGTTTTATTACTTTTTATAAAGCCAACATTGTTTTGGCAATCATTTGCATTAAAAAAATAAACAAAAAAAAAGCTTTTTTAAGAGCTGTCCTCGAACTTTGGACAAGCAAGTCCAAAGTTATATATACAAAAATACAGGCGTTAACCATATAAGCGATAAGCTAATTGGTAGAGTGGCCGATCGCGGTCGATCAGCAACTGTTAAGGAGTGTAGACTTGTTGACGACTTTCACAGTATTATTTCCAAGTGTTTACTTAATTATAAAAGTATTTAAAGTAAATTATTAGTTTATTTGCCAAAAGGCAAATAATTAAATTTGTTTTTTGCTATTAATATAGCCAAAATTAATTTGGCATTATATTATAATAAAAAAAAAAAAAAAAAAAAAAGCTTTTTTTTAAAGCTACCGTCCTCGAACTTTTGGACAAGCCAGTCCAAAGTTATATGTACCAAAAACCCAAGATTTACCATATAAGCTATTAGCTCAGGTGGTAGAGTGACCGATCGCGGCGTAGAGGAACCCAGGTTCGAATCCGGCCTGGGTGACTTCACCAACACTTTTTGGGAAAAAGTGTTGGAAAATAGAGAAAGCCTAGAAGGCGTGAAGAAAATCTCCCAACCAATGGAAGAGGAGAAAGACAAGGTGGTGCCATCGGATGATGGGCAACCAAAATCGGCTGATGCAGCAATGACGTCAGTGAAAAGGAAAAAGCGACAGGTGAAGCCAAAACCTAATCTTGTCAAGAGGCAAATAAGAGCAGCTCCGGCCCAAGTTCAAGCCGCAGAGATGGAACCAGAGCGGCCAGCCAAGAAGAGTGCCGCAGCAAAAATACGACAGCAGCTGGAAGTTGCTGGTGTGACGTCGGACATATCTGTGTCGTATGTGTCCGACGAAGGGGAGGGGCACTACACCAGTACCCCAGACGACACCCAAGTTGCCGAAGACCACATGACCGTGGAGCTAATCCCTTCCTCATCGGAATCCGACGATGAGGAGGAAATAATTAGTGAGTTCGAGCAGAAAATCCTGGCAGTCAGAATAAAACAGGAAAATAGAAGGAAGGCGGAAAGGCTCGCCAAAGAGCAAAAGGAGGCAGCCAAGCTCAAGGCCCTCCAGACGGCTGAGCAGCAACAGCAACAACTACAACAACAGCAGCAAGCACAGATGCAGAAACAACAAATACAGCAGCAGCAAAAACAACAGCCTGCTAAAAAACAACAGCAACAACAGCAAAAAGAACAGCAAATAGAGATGGATCAACCATCGACCTCTAAGAAGGCACAACAGCAGCAGCAGAACCAACAGCAGCAGCAGAACCAACAGAAGCAGCAAAACCAACAGCAGCAAAGCCAACAGCAGCAGAGACAACAGCAGCTGAGACAACAGCAGCAGAGTCAACAGAAGCAGGACCAACAGCAGCAGCCACCGCAGCAAAAACAAAAAACAGGTAAGGTGCCGCCAATTAATACCTTTAGATATTAAAGAAATTATTGATATATGTAGAGACGCCATAGGCGATAACTTTTTGATAAAGAGATTAGGTAATAATAGGCATGCTATCCACTGCTTTTCAGTGGATCAGCACAAAACAGTTAAAAATATCCTCCAAAAAACGGCCACTGAACACTACAGTTTCACGCCGAAAGAGGAAAAAATCCAAACGGTCCTCTTAAAGGGCCTTGATAGCTCCACTGACACGGTAGCGCTTTTAAACGAACTCCGTCGGGTAGCGACGAACGATCTCGAGTTCGTGGGGGTCAAGCCTTTCACGACTGTCAGAGCCAGACGGGAGCAACGGAAATTACCGTTCTTCCTGGTTCAGCTGTCGCCCAAAAGCAAATTGGATAGTCTACGGAAAATTACCAACGTAGACTACCAGGTTGTAACCTGGGACAAATTAAAGAGACGCGGCGACATGCTTCAATGCATGCGCTGCCAAAGGTTCGGGCATGCCGCGGCGAACTGCGGTATGCAGTCTCGCTGCGTGAAATGCAGTGAGAACCACAATATAGGTGAGTGTAAACTCGGACAGGAAAGGGTCGAAGATAAGACTCTACTTAAATGTGTGCTTTGCGGGGGCGAGGGGCACCCTGCTAGTTATCGGGGCTGTCCTAAGTTTCAGCAGATAAAGCAAACAAAAGCTCCGAAGGTGGTGGAGAGGCGACCTATTTTTGCTCCTGCACCGACAGCCGTTGTGCCCCAAATCTCTTACGCCCAAATGGCGGCAGGGAGGGCAACAACAACGGTACAGCCACAACCAAAGGTTGCCAAACAGGCCCCCGTGCCTACGGCACCTGCGGGACAGGCCGATATAATGACTGTGTTGCTGGCCATGCAGGCCCAGTTAACCAGCCTACAACAACAGCTCGGAAAGCAGGAGGAAAGACAAGACCGTGTCTACGCTTACCTTCCCAGCTTAGGGCAATTTAAACCATAATGGGCGCGCTGTACGAGAACCCCTTTAAAATCCTGGCTGTGAATGTAAATTCACTAATCAGGACCGAACGTAGAGCAAATTTGTTTCAATTGTTGCATGATCACAGTCCAGATGTCTTTTTGGCTAGCGAAACCAAGCTAAACCAGAAACACAAACTGACTCATAATAATTACAATATCTTAAGAAGGGACCGGCCCAACTCCACTCGTGGGGGAGGGGTCGCTATCTTTTTACGAAAAGGTATTGATCATAAGGTCATATATAATAGTGAAGTGCGAAGATTCGAGATGCTAGAAGCTTGCATCATATGCATTCCTCTCCAACATGGGAAGCGAATGTATGTGATAGCAGTGTACGCACCAGAAGCACCTCAACCTGCAAACTTTATTGCAGAGCTCGAAAAACTTTTCGAGTGCCTTAGCCTGCACTCGAATGAAAATTACTTTATTATCGCTGGGGATTTCAATGCCAAACACGAAGATTGGGGAAATCAAATCCAAAATCCAAGGGGATACCATCTTTTTAATTGGATGGGTCGACACCATGTTGAGTATAAAATCGACCTTCTTGCTACAGATAGACCATCGTTCCCAAGGAGCGGTTCTTTTCTAGATCTACTACTGTTAGACTCAAGACTGACAGTAACTGACTCTGTGGGCCAACAGACAAGAAACTGTTTACAGACGGTAAAATACGACAGTGACCACTGCGGACTTTCCGCCGTCATACAGCTACCAAATGAACTTGTGGTCTTGGATGAATTTGTGCCTGCGCGCTCTTACAATTTTAGTAAGGCACGCTGGCCACGTTTCTCCAACATCCTGACAAGAGAACTCCTCTCTAACGACATTGTGCCTCCAAACGACAGGAATCTATCGAACGTAGAGATCGATGGATACCTGCTTCAGATGGATGGTGTAATTAAACAAACGATGGACAGAACGATCCCACGATACAAAGAACATAACGCAACTGAAATGTACAAGAACGCGACAATAGACGCACTACATAGACAAAAAAGTGGCCTCCTGACAAGATTAAAACTCTTGTACAGGCGGTTTACTGACAGAAACGATCTGGAGATTAGGACACTGAAGTCTTCAATCAAAAATGTCAACTCGCTCATTAAACAAAACTATCGATTGTCTATTAACTCTTACTGGGATAACAGAATTCGAGCCGTTAATTCTAGCGACCCGAGTATGTTTCCCGAGATTAATAAAATCTTTAGAAAGAACACTCAAAATGATCTTCCGTGTCTTAAGCTCCAAAGAACGACAGACAACGAAAACATACTCCTGACCGCAGGAGTAGATCTGGGGGACGCCGTCTTGGACGACAACTTCTTTGTGATCGAAGATCCAATGGAGAAGGTTGAGACAGTGGGTTCTGCTTTTCAGCAAGTGTATAAGGTGAATGAGTCCATTCATCCAAATCACGACCTGGAGAACAGAGCTCTGCTGAATCACTTCTACCTACGAAATAGCATCACGCAATGGCGATCTGAGAATCTAGGTTTTACCGGATTCAATGAAGACTATCTGGCAAATGCCACCGTCGCCGAGCGAAATGGGCCAAGTTCCCTGCTCATCTCGAAGGTCGAACTACAAATGATCTTCGCATCATTAAAGAAAAAGAAGTCAGCAGGAGTCGATGGTATACCCAATGTTGTACTGCGACATCTCCCTGAGGATGCAACTTACATATACACAACACTGTTCAACAACGCGCTGAATAATGCATATTATCCAGTGAGTTGGAAGACAGCTGTAGTACATCCTCTCCCCAAAAAGGGAAAGGACAATTCCAATCCGGCAAATCTCCGGTCGATAAGTCTTCTTCCGAGTATCAGCAAGGTATTCGAAAAAGTTATTAATAGAGCTCTGTCCAAGTGGGCCGAGGACAAAAATATAATTCCAGACACCCAGTTCGGCTTTAAGGCGGGACATGACACAATTCATGCCGCGTCAAAGCTAGTAACTGCTGTCCAATGGAACAATGCTAAGAATCAATGCACGGGTTCCTGTCTGGTTGATTTGGAGAAGGCTTTCGACACCGTATGGTTAGAGGGTCTATATCTGAAGCTAACCAGATGGGACATAAGTAAACCACTGCTATATATGCTTTATGACATGCTTAATGGTAGAAAGTTTGTTGTCAAGAGTGGCAATGTAACATCTACCACAACGTTTGATATTAAAAACGGTCTGCAACAGGGAGCGGTGAACTCGCCGATTCTTTTTAGTATTTACACCAGCGATCTCATTGGGAGTCTACCTCATGCAATTGCGTATGCCGATGATTTAGTTGCATACAGAACAGGTCCAAAAGTTGAAGTCATCAGAATTCTCTTGCAACGTGATTTCGATAAAATTCAAAAGTACTGTAATGATTGGAAGCTGAAAATTAACTTCCAGAAATGTGAAACTATCCTGTTAAGAACCCCTTTGTCTGGGGCCTCTAGGGATACGAGAAAGAACTGGCGCAAGCTAGTGATCGCTGGGCCACATGGACATCCACTGGCGAGTAAAAGTGTAGTAAAGTACCTTGGCATCTGGTTGGATCAGTATCTATATTTCAATCGACATGTAGAGGCTGCTCTGACCATGGCTAGGGGAGCTTTTGCCCTGACAAGACGGTTGTTTTATAGCAGCCGCCTTGATAGCAGGGTGAAAGTGATTTGCTACATGGCCCTAATCAGGCCGATGATTGCCTATGGATGCCCTGTGTGGTTCAACGTTGCACCATCTCTAATGGAAAAGATTCGGGTGTTCGAGAGACAGTGCCTTCGCACTTGCCTCGGACTTTATAGAACACCAGAGTCGGAGTACAAACATTATTATTCCAACGAGGTCCTATACAACGGGGCCAATATAAACAGGATAGATAACTTTTTAATTAAGCTCATTCGCGGACACATTGCAAGGGCGATGACCTCAACTAATGGACAAATCTTCGGGGCTTACTACCCCCAAGATGAATATTTTGAAAGCACACGTTCGAGTGGTTTTATCCCGCCCGAGGCTTTCCTATACCTTGATAGTCGAGGGCTGATTCAGGATAGATCGGCGATTCCGTTGATCTACCACGTCGGCCGCAGAACAGTCGATAGGCGGCTCCTCTACGACGGAGACATAGTCGCTGGGAGCGAAGCAGAGCGCCTCCGTTTCAGTAGGGCCGTGCCCGACCGGGATCGGAAGGAAGCAGTAGATCAGGTCCACCAATTTTGGTGGCTTAGATAAAACCCGACCATTTTCAGTCGACATAGACGAAACATCGCCTATGGCCGACTTACATATATCTTTAATATCTTTAAGTTAGGTAGGGCAGTTGCGGCGGCACCAAAAAAAAGAAAAAAAAATATATAAAAAAATATAAAAAATTCAAAAAAGTCTGCTGTGGCTGTTCTAGATTTAAGTATTTTAGGTTTATTTTAAGTTATTTTAAGTTTATTTTTAGTTTATTTTAAGTTAGTTTTTAAGTCGTAGATTAAGAAATTGATAAGATACCTAGTTTTTTTTCATTTTCTGGGTGAAAAATAAAACCCTTTATATATAAGATAAACTTAAGCTATTTTTAGGCCGAAAGGCAATTAAAATTAAGTTAGAGAATAATTAAGAGCGCCCGCATAGGGCCAGTAAATTAATTAAGATGATAGTTTAAGCTAGTTTTAAGATTTTTGTCTAGCATTTAAGTAGATATAAGTAAAAGAAAAAATAAAAATCAATTAAAAGTAAAAAAAAGTAGTGGCCGATCGCGGCGCAGAGGAACCCAGGTTCGAATCCGGCCTGGGTGACTTCACCAACACTTTTTGGGAAAAAGTGTTGGAAAATAGAGAAAGCCTAGAAGGCGTGAAAACTTCCCAAACAATGGAAGGAGAAATGGAAAAGGTGGTGCCATCGGATGATGGGCTGCCAATAACATCGGCTGATTTACCAATGACGTCAGCCAAGAGGAGGAAAAAACAAGTTAAGCCTAATCTTGTGAAAAGGCAAACCAGGGCAACTCCGGTCATAGTGCAAACCGTAGAGGAGTTGGGGAAAGGGCGGCCAGCCAAGTCCAGTGCCGCAGAAAAGATACGTCAGCAGCTGGAAGTTGCTGGCGTGACGTCGGATAAATCTGTGTCGTATGCGTCCGACGAAGGAGAGGGGCACTACACAAGCACCCCTGACGACACAACAGTTGCCGAAGACAACAATAACAACAACACTCATACAAAAAAAATGCCTTCCTCATCAGAGTCAGATGATGAGGAAGAAGAAATTAGCGTGTTTGAGCGCAAGATTCTGGCGGTCAGAGCCAAACAAGAAAAAAGAAGGAGGGATGAAAGGCTCGCCAAAGAGCAAAAGGAGGCAGCCAAGCTTAAGGCCCTCCAGACGGCTGAGCAGCAGAAGCAGCAACTACAACAACAACAGCACCAAGCACAGCTTCAGAAACAACTCCCACACCAGAAGCAAATACAACAGTCTGCTAAGCAACAACAGCAAAAAGAACAGCAAATAAAGATGGACCAACCATCGACCTCTAAAAAGGCACAACAGCAGCAGCAGAACCAACAGCAGCAGCAGAAACAACAGCAGCAGCAAAACCAACAGCAGCAGCAGCAAAGCCAACAGCAGCAGAGACAACAGCAGCTGAGACAACAGCAGCAGAGCAAACAGCAGCAGATACAACAGCAACAGCAACAGCCAGCGCAGCCAACACAAAAAAAAGGTAAGGTGCCGCCAATTAACACATATAAAATGAACATTAAAGATATAATAGATATATGTAGAGACGCCATAGGCGATACCTTTTTAATTAAAAGACTTAGTAATGATAGACATGCTATCCACTGCTTCTCAGTGGATCAGCATAAGAAAGTTAAAAAAATTCTCGAAAAAACGGCCACTGAACACTACAGCTTCACGCCGAAAGAGGAAAAAATTCAGACGGTCCTCTTAAAGAGCCTTGATAGCTCCACTGATACGGTAGCGCTTTTAAACGAACTTCGTCGGGTAGCGACGAACGATCTTGAGTTCGTGGGGGTCAAGCCTTTCACGACTGTCAGAGCCAGACGGGAGCAACGGAAATTACCGTTCTTCCTGGTTCAGCTGTCGCAAACTGGATAGTCTAAGGAAAATCACCATCCTAGACTATCAGGTTGTAACATGGGATAAATTAAAGAGACGCGGCGACATGCTTCAATGCATGCGCTGCCAAAGGTTCGGGCATGCCGAAAGCTCCGAAGGTGATGGAGAGGCGACCTGTTTTTGCTCCTGCACCGACAGCCGTTGGGCCCCAAATCTCTTACGCCCAAATGGCGGCAGGGAGGGCAACAACAACGGTACAGCCACAGCCAAAGGTTGCCAAACAGGCCCCCGTGCCTACGGCACCTGCGGGACAGGTCGATATAATGACTGTGTTGCTGGCCCAGTTAACCAGCCTATAACAACAGCTCGGAAAGCAGGAGGAAAGACTAGACCGTGTCTACGCTTACCTTCCCAGCTTAGGGCAATTTAAACCATAATGCGCGCGCTGTACGAGAACCCCTTTAAAATCCTGGCTGTGAATGTAAATTCACTAATCAGGACCGAACGTAGAGCAAATTTGTTTCAATTGTTGCATGATCACAGTCCAGATGTCTTTTTGGCTAGCGAAACCAAGCTAAACCAGAAACATAAACTGACTCATAATAGTTACAATATCGTAAGAAGGGACCGGCCCAACTCCACTCGTGGGGGCGGGGTCGCTATCTTTTTACGAAAAGGTATTGATCATAAGGTCATATGTGATGGGACTGGGATAACAGAATTCGAGCCGTTAATTCTAGCGACCCGAGTATGTTTCCCGAGATTAATAAAATCTTTAGAAAGAATACTCAAAATGATCTTCCGTGTCTTAAATTCCAAAGAACGGCAGACAACGAAAACATACTCCTGACCGCAGGAGTAGATCTGGGGAACGCCGTCTTGGACGACGAATTCTTTGTGATCGAGGATCCATTGGAGAAGGTTGAGACAGTGGGTTCTGCTTTTCAGCAAGTGTATAAGGTGAATGAGTCCATTCATCCAAATCACGACCTGGAGAACAGAGCTCTGCTGAATCACTTCTACCTACGAAATAGCATCACGCAATGGCGATCTGAGAATCTTGGTTTTACCGGATTCAATGAAGACAATCTGGCAAATGCCACCGTCGCCGAGCGAAATGGGCCAAGTTCCCTGCTTATCTCAAAGGTCGAACTACAAATGATCTTCGCATCATTAAAGAAAAAGAAGTCAGCAGGAGTCCATGGTATACCCAATGTTGTACTACGACATCTCCCCGAGGATGCAATTAACATATACACAACACTGTTACACAACGCGCTGAATAATGCATATTATCCCGTGAGTTGGAAGACAGCTGTGGTACATCCACTCCCCAAAAAGGGAAAGGACAATTCCAATCCGGCAAATCTCCGGTCCATAAGTCTTCTTCCGAGTATCAGCACGGTATTCGAAAAAGTTATCAATAGAGCTCTGTCCAAGTGGGCCGAGGACAAAAATATAATTCCAGACACCCAGTTCGGCTTTAAGGCGGGACATGACACAATTCATGCCGCGTCTAAGTTAGTATCTGCTGTCCAATGGAACAATGCTAAGAATCAATGCACGGGTGCCTGTCTGTTTGATTTGTAGAAGGCTTTCGACACCGTATGGTTAGAGGGACTGTTTCTGAAGCTAACCAGATGGGACATAAGTAAACCACTACTATATATGCTTTATGACATGCTTAATGGGAGAAAGTTTGTTGTCAAGAGTGGCAATGTAACATTTACCACAACGTTTGATATTAAAAACGGTCTGCAACAGGGAGCGGTGAACTCACCGATTCTCTTTAGTATTTACACCAGCGATCTCATTGGGAGCCTACCTCATGCAATTGCGTATGCCGCTGATTTAGTTGCGTACAGAACAGGTCCAAAAGTTGAAGTCATCAGAATTCTCTTGCAACGTGATTTCGATAAAATTCAAAAGTACTGTAATGATTGGAAGCTGAAAATTAACTTCCAGAAATGTGAAACTATCCTGTTAAGAACCCCTTTGGCTGGGGCCTCTAGGGATACAAGAAAGAACTGGCGCAAGCTAGTGATCGCTGGGCCACATGGACATCCACTGGCGAGCAAAAGTGTAGTAAAGTACCTTGGCATCTGGTTGGATCAGTATCTATATTTCAATCGACATGTAGAGGCTGCTCTGGCCAGGGCTAGGGGAGCTTTTGCCCTGACAAGACGGTTGTTTTATAGCAGCCGCCTTGATAGCAGGGTGAAAGTGATTTGCTACATGGCCCTTATCAGGCTGATGATTGCCTATGGATGCCCTGTGTGGTTCAACGTTGCACCATCTCTAATGGAAAAGATTCGGGTGTTCGAGAGACAGTGCCTTCGCACTTGCCTCGGACTTTATAGAACACCAGAGTCGGAGTACAAACATTATTATTCCAACGAGGTTCTATACAACGGGGCCAATACAAATAGGATAGATAATTTTTTAATTAAGCTCATTCGCGGACACATTGCAAGGGCGATGACCTCAACTAATGGACAAATCTTCGGGGCTTACTACCCCCAAGATGAATATTTTGAAAGCACACATTTGAGTGGTTTTATCCCACCCGAGGCTTTCCTATACCTTGATAGTCGAGGGCTGATTCAGGATAGATCGGCGGTTCCGTTGATCTACCACGTCGGCCGCAGAACAGTCGATAGGCGGCTCCTCTACGACCGGGACATAGTCGCTGGGAGCGAAGCAGAGCGCCTCCGTTTCAGTAGGGCCGTGCCCGATCGGGATCGGAAGGAAGCCCTAGATCAGATCCACCAATTTTGGTGGCTGAACTAAAACCCGATAATTTTCACTCGGCAAAGACGAAATATCGCCTATGGCCGACTACATATATCTATTGTAGATTTAAGTTAGGTAGGGCAGTTGCGGCGGCACCAAAAAAAAATATATAAAAACACAAAAATCAAAAAAAGCTTGCTGTGGCTGTTCTAATTTTAAGTAATTTTAAGTATTTAAAGTTTATTTTAAGTAATTTTAAGTTTATCTTTAGTTTATTTTAAGTTCGTTTTTAAGTAGTTTAAGATAGATTAAGTTAAATAGATAAAAATAAACCAGTTTTTTTTTAACTTTCTGTGAAAAAATAAAACCCGATATAGATAAAATAAATTTAAAGCTCATCACCGACTGGAACATCCACAATAGCACCGGTACGCTTGACAATATCTTCTTGTTTCATCAGCTTTTCGTTACTAAATATGACAACACCGACATTGTCGGGTTCCAAATACAAGGCCATACCCTGTGGAATAAAAAAAGTCAAATAAATGCTGTAAAGATGTATCAAGAATAATGTTTACCTTCAATCGGCCTTTGCAAGAAGCCTGGGTAGCAGCCTTGGGAAGAGTGCGAGCCATAGAAGAGGCCAAACGTGCAATGCAATCGGGATCATTCTTAGTGGGCGAGAAATAACACACACAATTGTTGACTGATACACAGGTTGGGAATGCATTTCCTTTTTTCAAGTCTTTTCCTTTTTTTAACTAATGTAGAATTCGTTTTTAATTTCCAGATTTGATCGTTTTATCATTAATAATAATAATATGTAGGTACCTATCTGAATGAACTATGTGCAGAAATTCAATCAAAAATTGTTTTTAAATTGATTTATATTATTATTGATTGATTATATATTATTGATTTATAGTAACAAAGATCTTTTGTTTGTTTGAGGTTTTTATAATAGGTACTAGTTGACCTACCCAGCTTAGCTCGCGGGAAAGAAATTTATAGTTAAACCAAAATATTTCTTTGTACTAAATCTTCTATAGAATTGCTAAAAATACCACGGGTTTTTTACATTTGTAATACCTAATTGTTTAATTTTTACTTGTAATTATTATAGGTAACTACTTAGTACAAGTTATGCATTCGTGTAGAAAAAAAAATTTGAGATAACAATCAAATACCTATAACATTACGATGATAGAGAAACATATTTGAGTACTGACACAATTCTGTCCGTCTACTAAACGGTTTGGCCAGTTGTCTTTAAATTTGGAATATAAGTTTATTTTGACATTCGACATAGGATTTTTTTAGTTTCTTTTTTAGCTGAAATATTTACGGTACTTGCGATATAACCGTCAAGTAAAAGCTTATTTTTGTCAAAAACAGCTCCAAGATTTTTTTATGTAAAAAATCAATGTGCATTCTATTTTGGTTAAAAAAATATGACGGTGGGCTAAAACTGGTACCACCCATAGGAGTTTTTTTTTGGCATCGACTTTTCTGAGAACTGGTTAGGTAACCGATTACAACCAAAATTGATATTCAGGAAAATGTAAGTAGCCTAAGTAATCTTACACTAAAATATATTTATATAGGTATATTTAAAAATAACGGCAACATTTAAAATAATGTGCTATACCTTATTTAAAGCCAAAAGTCTGTTCAATCATATTATTTTTTAAATAAAGAATTTCAGAAAAAAATAAATATACATATAAAAGGCACAACTGGGTCGCACGTACTTGCTCCTGTGTGCTAATTTGTTTATTAAGGGGCAGGTGTAAGCTTTCGTTTTCTCGATTGAAATTTTTGCATTCAGCAGTAATCGAATAGTTTTTTACTTGCGATTTATAGGGACTATAAGGCAAGTTATGCATTCGTAAAAAAAATTCTAAGAATCAAACATGACATTACGATGATAGAGAAGTCAAAAAAAGTGGGTCCGGAAATTCCGTCCGTCTGTCTGTCTGTCCGTATCGATATCTACAGCCTAAACGGTTGAGCCGATTTGATTCAAACTTGGTATATAGTATTTTTAGAGTGCTCTACCCGACAGTTTTTAGAATTGCCATTCTAGCTCCAAAACTAACGGTACCTGCCATATAACTCTTAATGAAAAAACTTATTTTTCTCGAAAACGGCTCCTACGATTTTGATAAAACTTTCAGAATGATGTTTTCTATGCAAAATCTATCTTTTAGTTTTAATGGATTTTCAGAAAAAGTTTTATAACGGTACCTCTCATATGACCGGTTTTTTTGAAATTAGACTTTCTCGTTAACTAATTGACGGATTTTGATAAAATTATCAAAATATGTAGTGTTTTATGATTTAAATAATATTGCTTATTAAAATGAATAGTGTTCTTTGATTTCATACAAAAATTATTTGTTTAATATTTTCCCCCAAATTTTGCCACTAGTCTAATGAAAACAAACTTCGTTATTTGTATTATTATTTATTTATCGTTATTTATTTTAAAGCATTTCATGATCGTAACAGCATATAGCATACAGAATAAATAATAAGGACGCCTATGATAAACACATAAACATGCAAAAACAACTAACAAATAAAAAAAATACTCGATTACCTACTGAATGCAAAAATTTCAATCAAGAAAACAACTCAACTCAACGGTCATAAGGCACTTCCTTTACTTTTAGGCCTACAATTTAAATTTCAATGTCCCCTCTGGGGAATGCCAAAATAATCACAAACACCAAGTTTAAAGATAATCGCTTAAGCCGTTTAGGCTGCAGCTCGTTATACATACCTACTGACAGACTGACAGTCATTTTTTGTCGATCACTTTTTAGACTTCTCTATGATCGTAATGTCATGTTTCATTGTTATCTAATTTTTTTCTTATATTCACGAATTCTAAAATTGCCTTATAGTTCCTATAATCGCAAGTAAAAATTGAAAAAACTCCTGTGTAAAATGTCAAAATAACCTTAAGTTCTAATTTTGAAGACGATTGGCTCATCGGCTTAGGCTATAGTCCAAAATACATCCGTACAGACAGACCTACATACCGACGGACAGAATTTTGCCAGTAACTCAAATATGTTTCTCTATCATCGTAATGTAATGTTTGATTATTATCACAATTTTTTTTTATGTTCACGAATCCTAAACTTGACTTATAGTCCCTATAATCACAAAGCTACTTGTGCATAAAATTCAACATCAACGATAACGAAGCCAATGAAATGAAAATTCAAAAAATAAAATCATTGTCGATCCTCTTCGTTGTTTACCGTCACCGAGAACAGAATATACACAATACACATACACATGTGCTTATTAAGTTTTCCTTGTTAGTATCTCCCTCACCCTCGCTCACACCATCTACCACACCGACGACCGACCGATCGACCTGAATTTAGCTGAACATTTTATCAAACATAATATAACAAGTATACCTACGTAAGTACATACATTATGTAGGTATGTATGTAGGCACATACCTAAATATCTACCTGCCCCCGAAAGTTTTATATGAAAAAAATATAAAACTCAAAATAAACTTATCAACCAGCTTAAACATATACCCACCTCCCAGACACCATTCATTTACAAAAGTCGTTTTTCTTCTTTATTGTCATTCCTTTTTAAAACTAGCCATCTCGTCACCCTGCTTGTGTGAAGCAATCCAGTTGTGCAAAAAAAAAAACTATACTCGCACCATTGTATATATGTAAACTGCAAAGAGTAAAGTACATGTTCACAGAGTTTCTCTTAGAATTCTCTTTGTTCGCCTGTTCGCCTCTTTCAATTTACCAAGTTAATTTTACCTAGAGCCGCTTGGAGCGCCACGGTCCACATGTCACCATGATAGTACTATAGAAGTTTATATACAATGGTTTACATCAAAATATTCGTAGCTTGAGAATTTTTTTTTCGATTTTCGTAGCTCATCTCGATCATTGTATATAGACTGCTATAGTACTATCATGACGACCGGTGGACGGTGGCGTTCCAAGCGGCTCTAGGGAAAATTAACTTGGTAAATTGAAAGAGGCGAACGAGTCGAACAAAGAGAATTCTAAGAGAAACTATGTGAACATGTACTTTACTCTTTGCAGTTTGCAGTTTACATATATACAATGATGTGAGTATAGTTTTTTTTTGCACAACTGGATTGCTTCACACAAGCAGGGCGACGAGATGGCTAGTTAAAAGGATTGACAAAAAAGAAGAAAAACGACTTTTGTAAATGAATGGTGTCTGGGGGGTGGGTATATGTTTAAGTTGGTTGATAAGTTTATTTTGAGTTTTATATTTTTTTCATATAAAACATTCGATGGTAGGTAGATATTTAGGTATGTACCTACATACATCCCTACATAATGTGTGTATTTACGTAGGTATACTTGTTATATTATCTTTGATAAAATGTTCAGCTAAATTCAGGTCGATCGGTCGGTTGTCGGTGTGGTAGATGGTGTGAGCGAGGGTGAGGGAGATACTAAAAAGGAAAACTTAATAAGCACATGTGTATGTGTATTGTGTATATCCTGTTCTCGGTGACGGTGAACAACGAAGAGGATCGACAATGATTTTATTTTTTGAATTTTCATTTCATTGGCTTCGTTATCGTTGATGTTGAATTTTATGCACAATTTGCACAAGTAGCTTTGTGATTATAGGGACTATGAGTCAAGTTTCGGATTCGTGAACATAAAAAAATTGTGATAATAATCAAACATTACATTACGATGATAGAGAAACATATTTGAGTTGCTGGCAAAATTCTGTCCGTCTGTCTGTAGGTCTGTCTGTACGGATGTATTTTGGAGTATAGCCTAAACCGATGAGCCAATCGACTTCAAATTTAGAACTTAAGGTTATTTTGACATTTTACACAGGAGTTTTTTTCAAATTTTACTTGCGATTATAGGGACTATAAGGCAAGTTTAGAATTTGTGAATATAAACAAAAAATTAGATAACAATGAAACATGACATTACGATCATAGAGAAGTCTAAAAAAGTGACCGACAAAAAATTACTGTCTGTCTGTCAGTAGGTATGTATAACGAGCTGCAGCCTAAATGGCTTAAGCGATTATCTTTAAACTTGGTGTGTGTGATTATTTTGGCATTCCCCAGAGGGGACATTGAAATTTAAATTGTAGGCCTAAAAGTAAAGGAAGTGCCATATGACCGTTGAGTTGAGTTGTTTTCTTGATTGAAATTTTTGCATTCAGTAGGTAATCGAGTATTTTTTTATTTGTTAGTTGTTTTTGCATGTTTATGTGTTTATCATAGGCGTCCTTATTATTTATTCTGTATGCTGTATGCTGTTACGATCATAAAATGCTTTAAAATAAATAATGATAAATAAATAATAATACAAATAACGAAGTTTGCTTTCATTAGACTAGTGGCAAAAGTTGGGGAAAATATTAAACAAATAATTTTTTTATGAAATCAAAAAACACTATTCATTTTAATAAGCAATATTATTTAAATCATAAAACACTACATATTTTGATAATTTTATCAAAATCCGTCAATTAGTTAACGAGAAAGTCTAATTTCAAAAAAACCGGTCATATGAGAGGTACCGTTATAAAACTTTTTCTGAAAATCCATTAAAACTAAAAGATAGATTTTGCATAGAAAACATCATTCTGAAAGTTTTATCAAAATCGTAGGAGCCGTTTTCGAGAAAATTAAGTTTTTCATTAAAAGTTATATGGCAGGTGCCGTTAGTTTTGGAGTTAGAATGCCAATTCCAACGGCCCAACCGTTTAGGCTGTAAATATCGATACGGACAGACAGACAGACAGACAGACAGACGGACGGAATTTCCGGACCCACTTTTTTTAAATTCTCTATCATCGTAATGTCATGTTTGATTTTTAGAATTTTTTTACGAATGCATAACTTGCCTTATAGTCCCTATAAATCGCAAGTAAAAAACTATTCGATTACTAGTGAATGCAAAAATTTCAATCGAGAAAACGAAAGCTTACACCTGCCCCTAAATAAACAAATTAGCACACAGGAGCAAGTACGTGCGACCCAGTCGTGCCTTTTATATGTATATTTATTTTTTTCTGAAATTCTTTATTTAAAAAATAATATGATTGAACAGACTTTTGGCTTTAAAAAAGGTATAACACATTATTTTAAATGTTGCCGTTATTTTTAAATATACCTATATACCTAAATATATTTTAGTGTAAGATTACTTAGGCTACTTACATTTTTCTGAATATCAATTTTGGTTATGCATTCGTAATCATCGTAATGTTATAGGTATTTGATTGTTATCTCAATTTTTTTTCTGCACGAATGCATAACTTGTACTTAGTACCTACCTATAATAATTGCAAGTTAAAATTAAACAATTAGGTATTACAAATGTAAAAAACCCGTGGTATTTTTAGCAATTCTATAGAAGATTAGTACAAAGAAATATTTTGGTTTAACTATAAATTTCTTTCCCGCGAGCTAAGCTGGGTAGGTCAACTAGTACCTATTATATAAACCTCAAACAAACAAAAGATCTTTGTTACTATAAATCAATAATATATAATCAATCAATAATAATATAAATCAATTTACAAACAATTTTTGATTGAATTTCTGCACATAGTTCATTCAGATAGGTACCTACATATGTATGTACCTATATGTATATGTAGGTACCTATCTGTATGGAAAGTTAAATTCAAAACAAAAATCCATCCACTGCAAGGACGTTTGTATCTTTGTATAAATATAGCAAGAAGTAAGTTTGTGTTTAAATTTCAAGAATGAATGTGTACATTATTTGAAGACGACAACCTTCATAATAGTAAAAAAATTGAAAATCCTAAAGAATTCGAATCAAAAGTCTGGTCAATGATGTATATATGTACAAATATGACAAATATGTATGTAGGTAGTGCTTGTACAAAACTTGAAAATCCTAAAAAACTTAAACCAAAAGTCTGGTCAATGACGTACGCATGTATAAATGCTTATGTGAGAACCAGTTCTCATATTACATATTCCCTATAAAAAAAACGTAAACAATGAAAATGTTGGATCGTGTATAAATCCTTACAAAAAACTATTCGCCTCAGCTAAGCGAAACCATTGTATATTAACTTCAATACTGCTAGCAGTTTATACACATATATACAATGAACAAAACAAGATACTGAATTATTTCATGTTCTCCTTCGGTTTTTTCTTGCCTCACATTGTCACATTGCACATGCGCAGGAAACTAAGCACAAAGCATAACACTAAAAACCATGCTCTTAATTCTCTCTCACTCAAATAAAATGTCCTACACTAGCACTCCAAGCGGCTCTAGGGAAAAAGATTTTTTCTCGTCTCATGATAGTACTATAGGCAATGTATATACAATGATCTCGATTCGGTAATGAACCTACCTGTTGTAAAAGTTTTAAGTGAAATTTGGATTTGATTGTACTTTGCTGTAAATTTATCGACTCCACGGTTTTTTCAAAAAATGTTTTCATTGGTGAATTAAGCAACACTCTTAATGCAACTTTAGCAAAAAATTTAATTGTTTTAGGTGATATCAATATTGATATTCTTAATGAAATTGACAAAGATTCTGAAAGCTACTTATGTACTATGGCTTCACATGGTCTAAAGAGTTGAAGAGTTGTATGGACCACATTTTTGTAAGATGTCATAAAAACATTAAGCATTTTTGTATTGGCTAAGTTTTTGATTTAAAACTTTCTGATCATAAAATGATTGCTTTAAATTACTCTTCTGATAATCGTTCCCAAAATATTGAATCCTCATCAGATTCATTAAAATATTGTGTTTACTATATGTTATTAAAAGAATTATTGACATTCGAATGTTGGGACAAAATTTATTCCGAAAATAATCCGTCAATTGCATTTGATTTATTTTTAGAAACTTTTAAAAAAGCATATTAATTCAAGCACTTTCCAGAAAAAGCAATCGGGTAAAAAAAAACACCTTAAACCTTGGATGACTAACCACCTTCTCAATACGATAAGAAAGACGAAGAATATGAGCTTAAAATGTAAAAAACATCAAAATAATACTAAACTTAAAAAATAATATGATACCTTATGCAAAAAAATAATAAAGAAATTGATGACAATCGTAAAAATTACTATACTGATATGTTTTCTAGAGCTGAAGGTAATATTCGTGAAGAATGGAGAGTAGCTGATTGCATTTTAGATAAAAATAGAAATACTATTAAAGTTGATTCAATTGAAATTGAGGGAGTAACAGAGTCCAATTCGTTTAAAATTTCGAATAAATTTAATGAATATTTTACAAAAATTTCAGAAAAATTGAAACCTACTTTCGAGACTTGTTTAAATTCCGACTGTTCAATTTCATCAGATATTTTTTTGGATGCTATACAACTTAATAGTTTTGTTTTTGATATGATAAAAGCAAACGAAGTTTTCAACGTTATTATGTCCTTAAAAAACAAAAATTCATGAACAAATGATGGTGTATCAAGTAGATTGTTGAAAAACGTTTCTTGGTATGTTGTAGACGTACTACCCTTTGTTTTTAACAAAAATGTTTAAATTGGTTGTTGCTATCTTGTTTTCTTGTGTCATGAAGAGACACTAGCAAGTTACTCGAATGCAAGTTGTTATACTTTATTATTTTTTCCCTGCCTTTTACAGATTATGTGCTTGAAAACTCTGTATATACGTTTAAAACTGGTTAAATAATATTCAGGAGTTTCAACCATTTTAGCTGATACTGATGATAGCGTACTGATTGTTCTAAGAATGAATTTAAACAAGCAAGATCACCTACTATGTATATTTGCAAGATTGTATTATACAAAGTAGCGATAAAGGTGTACTTTTTTAAAGTTAAATTATCTTTCTTCACACCTATTATATTCGTTTACACAGGAGTAGAAACCTAGTCAAACATAGCGCGTTCTGACGCCGCGTTGTAATATACAGTAAAACAAACATATCCCAAGTCACATAGAGCGCGTTTTTAACGCCGCGTTAAGTTCCACACGGCGTCAAAACGTCGCGTTGTGATTCTTTACAAATTGTTTTTTTTTTAAGTCTTCGTTAAACAGAACGCATTTTTAACGCGGCGTAGAGATTATTTTACGCTGCGTTGAGATAACTTTGACGCGGCGTTCCAAAAAAAAATTTTGTTTTCAATATTTTGTGTTTGGTAATTAAGTCATTCTGAATTTGTTGTAGAAATTTATTTTATTTAATTATTTTTTTTTTGACTTATTTTGTGTCATTTAATATTGTATTGTTTAAATGGAAAAAAATAACCTAATTGGCATTTAGTGAGAAAATGAAAATCAAGATTCAAATATTAAACGCGCTGCGGATAGCACTCTGTCTGACGTTCTCTAGCGCCGTGTTTAGAATGGTGTGTTAAAATAATCTCAACAAATTATTAATCCTACAAAATTAAAAAGAAAACAATGCATTATATTGGTTTATATTAGAAAATTGTAGACATTATATTTTTCCGTACTAATTAGACCTTGTGTACATGATTCCTTTTTTCGGTATTCCTCCCAAGGCTGCCACAAAGGCTGCTTGCAAAGGCCGATTAAAGGTAAACATTATTCTTGATACATCTTTACCGCATTTATTTGACTTTTTTTTATTCCACAGGGTATGGCCCTGTATTTGGAACCCGACAATGTCGGTGTTGTCATATTCAGTAACGACAAGCTGATCAAACAAGAAGATATTGTCAAGCGTACCGGTGCTAAAATCAATAAAATATGTTTTTGAAAATTTTAATAGGCAATATTATTTTATAATAACACAATAATTTATAATATCATTAACACTATATATTTTGAAAATTTCATCAAGATCCGTCAATTAATTAACGAGAAAGTCTGATTTAAAAAAAACCGGTCATATGGGAGGTACCGTTATAAAACTTTTTCTGGAAAATCCATTAAAACTCAAAAATAGATTTTGCATAGAAAACATCATTCAGAAAGTTTTATCAAAATCGTAGGAGCCGTTTTCGAGAAAAATAAGTTTTTTCATTAAGAGTTATATGGCAGGTACCGTTAGTTTTGGAGCTAGAATGGCAATTCTAAAAACTGTCGGGTAGAGCACTCTAAAAATACTATATACCAAGTTTGAATCAAATCGGCTCAACCGTATAGGCTGTAGATATTGATACGGACAGACAGACAGACAGACAGACGGACGGAATTTCCGGACCCACTTTTTTTAACTTCCTAGCATCGTAATGTCATGTTTAATTGTTTGAATTTTTTTTTTACGAATGCATAACTTGCCTTATAGTCCCTATAAATCGCAAGTAAAAAATGGGGAAAAGAGTGGGAGACAGAACAGAGCCCTGGGGCACACCAGCATTTATTTTGTGGGAATCAGACTTCAATTCGTTAAATACAACTTGTATTGCACGATCCAAAAGATAGCTTCTAATCCAACGAACAAGAGTATTATCGATCCCAAAAGCACGCATTTTCGATAAGATTGCTTCATACAAAACTCTATCAAATGACTTGGAGATATCAAGAGCAATAATCAGATCACCAGAGGAACGGTTGTTTCGGAAACCATACTGACGGTAATGGAGAAGATTTCGATCTTCGAGATATTCCTTAAGCTGGCGGTTAACCAGCGTTTCCATGACCTTAGAAAGAAGGGATGTTAGTGCTATGGGTCGGTAGGAGGAGGGGGGATGGGTCACCTTTCTTAGGGACTGGCTGGACAAATGCTGTTTTCTAATTTTAATTTTGGTGGCTTATTTCAAGCTTCTTCTTTAGTGTTAAAGAAAATGGAATTATATAATGAACGGCAGTCAACGGAACCAGAAAAAAGTCGGTGAAGGAAAAGAATATCGGCAACCAATCTTCGTTCATCTAGAGTTCTCAGATTAATAAGTTGGAGACGGGTATGATATGGAACTAGAATAAAAGGATCTTGCCATTGAAGGCCGCGAAGAGCGAAAAGAAGGAATTGTTTTTGAATGCTTTCTATTCTCGAAATATGAATGTGGTGGTATGGGCGCCAAACTTGAGAAGCATATTTAAGGAGAGGTCTAACGAGTGTTATATAGGGAACGAGTCACATAAGGGTTGCAGAATTCATAAGACCATCGTTTTACGAAACCTAGAGTTGAATTAGCCTTCTTTATTATTTCATCGATGTGTGATCGGAAACTAAGCTCACGATCACATAAAACACCGAGATCTCGGATCGAATCAACAATGGGAATGGATTGATTGGAGAGAAAATATTGACGGGGAGGTAAAACTATGCGTTTACGTGAAAAGGTTATCGATTGGCATTTTTCCACGATCAGTTCCAGGCAATTTTTGCTACACCAAATTGAAAAGCGATCAAGATCTAATTGAATAAGGTTTGAATCATTTACTGAAGAAATGGTTTAGAAAAACTTAGTATCGTCAGCATATAAAGAGATATTGGAATGCTTTATCATCAATTCGATGTCATTAATAGTAAGGATGAAAAGGAGAGAGCCTAAGTGACCACCGAGGCGAGAAATGGATTGGAAAGTGCATTCCTGAAACGCACACTATAGGAACGATTGCTGAGGTAAGAAAATATCCATTTCAAAGAGATCTGTTCGAAGCTAAGAGCCTGCATTTGGATCTACATTTGGGGAAGCAATGTTGTCTAGGGGATATAAGTGACTTACAACGAAAACTTATTAGTTCGTATATGAGGCATTCAAATATTTTAGGGATCTAGGATAGTTTGGCAATGGGGCGATAATTCTTAACGTTATTTTTTGCGTTTTTTTTGTGAATCGGTGTAACAAATGAAGTTGTACATACTTCTGGGTTACTTGGGATAAAGATAAATTCAAAATTTTGGTAAGGGGAACGGAGAGAGTTTGGGAAAAATTTTTTAGAAGAATTTCCGTGATATTATCTGGCCCAAGAGAAAATTCTTCACGTAGTAGACTTAAATTATTTTCAACAAGATTCTTATCGATTGTGAGAGGGAAAAAAGGGCCAGTTGAAAAATTCGGTAAGTACTTAAAATAAGCTTCGTCTGGTTGAAAAGCATCATTGGTAAAGGATTGCTTGAAAGATGAGGCAAACAACCCTGAAATGTGTAGAGGATCGCTTGAGGTTTCACTGTTAAGAAAAAGAGGGGAAGGATATCCATCAGACTTTTTCTATAGTTAACGAATTGGAAAAATATCTTGGGATCGTTAATGAGGTTCGCTTGAGTTTCAACTAGATAACGCTGGTAATGGCTACTATACAGTTCAGTAAATTGGAGATAAGCTCCGAGATAATTAGAATAATCGGTGGATGATAGTTGTCGATCGTTGAAAGAAAAAGAGTATTTAATGATACACTAGAATTCATGGGGTCTGTTGAGAAAATTAGGTCGAGTTGTCTATTCATAAAGTTACAGACACCACTTACTTGGAAAAGGCTTAAATCAGCTAATCGAACGATGAATAGATATTCCTTTTTGGCAGTTGGATTGCATGCGATAAAATGTAATTCATCTTGGTATGCTTTCCATATTAAGTGAGGAAGATTAAAGTCACCAAAAGAAGGATTTCATCTTGGGGTTCACTTAGTGTTATGAGTTCATCAACTGCGTTAATAGCTTGTTCGTATGACTCAATGGGTTGTGCGGGTAGGGTGTAGCAGCAGATGACAAAAATTGCTTCATGGGGAAGACTGATTTTTATAGAAACATAGTCTTTAATCGATCAGGAAGATTTTGATATGAAAGATAAATCAATTGTGTTTTTATCGACGAGTAATACACCACGACTAGGTGAATTGGTGAGGGACTGTTAGGAGCGATAAAATTTACTAGATTCTGATCTTACTCTTTTAGAATGAAGGAACGAAGAAAAGGCGTAGAGATCTTTGGAAATTTGTTTTCAGGATATGTTCAGAAGCTCATGATATTTGTCGTATATCTACCTTAATGGTATCAGATCAGTAGGCATACCTTCCTTTTTTATAGACGCTGAGACATAACTTTTCGTTTTCCTATCTATGCACAAATCGTCAGGTATATCGTGGAGATAGGCTAAGAACAGACGAATGTTGTCCAACAGTTTGTTGTCTCTGACTTTGGAAAGGGCATAGCGGGACTCAATAGAATCAGGGTCTGTTGCGTTAGTTTTACATTACGTGGTAAGAGAGGATCAAAGCAGGGAGGTGGACGTGCATCTGTAGGAGAAAGAGAAGAGTTAGGGTTTAGAATATATTAGCTTACAAAGTTAGGGTATTTTGCCCCTATAGTGAGGTCGAAGCATGGAAATTGAGGAGATTCTGAAGGATTTGAGGAATTTATGGGTGAAGAAGGACAGTCAGGATTGATATTAAAAGACACACGTTGGTGGGCAAGTTTCAGTGTGATTGGTGTTTGCTGGTCTTTCGCATTGGATTTTAGTAAAGACAGTCTTGGCCTAGGTTGGGGTATAGTTTGGGGCTTAGTTCTAGGCTTAGTTAGGGGTGTAAATTGATGCTTTAGTTGGGGTCTATTTTGAGTTTAAGGTTGTGATTTTGGTCGGAATATTGGATGGGGAAAGGTTTGTGAATCCTGCTTTTACAGAAAAAGGTTTAAAGAAACTCGTTTGTCAGAAGGTTTCACCGATGTAGGTGAAGTCTTTCGCTTGAGGGAGGAAAACGGTAAAGCGCCAGAAAAGTTAGGGAAGACACCCATTTTTAAGAAGCAGTCGGGGTCTGGATTCTTATTTTTATTTGTAAAGACTTCCGATTGGGGCCTTTTGGATTTGGGTTTAGGGAAAGGTAGGCTATTGTTTATTATAAGTTGCATATTTCAAAGCTGAGTGAATCCGTTTGGTTGATGGAACATCCATTCGTATCTGGATGGAATCTGGATCTTGAAGCACCTTGATGACATCGGTTGACAATCACATAAGTGTAATGCAAAATTACGCATAAAGTAGGAGCGAATCCAGGTCACATCAGCGAATCGAGGTGAGTTTTTTAATATAAATGAGGAGTTATTGGACGAATCCAGTTTGCTGAATCTTTTATTCCAGTCCGATAAATTCCAAGTATGTCCACATTTAATGACCGTTTCCACTGCCGAAGTTTCTTGAGGTAGTTCAAGAAGATCACTGTCCATGACTTCGGCAGAAAGTATTTCTTCGAAGATTGAAGTATTGTTCCTTTTCAAAATTGGTTGCTTCTGATCGTGAAGGGCATCATTTAGAAAGAACTCCATATTATTTTGGAGATGATTTTGAATACCAGCTGAGATTTTTTCCTGGTTTCTTACAGCTGCACATACAGTAGAGAGTGTGCAGTTTATGTTTTGAAAATTTCGTCTAGCGTTTGGTCAGTAATGGGCGTGGGGAGAAGTGGAACGCGGAACGACGAACTTTGCACTTTGATCTCAAAATCTGATCGCAAATGATTTAAATTGGTGTTCATAACTTTGGCTGATGCATGTGAGGAATTAAGTTTAGATTCCATGTCAGACCAGAGCGTTTTAAAACCCGAGGCCAGAGCAATGCACAAGTCGAGCATAGAATCATGAAGAAGGTTTAAGGATTTGGTGGTACTGAATTGATTTTCCAGATCATTTATTTTAGACAAGCACTGAGCAGAGGATTGTTGTGATTGAGAATTAGACTCCTCAACACTTTTAAATATGAGATCAAGTTTTTTGGGTAGGTTTAAAATCTTTTTTTGGGTTAAAGAGTTTTCATTAATAACTGATTCACTAATCGCAATCATAATGTCACCGACTGAAATATTCTTGCACTCATCACAATATAAAATAAAGTTATTAATGTCTTTTAAGTAAACACTCGCTCTTTTAGTAATACCAATGCAGGAGGGATGAAGGGATTTGCCACAGATACCGTTGCATTTGAGTAACTCCGCGGTTGCGTCAGCGTTGCTACACATTGGATTGGCACACGAAATTATTTCGATAATTAAGTAATGTGCGTCAGTTATAATTTCAACACTCAGCAATCAATGCAGGCCGCGGAAAATGAAACTTAGTAATGTAGGTCACGAGCAGTAGGCGAAAAATTGAATTTATTATTATTATTGATTTTTTATTTTATTTTATAAATTGTGTCGTGATGCTAGAAATGGGCAAAAAACACAAATCCTTTTTTTTCGGATTTTGCAAAAACGAAAATTGCAGAAAAGAAAATTAAGGGACCTATTTAAAAACACGTCCGATCGGTTCTGAGGGCAATTTCTGGAAAGATTCCAGAAGAGTAGGAGCGATGGAAAAGCTATACTAGTGTGGAAGAACACCTCTTCAGAAGAATCGGGGGTATACTATCCGAGTCAGCGGATTTGTATATATCGAGATCCTTGAGAACTCTTGCTACTGTACGAGTGCGGAAAAAATCTGACCCATGGAAAAATATAAATTCTCAAGTACAGGAGGGGCAACGTTACTGTGAGGCAGCGTGTAGTTGGGAGCCAAAGGGGCGGCGAGCAAGTTTGAATTCTCTAAAAGTAAAGAATTATTTTATTATGGTTGATGAGCGTTGGAAACGAAGATGTTGAGGAGTTTTTAATATTTTTTACAAATGACCAAACATTTTTACTGCCTTTGGGACACTGCAGAACTTTTTTCCGTAATTTTTGGTCATGTCAAATTTGATTCTTTAAATAATGGAGTTGCAGGTGTTCCTTGCTTGCTTGTGCTTTTCCGATTATCCTCTGTAGGGTTGACTTTGTAAGATCGGAAACTTACTTCTTTGAGCCGGATAGCTTCTTAACACTCAGAGTTAAACCAGGACTTTGCTTTAGGCTTAATGCTTTTTACTCTGTTATCTATTTACCGCAAGCATAGGATGGTCATACAATGCCTACAGTAGATAAGAAAGAGGCAGTTAAGTTCAGAGGTCATGGGACAGATAAGAGGATGTGTTTGCGACGCGAATGTGTATTATTTTTTTTCTTCCACAGCGCGAGTGGGTATATTTATATGTCCTCCAACGATGCGAGTGGGTATTATTTTGTTTTTTTGTTCCTTACAACACATGGGAGGGGCATTTTTAATTTTCTCAAACGAGTTTGTATATTTTTAAACACTCGCGACAACAATGCGCAAATTATTTTTTTTTTTTTACTTTTATTTTCGTTTATTTGTGCGCGAGTTATAGTTCCAAGCCGTAGTCCTTGAAAATAAAACGATTTCGAATTCGGGCCGAGCTTCGCCGTAACACTTTATTTAAAACAATGAACAAATTCTTAATAATTTACATAGGGTTTTTATAATTTTGTTTCTGTTACTTGAGAATTTGTATTGCATTCGCATTCTTTTAAACTTATGAGAAAATAAATTGAAATGAAATGTTAAACTTTTTATTTAAAAGAACAAAATGTATCTACTTAGTATTTAAAAGAACAAAATGATTCACAATTGAAAAAAAAAATAAAATATTGAATTACATGTGTATATATGTTATATTGGGTTTTTCAACAAGGACGCTATAAAAGTAAAGCGAAGTAAAAAGAAAGCCCAAATGTGTCTCTCACACGTCGTTCTCAAGCGTTGGACATCTCTGTGACGTCGTTGTGGCGAATTTTGCGAAAGGACCTTGGCCTACATCCTTACAAGATTAAATTGACGCAAGAACTGAAGCCGCTTGACCACCAGAATCACCAGAATCGTCGTATGTTCGTAAATTGGACTGAGCAACAACTTGAAAATGATTCGGATTTTCATCGAAAAATCATCTTCAGCGATGAGGCTCATTTCTGGCTGAATGGCTTCGTCAATAAACAAAATATGCGGTATTGCTCAGGCAGCAATCCACACGTACTCCATGAGTCATCATTGCATCCCGAAAAAATTACGGTTTGGTGTGGTTTATGGGCCGTACTTCTTCCGTGATGATCAAGACCGACACGTTACTGTGAATGGGGATCGCTACCGTTCAATGATAACCGAATATTTTTGGCCAATTGGATGATATGGACTTGGAGGACATGTGGCTCCAACAGGACGGCGCCACAAGCCACACAGCGAATGTCAAAATCAATTTATTTGAAACCAAGTTTGGAATTGAAACTCGAAATTTTCAATTTCAAAATTATAACTAATGCGCGGCTTGTATACATTATATATAAGCATTCCTAATCGGAATCGATTTTTTTTTTTAAATAGTAACACAAGTGGTTCTTTAAAGCGTATTAAAAAGCAAGAACAACACTATCTATAAATAAAAAAAGAACAAAACACACTGGTTAACAGTATTATTAAAATTAATACAGCTATACACCTCTCTGTCTCTCAACAGTACCTATTTGCATATGATATTTAAGGTCTATTTGCAAAATTGGGCACGGTCGTACGTTTTTTTTTATAATGATTTTTTTATTGATCTTTATCTTATAACTACTTAAATGCTAGACAAAAATCTTAAAACTAGCTAAAACTATCAACTTAATTTACTTACTATGCGGGCGCTCTAAATTAATCTCTAACTTAATTTTCATTGATTTTCGGCCTCAAAATAACTTAATTTTATCTTATCTATAACGGGTTTTATTTTTTACCCAGAAACCCCAGAAAAATGGTCGTACGTACTTGCTCTTATATGCGGTCACAGCTTCGAATAAAATTTGAAAAAAGATTAGATTTTTGTTTACTTAATTTTTTTCGAAAAAAGTACGTAAAATAGTTTTCAGCGATATAATTTAAACGCTGTTTTCCTTCTTTAAAAAAAATTAAAAGTGAGAATTTATTTTTCAAAATCGTAGGAAGGATTTTTTAATAAAACGGTTATATTAAACAACTTGTTTTGAAAATTAAAACAAAAATAATTAAAGAATGCAAACTTAAGCACAAAAATAACATATGTAGGTAGGTACATTTAAAAACAATAACGATTTTTCAAAAAATAAAAATAAAAAAAATTAAAATACAAAAAAAAAGTTATTCGGAAATATTTTTATTTTAAATTGTTTTTGCTACCTACATCTTCCCAAATATCAAATTTTATTATAATCGGTTCATCGAAGAAAAAAAAACGGTCATATGCTGAGTACCGTTCTCAAACCACCAATATAATTTTTTATTCACTAAAACAAAAAAGCACAGTTTTTCTTCATACACATTTTTGGAGTCGTTTTCGAGAAAACTAAGCTTTTACTTAACGGTTATATGACAGGAATCGTTAAAATTTGAGTTAAAAAAAAACTTGGAAAATCCTCTGTAGAATGTCAAGAATGTCATAACCCTCTGTACTAAATTTGAAGACAATTGGCCTAACGGTTTAGGCTGTAGTCCAAGATAGATACGAACAGACAAACATAATTTTGCCAGTAATTCAAATATGTTTCTCTGTCATCGTAGTGCCATTTTTTGATAATTATCAAATCAATTAATCTGGACGAATGCATAGCTTGCATTATAGTAACTATAATCGCAAGTAAAAAGTATGTACTGTCTTTATGTGAGACGAAATATTGAAATTTATGTATAAAACATTTTAAAATCCAACTTGTAACCACTTAACAATTTTTAACTGGTACGTTAAGTTTTTCTAACAATTTAACAATGATTTGTTAAATTTTATTTATATTTTTAGCTTTGTGGAACAGAGCAGAACATTGGAAAATTATTAATTTACCAATTGTTAAAGTTTGTTGCACAATTGTTAACGTCCATTTTTCTTGTAGCTTTGTGGTACACAAATCTTTGTAATTTGTTAAAATGTGTCTCTTGTACAATACTTGTAGTTTAGTGGTACAGGCCCATCATGTCTTCAATATATGTAAATGAATTTATGAAAAAATTTGTTACCGTTAAATCTTTAAAAAGACATTTTTTATGTTGTTAGTATTTTTAAAAGAACAATATTTTTTTGAGATTTAAGCACTCTATAGTACTATCAAGATGGGTGTTTCACCTAGCATCATCTAGTTTCGCTATCTTGCTATTTCTCTTTGTAGACTTTTGGTCGGGGAGATGAATTCAACACATATGCAATGTTAGAAAGAGACAGAACGGGAAAGATGTATTTAAAGTGTTAGCAGTCAGAAGGAAGCAAATTATCAAGTCTTTTTAGTGTTATTTTTAAATCATTTGCGTATCGCTGAAAACTGGTATTGAGGGATGACGAAATATTCACACAGTAAAGGAGTGCAAAATGATTGACATTGAATTAAGCGCCTTAAGGCAAAAGATTTTGATTTTTTTTGCCAAGGAAACTCTGAAAAATGCAAACAAAGAGATAAAATTAAATTCTTACATACCTTCTCAATATTTTGGAAATTTGTATAAGGGAGTGACATATGTACCATTAACTCAACTAAACAACAATATAATTAAAACCGACAAACAAGACAACACTTTATAAAGTCTTTCAGTATTGAATTTAAAAAAATAAGGGATCGATCAAAAACTTCTTAATAAAAAATTCCTTATTACGGGCGCCCTATTTTTTGAAAAATGCGCTCATGATTTTACTCTGTCTTTAGACAAAAAAGAAATAATGAATGTTATTTTCTTATGCAGCTTCGCTAGCAATATACATCCCATACCCTGTATATATGTATAATGTATGTACGCAACTCGTATTCTGTATCTTTCTTGATTGGCATGGATTTGTTCGAAGAATTTGCATATATGCCTGCCATGTTTGATTATTATATCAAGTTTTTTAGTCTGCAAAATAAATTTGAGTTGAAGTACCTACCTAGTTATTTATTTTACAAATAAAACACATTTAGTGCAGATGTTTGTACCTATGTTATTGCTTTTGAGTATCTTCAAAAAATGGTTAACATTTTTCGAGCCGAAAAATAGAAATTTGAAAAATAAAAAATTATTCTGGGTTTCTTAATTTTTTTGAAAAAAAAAATCACGGAAACATAGACCTTACCAATGAATTTTTGTAAGCAGTAGAATGCCATTTTGAATAAACATTAGCTTTTACTGTTCTTTCTTTCAATAGAAATGTTAAAAGCAACCTACCTACGTTTAAATACAAAATAAATCAATACCTTATCACGTTCGAAATTGAACAATATACATTTAAACTGTAAACAGTCAAATCCGAATATGGCAATATTGGTATGTGATTTCGGTATAAGCTACAGAAATAACAAAATTTTTTGAAAAATGCAAAATTCAAAAAATAATTGAAAACACACAATCTTGGTTTGTTTACGAAAAATCAAAGGGAAATCCAATAATTTTTGTTTCCCTTACTCTACCATACCATATGGTCTAGGTCGCTTTTTGAACCTTTCATTTTACAGAGGCCGTATTTTAATTTTGTTCAGCTCAAATATTAACGGTACCATATAACCTTTAAGTTATAGCGAGTTTCATTGAAGATAAGATTTGCTCTTTCTGTCAAAAGATTTGATCTTTTTCAGTTTTGAGAGTTTCATTGCAAGAAAAAGAGCAAATCTATATCAAATCTCAACACAAAAGATTTGATCTCTGATGGGGTGGCAGATTTGATCTGAATGCACATATACATGTAAATAGTCTTCGGTCAAACGTCAAATGGAAAATGTTTTGTTATTTGTTGTTTGTTGTAAACTTGTGCCAGCCTATATTTAGCAATAAAATTAACAAATATTCGTAAAAGAAACAAAACAGTAATACAAAATGTTTGTGAAGTCAGAAAAAACCAAAATGGGATTTTGAGTGAATCAACAACTGTGCATAGACATTCTTGCGTTCCGTCAAAATACTGTGTGTGCTCGTCAGATAATCACCAATGCTACGATTAAATCGTGAATCAAGTTTCATTGAAAAGACCAAATCTGAATTTTGAGATCAAATCTTTAAAATTTGAATGAAACTCGCTATTAGTTAGTAAAGCTTATTTTTCTTGAAAACGGCTCCAAGGATTTGAATGCAAAAAAACTGTGTACTTTTGGAACTGTGGTTTATATTTTGGTGAACAAAAAATATAAGTTTAGATTTTGTGTTTCTGTTTTCATAATATTTGAATAAACAGTTGGTAAGCATACCTTCATTTGTGTGAGAATTATACCAATTTATAATGCCCAGTATGGCAACCATTTGAGAGCTTTGAAATGGTGAGAGCTTATTGAAATCCATAACAGTAAGAGTGAAAGACAAATATCCTATGTTCCCTGTACTGAAAATATAGAGTATAGATGGTGCATTTCATATAAAAAAAGGTAATTTCTAAGCTACCCAATATCTAGATGGCGCCACCGTGAAAATATACCTGATACTCAGATACATGCTGCAAAGCATTTTAGTTGTTGTATACTGTTGAGAAACAATAAGAATATTGACAGGGAACGAGTGAAACCAGTTCTTGATTCGTTCGTGTGTCGAATGATTTTTTTGTTGAAGAGCTATATTGGCTGGGGTTGTTTTTGGTTCGTTCTTGGCAGACATACTGCCAGATCGAATTTTTTTTTTCTTAAATGGGATGTTGTTTTCTTGTGCATTGTATGTGGCAAATGGAAGAAAGGATACTTGAATATATGTATGTAGGTAGTTATTGGTTATGTATGTAGATTTAATTTTATTTTGTAGGTTTAAATTGTTTACGTAGGTGATAGACACAATTACATAAATATGTACTTATGTACACTGATCCAATTGCCGCAGGTGATATTCACGAACACAATGTTGTTAATCGTTGAAGAAACTATTATTCAAGTTGACATTTTTGGTTCATTTTATTGAACACATATTCTTCAAAATTAGTAAAATAAATTTTTTACTTGCGAATAAAGGTACTATAAGGTTTAGGATTTCCGATGATAAAAATATTGAGATAAAAATCAAACAGAAGCTCTAAAAAAGTCAATGACAAAAAATGTCCTTCTGGATGTATAAAGAGCTGCAGCCTAAACGGGTTAAGCAATTGCCTTCAAATTTGGTATGTGTGTATCTTTTTGCATTCCTCAGAGGGGAAATTGAAAATTTATATTTTAATAAACTGTTGTATATTAATAAACTCTAAAAAACTGCATACCAAAATCTAAAAAAAAAAAACTGAAAATAAAAACAGAATTTTATCAAAACCCACAATTTTCGAAATACCTACTTTTTCATAAATTCTTTGTTATTTAACACGTGTCATTGCGTACGCGTACTTCATATTTTACTAAAAACCGTTACGGTTTTGATACTTTTTATAAGTTTAAACTGTGTTATTTTTAACGTAAATGTTAATTGGTTTTGTCAAAGATCTTGCCTTCCAATGTAATTAGGCACATAAGTGCAAGTACTTGCTACCCATTCGTGCTAATTTTTTTTCAAATGCTATCTGAGATGTTGTCCAAATAGACGAATATTTGTCACAACGTTCTGACAACAATTCTTCTATTTTGAGAATCCATTTTGTGAATCCAAATACATATTCCAATAAACGAATAACAAAGATAGAAAATAGGGGATTATCTTAAGATAATGATGGTTAGGGATACCAGCTCTAAAGTTTCGATATAATGTTTGGGACAGCCAGTAGGTATACCTAATAAAACAAATTTATAAAATCAGGGTCCCTGAACAATCAGGTAAAACTATTAAGCACCTAAAAATGCCCAAATTTGCATTTCTTGTTGTGGGGGTTGGTAGTACTCCTTGCCTGGTAAGGCTTTCGCCCCAAACTGTCTGGATAGGCTTATTACCTAAACACGCCTCGCCTGTACTTCCTGTTAAGTGAAAATGGAGTGGTTTTAGTAGGCAGCCCCTTGTTGATGGTAGGCATTTTAGTCTTCGTCACTGATAGTGTCAATAATCAGTAAGTCGAGGTTGTCTCCTCTATAAACTACTACCTGAAACTTTTATCCAACTTTTTTCACAAATAAGGGAAAAAGGAGGCAACACTAAAAACCCTTTCCTGCATGAATTAAATTATCTTATCGCAAAAATAATGATGACAAATTTATCTCAGTTCCCAAACCTGCAAATTTTGCTGATTATGGACATCCTAACATTGACGCAAAGAATCCAGACCGTTCAAAAATCGAAGAAGAAATGCCAATGCCATCAGTTTAATCTGGTCGGTTGTTTTTGAAAAAAATATCTTCAAACTCAAAAAACACAAAAAAATGTATTTTCCTAAAAACATGCAGTTTCTTTAATTATTAAAAGAAATTTGAAGAAAAATGGAAAAGCCATCCACAAAAACCACATATATAAATCAGGATTGCAATGGGCAGCATGCCCCATACTATTCTCATGGTCATATTCGAAGGCACAATAACTCACACTTGGCACGTTGCACATTGCACAAATCATACTCCCTATATTTTGTCAAAAAATTGATTTTTCCTTTTGAAATTTAAATTTTCATGTTTTTTTCAAGCATAAAAAACTATTTGAAGATGACGTTTCCAAGCCCAACATATATACTAATTTTAATCTTGATTTAGCAGGTTGACTAAGAAGGTCGGTAGCCGTGTTGGCTCTTGATAGTTCGGTTAGCTGGTTCAGGATCAATTAGAGTGGATGTTTTTAAGAAGGATATCCTAGTATTCCAATGTGTCTTAACTCGTCAAGTAATATGAGAACAGCGATGAGTATGCTTGATTAAAATACTTTATTTGAAACGTATAAATTAGTTACTAATACATTAGACAATTTCTTTAATAATAAGAAAGGCTTAGAGGTATTTTTGCGACTGAACCAAAGTGTAGTACGATGTGCGTGACTGTAGCGGAGTTATAAGAATGTTCCTCTGGTAGTTTATCCAGTGGTATTTATACTGTGTGTGTACATGACTTCTTGTTATCTTCTGGAACTGGCGTACGTGATATATTGGTATTTTTTGTGATGTTTGGTTAATCTACTGATTATGTTTTATGGTTCCTCTTGGTCCGTATGCAAATACTTTTATCGTATTGTAACTTTCCTTGGTGTCGGATGTAAATGTGCTTATCTGGTTGGTGCCGTTATCTTTGTTTAAAGATGACCTCATCCAGTTTTGGGTGTTGTGTTGTGTGTTATTCTAGCGAGAATACTCCTCTTTGGGTATGCTGTTGTAGCGGGATCATAACCTACTTATATTCTTGTTCAGAATAATGAACTGTACAACATATTTTAAATTCAAGGTGATCGGAGGTGATTCCCCTAAACTGTACCATTACCGAGCTCTTTTATAACAGTTATATATACAATTGTACATGCCAGTTACCCTTAGTATTTGAGCTTTGAAAAAAGTCCTTTCTGGAACTTCAAGATAAGCTTATGTTCTAAATTTGAAGATAATTTTAGCTCAACTGTTCAAGCAGTGGTTTTAAATACAAGCGTTCAGAGAGACAGAACTTTGCCACAAACTCAAATTTATTAATTATCGTAATGTCATTTTTTTATAATATCATTATCTTTTTATCTAAATGAATGCACAACCCATATAATACCTATTACCTATAACCGCAGTAAAAATGAAAAAAAAATTAAATAGCTAAGCAAAATGTTAATTAATAAATGGAAACTTATAAAATTAAGAAGGAATTAATAAGAATATGTACATAGGTACCTACCTATAACAATTTATAAACTGATTTTTTTAAATAATCAAGATTTTACCTTACTCGAACATCAAGTTGGCTTCATACATTTTTTTTCTTTACCTTGCTGAGAATAGAAAAATTAAACCAAACCAAATCAAATATACCTACATACGTTATTTCGGCGAGATAAGCCGTGGTTGCGAGCATGACACTGCTGCCACAGTGGACATTCTTTCCCTTCCTGTCCCCTCCTACATCTTTCCTGAATCCATTTTTACTTCCTGTTACAGTATCCGTTCCCTCATTTGATAGGAAGGCTCATCTCTATTGACTAGTCCCAGGCATTACCTGTATATCTCACTTCCAGCTCCTACCTATTTCTCATACAGTATTTGCTCTTCCAATTCCTACCCTGCTTCTTTTTTTCGCGTTCGATCCACTCCTACTTCTTAATCTATCCTTTCCTAATCCTATCTCTCATGTTATGTATACTATCTTAATCCCTTTAAAGCTTTAATTTCCCAAATCCACTATCCTATTCCACTACCTGCCTAATTGTTAATGGCAAAATTAAGTGAACAAATGGTTAGGACCACAGAAACTTTGAAGATTAATACAGAAGCACGTATCTTCGTTTAATTAAACAATAACTTTTCGTTCGTTTTATCACCTCAGCTGCCAAGGCAAAGACAACAAAAAAAAAGACATTCCTCAAGTTTACGAGGTTCATTTTTTCACTTTATCCGGCAAAATCATGAGATAAATTTATAAAGTTCGCATAAATAAATTCACAAATTTTGACAGTTCATTTACGAGAATATACATTCACGAGATTTTTACGCTTTATCAGGGTTTTACGCGATTGCATGAATACCGCTAATATTTTAAAACACAACCGAGAACTAAAATCAAAACAAACAAAGTGGCAAAGACCTACATCACAGAAAAAAATCCAAACTTTCATTTGACAGTACGGCGTAATCTTGTTTATATCCATTCATTGAATAAAGCAGCGTTCACACGCAGACAAGGTAATGGGGCAATAATCAATTGTCTTTTCCGAGCTTCTTCAACGGGGTTGTATGACGTCGATAGATAGCTCAGAGATAGCTCGGAGGACAATAGAATGACAATTGTCTTGTCCTGGAAACAATTGTTCACATGGAACAGTGATTCTCTTTTCCCATTGTCTTGGCCTCTGCATTGTCCCATGTGAACCCCGCTTAAGAAGAACAGGAAGACGTGTTGTGTATATACAGTGAACGTGAGTTAAGCTAATCAGTTATACATGTAGTAGTAAATATCAGCTCTTCCTGTCACTTTGGCTAGGCAGTAAATAAAAAAAGTCATTCGAATTTTGGTAATTGTTAATCCAGAGATATTAAGCTTTATAAGTTTTATTAAACAAGTGATTTAGTGAGAAAATTGTATAATTTAAAAAAGAAAAACAAGAATCAGGATGAGCTGCATAGTTAAAACTTGTAACACCAGCGTTTTTAAGAGGAATCAACACATTTCTTTTCACAAGTAAGTATTGTTTTATTTAGAACGTAAAGCGGTGTGGAATAGTGTTTTAAATATATTTTAAATATTGTAGAACAATTGAGAACAGTTCTTTTGTTCTATTTGTGGTATTAAACAATGAAAATAATAATAATAATAATACATCTTCAATGGATAAAATTTACTTTCTATCTGTCAAATGAGAGAGTTGAATTAATTAATTGACGGAAAAGAGACAATGTTAAAAAGAATCATTTAGGACCGTATAATTATAAATACGCAAACAGAATTGATAGGTAAAACTATTTTTGAAGGACAATCAAAACCTCTGGTCATTTTAGCATTGTCTCCGAAATGATCATAGAAATCTTCTTAAAAACAAGATACTTTTATATAGCGTCAAAAAAATAATGAAACCTTATCAATAAGGACAAAACTTAAAAAACAATACATATAAGTGGAATGTAGCTAACAATATACTGTGACTGTAACACAAACAATTTTTATTAAAAACCGAACTCAACAAACAATACATTTCAGGGGAATGTTGCTAATTAAATTGACAGAATTAGTAGAATTTGAGATAAGAAAGAAAAACCTGTGATAAAAAACAAAAAATTTAAGAAAAAATAATAACGAAAATTCTATTGAATAAAACTAATGATTTTAAGTTAAAATATTTATTTAAATTTTAATTACAACATTTATTTATTAAAATCGTGACGCGCGTTTCGGACTTGTGTCTATCATCAGGCTAATAAATACTTTTTTGCCATTGTTTTAATTTTTTTTCTTTAATTATTTGTTGTTGTTCGCTATGATGTGGAATAATTTATTTTAATATTATATAGTGTTGTCTTCTTTTATCTTGGGTTTTAATTGGTATGTAATTGTACAAAAACTTTCATTAAAACATTTAAGTAGAATGTAGCTAGCAAGATAACAAAACACTGTGATATAACAATTTTGACAAAAAAAAATTAATCATACAATACATTTCAGGGGAATGCTGCTAATAAAATTGATAAAAACTGTGATAAATTGATTAAATAAAACAAACCTAACTTTAAAATTAAAAAAAGAGGTGTCGCTATTTCACTTGTTTGTATTTTCCAGATTTTTGTAACACGTAAGTTTTATTAATAAAACAAATCCAATTCTATTTTACAGTAACTATTTATTTCCATTACACGCTTTATAACATTATAGTTGGAGCCCCACGATGGTTTTTAATCTTCTGCACTCAGCCCCAGTGTTAATACTTGTGTGTATGTGATAACTCATACTATTAAGAAAGAGGCTTCATTTATTTTCAAAAACACGTCTTCCTGTACTTCTTATTCAATGAACAGGACCAATATAAATCACTAAAGGTTTCCTATAAATTTACTATAACTTTTTGACATGTACTTGGGCACATTTAAGTGCTCCAATTTAATCATTTAACATAGACAAAAACCAAAAGAATACCAATATAAAATAAACAAAATAAGAAAACAAATATTCTGTGCCATTTACTAGAAAACGAAGATTTATGTAAATCCATATTCTGATGCAATAAATTTATAATTATATCCTTTTTTTCGCGCACATAATTTATGTATACTATAATGTAATGTATGAAAGGGGCCTTAAGCCAATTTCACTCTCTCCTATTTTTTTCGTGGTTGGCCAGCTTGGCCGGAAAAGGAGAATCACATGTTGTAAAACAGAGTATTGTAAGCGGAACGATGAATATTTTTGAGCAGCTTTGTTTTTTTTTTAAATAAGTGTTTTGTAACCCAGATGTGGGGTCGAAATAAAAGTAAGAAATTAAATGATAAAAGCAAAAAAAAAACACAAATGGGAAAAATAAACAAACAATCGATGGTTGATGAACTGACAGCAGCCGTAGTAGAATTTGCATAAAAAGTTACAGTAACCCTAACCCAGTTGTACGAAGAGTTACCCAGTCAGGGCTGCGAAGATGGAACTGGTGGAGAGGAGGAGGTAGGCCCGAGAAAGATACGAATATCGAAGAAAAAGCACTGTACCTGGAATCGAACCTGAAAGTTATTAAGCTGGAGCACGAGATTGATGTGCTAAGGCAGCAAATAAGTGTTCTGCAACCTGGCGCCAAAACCTCCAGCCACTGCATACAAATAAATTTTGAGCACTCGAACTTGCACTGATTCCATTCACCGGCAATGGCAACTATGGCATCCGCAAGTGGTTTAGGGAGTTCGAGCTATATAGTTCATCACGTTCGAATGTTGGCCAACCCGAACAGTGAGGATGATGTTGCAGATCTTAAAGATGCACTCCAAACGGTAAGTGTTGCTTTTTCAATTGATCATGTTCGGTGTACTAGAAACATGAATGTTTTTTCTCTTGGTACTGGTAGCGCGATTAATATAATCCGACGTTCTCTTCTTCCAACCGAAGAACACCTACCAGACGTCCTAAAATCAACCAAGTTTGTGGGGATTGGAAAAATAAAAATCCATCCCGTTGATTTTAGGATGTACATTTTTGAAAACATTCAATATACAATTAAGGCAAATTGATGTTAAAAACCTTAATAACAATTTGAAGTCGAATAAAAATCCATTTCCTAAACATTCGTGTCAAAATGTACTCGATTTGGTTATTTTGACTGAAGTAGTTAATAGTCACAATAACCCGACGTCCTCATCGCATACCAGGAGTGCAGTTTCCGACGACAGTAGTGTAGATAACCAAAATTCCGTTAGATAGTGCTAATGTAAGTTCTGGGTGTCAAAGTGTCTCCACTTAATGAATGAATTTGACTTGCAAATGATGGCAATCGATGTAGAAACTTTAAATGAAGTTTTGTGCCGGCTTTATGAGAAAGGAACTGAGGTTAAATAGGTGTAAGTTCGGGTATGATGCAATAGAATATGTTGCAACATGCATCCAAAAATCGAACCCCATAAAATTGAATTGCCGATTGCAAAACACCCACGACGGCAAAAAACATAGATCGATATGGAAATGGCATAAATTGGGAGATCATGAGTCTCACCACTCACCATGCCGAGCTTAAAAACAATCCATCGCTATAGTTATTTTTGTCAGCCTCCAATGCGACATTTTCATCAATGCTAATTGGGAGCTCATGAAAATTCTTTGGCCCGCCGCCAATGAATGAATGGAGCCATTAGCTGTTGGGTCTATCCGAAGCGAAAAATTGACGATGATGATGCTGTGTTGGTGCTTTTCCCAATTTGTAAAGCGTATGACAGAGTTTGAAGCTAAATAAAATTTAATTTTGATTTTAAATCCTTATAAAGGAAACAACACAGACTTTTCTTTTTATCGTTAGCAAGAATCATTTAGTGGTTTTTAATAGAGATTTGTTTGGTTCTCCTTTTTGTAAAGGTCCCGACGGCATTTGTAAATATTTTCTTCGCGACAATTTGGTTGACCGTGGAGGAAACTATTTTTTTTCTTTTTTTTTCCTATTATCCTTGCGAAAAACAGAATATCTGGGATATTTATTCAATGCGTCTGGTATTCGACCAACAAACGCTCATATTCTTTCTATAGAACAGTACCCGATACCTCAAAATCAAAAGGGCTTACAATCATAGCTTTGATCTTGAAACACTAGCAATTATATATTCTTTATGAAGGCTTAGGGTATATCTAGAAGGAATACCTTTTAAAATTCTGACTGTAACTATTTGAACCTCACGTTGAATAAAAAGCATGTTAATCCTAGGATTTCCAGATGGGCTTTAGAGCTTAAAATCTATAATTATTATGTGCTTCGTTAGAAAAGAATTTTAGCTACTACAGTCGACCCAGGCGTGTCATTACGGATCGAGGTACATGTTTTACATCTTTAGAATTTTCAAATTTTCTGTTAAACCAAATAAAAGTAGCTGTGTCTTTTCCACAAGCTTACGGCCAGGTGAAAAACGTAAATCGAGTTATTAAAGCCATGTTGATTAAATTGAACGAATGTGTGAACCACGCAGATTGGTCAAATAAGCTGTCAGAAGCTGAATATGCCATCAATATTTCGACATATAGTTCTACGAAAGAATTACCCAGCAAACTACTCTTTGGGGTAGAGCAACGCGGTAAAACAGTCCATGAGCTAACGGAGCATCTGAGTGATAATTTTAACCATACTATTGAATGTGATTTGGAAGAGATTCGTGTTCGCGCTTCTGATTCTATAAAAAGTTCGCAGGAATATAATGAACAATACTTTCTGAAGCACAGTGCACCGGCAAAGTCATACTCGGTAGGATATTTGGTTGTAGTAAGGCATATTGACACCCCAATAGGAGCAAATAAGAAATTCACCATATGTAATACACAAGGTCTTATCACATGACTACTACGTTATAAGAGATGTCCAAAACTGTCAGTTAACACAATTACCTTATGATGGTGTAGTCGAGGTTGTGCGACTGCGAGATGGGTGACACCTGAATGGGAAACAGGGGCTCTGACTGCTGACCACGAGGAAGCACACACCGATTAAATACTTGTACTCAAAATGTGATCGTGGTCAATCACATAGTCAGATTGGCCGAGTTGTAATGTAATAAAGTATAAAGGGGGCCTTAAACCAATTTTATACTACGTGTTCATTAGAGCCGTAATTACCTCATTTCAAAATTTGCAGAAAAAGTGTTTTCATCTAAGCTTGCTTATTTCGTTTAACACTTTTTTACTTGGTACCTTAAGGCAAGTTAAGGATTCTTGAAAATAAACAAATCAGACAAAAATCAAACATGAAATAACGATCATAGAGAACCTCAAGAAAATTGGTGACAATAACTTCAAATAACTAGCCTTGCACTGTGATTAGGCACTAAAGCAAGTACGTACGTCCTCTTTACTTTTTATTTTCTTTTTTGACTTTTTAAGTTGTCAACTTTGACGTTTGTTATAGAACCTTTTTCAATTGTGATTCAATTGTTTTCAAATAAGGTGTGTTTGTTTTCAGATTTCATAAATTGCAACCTAATTTGGCCTTATGAAAACATAGTATTACTCTCTCCTCTTTTTTGTTCGTGGATGACCAGCTTGACCGGAAAAGGAGCGTCACATGTTGTAAAAAAAGAGTATTGTAAGCGGCACGATGGATTTTTTTAATTAGCTTTGTATGTGAATTATTTTATTATCTCATTTCCATCTAATTTCGACGAAATGGGTCGCACGTATTTGCTTTATATGCCCAATCACAGTGGAAGGCTAGTTATTTGAAAGAAAACAATTTACATTTACGTAGAAATCATAGACAGGCAGACAGAGATTTCTTGCCAGCAATTTTCTTGGGCTTCTCTATGATCGTTAATTCATTTTTGATTTTATCTAAATTTTTTTATTTTCAAGAATCCTAAACTTGCCTTAAGGTACCAAGTAAGAAAGTGTCAAACGAAATTAACAAACTTAGATAAAACACTTTTTCTGCAAATTTCGAAATGAGGTAATTTCGACTCTAATGAAAACGTAGTATTAAAATATTATTGTTTTATATATTGTATAAACATTTTCTATAGTACTCTGATGGTGGTCATTAATCGTCTGGCCATCTTCTTGGTTGATTCGAAACTAACTCTAAATAGTAGAGACGAGAACCCTTACCGATATTTTACCAGTATTTAATACACTTTTGTTATCTGTACTTATTCTATATTCACACCAAGCACGACTCATTGCGACTTGATTCAGAACTAAAAAATGATGCTTCATGATTGTCTTCGAAATTATTTTTCGTCGTCAAATTAATTAAAATGCAAAACACAACTTAATCTAAATTTAAATATTTATTAAAAACAATTATTTCCAAAGATGTCACAATCTAGAATCCTCTAAAACTTTTTCCTTTTTTCATAGATTCTACAAAAAATGAAATTCAAACAAAACGGGTAACTCGATTCGTAGAAAGAAATTATCAATAACTGAAAAAGTCCAAAGTGAACATTTCGAAAATAACAAAGTAAATATTCTTTAATATGGCTAAATTTTGCATAACATCTTCCCCGGCGCTATTGGAGGCAGCATTGTCTTCATTACCAGAGAATTTAAGACACATATCTTTACCAACGGTCTCTTGAAAGTACTAGTCGACGTTTTCACTTCTACGACTCGAACTTCTCCATCGTCTCCAGGAAAGTCCTTGTGATAATTCCTTTCGAATTAGACTATTGTCTACAATGAGTACTATGTCTCCAACTTTAACGTCTTTATCTTTTGCTAATCATTTAGTACGTCGGTTAAGTGTAGGAAGGTACTCAACTCTCCATCGTTTCCAAAATTGATCAGCTAAATGTTGGGTCGCTCGCCAATGTTTCGGAAGAATTAAATCAGTTTTCCCAAAGGTTCCTATTGGCGCTGAAGCTGAAGAGCGTCCAAGCAAGGATTGATTTGGCGTTAAAGCTTCCGGTTCGTCTGGATGTGTAGGAACGTCAATCAATGGTCTTGAGTTGATTATTTGTTCTGCCTCTGTCATCAGAGTGTATAAACATTCATCAGTAGGGTATTGCTCTTTGAGTGTTGTATTCAAAACTATCTTCACGGACCGAACTAAGCGCTCCCAGCAACCATCCACGTGAGGTGCTGCAGGTGGATTAAAATTCCATGTGATTTGGTGTGTAGACAAACGCTTTCTTATCTCGTCTTGATTGAAGTCTGCAAGGCTTCTTTGGAGCTCCTTTTCTGCTCCTCGAAAATTTGTATCGTTGTCTGAAAATATCTCACGGGGACAGCCTCTCCTAGCTATAAAGCGTCTTAAGGCCATTATAAAGGTGTCAGAAGAAAGATTTGTGGCAATCTCTATATGAACAGCGCGCAATGTCAAGCAGGTAAAATGAACTCCATATCTTATCTCGTGTCGGCGTCCTATTTTTATAGTCATAGGTCCAAAGAATCCACACCAGTAAAATAAAATGCTGGCATCCCTGATGTGATACGAGCTGAAGGTAGTTCTCCCATAATGGTTGATGATGGTTTCGCGGTGTTATTTCTGCATGTATTGCAATCACGTCTTACTCTTTTAAGCCTTGGTCTTACCTTAATAATCCAATATCCTTGATGCAATTCATTAAGAACGCGTTCATGTCCAATGTGGTTTCCTTGCAGATGGTAGTGCCTCACAAGAAATTTCACGTAAGCGTCATTACCAATTTTGGTGAAAGCTTGTACAATGGGCTAGTCTTTTTGATTTCTTGTTTGTGCACCAGCTTATGATAATCTTCTGCAAACATTCGTCTTTGCGATTGTCGAGTCCAGAAAAGCTCGGCATCATGTGTTTTGTTTGCTGTGAGTTCTCCGTTTACATTTCGTCCATTTACAATAAGCTGAAAGAACCGAAGTTGAACTGCAGTGCGTTTTCCTCTTAAATTTTGTCTACTTAGAAAAACTCGTATGAAGCGAAGCATCCAAGCTGTGGTACGGATAAGTCTCAGCCATGATGAAAATCGACGAACGTGTGGTAATTCGAATGTTTGCTCACTAGCGATAACCCCGACAAATTCAAGTAGCTCGTCATCAATTTGGGATAGTGCTAGTTTGTTCTTGGGCCAATTGGATTCTTCATCGTACAAGAACTCAGGTCCAGCCAACCAACGGTTAGTAGGGCTAAGATTTTTAACGCCGCTTCGAGTTGCGTCATCCGCAATATTCAATTTTGTTGGTAGCCATCTCCAGTCCTCTGCAGCTGTCAGCTCCGAATTTTCACTTAGGCGATTTGCAACGAACTGTTTATGACGTGTGCTACTTGATTGGATCCAATACCAGACAGTGGCTGAGTCCGTCCAATAATATGTTCTGTCAAACCTTTTATCCAGCTCGACTTTTAAAAAGTTTGTCAATCTTGCTCCCAATAATGCTGCTTGAAGCTCTAGTCTTGGAATCGTTATGGCTTGTTTGCTTTTGCTGCTATAAAGGAAACTTGTATGTTATTATTGTTTGATGTTCTTACATATACAACAGCAGGGTAAGCTTCTTCGCTTGCGTCCACGAAGCAATGCAATTGAACAAGTGATTCATCAAGGTAGTCATCAGAATAACATCTAGGAATTTTCACGTAGTGTATTTCTTGTAAATTTTGTAACCACCCCTTCCACTCAGCATCAAGCTCTGAACTTAGTTCGTCGTCCCAATCGATTGAAGTCTTCCAAATCTTTTGAAGTATTATTTTTCCAACAATTACAAAGTGGGAGATGAAACCAAGAGGATCAAAAATCGACATTAGTATTTTTAGTGCCTCGCGTTTTGTCGGTGTTCGTTCTCCACTCAAAAAACTTGAATCAACTTTTGAAAAATTAGTACTGAAAGTGAAGACGTCTTCTGCTGTATTCCATACTATTCCCAGCACTCGTTTCAGATGCATACTTTTATCGAAGTTGATTTTCATATTTTTATTGGTGGGCAACAAATGCTGAGGAATAGTTCTGTTTACTTCTGTTGACGTAGTATACCAGTTCCTCAGCTCAAAACCACCACAACTGCGAATTTGTATGATGTCTTTGATGATTACGGCAGACTCTTCATCATTTCTAGCTGTGCCGAGATAATCATCCATGTAATGGTTCCGTTTGATCGTGTTCACTGCTTCTGGATAGTCAGTAATGAATTCATCTGCGTTCTTATCCTTAACATAGATTGCAGTACAAGGTGAACAAGTTGCTCCGAAGTTCATTGCTGTCATCTTGTAAATTATTGGTTCTCCATGTCTTCTATCTTCGCGCCAAAGAATCAGTTGGCTGTAGCAATCATCATCTCGAATCTGAACACGGTGAAACATTTCTTTTATATCTGCAATGAATCCGATCGCACCTTGTCGAAAGCGTAAAAGAACACCAGGTAGTGATTTCAGCATATCCGGACCTTGTAGAAGCATGTCATTTAGTGGAGAGCCGTTGCACTTTGCTGCTGCGTCAAAAACCATTTTTACTTTCCCTGGTTTATTTGAGTTAACTACTGGAAAGTGTGGAAGATACCATTGTCTCTCATTAGGATTCTTAGGAAGTGCAATCTCTCTAAGGTAGCCTTTTTGGATATAGTCACTAATTATGGATTTGTATGCCGATTTTAGGTCATCATCTTTATCCAACCTCTTTTCTAAAAGCAGAAGTCTTTTGAAGGCCATTTTATTGCTGCCATGAGGAAGCGGAACATCGCCAAATCGCCATATTAGTCCAGATTCCCATAGATATTCTTTTTGTGGTTTTTGCTAAGATTTACAGAGCTCTTTCATCATCTAATGATTTTTCAATGCCAGCTTTTGTGGATCCTGTCCCATCCAAAGCCCGATAGGATTTCACCAAGTCATGAAGTTCTATATCCTTAGGGTTGGTTATAGTGTTGGCAACTAAAGCTTTCTTGTCGTGTTGATAACAGGAGCCATCATTGCCGCTTATCGTCCAACCCAACCATGTCTTACTGGCTATAGGTGAATTCCACTTGTCATGAATAAGTTGTCTTGTTGATGATAATAGACCGTTGCTCTCGCCTATGAGTATTGTTGGCTGAATATTTTCAAAGCTGTCAAAGTCGATCTGGCGTAGGTATGGATACTTTTCGGCAATCAACTTCTTATTAACAGTTTGATGTATAAGAGGTAGTTCCTTTACGGTCCTGACATCTCGTAGTTTGTAAAGCTTTGCTCCGTTGAAGGTTCCTCTGATTGATGTCAAAAAGCATTTAGAGTCCAATTCTTCAGCTGAATCTCCGTTGAACCATTTAACGCTGAGTGGTGACTGAATTCCTATTACCTTCATTTTGTCGGCTATGTCAACTTCGCATTAAAGTTAAGGTCGCTCCAGGATCTGACATTAGCGTCTTTATTTCGATGTTACCGTTTTTAAGATAAACTGGCAAAATTCTTAAACTAGTTGGAACATCAGTAGAGGAGCTTTGGGTGCAAAACTCAGTTGATTTCTGTGGTAATGTTCGGTTGATGATGATGTTGTTTCTTGCACCTGTTTATATTGCAGGAGACTTTTCTACGACACGCCTGCATTGAGTGGTTTTTACTTAAGCAAGAGAAGCAAAGTGACGCCTCTATTACAAACTTCCACCTTTCGTCTACGTTCATTTCAGAAAACTTCTTACACTTTTGAACAGATTTGCAGTCTAATGAGCAAACTTTGCACTTAATGTTGTCCATTTTGATTGCTGTATTTACTCTTGCTGACCGTTTTGTCTCTGCTCTAGACGAAGTTGATGTTGAATCCGGTTGTACACGATGAGATGCAGCATGCGACTTTCTTTCTAACCAATCTGCAAAATGTCTTAGATTGGACGATTCCTTGTCATATATAAAATCAGACCACATTATGTGTAACGTTGGTGGCAATTTCTTTTCCAGGTCTTGAATCAGCTGTGGGTTACATAAATATTCATTTTTGTTAAGGAGCTCAATCATACCAGTTAGATTCTCTACTGCTGTAGAAATTTTTATGATTGTCATTGGCTTGTCTTCCTTAGGTGGTAAAATATTCTTTGTTTTCAGAATGAGGGAGTTGTTGATGTAGTCTGGTCGTCCAAAACGTCTTTCCAAAATTCTCATTATTTTTTCGGCACTATCTGGAGAAATGAGAAGCGATCTAACAGCATCGAGTGATTCGTCTTTTAAAGCTACACGAAGTCGGGTCACATTTTCGTTGCTAGTGAATTTGCACATGTTGGTTGTCCGATGGTACTCATTTTTTAAGATTAACCAGTCCTCAGGGTTTCCTCCGAATTTTGGAAGTTCCATTTTTGTTTGTCTTGCCATAAACGTCGCCATCATCTCCATATAAGCTTGTCTAATTTCCTCATTGGACTCACGTTGCCTTTCACTTTTACAGACGCGGGTCTTTTTATTCATTTTCGCAGCGGTTGGTTCCGTTTCGGTTTCTTTAGACTTTAACCTGTTGAGCTCTAATGAAAGGTTTCTTACCATTTCCGACAATTTTGTTATTTTGTCGTTGTTGTTGTCTTCTGATAAGGGTCGGTCTTCTTCATTGTCTGCTAATTGGTCATCAGAAGAAACATCCTCGTTTCTCAGTTGCTGATTTTCCAAAACTGAATTATTATTATTATTATTCCGCAATGCTGAACAAGGTATGCTTTTCCTTATGGGATAGCCAAATTCTTCATCAAAACGTTTGGGCGGAATGCCCTTCGATTTACGTGAACTTGCTCTATTTGTAGACCTTTTTCAAGTGCTTGTTCTTTTGGTTTGAAAGACCACGATATCTTAGAAATTATTTTTCGTCGTCAAATTAATCAAAATGCAAAACACAACTTAATTTCATCTAGAATCCTCTAAAACTTTTTCCTTTTTTCATAGATTCTACAAAAAATGAAATTTAAACAAAACGGGTAACTCGATTCTCAGAAAGAAATTATTAACAAGTGAAAAAGTGCAAAGTGAACATTTCGAAAATAACAAAGTAGATATTCTTTAATATGGCTTAAATTTTCATAAAAATGATATTAACATTGTATATACATACACTGCCATTAGTACTATCATGAAGCATCAACTAAAAAAAGAATTAAAAGATGACACAATCAAAGCATGTGAAGCTAAAGCCAACAAAATTAGCAGATCAACTAGAGGAAGTAAGGTTATTTCATATTATTTAAGTGCATAACATTGCAACATTAAATATAATTTTCAGAGTACTGAAATGTATGAGCTGAAGTTGCAGCTTAAAGATAAGGAATTGGAAGCAATGGCTGCACAGCTAAAAGTTAAGAACATGAATATCACTGATTTTGAAAACAATGATTCTAAGGTTCGGTACTTTACGGGTATCCCAATTTTTGCAACATTAAGTCATTTGACTTTTTAAAGGACTATATATCATCAAGTCCTATGAAGAAAATTAATATTTTTGATACTTTTATAATAACCTTGATGAAATTGCGACTAGACCTACCATTTACTTATCTGGCTTTTAAGTACGGGGTTACAATCAAGACGTTGTCAAGAGTCTTTCATGATAATGTAATTGTGTTCCAAGCGAAACTATTCGCTCTTATTCATTGGCCTGAAAAAGATGCTTTGAAACGAAATACACCTCCGTATTTCAAAAAAGCCCTTGAAAATAATAATACCGCAATCAATGACTGTTTTGAGGTTTTTATTGAAACCCCAGGTAAATTTAAGCAAACGTTTTAACTAACAAAATATATATTTATAGTGAATTTTTAAACATAGGCGATTCACTTGCAAAATCAGAAGTTTTTTTCGTCTTACAAGCATCATAGTAACATGAAGTACTTAATTGCTATATCCCCAGCTGGTGCAATAACTTTTGTTTTCAAAGGGTATGGTGGTAGATGCAGCGATTAAACCGTGGTTAAGAGTTGTGGTTTCACCAGCAACATTGAAGAAGGTGATATTATACTCTGTGATCGAGGAATACTGGTGAACCGTGTAATTGTGGAAAAAGGAGCAACACTTTTAATGCCCGCATTCCGAAACGGTAGAGACCAAATGGATGCTGATGACCTTGAGAGGACAAGAAACCTTGCCAAAATAAGGGTACATTGTGAAAGAGTGATTGGTCTTCTCCATCAAAAGTACCTGATTTTAACAAATCGTCAGCCAATAACAGCTACATCAAAAATAAAGGGCGATGAAATGCACTTTGACTATATTGTTAAAATATGCTGTGCTTTGACGAATTTAAGTCCACCCATAATAAATATAACATAAACAAATGCTTTAATTAGTATTTTTTTATTAAATAATAAATTCAAAAACTTGAACAGAAAAAAACGTATTAACGAAAACAAATTCATACTAATTTAAATAAATAATAGTATTATTTATTAAAAAGGAACAAAAGCAAAATAAGATAGAATAAAAGTTCATTAAACATAAAAATAAGCTTATCAACTAAAAATTCACAGCTTTTTTTTGTCACATAAATATAGGTAGGTATATACATATGTATAAAACTACGTATATTTATCACATTTTTTAAAGATTTGTTTTGTTTAAATAATAGCGTGCTAAAAGCTCACGCAGTACAATATTTTTAAAATATAATTCGGCTTTTAAGACTTCGCTATCAAAAAAAAAATTATCAAAAGGAACTTTAATTATTACCTTAAACAAATAGGAATATATACAAAAGATGCAATGCAATGTTGCGAAGCAGGTTTCCACGGGGGAACTTCTTTGCGGCAGTAGAAGGGCGGCGGCACGCTTGTTGTTGCACGGCTATGCTCGACGGAATGGGGGTGGTTCTTGCTGTTTTTACTGTTCCCTCCTGTTCGACAAACAAAATTATCGTGCCAAAAGGTGAAAAAAATAAGGAAAGGAAAAGGAAGGAAGAGGAGAGGAAACCTCTACTCTAAAAGGGAAGGAAATTGTAACACAAACGCGAGGATTCTGGCGATATCCAAGGGAAAACACAAGTAAGTAAAGTGCATTTTTTTATAACTAAAAACTAACCTAGATAGAGTTAGAACTCAATCAAATCCAACACAATTATATGTTGTATTGCTATAATATATGTTGAAATATTGCACTAAAAAACAGGGTGTTAAATTTAAATTGTATGATCTTCAATAAATTAAATACAAACCAAAATATAAAAATAAAAAAATAAAATTTACATTGAATTAATACTTGTTCATGTTGAGCGTTACATGCTATGAAATATTTTTTTAATTAAGATACATATTCAATGCAATATGCTTTGATGAAAGTAAGTTTTTCTTTTGGAAGCATTTATTCACCCCATTTATTCTCTTTAACAATAGTTAGAACACCCTTAGGTAAAGAGTTGTTTTAAGAATAAATACACACATATTTCATTCGAATAAGAAGGAAAGTTTCATTTAACTTAAGTGAGAAAGAGATTTTCGTGTCAATTATGATGTGCTGTGCTTAAAGAACGATTTGTGGTAAAGTTGTGCCCATCTGTTTCTTGCATAAGCTTAAAGAAAACCTTACACGTCGCTTACTAAATAAAATGATATATAGATGTGTAATGTATGATTTCGTAAATAAACTTTTCATTAAAGGGTGTCCCAAAAATATAGTATTCATTATTCTTGAACAATTACATTTAAATGTAACTACATTATCATTTAGATTTTCCATTACCAATCTAAATCAAATTTAATTCTAAATTAAATATGTGTTCAAAAGGGAAATACTTCCTTTTATTCTGAAAAATGTTCAACGGAATTAAATTCTTATTTATTTATTTCTTTTATCATTTAAATCTTTCCATATACTCGATTTTGTTAGTACTATCTACTTAACTAAACTTATTTTATTGCATGTACATAATGTATATATACATACGTTATTTTTTAATGTTTATTTTGTTTAAAATTAAAAAAATAAAGTGTTTGTGTTAGCCACTATTTTTTATTATCACTTATTTTATTACATTAGTTTCAGTGAATGTTAAATTGTTTTTAAATAAAGAAATAAAGAATTGTGTTAAATTTTTTTTGCTAATTAAAAGAAATTCCGACGAAAAAAGAACACTAAAATCGGTGCACTACATGTTTTGAGGCAGTAATAAATCCTTTTAAAAGAAATTTTCTTTTTAAATAGTCATTACATTAAAAATAATAATTAATTTTGTAATATGGCAATGTGATACACCCTGTAATACAGATTTACTAATAATGTATAAAAAAAAATCTGATTTTTTTTTATAACCTACCTAGAATTGTTTATTTAATTACATAAAATACGTGAATATAAACTATTCTATTTATTTAAACTTAAATAATTATAGCTTTTTTGAAACCCCCTGTATTGACAATTAGGGTATACGCTACAACTACAAAAAGCCAGAAGGCTGAGAAAGAGAATAGTATTTTCTTTTCTATAAACGTATTGCATACATATACATACACTACCAACACGCATCATATTCATTTCCTTCTATTCTATATACGATACGAAGAAGCATGGCACTTATTCTTAACCCTTTCTTCATTTGTGTTAATTCATTGCCATTTTCTCTTTGCTTTTAGCAAGCCATTGTGTCTTATGTGTGCTATTGTGCTCTTTTTTGAAGTGGTTACAATTTGCGCTATTGTGTTATTGTGTTGATATGTTTCAAATTGAAGTATCAGCGCACATAACACAGGTGTTGTGTTAATTCATTGTGCCAACTTAACACAGTGTTACACATGTTTAGAATGAATCTCGTCTTGAAAATAGCAGATCCTCTTCAAAAGACTTATCGAAACATTTTTTAAATTTGTCCTAGCAGCCTGCTTAAACACGGATGCCGTTATTCTTTGAATCCGCAGTTTGTGCCAATAGTGACATTTGGTAATATAAGCAGCGAAATTGACTTGTTCCGTTGTTAGTTGGAAAACAAGCATCCCTGCGATTTTTTTTTATTTCGGCTTTGTCTAACCCCTGATATTCAATTTTGAACAGGTTTGTCATATACATTGGAAGCAATTCTTGTTCCTCCGCACTTACACACATATATTCTTCTGGAACTAGCTCTTGAAAGCTGCTCATTGCTGAAACCTCACATCCCTTGTTCCTCAAATATTTCAAAAAAGTTAAAACTTCGGAACCAGAAGCAGGTTGCATTTCTCTTTTGCCATTCTGTGCAGGTTGACTGCTCCTGATCTATTTAATCTTCTCACATGGCACCTGGAATTTAAGCTTACAAGATGGAACCTTTCAATAAGCTCTAATATCAGTGACCGATACCTGTAATCAATAACAACATACAAAAATTTACATTTGCTAGAAAAGTTTATTTGTTTTTCAATTTGTTTGTGTTCATGTGTTTATTATGAGATTGTGTAGTGTTGTTCAATGTTTTATTTATTTTCTATTAAATGCTAATATAAAATTTAATTACAAGTCTATCCTCTTCAAATTTTCTCGCTATTGATTCCAGAGCAAACAAAGTTCCACCAATGTGAGTGAGTGCAGCACTCACCAAGCCCGGATATACAGCATCTGATGTTGTAAAGCCGAATTTTTTTTTTTAATCATGAATTGCTTGTTAAGCGATTACGAAATATATATAAATTTAAGGTAATTTTCATTTCTCTAAATTATTAATATGATCCATTGTACACATATATGAATATATAGAAAATAACTTTAAATAATAAAATTTAAAAGTTGAATTTTTCAAACATTGTACAATTATAAACGTTTCGCTAAAGTAAATTTTATTATTTAAAGTTATTTTCTATATATTCTTATATGTGTACAATGGATCATATTAATAATTTAGAGTAATGAAAATTAACTAAAATTTATATATATATATTGTACAAAACAAATACCTTTGAAAGTATGAAGCACAATCCTTTGTGCTGGCATCCTTCCATGGATTGTACCCATCCACTTTCATACAGCTTACCTGCACTAAGGGCTATATTTGATTCCAACTTTCCTCCCGTTGTCATTGTATATACATTGCCTATAGTACTATCATGAGACGAGAAAAAATCTTTCTACTTAGAGCCGCTTGGAGTGATAGTGTAGGGACATTTTATTTGAGTGAGAGAGAATTAAGAGCGTGGTTTTTAGTGCTATGCTTTGTGCTTAGTATATTGCGCATGTGCAATGTGAGGCAAGAAAAAACAGAAGGAGAACATGAAATAATTCAGTATTTTGTTTTGTTCATTGTATATATGTATATAAACTGCTAGCAGTTTTGAAGTTTATATACAATGGTTTCGCTTAGCTGAGGCGAATAGTTTTTTGTAAGGATTTATACACGATCCAACATTTTCATTGTTTACGTTTTATTTATATGGAATATGTAATATGAGAATTGGTTCTTACATAAGAATTTATACTTGCGTACGTCATTGACCACACTTTTGATTTAAGTTTTTTAGCACTACCTACATACATATTTGTCATATTTGTACAAATATACATCATTGAGCAGACTTTTGATTCGAATTCTTTAGGATTTTCAATTTTGTTTTGTCGTCTTCAAATAATGTACACATTCATTCTTGAAATTTAAACACAAACTTACTTCTTGCTGTATTTATACAAAGATACATACTACGTTTACATGTAGTATTAAATAAGAATTGAATCAGGATTTAGGTACTTGTATACCTACATCGAAGCGAACTCGCATTCTCGATTCGATCAAGCAAGGTGGCTGGATCGAATCGAAAATAAAGAGAATTTGTAAACAGAAAGTATAAATCTGGCATCTTTACATACATGGATCGAAATTTCGCTTTGGATGAATTCGATTTGTGAATCAGCTCTTGTAAACGTAGTAACAAACGTCCTTGCAGTGGATGGATTTTTGTTTTGAATTTTGCTTTCCATTCAGGTAGGTACCTACATATACATATAGGTACATACATTTGGATGGATAAGTAGGTACCTCTACCATTCAGTAGTAATCGAATAGTTTTTTTATTTGTTAGTTGTTTTTGTGTGTTTATCATAGGCTTCCTTATTTATTCTGTGCTTTTATGATGATGAAATGCTTTAAAATACGTAGGTATGTATGTAAGTTTTCACCTTCTTTTATTTGACAAATGGCTAGGGCTTAGCCGAGCAATATGAAATAAAATTTTGGAGAAAATATTAAACAAATAAAATTTGTATGAAATAAAAAAAAACACAAATCATAACGTTTTTTGGCAAAAATGTTGTAAGCCATCTTATTTCTTTTGCTGTTTTCTATTTTATGAATTTTTCATTTCGGCCACCATGATAGTACTATAGCATATGTGAAACATACAATGCCCGTTGTATTGTTCGGTCCTTGCAGAAGATAATTAATAACTTCCATATAATTTATGTTCTTCGGCAGACACTGCTCCGTACATCTGAGGAGGTAAGGATCTTTGTCCGCAATCGTGGCGATCTTTTCTATATACGTCTTTCTTCCAACACTTTAGTGTAAAAAAATAGTATTAAATATAATTTATTAAGAAATATTCCAAATTACATTTGAAATTACAAGCAAAACAACTCTAGCGCGCCTTTTGTTTGCCCTCCACGTTCAATAAATGACACTTGAGATTTGGCACCTGTCAAAAGGTATAGAGTCCCATAGGCAGTGTATATACAATGCTTCAGCTTTGAGTTTGAGTCACGAAAAATGTTCACGAAAAGAACCATAATTTTACATTTGTATTTCGCAGTGATGCTGTTTACATGTATGTGTGCCTTATTTTTTCCACATCTGCTTTGAGGTAGATTTCATGCAATTCATTAGTGGTAGGAAGAACAAAAAATGACACGTGAAAGAAATTCGACGGACGATTATTTGTTTATTCCTGCCCGTTGGTCGCCTCGTGTGCTATAAATTTAATCTAAAATTCACCATTGCATGGTGAGTTTAGTTGTGACTTTTCTTGTGAATTTGGTGTTCATGTTGTAAAAAAATTTATATCGTTTTAAATCACATTAATTCGTTTATTCATGGGCTGTCGGTCGCTCTCGTGAGAATAGTCCTTAAGGTAAATTATGAAAATGGAAATATGTCGTTTTTTTTATTTAATTAGATGACCCAGTTTTCATGAAAAACAAAAAAAAAAAACTATACAAGTAAAGTATGAAAAGTAAAATAGCATAAAATATCGAAATTGGCTGGAAATAAGTCAATTAAAAATACCACATTGAAAAAGTAAACGTATTGAGGAGGTATTGTATCTTTATCTGCAACGGACACAACATAAAAAATCATACTTGGGCGATGAGCCTGAAGATAGCAGATGATTGTCGGATTTTCACTATTCTGCAACTTGACTTCTGCAAGAAAATAGGATATAACATATAAAAATCATACTCGTTCGATAGAGAAGGAAGATAAAATCAAGAACATCTTGATAAATCAAGATTATAGGAAATAGAAGAAATCAAGATCAAGATTATGGTGAAGACGAACATGTTCATCTTGATTATAGCAGGTTCTCCTGCATTTAGAGGTCCCTATAATTTCCATAGTTTAGGTGAGCAGTTATTCTCGTTTTTACAACAATTTTCAAATTTTTATGTTCAAAATTTAAATTTTTGCCTCTGAATGCTATTAACCTAAATGCAACAAAGCCAACAAATGTCAATTTTTTTTTCAATAATTACCAAATTAAAAGGAGAGCAATGGAAAATACGAAAAGATTTAAAAGTAAGTAATAATAAATTATTTTTATTAAATATTATTCATACTTTTTTTTATTTATAAGATAAACGTCCCTGTGAGGTGAAAGAATCCCTAGTGGACGGAGATGATGGTTTGTTTTGTAAATTGTTTTTGCTCAATAATATTTAGCATTTAAATTTTCTTTTCGATTTCTTAGATTATGAGTTCCTCACGGAAGATACTCACGCTGCAATATAAGTGGAAGAAATACTATTTCCTGAAGAAAAAACTGGTAAGCATTTGGAAGAGAAAATAATGAGTTTTGTGGCGAACGAGATATTTTTTTATTATCTTTTAGATTTTATGAAAGATGAAGTGAGGAAAAGAACCGCACTGTGGAACATAAAACACGAAAACTAAAGAAATCGTGTTGTAAGAAATAGCTTGAAGGCAGAGGTGCTATTTGAGATAAGTAAGACGATAATGAAAAAAATTCACATATAAAAAACATAAATATGTCTGGATTTAAATAATTAATATCTTCATTTAATGAATTTCAGACCTTGACGAGAAATTCCGAACGGTGGTGAAAAAAGACGGGACTCTAAAAACTGGGTACACGCGTTCAAAGAAGGGAGCACATCGTGGTTCTGGGGCGAAAACCCAAAAATATAGATTCGGGGAACTGTTATCGTTCTTAGATGACACTAGAGTTGGGTAGTTCCGGACCGTAATAGTTCCAGGAACTATGTCCTCTCTCGGACACATTTCCTTTCGTTCCACAAACTGATTTTAAACATGTTCATGTCCGAACTCCGATTCGACTTCATACTTCGTCTTCGTTTTCGTAGATATAAAATAAGAACAAAAAATATAGACCAAATAGGAGAACGAACATGTTCTAAGTTCGTCTTCAGTGACTTACAATACAATACATAAGTATAATGTTGCAAGCCTCCCGAGCCAATACACGTGAAAGAGACCGAGAATAGTGTTGCTTATGCACTTCACGAAAAAATTTCTTTCTTTATCTACCTGGACCTGGAACTAGATACATTCGGTTCGACCGCCTATCATGTTAATAGTTCCTGTAGTTCCATGTCTTTCTTTACCTACCTGGACCTGGAACTAGATACATTAGGTTCGACCGCTTATCATGTTAATAGTTCCTGTAGTTCCATCTCCATGTCTTTCTTGAATGAAGGAAATACACGTTAATCGGTGCGATCTCTTATCATGTTAGTAGTTCTAAATTGGATTGAAATTGGAAATTTCATTGATTTTAGGTACTAGGTATGTTCTTTTTTTCAAGTATTTATCTTTGTATATTCACTGTTTGTATATATACAATAGTATTTATGTTTGTTTTGTTTTGCAATTTGTTATTTTGTTGTATTAAAAAACACCATTTTTATATATTTATATGTTCTTTTTTACTTGCGATTATAAGTATTATAAGACATATTTTGGAATTTTGAATATAAAAAAAATTTAGATAAAATGAAACAAAAATATCAGTTTGTCAGTCTGTCTGTATGTATGTATGTATAATGATTTGCAGCCTAAACGGCTTGATCGATTATCTTCAAATTTAGAATGTGTGATTCTTTTGGCATTCTTTAGAAGGATTTTGAAATTTAATTTTAAGGGGTAAAAATAACGAAACCTGCCATATGACCGCTAAGGAAAGCAATTTTTCTCTAAAACGGCTTGATTTTGATGACATTTTTTTAGAGTATTTTGGTAAGAATTTGCTATCATTTTATCAAATGTACCTTTTATATAACAGTTTTTTTTAATAATTCACTTTCTTGGTAACAATTCGTTGGATTTCTTTCAAATTTTATACAAGAAAAGATTTAGATAGCCAAATTAATCCTGCATACCAAGATTTCGAATAACTTCATTTTCTTTGTATATCAATTTTTGATTTTTTTTTTGAAAATTTATTATTCTTAAAACTAATCAAAAAAATTATTTTAAATTTTATGAAAAGCTGTAGGTATAAAACGCTTGCATACCAAAATCTTAAAAAAGAAATGATTAAAAACGAAAAATAAAAATATATATATATATATATATATATAAAAATGCCCTGTAATAAAAATATTTGCTAAGTATTTTTTCGTAATAAGTTGACTCTAAGCATCATCTGATATCAATTATACCAATTATAGCAAATTCTGTCGAAAAATAACGAAAATTGTCTTTTTTTTTCGAAACACTGTACCAAAAATATTTTGTCAGTATTTTTTTTTCTTGATTAGTTGACTCCATCCAATAATAATTTTAGCCAATTCTGTCGAAATATAACGAAAATCAAATTTTTGGAAACACCCTGTAAAAATATGTATTTTTCATTGGAATGTCCCTAACAAATTTTACATAGCATTACATTTGTAATAAACATATTTTCATTACAAATTACTTTTGTAATGCAAGTAATACAAAATTGCATTACATTTTTTTTGTAATGCGCATTTTATTTTTAATAACAATTTTTGCAACCGTGTAAGCCGTGCTTGACTTTCTTTTTTTTTATTCACACTGAAATGTGAATAATAATTGAACTACGGAAGAAAAGAACTATTTATACATAATTTATATGAAGCTCAAACTAGCATATAGAAATAGACATGGAACTAATAAAACAACAAAATACCTACTTATACGGAACGAATCAACATGATGGGTAGTTCGCAAAACCTTAACAGTTCCGCGGACATGGTTCCAGGAACCAGTTCCGACGAGAAAAAGAATCGTTCCATGTCCGGTCCGCTACTGGAACTGTTTTGCCCAACTCTAGATGACACCATAGAACCCAGAAGGTACGTAATACAATAAATGCGCTTGTACGTACGTATACTTTAGTCTAATTTTAGAACGAATACGCTAATGTCTCCGGAAATGCAAAGTCCCATTGGACACGACGAAGCATGAGCTGTTTCAGGCTGAAGCCCTGGAAATATTAAAAGAAATCAACCAACCGACACAGTCTCATAAAAGCCAACAACCACAAGCAAAAAGCTTTGCTTCTCTTACTTGTGAGTTAATATGCAAGGACATGGAAACTCTTTCAAATATGGAGCAGAGAACTCTTAAGACAGAGCTATTTTCCATCGTTGACTCCTTAATTCGCAGAAACAGAAACGCTGGGCAATAGTTCCACCTTCATTAACATCATCATCATCATCATGATCATCAGCATTATCATTATCATCATCATCTTACGACTTCCATGTGATCCCACCCTTGGTCTTACAAACGTATAGCGACACAGACCTAAACAAAAGGGTAAAAATTCAACGTCTCAGATGGCGGGGTCATATAGAGCGGATAGACTTCAGTGGTCCGGCCCGGAAAGTCTTCGATTTCACCCCAGAGGGACGGCGCATTAGAGGAAGACCGTGACTCAGGTAGCGCACAAGGTTCTAGATATGACAAAGGCTACACGTTCCAATCCTCCGGTATCCCTGAAAAAGAAAACTATTTTAATATATATTAATTTATGTATAGGTAAACATTAAAGGATACTAATGAACTGACTAAAAACGGATAACCAAGAATGAAATATCTCTATTTAAATGATTAGTCGTCCTGAAAGGGACGTTTTTTTTCTTGCCAAAAATGAAGTCCAAACAAAGCAAACTTTAGCTTTGTCATTCTGCCAGCTGACAGCTCAAGATCCAACAAAGAACTTTGTGAAATCATTTTGCACAGACTTGGCAGCGTTGGATGAATTACCAGTACACGGGTGGAGAGGTAGCATATTTTTTTCAAGTGATCTCCAGCTTCCTCTGGCTATTTGGCCTTCCTCATCAAAGTCAACTAACTCGTGGTCTATAAAACGTGCTTTATTATGGTTTCGCAGCCAATTGTGAAGACACACAGAACTTTGAACAATTAGTTCTGTAAGCGGTAAGTTAGCATTAATTGGGCTTCTGAAAATTTTGTATTTGTATTTGTAATTACCAGCCTAGCTATGCTAGGCTTGTAGTTGAAAATTCTTTCTTCGAAAGAAAGAGAAAGCGTCATCAGCCACAAAAGGAGCCCTTTTTAAGTCGGACGCCACATCACGAGGTGGTGGTAGTCTAAAATAAAAATATATGTGTGTAAAATATAAAAAAGGACCTTGAATATTTTTTATAGTTTCTACTTATGGAAGAGTGTTGTAATGGAACTGTTTCCCGAACTCAGTTCTGAAAGACACCTCCATCGCTGTCTTCCTGCAGCTCCAACCTTGCACATGGTAAACGCATAATTCGTTTGGGATTCACTGGTAGCTAGGAATCTAAAAGCAAGAAGAAATTTCAAATATTTCAACCCATAACTTTTTTGTTAATTGTATGTTAACTTACCGGAGTGTGATCACCAAGCGAATTTTGACAGGGATCGGCTCCCTAATATAATGCTCCTTTTCAATCGACGTACCGACTAGTATTAGCAGCTCCTTCAGCTGAGATGACGTGACCCTCAAATATTTTTTGAATAGCAGAGGATCATTTACATCACATATCGGTCCAAAAACGGTTACAAAAGCCCCATCCATGTTCCGTTATTGTAGATATGGATGAACTCAGAATTTCTTTTTTATTTCTTTTTCCTCCAGAGGATCCTCAAAAATAAGCAAAGCCAAGAGTAGGCAAATTGCTTTCCTTTTTCGATCGTCTAAATTATCTTCTTAAATTATTATATTTTTTTAATTACACAAATTTAAACTTCTTTTCAAGAACAAAATTAAAGTAAGTTTTTAGACAGCAAAGCAAATGATTTTGACTTCTGTCAACGAGCTATCAAAAATTATAGCAAGGAAATACGAATAACTGTAATGTGTATTCCATCACTCTTTTGTAAAATGACGTATATCTCCCCCGTTCCAATTTTCTTGATTTTGCAGAACAATGAAAATCCACCATATAGTGAAGATGAACATTTTTACCTTTATTATAGCATCTCATCTGCAACATTATAGCATTTCATCTGCAACATTGTTTTATTTGTTTGGGTGACTTTGTTTGTTAAGTATTTTTTAATAAATGTTTAACCATCAATTTAAAAAAAAAAATACTTAAACAATTATCATTTTCGTTTGTAAAGTTTTTAATGTGATCCGTGCATGTAATTTAATTATTTATTTTTTTAATTTTATTCGAAATATTTTTTTTTAGTTTACACTTTAAAATACCTGTGCATCTCAAATTTTGCCATGTGGACTGACCATTTGTATGAAACATAAAACGTGTTTTGAATATGGCGCAGGTAACTTAATGTATGTTTGCGGCCGTCACATTTATTTTTTGAGTATACATAATTATTTGCGCCAAAAAGCAACAACGCAATTTTTTTATTGGAATTTGGAATAACATCTTCATTTTCTAACAAATGACACAAAATAATTGTTTTCCTTATTTTTGTTACTTTATATTTTGATAGAAATTGGTATCTTTTGGTTTTCGTCTCTGTTGAATGTATTTGAATGGGAGAACTAGAATGCGCCCAATAACAATGTCAAAAAGTTATAGTAAATTTATGGGAAGCCATTAATCTTAGGCGCCAGTTATAGCGATCAAGAAAACGTATCAGGAAAAAAATACAAATGGATGTTTAACTATGTTTTCATATGATTTGAAACACAATAATTACTATACTAATCGGAGGGAAAATACTCAAAGAATTTTTTTGCCAAAAAAGTTTTCAATTGAAGGAAAATGTATTTATTTGTTTTCCTGACGGAATTTCATTTTTCGTGCCAGCTGATTGTCACTTGACTCAAATCGTTCCAAGTTTGTCCTGTTCCAAGCATCAGGAAAAAAAATCTAATGAACTTTGCAACAGGAAAAAAGAAACGTGGTGTTTGGTTCTGTTTTTTTGTGAAGTCAAATGACATATTTTCAGTTGATGGTTTATCCTGATCGCTATAACTGGCGCTTTACATATTTGTGATTTTATTGGTCCTGTTCTACTTTTCTTGAAATTTTTAGATGCAGATGCATGTAAGGCCTCCTTTATTGGGGACACCATAGTCCCTGGCCACAGTGACGGAAGCGCGCAATTGCATCACTGCAAACTCGGGGCTGCACACTGAGATAAACTGACACAAGAGGAACGTCTGGAAAGTAAAACAACAGCTTATCTCTACAAAGAAAGGTTGTTTCTGCTAAGAATCTGTTCGCAAATGTTTTTCATATGTAATTTGTTTGAGCTTATATTTCTAAATATTTTTTTTAATGTCTATCTATACGTATATTTTTTTTAATGAGTAACTGGCTGAACACAATGACGACGGAACTGGAGTACGCATACGGAACTGCAAACATTGAATAAACGCGAACTGTATTTTGCGAACACAATGTCACGTTACTGCATACGGAACTGCAATACGCATACGGAAAGGTTAGTTAACTTTTAACGTTTACGTACAGTAAATTTGACATTTTATCTGATGCAGAGAGAAATTATGAAAGAGAGAACAATCTTTCGTACGTCTGTCCCTCCCAAACCCTTTTATTTAGTATACCTGAAATAACACCAGATAATTCCATTCTTCTAAATGATATTTCAATTCGTTGTATAAGAGTTTCTTCTCTTTTTTATCATTTGTTTTTGGTATTCAATCCATTTTTGAATTTAAATGTCAAAGTTACTGTACGTGCATTGTGTTCCGATTGAAATTGGTACGTGCGACAAATTTGACAGCTGTTCCGTACTCTGTACTCTGTTCCCTTTTTGCATTGTGTTCAGCCAGTAAGGCTGAAAACAGCTGTGCAGTTGTTCTCACGCATAACTGCGCGCAGAACCGCACCTAAAACAGATGTGCATATTTTTTGACATTTATGTATTGCTGTAATAATGCCAAAATGCAGCGTTACCACTGGACATTATTAAAAAGTTGCAACAAATTGTTATACTGAAGAAAAAAATTTGACTTAAAAATAATGTAAATAAAATCAAATTTGGGTGAATATTGAATTTAGAGAATAAAAATTTCAAATGTCAGATGGCTGTGCCCTTTCAACAGAGACGGGGTAGTGCCCCGTGGCTTAGTGGTTAGTGTGTCGGACTGCTAAGCGAAAGAACCTGGGTTCAAATTCAGCTCATAGCCACCTTTTTTTCTGGGGTACTGCCTCTTGCGAGGATCTGACAAAACCTCCAAGAGTAAAATTTGTCTCGAAAAAGTGCATCTCATTTAGCCGTTCGGACTCGGCGGTAAACTGTAGGTCCCTTCCATTCTTGCAGAGTAACAACACACACACAGGAATGGTTGAGAATATAAGTCACTAGGCCTTGGCTCTAAGGCCACACACTCTCAACCATTCCTGTGTGTGTGTTGTTACTCTGCAAGAATGGAAGGGACCTACAGTTTACCGCCGAGTGCGAACGGCTAAATGAGATGCACTTTTTCGAGACAAATTTTACTCTTGGAGGTTTTGTCAGTTCCTCGCAAGAGGCAGTACCCCAGAAGAAAGGTGGCTATGAGCTGAATTTGAACCCAGGTTCTTTGGCTTAGCAGTCCGACACACTAACCACTAAGCCACGGGGCACTACTAAATTTATTTATTTAGATGGCTTTTATTTACACTTTGTTTCGTTTGTTGTTGTGGCAGCAATGAAACTAGGCATGAAATCTAGTAATAGAGACATCGTACAGATTCTGCCTCGCTGCAGAATTTTGGGTTTACATCTACATCCCCTTAAGAGGCTGTGTAATTTTATTTTTCTGCACGAAATTAAATGCACATCTGTTTTGACTATAAAAGCACTCAAATCAATACAATTCAAGTGAATTGTATGAACCTTCCATTAGGTTCATAAAATGCAAATGAATGTATTTGTCAAAAATAAAAGGATATGTGAAGGAAACTTTTTAGTCACTGCACAGAGTTTTAAAATAATTTATGAGATTCATGCAGATTTTGGATTATTCAGCCTATATTATTAAAAATCATTCCTTCTCTATTACATTTTGATTCAAGTTGCATGCGCGCTTCCGTCAATGTGGCCAGGAACATACTCAAATAAATAACAGATCAAAAATGATGTGTATCATGTGTTTCCACAAGAATGGGGTGTTCGGAATATAAAGTAATATGAGTGAGGACTTTTAATGATAAAAGAGAAAAGGCTCTTTTAATAGTTCCTCTAAGGCCAGAAGTAGGAAAAACAGAAACAGCGGATTAGTGCCTGTCCATACGAAGATTGTTGAGTGCACTCACGGCTCAACAGCTGTGTCCATATTGTGTTGTGACAACTCATGTACTATTGCTTAAGTGTGACAAGGAAAAATAATAATAAAATATTCTTGGCTCTTTCACACCTACAAACCCAATAATAGAAAAACGGAACAGTATAGAAATGGAACTGTACTATCCGCAGAAAATTCAGTTCGGTTTATTAGTATCTGCACTCTTCGCCACTTCACCCTTCCTGTCAACAAACTCACCCCGTGAGTGCACTCAACAATCACCGTATGGACATGCACTTAGTATTTTACACAACTGTCAAATTCGTAAAACGAATTGGCTTTGTGCTGTTCTTTTTTATAGATTTGCGACAATCGTACGATTTTAAAATAATTATAAATAACTTCTTAACTAATTGTTAGCCAGTCTATTAAGTAAGTGAAGTATGTGAACAGTGATTGTGAAGTGTGTAAATCTTAAAAAAAAACTAAACCAAACAGTCGTGAGTTGCGCCAGACTGAAAATTACCATACAAAATAAAATTGAGTTCCATATGTATATTGTACTAAACTTGCCTCAATATATGTAAATAATCACTGTTTAAATTGCGAAATAAATTAATTAATTTGGAAAGGTGAGTTTAGTTTATCATCAATGGAAAAATGTGTAGCTTGTTATATTGTACATACTTCGAAAACACTGTTCCAGAAATCCTGACAAAAAGTATCCCATATAAATATTGTTCCGATTGAAACTGCCTAAATTATTAATTGATTTCTTTTACTTCATTTATTGCTAACATTTTTGTAATAAAAGACCTGCAAACAAATGTTTTCTGTAATTTTGTTCTGCATTATAATCTATTTGCATATACATATAATTGAACTCACGAAAAAATATTCACTATTTGACTTCGGGTGGGTTAATGGAGTGTTTCTTATCTCTTGAAACATCTCAAAGCCGTAAATGGAGTATATTTAAGATTGTGTGTTTATTTTAACTAGGCAAGTAGTAGGATGTATATATATATATCAGAATTCAGAACTACCTACATCATTGATATTTCTTGGCCGACCTTCACCTTGTTGAACAATTAACATAATTTATTTTTTTTTAAATTAACTCTGTTCCACTTAAGGCGCTTTCAATATTTTTTTACTGCAATTTTATAGCGTTTTTGTGTTCGGAAGTTATCACACCTTAAAAACCAGATTTCTAAAATACCATAATTAAATAATAATAATTGAAGCGTTTGTCTTACACCATTTAATACAATTTATCTAGATCTACCTACATATATGTGTTTGTTGTTAAATAGCAACTATTAATCGTTTTAGATAAGCCTGGTCATGGCGTGTTTCAGTTGAAGCAATGAAAGAGGTAAATGTTAGTTCTGGCAAAAAAATCCAACCAAAATTGCCCGATAAATATTATTCAAATCCAAAGTCTTCGGCATAAAATTCGTTTTATCTATCAAGATATTCTTGAATTTCAATAAAAATATAAAAACTACAAGCAATGTGCTTTGTATTTTGCTCAGATAAGAAACATTCACTTCGTTTTATTCACAATACAACATGGGTCCTACGATTCAAATTGAAAAAATACCTATAAATTGCACGGTTTTTGCGATTTTAGGTCCCTTAAATTCTTGCAGATTCAAAACACGCACAGAGAAATGGTTAAGTGCATAAGTCACTAGGCCTTGGCTACTTAATTTTATTTAATACTCGATCTACTCCGCAAAAATATATCCTGCCTCTCTAACTCTTCTAAAGCTCGTTCTTTATTAATCCTACTTATTACCAGGGTTGCCATATCTTGAAATGCCTTGATAGCCCGATTTCGAAATTCATGTAGCCCAATATCGGTGCCCAAAATGTGGTGTATATATGTATATAAAGTGTTTTTTTTAGAGGTATAAAACTTTGAAATTGAATAAAACAAAGATGATTTTTTTGAAATTGACATGAAATTTACTTTATTAGAAAGATAATTTTCTGGCATTATAATTTAAATATGATTTCTGTCATATAACCGCCACGCTTGGCTCGGACATAGTCGTATATGGAGGTCCAATTTTCGATGACTTTTTCCAACATTGGTGGCCGGCTTTACGGCGTAGACTAGCGACTTCACATATCACCACAGAAAATAGTCAAGCGGCGTTAAATCGCACGATCTTAGAGGCCAATTCACGCGTCCGCAATGTGAAACTATGGGGTTATCAAACTATTCCTTATATAATCAATTTTGGCACGAGCTGTGTAACATGTTGCGCCGTCTTGTTTTTTTTTTTCGTTTTTTAAAAAAGTACTGACCAATTATTCAACCAACCCATAAGCACACCAAACAGTCAGTTCTTATGGATTTAACGGTGTCTCAACATGCACTTGAGGATTATCATCACTCCAAATACGGCGAAAACGAACGAAAAAGTCAGTAAACCTGGCTCTAGAGCGGTCACCATTGACTGTAACGTTCTGGGCATCGTTCTTAAAGAAGTACGGACTAATTATTCCACCAACCATAAAGCACACCAAACAGTCAGTTTTTGTAGATGTAACGGGGTTTCAACATGCACTTGAGGATTATCATCCCTCCAAATACGGCAGTTTTGTTTATTGACGTATCCATTCAACCAAAAGTGAGCTTAATCGCTAAACAAAATTGGCCTTTGAAAATTGGGATCAACGGCAATCTTGTTTTGGGCCCATTCACCGAATCTATGCCTTGCTAAGTGATCCTGTGGCTTCAATTCTTGCACGAGTTGGATTTTGAAAGCACGCAAACCGAGATCTTTCCGCAAAATCTTCCATAAAGTGGATGGACACATGTCGAATTCCTGTGCACGACAGCGGATAGACTGATTCGGGTCTCCCTCTACGCAACGCAATACAGCAGCAATGACTTCTGCTATACGCACTGTACGACGTCTCTGTGGATGCGTATTATCATTGAGAGTAAACGTGGTGCGAAAACATAGTTAATGGAATTAATTGCTCTGATGGACGATTATGTTGATAGTAAAATGGACGAAGTGCGCGATACGTATTTCGAACAGAACCATGGTTTTTAAAATAAATTTGCACAATTTGGAAACGTTGTTCATGCGTCAGTCTATTCATGATAAAATGCCATACCAAACTAAAAATAAATCACTTCCCAGCTGACAAAATGGCCGCCAGTTAAAATAGTTTTGCCAACTTAAAGTTGTATACCTCTAAAAAAACGCCCTTTATATGTTTAAGGTATCAATAAGTTAGGTGGGGCAGTTACGGCGGCACCAAAAAAAATAATACAAAAACACATAAAATACAAAAAAAAAAAACAGAAAACCAGAAACTACAAAAAAAATCTATATATTATAAAAATGAATCTTTGTCTATATGTCATCGATGAACTGAAAAACTACCGGACCGATTATTATGAAAATTGGTATATATATGTATTTTTCCACGGAGAAGGTTTGTATGGTATGCTCATTGATGCCACTCGCCACCAGGTGGCGCTGCAGAGTAGCAACTTCTGCCCCGTTCAACCGATTGTCATGAAAATCAGTATGATGATGTATTTTTAATGGGTAAGATGAATATGATATTCGTATCAATGGAAGTTACCACCAGATGACGCTTCCATGTATCAAGTTCAATACTGATTAATAGATATCTATACAAATTCGTATAAATATAAGTTCGAATAATATATTTTTGGTGCGATAAGTAAAATAAAACTATAAACTTTCTTTTCTTCTCTATCTCTTCTTCTCTTCTCTTTCTCTTCTTCTCTTCTCTTTATCTTCTTCTCTATCTCTTCTTCTCTTCTCTTTCTCAATAAAAATGATTGTTTACCTGTATGTCTTTTCTTGAATCGTAAACTATGTATTTGATAATGTGATGATGTCATTTTAATGAATTTCATATATTGTCGTGACAGTTCATGCTGATATGAATTGAAAAAAAAAGAAGCGAACGATAGATGACATTTCGAGTCGATAGTGATAGTTTAATGCTTCGAAAACTCAATGCTGTCTTCTGTCGTTAAAGCTAAACATCCCCCAATGCCATTGTCCATGAATGGCACTTACATAGAAGAAACCGAAAAGCTCTCAGTACTCGGTATGTGTGTCAACGACGACCTCCGTTGGAACGACCATATATTTGAGATCGCTAAGAATGCTGCTAGGTGCTTAGGTTTTCTGTATCGGTGTAAGAAGTATTTTTCCCCATCTGATCTGGCTACAATCTATAAAGCGTTTATACGCCCTAAACTCGAGTATAACTCCCACCTCTGGGCAGGTGCTTCGCAAACATCGCTACACCTGCATTTCATTTCATTTATTTATTTGGTAACATACACATTAAGAAATATATACTCTTATAAGTAGTGATGCTTTAAATTGAAGTTAACAGAATTAATTAGGGTTAATTAATCAGAAAGGAAAACAATTGTAATTTAAATTTAAATTTAATCAAATCTAAATAAAGCTTACAATAAAAAAAAAAAAAAACAAGTTTATTAATAAAATTTAAAATTAACAATAATATTCTATTACAATTTAAACTTTAAACATTAAACATTAAACATTAAACATACGCCGCCATTAAGCAAGGAAGGAAGAGAAAATAAATCTTAACTAGCCAGAGGTTTGAATGAAGAAAGACCTCAATTCGTTACGAAAACCGTCAGTGCCACCAGTCTCGCGGACATGCCTTGGTAGAGAATTCCACAAACGGACACAGTTAACGAAATACTGCCGTTCTGATGTTAAGCAGGAGAAACGAGGGTAAATTATTTGACGAGATCTAATGGATGTACTAAAACGTATTTTATTAAATAGAAAACTAGGCTGATTCGTTTGGATCACATTGGAAAGCAAGATAAGAGATCTATAACGAATAAGATGATCAAATGACATGTTATACAATAATTTAGAAAAATGGGAAATCCTGTCAAAACGTCTTACATTAAAAACATAACGCGCAATATTGTTAAAAGCCACGTTAAGTTTTCGCCTGCTAGAAGCATCACAGTTGCAGAAGACCTCACAGCCATAAATTAAATTAGGAACGATAAGCGTTTTTGCTAGCAACATGCGTGTCTTGAAAGGAGTGAAATGGTGGGACAGCCAGAGCTGGCGTAGTGTTCCATAAACTTTTCCAACAGCTGTGTTGATATGATTATTCCATGTAAGCGTCCTGTTGAAAACCATACCTAAATTTTTTGTCCTGTCTATATATTCGATTTTGGAGCCACGAAGCAAAATATCAGGGAAATATGATAGGTCAAATTGTTTCTTGCCTATAACTAAACATTTTGTCTTTAAGGGATTCAGAAATAGCCCATTTTCATCAGACCGGGTGCAAATCCTATCTAAATCGGTGTTTATAGCATTTGCACAGTCTTCTATCATGCCAAGATGGCAGCTTCTATATACTTGGACATCATCGGCGTACATGTGAATTGAAGAAGAAACTTTTGAGGGAATCTCATTCACATATAGGGAGAACAAGAGCGGTCCAAGAATAGAGCCCTGTGGCACACCTCTACAATTTCTTAAAAAGTTGGACGTTTTTGTACCTATGGAATAGCTTGTGATCTGCAATTTAAATAAGATGACAAAAGAGTGACTGCCGAGCTCGAAAAATTATACAAAGTTGAAAGTTTATTACATAGGTTAGTGTGGTCAACCGTGTCAAAAGCCTTCGAATAATCCAAAAGAACTAAAAAAGTAACCTTGTCATTATCCAAAGATTCCCTTATATCTTCAACCACTTTAATAATGGCGGAAACACAACCATGGTGTTTCCTAAACCCTGATTGCATTGGAGAAAGCAAATTATTTGTGTTAATATGCACGTTGATTTGTCTTTGAAGAACTCTTTCAAATACCTTAGACAGAAAAGGCAGTATGGAGATTGGTCTATAATCTTGACTGGTAGAACTTTTTCGAATGGGTACAATTTTGGACTTTTTCCACTGAGGGGGGAAAATACTTGTTGTTAAAATAAAATTGAAAATGTGCACTAAGGCTGGAAGAATGACGGGAAGTATAATTTTGACAAACTTTGGATAGATTCCATCAAAACTAAACGCATTTGACTTTACTGATAGCAAGCAATCAACTATTTCAGGGCTGTCTACGCATGAAAATTCAAAAAATCTTGAAGTAGTATCCTGAGTATTCAATGGAGGAACATTAAGAAATTGGAAGGGTAAAGTGACAAAACTCTTATTCAATTCGTTTAAGTCCAAATTATTGTTAACATTTTGGTTGGTTTTGCCAACGCCGATGTCTCTTAGGTTACGCCAAAGCTGGCGACCTTTGACTGAAGGGTTAATTTTATTTGCAAAAAATATATTTTTTGCTTGTTTAATTTTTTTAACTATTTGATTGCGCAGACTACGATAAAGTTCAAAATGAACCTCCAACCTGTAACGTTTCCAATTTTCATATGCGTGATTACGTCTCTGGATGATTTTCTGAATTTCACTTGTAAACCAGGGACGTACACCATGTTTAATGCGCTTAACTTTTATTGGAACATGCTTATTGAAAAGAAAACAAATGTTGCTGTTGAGAAATTCAATCTGATCATACACAGAGGACATAAAGAAAACACTATCCCAATCAATGTTACTAGCATCTAACTCCAGTTGATGGTAGTCAATATTAAGAAAATCTCGGTATTCATAATTTAAGACAGGGTGGTTCTCGGAAAAATCAAAAATTAAAAATATCAAATCATGCTTGGAAAAAGCGGAAGCTGACAGCTGGTTGTAGAAAAGAACACTATTTAAGTCATTCACGAAGAAGACATCTAAAAGAGTGCTAGCATTTCCAGTAAAATGAGTTGCGCTAGTTGTATTTACTGGAAACAAGTCCAAGGAATGCATGCTCTCGATGATATTTGTCTCCGTCAGAAGGTTACTATTCAAATCTCCAGTAATGATAATTTTTTGATAATTTATCGAAACTGATTCGAGAAGGCTGAAAATTGGCGCAGGATCAATTTGTTTGTTGGGTCTATAAATAGATCCAATCAAGAGAGGACTAGAAAAGGATTGCATTTCTACGAAGACATAATCTATTTCACTGCCAACTATCGATTTGAACTTCAAACTACATTTTAAACCTTCTTTCACATATATTGCAGCACCACCACCCATCCTTCCTACTCTATCCCCGCGAAAAATGTTATATCCCTTAACGTTATAAACCTCATCCTTCAATCTATCACAAAACCATGATTCTGAGATACAAACAACATCAACCGTAGAACCTTCAAATAAAAATCTAAACTCATCTAGTTTAGGCAACAAACTGCGTATTTAAGTGGCATACCCGCAATCCATTCCTTTGGTTTCCTAAAACATTAATCAATAACCTAGGTATCCCGTGAACTCCGCCGCCTATGGAATTCAATCAAAATCTGATTGCATGAATGTTATAAATTAATAAAAACAAAGGAAAAAACATGAAACAAGAGGCAAATGGCACGGCCAGGGTCAGCATAAGGAAGGATAAACCCTCATTCATTCCAACCTGACAAGAACAAAAAATAACACAAAAGAAGAAAGAGAGGCGTATGTAAAACAGAAAATGAAAAATCATATTAAATATAATTGATGAAAAGAGAATATCAATTCGAAAATAAAATAGTAAATTAAAAAACATTTAAATTAATTTAGTAATTAATGTTTGAAAGTTAATTTAATTAAAAAGAAACTAAAATAAAGTTAAGTTGAACTAGAAGCGAAAATAATTAATACAAAAAAAAAAATATATATAATAAATAAAGTTTGAGAACAACTGAAAGACAATTATTAAGAATATTTTCAAGCTGCATTCATCTTTGGAGGCTGGCAATGTCATGCAATTCATCAATGTTGTCAATCTTAGTAGCTTCATCATCAGAATGACGTTTAACAAACACACATCCACGCATAGTAAATACAGAGAAAACATGTTTTTGTTTTTTTAATTTTTTTTTTTTTTTTTTTATAATTAACGCGCGCACAAGGGACTATTTGTTTCCCTTTTAATGTAACACACTGCGCGGGCATTAGGAAGATAGGGAGGGGAGAGATAGGAGGTGTCGATTAACATTGGTTTTGAATGTTTGCAAATTGAAATGGCAAGGGAAAATCTCGCCGGGTAAACCATTCCAAAGTCGTGTTGTACGGCTAAAAAAAGAATCCCTATATTTCACGGTACGTCCGAAATTGGGCTCAAGGGTGAACTGATGGGCATTCCTAGCAAGACGAGTATTACGGGCGAAACTTTTAAGGGGAGGAATGCAGCTGGCTACCTCGAGTGAACATTTTTTATAAAAGAAACGATAAAATAAGGAAAGACATGAAACATTGCGTCGGTGTTCGAGAGGGGCAATTGTTTCAGCGGCAATTCTATTTCCTATCAATCTTAACGCTCGATTTTGTATTCTATCAAGCAGGTGAAGCGATGTTTGTGAAGCACCTGCCAGGTGGGAGTTATACTCGAGTTTAGGGCGTATAAACGCTTTATAAATTGTAGCCAGATCAGATGGGGAAAAATACTTCTTACACCGATACAGAAAACCTAAGCACTTAGCAGCATTCTTAGCGATTTCAAATATATGGTCGTTCCAACGGAGGTCGTCGTTGACACACATACCGAGTACTGAGAGCTTTTCGGTTTCTTCGATGTAAGTGCCATTCATGGACAATGGCATTGGGGGAATGTTTAGCTTTAACGACAGAAGACAGCATTGAGTTTTCGAAGCATTAAACTCCACACGATTCCTATTACCCCATTTGACAATGCTGTATAAATCGGAGTTTAATGAGCTTGACATACGGCACCGTTGCAATTGTACGTCCGAAGGCGAAGGACGTGAATTATCGAACGAATATGAAAAGCTGAGGGTAGAGTCGTCAGCAAAACAGTTAAGTGGATTAGAAGTAACAGACAGAAGATCATTTATAAAAATGAGGAAAAGAGTCGGAGATAGAACAGAGCCCTGGGGCACACCAGCATTTATTTTATGGGAATCAGACTTGAATCCGTCAAAAATGACTTGTATCGAACGGTCCAGAAGATAGCTTCTAATCCAACGAACAAGAGTATTATCGATCCCAAAAGCACGCATTTTCGATAAGAGAGCTTCATGCCAAACTCTATCAAATGTTTTGGAGATATCAAGAGCAATAATCTTACTTTCACCAAAGCGATGTAAAGATTTGTTCCACTGTTCGGTGAGATATGCCATCAGATCACCAGTGGAACGGTTGCTGCGGAAGCCATACTGACGGTCATGGAGAAGCTTGCGATCTTCGAGATATTCCTTAAGCTGACGGTTAATCAGTGTTTCCATGACCTTAGAAAGAAGGGATGTCAGTGCTATGGGTCGGTAGGAGAAGGGGGAGGATGGGTCACCTTTCTTAGGGACAGGCTGGACAAAAGCTGTTTTCCATCTTCTAGGAAAGATTCCAGAAGAGTAGGAGCGATGGAAAAGCTTACGCAGTGGCTTTGCCAGTGTGGAAGAACACCTCTTCAGAAGAATCGGGGGTATACCATCCGGGCCAGCGGATTTGTGTATATCGAGATATTTGAGAACTCTTGCTACTGTACGAGTGCGGAAAAAAATCTGTCCCATGGAAAAATTTACATTCTCAAGTACAGGAGGGGCAACGTTGCTATGCGGCAGCGTGGAGCTAGCAGCGAAATGGGCGGCGAGCAAGTTTGCCTTCTCTGAAGAGTAAACAATTGGTTTGTTACCGTCGATGAGCGTTGGAACCGAAGATGTTGAGGAGTTTTTAATATTTTTTACAAATGACCAAAAATGTTTACTGCCTTTGGGACACTGCAGAATTTTTTGCCGTAATTTTTGGTCATGCAAAAATTTGGTTCTTTCAATAACAGAGTTGCATGAGTTTCTTGCTTGTTTGTGCTTTTTCCGATTTTCCTCTGTAGGGTTGGCTTTGTAAGAACGGAAACTTACTTCTTTGAGCCTGATAGCTTCTTTACACTCAGAATTAAACCAAGACTTTTCTTTAGGTTTGATGCTTTTTACTCTGTTTGGAATAAAAGCACGCATCCCTAGAAGAATGACATTTGTGATCATTTCAGCACTGGCATCAATGTCACTATCGAGGAAGCATAGTGACCAGTTAAAGTTTCGGAAAAAAATATTCAGGCCTTCCCAGTTGGCTTTCTCGTATTGCCAAACGGTCCTGGTGGGAAGTTTTTCTTTAACTGGATGGGTGGAGGATGAGAAATTAGCTGAAATGATACAATGGTCTGAAGTGCCAAATGGAGAAGTTACACTAATGGTATATTTATCAGGGTGAGAAGTAAGAAACAAGTCAAGAGTATGGGCGGCTTGCCCAGCAACATCCGGTATACGCGTTGGCACATCGATCAGTTGGGTAAGGTGATGTAACCCGGCAAAGAGCTCGACATACCTTCCTTCGGGTGTTGTCTGACCAGAATAGCGGAGCCAATTGGAATTGTGTACATTGAAATCGCCCGTAATAACGATTTCAGTGCGAGGACAAAGGGAAACAATTTTCGAGATGGAATCAGACAGCGCATCAAACTCGTTACAAGTGGAATTGCTGTCGAGATTTGGACTCCTGTAAATAAAACAATAATGAATGACATGCTTGCGGACAGTGAATTTGAGCCACAAGAAGTTAAAGTCCGTGTTGGAACATTGCCCATATTGGGGAAGGCTCTGGCAAGCAATATCATTCCTAACATAGACCACGAGACCATGATGGGAAAAGAGTAATGGCACCAAGCTATACCCATGTAGAGCAAACTCTGATAAATCAGTATTTACTCCAACCTGGGTTTCACTTAATGCTAAAACAGCTGGCCTGTATTGAACAGTGTAGACGTACAGGTGAAAGAAATTCTTTCTTATACCACGAACATTGGAATACACGACACAAAAATCACTTACCATTTCAAAATACTTACACACAAAACACAATTCTGACTAAGTCGAACCATGCAGTGAAAATCCAAAATTAATCTCTGTAATAAACAAACTGTCTTAGGTGTTATGCCCATAAGACAGCTTGCATACAAAAAATCAATTTAAATATTCAGCACAATAGGACAAACTCAGATGCCCTTATCCATTTACCGCAAGCATACGATGCCTACAGTAGATAAGAAAGAGGCAGTTAAGCTAAGCACAAAGGGTTGGGACAGATAGGAGGATAATTTGATTTGTTATGCAAGTGTGTATTATTTTTTTTTTCTTCCACAGCGCGAATAAGCATCTTATCGTCTTCCAACGACACGAGTGGATATTGTTATTTTCTTTACAGCACACGCGAGGGGTTTTTGCCAATTTCTCAAACGAGTGTGTAATGTTATTTTTTTATTACTCGCGATAACAATGCGCAATAATTTTTTTTTTTTTTTTTTTTTGACTTGTGTAATTATTTATGCGCGCACCTCGACCTGACGTCCGGCCTCTATGAGCTTAAGATCGACACTGAAGTGCAGCATGGAGTATGTTGTTGTTTTTTTTAGTTAGACATTCGCGCAGGTAAACCGTCGATTCAGAATCTAATCCAAAGTCTTTTAAGTTTAATTGTTTGTTATTTTTTTGTCTCCGATATCGTGCAATAGATGTGAGAACATAGTTTCTATCAAATGCGGAACGGAATTTCATAATTATAGCGGGAGTGTTATTATTTTTCCGAGTGCGGGTTCGAAAACAATCATTTAAAGTTGCTTGATAAAATACAAAATCGAGCGTTAAGATTGATAGGAAATAAAACTGCCGCTGAAACAATTGCCCCTCTCGAACACCGACGCAATGTTTCATGTCTTTCCTTATTTTATCGTTTCTTTTACAAAAAATGTTCACTCGAAGTAGCCAGTTGCATTCCTCCCCTTAAAAGTTTCTCCCGTAATACTCGTCTCGCAAGGAATGCTCATCAGTTCACCCTTGAGCCCAATTTCGGACGTACTGTGAAATATAGGGATTCTTTTTTTAGCCGAACGACACGAATTTGGAATAGTTTACCCGGCGAGATTTTCCCTTGCCATTTTGATCTGCAAACATTCAAAACCAATGTTAATCGACACCTCCACCAGTGTGTTACATTAAAAGGGAAACAAGTAGTCCCTTGTGCGCGCGTTAATTGTAAAAAAAAAAAAAAAAAAAAAATAGGCTTGCCAACTTAAAGTTTTATACCTAAAAAAAAAAGTCCCTTTATATGTTTAAGCATTATAGTACCTATAATCGCAAGTAAAAATCATTGAGTCTTAAATAGCCATATGTGAAAACTACCAGTAAATTTACTACGCCTTCCGAAAATGAATATCATCAAATATTACGAAGTTGACATTTTAAAAAATATCAATAATGACGATAGTACAAACTTAACTCCAATTCAAATTCAAGCAAATTTCACCAATTATCATGCTGCACTCATAGGACAGATGTTCCAGAATAATACTAATAAAATTCTTCTATATTTCAATACTCAAGGCACAGTTAGGTTAGTGAATATTTTTTTTTTAGTTTTTAAATGTAAGCTTTCGTGCTTGTATTCTTGAATTATTCTGACAATATCTTGTGTTTTCTCTTTTATTTCATATTTCTCATCTTTGTACATTTATTTTGAACGACTTTTAAATTTTTTTAGGCATCAAAGTTCCATCATGACAAATGTCCAAAGTAAATTATCGCCAATCTTTTGCACATGCAGTGACTTCCTTCACCCTTGGACAAAAAGTTGCACAATTTCTACAGCTGACATCCTGTTAAATACTGTTCCACAAAGTATGCGAATCTATACAGTTGTATATGTGGTAAGTTGCAGTTTCCCATTGAATTTAATTGAACATTGAAATCAAATCGCTTCTTCACAGCTTTCCCTCATAATGCGTCATCGAATTCCCACTCTGCTGGACCTCAAACGTACATTGCTAGGCATTATACAATCCACTGCATTTCTCTCTACTAATAGCTTTACATTTGTCCTTTACGTTTGTCTTTTGCGGAACCTTCTAGGAAAATTTTATTTCCTGACTAATACTTTCTTGCCAGCCTATTTAGCCAGTTTGACGGCTATCTACATCGAACGACCTGTTCGAAGGCCATTGCTGGCTCTCTACGTTGCAAATGTTGCAACAGAAACCTTATGGCGCATGGCTGAGTCTCGTGGCTTTGTTAAATCAATTTCCAAAGGCCAAGCCATAATTTTTGGTCTGAGTGTTTCAGTTTTGTTATTCCTGTACCGCTTAGGCCTCCACAAAACTGTTTCGTGCAAAGATTCAATTTTCGACATTTTACGAATATTCGTAGGAAAGGATGAGGAATCTATGAGTGCAACAGCACGTCAAGTTGTAGCTTCTTCTGCAGCTCAACCCGATAGTATTGACTACACGAGTATTGCTGGAATAGTCTATGCTTATTCTAGGTGCGTTCGACGGTTAAAAGGAAAACATGAATGCTGTCCACATAGAGAAGGCTGTCTGCAATACTTTATAATGGGAGGAGTGAGACCTTTTGTTGGTGGAGTCGGGCTGCAAGTTATTCTGAAAATAGTTTTGAATGCGAGACAAATTTTTACAGGAAGAATGAACTGGAAAAAAAATATGTTTGATTCAAAAACTCTAGGATTGGGAATATTTTTGGGAAGTTTTTCTTTCTTATATAAGGTATGAGAATGCAAGTACGAAATAAAATTGACTGCAAGTGATAACTTTGTAATATTCAGGCAGTGTCTTGTTCTCTTCGGAACACGATAGGAAAAGATGATCCGCGATATGCCATTCCAGCTGGACTAATTAGCAGTGTTGCATTTACACAATATCCTGACATCACAGTTGCTCTATACGTAATGTGGAAGACTCTTCAAATCGTCTACAACTTTGGAGAGAGTAAAAAAGTGTTGCCCAAAGTTCGAGGGTTCTTGATCTTCCTTTACTGCTTCTGTACAGCAACACTTTTCCATGCCGCAATCATTGAGCCTCTCAACCTACGCCCAAGTTACTACAAATTTCTTCATTCACTCTCTGGAGGGCGGTAAGTGAACTTTTTTTTACTCGAACTGTACACAAATAATAAATATTTTTTCATTAATATTTACTAGTGTTGGAATGTTTGATAGAACACTTCTTGATGTATGGGGTATGCATTCAAGTGATGCTCTACGGGAAGTCGTGAAGCGAACTGGAACAGAAACACTGACAAAAAAGCTCTTGGGCGCTTAAAATGTGTTATCTTTGATTGTTAAAGAGTGTGTATATACAAAATTCATTGTTACGGTTGTTTTTTAAGCAATAATTTATATATTGGATTAGTTAAACAAGAAGAGATAATGCTATATGCAAAGATATTTATATATATAAATTTAAATAAGTACCTACGTATATTTTTATACTCATTTAATATTAATAAAAGAATTATTACCAATATAAAACAAATTTGTGTGCACATAACTGATTTGTGAGTTAAAATGTTTATTTTTTCATTTCTTTAAGTTTGTTGCAAGCCCCGGAAATACACAAAATTCGTAGTTTTTGACAGACTCGCTCACGAAAGAGTTAAAAAGATTCTCATCCAAAAATTAATCAACTGCGGAAACGAAAACTTCACCAATTTCATAATAATTTCACTAATTTAATAAAAAATAAATTGCACGACTGGATCGCACCTACTTGCTCATACGTGCGGTCACATTGTAGAATAAAATAAAAAAAATTAAACTGAACATCAAAGCATTTACTCGATTTTTGTGACTATTGATTGTTTGAATAAATTACGTTAAATTGTATTGGGTGAACAAATTTAAACGCCATTTTATTTCTTAGGAAATGTTAAAAAGTATGATTTTTTTTTCAAAATTGTAGGCGCCGTTTTTAAATAAAACGGTTTTTTTTTAAACAATTTTTTTTCAAAAATAAAAAAAATAATTCAAGAATACAAACTTAAGCACAAAAATAGCGTACATTTAAAAACAAAATTTAAAAAAAATCACTTAGCCGTTTTCAAAATATTGATTTTTCAAAAAAAAAAAAAAATTTTAAATTATTCAAAAAAAAAAATTTTGCAAAAAAAATTAATGCAAAATTACTTAGGCTACCTACATCTTCTTGAATATCAATTTTGATTTTAATCGGATCACCAGTTTTCGAGAAAGTCGAAGAAAAAAAACCGGTCCTATGGGAGTTACCGTTTTTAGCCCACCATATTATTTTTTTTCACCAAAATATAATGCATACCTACAATAGTTCGGACGTTCATAGTACGTCCGAAATTGGGCTCAAGGGTGAATTGATGAGCATTCCTTGCGAGACGAGTAATACGGGAGAAACTTTTAAGACAGGTATGCAGCTTGCTACTTCGAGTGAACATTTTTTATAAAAGAAACGATAAATAAGGAAAGACATGAAACATTGCGTTGGTGTTCGAGAGGGGCAATTGTTTCAGCGGCAGTTCTATTTCCTATCAATCTTAACGCGCGATTTTGTATTCTATGAAGCAGGTGAAGCGACTTTTGCGAAGCACCTGCCCAGAGGTGGAAGATCAGAAGGAGAAAAATACTTCTTACATCGATACAGAAAACTTAAGCACTTAGCAGATTTTTTTGCGATCTCAACTACATGGTCGTTCCAATGGAGGTCGCCGTTGACACACATAACGAGTACTGAGAGCTTTTCGGTTTCTTCGATGTAAGTGCCATTCATGGACAATGGCATTGGGGGTAAGTATAGCCTTAACGACAGAAGACAGCATTGAATTTTCGAAGCATTAAACTCCACGCGATTCCTATTACCCCATTTGACCATGCTGTATAAATCGGAGTTTATTGAGCTTGACATACGGTACCGTTGCAAAAGCTGAGTGTAGAGTTGTCAGCAAAACAGTTAAGTAGATTAGAAGTAACAGACAGAAGATCATTTATAAAAATGAGGAAAAGAGTCGGAGATAGAACGGAGCCCTGGAGCACACCAACATTTATTTTGTGATAATCAGATTTGAATCCGTCCAAAACAATTTGTATTTGTATTTGTATTTTTTTTTTATTTGTATTATTTGTATTACATACTGGCGGTCATGGAAAAGCTTTCGATCTTCGAGATATTCCTTAAGCTGACGGGTAATCAGCATTTCCATGACCTAAGAAAGAAGGGACGTTAGTGCTAATCCTCGGAAGGAGGATGGGTCACCTTTCTTAGAGACAGGCTGGACAAATGCTGTTTTCCATCTTCTAGGAAAGATTCCAGAAGAGAATCTGTGACAGTAAATCTCTGGAATTCGCACCCAAATGGATTTGTTTTTGTACCCAATTGATGGGTTTTGTTTGCTGCAACTGGCTGTCATTCTTTGCCTGATACCTCGGAGAGTCATCACTTTCGTCAGATTGCATCGTCTTCGTCATCTTCGTTGGCAGCAACTGAGGCGGCAACAATTGTATTGTCTGCTTGTCTTTCGGAACAACAGTCGAAACAAAAACATTTCCTTCCAATAGTTGTTTATCTGGTGATTCTAATTGCTTGCAACTCTGCTCCATTTCTTTCTTTAGCAAGGGGTGCTGTGTTTGTGGTGATGGAAACATTTTCAGTATATTTTCTTTTCAGCGGGACAATGGTTTTTCAGTGTTCAATGAATTGTGGATTCACTTACACTCAGGCTTTTACACTCTGGTGTTGTTACGTTAAAGTGGATATTATTTTCCATTTTGAAAATATTTTTTTTGGATTTGTTTTGATTGAATTGGAGAAATTTGTAATTTAATTTTAATAAACTCAAAGCTTGTTTTTTTTTGTTGTATTACGCGGACAATAAATGATATACAAAAGAGAACGCGAAACACAATGAATGATATCCAAAAGCGACAACGAAAATTGAGGGTGTTGGAGGATGGAATGTACGGAAGATTTTCCTCTTTATAATATATTTACTCTATGGACACCATCGAGGAAGTCTTCATATATAAAGCGTGCAAGAACGAAAGGGGCAAACTACTTGACGATTAACAGCAACACACTATTCGACACAGCAATAAAATACCAAAATAAAACAACAGATAGAAGAAGACAACACAATACAATTTAAAATAATTATAAACCAACAACAACAAACTAAGTAAAACGTAAACAAAGGAAAACTAAATAACTGTGGCAATAAAAATGTGTTTAAGTTACCCCGAAGATGGACAAACTGTCCGAAATGCGCGACGCTATTTAAAATATAAATTAATTAATTTACAACCATCAAAATAATTAAAATATGTTTAAACTAAAGATTCTTTTAATTTTATTTCATTATGCAAATAAAAAACTTTATTTTCTTCCAACACAAAATGCATTTTCATTTTTTAGAGGCTTCTGTACATTTTATGTGACATAAATGCATGGACAACAAATATATCATCACTGTACATTCACAACAATTTGTTGCATGTTTCTGAATACAAATTACTGCCCTGCACATCGTTTGTAACTTTATCATCAAACTTTAATATCGTTTTCACTCAATACTTCATACTATTTCTAAACGTTGTTGAAAATATTCTTTTTAACTCTTAAAAATTACTTGAGTGTTTGAGAATATTTATTAAGAGAAGGCATGCGTCCTCCGTCATCGCAAGTTCCAACATCTCTCAACCCACACGCTGCATACGTACACAAGGCATAACCTTATTCCAATTCCAACTTCCAAGAACTCAAGACAAACTATTTACATTGGTTATAAACACAAGTAGTTCTCAATCTCGACTTTCATCTCCCACACTCAATACAATTTGTGCCATTATTGGTACTTTTCCACCCCAACTCTGTGTTTCCATTGTTGGTGTTATGTGCAATGTGCATCAAGTTCGACAATGTTATACTCTCTGAAAGGGATAATGTAGCAATATAGGTTAGTGCATAGAGTAACTATACTATAAAGAGGGAAATCTACTGCCTTCATCTGACAAGGCCTACAAGCTGGTCAAATAAGTATTGGTGTAGAACTGTCAAAAAATTGACGCCAATTGAGAATGTGGTAGTGCTGAAGTGTCAAAAAATTGACGCCGATTGAGAGTGTAGTAGTGCTGAACTGTCCTCACCACATCGTTTTTTCTTTGTTTTTTAACGCCGACAATGAATGATATACAAAAGAGAACACGAAACACAATGAATGATATACCAAAGCAACAACGAAAATTGAGGGTTTTGAGGGGTGGAACGTACGAAAGTTTTTCCTCTATATAATATAATTACTCTATGGGTTAGTGGTACAAGTTCATATCGGGAACGAAACAGAGCAGGATATGTTATAACAAAGGATGTTGGACTTCCGCGCGTTGCGCTCTAGAGCTAGAAAAAATAGAGCCACACCATATGGGCTGTGTACTATTTTCTCGATTTGTCGTTGTGTGCTCAAAGAAAGAACAAAGTCTGCTATTAGACGATGAAACTAGATGCATACACCTTGTTCGAATTCTTCTTTGTTGTTTTATTCTCTGTCGCAAGCGCCATTACATGAATTTAGTTTCATGAAACTAGTTTGACAGTTCTCTTTCATTTTCATTTTCCACAATCATTTGCAATGAATCTGCTCTTTTAACCTTATCGATGTAATGACTGTGTTTAAAAACATACAGATTTATCCTGGATTCATAAATACATAAGAAGTCCAAATTAAGTTCCTTAGTCCACAAAAAATTACTTTCCACTTCATGTTCACTCATTTTTTATCCGTTTACTTTGAATCTTATTAGAAGTTTACTTTGATCACAACGAAACCAAGTAATAAAGAATTTGAAAAAAAGCGAACAAGAGAATGAAAAACGTCAAACAGATTCTTCGAACATGCTACCCGTGCGACACACGACAGCTTTTTTCCTGTCTCATCTTTTCGAATTTTTTCTCTCTTTTGCACTTACTATGTTCGAAGAATTCAAAGAAGGTGCATGCATCCAGTTTCATCGTCTAATAGCAGACAAAGCGAATTATTTTGTATTACTTAGTATTCAAATTTAGTGTGTGTGATTCTTTTGACATTCCTCAGAGAGGAAATTGAAATTTTATTTTTAGGGCTTAAAATAACGGTACCAGTCATATTACCGTTAAGAAAAAATTTGAATTGAAATTGAATTGAAATTTTTATAGATTTTTTGTAGGCATTAGCCTTTTTTCATTTTTATTCATTTTTGAGTTTTATTCATTAATTTAATTTTAAAACTAAAATAACAATTCATTAATAAGTATATATGATGAATAATAGTGTTCATTCTTCAACTACGAAGTTAGTGGTGAATGAAACATCAATTTGAAAATCCAAATGGTACTGAATGTGCGGTGACAATCAGTGTAAATTTAAACAAGAAAATGCAAAGGCCTTAATGGAAAAAATAATTATTGGTACTTAAAAATTCAATACATACATCATATAATACTTATTTTTACATTATTGGTGCTGATGAAAAAATACTAAAAAAATGATTCTATACAATTAAAATTCAAAGTGAATAACCAGTCTTTTATTTTTTTACTAAAACATGAATAGCTAAGGGTTTCTCTTATATATAGAGGCAATTTATTGAAAATGTTAGGAGCTGTATATTAATAAAAAAAGGGAGGGAAATGTGTTTTATTTGCAAATGGTTCATAAACAAAGCTCATATTATTAATACGGAGGTTATACATTTGATAATTCCTACTAGGAACATTTCCGCTTTGTTTAGAAAACTCCCTCAAAACTTTAAAAACATATAAATGTCTCATTGGTAGAATATGCAACATCTTAAATACGGGCCAACTTTCAGCCAAACGATTTTTGTTTAAAATTACCCGTATTAAATGTTTCGGTGCTATCAGTAAAGGTCGAAAAGTATTAACATACGCACCACCTCAGCTTGTTACTCCGTATTGCAACTTTGAGTTTGGAAGTCCATAATATATAATTTTTAGAACTTTTTGAGAGCAAAATAGCTTAATTAAATACATTTTTCGTGTGACTAATAACATATATGTTTTTAATATTCGATTATGGTCTTTCCGATTTAGATTGAAATCAATGACTACTCCTAAGTACTTGAACTGTTGAACTGTTGAACTGTTTCAATTTTAAACGATTTTCTGTGCATTGTAGATTGGTCTTGAAATTACTTCTACCACATTTATGATAAGGTCACGAAAACTGTTTACAGGCATGAGCGTGAAAACGTAAATTAAAGTCATAAAGACTATTACCCGCTACTTTAAAACACATAAATTTAGTTTTTGTCGCTTATAATTAATTTATGGTAAGTAAACCACAATCTTAGGATTTCAAGATCTTCTTCAATCTTCACAATACTTTCAAAGACAGTCCCAAATGAATACGTAAGAACTATGTCGTCGGCAAAAGCAGTTGAAATGCCATTTAATTTAAGTTTGAAAATGGAATTGAAGTAAATCAAGAACAAAGGGCCAAGTACAGATCCCTGTGGAACGCCGTTTCTTAATAGTCTTGGTTCACTATAAAACCGTTTATATTGACTTTGATTTCTATTTTTTAAATAAGAATTCAACAAATTGAAAAAAACTACCGCGAAAACCTGCATTATAGAGCTTAGTTAGCAAAAGATCATGGTTAACCAGATCAAATCAATAAACAGACCCATAGTTGAATTGTTGCTGTTAAGACTTCCATAAAGTTGACTACACACCTTTAAAATAGCATCTTCTGTTGACAAACCAGCCCTAAAACCAAACTGATTGTTGCAGAAGAAATCAAACTTTTCTAAGAAAGAAACAATTCGAACCTTAAGTAGCTTCTCAAATTTTTTTTGAAAATGTTGAAAGAAGTGATAAAGGCCTATAATTCCTAATATTTTTTCTATTTCGTTTTTTCAACAGTGATATAACTTCTGCACATTTAAGATGTTCAGGAAAACAACCAATTTCAACACTTTTGTTAAAAACAAAGGCCAGTACGTCTACAACATACCAAGCAACATTTTTCAACAATCTACTTGATACACCATCATTTGTACATGAATTTTTGTTTTTTAAGGACATAATGTTGAAAACTTCGTTTGCTGTTATCATATCCAAAACAAAACTATTAAGTTGTTAGGTTACGCATCCAAAAAAATATCTGATGAAATTGAACAGTCGCAATTTAAACAAGTCTCGAAAGTAGGTTTCAATTTTTCTGAAATTTCTGTAAAATATTCATTAAATTTATTCGAAATTTTAAACGAATTGGACTCTGTTACTCCCTCAATTTCAATTGAATCAACTTTAATAGTATTTCTATTTTTATCTAAAATGCAATCAGCTACTCTCCATTCTTCACGAATATTACCTTCAGCTCTAGAAAACATATCAGTATAGTAATTATTACGATTGTCATCAATTTCTTTATTAATTTTTTGCATAAGGTATCATATTATTTTTTAAGTCTAGTATTATTTTGATGTTTTTTACATTTTAAGCTCATATTCTTCTTCTTTCTTATCGTATTGAGAAGGTGGTTAGTCATCCAAGGTTTAAGGTGTTTTTTACCCGATTGCTTTTTCTGAAAAGTGCTTGAATTAATATGCTTTTTAAAAGTTTCTAAAAATAAATCAAATGCAATTGACGGATTATTTTCGGAATAAATTTGGTCCCAACATTCGAATGTCATTAATTCTTTTAATAACATATAGTCAACACAATATTTTAATGAATCTGATGAGGATTCAATATTTTGGAAACGATTATCAGAAGAGTAATTTAAAGCAATCATTTTATGATCAGAAAGTTTTAAATCAAAAAATTAGCCAATACTGCTTAATATGCTTAATGTTTTTATGACATCTTACAAAAATGTGGTCAATACAACTCTTCAAGCAGGTAGGTTCGTTTATTAAACTCTTAAGACCATGTGAAGCCATAGTACATCAGTAGCTTTCAGAATCTTTGTCAATTTCATTAAAAATATCAATATTGATATCACCTAAAACAATTAAATTTTTTGCTAAAGTTGCATTAAGAGTGTTGCTTAATTCACCAAAGAAAACATTTTTTGAAAAAACCGTGGAGTCGATAAATTTACAGCAAAGTACAATCAAAATTTTCAAAGCGAAGTGATAATTTTAATACAGCAGCGCTAGATAAAATAAGACTAGAGCAATCACACATATATCCATTTCTTACATAAACAGCTACACCTCCAGCAGAATAAGAATCATTACAGTTACAAAAAAAAATAGTATAACCTTGTATATTATATAAATCTAATTCATTACTATAAATCAAAATTTCACTTAAAACTATTACAACAGGTAGGTTCATTACCGAATCGAGATGAGCTACGAAAATCGAAAAAAAAATTTCTCAAGCTACGAATATTTTGATGTAAACAAAAACATAAATCTACAGGACTAACGGATCAACAGGGTATTCATATACATTTAATTTAGAAGGTGAATCCGATCTAGATAGATACATTCTTAGTTTATGCATTGTATATACATTGCCTATGGTACTATCATGAGACGGGAAAAAATCTTTTTACCTAGAGCCGCTTGGAGTGCTAGTGTAGGGACATTTTATTTGATTGAGAGAGAATTAAGAGCATGGTTTTTAGTGTTATGCTTTGTGCTTAGTTTATTGCGCAATGTGAGGCAAGAAAAAACAGAAGGAGAACATGAAATAATTCAGTATTTTGTTTTGTTCATTGTAAATATGTATATAAACTGCTAGCAGTTTTGAAGTTAATACATAATGGTTTCGCTTAGCTGAGGCGAATAGTTTTTTCTAAGGATTTATACACGATCCAACATTTTCATTGTTTACGTTTTTTTTTATATGGAATATGTAATATGAGAAATGGTTCTCACATAAGCATTTATACACTTTTTAGACTTTTGATTTGAGTTTTTTAGGATTTTCAAGTTTTGTACGAGCACTACCTATATAAATATTTGACATATTTGTGCAAATCAAAAGTCTGGTGAATGATGTATATACATTGACCAGACTTTTGATTCGAATTCTTTAGGATTTTCAATTTGTTTACTATTATGAAGGTTGTCGTCTTCAAATAATGTACACATTCATTCTTGAAATTTAAGCACAAACTTACTTCTTGCTAAATTTATACAAAGATACAAACGTCATTGCAGTGGATGGATTTTTGTTTTGAATTTTACTTTCCATTCAGAGAGGTACCTACCTACATATACATATAGGTACATACATATGTAGGTTAACTTTTATGAATGTGTATCTTAATTTTAGTACCTACCTTCCTTCCAACCTTATTATAGGTAATAAATTCCATTAATACCTACCCACACCATACGTTTATCGATCCATCAAACATAATAAAGCTATTTCAATTAATTTGATTTCAGAAAGTAAATTATTGTTATTGGGACCTATATAGGTCCCTATACCCAGCATTATTGCCCTACTGATGATTCCCACGAATCTTTATGCCAGTTGTTCAAATTTGTCCATACCAAAATGAAAATTAAACTGAAAAAAGTCTTTCTATTAGCAAATTATATTATAAACAGTAAACAAGTGGAAAGATGATACACTAAAAAACTGCAAAAGCTAACAATCCTACATATTTATGTGTTTATCCCTTTGTCGTGACGCATGTTCGTTCGAGCTTCAAACCACAACGATTTTAAAGAAGTGTCACGTCAAAAAAACATTAAAATTAAATCTCTGTCAAAAAGACGACTGTACCTAAAAAGGATTAGCACACAGAAGCAAGTACGTGCGACCAGTCGTGCCTCTTATTTTTTTCTGCACGAATGCATAACTTGTACTTAGTACTTACCTATAATTGCAAGTAAAAATTAAACAATTAGGTATTACAAATGTTAAAAAACCCGTGGTATTTTTAGCAATTCTATAGAAGATTAGTTGAAAGAAATATTTTAATTTAACTATAAATTTCTTTCCCGCGAGCAAAGCTGGGTAGGTCAACTAGTACCCTCATATAAACCTCAAACAAACAAAAGATTTTTGTTACTATAAATAATCAATCAATAATAATATAAATCAATTTACAAACAATTTTTGATTGAATTTCTGCACATACATAGTTCATTCAGATAGGTACCTACATATACATATACCTACATGTATCTTTATGTATATGTAGCTACCTATCTGTATGGAAAGCAAAATTCATAACAAAAACCCATCCACTGCAAGGACGTTTGTAACTTTGTATAAATACAGCAAGAAGTAAGTTTGTGTTTAAATTTCAAGAATGAATGTGTTTACATTATTTGAAGACGACAACCTTCATAATAGTTAAAAAAATAGAAAATCCTTAAGAATTCGAATCAAAAGTCTGGTCAATGATGTACATATGTATGTAAGAAAAGTATTTGGTTCCCACGATTAGGTTTTTAAAAAAGATCAACTTTATTACTTGAGCGGTTACTTAGGACTAAATTAACAATTCATTTCAATGCATTAACATAAGCTATCATTATTGAGCTGTATTCACATAATATTAATGTCAGCAAAGCAAAGTGCATGCTCGTTTTGGGTTTCCAATTACGAAACCCAAAAAGAATGCGCGTGTACAAAATGAACTTAATTGAACTTGGTTTCCGTGGGAAATCAAGTTTAATTCTTAATAAAGTTTATTTGACTATAACTACAGATACATAATTGATCACAGTTATTTGGATTATACAAATAATATTACATTTACATAATTAGTGACGATTTAAATTGAATAAAAGTATAATTTGTTTAAATTTCAATGAAGTAAGATTAAAATCTACGAAGGAATTATAATTATTGAACTGTTTACATAAGAGAGAGAACGGTTCATTATTTAAGTAGTTTAAAGTAGTTTCATGTGTTCGCAAAATTTTATAATTTCGACTTGGACGGAATGGCACATTTAATTTTATTAAGGAAAGCAAATAAAGAGAATTTATATCACCGTTTAAAAGTTTAAATATGAATGCAGCATTGAGTGATGACCTCCTATCCTCGAGCGTATTAAGACCAATCAGTAAAAGTCGCGAACGATATGGTGGAAGATGGTGATGATTATCCCAGTTAAGATGACGGAGAGCAAATAATAGAAACTGTTTTTGAATGGATTCAATGCGGGCAATGTGACAGGAGTAATATGGGCACCAAACTTGGCAACCATATTCCAAGATCGAACGAACCAGTCCAACAAACAGGCTCTTTGTCACATAAGGGTCGTTGAATTCTTTTGATCATCGTTTAATCATTCCTAGACGAACAGAAGCTTTTGCAGTCATAGAGTCGATGTGCATTCTGAAGTCTAATTTTGAATCAAATATTACTCCCAAGTCTATAAAATAATTAACTCTTTCAAGTTTTGAATTATTTATAGAGTATTCATTAAAGAAAACATTTTTAACTCTAGCGAAGGTCATTACTTTGCATTTCTTAGAGTTCAGTGTGAGATAATTCTTATTACACCATTCCTGCAAATGATCAATATCAGATTGCAGTTGAAGGTAATCAGCATTATTTTTATATGAATTTGAAATTTTCGCATCGTCAGCATAGAGATGTATATCACAGTATTTTATCACAGAGGGTAAATCATTTATAAAAAATACGAATAACAGTGGTCCCAGGTGGCTTCCTTGAGGCACGCCAGACTTGACATCTATTGCGTTGGATAAATGAGACTTGAACTTAACATATTGAGTACGAGATGATAAATAACTTGCAATCCATTGCACAAGTTTTGGGGACCAGCCGAAAAGTGAAAGTTTTCTAACAAGCAGCTGATGATTAAGTTGATCGAAGGCTTTGGAGAAGTCAGTGTATATTACATCCGTTTGATGACCATTCATGAATCCTTTTGTTATGCATGATGTAATTTCCAACAGATTTGTAATGGTAGATTTGCCCTTGACGAATCGATGCTGTCTGTCCGATAGATGCGATTTTACACCATGTATCAATTCATGGACTATTATAGATTCCATCATCTTGGGAATAACGCTGAGTTTTGCTATACCTCGGTAGTCACGCATGTTACATCGGCTTCCTGATTTAAAAAGTGGAATTATAAATGAAGACTTCCAAGCGTGCGGGAAAACGGAAGACGACAAAGATAGGTTAAACAAATAACATAAAGCACTAGCCAAGGAATGACAGCAGTTTATTAAAACACAGGAAGGAACATTATCAGGTCCAGTAGAAAATGAATATGTTAACTTCTTTATTGCACTTGTCACATCGTTTTCTTGAATAAATGGCAAGTCATTTGTAATGCTCATGTTAGAGGTAATTTGATGCAGCCCAGCCAACCCATTATTACATTTGTAGATGCCTTTAAACATTTCTGCAAACATATCACAGAGCATTACCTAATCATTTGAAGAAATTTTATCCAAATTCATATAGGACGGGAATTCAGCTATTTTTATCTTATTTTTAACAAATTTCCAAAAAGATGAAGGATTCCGTAATAGGTTAGCTTTCATAGATATTATGTAGTTTTTATATGCAGCCCTTGATTTGACTTGGAATTCTCTTCTTATTCTGCTGAACTCTCGAGCAGTGGAAACTGTAAACTTGAATCTGAACTTGTTGTGGAGTTTTTTTTTTTTTTTTTTTTAAGCCTTTTAAGGAAAGGTGTGAGCCAAGGAACACAATTATCAACAATTTTGATGCGGCGACAAGGTATTGTTTTCAAAAAGCTGTTGTACAATATTTCATAGAAAGTATCAGTTGCTTTACTAGCATCCATATTAAAAAAAGACACTATCCCAGTGAAATTGAGAAAGTTCCATATTGAGTTTTTCAAAATCAGTTTTCTTGAAGTCAAATTCATAGCCATGATCGTATTGACTAGCACAAACGGAGGTCGGCATTTCCATTAAAACTTCAAAGCAAGGGTGAAATCTAACATTATCCAATAAAGGGCATGATCTTTGCACCGTTAAGCCATTCGTCGAGAAAATTACCTCTTTCATTTTTAAACGGGTTAACTTGATTTAAGGCTAAAGAGCACATTGAGCCCACAAAAGAAATACTCGTTTCTGATGTCAACGATGTAGGTGACAAAAATTTGTCATCTTCTTGAAGAAAGTCCCATTCAATGTCTGGTAAATTAAAATCACCAACAAGTTGTAACCGATCGTTGGGATTCATCAGGGAAACGATGTACTTAATGTTTATAACACATTGATCGTAAAGTTCACAATTCATTTTTGGTGGAATGTAGACACAGACTATACAAAGTTGGAAAGTTTTGAGGAGAGTTGTAACACATACCATTTCTACGCTTATTGAGGGCATAGAGACAATTTTACAGTTGTAGCAATTTCTAATGGCAATTAGAACTCCACCACCAGACTTTTTACTGCTAGTTAAGGAAGACCGATCTGACCGAAATATTTGATACGAACTACATAGTATTTCATTATCTAAAATAGACTTATCTTACCATGGTTCAGTAAAAAGTATTGCATCATAGTTAAACCCAAGACTTGAAGCAAACATTGATTTTAGTTTTGTCTTCAATCCTCCAATATTTTGGTAGAACATTGAGAAATAACTCATTGAGTATTTCGTACATTTGACCTCTTTTTGGCTACAGTAGGTCGCTTCCGAAAAGGGTGAACTATTGAGTTTACCGTCCAGAATTTCTCATCATTTAATAATTTAAAAATATCATTATTACGCTTTACATCAATAATGAAGGAGGAGTAGTTCCGATCTACATTCAGCTTCATTTTGCGAATGTTAAGACAAGATGAGTCTAAATTTGGTGATTTTTTTAGTAAATAAGACCATATCATTGACTCACTAGTTGTTTGTGGAAAATTTGAAATAAAAATTGGCAAAGGTCTTTCCATAGCAACGAGATCAAATTCCTCTGCGGTTCTTTCTCCCCCCACTGCGGGAGTTGAGGGCAACAGTTCAATGCCATCAGATAAGGATCCTGCCGGGTCAGAAATCCTCTCATCCGTAATGGAAGCTATTGAGGAAACCGGTGGGCCGCCAGTAAACTCATCATTGGATTGAACTGTTGGTTGTTTCTGAGGTTTTTTTGATACGGCTACCAATTTATCGTTCTCAGCTTGGGGTTTCGGACCTGAACGGAGAGTTCTAGGTTGCAACAAAGATGGTGACGACGACGGTTTCTCCAAGACTTGAGGTTCCCGGTGATCATTTTGTTGCTGAAGAATATTTTCCGTTGGGTTCTTACATCGATCCGATCGACTTTCATTTGAAAGCGGTGAAGGCGTCAGCAAAATCAATGGTACTTGAACTTCAGGATTTATTTGCGGACTTTCAATGGCCTTAAAACTTTCACTCATTCTTTCTGACGATAAAACATCGAAATCGAATAACTTTTGAATATCCGAAAATATTGTGGAGACATTGTTGAATAATTTTTGGAGTTTAAGGACTTTCCAATGTAATTTATCCACCGAGATTTTGTCATGCTTAGTACAAAAGTACCGTAAGCCAGCTACAGAAGTGAATTTATCAGCATCCTTACCTTTAATACCTATGCATTTAGCATGAACTAGTTGCAAGCATACGGCACAAGAAACTGTTACATCACTAGAGGTTTTTTTACAGACTAGACAGGTTAAGGAATCCATATTCAAAATACGAAGGGCGTTTTACGTGAGCTACACAAAAAAAAATATAATAATAACAAAAAAAAAAGTTGGCAACCCTTTAAATTGGTATTCCACGGGTCGAATTAAATGGGTTTTTCACAAAAATTACTATAACTTAGGAAATACGCTAAGCACAGAAATCGTTTACCACTTATTGAAAAGCTGTTGATATGTCCTTCAGATTTAAAATTTTGATTGTTTTCAAAACTTAAAATTTTAAAATTAAAAAATCAAAAAAAATAATATTTGATATAACAGTGAATTGTTCACTTAGAGTTCACTTAGAGTATTTGCTTTAAAGGAAATAAGATTTCTTAGAAATTGCAAAAACTAAGCACTGTATCACCACAAATTTCAATTAAAATGAGAAATGCAACAACTATAAATAGATTGTTAGTGTTTATAATATTTAAGATCGGTTTATAACCACATAGAAACGCGAATTACTCGGGAGCAAACTATAGCACTTGAAGATAGGAACAGAGTTACCACCAGTCTTTGTCGCGAAAATGGATGGGGTGGCATATGTAACATGTACAAATATGACAAATATGTATGTAGGTAGTGCTCGTATAAGACTTAAAACCCTAAAAATAAAAAACTCAAATCAAAAGTCTGGTCAATGACGTACGTATGTATAAATACTTATGTATGTAAGAACCAGTTTTCATATTACATATTCCTTATAAAAAAAACGTAAACAATGAAAATGTTGGATCGTGTATAAATCCTTAGAAAAAACTATTCGCCTCAGCTAAGCGAAACCATTGTATATAAACTTCAAAACTGCTAGCAGTTTATATACATTTATACAATGAACAAAACAAAATACTGAATTATTTCTGTTCTCCTTCTGTTTTTTCTTGCCTCACATTGCACATGCTCAATAAACTAAGCACAAAGCATAACACTAAAAACCATGCTCTTAATTCTCTCTCACTCAAATAATATGTCCCTTCACTAGCACTCCAAGCGGCTCTAGGTAAAAAGATTACTATCATGGTGACATGTGGACCGTTGCGCTCCAAGTGGCTCTAGATAAAGTTAACTCGGTAAATTGAAAGAGGCGAACGAGGCGAACGCGGCGAACAAAGAGAATTTTAAGAGAAACTTTGTGAACATGTACTTTGCTCTTTGCAGTTTACATATATACAATGATGCGAGTATAGTTTCTTTTTTGCACAACCATAGAGTAAATATATTATATAGAGGAAAATCTTTCGTACGTTCCACGCCTCAACACCCTCAATTTTCGTTGTTGCTTTGTTATATCATTTATTGTGTTTCGTGTTCTCTTTTGTATATCATTCATTGTCCGCGTAAAAAAATGATGTGGTGAGTTTTTTTCATTTTGACATTTCATTTTGTTCTTGTTGACAACAACTGTAAGTAAATTGCTTTTGTTTACAGAAAAAAAATTAAAATATTAATGAATTCTTTAGGCTCTCTATCGATACATTCTTTATGAACAACCAGATTTGCTGGGTCATCTTTCTGTCTGAAAAGGTTTCACGTCGCTCTCGTAGTTCGGAAGGAAGTATCTGAGGATCATGAAAACAGAGTTGAGGCATGTTGCCATATAAATCCATAATAAGCGGCACATCATTTCGACAAAAAAAATTAGTGCACAGAAGACATTTCGTTTTCAAATTCTGGTTTTTCAATAAAAAAACAGCAAATAAATTTATACATTTTATTATATTACTTGATATATGTATGTACATATTACATATGTATCTATCAACAACAAATTTGTGGCTGATAGAATGATCGAATGTATCGATATTGATATTTTTAATAGCCGTATGATCGCTCACTTGCCATCGAAATCATTGTCCAAAGCATCAACGACACGGCCCAAAAGCTCATCACCGACTGGAACATCCTCAATAGCACCGGTACGCTTGACAATATCTTCTTGTTTCATCAGCTTGTCGTTATTGTTTATGACAACACCGACACTGTCGGGTTCCAAATACAAGGCCATACCCTGTGGAATAAAAAAAAGTCAAATAAATGCTGTAAAGATGTATCAAGAATAATGTTTACCTTCAATCGGCCTTTGCAAGCAGCCTGGGTGGCAGCCTTGGGAAGAGTGCGAGCCATAGAAGTGCAATGCAATTGGGATCATTCTTGGTGGGCGAGAAATAACACACACAATTGTTGACTGATACACAGGTTGGGAATGCATTTCCTTTTTTTAACTAATGTCGAATTCGTTTTTAATTTCCAGATTTGATCGTATTATCATTAATAAAACGAATAAGTGGTTTAATTTTGTAAAAAGGACACAATAATTCACGGAGTTCCTTCATTTCAAGCAATTTGTGAGAATTTTACAAAATACCATCAACGACGACGACGCGACGTGCCTGATGAGAATTGATACAAGATACAATTCTCATCAGGCACGTCGTCGTCGTCTTTCGATGGTGGTATTTTGTGAAATTCTCACAAATTTTTGAAGTGAAGGAACACCGTGAATTATTGTGTCCTTTTAACTTAATTAAACTGCTTATTCGTTTTATTGATAATAATAAGCACAGTTCTAATTCTAAACAATTTGTTGTTGACGTTTTAGAAATTCACCTTCACCATACTCCTACATATCGAGAAGGATGTGCTCGAAATGTATTCCTTAAGGGTTAAGGTGATTTTCTTAGGTCTTAGAGCTTGTTTACATGATTCCTTTTTTCGGATGTTTCTCCATTCTTTCTTTTTGCAATTGGGTGAGGGGTGTAAAAAAGTAGGGGAAATGAACTAACGAATGGAAGAATGAAAATTTTAAGATTTTTTGTGATTGAGCTTTGAAGTTTCTCGTTTGAGAAAGAAAATGCTATGCACGGACTAAAAATAAGAACTTTTGAAATTGAAAACAATTCTCAATTATGTTTTTTAGTGGTAATGGATGGTTTTAATTGTTTTTTTTTAAATTTTGCAAATTTATTTAGAATAAAGCAGCGCGTTTAATATTTGAATCTCGATTTTCTTTTTCTCACTAAATGCCAATTAGGTTATTTTTGCCATTTAAACAATACAATATTAAATGACACAAAATAAGTGAAAAAAAAATAATTTTATAAAATAAATTTCTACAAAAAATTCAGAATGACTTAATTACCAAACACAAAATATTGAAAACAAATTTTTTTGTTTGGAACGCTGCGTCAAAGTTATCTCAACGCAGCGTAAAATAATCAATACGCCGCGTTAAAAATGCGTTCTGTTTAACGAAGACTTAAAAAAAAAAACAATTTGTAAATTATCACAACGCGACGTTTTGACGCCGTGTGGAACTTGACGCGGCGTTGAAAACGCGCTCTATGTGACTTGGGATATGTTTGTTTTACTGTATATTACAACGCGGCGTCAGAACGCGCTATGTTTGACTAGGTTTCTACTCCTGTGTAAACGAATATAATAGGTGTGAAGAAAGATAATTTAACTTTAAAAAGTACACCTTTATCGCTACTTTGTATAATACAATCTTGCAAATATACATAGTATGTGATATTGCTTGTTTAAATTCATTCTTAGAACAATCAGTACGCTATCATCAGTATCAGGTAAAATGGTTGAAACTCTTGAATATTGTTTAACCAGTTTTAAACGTTTATATAAAGTTTTCAAGCACACAATATGTAAAAGGCAGGGAAAAAAATAATAAAGTATAACTTGCATTCAAGTAACTTGCTAGTGTCTCCTCATGATACAAGAAAACAAGATAATTACTTTTGTATTTTTACGTCATCAGTGACCCTTGTTGAAAAAATTAATTTCCGTTTTAGAAAAAAAAACGGAAAAGTAAGTTTTAATTGATGCAGGTTTGGTCCAATGTCTTATATGATTGATTAAATATACATTTTAAGTCCACTAACACTTCGGATTCTTTCCAAAAATGATAATATAATTTAGTCAGTTTGAGTCACTGATGACGTAAAATTTCGGGATGGCGCTTTTTATTATTAAGTATCTTCCAAAACGCTCAATTTCGTGGTGAAAAAGAAAAGGAAACTGAAAAGAAGAGGTCAATTATTTGACTACTACACTCTCAATCGGCGTCAATTATTTGACAGTTCAACACTTCTACACTCTCAATCGGCGTCAATTTTTTGACACTTCAGCACTACTACATTCTCAATTGCGTCAATTTTTTGACAGTTCTACACCAATACTTATTTGACCAGTTTGTAGGCCTTGTCAAAAGAAGGCAGTAGATTTCCCTCTTTATAGTATAGTTACTCTATGGCACAACTGGATTGCTTCACACAAGCAGGGTAACGAGATGGCTAGTTTTAAAAAAGGAATGACAAAAAAGAAGAAAAACGACTTTTGTAATTGATATGGGGGGTGGGTATATGTTTAAGCTGGTTGATAAGTTTATTTTGAGTTTTAGTGGTAGATATTTAGGTATGTACCTACATACATACCTACATAATGTGTGTAGTTACGTAGGTATACTTGTTATATTATCCTTGATAAAATGTTCAGCTAAATTCAGGTCGATCGGTCGGTCGTCGGTGTGGTAGATGGTGTGAGCGAGGGTGAGGGTAGGGAGATACTAACAGGGAAAACTTAATAAGCACATGTGATGTGTATTGTATATATCCTGTTCTCGGTGACGGTGAACAACCAAGAGGATCGACAATGATTTTATTTTTTGAATTTTCATTTCATTGGCTTCGTTATTGTTGATGTTGAAGCTTATGCATGCATAAGTAGCTTTGTGATTATAGGGACTATACCTAAGTCAAGTTTAGGATTCGTGAACATAATTTTTTTTGATAATAATCAAATATTACATTACGATGATAGAGAAACATATGTTAAGTTGAGTTGATGGCAAAATTCTGTCCGTCTGTCTGTAGGTCTGTCTGTACCGATGTATAGCCTAAACGGTTGAGCCAATCGTCTTCAAATTTAGCAAGTTTAGAGTTCGTGAATATAAAAAAAAATTAGATAACAATTAAACATGACATTACGATCATAGAGAAGTCTAAAAAAGTGTTAGACAAAAAAAATTTCTGTCTGTTTGTCTGTTTGTCTGTCTGTCTGTCAGTATGTATAACGAGCTGCAGCCTAAACGACTTAAGCGATTATCTTCAAAGTTGTGTGTGATTATTTTGGCATTCCCCGGAGGGGACATTGAAATTTAAATTGTAGTCCTAAAAGTAAAGGTAGTGCCATATGACCGTTGAATTGAGTTGTTTTCTTGATTGAAAGTTTTGCATTCAGTAGGTAGTCGAGTATTTTTTGTATTTTTTAGTTGTTTTTGCATGTTTATGTGTTTATCATAGGCGTCCTTATTATTTATTCTGTATGCTGTTACGATCATGAAATGCTTTAAAATAAATAACGATAAATAAATAATAATAAAAACAACGAAGTTTGCTTTAATTAGACTAGTGGCTAGGGCTCAACCGAGCAATATAAAACAAAATTTGGGGGGAAATATGAAACAAATATTTTTTTATGAAATCAAAAAAACACTATTCATAACGTTTTTTGGAAAAAATGTTGTAAGCCATCTTATTTCTTTTGCTGTTTACTATTTTATAAATTTTTCATTTCCAGACCAGTTTTTTTAAAAAACTTTTCGAAAACATATTTTAATATTTTTTTTTGAGTATGTAAATTAAAAGAAATCTATAGTTTATACTAGGAGAAAAAATTAAAAAAAATTATAGATTCGTTTTCAAAATATTCAAAAAACAAAATAAGTTTTTTAAAAAAACATTAAAAATTAAAAAAAAATGTCATATGGTAGGTACCGTTATAAAACTTTTTCTGAAAAATTCATCAAAACTAAAAGATAGATTTTGCATAGAAAACACTATTCAGAAAGTTTTATCAAAATCGTAATAGCCGTTTTCTTTTCTTTTATTATAGGTACCTAATATCCTTAATAAATTCCATTAATACCTACCCATACCATACGTTTATCGATCCATCAAACATAATTAAGCTATTTTTATTTATTTGATTTCAAAAAGTAAATTATTGTTATTGAGACCTAGACAGGTCCTTATACCTAGCATTATTGTCCTACTGCTGATTCCCATAACTTGTACTTATACCTATAATATTGCAAGTAAAAATTAAACAATTAGGTATTACAAATGTAAAAAAACCCGTGGTATTTTTAGCAATTCTATAGAAGATTAGTTCAAAGAAATATTTTGGTTTAACTACCTATAAATTTCTTTCCCGCGAGCTAAGCTGGGTAGGTCAACTAGTACCTATTATATAAACCTCAAACAAACAAAAGATCTTTGTTACTATAAATCAATAATATATAGCCAATCAATAATAATATAAATCAATTTACAAATAATTTTTGACTGAATTTCTGCACATATGAAGTCATTCAGATAGGTACCTACATATACATATGTATGTACCTTTATGTATTATGTAGGTACCTATATGAATGGAAAGCAAAATTCAAAACAAAAATCCATCCACTGCAGGACTTTTGTATTTTTGTATAAATACAACAAGAAGTAAGTTTGTTTAAATTTCAAGAATGAATGTGTACCTACATTATTTGAAGCGACAACCTTCATAAAGTAAAAAAAAATTATTGAAAATCCTAAAGAATTCGAGTCAAAAGTCTTGTCAAGGATGAATATATGTACAAATATGACAAATATGTATGTAGGTAGTGCTAGTACAAAACTTGAAAATCCTAAAAAACTCAAATCAAAGTCTGGTCAATGACGTACGCATGTATAACTACTTATGTAAGAACCAGTTCTCATATTACATATTCCATCATTGTATATGAACTTCTATAGTACTATCATGGTGACATGTGGACCGTGGCGCTCCAAGCGGCTCTAGGTAAAATTAACTTGGTAAATTGAAAGAGGTGAACGAGGCGAACAAAGAGAATTCTAAGAGAAACTCTGTGAACATGTACTTTACTCTTTGCAGTTTGCAGTTTACATTATATACAATGATGCGAGTATAGTTTTTTTTTTTGCACAACTGGATTGCTTCACACAAGCTGGGTGACGAGATGGCTAGTTTTAAAAAAGGAATGACAAAAAGAAGAAAAAACGACTTTTGTAAATTAATGGTGTCTGGGGGGTGTGTATATGTTTAAGCTGGTTGATAAGTTTATTTTGAGTTTTATATTTTTTTCATATAAAACTTTCGAGGGTAGGTAGATATTTAGGTATGTACCTACATACATACCTACACAATGTGTGTATTTACGTAGGTATACTTATTATATTATCTTTGATAAAATGTTCAGCTAAATTCAGGTCGATCGGTCGGTCGTCGGTGTGGTAGATGGTGTGAGCGAAGGTGAGGGAGATACTAACAAGGAAAACTTAATAAGCACATGTGTATGTGTATTGTGTATATCCTGTTCTCGGTGACGGTGAACAACGTAGAGGATCGACAATGATTTTATTTTTTGAATTAGCATTTCATTGGCTTCGTTATCGTTGATGTTGAATTTTATGCACAAGTAGCTTTGTGATTATAGGGACTATAAGTCAAGTTAAGGATTCGTCAACATAAAAAAATTGTGATAATAATCAAACATTACATTACGATGATAGAGAAACATATTTGAGTTACTGGCAAAATTCTGTCCGTCTATCTGTACGGATGTATTTTGGACTATAGCCTAAACCGATGAGCCCATCGTCTTCTAATTTAGAACTTAAGGTTATTTTGACATTTTACACAGGAGTTTTTTCAATTTTTACTTGCGACTATAAGGCAAGTTTAGAATTTGTGACTATAAAAAAAAATTTGAATAACAATGAAACATGACATTACGATCACAGAGAAGTCTAAAAAAGTGATCTACCAAAAATGACTGTCTGTCTGTCATTAGGTATGTATAACGAGCTGCAGCCCAAATGGCTTAAGCGATTACCTTTAAACTTGGTGTGTGTGATTATGTATATGTAGGTACCTATCTGAATGGAAAGTAAAATTCAAAAGAAAAATCCATACACTGCAAGGACGTTTGTATCTTTGTGTAAATACAGCAAAAAGTAAGTTTGTATTTAAATTTGAAGAATGAATATGTGTACATTATTTGAAGACGACAACCTTCATAATAGAATAGTAAAACAATTGAAAATCCTTAAGAATTTGAATTAAAAGTCTGGTCAATGATGTATATATATACAAATATGACAAATATGTATGTAGGTAGTGCTCATACAAAACTTGAAAATCCTAAAAAACTCAAATCAAAAGTCTGGTCAATGACGTACGCATGTATAAATACTTATGTAAGAACCAGTTCTCATATTACATATTCCATGTAAAAAAAAGTAAACAATGAAAATGTTGGATCGTGTATAAATCCTTACAAAAAAATATTAGCCTCAGCTAAGCGAAACCATTATATATTAACTTCAAAACTGCTAGCAGTTTATACACATATATACAATGAACAAAACAAGATACTGAATATTATTTCATGTTCTCCTTCGGTTTTTTCTTGCCTCACATTGTCACATTGCACATGCGCAGGAAACTAAGCACAAAGCATAACACTAAAAACCATGCTCTTAATTCTCTCTCACTCAAATAAAATGTCCCTACACTAGAGCTCCAAGCGGTCTAGGTAAAAAGATTTTTTCTCGTCTCATGAAAGTACTATAGGCAATGTATTTACAATGGAAAATCCTAAAGAATTCGAATCATAAGTCTGGTCAATGGTGTATAGGTATATGTACAAATATGACAAATATGTATGTAGGTAGTGCTCGTACAAAACTTGAAAATCCTAAAAAACTCAAATCAAAAGTCTGGTCAATGACGTACGCATATATAAATACTTATGTAAGAACCAGTATAAAAAAACGTATCCAATGAAAATGTTTGATCGTGTATAAATCCTTACAAAAAACTATTAGCCTCAGCAATGCGAAACCATAATGTATTAACTTCAAAACTGCTAGCAGTTTATATACATATACATAGGTATACAATGAACAAAACAAAATACTGAATTATTTCATGTTCTCCTTCTGTTTTTTTTTGCCTCACATTGCACATGCGCAGGAAACTAAGCACAAAGCATAACACTAAAAAACATGCTCTTAATTCTCTCTCACTCAAATAAAATGTCCCTACACTAGCACTCCAAGCGGCTCTAGGTTAAAAGATTTTTTCTCGTCTCATGATAGTACTATAGGCAATGTATATACAATGCTCTGCCTTTTGTTTTTCTTGCAGATCAAGAGCAGTTTGTAGTGCAGCTCCATTGTTTACATCAGATTTGTGACCTGCGAGTCTACTCTCTAATTTTTGTTTGGGAGTGCCTATATACACGGGAGAGCATGCCACTTCCTTACCCCCCAAACAATTTATTTTGTATATAGTATTAGCTTTTTCCATCACCTCTATTTTTCCTTTTGTGTTGGTGAAAGCTTGACTTTTTAGAAAATTAACGGACTTGAATGAAATTCTCGTTTTTTTTGTGTCTCTGATAGGCGCGGCGTTGATGCGGTTAGCGAGGTGAGGGATGAACAACATACTCTTGTATTCCACCGTTTCTCTTTCTTTTTCAGCTATGTTTTGCGTTTGAGTTTGCTGTTTATTTTTGATAAGCTTCTCTATGATTGCGGGAGGGAAAGAATTTGAGTATAGGGTGTCCCGAATTATATTCTTATTTTTTTGATGAAAAGAAATATCACTCGTTCTGAGAACACGATTGACGAAGTTCTGTGCTGTGTTTATAATTACGTGTTTTGGTTGTTTAGAATGGAAATTTATAAAACGTCCAGACGAACTGGGTTTCTTATTCCAATCAAATAACAATTTCTTATTACTCCTTATTACTTTGATATCCAAATAGGGAATCTCTCCATCCTTCTCAACCTCTACAGTAAATTTTATTTTGTGGTTGAAGCCATTCAACGCATTAAATGTGTGTTGTATTTGGTCTGACTTTATTACAACGAACATATTATCAACATATTTAGTGATAATTCTTGGTATATTATCAAGCTTAGCTACTTCATAATCTAGAAGTGTTTCCATAACAATATCAGCTAAAATAGGTGAAGCTGGGCTTCCCATTGGAACTCCTTGTTTTTGTTGGTAAATTATACCATCCGACTCTAAATAATTGTTGTCTATGGCACAGAACCTCAATATTTCAATGAATTTTATTTTACTTGTTCCGCACTGTTTAGAAGAAAAACATAAGGCAGACTTTGAAAATGTTGAAGTTTTAAAGACGGAGCAACATTATTCTAAAATAATGTTGCTGGAAATGTTGCACATCATAAACCACAAAAATGCAGATCTGACAGGCAAAATTTGAGCAACACATACAGCCAGCTTATAAAAAGGCCACACATAACAAACTATAAGGTGAACCCCCTGATGAAGTGTTATTTGTAACGACAGTTTATTTAATATTGTTTTTATCCATATAAGTGTAAGATGCGAGGAGACTTGTATTCTTTGTCCTTAAACATTTTTGTAAACTGATCTATCAACATCTTTTTTTCAATTTTTGGTGTTGACTTATGTATTTTTGTATTTTATTTGTTTATTTCGTCCAATGATGATGACCACAAACATGCTAGAAACGTCACACGTAAACTTATTACAACTGTGTTTTGACCTATAGCCCATCTTTTCTAAATTGATGAATATAAAAGTCACGAAAGCAAACTTTTATGTTCATAATTACCTTAAAAACCACACAAGTCATGGTCATCCTCTCTCTCAAATTGTAAGCTAAGACAAATTTTCCCAGGTATTTTTTTTGCTATGGGATGGAAGTCTATCAACCTCCATTTGGGAAGAGGGGCATTTTCTAAAAATCGAAATGGAATAAGATATATTCAGAAATAACGGCAATATCTACAATAATGTGCTATACCATTTTTCAAAGCCAATTGTCTTCTCTATCTTATAAGTTATTGATACTGATACTGAATTACTTAATATAATAGTTAAGTAATTCTTATCAATAACTTAGCTCACTTTTACGAAAATGTTGACGTTCAATCTTGCTGCAATGACAGTGCGCATTATTCCATAAACAAACTCGTCGTGTTGTTTGGACACCCAGGCGGAGATCTCAAAGAAATCAAACATAAGCGAAAAAGACATTTTAAATTTGAAACTGAAATTGTGCTATTAGTTGTTGTCGCAGTTCTGTTTTTTTAAGCCCGATTTCAGATGCTGCTGTATCAGGTAAAAGTAAACTCAAGTACGACGACAGTTGGCAATACTTATTTGCCGTTGAGGATAGATTCCACGTGGATACCGAGCAAATAAGTAAAGTTTTGGTCGCTTCATAACTTTTTTTTTTTCATGGCAGGATTGTTATCCCCACACATAGCCCCCAACCTGGAGAGCCAGGTCCTTTCTTGGATTCCTTGGATAAAAGGAAGCAGAGAATACGGAGTCAGTGACCCACTTCGGGGATATGAGCGCTGCGGTTGGCCCATTAAGGGCTCATTCGACACTATCTCTATTTCAATGCCCTGACTTGCATTGAATTGCCCCAATGATCTTATCGAAGTAGCTCATTAGGGCATCTGCTTCGTTGACAGTTGAAGCCACCGTTGGTCTAAATGGTTGGGCGAATCGATCAGAACATTCATTAAAGCAGAGCATTATAGTGTTGCTATTTTTTCTGTGTTCAACACCCGCGCTTATAAGTTAAGCAGGAATGTCCGGACGGACAGACCAATACTGCGTGGTTACCGCGGGGAGATAAAATAAGCACAATTGATGCATATGCAATAGTTACAACACTGTGCATCGGCTGGTTGACGCCTTTCAGCGCCTACCCTATTCATACAGCACCCAAACACCGCCGCCGGATATGACCTTTGTTTATCAAAAAGTAAAAGACAATGAGCCGACAATTCGTCGCTTAACAACATTATTCGAAAATTTTATACATTTTAATTAAATAAGTTTTTTTTTTTAAACTAAAGCGTAAAAAATATATTTTAATTTAATCAGTTTTTTTGAAAACTAAAGCGTATTGTACATTTAATAAATCAGTTTTTTTTTAAATTTTAAAACATATTAAAATTAAATAAAATAAAAATTGCAAGGAAAGCCCCCATTTGCCACCCATAAAAGATAATCAGCCTTCATCACACTAATCTGAAAAGGAGAGAAATTCAAAGTGATTACATATAAAAATATCAATAATTTATCAAATAAAAAAAATTAAACTTAATTAAAATAATGAACGCCGCCAAGATTCGGAAAAGTAGTTGCCTTAAAACTTCGTACTCATAAGTATGCCATTACGGCTGATATTGCGAAAATGTACTGGCAAGTTCTCATTGCTGAAGAGCATTCGATTTGCCAGCTCATGGTGAGGAGGCAGAATCTCTCTCAAACATTACAATATTTTCGCCTCAACACTGTTACGTTTGGCACTTCACCAGCACCATTTTTGGCAATACGGTGTCTGAAGATGTTGGGCGATATCTTCAAAGATTCGAACCCCACGGGGTCAAAAATTGTTCAAAAAGATTTTTATGTTGATGATCTTTTAACTGGTGCCGATGAAGTTAAAAACTATTCAACGTGAAACACAAGAAGTATTCAAAACTGGTGGGTTCCTGTTAGCAAAATGGTATTCAAATGATCCAGAATTGTACAATGCTAAGAGTACTGAAAATCCATAAAATTTAATGACTCAGACTCTGCAAAAACTTTGGGAATTTGTTGGCAGCCCAAAGAAGATACGTTTTCTTTCAATTTGGATAATAATTTCCATGGTCTACGAGCTACCAAGCGAAACATACTATCAATTGCCGCTTGTCTTTTCGATCCTCTTGGTTTGTTATGCCCCATAGTAACCAAAGGTAAAATATTACTGCAAGAACTTTGGACTGCAAAAATTGATTGGAATGAGTCGATTATATTGTGCTGATACAAGTTGGCCAAAATTTAAAACCAATTTATCTCAGCTTGGTGAGGTAAAAATTCCAAGGTTTGCCGAAACTCATTCGAATGCAAAAACACAAGTTCATGGGTTTGCCGATGTATCGATTAGAGCTTAAGGTTGTTGTGTTTACATCCGAAGCCAAAGCACGGCCGGTATCAAGTCCACGCTACTATGGACGAGAGTAGAAGCAACGTTGAATCTTGACGTTGAACAAGTTGTTTTTTGGGCCGATTTCGAAAAAAACTTTGCAATAGATAAGAACACATCCAACTGCGCTTGCACTTTTGTAACAAATAGATTGTCCGACATCCATGAGTGGACACAAAAATTGTCCTGGAAACATGTGCCAACAAAACAAAATCCAGCAGACATTGTGTCAAGAGGTTGCAAATGTTGATGAAATCAATACGTCAATTTGGTTCAATGGTCCACAATTCTTATTAAAAGAACCATCACCGTGGCCCGTCAATTCACATTTTGAGTTGTCTCCAGAAGATGAAGCTTTAGAAAAAAGGAAAACAAATATGGCTCTGATAGCGGTTGAAAAACCTCGAACCAAATTGTTAGAATACATCGAAGAAGAAACTTCATAATATATCGACCTTGTGACTAAATTCGCATACATAATGCGATTTTTTGAGAGGTTTAAAAATAAAACAAGTGTTTGAAGAATCACCCACGGCAAAAGAATTGCATTTAGCATTTCTAAAAATAGTTGAAATTTTTAAAAATAGTGAATTTTCCGAGGAGATTCAAAAATTTAAAAGAAAAATACCATTCTCAAATCATATTCAAAAATTCAATCCATTCCAACCAATCGGGACGGTTTTCATTTCGCGGAACAGTTTTTTTCGAGTGTGGCGATCGATTCGCAGAAGTCTTGCACGAGCCCCTCGGAAAGAGGACGTACGGCAAATGAGCCCAACCAATTTTACCAACGGTGGCGTCAACAGTCAACGAAGCAAACGCCCTAATGAGCTACTTTGACGTATTTGGAGATAAGGTCATTAGGACAATTCAATGCAAGTCAAGACATTGATGAACCTTTAATGGGCCAACGGCAGCCCTCATATCCCCGAAGTGGGTTACTGACTCCGGATTCTCGGGTTCATTTTGTCCAAGGAATCCAACAAAAGACTTGACCCTCCAGGTTGGGGGTTGTGCGTGGGGTTAACAACCCTGCCATGGAAAAAAAATTTGCGAAGCGACCAATAGCCTCGGAAAAGGACGGATTAACTGTTGACGACCCGGAAAAACGAATTAGGGACAACGACCTTCGGATCTGCACGTGGAATGTTAGAACTCTTAACAGACCACGTGCAGCCAAACAACTAGACCTAGACTACTACAGAGCAGGAATTACTGCCATTCAAGAAGTGTGATGGGATTGTCCGGCAATAGGAGGATGAAAAACTGTGACGTGTACTAAGGTGATTGTGCAAGAAGACCACAGTGTTTATTTGGGTGCGGATTCGTCATAAGCGGTAGACTTAAGCAAGAAGTCTTGGGCTTTCGACACGTAACTGAGCGATTTGTGACAATCCGTATCAAGGCTAAGTTCGCCAACATTAGCCTAATATGCGCTCATGCCCCCACAGAGGATAAAGATGACGCCACGAGCTACTCGACAAAACCTATGAGTTATACCCTAAATACGACGTTAAGATCGTACTAGGCGATTTTAACGCCAAAATAGGTAAATAAGAAATATTTGGTAGGGTTGTCGGAAAACAAAGCTTATACGACACAACGTCTGTAAACGGACTTAGATTAATTGACTTCGCAGCGGCACATACATGCAAGCACATGGTTTCCTCATCTCGATGTACACAAAGGGATTTGGCGACACCCAGATCAAGGAACCGTGAACGAGTTTGATCACGTTGCAATCGATGCATGACACGCCTCCTGTATCTTGGATGTTCGCACCTTCCGAGCAGGTAACATCGATTCGGATCACCAGCAAAGGTAAGAATATCAATAACCCGAACACCACAACAACGGAGTAATACTGTGAGGAAGTATAACGTCGGAAAGCTGCAATCGCAAGAAACCGCCAGAACCTATGCCGATCGAATATCCTGTAACCTCTCAAGAAATCCAGTACTGCCAGCATCAAGTGCCGAAGACCAGTGGCAACACTGCCAACAAGCCATCAGAGATGCCGCAACTTATGTGCTAGGTTTCACCAGACCACCACCACGAAACCTATGATTCGATGACGAATGCAGGCAGGCCCATGCAGCCAAACAAGAGGCATATAAAGCAGTGCTGTAAAGAAAGAAGAGAGCTGCTCGCGAGCTCTACGAGCAGAAAAGACGGGAAGAACACCGGCTTCTCCAAAAGAAAAAAGAGAGAGCATGAGAAGCGCGCGATCGAAGATATTGAGAGATGCTACTCCAAGAACAACGTGCGGAAGTTTTACCGACAGGTAAAAAGAACATGCCAAGGAAAAAAAACCCGCACAGAAGCCTGTAGAGATAGGAATGGAAACCTCGTAGTAGAGTCACAGTCGGTGCTGAGTACATGGAAGGACCATTTCTGCAGACTGTTAAACGGCGATGAAAACCAAAATCCCGCTGTCAGGCAGAATGAACCATTCAACATGGATGATGACAGACACAACTTCCGTCCACCTGACCAAAATGAAGTAAGGATAGCAATATCTAAACTAAAAAACAACAAAATTGCTGGACCCGACGGACTACCCGCCGAACTTTTAAAAGCGGCCGGAGATGACCTGGTGGGGTGCATACACCAACTCATCTCTACAGTTTGGTCAGAAGAAAGTATGCCTGATGAATGGAACCTCAGCATCGTTTGCCCGATCCACAAAAAAGGAGACCCTATAAACTGCGCCAACTATAGAGGAATTAGTCTCCTGAATATCGCCTACAAGATCCCCTCTGCCGTACTATGTGAACGCCTGAAACCTTTCGTCAGCAACCTGATTGGCCCCTATCAGTGTGGTTTCAGACCAAGAAAGTCCACAATCGATCAAATGTTCACGCTACGGCAGATCCTGGAAACGACCCAAGAATTCCAAATCGATACCCACCACCTCTTTATCGATTTTAAGGCCGCGTACGATAGCATTTATAGAGACGAGCTATACAGAGCCATGTCAGGTTTTGGCATCCTCATAAAACTCGTCCGACTGTGCAGGATGACGATGGAGAACTCTCGCTGCTCCGTCAAGGTTGGTACTGACCTCACAGAAGCTTTTGACGTCAAGAAAGGATTCCGGCAAGGTGATGCGCTATCGTGCGATTTCTTCAACTTAATACTTGAAAAAATTATAAGAAACTCGCAAGTCAATTGTAGTGGGACAATTTTTTTCAAGTCTGTGCAATTGCTAGCATACGCTGACGACATAGACATCATTGGCAGAACTCGGCGAGCTGTCACTGGAACGTTTGCTAGCATTGAAGCTGAAGCGGCTAAGATGGGCCTAGCAGTCAATGAAGCCAAAACGAAGCAGTCGTTTCGAGTGTAAGATTCTTCGGAGGATTTTTGGCCCTATCTGCGTTAACGGGCTTTGGAGGAGAAGGTTCAACCAAGAACTATACGAGCTGTACAGCGACATTGACCTGGTCAAAAAATACGCATATCACGTTTAAGATGGCTAGGTCATGTAGAGCGAATGGACAACAATGCTCCGGCTCGCAGGATCTTCGATTCCATCCCAGAGGGTAGACGCAGTCAAGGAAGATCTCGCCTTAGGTGGCGCGCTCAAGTGGAGGCCGACCTCAACAAACATGGAGTGCGAAACTGGAAGCAGCTAGCCAAAGACCGAGCTGCCTGGAAAGGCATTTTGGTTGAGGCCCAGGTTCGTCCCGAACTGTAGCGTCCCCTAAGTAAGTAAGTGCTGTGGCGCGTAGAGTAAAATTAACGAACGACTCAATAGTGCGTTATACTTTGCGCAGGTTAAATATGTACCATTTGCAACAAGCCTTAGTGGGTGGGCTGTATAATATCCTTGTTTAAACGTAGTTGTGCAAGTCAGAATTCAGGAAAACCACTCTCCAGGATTTTTGGAGGACAATACAACTGTTCGAGTCAGTTGGATGTCGTATTAACAATTGACGAGGTAGAAGTTTCAGTGATGTTGTTGGTCGTGAACGATATTCTACTCGATCAACCGGTATTGATTGGAAACAATGTGTTGTGCGATGCGAAAGTTAGGGTTGTAATTGAAAACGAGACGTGTTGAATAAAATCGTGAAAATTGGAGGCAAAGTATCGAAGCCCTCATGAGATTGAAAAGATCATCGGTAAGGTCGAAGATTGGGGAGGTGATTCAACATCAAAGCGAGAAAATAAATCGATTTCATCATCAGACAAGTTGACACCTTGGGGCCAATCATAACCAGAAGCAGATGATTACGAAGACTAAGAGGAAGACGATTATGCGGAACTCGAGGCGAGCACCGAATTAGGAAAGGCTGATTTGTAAAGCACCTAATCAACTAACCATCCCTGTATCATACCTTTTCTGTTTCCTTATCCCTGTCTTCCTTCTATTTGTCTTTCTTTAATTTTCCTTATTCTGATGTCCCCTCTATTTCTTAAACCAGATATGTAAAGTCAATTCAGTCATGATCGGATTCGTGTAAAAACCGGTGGTGAGATCAGTCGACTTTATTTTAATAAAGAATATGTAAAAGAGTTCGTCTCTTAAGAGTACAAACGTGTTTCTTGATTTTAATGAATTGTTTCTCGAAGATAACCTGACAGGTGGGAGGGACACTTTTGTATATGTATTTGAAAATAACGCCACACTTACAATAAAGTGCTAAGCCTTTTTGAAAGCCAAAAAGCTGCCCTATCCTACAGTTTTTTTTTTAATCTTTAAATATGTATATCATTTGGGTTTGAATGGCAATGTGAGGCTTGTTTTAAAAATCATCAACAAATAACAGAATAGTTAAAAAAAATCGCGCAATTTTGATTTTTGATTTTTGAAAAAAAAAAATAGGAATTAAAGCCATAACTGAAATGTGAACTAGCGCCATATGGTGGCGTGTTAAAGTTTACGTTTATTTATATCCGAAAGATTTCTTAAATACAAAAGTAATTTTGCATATACCCAACCTCGCACCTATTCCAAATCCTATAGTGACTCCGAGCAGGAGTGTTAATTTCTCGCTTTTGATGGGAATTTACTTTTTACTCACTGCAACTGTCAAATATTGGTTTTGATACGCATGGAAAGAGAAAGCATAACATTTATTTGCATGCGAGTCTGACGCAAAAAAACCGCTCCCTCCTCCGCCAAGCAACACGACTCAAACGCTGTGGAGCTGTTTATAATGCATACACACGATCAGGGTCAGTTTTCGTTCAGAAGAGTGCAGAGGAAGAATCGATACTCATCCAAAACGATGTTATATTGAATGCCATCGCTGCCGCTGCAACAATCAAAGAGAGACGAGAAAACAACTACAGCCCAAGCCCAACCACGTGACGATCATCCGAAGTATTCTTATCTCCATTCTCTTTTTTGCTGGAGTCCCGCAGTTTTGCCACTCGTTATCGTTACAGAGTTGAGTGAGTGGAATGCGAGTTCCAAAGGGAGCAACAGTGATGGTATACTATTACGAATATTGATTAAAATGTTTAGCCATCGCGTTGAAGGTTTTAAGGTCATACATATTAATGCTCAAAGTTTAATGCTGAAAATTGATGAATTCAGATATATGTTTGAAAATTCTAAAATAGACGCGATTTGTGTTTCGGAGACATGGTTTTCTAAGGACATCCAAGACGCTACATACTGACTTAATGGTTATAATCTTTTTCGTGCATATCGTTAAGGCCGAGGCGGTGGTGTTGTAATTTATGTCACGGAGAGCCTAGTACAGTCTTGTGCAAATTAATTGAGACAGGTAGAATTTTTACCTATTTTGTTATATTTTCTTATATTGTTTACAAAATTAATAAATATAATTTGTTTAAATTGTTTATATTGACCCTTTGGTATCACTAACCTCTTTTTCGCTTTGGAGCATTGATGAAACAAGAGCTTAATATATATTTTTAATTTGTAGGTCATGGAACGATACCTCAATAATTGCAGAAATCAGCTTGGTTTTTGTGGTGCAATCCTTTTTCCTGAGCCTCGCTTTAACAATAGCCCATAGATTCTCAACTGCATTGAGGTCGGGTGAGTTGCCAGGCCAATCCAAAACATTAAAATTGTTATACGCGAAGAACAGCTTCATTTTTTTCGATGTGTGACATGGAGTGAGATCTTGCTGAAAAATTGAGTTTTGGGCTGAAGGTCTTCTTCGTATGGTTGGAAGGAGCATCTGGATCAATACAATGGTTTGAACAATGTGGCCAGGTCGAAGTTTTTCATTGTCACTTCTCCTCACTACACTTACCCTGTATCCCTGGACCTCAAAGTGGCTCTCATCACTTTTATCCAAACCTCTAAAGTCCAATTTGTGTGGTTCCTGGCCCATTGCAGTCTCTTTTTTCTCATAGCGTCTGTCAAAGTTGTTTTTTCAGTGGTCTGCTTGCTTTACAGCCCACCTCAAGGAGGCGCCTTCGAACCATAGACGCATCCACCTGCACATAAGCCAACGCCAAGTCCCTTTGCAAGCTCGCCACTTGTCTTCCCAGGGTTTATGACGCTGTTTCGGATCAACTTTTTTACATCATGGGCCGTGGTTTTACGTTTTCACCCGCAATGGCTCTTTCGGCACGTTTCTATCGATCCTGTTGCCTTGTGCAACGCAATAATCCTAGAAGCACTTGACTTTTGAACTCCAACATCAACCGAAATTTGTCTAATGCTTTTTCCAGTATTCTCATGTAAATGATATTTGCCCTCTTTTTCTACCGAAATATCCATATTTAAATTCATATGATGCAATCTTCACAAATTAATTTTATAGTAAGATTGTTCAATTATTTCACTTAAAAATTCGTCCAATTTTCTTTAGACATGACCTGATTTTTTTGACTTATGATTTTAACTCTAAGAAAACCTCGGGAAGTGCTATAGTCAAATTTAGAGATTTCAAAAAACATTAACAAGACAACTCTACAACACCAAATTTGTTCGATTTCCTTGGAAAACATTTACTATTTGTCCTCTCCGGAGGACCAAGTAGAATTCTTGAACGAAAATTTAAATCCACTGTTTAATATTCACGTGCCTTTAAAAGTAAAGAAAAAGAAAAAAATCTGTGTCAAAGCCATTGCGAACGCATTATGCAAAAACAGCTTAATGAATCACTACATAACGCGTAACAATCCCCTATCATCAATTCAGTCAGGCTTTCGTGCTCAACATAGCTGTACAATTGCACTTGTCAAAATTATTGAGGATATAAGAGCTGAACTAGACAAGGATAACGTAACAATTTTGGTTCTTTTAGACTTCTCTAAAGCCTTTGACACGGTAGTTCATCCCTTGCTTTTAAATAAGCTACAAGGATTTAATGTATCTCTAGATGCAATAAAATTACTTCGGTCTTTTCAGAGCAATAGGCTACAAGCAGTCTAATTGGATAATAGTCTCTCAAAGTTTCTTCCAAAAGTTCGAGGGTTCCATCAAGGTTCTATTTTAGGGCCTCTTTTATTTCATTGTATATTAACATTGACTCTGTGATTCCTGAGACATCAAAAGATTTTTATGCAGATGACATACAAATTTATAGAAGCTGCCCTCTTGGCCTAATTGAAAACTGTGTCTTCACTATCAATCAAGACCTTGAACGGATCTCCGAATGGGCAGCAAATAACGGTTTGTCACTGAATCCAACCAAATGCTTGGTTATCTCTAAAAAAGTGATTGATGTATCATAATGCCCAGTTATTTTTCTTAATGGAACAGCATTACAATTTGTCAATACCGTACAAAATCTAGGTGTCATCTTCAATAGGACCCTAACGTCGAACGACCAAATAAATTAAATAATAGGAAAAACCTAGGGTACACTAAGGACACTGTGGACTGCTCAAAATTGTACGCCTTTTAAAACAAGGATGGTGCTAGCAAAAACTCTGGTTAAAACAACACTTACCTACGGATGTGAAATCTATTATAATTGCGACTCTGCAAGCAAACATAAATTAAAAGTGGCCTTCAATAGCATTATAAGATATATCCATGGATTAAAAAAATATGACCATATTTCTCATTTGAGTAATAGTTTACTAAAAATGTCCTTTGAAAATTTCATCAAATTCCGTACACTTCTGCTGCTCTTCAAAATTTTAATTACACATCAACCAACATATATATTTGAAAAAAAATCGATTTCCATTATCGAACAGATCTAAAGACTTAATTCTCCCTCGATTTAGGTATCTTACTTCAGAAAGACAATTTTTTATAGCTGCCTGCGGCCTCTGGAATTCCCTTCCAAATTACCTGCGAGAAATCAACAGCATGAATGTATTTGAACAAAGTTTACATGAATTCCTTTCCAACCGAAACAGCTAACTTCGTTGTAACAAACCCATCTTCTTTCTTTTTATCTCTTATTTATTACTTATTTTTACTATTTATTTAAATTTTTTCTATTTTTTTTTATTATTATTTTTTTGTCTATGCAAATGTGAATTTCAATTAATGAATTAATGTATATATTTTTTCTTTGTTTTCTACTTCGACTTGAATTTAAAATTCTATTTTGTATTTTTAAACTCTCACTACATTTATAAGATTTATCTTAAAGTGTTTGTACTATAAAGAATTACAATAAACTAAACTTAAAAATGTGGAATTATTACCCACAAGTGGTGAGGTTAATACCTGTGGAGTTAGTTCCCTGCACATCATACAGTGCCATTAAAAAAGCAACGTTAAAAACAAATCGGGGGGCAAGGCCGGTGCCTTTGTTTAAAGTTGAGCATTGAATATAGTCAAATAACGGGTGATTTTTTAAGAGCTTGAGAACTTTTTTTTAAAAAAAAACGCATAAAATTTGCAAAATCTCATCGGTTCTTTATTTGAAACGTTAGATTGGTCCATGACATTTACTTTTTGAAGATAATTTCATTTAAATGTTAACTGCGGCTGCGTCTTAGGTGGTCCATTCGGAAAGTCCAATTTTGGGCAACTTTTTCGAGCATTTCGGCCGGAATAGCCCGAATTTCTTCGGAAATGTTGTCTTCCAAAGCTGGAATAGTTGCTGGCTTATTTCTGTAGACTTTAGACTTGACGTAGCCCCACAAAAAATAATCTAAAGGCGTCAAATCGCATGATCTTGGTGGTCAACTTACCGGTCCATTTCTTGAGATGAATTGTTCTCCGAAGTTTTCCCTCAAAATGGCCATAGAATCGCGAGCTGTGTGGCATGTAGCGCCATCTTGTTGAAACCACATGTCAACCAAGTTCAGTTCTTCCATTTTTGGCAACAAAAAGTTTGTTAGCATCGAACGATAGCGATCGCCATTCACCGTAACGTTGCGTCCAACAGCATCTTTGAAAAAATACGGTCCAATGATTCCACCAGCGTACAAACCACACCAAACAGTGCATTTTTTCGGGATGCATGAGCAGTTCTTGAACGGCTTCTGGTTGATCTTCACTCCAAATGCGGCAATTTTGCTTATTTACGTAGCCATTCAACCAGAAATGAGCCTCATCGCTGAACAAAATTTGTCGATAAAAAAGCGGATTTTCTGCCAACTTTTCTAGGGCCCATTCACTGAAAATTCGACGTTGTGGCAGATCGTTCGGCTTCAGTTCATGCACGAGCTGTATTTTATACGGTTTTACACCAAGATCTTTGCGTAAAATCTTCCATGTGGTCGAATAACACAAACCCAATTGCTGCGAACGGCGACGAATCGACATTTCACGGTCTTCAGCAACACTCTCAGAAACAGACGCAATATTCTCTTCTGTACGCACTGTACGCATTCGTGTGGTTGGTTTAATGTCCAATAAAGTAAACTGAGTGCGAAACTTGGTCACAATCGCATTAATTGTTTGCTCACTTGGTCGATTATGTAGACCATAAATCGGACGTAAAGCGCGAAACACATTTCGAACCGAACACTGATTTTGGTAATAAAATTCAAGGATTTGCAAGCGTTGCTCGTTAGTAAGTCTATTCATGATGAAATGTCAACGCATACTGAGCATCTTTCTCTTTGACACCATGTCTGAAATCCCGCGTGATCTGTCAAATACTAATGCATGAAAATCCTAACCTCAAAAAAATTACCCGTTATAATTTTGGCTATAAGCTTGGGGTTTAACTTAAATATATCTTCTGTTTTATTGTTTTTACTTGCGATTATAAGTACTATAACTACGGTGACCATCCATTCATTATTATAATGAACAGTTCATTATTTCAAGTAAATGTGCATTATGAATTATTTTGTATTCAAAAACTTAAAAATGTTCATTATTTCAAAAGCTGTTCAATATTTGTTCAGTATTTTATTTTATTCTGTAAAAAAAAAACTAAAAACCAAAACTCTTTCAACAAAATGATAAAACGATCGTGGCTTTATTTACTGAATCAGAACCTGGTAACGAAATACAAATCTTTAATTTCATAACCTTCCCTACATCAAAGAAGTAAGTCTCCGATCTTAGAAAGCCAACCCTGAACTACATTTTTGCATGACCAAAAATTACGGCAAAAAATCGTCAGTGTCCCAAAAGCAGTAAGAATTTTTGGTCATTTGTTAAAAATATTAAAAACTCCTCAACATCTTCGGTTCCAACGCTCATCGACAATAACAAACCGATTGTTTACTCTTCAGAAAATGCAAAATTGCTCGCCCCCACCCCTTCCTGTACTTGAGAATGTAATTTTTTCCGAGCTACATATTTTTTTCTGCACTCGTTCCGCCACTGCGTAAGCTTTTCCTTCGCTCCTACCCTTCCGGAATCTTTCCTAGAAGATGGAAAACAGCATTTGTCCAGCCTGTCCCTAAGAAAGGTGACCCATCCTCCATGACCGTCAGTATGGCTTCCGCAGCTACCGTTCCACTGGTTATCTGATGGCATATCTCTCCGAAATGTGGGACAAATCTTTACATCGCTTTGGTGAAAGTAAGTTTATTGCTCTTGGTATCTCGAAGGCGATAGAGTTTGGCATGAAACTCTCTTACCGAAAATGCGTGCTCTTAGGATCGATGATACTCTTGTTCGTTGGATTAAAAGCTATCTTCTGGTCCGTTCAATACAACTTGTATTGGACGCATTCAAGTCTGATTCCCACAAAATAAATGCTGGTGTGCCATAGGGCTCTGTTCTGTCTCCGACTCTTTTCCTCATTTTTATAAATGATCTTCTGTGTGTTACTTCTAATCCACTTAACTGTTTTGCTGACGACTCTACCCTCAGCTTTTCATATTCGTTCGATAATTCACGTCCTTCGCCTTCGGACGTACAATTGCAACGGCACCGTATGTCAAGCTCATTAAACTCCGATTTATACAGCATTGTCAAATGGGGTAATGGGAATCGTGTGGAGTCTAATGCTTCGAAAACTCAATGCTGTCTTCCGTCGTTGAAGCTAAACATACCCCCAATGCCATTGTCCATGAAGGGCACTTACATCGAAGAAACCGAAAAGCTCTCGATATGTGTGTCAACGACGACCTCCGTTGGTACGACCATATATTTGAGATCCCTAAAAATTCTGCTAAGTGCATAGGTTTTCTGTATCGGTGTAAGAAGTATTATGCTCCTTCTTATCTTGCTACAATTTATAAAGCGTTTATACGCCGTTAACTCGAGTATAACTCCCACCTCTGGGCAGGTGCTTCTCAAAAATTGCTTCATCTGCTTGATAGAATACAAAAATGAGCGTTAAAATTGAAAAGAAATAGAACTGCCGCTGAAACAATTGCCCCTCTCAAACACCGACGCAATGTTGCATGTCTTTCCTTATTTATCGTTTCTTTTATAAAAAATATTCACTCGAAGTAGCAAGCTGCATACCTGCCCTTAAAAGTTTCTCCCGTATTACTCGTCTCGCAAGGTATGCTCATCAATTCACCCTTGAGCAAAATTTCGGACGTACCGTGAAATATAGGGATTCTTTTTTAGCCGAACAACACAAATTTGGAATAGTTTACCCGGCGAGATTTTCCCTTCCCATTTTGATCAGTATTCGAAACTAATATTAATCGACACCTCCTATATTTCTCCTCCCTATCTTCCTAATGCCCGCGCAGTGTACTCTACATTAAAGGGAAAGAAATAGCCACTTGTGCGCGCGTTCACTATAAAAAAAAACACGGAACACCTAGTTAGGTAGACCTAAGAGGTATGAAGGGCATTCTTTTATTAACATCGTTGGTTAAAGTGTCATTGTTAGACTTTGTTGGGATTATTTAGATTATGGAACAATTTATGTCTTACAATAAATTGTTAATCTGGAACAAATATTTAAAAAAAAAAATACGTACTTCTCCAAATGAAAATATAATAAAATATACTTAGATGTTGCCATCGAAAATAATTCAATTTAAAATATCGTTGCATAAGATCATGTTTTTAGTCATTTAAAATCTATTTTAATTTTTTTAAACACCACTAAAACAAAAAAATATAATTTGGAATTTTGATTTGGATTCTAAATGAACTTTGACTTTGACAGATCAACAACCTCAATTCATGCCATGGACCTTGTTTATATGATTCTTCTTTTCGGTTGTATCTTCATTCTTCTTTTGGACAGACACGTACGTGTGTTTACACTGATTTGGATTAGGTACCCGGAAAATTTTCAATACTTTCATATAAACTGTGCTGCTTTGTTCGAATGAAATTTGCGAAATTCTAAAAAAAAAAATCAGTTAAAAACTATCTATTACCACTATAAAACATGATTGGGAATTGTTTTCAATTTTAAAAGTTCTTATTTTTAGTCCGTGTATAGCATTTTATTTCTCAAGCGAGAAACGTCAAACTCAACTTCAAGAAATCTTTAAATTTTCGTTTTTCCATTTGTTAGTTCATGCCCCTACTTTTTTACATCCCTTATCATTTTGTCAAAAAGAAAAAATGAAGAAACAACCGAAAAAAGGAATCATGTAAGCAAGGTCATGTCATGGACATGAGTCGAAAATAGCTATAAATCGTAACTATTGGACACTTCAACGATTCATTTTTGAACGATGTTTTTCAGTCAAACAGACGTTGGTCCTAATAGCGCTTAAAGCTAACTAATTGTCAACTATGGAAACACAGGTTTCAATTCAGAGGCGTACCTTGGTAGGAGCAAAGGGCAACCAATCACTCTTAACCCCAAAACTATATAACAAAAAAATATAAAAATAATAAATGATAACTAAGGTTTACTTGTAGCAAATTGTTTATATTTATTTATTTCAAAATCTCTTACTTTTGCTTATATTATTCAATTTAAAAAAGTTTGCAAAAAATTAATTCATAGTGAACTGCAGCTACACCCCTTGCTCATATGCTAGATACGCTTATGAAAATGAAGTTTTTTGTAATTAAATAGTTCACAATAGGTTTGTTTCAGCTGTTAGTGTGTGTGTGTGTGGCGACACATTTTTCTAAGAAAATGGAAGTGACAACCAACTAGCAGTCCATACCTAATATGTCCATGATTCAGATAATAATAATCAAAAAAAAGAAGGATGTACAATTTTAAACATTTCACTGAAATTTCAAAAATACTAAATTGTACAACTTGGATTGTGTTTTCGGGGTTAAATGCTCCAACAAAAAAAGTTTTTTTTTAGTTTTAAATAATGTTTGGACAAATGAAAAAAAAACAACTTAAAGTCCAAACTATGAAATCAATTTAAAATACTAAACCTAAATATGAAATGATCTGTTTAGAGTATTTATTTATTTTTTGTATGTTCATTATTTGAAATTTAAAAATATGGTCACCGTAACTATAAGTCATGCATTCGTGCAGATTATAAATTTTGGGATAACAATTATTAAACATGACATTACGATGATAGAGAAACATATTTGAGTTACTGGCAAAATTCTGTCTGTTTGTCTGTCTGTTCGTATGTATTTTGGACTACAGCCTAAACGGTTGGGCCAATCGTCTTCAAATTTAGAACTTAAGGTTATTTTGACATTCTACAATGATATAATGTTTTTTAGCTCAAATTTTAACGGTCATATAACCGTTATGTAAAAGCTTATTGTTCTCGAAAACTTCTCAAGGAATTTTTATGAAAAAAAATAAATGTACTTTTGTAGGTGTGGTAAATATTTTGATGCAAAAAAAAACAAGCTAAAAATGGTCACCCCCATAGGATGGTTTTTTTTCTTCGACTTTCTCGTGAATTGGTTAACCGATTACAACCAAAATTGATGTTCAGGAAGAAGTACATGGGTAGCTTAAGTAATTTCAATTTAAAATATGTTCGAAAACTTTTTTTTTGTATTTTAAATAATTTAATTTTTTTTATTGAAAAATCGATATTTTGAAAATGCGTAAGTGTTTTTTTTTTTAAATTTTGTTTTTAATTGAAGTTTATTTTTGTGTTAAAGTTTGCATTCTTATGCAATAAAAATTGCATAGAAAAAAAGATGTTTAGTTTATCCCGGATCTTTCGGGCAACTTTACCATTTTCGTTTGGCCTCACATTTCTATTGTAACTTTTATTACCGAACATTAGAAAAATTAGCCAAATCGCTTCTGCACTTCTCATGTTATGCGTTTCAATGAATAGATTTTCTGAATGCAAAAAATGTTGTGGCATACACAATATTACATCAAAAGTCATACATTAATTTGTGTTTCCCATCACAAGATTTGTGTATAGGTACCTAACCTATACACATATTCGATTTCGATAGACAAATCATACACAAATCGTGTCTGTGTGCTATTTGTGTTTATCAAATTTGTTTGTATTTTGTTGACACTAATACACAAATTTATACTCAAATTTGAGCTTAATAATATTGAAACAATAGGTTCTAAGTATTTATTGCTATCACAACACAAAATATTTTGCGATGTCATTGGCTAGTTACAGTTCTTTTCAAACTTAAACGACAAACGCTTCAATGTAAAAGTTAGCGAAGCAAGCTTTTGACGATGTAGCTGGCGGCGATTGAACCCAAATTCTTTCTGAATTATAATTTGTGTCATAGATACCTACATTATGTATGATGATTGTCATATATAATGGCATTTATAATGGCTTGAATTCATACAAGCTAATAGACTGCAAAATTTGATATTGTTATCCAATCTAACCGCCGCCGATTATAATACTACTTTGTTTGTTTATAATTTTTGATTGATGATAAATGTTTTATTTAATGTCGGCAATTATGTATGGAATACAATATCAGGTAAATGTCCGCCTCTGTTAGTCTCACAAATGCGAGCCCTATATGGACTATAAGGCATAACATTTGCATTCGTAAAAACAAAAAAAAAGTTCTAACAATCAAACATGACATGTCAGTTTTTCTGTCTGTCTGTATGTATAATGAGCTGCAGCCTAAACGGCTTAAGCGATTACCTTCAAATTTGGTATGTAAGATTCTTTTGGCATTCCTTAGAGGGGAAATTGATTTTATTCTTAGACCTAAAAATAACTGTAACTGTCATATAACCGTTAAGGAAAAGTTTATTTTTCTCGAAAACGGCCCAACGATTTTAATGATCGGTACCTTTCATATAACAGTTTTTTTTAATTTTTGGCTCTCTCTGTAACGGTTCTTTGGATTTCTGTCAAATTTTATATTTGAGAAGAGGTAGCCAAATTAATTATGCATATCAAAATTTTGAATGCCTTTTTTCGTATTTATTTTAGAATTTTTTTTGAAAAATCAATATTTTTAAAACTAATCAAAAAAATATATTTTAAATTTTATAACGACGTGATATACGTTTGATTAATTCAAAAAAACTGCATGCCAACTTAAAAAAAAATCAAAAAACAAGATTTTATCAAAATCCGTCCTACATTTTTTTAAAGACTTTTTTCTGCTATTATACAAGACGTGTGATTGCGTACTCCATTTTTAATAAAAACTGTTAAATGTTGTGGTTTTGACACTTTTTATAAGTTAAGATAGTGTCATATTTCTACTTATTCTTACATATTTTTTAAATTTTTATCGACGATGTGACCGCACATATGAGCAAGTACGTGCAATCCAGTCGTGCAATTTATTTTCCTTTCATATTATTTGTTCAGAATGCCTTCCTATTCGGTCCAAATTTCACCAAAAGATTGTAGGCCCCTTTGTTTTTTGTTACTAGCTCCAATTTTTGGTCCTTATTCATTTTTGTTTTGAACACAGATTTGTGAAGAAATAGCAGTTGTTAATGGAACATAATTTACCACAATAAAAAAACAGGAAAATCTTATTCCATCCGACAGGTCGGAAAAAATTAATTTGTGAACAAAGGTTCGGAACTTAATGAAACTTTCGGATGTTGTTACGGATGTTTTTTTTTAAGTTTTTGACCTCGAGGACTCGAGGCAAAAATAGGAGGAGGCAAATCGGCAAAATGTTCGGTTTTTCTTAGGTTTTGTATCAATAACTTTTTTCCTTACGTCTTACGACAAAACAATCCATCTTTTTTTATCAAACAGAAGAAGAGGTCGTGACTCTCCCTTCCGTTTCCTGCTTGGTGAAAATTGCTGGTAAAAAAATTCACAACAAACATCTATCTTCAGAGAAGTGAAAGAGGCAGTTGTCCAAGTGTCCTCTACTCGCCAATGACATTCTTTCCCTCCAAGCATCGTTTGGCTTGGGGAAGATGGAAGAAGTTGGAGAAAAGTTCCTCCTTGCACTTTATGGAGGCGACATTGACAATAACAACCTCAATGATGAAAGCAACTATCCTACCCACCACCGACAAAGAACGCTGCCAAGTACCATTCCCTGTTTACTTATATCCGCAAGTACAGTCTTCGTTAGGAAATTAACTTAGGGCTGGAACCTAACCACGCGAGGGGTACTACTAACCCCCCACTTCCAGATTGTTTCCAGCAAATGCAACAAAGGCTGTAGCACCGGACTTGCAGTTGCAATAAAGCAAAAACCCCGAAACAAACAAAAAAGTTGGCAACCTTAACCAGGAATCATAATTACAACAACATTCCATTATAATTCGAGTATAACAAGCAAAATAAGGTGAAATTCTGCATTTCTGACCATATCACGGTAACTAATTTATATACAAATCGTTTCAACTATCAAAATTGTAGAAAATTTAAAGCTCCTTAAAAAGTTAATGGACGGTTTTGCCGTACAACGTAAAAAAAGTTGATTATGAAAAGCCAAAGAAAGGTCAAACATTTTGCTGTTTCCCCCTCTTCTTTTTGCGTAAAGTCCTCCAGCCCAAATCTTGAAAAAATATTAATTAACCATCCCTGAACAACAAACCCAAGTTTAATTAAGTTCCGACCTATGTGTACCCAAAACTAAATGTCGATGGGACTATAACAACAATGTACATATATAGTTTTGTTTACGGTTCGTTTCGTTAACAAAAAAATATATATATTGTATTCTCTTGTGAGAATACCACCATCAAATAAAACACTAGTGATTTTTTAATAATATAAATTTATTATGAGCTTCAGATCCCTTACCACTGGTGGGGGGAAATCTTCAGCTATACGTTGGAATACTAATTAGAACTGAACTTCTAAGTGATCGAAGAAACCCTTTTATACTTCATATTTGTTTACTCAGCAATATGATTGAAGATCATATGCTGCTCTTTGTTTAATAAAATTGCTGACACAAGAATTCTATTGGAATTATTAAAGATGCTTTGTGTACACAAGCTACTGAAGGCAAAATGTGCTGATATGCAGTTTATGTTTATAATATCGGATATCGTCAGTGAAATTATGAATCATTGTGTGAGCATTACATTTGGTATATGGAAAGATACTTTGTATCTTTCTTCATTATCATAGGGTGTTTAATATTATTACAAAATTATGTGAGGGTGTTCTGATAATGTAACCCCTCCCTCCTTAAGTTTGATGCACTCCTGAGTATCTATAATTCTATTTTCAATTTTAATTTTTTGGGTTTCTTTACGCTTACAATATAATAATAATATTGCAATTACAACAATTATGATTGTTATACTTGTATATGATATAATATGTTTTACATTGCTCTGATATTTTAATTCTTGTAATTCTTTTAAATTTTCGATTTGATTTATATGTATATTTTCTAAAGTAACATTTATTTTTGTAAAGTTTAGTGTATTATATAATGGAATTACAATATTTTGCTTGAAAGTTTCTTTTTGATTTGAATACAAAGTTGCATTTATTTTGATATTGCAATCTTTAAAATGTATTAGGTTATTTTTAGTAATTTTATATTCAATATTATTACAATAGTCATTTAGACTTGTTTCTACTAAATTTTTAGTTAATATAAGGCCATCTTCTATTTCTATTAATTCTTGATCTTTATTAGATCTAATCTTACAATTTTCGTATTTTGTTTCATATAAATTTTGTATACATATTGGACTTTTCTTTAAATGTTTAACATATTTAATTGCATTATTTTCATACAATGTTTTGTTATAAATTATATAATTATACTTTGATATTTCGATTTCTAGTCCTTGTTCATTTGGAACAGGTAAAATAATTATGGTTTCATATTTATATGTAAATACTGGTATTTTTAAAATAAAAACTAAATTGTTATTTCTAGTTACTAAACTACTTTCTATATGTTCTAATTTTTGTACAGATATATTAAATCTTTTATTTTCTTCTTTTGTAAGAATATTTCTTCCTAGAATTCCTAATCTTGAAAAGACTATATTGTCTTGTAATTTCTCAACTTCATTGTTTAACAACATTATATCGGTATTAATTTGTAAGGATAATATACTTTTAGCTAAATTTTCTTGTTTTACTTCTGTTGAATTAATAAAATTTCTAAGCACGTATTGATGTTTGTTTATTCTGTCTGCCATACTTTCTAACTCTGTTTGGAATTGTGTATTAATCCCTATCTGTTTGTTTAATTCTGTTATAGCATTTTTATTGTTTTCCTCTATTATTTTCAAATGATTCTCAATTTCTAATCTTTCATCATTATCCATAACACCAAAAAGAAAATGGAGTGCACTACCTCCTATGTTTATTATTCCTCTCCTTTGTCTAGAATAAGGAAGTATACTATGTAATTTTGATTTTGTATCTCCTAATTCTTCTGTCATTAGTCTTTTTAATCTTAAGTCATTAAAATTATTATAGCCTGTTTCTATAGAAAATTCAATTTGTTTAATTATTTCATTATAAGTTTCTAGATTAATAATGTGAAGTATTTTGTCATATCTTTCAATCAATTCAATTGGCTCTTGTTTAATTATAATATATCCTGCTTGGTTACGAATTTCTTGCAATAACAACTCTGATTTCACCATGGTTATGATGAAGAATAAATAAATACTTATGGCTTTCATATTACCTGTAAAGAGATTACATTATTTATCGCTATTTTGATATTTATATTTTCTTTTGAAAAAGCTTTTATGTATTTTTTCTGATTAGCATAATATTTGTTATTTATTTTTTCTACTTTTGTTTTCTTATATTTTGCAGCTATCTTCTTTGCTGTTCTAACTACGTCTACTTTTACGTATAAATCTTTATTTAAATCTGGTTCAACAAAATCTATTTTATTTTTATTTCTTTTATTAATATTATCTTCTTTAACTTTATGAATCTTTCGTCCTATTTCTTCTAACTCTTCTACCTTAATTTTGTTTTGAATAAAATCTATAGGCTTTCTTAATGTCGTTGAATGGATTGTACAGTTATATATACTAACGGCTTTTATTACTTTCTCTTTTAAATTTAATACGTTCTTTTTCTTTTCTTGTACATTATATATTCTTATATGTTCATTGAGTGTACCGTGCACTCTTTCTACATCTGAGTTTCCTGTCTTATGATTTGGAGTTACAAGTTTTATCTTAATTCCTTCTTCGTTACAATATTCTTTAAATGCTAGGCTATTAAATTCATTGTCGCATACGATTTCTTCAGGTTTGCCTAGTATAGAGTTTCTAAGTTTAAGTTGTTCAATTATTTTGTGAGCGTTTCTACTAGCTATGGGAAAAGCTGTCAAATGTTTAGTAAATTTATCAATAATTGTCAAAAAGTAAATATCTTTACTTGGAATATATATATCCATGTGTATAAGCTCATTTGGCTTAAGTGTAGTTTTACTTATTTCAAATTTTATTTTTTCTGGATTTCTATCATGTTTCGCTGTTTGACATACAGTACAATTATTTATGTATCTTCTTATTAATTCCCTTAATTTTGGAAAATAGAATTAATTTTTAATTTCAAGATATGTTTCTTGTATTCCTCGGTGATTATATTGTTCATGAATCTTTTCAATGAGATTCAACGCATCATTTGTATTACTTAAATCTTTTAAAAGCGTAATGCATCTTAGTAATATCAGTTTACTTTGATTGCTGTAAAGCTCAACATATTTTTCCTGAATTTTGCAAAATAAATTATCACTTGGACAATATAATGCCACTTTTCCGTGATCGGGTAAAAATTCCCTTAATGCTTCAGTAAAATAATCGCCTACATCTTTTGATTTAATAGTTAGTCTTCTTACACCTTGGTATATATATTTTATATTTTTATTTTCATCTTCTGACTCTATAACTTCTATTTGATGCTTAAACATATTTGTAGGTAATTCTGAAATTTCTATATGATCATTTCTTTCTTCTATACCACTATGATTTGTGGCTAACGATGTATCTTTATTTGCATTGATTGCATTGATTTCAAGTCGACTAAGGTAATCTGCTACACGATTTTCTTTTCCTTTTAAATATTCGATATCAAAGTCATATTCATTTAAACTTATTTTCCATCTCTGGAGTTTTGAATTTGGTTCTTTAAGGTTACTTAACCAAATTAAAGGTCTGTGATCGGTTCGTATTTTAAATTTGCGACCGTAGAGATATGATCGAAAATATTTTACTGACCATACAATACTTAATAATTCCTTCTCAATAGTGCTATATCTACGTTCATGTTCGTTAAGGGTTCGAAATGCATAGCATAATGGTTGATTTGATTGTGAAAGGACAGACCCAATTGCATAATGTGATGCATCTGTTGTTAACACGAATTCTTTAGTGTAATCAGGATATTTTAAAACAGGGTCACTAGATATGAGAAATTTCAGTTCTTCAAAAGCTGTAATATATTCTGGGTCTTAAATATTTATCTTTGTTCCTTTTTTCAGGTATTTTGTCATAGGCACTGCTACCTTTGAATAATCTCTTATGAATTTCCTATAATAACCTGTTAGTCCTAAAAACGATTTTATTTGTTTAGTTGTGCATGGAATGGGTATTTTTTCGATAGCTTTTATTTTGTCTGGATTTGGCTTTATTCCATTTGTAGTAAAAACATGACCTAAGTATTCTGTTTCTTTGCTAAAAAAATTGCATTTATCTATTTGTATTTTTAAATTATTTTCCTTGAGTTTCTGAAATACTTTATTTATTGAAGAAATATGTTCTTCTAATGATGTGCTAAATATAAGGATGTCGTCAAAATAGACAACACATATTTTTCCTACAAGTCCTTCTAATACGTAAATATAAAATAAATAATAAGTAGCGGGGGCATTTTTTAATCCGAATGGCATCCGATTAAATTCGTAATGATTATTAGCTGTTGAAAAAGCAGTTTTATGCCTGTCTTCAGGGTTCACCAATATCTGATGAAAGCCTTTCGCTAAGTCAAGAGTAGTAAAATATTGGGCTCTCCCCAATTTACTGAATATTTCGTCAATATTTGGAATAGGAAACTTGTCTTCCACGGTTATTTCGTTAAGTTTTCTATAATCTATGACAATACGCCATTTCTTGATTCCTGAACTATCTATCTTTTTGGGTACAACCCAGATAGGTGCATTATATGGGCTACTACTTTCTTTTATTATACCTTGATCTAGCATTTCAATTATTTGGTTTTCTACTTCATTTTTGTGTATTTCTGGGTATCTATACAATCGTGTATATATTGGTTTATTATTTTTCGTTTCAATTTTATGAGTAACTTCTTTAACATTAGTTAAAATATCTCCTTCTTTATAAAATAATTTCTTATTATTCTTGAGTATTTGAATTAGTGCTTTCTTTTCTTCCGCGTTCATATAAGGTTTAATTAATTTATTTATTAAATTTTCATTTTCATCAATTCTACATAAGTTTATTTGTGTATTTGATAACTCTAGAATATAATTTTCTAGAGGATAATCATCCTTGGGTTTTGATAGTAATGGTATTTCTATATTATTAATTTTCACAGTATGAGTATAGTATGATAATTCGGCTTGTAATGGTATAAGTATATTGTTTCCTAAAATTCCGTCGAATGTACTATTCGTATTTGGAGTAATTAAAAATTCCATGGTGGATTCTTTTTTATTAAATTCACTTGGTAATGGCAAAATTATTTTTGTACGTATTAAATTATCTCTAAATAATGTTTTAATGGTATGTGGTTTATCTAGTTTAGTTTCAAAATGTTTTGGAAATATATTTTCTTTCAAAATAGAAGTTGCAGCTCCTGTGTCTACTAATAATTTAAGCTCTTTATTTAAAATATGGACATCTATGCAGGGTAATGGTCTGTTGAGGCATGTATTTGAAAATTTGATGTATTTTGGGTTAAATGATCCACTTCCATTGGTTCTGGAATATTTCTTTGCGTAACAAATGTATTACGATTTTGATTGGAAAAATTACCACTTCTGTTCGGTTGACTATAATACTGTTCGTTTTGATTTTGATTATTATTTCTATTAAAGTGTTTACCATTGTTATTAAAATTTCTCTTGTTATTATTCCTATAATTAAAATTTCTGAAATCATTTTTGTAATTTCTATCGTTTCTATAGTTTGGATTAAAGTTATTAGGTTTATAATTATTATTAAAATTATTATTGTTATTAAAATTATTTTTGTACTCATTATTTTTAATGTTTCTATCGTTCCTATTATGAATATCTTCTTTTGTCCAATGACAAGATTCTAATTTATAGAATGCTTCGCTAAGGGTTGTTATGTTATGATTGATTATTATTGAACTTGCGTTCGGGGGTATTCTTTCACAAAATTTAGATAATAATGACGCTTCATTATTGAAAGGATTGTATTCTTCCGGTTTATTTTCAGATAAATAATATTTATTATTTAGTCTACAGAGGATTTCTGAGAATGTATTATATAGTTGAGAAATGTTTTTTGAATAAACTTTATCTGCTAGCTCTTTTAATTTTAGAAAAGATTCTTTCTCACCAAAATTCTTTACTAGAATATTTTTTATGTCTTGCCAATTATAAGGGTCGCCACTCCTTAATACTACCTCTAGGGCGAAATCTGTTATTTTTGATTTTATTTCACTCACTATAAATTCTTGTGAACCTTCGTTATACAAACTACATGAATTTATTACAAATTCTGCTTTTTTAATAAATATAATTAAATTACAATTCTTCCCATTATAGGTTGGTAAATTTTTTTAATAATTTTAGGAGGTCAAGGTTGATTGAAGCCATTTTACCTGATTTTCTACTCTTAATACTGGTTCACTGTTTTGTTGATCTGCTGCTACTGGATCTGTTGATTTGATTTCCTTTTCGTCGAGTTTTAATGCTGGTGGAATCCTATATGGATTATATTTCCTCATTTAATTATTCGATCTCGTTGGGGCTTTCGACTTGGATTATTATTTTTGCCACGTAAAGTTGTTCTTCCTTCTTTTTACACGTTTGGGCTTTCGACTTGGATAGTTCTGCCTCGTAAAGTTGTTCTTCCTTCTTTCACTTTTTCAATTTAGGTTATATACATATATTATATTTTTGTTTAAACTTTTTCTTCTGTCCCAGTTTTGTTTTTAATTAATTCTCCATTTTAGTTGGAGTGAGCTACTAATTAGTATTTTTTCGATTTTAGTTCGAAATTCGATTTTCACTCGAATATATATACAACATTCCCTCTATGGGATTTCGTGAAATTGTCCTTCACGGATCTGTATTCACTATGTTTTTCACTGAATATTATTAATTTATTGTCCTATACCTTTTTGGGTTATATCACTTAACCGGTATTTAACTATTTCAATTAGAACGGACGATTATTTCTTAAATCCCGAATAAAACTTTAATAAGTACGATTCATTGACCTTTCGAGATCCTACCGACTACGCCAGTTTTGTTTACGGTTCGTTTCGTTAACAAAAAAAATATATATATTGTATTCTCTTGTGAGAATACCACCATCAAATAAAACACTAGTGATTTTTTAATAATATAAATTTATTATGAGCTTCAGATCCCTTACCACTGGTGGGGGGAAATCTTCAGCTATACGTTGGAATACTAATTAGAACTGAACTTCTAAGTGATCGAAGAAACCCTTTTATACTTCATATTTGTTTACTCAGCAATATGATTGAAGATCATATGCTGCTCTTTGTTTAATAAAATTGCTGACACAAGAATTCTATTGGAATTATTAAAGATGCTTTGTGTACACAAGCTACTGAAGGCAAAATGTGCTGATATGCAGTTTATGTTTATAATATCGGATATCGTCAATGAAATTATGAATCATTGTGTGAGCATTACATTTGGTATATGGAAAGATACTTTGTATCTTTCTTCATTATCATAGGGTGTTTAATATTATTACAAAATTATGTGAGGGTGTTCTGATAATGTAACCATATGTATGTGTGTATTTTCAATTTAATTTATAACAGAAGTCAGACAAATATATGTATGTCAAGTTGTGTTAGTTTCCTCTAATCAATTTTATGTAATTAAAATAGCCTACCGATTTTTTAAGCTTATAACTTTTTTTTACGTGATAACGTCTTATAAATCGTTGACAGGCTACACGTACGAAATAACCTAACTCATGCTGATAAGACTCATTCTGATAAGACTCATGACTCATGCTAACCGCGATCCTGTTGTTCTTTCAACCAAAATCGTTTGGAAGCACCTGGCGAACATGAAAAAGAACAGGCGCAAATTCCCAAAATAATTCCACTCAAATTCAAATAGTACAAGAAGAGAAAAAAGAAATACAAAATAGGCGGAGTTTTGTTAAAGTAAAAAGTAGATGTAATAATGGGGTATATGTGTAAGTGGATTTAACGGGAGGGCTTGTGAGTCATTTTTTTCAACCAGAATCGATCGCAAGCGTATTATGAGCACCAGGCGAACATGAAAAAGAACAGGCGCAAATTCTCAAAATAATTCCACTCAAATTCAAAAAGAACAAGAAGAGAAAAAGAAATACGAAAAAGGCGTAGTTTTGATAAGCAGAAAATAGATGTGGATGTTGGTGTTTTTGTGTGTGGATTTAACGAGAGGGTTTGAGGGTGTGAGTTAACGGGCTGTATGTTGTGTTTGTTGCCATCAATTTTTTTCTTATGACGTTATCAGGTACAATTATCGTCCGTAAACCAACTTTACAGACAACATTTTTTAGCTATAATTGGACCCGATAGGTAGCGCTGAAAGCGTATACCCATGCAACGCCAGGTAAGTGCGCTAGTACCATGAAAATTGCCTTTCTTCCAAAAAAAAAACTTTAAGTTGTTTTTTGCTGTTTAAATTTTTTATCTTTTTTCCCATAAATTAAACCTTCACAGTTATAAATGATTAATTCTTAATGTGTAAGACATAAATACCAAATACAATTGAAATTGAAATTGAAAAAATTGTCAGAAGGTATGTTCTTCTTTTATAAGCGACCCAAATGCAGTGCATATACCTACCGAAATATTACCACGCAATTGTATACAAATTGCTTTTTCCCAACTCATGCAAGAAATAACACAGATGTTGCGTTTCCAAAAGGTAAAAAGAACAAAAAACAACCAAAAGTGCAACTAAAGGACAATAAAAACATTCATCAAGGAGTGACTCCTTGAGAAACCCCGTTCACCCTTTTTTTGTCACTCACTTTAAAAAATTGCATGTCTTCATCCGGGTTTTTAGTTCTATTTTTCTCCCGTATTAGTACACTTCCTCTTCCTTTCGAAAAGCCCACATGTGTCCACATTTTAGAAAACTGACTGTCAGTTGTGTGTGTTTCCCAAACAATATACACCGCCCATGATAGAATATTCTCCTGAGACATTGTGACAACTACATAAGTATGTGCACGGGGATAATAATTATTCATACGAAAGTCCCAGCCATCATCAGCTCTCATTGTCTTACAATACGAAGTGATAGCTTTTGTTCTTCCATCTCGCCTTATCAACTCCTAGTATCGCTACGTGGTTTTTCTGAAGCGTGGTGGTAGACGAAGAAGCTCCTCTTTTGAGTTTAGGTTTAGGATTATATTCTTCTTCTTCTCTATGTAACTGTAGGCGAATCGTTCGCAAAGTGACAATCACCAAACAACAGAAATGCTGCAATCAGCTAACAAAAAAATGAACAGTTGGAAACAGAAACAAGGGGCGGAAAGTATAACAGGCTAAAGGAGAACGGGAGTTTGTATCCATACATATATATCGTATAACAGCAGACTGTAGACACAAACAAGTAGAATTTTAGTGCGCTTTTAACATGCGATTATACGTACTATAAGGCAAGTTATGGATTCGTGCAAAATAAATTCTAACAATCAAACATGACATTACGATGATAGAGAAGTTGAAAAAAGTGAGTCCGGAAATTCCGTTGGTCGGTCTGCCTGTCTGTTCGCACCTCTACAGCCTAAACGGATGGGATGGGGATTTGCTTCAAACTTATTATTTAGTGGTAGTATCTCGGGGAAGTTTTTCATGTTTGCTCTGGTTCGAAAATAACGGTACCTGCCATACAATCTTTAACAAAAAGTTAGATTTTTTTTTGAAAACGGCTCTAACGATTTTGATAAAACTTTCAAGGTGCTATTTTTTTTTATAAAATTACATCCTTCAGTTAGAATGATTTTTTCGAAATTTGTTCTACAACGGTACCTGTCATAGAAACAGTTTTTTTCAAATTCGGTTTTATCGTAAACAATTATCCCGATGTCAATAAAATTTTGCACACAGGAAGTCATTTATAATTCAATTAATATTGCATTTAAAAATTTTCAAAAAAAAATTATTCGTTTTTTTTAAATTTTCTAAAAAATATTTGATTTCGAAATATTTTGAAAACGGTTGATTGAATTGTTTTAAATAAATTTCCCTGATGAAAACTACAGATTTTATTATAATGACATACTAAACAAAAGTTTTAAATATTCTTTAGAAAAGTTTTTCAAAAAAACGAACGGTTTTCAATACTTTTTTTGTATCGTCGATAGACTGTTGGTTTTCCAATTTTATTGCGTACTTAGTTTTTCCGAGAAAATTCTTAAACTAATTAAAAAACTGAAAGAATTTTCGAAAAAAAAAATTATTTTTTTATTTTAATATTTATGTATTATACATACATATGCAGCCACTAAGAAAATATCTAGCATAAGAACACGTTCGTGCGACCCAGGCGTGCATTTTATTTAAATTTTATTCGACCGCACATTATGAGCAAGTACGTGCCATCCAGTCGTGCAATTTATTTATATTATTTTTGTTGCTTTAGAGCAATCTCATTGTTACTGTGTAAGGAAGCGAGATTTCCTGGCCCTGATTTTTAAATTTTTGCGTCTTATTTTACAAGAGCGAAATTATGTTGCTTCATTTCTCTGAGTGGTTTTACACAGAAAAATAATGCAAAGCCCCAAAGCATATACATACAATATACATTTATGTAGATTGTAGATCAATTTTTTATTTGCTACTTGTTTGGCTTTGGCGGTAGTAATTAATTGAGGTTTGCGTTTGCCGCACAAAAGAGGATGCTGATGTTTGCACTCAAATAACCAAAACAGTTTTGTTGTGAATAGCAAACGGATTTATGCAAAAGCTTAAGTTGAGAGCTTTACCATATTTAGGTTATGAATAATGATAAAAATAAAATTTAACTAAACTGTAATTTAAAAAAATACGCAAAAATTAATTTAAAAAAATTCAGTCATCAATAAATTTCAAGAAAAGCTTCTGTTGTCGTTTGTTTTTCCCTTAAAAACAATGACTAACTTCACAAGCAATTCACACCACATACAAAAATTGATTTGAATGCGTTCAGAAAATGAAATAAACCGAAATTCAGAATATCAGTTTTCATTTGCGAAATTCCAATTCACAATAACGAATTGTGAAACACTACATAAATTGACTTTTGGCATGTGAATTCACAAAAAATGAAATGCATAACATTTTTTCTGCAATATTTACAATTGCTGTTTGGTTATTGTGATGCTTACATATTCACCTTCAAAGAGCAATAGTACCTAAATATTGCAGAACAATGTTCTGCATTTCAATTTTTTATGAATTCACAATTCATATTATTGGAAAATTCTTCACACCTTTAAATTAAGTTTTGGATTGTTTCATGATTCCAAATCTCATAATGCAAATGTTTTTTAATAAGTTTACATATCGTCGGCTAAGGATGCAAACCTCGTAAATCCGTTTTTTGTAAATTGTGCAGGACAGTGATTTCCAACGTTCAATTAACCACCAACTGTAAACATTTTACATTTCTAATATTGTTTTTTTATACCATTTGATTATTTTTTTTGCATTCTTTAGTCCTATACTAACAAAACTTTGAAAAACTGACTACTAACCATTTTTTGTTTTTTCTTCTTCAAAAAACAAATGTTATAAAGGATTTAGGAGGTTTGCTTTCAAATAAAAGCTAATCACTTTAATTGTTTTCTTTTAAGTTTATTATTTTAGGAAATTTCTTTAAAATACTTAATAGCTATTATTTAGTTTTATTTACATAAAATTAGGTGAAATAAGTACAACAAATAAGAAAAGAGGTGACGAAGAATAATTTAAGATCAAAAAAACAAACAAACATCAGTAATTAAGAAGAGAAGAAGGCTAAATTTAAGTGTGATTTGCTACAACTCTTAAGACATAGAAACAATATGCTTCTAGGAGGTGATTTTAATTGTAGACACCAATCATGGGGTTGTCTCAGAGCAAATAGCTGGGGAAATATTCTTCACGATATCCTCGCTTCAAATAGTCATTTTACTCTGTTACACACCCCTGATCCTACATACATTCCTAAGTCATCTTCGAAAAATCCTTCCACCCTTGACCTGTTTCTTACAAATAACGAACAGTTTCTCTCTAACCCAGTAACTTGAAATAATCTGGGATCTGATCATCTCCCTGTTTGTATAAAACTAGATTGTGCAGTGTCAGGAGGGCCTGATAGAAGCTGTTACAATTATAAAGCTGCAAATTGGAATAGATTCAAATCTTTTTTGACCGAAAGCTTAAATTACCACGAAATAACAATTGAAAACGTTAACCAAATTGATACCTACGTGGAACACTTCACCGAAACGATACAAAGAGCAACCGAATTATCCGTGCCTAAGAGAAATATTTCAACTATTCGCAAACTCATTCTTCCAAATCACATTCTTTATTTAATTCGCCTACGTAATTCTGAAAGACGTAAATGGATACGCTACCGACATGATTCCTTCCTCTCAAACTTCAAAATCTTAAACAAAACCATTCAATACGAAATTTCCAAATTTAAGAACAAACAGTGGGACTCTCATTTATCGAGTTTTGATAAAGCTAGTAAACCGTTCTGGAAAATAACAAAAGTCATAAACAAAAAAGGAAGGAATATTCCTCCTTTAAAAGTACAAAATAATGTTTTCATTACCCAAGAAGAAAAAGCTAATGTCATAGCTACAACTTTTTTCAATAATCACTCTATCTCAGCACATCTTAGTGATAATAATACTGAAATTGAAGTCCAAAATGTCCTCTCTGAGCTATCATGTAGATCATCCATAGTTAATGAAAATTATTATACTAACCACAAAAAAGTAAAAGAACTTATACTAGAAACTAGTAACAAAAAGTCTCCAGGATTAGACAAAATCAACAACATTCTTATGAAATATCTTCCGAAAAGTGGTATAAAATATCTCACCATACTTTTAAACTCATGTCTCAAATTTAACTACTTTCCAAAAAATTGGAAAATTGCTAAGGTAATACCAATTGCAAAGCCAGGCAAGTCTTTAGACAATCCACTTAACTATAGACCTATCAGCCTACTTAGCTGCATAAGCAAAATTTTAGAAAAAATAATGAAATCAAAAATTCAAGTTCTCGTCGATGATTTAAGAATCTATCCTAATTATCAGTTTGGCTTTCGACCCCACCACTCTACTTGCCACCAATTAGTAAGAATAAAAAACTACATATCTCAAAAATTTGCAGATAAACAATCTACTGGAATGGTCTTGCTAGACATCGAGAAAGCTTTTGATACGGTCTGGCATAATGCTCTCATCTTTAAACTTTTCCAATTCAACTTTCCTTGCAATATAATTAAATTTATTAAAAGCTTTCTTGAAGACAGAAAATTCGCAGTCTACTTAGGAAACGTAAAATCCTTTTTATATGACGTACCCTTTGGTGTCCCTCAAGGATCGGTTTTGGGCCCAATTTTATTTAACATTTACTTATCGGACTTTCCTGCTCTCGATCCAAACGTAGGTATCGCTATGTATGCGGACATTACCGCTATTTTTGCCTCTGGCATACTCTTTCAAGATGTTTCAAGGGTTTTGCAAATCGCACTTATACTTATTGAGAAATTTTTCCACAAATGGAAGATAAAAATAAACGCTACAAAAACCCAAGCAATGTGGTTTTCACGTCGCAGAAAATCTTGTTACCTACCATATGCCAAACTTCGTCTATGCTGCGCAGAAATCGAATGGTCAGATAATTGCAAATACCTCGGTGTTATTTTGGATAATAAGTTAACTTTTCAACCTCACATTTCAAGTACAGTGAATACAATCAATTTGACAATAAGAACTTTATATCCTTTTATTAATAGAAAGTCAAACCTTAGCATGCAAAATAAACTAATATTATTTAAAACCATTTTTCAAGCTATTCTTTTATATGGGGCACCAGTTTGGTTTAACTGCGCTCACACTCATATCAAAAAACTTCAAGTTTGCCAAAATAAAATATTAAAAATGATGCTTGGATTACCATGGTATTACTCAACAAATAGGCTCCATGATAAGGCGAATGCTAATACTATTATGTTCCTTATAAGTAAATTTCGAGAAAGATTTTATTTTAATTGCACTTATTCTGAAAACGAACTTGTTCGTCTACTTTCAAATTAATATAATATTATTATACTATTGTAACTCACTGCTTAAATTGTAGATTATGGGAACACAGCAATACTAGATTTAAGTATCATATAAGGGTTTTTTTCCAGTAGCATTTTCCCTTAATATAGTAACTGATTTCATCGTTATTATCTGCCTTTCATTATATAAACCAAGAATTGAAGTTGTAAAGAAAAGAACAAAATATTTCTATATCACTTACCTACAATGAAATGTAAATCAATTACTTGTATATTACGCTACAAATAAAAAAAAAAAAAAAAAAAAAAAAAAAAAAAAAAAAAAAAAAAAAAAAGAGTAATTAGTAATAATTTTTTGAATGAAGTTAAAGGTTATTTTTACTTGCGATTATAGGTATTATAATACAAGTTATGCATTCGTGCAGATTAAAAAAATTTGAGATAACAATCAAACATGACATTACGATGATAGAGAAACAGTTTTGAGTTAGTGGCAAAATTCTGTCCGTCTGCTTGTCTGTCTGTCTGTCTGTACGGATTTATACTGAACTGCAGCCTAATGGTTGGGCCAATCGTCTTTAAATTTTGAACTTAAGGTTATTTTGACATTCTACAGACATTCTCAAAAATTAACGGTACCTGTCATATAACCGTTATAGATAAGCTTATTTTTCTCGAAAACGGCTCCAAGAATTTTTATAAAAAAAAATCAGTGTACTACTGTAGGTATGCATTATATTCTAGTGAAAAAAAAATTAATATGGTGGGCTAAAAACGGTACCTGCCATAGAACCGGTTTTTTTTCTTCGACTTCCTCGAAAACTGGAGATCCGATTACAATCAAAATTGATATTCAAGAAGAGGTAGGTAGCCTTAATAATTTTGCATTAATTTTTTTTCGAAAACTTTTTTTTTGTATTTTTAAAAATTTTAAAAAAATAGTTTGAAAAATCAATATTTTGAAAACGGGTAGATGTTTTTTTTTTACAATTTAATGTACTCTATTCGAACAATCAAAAGTCACAAAAATCGAAAAAATGCTTTGATGTTCACTTTAATGTTCTTTAATTTTATTCTACAATGTGACCGCACATATGAACAAGTACGTGCGATCCAGTCGTGCAATTTATTTTTCTATGGTAAAGTGCATAGATGTGTTCTTTCACCAGTATTTTATGAAAAAGTTTAATAACTTTGTATAAAACAATTTGCTTATGCATTGCACTTGCCAAGATGCTGTTTCCGTTTTGAGATTCACATCCGTCAATGTAGAAAATAATGTCCTTACCAACGATATAATGATATTATTCTCTCAACAATGAAATATTATTAAAAATAGGCAAACAAAATATTCAAAACAGTTGATATGCAGAATTAATTTGGCTACCTAGATTTTATCACATATTAAATTTTATAGAAATCTAATAAGCCGTTGCCAATAAAATCGAAAATTAAAAAAAAAATTATGAAAGGTACCGTTAATGAACTATCTCGGTAAATTTGTTTTTTTTTTTTATAAAATGAAAGCCAATGAATACAAAAAAAAATTCCAAGAAATTTTATCAAAATCGTTGAAGCTGTGTTCCAGAAAATTAAGCTTTTTCTTAACGGTTACATGGCAGGTATCGTTTAGTTATTTTAAAATTTCAATTTCCCCTCAGGAATGCCAAAAGAATAACACATACCAAATTTAAAGGTAATCGCTCGTTATTCATACGGACGACAGACAGACTGACAGACATATAAACAGACAGACATTTTTTGTCACTAACTTCTTTAAGCTTCTCTTAGATCGTAATGTCATGTTTGATTGTTATCTCTATTTTTTTATATTCACGAATCCTAAATTTACCTACAATAATCGAAGTAAAAGATCCACTTATGGCCATGTAACTTAACTTCTTCAGATAGTATAGTTATTTAAGATCTTAAATTTCTTTATATGAACTCGTTTCCGGTTTCTTTAGCCTGTTACTATCTGAGTTGGGGGTATATATTTTCTTCTCATCTCTCATTTTTTTATCGCCAAATTTACGTCGATGTGATAGTTACAGAGTAAAAACATGGGACTGAAACCATTTAAAAAATCACAACAAATTATCAATACCTATCTATTATTACAAATATATATTATAAGAAAAGCTCGTAAATCCATTTTTGCTTAAGAAAGAAAACCAAGTATATCCCCTTGCTCATACAAAAAAACCTCTTTTAATCTAAGAATATTGTCTTTGCTTTGATACATTTAAAAGATTTCAATTAACTACATTTACTTCTTCGAATTAAACACAAGTTAAATAAAGACAATTCTTTACTGGTAAATTATAGTCTTTTTAATTTCACTGTTCGTGCACAAACCACTTTTTCTACTAAAGCTGTGGATTTACGTGGTTTTCCCGTTTTAAAATAGTATACTTGGATTTAAGATGTTTTCTTTTTTGTCGTTTTTTGTCATTCAATACAATAATAAAGGATTTTTTTTAAATCCAGACATACATTTTAATGCCTTCTTCATATATTTAAAAAAAGTGTATTTACGAGCTTTGCATCCTTAGCCGACGATATGCAAATTGTTTTTAAATAAGTTTACATACGTATGCCAATTCAGTTTCATTATTAACTGCAAATTTGTAGTCCCTCTTAACGCAAATTGAGAACTAAAAGACATATAATTCAAACATTGAAAAACGAAGGCATTTAAATTAAAATATTACAAAATTTCAGTTTTCTTTTGCGCTAAGCTAAGCACCATATCTCAAGATTTTTAAGAGGAAAAGTTGCAAACAAATCTGCCTAACCCTCTACTGCACGCACCATGATTCAATAAACAAAATGTTTTTGTTTCTCATTTATTATAGTTTAAGAGACCAAAACTGACAAAAAATTTAAACAAGTTTTATTAAAAGTTATTGACTTTTGCCATATATGGCTGGTTGGGCAGTTACACATTTTTCAGTAAGTTTAAATTTGCCATATATGGCCGGTTGTGCATTTACACATTTTTTAGCAAAAAAATAAAATAAACATAGAATTGAGTTCAACGATTAAAAAAAAATAATATTATTATTACCTATCACAAAATAATTTAGGTGTGGAATGATGCGAAGCAATTTCGATCCTTGTTCAGGCACAGATTCAGTCTGCATTTCTTGAAAATTATAAATGCCATTCCGGAATGTGATCCATAGAGTCCAAGCGAACGGAATTCAGTGGAATGTCATGACGTCTTTCTATTTGCCTTGAAGGATTAAGTGAGGAAACAAAAGTCGAAGGATTTGAATCTATGATGGTCCTTTGGCGTTTTTGAGTCTTTGAAGTTGAAGCAGGGCGACCTCTTTTTATACACTTTTTACTCCTGCATAGGTGTTCTGCTATAGACAGCTTAAAATCAAAAAGAGGCAGATATGTGTCGCTCTTCTGCCTCCATAGAAAGCATATTGACAATTTTATTGTCAAACCCGCAAACAAAAGAAACGTTGACGCCTTCAAATTTTGCCATCTTTTCAATTATATTTCCTCGTCCTCTTCTCTTTCTTTCCTTTTCTTTTGGAACGTCAATGTTGTTAACTCTATTCAGCCTGACCGTCCCCAATGGAAGAAAACCATCTTTGTTAGATATACGTGCAGCTTCGGGCTGTTGAACCAGTTGTCAAAGAAAATTTTGTGGTTCATATGTATGTCTTGGCACCGTTGATACCAACCTGGACACAACATTTCCGCTAACACCCAAATCTGGAAAACCGTCTGGAACAACGTTGCTCTGCTCCCATGCGAATAAGTCGAAGTCATAGCTGAATCCCGATGTTCCGCTTAAAACGAGACTTTTGTACTCCCATTTATGTGGTTTTTTGGGGTAATACTGCTTTAAGTGATGTCGACACTTAATGGGAATTGTTTGTTCGTCCACTGTAAGGTCTTCTTCTTTTGGTATAAGAAGAAGTCGTTCCCTTATATTATTAAGGAGTGGCCGGACTTTGAAAAGGTCAAATTTTTGCTTTTTCATTATTTTCTTTCAATACAATGAATTTTATTACATTGTGTGCTTTTCAGTCAAATGGGTCCATAAATGAGAATTTTCGAGAAAAAGCCACCCCAGGAGTAATATGCGGGAGCAACTCATGGTCTCACAAAAATAAAAAAAAACAATAAAATTATTGAGAAAAACACAAACTTTATTTCTCTAAGGTTTAACATAGAATGTAGCATCAACTGCAATCCTACCAATATCATCTCGATAAACTCGTGAAATTAGGACTTCACCTTTGTGGTTGTACACAAACAAGCCACCGATCATTTTCAGAACTATCTTCAAAATAACTTAAAGCTTTAATTATTATCTGCATTATCTTTTTACTTGCAATTTATAGGGACATAAGGCAAGTTGTGCATTCGTAAAAAAAAATTCGAACAATCAAAGATGACGTTACGATTATAGAGAAGTAAAAAAAAGTGGGTCCGGAAATTCCGTCCGTCTGTCTGTCTGTCCGTATCGATATCTACAGCCTAAACGGTTGGGCCGATTTGATTCAAACTTGGTATATAGTATTTTTAGAGTTCTCTACCCGACTGTTTTTGGAATTGGCATTCTAGCTCCAAAACTAACGGTACCTGCCATAAAACTTTTAATGAAAAACTTATTTTTCTCGAAAACGGCTCCTACGATTTTAATTAAACTTTCAGAATGATGTTTTCTATGCAAAATCTATCTTTAAGTTTTAATGGATTTTTCAGAAAAAAGTTTTATAACGGTACCTCCCACATGAGCGATTTTTTAAAATCAGATTTTCTCGTTAACTAATTTTGATGAAATTTTTAAAATATGTAGGTGTGTCTTACGATTTTAATATTATTAAAATTTTCAAAAACATTTTTTTTTAATTTTTAATAATTTTTTTAAAAAACTTATTTTGTTTTTTGAATATTTTGAAAACGGATCTATAGATTTTTTTTTAAATTTTTCTCCTAGTATAAACTATAGATTTCATTCAAATTGACATACTCAAAAAAAATTTAAAATATTTTTTCGAAAAGTTTTTCAAAAAAAAACATTTTTTTAGTCAAATAAAAGAAGGTAAGGTACGTATTTTAAAGCATTTCATCATCATAAAAGCACACAGAATAAATAAGGAAGCCTATGATAAACACAAAAAAACAACTAACAATTAAAAAAACTATTCGATTATTACTGAATGCAAAAATTTCAAAAACCACTGTTAACTTTTAATATTGTCTCTATACCCACTCCCTTAAAAGTAGTTGGAGTGTTTATCTTAATTTAAGTACCTACCTTCCTTCCAACCTTATAATATTTACCTAATATCCTTAATAAATTCCATTAATACCTACCCACACCATACGTTTATCGATCCATCAAACATAATTAAGCTATTTTAATTAATTTGATTTCAAAAAGTAAATTATTGTTATTGAGACCTATATAGGTCCTTATACCTAGCATTATTGCCCTACTGCTGATTCCCACGAATCGAATTTTGTCCATACCAAAATGAAAATTGAACTGAAAAAGTCCTTTATATCTTTCTATTAGCAAATTACATTATAATCAGTAAACAACAAGTGGAAAGATAATACACTAAAAAACTGCGAAAGCTAACAATCCTATATATTTATGTTTATCCCTCTATCGTGACGCATGTTCGTTCGAGCTTCAAACCACAACGATTCTAAAGAAGTTGCACGTCAAAAAAACATTAAAATTAAACTTTTGTCAAAAAGACGCCTGTACCTTAAAAGGATTAGCACACGGGAGTAAGTACGTGCGACCCAGTCGTGCCTTTTATTTGTAACATAATATGCAACCTTTTCCTTAAGCGGGAAGAGTGGCTTGGCTTGTTCTTGACCTTTACAACGTTTTATTGTGTGGTATAGTAAGATTAATGTAAAATGTTAAAGGTGTAGCTTTACCGAAGTCACTATGGTGATTAAGTTACAAGTATGTAACCCCTCCCACCTTAAAATGGATGATCTCATCGTACACACTAATAAATATGCAAAGGTGTTGCCAGGCTTAACATTTTTTTTGTTCTTTTTGTATTTAATATATAATAATTATTCTTATGACAAATGAGTGTGGAGTTTTTTTATATTTTTTCTTATGATATAATATTTTAACAAGTTAATAGAAAATTATGAATTCATATCTTAAGATACTTAACAATTGAATGAATGAAAAATAGGTTAAACGTAAAGTGTCAAAATTTTAAACTTAAACATTGTTTATATAAACCTGACTTAAGATCAGTGTCGACCTAAGGCTCGTCAAAGGCGGACGTGTGAAGTCCGCCCACAAAAACACGAAAAATTAAAAATCGACAAATAATTTGCCCACTCGCATCTGTAAAAAAAATACCACTCATGTGTGTTGTGAAAAACAAAATAAGACACACTCGTGTCGCTGGAAGCAAGAAAAAATTCCCTCTATCGCAATGGAAGAAAAAAGTTCACACTCGCGTCGCAAATCCCTCCTCTTATCTGCCCACAATACCTTTGTGCTTAACTACCTCTTCTTTAACTAGAGCAGACATCGTATGACCATCATAAAATGTTTTGTGTTTTGAATGTAAGTATTTTTAAATGGTAAGTGATTTTTGTGTCGTCTATTAGAATGCCTAAGATATAATTTCTTTCACGTGTACGTCTACACTGTACAGTACAAGCTAGCTATTTTGGCACTAAGCGACACTCAGGTTGGAGTAAATACTGATTAACCAGAATTTGCTTTAAATGGGTATAGCTTGGTGCCACTTCTTTTTTCCCATCATGGTCGTTTATGTTAGGAATGATATTGCTTGCTAGAGCCTTCCCCAATATGGACAATGTTCCAACACGGACTTTAACTGTCCGCAAGCATGTCATTCATTATTGTTTTATTTACAGGAGTGCAAATCTTGACAGTTATTCCAATTATAACGAGTTTGGTGCGCTGTCTGATTCCATCTCGAAAATTGTTTCCGTTTGTCCTTGCACTGAAATCGTTATTGCGGGCGATTTCAATGTACACAATTCCAATTGGCTCCGCTATTCTGGAAGGAAGGTATGTCGAGCTCTTTGCCGGGTTCATCACCTTACCCAACTGATCGATGTGCCAACGCGTATACCGGATGTTGCTTTGCAAGCCAATTACATCTTGACTTGTTTCTCTTTTCTCACACTGTTAAATATACCATTAGTGTAACTTCTCCATTTGGCACTTCAGACCATTGTGTCATTTCAGCTAATTTCTCATCCTCCACCCATCCAGTTAAAGAAAAACTTCCCACCAGGACTGTTTGGCAATACGAGAAAGCCAACTGGGACGCCCTGAATATATTTTTCCGAAACTTGAACTGGTCACTCGATAGTGACATTGATGCTGCAATGATCACAAATATGATTCTTCTAGGGATGCGTTCTTTTATTCCTAACAGAGTTAAGCATCAAGCCTAAAGAAAAGTCCTGCTTTAATTCTGGATGTAAAGAAGCTATCAGGCTTAAAGAAGTAAGTTTCCGATCTTACAAAGCCAACTCTACAGAGTAAAATAGGAAAAAGCACAAACAAGCAAGGAACTCATGCAACAAAAATTACGGCAAAAAATTCTGCAGTGTCCCAAAGAAAGTAAAAATGTTTGGTCATTTGTAAAAAATATTAAAAACTCCTTAACATCTTCGGTTCCAACGCTTATCGACAATAACAAACCAATTCATTATTCTTCAGAGAAGGCAAATTTGCTCGCCGCCCATTTCGCTGCCAGCTCCACGCTGCCTCACAGCAACGTCGCCCCTCCTGTACTTGAGAATGTAAATTTGGGACAGATTTTTTTCCGTACTCGTACAGTAGCAAGAGTTCTCAAAGATCTCGACATACACAAATCCGCTGGCCCGAATGGTATACCCCGATTCTTCTGAAAAGGTGTTATTCCACATTGGCAAAGCCACTGTGTAAGCTTTGCATCGCTCCTACTCTTCTGAAATCTTTCCTAGAAAATGGAAAACAGCATTTGTGCATCCTGTCCCTAAGAAAGGAGACCCATTCTCCACCTCCTTCTACCGACCCATAGCACTTACGCCCCTTCATGACTTCAGTATGGCTTTCGCCGCAATCGTTCCACTGGTGATCTGATTGGCTATCTCACTGAACAGTTGAACAAACCTTTACATCGCTTTAGCGAAAGTATGGTTATTGCGCTTGATATTTCCAAGGCATTTGATAAAGTTTGGCATGAAGCTCTCTTATAGAAAATGTGTGCTTTTGGAATCGATGATACTCTTGTTCGGTGGATTAGAAACTATCTTTTAGACCGTTCAATACAAATTGTATTGGACGGCGTCAAGTCTGGTTTCCACAAAATAAATGCTGGTGTGGCCCAGGGCTCCGTTCTATCTCCGTCGTCTTTGGACGTTCAATCTCAACGGTACCGTATAATAAGCTTATTGAACTCCGATTTATATCACTATCAAATGGGGTAATAGAAATCGTGTGGAGATTATTACTTCGAAAACTCAATGCTGTCTTATTTCGTTAAAGCTAAGCATACCCCTATGCCATTGTCTTTGAATGGCACTTGCATTGAATATAACGAAAACCTATCAGGACTCGGTATGTGTGTCAACGACGATCTCCGTTGGAACGACCATATATTTGCGAACGCCAAAAATACTGCTAAGTGCTAAGGTTTTCTGTATCGATGTATGAAGATTATTTCTCCTTCTGATCTGGCTACAATGTGTAAAGCGCTTATCCCGCCAAGAATTGAGTATAACTGCCACCTCTGGGCAGATGCTTTCAAGCATCGCTACACTTGCTCGATAAGATACAAAATAGAGCGCTGAGATTGAAATAGCCTGTTGCATTCCTCCCCTTAAAAGTTTTTCCCGTAATACCCGTCTCGCAAGAAATGCTCATCAGCTCACCCTTGAGCCCACTTTCGGACGAACCGTGAAATACAGAGATTCTTTTTTTAGCTGAACAACACGAATTTGGAATAGTTTTCCCGGTAAGGTTTTTCCTTTCCATTTCAATTTGAAAGCATTCAACACCAATGCCAATCGACATCTTCTGTCCCTCCTTCCCTAACCTTTCTACGCTCTCGCAGTATGCTAACATTATGAAGGAAACACAAATCCCTTGTGCGCGTGCATAGTTAAAAAAAATTTTATGAAAACCTAAATTTTTTACAAATTCTCGATCCTGAAAGGGATGAGGCTCGGTTCCAGATTCGTTTATCTTGTTAATGCATTTTTCTTTAGACTCCTGTTATCGTTTTTTTGTTTTTATTTTTCCCATTCCGATAAATTCAAAGTGGAATGAAGGAGATCGTCAGGTTTATACCTATATTTTTGGCTAGAATGAACTGTATTATTGTAAATTTCAACAGCTTTGAAGACTAATTTTTTGTTGTCGATCTGTTTGTTGTCTTTGTTCAGTTTATATTAATTACCTCAAATGCTCATTAAGAGTAGTGTTTTCTGGAGATCAAGACAAATATCATCTTCTTTACAATCCACTCTTGAAGTTCCCTTTATAGGTAATAATTCTTTTAATATTTTAATTCTTCGCTATAACTTTTTAATGATATAATAGTTCTTCTTTTTTTTGTGTAAAATATTTTGTTTTTGTATGAATTTGAATCACTTTTCTCAATAAATATTTGATTTTTATAAATAGATATTTAAAGAAGTCTCAGTTATATATAAATATATGATCATCTATATTTTCAATACCGATATGTATTGTGGCTAGATCCGATTTAATAATTGGGTCTTGGCGCTCCACGTAATTGGTTTCAAGGCAACTGAGAAAATCAGCTTCATAGTTTTCTTTTCCCTTTATATAGTCGATTTTAAAATCGATTCGTTAAGTTTTATTTTCCATTTGTTGTAAGAATGATTAGGATAGGAAATGGAAGGAAATGGAAATGGGTATGACAGGATACAGTAGGATTTGGCTAGGAAAGGAAACGATAGGTTAGGAAATGGATAAGATAGGATAACGAAATGATGTGAAACGTCATCTAGGTTAGAATACAGGATTGAAAGGAGAAGGAATTTGAATTTTGAATTCATAGGACGGGCAGGAAACAGGAAAGATGGCGGTTGGGAAAAGAAACCGTTCAGGTTTTTGCTTTCTTGGTATGATACAAAAAAAAAAAAAAAAAATAGAACGAAACTGGTGCTGGACAGGAAAAGGAAGCTGAAAACGGAAGGTAGGATCAGGGATCAAATAGATTAAAAAAAAGGAAAATATTCACAAAATTGATAATAGAAAAAAACAAGGCTGGAGAAGATCGACCTAAGTAGAAAGCAAGCAAGGTGGAAATGGAAAACCTGAACAAGGGAAAGGATAGGGACCTCTGCCATTGGGACCTGGCGCGAGGCACGCCTCAGCTCGTCGGAATGGGGGAGGATCTTGTCCCAACAACAGAAGGAGGACCTGACAACAAAAACAAAAATCGTGCCACATCGAAACAAAATAACCTTCACCACAATAAAACATTAAAACCACGACCGAACGAAACCTACCACACTTTGTTCCTGGCAGAAATGCCATACCCCGACGATAATGAGTCCGTACCGGGATGTATCGGACTCTCTGAGGGAGTTCAGCCACACTAATGGTTTATGGTTAGTTTGCACTTTACAATACAGAGCAGTTCCTTTTCCAATGTTCGTGGTATTAGAAAGAATTTCTTTCACCTGTACGTCTACACTGTTCAATACAGGCCAGCTGTTTTGGCATTAAGTGAAACCCAGGTTGGAGTAAATACTGATTTATCAGAATTTGCTCTACATGGGTATAGCTTGGTGCCATTACTCTTTTCCCATCATGGTCTCGTGGTCTATGTTAGAAATGATATTGCTTGCCAGAGCCTTCCCCAATATGGGCAATGTTCCAACACGGACTTTAACTTCTTGTGGCTCAAATTCACTGTCCGCAAGCATGTCATTCATTATTGTTTTATTTACAGGAGTCCAAATCTCGACAGCAATTCGACTTGTAACGAGTTTGATGCGCTGTCTGATTCTATCTCGAAAATTGTTTCCCTTTGTCCTCGCACTGAAATCGTTATTGCGGGCGATTTTAATGTACACAATTCCAATTGGCTCCGCTATTCTGGTCAGACAACACCCGAAGGAAGGTATGTCGAGCTCTTTGCCGGGTTACATCACCTTACCCAACTGATCGATGTGCCAACGCGTATACCGGATGTTGCTGGGCAAGCCGCCCATACTCTTGACTTGTTTCTTACTTCTCACCCTGATAAATATACCATTAGTGTAACTTCTCCATTTGGCACTTCAGACCATTGTGTCATTTCAGCTAATTTCTCATCCTCCACCCATCCAGTTAAAGAAAAACTTCCCACCAGGACCGTTTGGCAATACGAGAAAGCCAACTGGGACGGCCTGAATATTTTTTTCCGAAACTTTAACTGGTCACTATGCTTCCTCGATAGTGACATTGATGCCAGTGCTGAAATGATCACAAATGTGATTCTTCTAGGGATGCGTGCTTTTATTCCCAACAGAGTAAAAAGCATCAAACCTAAAGAAAAGTCTTGGTTTAATTCTGAGTGTAAAGAAGCTATCAGGCTCAAAGAAGTAAGTTTCCGTTCTTACAAAGCCAACCCTACAGAGGAAAATCGGAAAAAGCACAAACAAGCAAGAAACTCATGCAACTCCGTTATTGAAAGAACCAAATTTTTGCATGACCAAAAATTACGGCAAAAAATTCTGCAGTGTCCCAAGGGCAGTAAAAATTTTTGGTCATTTGTAAAAAATATTAAAAACTCCTCAACATCTTCGGTTCCAACGCTCATCGACAATAACAAACCAATTGTTTACTCTTCAGAGAAGGCAAACTTGCTCGCCGCCCATTTCGCTGCCAGCTCCACGCTGCCGCATAGCAACGTTGCCCCTCCTGTGCTTGAGAATGTAAATTTTTCCATGGGACAGATTTTTTTCCGCACTCGTACAGTAGCAAGAGTTCTCAAAGATCTCGATATACACAAATCCGCTGGCCCGGATGGTATACCCCCGATTATTCTGAAGAGGTGTTCTTCCACACTGGCAAAGCCACTGCGTAAGCTTTTCCATCGCTCCTACTCTTCTGGAATCTTTCCTAGAAGATGGAAAACAGCATTTGTCCAGCCTGCCCCTAAGAAAGGTGACCCATCCTCCCCCTCCTCCTACCGACCCATAGCACTGACATCCCTTCTTTCTAAGGTCATGGAAACACTGATTAACCGTCAGCTTAAGGAATATCTCGAAGATCGTAAGCTTCTCCATGACCGTCAGTATGGCTTCCGCAGCAACCGTTCCACTGGTGATCTGATGGCATATCTCACCGAACAGTGGAACAAATCTTTACATCGCTTTGGTGAAAGTAAGATTATTGCTCTTGATATCTCCAAGGCATTTGATAGAGTTTGGCATGAAGCTCTCTTATCGAAAATGCGTGCTTTTGGGATCGATAATACTCTTGTTCGTTGGATTAGAAGCTATCTCCTGGACCGTTCAATACAAGTTGTATTGGACGGATTCAAGTCTGATTCCCATAAAATAAATGCTGGTGTGCCCCAGGGCTCTGTTCTGTCTCCGACTCTTTTCCTTATTTTTATAAATGATCTTCTGTCTGTTACTTCTAATCCACTTAACTGTTTTGCTGACGACTCTACCCTCAGCTTTTCATATTCGTTCGATAATTCACGTCCTTCGCCTTCGGACGTACAATTGCAACGGTGCCGTATGTCAAGCTCATTAAACTCCGATTTATACAGCATTGTTAAATGGGGTAATAGGAATCGTGTGGAGTTTAATGCTTCGAAAACTCAATGCTGTCTTCTGTCGTTAAAGCTAAACATACCCCCAATGCCATTGTCCATGAATGGCACTTACATCGAAGAAACCGAAAAGCTCTCAGTACTCGGTATGTGTGTCAACGATGACCTCCGTTGGAACGACCATATATTTGAAATCGCTAAAAATGCTGCTAAGTGCTTAGGTTTTCTGTATCGGTGTAAGAAGTATTTTTCCCCATCTGATCTGGCTACAATTTATAAAGCGTTTATACGCCCTAAACTCGAGTATAACTCCCACCTCTGGGCAGGTGCTTCACAAACATCGCTTCACTTGCTTGATAGAATACAAAATAGAGCGTTAAGATTGATAGGAAATAGAACTGCCGCTGAAACAATTGCCCCTCTCGAACACCGACGCAATGTTTCATGTCTTTCCTTATTTTATCGGTTCTTTTATAAAAAATGTTCACTCGAGGTAGCCAGCTGCATTCGTCCCCTTAAAAGTTTCGCCCGTAATACTCGTCTTGCTAGGAATGCCCATCAGTTCACCCTTGAGCCCAATTTCGGACGTACCGTGAAATATAGAGATTCTTTTTTTAGCCGTACAACAAGACTTTGGAATGGTTTACCCGGCGAGATTTTCCCTTGCCATTTCAACTTGCAAACATTCAAAACCAATGTTAATCGACACCTCCTATCTCTCCCCTCCCTATCTTCCTAATGCCCGCGCAGTGTGTTACATTAAAAGGGAAACAAATAGTCCCTTGTGCGCGCGTTAATTATAAAAAAAAAAAAAAAAAAATGGTGCTATAATTCATTTCGTGACGATTAAGAGTCCTCGAAGCAAAGACTACCGGATGATGGTTCTGTGAAAGAACTGCTCCTAAGACTGCATTACTGGCATCGGTTGTCAGTGTGAAATGTCTGGAAAAGTATGGGAAAGTTAGAACGGGACAGGTACATATAAGTTCTTTAAGCTTTTTTAAAGACTCAATGAACTGGGTTCACTTAAGTTCAGCCTTATGTTTTTTTCAGGTATCTATTCATAGGTAGGGCTAATTTAGAGGAGTTATTTATGAATCTGCGATAAAAGCCAGTAACTTCTCAAAATGATTTTATTTATTTGATTGTTTGAGGGAATTTTATTTGTTTTATAATTTCAATTTTTTGATTGACCCCATCTTTAGAAATAACATGACCGAAATATTCTTTTAAGTATTTTATTGTGGGAATCTATATGCTCTTCGAGAGAGGTCGAAAAAATGACTATATCGTCAAGATAAACTACGCATATTTTGTTTATTAAGTCAAACAAGACCTCGTTCATCATCCTTTGAAAGGATGCTGGAGCGTTTTTAAGCACGAACGTCATGCGATTGAACTCATAATGGCCACTCGCCGTTGAAAATGCCGTTTTTTGTTTATCCCTTTCACATATTGATGTTGGTATCTGGTGAAATCCGGTTGCGAGATCAAGTACCGTAAAAAAAATGACATTTCCCAATTTGGACAAGATATCATCAAAAATTGGTATAGGAAACTTATCTTCAATGGTAACTAGGTTGAGTTTTCTAGCCCACGATAATGCGCCATTTTTTTATGCCCTGAATTGTCAATTTTTTTTGGGTACTACCCAAATCGGAGCATTGTATGGACTAGAAGATCTACTTATTATACCAGATTTGAGCATTTCTGAAACCTGTTCGTTAACCTCATCATTATGTGCCTCTGGATATCTGTACGCTTTAAAATAAATCGGAATATCGTTTTGTTTTCGATGTGTATATTTCGCGGCTGCAGTGAGTTTGTCACCCTTATGATAAAATACATTCTTAAACCTCTTAAGAGTTCTAGCCAAGTCATCATCAAATTTAAACTAGATAACCTTAATAGCGAAGAAATATTAAGGTTATCTAGTTTAAATTTGTCTGTAATTAAATCTATATTAAGCTGTTGAAAATTCACATCTATAAGATCATCAGTTAGATTGTATATATTTGTACCCAAATGAGTAAGTGGCAAATAAGTGGCATCGTAGCATCTTCTGTATTAAGTTGGGATTTATCCAAATCAATTATGGCCTGCAATGTTTTTAAAACATTTCAACCGAGTATACCATCGAAATTACCGTTTTACTCAGTCTCAAGCTTGTTGATTTTAATTGAAAACCTATTAAATTCCTCAAATAAAGGAATTTTTATTTTCGTATTTACAAGAAACTTGAGTTTATAGATTTAATTAAAATAGGCTTGTCAAGAACAAGGGCCGATTTGAAGGATCTACGAAAAATGCCTTTTTTATCTAAATATGTACCCGCCCCTGAATTTAAAAGTAGCTTCAATGAGCATGAAGTGTTTGTATCTTGAACGATTATATATGGAAGTGGCCTGAGACAGTTGACGGAAAATTTTCCGAATACTGTGCCTCATTTGTTTCAGAAATAGGCATATTTCATAATTTGATTTGGGTTATTTCTTCGTGAGTTACTCGAATTTGGAATTTCTAGCCTTGAATTTTTGGAATAACCTAAATTATAATGTTTACGACTAACTATCTGAAATATATTGCTGAGAATTTGACCATTTTCAATGGGTTGCTAATCAGTAGATCTATGGTTACTTTCATTATAACTAGTATGAGTACGATATTTTGAGTAATAAACAGAATAAATTTTCAGGGTCTATTGAAACAGCTTTTGCTTCCTTTAGACTTTTCGGATTCCTTGCATGCAGAATGAGTTTTAATCCACTTGGAATCTTATTTATAAATAATTCCAAAGCAAACCGTTCGTTTTGTTGAGTTTTTTTGGATGTGGCACTGATAAATCAATGAATTAAATGTATATATGTATGTATATACGACGTTGATATGTGTAATTTGTGTAGTGGTATTTAAGTGTTTTTTTTTCTTGGATATGGCACTGATACATGCATTTATTTTGGAATAGGCCTACCGGGGAAACCACATTAAAAAAATGTACACTACCTCAAGAGTGGCGTGGAAACGTGTGCATGTGCAGAGCATGTTATGACTATTACAACTCTTTCAACTTTTTGAATCGTTATATCTCGAAAACGGTGGATCTTAGAAAAAAATGTATGCTAATTACAATCTTTTCTTAAAGCGGGAAGAGTGGCTTGGCTTGTTCTTGAGCTTTACAACGTTTTGTTGTGTGGTATGGCAAAATTAATGTAAAATGTTAAATGTGTAGTTTTATCGACTTACTATGGTGATTAAGTTTCAAGTATGTACCTCAGTGCCACCTATCGGGCCCAAACCTTACAGGATCACTCGCGGAGGTAACGCTATGATTGCCTCAAAATTTCAACAAAATTGGAGACCATAAGGAACATACATATACACATTCACTCTTTTATGAAAGACTAATAGACCCTTGCTCGCGTTGCTTCGCAAAGTTTAAAGTCAAATTTGTGTTTACTATAAATATTATGATATATATACCTACCTATGTATATATAAACACGAAAACATTGCTCAATAAGGTTGCTTAGACGTTGAGAACACTTTCTTTTGGGGTCTATTAGTCTATGGATTGCCTACCTAAGCTTATCTTCTTTAAAATAAAAAAAAGCTAAAAAGATAAAGATTTATTTTGTGCAATACAAAAAAAACATGCAATAAAAAGTATAGAAAAACAATTTTCTACCGAAAAAAAATCACAGCTTGAGTAATTAGAATAAACTGCACGACTGAATCGCAGTACTATCTCTTATGTGCGGTCACAGCCTCGAATAAAATTTGAAAAATATTAAAGGAACTTCAAAGTTTTTATTCGCGTTTTTCTGGCTTTTGATTGTTTAAAAAAAGTACGTAAAATTGTTTTAAGCGGAAAAATTAAACGTCATTTTATTTCCTTAGAAAATATGAAAGTGTGAATTTTTTAAATCGTAGGAACGGTTTTTAAATAAAATGGTTTTTATTTAACAACTTTTTTTAATTTTTGGAAAAAAAATAAGAAAAATAATATTTAATAAAATAAAATTACTTTGGTTAGTCAACATCTTCTTGAATATTAATTTTGATGGAAATCGGATGACCAGTTTTCAAAAAAGTCGAAGAAAAAAAACGGTTCTATGGGAAGTACCGTTTTTAGCCCACCATCTTGGTTTTTGTTTAACTAAAACATAACGTACACCTACAATAGTTTACTAATTTTTATTCATATAAATTCTTGGAGCCGTTTGCAAGAAAAAAAAGCTTTTACTTAACGGTTATATGACAGGTGCCGTTAATAATTTAGCTAAAAAAAATTTAAAAATTCCTCTGTAGAATGTCAAAATAACCCTATGTATTTATCCGTACAGGCGGACATTGTATATATACTACATATAGTACTATCCATTGTATACAGACTGCTAGTTGACTGTGGACTGGCTTAGCTGCGGCGAATAATTTTTTGTTGGGATTTATACACCATCCAACATTTTCATTGTTTACATTTTTTTATATGGACAAGAACTGGTTCTTACATACGCACGTCATTAACCAGACTTTTGATTCGAATTCTTTAGGAATTTCAAGTTTTGTACGAGCACTGGTACTACTTACCTATGTATATACATATTTGTCATATTTGTACATATACATACATACATCATTGACTTTTGATTCGAATTCTTTAGGATTTTTAATTTTAGTTTATTATTAAGGTCTTCAAAAATGTAGGTACACATATGTATGTACACATTCATGAAGTTTAAACACAAATTTCCTTTTTGCTGTATTTATACCTACACACGTCCTTGTAGAAATGGATTTTTGTTTTGAACTTTGCTTTCCATTCATATAGGTACTTACATAAAATATCATATGTATGTGTACCTATCGAATGAACAAGGTGTAGAAATTCATTCAAAAATTCTTTGTAAAGTGATTGTAGATAATTATTGTAACAAAGATATTTTGTTTGTTTGAGGTTTATATAATAGTCCTACCCAGCTTAGCTCGCGGGAAAGAAATGTATAGTTTAACCAAAATATTTCTTTCAACTAATCTTCTATAGAATTGCTAAAAATACCCCGGGTTTTTTTACATTTGTAATACCTAATTGTTTAATTTTTACTTGCGATTATACGTTGGTAGGTACTAAGTAGGTACAAGTTATGCATTCGTACAGAAAAAAATTGAGATAACAATCAAATAGGTATAATATTACGATGATAGTTGATAGAGAAACATATTTGAGTCACTAGCAAAATTCTGTCGATCTACTAAACGTTTGGCAAATCGTCTTTAAATTTGGAATACCTAGGTAGGTATAAGTTTATTTTGACATTCGAAAGAGAATTTCTTTTATTTCCTTTTTAGCTGAAATAATAACGGTACCTGCCATATAATCGTTAGGTACCTAAAAACTTATTTTCCTATCTCCTCTCGTTTATGCAGGAGGGGCAATTTCCTAAAAAAAGCACTTGCATTGGAAAAAATATATTTAAAAATAACGGCAACACTTAAAATTATATGCTATACATTTTTTAAAACCAAAGTCTGTTTTATCATATTATTTTTTAAACCTTTAAATATCTATTGAATAAATTGCACGACAGGATCGCACGTACTTGATCATATGAGCGGTCACATCGTCGAATAAAATTTAAATAAAATGCACGACTGGGTCGCACGAACTTGCTAGGTAATTGCTCAGTGGCTGCATTATGTATGTATTATACATATATTTTAAAATAAACCACCAAAACAATTATATATAAAATAACCAATGTGAAGCGTGTGGGTATAGACAATATTAAAACTTAACACAGTGGTTGATTGTATGCAGGTGTACAATTTTGTTTTCTTGATTGAAATTTTTGCATTCAGTAGGTAGGTAATCGAGTATTTTTTTTTATTTGTTAGTTGTTTTTGCGTATTTATGTGTTTATCATAGGCATCCTTATTATTTATTCTGTATGCTGTATGCTGCTACGATCATGAAATGCTTTAAAATAAATAATAATAATAATAAAATAATAAATTTGGGGGAAAATATTAAACAAATAAATTTTTTTTTTTTAAGGTTTTGTTTGAAATAAAATTAATAAACAATATTATGTAAATCATAAAACACTACATATTTTGAAAATTTTATCAAAATCCATCATATGGGTATGGGTCATATGGGAGGTACCGTTATAAAACTTTCTGAAAAATCCATTAAAATTAAAAGATAGATTTTGCATAGAAAACACTATTCAGAAAGTTTTATCAAAATCGATTTTCAATTTTTGTAATATTATGAAGGTTGTCGTCTTCAAATAATGTACACATTCATTCTTGAAATTTAAACACAAACTTACTTCTTGCTATATTTATACAAAGATACAAACGTCCTTGCAGTGGATGGATTTTTGTTTTGAATTTTACTTTCCATTTAGATAGGTACCTACGTATACATATAGGTACATACATATGTAAATGTAGGTACCTACCTCAATGAATTATGTGCAGAAATTGATTTATATTATTATTGATTGATTATCTTTTATTGATTTATAGGTAGTAACAAAGATCTTTTGTTTGTTTGAGGTTTATACATAATAGGTACTTGTTGGCCTATCCAGCTTAGCTCGCAGGAAAGAAATTTATAGTTAAACCAAAATATTTCTTTGAACTAATCTTCTATGGAATTGCTAAAAATACCACGGGTTTTTTTTACATTTGTAATAGGTACCTAATTGTTTAATTTTTACTTGCAATTATAGGTAGGTACTAAGTACAAATTATGCATTCGTGCAGAAAAAAAATTGAGATAACAATCAAATATAACATTACGATGATAGGGAAACATATTTGAGTCACTGGCAAAATTCTGTCCTTCTACTAAACGGTTTGGCCAGTCGTCTTTAAATTTGGAATATGTATAAGTTTATTTTGACATTCGACATAGGATTTTTTTTTATTTCTTTTTTAGCTGAAATATTTACGGTACTTGCGATATAACCGTCAAGTAAAAGTTTATTTTGGTCAAAAACAGTTCCAAGAACTTTTTATGTAAAAAATCAATGGGCATATAATTTGGGTTAAAAGAAATATGACGGTGGCATCGACTTTCCTGAGAACTGGTTAGGTAACCATATCAACCAAAATTGATATTCAGGAAAATGTAAGTAGCCTAAGTAATCTTACACTAAAATATATTTATATATATTTAAAAATAACGGCAACATTTAAAATAATGTGCTATACCTTTTTTAAAGCCAAAAGTCTGTTCTATCATATTATTTTTTAAACCTTTAAATAGCTACAAAAAAATTTGAAAAAAACATAGGTATTTCAAACTCAGAATTTCAGAAAAAAAAAATAAATAAAAAATAGTTCATATTGAGTTTTTTTCAAAATTGAGATGATGTGAAATGAAATTTTATTTAAGTATTTGTTACTTCTACTAATTCCTAATTGATCACTGAAAACTAGATGCTATTACGTATTCTTGTTTTCGAGAAAATTAAAATTTACAAAAACCACATTTTTATAATTTCTCTTTCCATATTTCGGGTAGAGTACGATAACTTTGGCACTGAAAAATAATAACAGATTTCTATAGAGACTAAAGATTTTTTGCTATGGGAGGTGTGAGGCTGTAGTCCAAAAAACATAAGAACAGACAGACAGAATTTTGCTAGTGACTGAAATATGTTTCTCTATCATCGTAGTTCCATGCTTGATTGTTATCTGCACGAATGCATAACTTGCATTATATAGTAACTATAATCGCATGTAAAAATGCACAAGTTCAAATGCACTTGCCTTATACAAGTATCTAGGTACCTATACATCATTAAAAAAAAAGTTTTTCAAAAAAACTGGTCGCACGATTTTGAAATGAAAAATTCATAAAATAGAAAGCAGCAAAAGAAATAAGATGGCTAACAACATTTTTTTCCAAAAAACGTTATGAATTGTGTGTTTTTGGTTTCATACAAATTTTATTTGTTTAATATTTTCCTCAAAATTTTATTTCGTAGTGCTCGGCTAAGCCCTAGCCATTAATCAAATAAAAGTAGGTGACAACCTACATACATATGTACGTATTTTAAAGTATTTTATCATCACAAAAGCACACAGAATAAATAAGGAAGCCTATGATAAACACACAAAAACAACTACCTAACAAATAAAAAAAACTATTCGATTACTACTGAATGCAAAAATTTCAATCGAGAAAACGAAATACACCTGCCTATAAATAAACAAAACCACTGTGTTAACTTTTAATATTGTCTTTATACCCACTCGCTTAGCAGTAGTTAGGTAGAATGTGTATCTTAATTTTAGTACCTACCTTCCTTCCAACTTTATTATACGTACCTGATATCCTTAAAAAAAATTCATTAATACCTACCCACACCATACGTTTATCGATCCATCAAACATAATTAAGCTATTTTAATTAATTTGATTTCAAAAAGTAAATTATTGTTATTGAGACCTACATATATAGGTCCTTATACCTAGCATTATTGCCCTACTGCTGATTCCCACGAATCTTTATGCCAGTTGTTCAAATTTTTCCATATCAAAATGAAAATTAAACTGAAAAAAGTCCTTTATATCTTTCTATTAGTAAATCATATTATAAAAAGTAAACAAGTGGAAATATAATGCACTAAAAAACTGCAAAAGCTAACAATCCTATATATGTATGTGTTTATCCCTTTGTCGTGACGCATGTTCGTTCGAGCTTTAAACCACAACGATTCTAAAGAAGTTGCACGTCAAAAAACATTAAAATTAAATCTTTGTCAAAAAGACGCCTGCACTTAAAAATGATTAGCACAGGAGCAAGTACGTGCGACCCAGTCGTGCCTTTTATTTATGTTCACGAATCCTAAACTTGACTGATAGTCCCTATAATAACAAAGCTTCTTGTGCATAAACTTAAATATCAACGATAACGAAGCCAACGAAATGAAAATTCAAAAAATAAAATCATTGTCGATCCTCTTCGTTGTACACCGTCACCGAGAACAGGATATACACAATACACATATACATGTGCTTATTAAGTTTTCCTTGTTAGTATCTCCCTCACCCTCGCTCCCACCATCTACCACACCGACGACCGACCGATCGACCTGAATTTAGCTGAACATTTTATCAAAGATAATATAAGAAGTATACCTACGTAAATACACACCTACCTACCTACCCTCAAAAGTTTTATATGAAAAAAACTCAAAGTAAACTTATCAACCAGCTTAAACATATACCCACCCCTCATTTTTTTGTCATTCCTTTTTTAAAACTAGCCATCTCGTCACCCTGGTTGTGTGAAGCAATCCAGTTGTGCGAAAAAAAACTATACCGCATCATTGTATATAAACTGCAAACTGCAAGGAGCAAAGTTTTTTTTTAATTAACGCGCGCACAAGGGACTACTTGTTTCCCTTTTAATGTAACACACTGCGTGTGCATTCGTGAGATTGGGAGGGGAGAGATAGGAGGTGTCGATTAACATTGGTTTTGAATGTTTGCAGATCAAAATGGCAAGGGAAAATCTCGCCGGGTAAACTATTCCAAATTCGTGTCATTCGGCTAAAAAAAGAATCCCTATATTTCACGGTACATCCGAAATTGGGCTCAAGGGTAAACTGATGAGCATTCCTTGCGAGACGAGTATTACGGGCGAAACTTTTAAGGGGAGGAATGCAACTGGCTACTTCGAGTGAACATTTTTTGTAAACGAAACGATAAAATAAGGAAAGACATGAAACATTGCGTCTGTGTTCGAAAGGGGCAATTGATTCAGTGGCAGTTCTATTTCCTATCAATCTTAACGCTCTATTTTGTATTCTATCAAGCAAGTAAAGCGATGTTTGTGAAGCACCTGCCCAGAGGTGGGAGTTATACTCGAGTTTAGGGCGTATAAACGCTTTATAAATTGTAGCCAGATCAGATGGGGAAAAATACTTCTTACACCGATACAGAAAACCTAAGCACTTAGCAGCATTCTTAGCGATTTCAAATATATGGTCGTTCCAACGGAGGTCGTCGTTGACACACATACCGAGTACTGAGAGCTTTTCGGTATCTTCGATGTAAGTGCCATTCATGGACAATGACATTGGGGGTATGTTAAGCTTTAACGACAGAAGACAGCATTGTACATGTTCACAGAGTTTCTCTTAGAATTCTCTTTGTTCGTCGCGTTCGCCTCTTTCAATTTACCGAGTTAACTTTACTTAGAGCCGCTTGGAACGCCACGGTCAACATGTCACCATGATAGTACTATTCATATGAATAGTTACAGATATTGGCAAGGACGGCGAAAAAAAATTAAGATAACAATCAAACATAACATTACGATCATAGAGAAGCCTAAAAAAGTCGTTAACAAAAAATGTCCCTCTGTCTGTCTGTCTGTCCGGGTGTATATCGATCTGCAGCCTAAACGGGTTAAGCGATTGCGTTCAAATTTGGTACGTGTGTATCTCTTGGCATTCCTCAGAGGGTAAATTGAAGTTTTATTTTTGGGGCTAAAATAACGGTACCTGCCATATAACGATTAAGGAAAAGCTTATTTTTCTCAAAAATGGCTCCAACGATTTTGATAAAAAAAAATTGAGATTTGTTTTTGTCTTGGTAGTAGCTATCAGCTTATTAGAACCAAATTTACCGGAAAAGTCTATTAATGGTATTTATATAACGGTTTTTTTAATTTTCGAATTTCTCGGTAATGGCTCAATGGATTTCAGTAAAATTTTATAATTAAAAAGACAAGTATTAAAATTATTTCTACATACAAAAATTTTTTCTTTTTTTTTCTATTTTTAATTATTTTTTTATTTTTTTTTTTTTTTTTTTTTGAAAATTCAATATTTTTAAACTTATCAAAAAAAATATTTTTAAATTTTAAAATCAGGTGTAAATTAATAAATTCTAAAAAACTGCATAACAAAATTACAAACAATTTTTTTTTCAAAAAACTAAAAATAAAGAACAAGATTTTTTTTCTACAATTTTCGAAAAAAAATGTTTTGTTAAATTCTTTGTTATTTAAGACGTGTGATGGCAATTTTTACTAAAAACCGTTAAGTATTGTGGTTTTGATACTTAAAAAAAAATCAAACTGTGTTATTTTCAACGTTAATGTTAATTGTTTCAGTCAAAGATGTAATTGGGCACATAAGAGCAAGTACGTGCGATCCAGTCATGCCAATTTTTTGGTTTTTTAATTTACACCGCTTTAGGTATCAGTTTAATCATTTTCAACCCTTGCCAATATCTTTAACTATTCAAAAGTTTCATATTAAACATAATCAGAAAAGATCCGTGGAATAGGCCTACGGTGGCTCTTAGGAAAAAAGTTTTTATGACATTTTTTATAGATAATTATCTGGTCTACAATTTTGTCGTAGCATATTTTATGATAAAACTTACCGTTTTGCTCAAAATCGCGAAAACCCTTTTTTGTGACCTTTGACTTCGCGTAATTTTTTTCCAGGTTCCGGATCGATGAGGACTTTTTAGATTTCATTTATGATGGTGTTGTGGACAATCCTACCAATTTTCAGCTGGGTGTGAATTTATGTAACTTCACCCCTATTTTTCGGTCTAATTTGACCGGACTATACAGGAAATGTTTGATTTTTATTTCGATTTCTTTAATATGTATGAATCCCAATCGTGCCCATTATAGTATGTACCTATGTACATATATCATACAAATATTTCAAAGGTAAAACGAAATTCAACCCCAAATCTGCAACGATTTCACTATGCAACGAACCACTATTACCACTTTGATCATTTGTCACTTTGTAACTGTCACTGTTTTATATGATAAATAAATGTAAACAAAAAAATTAATTATAGCCATATGAACATATGTATTCATTAATTAATTTGGGGAGAGTACGATAACTTCGGCGCCAAGATTTAATAACGGTTTCTTTTAGAAGACTTAAATACCTTATCGTACTCTTGCCATTAATTTTCTTAAATATTAAATATAAGTATAAATAAATACTTATTATTTTGCGTGGCTTCGATTTAAAAAGAAAATCACGCTTATTCACGTTTCATAAAGAAATAAAACAGCGTTAATTTTTGTCGCCGAAAACTGTTTTAAGGACCTTTTACAAACAAAAAACTTTGCAATTCTAACATATATTTAAAGTCTTATTCGACGGTGTAACCACTATCCAGCTTTAAATTTAAAAAAATGTGGCCGGTTACTGGTATACTCCATTTCATAGAAATATGATTTCAAGTTTCCATTTTAAATAAATCTAAATAGGAAACTTGAACGAATATAAAAATACATTATGTATGTAGATAACACTTGTTACGCTGAATTCAGAAAGAAAGCATCAGAAGCAGTTTTATTTTACAGAGACACAAAAGTTCTTACATTGAAAAGATTCAATATATGTATTTATGTGTATAAATACAAGTAATTTTACATTTGCATAACATCTAACAATATTTGTGTTAAAAATAGTTATGTACATACATATGTATATGTATGTCTATATAATTTATGAAATTCCAAAAGATTAAATCCACATCAAAATACATAACTGTCTAACATGCCTCATCATATACTACGTGCATATATGTACATGATGTGTAATTTCTTCTAAGGGACAATGACTTTAGCTCCAAAAGTTCAACTAGCCAACTTCAAACAGCTTCAAAACCGTTGATACTTAAGTGATTTCCTCCGTAATTGAGAAAACGTAAAAGTAGTGCATCAAGATGATTTTTTTTTTTGCTCTAAGCAAAATTTTCATTCAATTGCGCCCTTTAAAACCACTCAGTCCTCGTTTCCATAGTCAAGTAGGTCCCTTCGGTTGTCTCCGTGTTTTCTTCTTCCGTCCTCAACAAAGTGCTTCGTAGTTGAGGGCATTTTTTTAACACAATATTTTTCACATTGAAATTAAATTTTCATTTCATAGTGGGCTCAGTGCAAAACGTTGTAAAGGATTTCCCTAGAGGGATGGAAATGCTATTTCGCTCCCAGTTCTATTAAACATGTTCGTATAAAAGTTTTCATTATTTATAGATATCCCAGTGCATGCTGAGAATGACGTTGGAGTTGGCAGCCCTTACAGTAGGAATATGTTTACACGTACATTTCTCTCGCATTGAGTTTCACACTAAGTGCAATATTTGAAAATGCTTTTAACAGTGCTAGCGCTGTACGTTCTTTCTATTGTTTGTAAACCCACCATTCTTGTCGCGCTTGAGAAGTATATTGTAGGTATAGCGAAACGAAATGAGAAGTGATGCGCTTTTCGTGCGAATGAGTAATCTTACGCATCTTAAAGAGAATGGAAGCAACTTATGCTTAAGCAGAGCACATGTGGTGCTTATCGTATTCGTGAAGGTGCAATCATTATTTTTCATTTTGAATATTTGCATTTTATAAGAGCGGTTTCTAAAATGTGTATCTTATTATTTATTAAGATGTGGTAAAACGGCTGCTTGCCACTTTCTATGGTAGCTTTGTAAGAGTTGCAGATCCAATTTGTTTTCCTGAATTAATGAAAACGTTATATAAATTTATAACAAAACGACCGCTACGCTGCACGAGCTACAACTGATATTCTGAGCGAAGCATTGCAGCGTCGTCTAATCTACTGTCTCTTTGGGGACTTACACAAACTAACGGTAGGTACCTGCCATATAACTTTTAATGAAAAACTTATTTTTCTCGAAAACGGCTCCTATGATTTTGATAAAACTGCCTGAATGGTGTTTTCTATGCGAAATCTATCCTTAAGTTTTAATGGATTTTTCAGAAAAAGTTTTATAACGGTACCTCCGGTGTTTTTTAAAATCAGACTTCTCGTTAGCTAATTGATGGATTTTGATGAAATAGGTAGGTAGTGTTTTACGATTTAAATAATATTGCTTATTAAAATTTTCAAAAACATTTGTTTTCATTTTTAATATTTTTTTAAAAAACTTATTTTGTTTTTTGAATATTTTGAAAACTTATTTATAATTTGACAATAATAATAATAATGACACTTCGAATGAAGTTTCGTCTGTGTATTAAAAAAAAAAGAATGAAAACTATGAGGATGAAGACACTAAAGAGCAATAAACGGAAGAAATGTTTTGTGTGTCTTGTTTTCTATTCATATTATTATTGTTATTTAGCATGTGTAATGTTTCTGAGGTATATCGTTTAGATACATGTTTCTCTGTTTATAGGATCTTGACATCTGCGAAGTTTGGAGAATGACCACTCTCAATGCTGTGACTTGCCAGGATATTGGATTTTATATCAGATTTGTGGTTTGAGATCCGCTGTCGAAGAAATTGTTTTGTAGTTCCTATATAACATAGGTTGCAAGGTTCGTTCGATTTGCCGTTACAATTGATTTTGTAGATAACGTCCGTTTGTTTGTCTTTGTCTGGTTTTGTTTTTAGTTTGGTATACAGATGGTTCAGCGTTTTGTTTGATTTGAAAGCTAAACGAACGTCTTTTACACTTTTGTCAATAATTTATTTGAAGTTTTCAGTGAGTTTTGGAACGTACACTATACTTTTGTAGAAACCATTGTTTCGATACTCTGCTTGTGTTTTATATTTGGGTTTGAAGATTAAACCACGAATTATGGCAGGAGGATAGCCATTATCTTTGAGGATTTTAGTTATTCTTTTTTCGTTTGAGGGGTGAAATTATTCGCTGCTGAGAGCGAAAGAACCTTTCCAAACACAAATTAATAACCCCAAATTGGTCAATAAAATATTCTTAGGTAAGATGGCTTGCAACATTTTTTCCAAAAAACGTTATGAATAGTGTTTTTTTTTGTTTTCATACAAATTTTATTTGTTTAATATTTTCCCCAAAATTTTATTTCGTATTGCTCGGCAGAGCCCTAGCCATTAGTCAAATCAAAGTACATGCATACATACCTACGTATTTTAATGCATTTCATCATCATAAAAGCACACAGAATAAATAAGGAAGCCTATGATAAACACACAAAAACAACTAACAAAATAAAAACTATTCGACTACTACTGAATACAAAAATTTCAATCAAGGACACAAAAGTTTACACATTGTCTATAAATTAACAAAACCACTGTGTTAACTTTTAATATTGTCTATACCCACTCGCTTAGCAGTAGTTGGAATGTGTATCTTAATTTTAGTAGGTACCTACCTTCCTTCCAACATTATTATAGGTACCTAATATCCTTAATAAATTCCATTAATACTTACCCACACCTTACGTTTATCTATCCATCAAACATAATTAAGCTGTTTTGATTATAAAAAGTAAATTATTGTTATTGGGACCTATATAGGTCCATGTACCTAGCATTATTTCCCTACTGCTGATTCCCACGAATCCTTATGGCGTCTATTTGACAAAGATTTAATGTTTATGTTTTTTTTACGTGCATCTTCTTTAGAATCGTTGTGGTTTGAAGCTCGAACGAACATGCGTCACGACAAAGGGATATAAATAATATAAATGACATAAATTATATATGATTCTTTTGCAGTTTTTACGTGTATTATCTTTCCACTTGTTGTTTACTGTTTATAATATAATTTGCTAATAGACAGATATAAAGGATTTTTTTCAGTTTAATTTTCATTTTGGTATGGAAAAAATTTGAATTTGAATAAGGATTCGTCGGAATCAGCAGTAGGGCAATAATGCTAGGTACATGGACCTATATAGGTCCCAATAACAATAATTTACTTTTTATAATCAAAACAGCTTAATTATGTTTGATGGATAGATAAACGTAAGGTGTGGGTAGTTATTAATGGAATTTATTAAGGACATTTGGTACCTATAATAAGGTTGGAAGGAAAGTAGGTACTAAAATTAAGATACACATTCCAACTACTGTTAAGCGAGTGGGTATAGACAATATTTAAAGTTAACAACAAAAGTTTGTTTATTTATAGGCAGGTGTAAGCTTTTGTTTTCTTGATTGAAATTTTTGCATTCAGTAGTAATCGAATAGTTTTTTTATTTTTAGTTGTTTTTCTATGTTTATCATAGGCTTCCTTATTTATTCTGTGTCCTTTTATGATGATGAAATGCATTAAAATACGTAGGTATGTATGTAGGTCGCCACCTACTTTTATTTGACTAATAGCTAGGGCTTACCCGAGCAATTTGAAATAAAATTTTGGGGAAAATATTAAACAAATAAAAATTTTATGAAATCAAAAAACACTATTCATAACGTTTTTTGGAAAAAAATGTTGTAAGCAATCTTAATTCTTTTGCTGTTTTCTATATTGCATTTTAGCAATAAATTTGTGTGCTAATTTTACGAATTTGTCTACAAATTGGGCACAGAATTGGATTCTTGTCTTTCTGATACTTCTTTAAAATGGTTACATGGTTGAAGAAGGATAGTGCGATTATTTGAGCTGCAAATGACGCAAAGGACTCTGGTTTCATCAGCATTGCAAAAAACTTTTTCGACAAGACCTTGGTCTGCTTCTTCTTCGCTTTCATGATGATATGATAAATTTGCAGATTTTTCGTCAAGAAGGTTGTTATTGTTGTTGGTCATTTGATTTAGGAAATCATTTATTGAAATTATTTTTGTGTCCAATTTCTTTAAACTAGCCTCAATTTGCATTTGCCTATCTTTAAATTTTTTTTTCGGAGGTTCAAAAATATCAAACGTTCCATCTAAGGACATCAAGAATTCCCTTGATCTAGTAAGCAGTCACTAATTTGAAAAAAAAATATTTCGTCGAATACAAAAATTGGCAATAAAAGCCACTTAGGCCAGTATAAGCACAAACAAGAAATTTAAAGATATGTCCTATTTTGATAAATGTTAGTATGAAGAAGGTATGAGGGGCTGCCCCCTGCAACCCCCTGCTTGGGCTCACTATAGAATTTGGGGAAGGTGCAAGGAACTTTCGCATAAACCCAATCTCGCACATACTAAAAATCCTATAGTGAGTCGAAGCAGGGGGGTTGCAGGGGGGCAGCATCCCTCCCCATACCTTCTGAGATTCCAGCTAAATCTGGAACTCCTCGCGATAACATATCAAGAACGACATGTTCTTTGCCCTTTCTATGGATGACTTTGAAATCAAATTGCGGGAGCCGAATGGCTCAACGAGCTAATCTACCCTGCGGATTCTTTAGGTTACTTAACCATACCAAAGATTGATGTTCAGTCACGACAGTTAATCGAACGCCTACGACATACGGTCGCAACTTTTCGATCGTCCATAGTACGGCCAAGCATTCCTATTCAATGACCGACTCAAATAACATATGGCTTTTTAGCCATCTTCAAACTCCTGCGAAAGTGCGGCCCCGATACCAAAATCTGACGCGTCTGTTTGGACAACAAAGGGCCGAGAAAAATCGGAACATGTCAAAATCGGTGCCGTAACCAAACACTTTTAGGCTTTTTGAAAGCTCTCTTCACACTCTTTTGTCCACTCGAATTTCTTACCTTTTTTAAGAGATTGGTAAGAGGCCTAACTAAAATGGCAAAATTTTGTACGAATCTTCGGTACCACGAAATAGTCCCTACAAAACTGCTAATTTCCTTTACATTTTTCGGTGGAGGAATCCTCAACATGCTTTCCACTTTTTCAGGATCGACGTCAAGTCCATTCTTAACTACTACTTAACCAAGAAATTTCAAAGAAGGCCTACAAAATTTACATTTTTTCTCTACCTACTTTAAGCCCTGCTTCCCTCAATCTTTTGAAAAGTTCTTTGAGAATTTCTAGGTGCTTCTTAAATGAATCGGTGACAATGATAATGTCATCTAAGTACGCAAAGACAAACGGTTCTAAGTCGGGACCTAGAACATCGTCAATAAACCTTTGCCATGTCGATGGTGAATTGTGAAGTCCGAATGGCATCCTACGAAATTGAAAGAGACCCCGCCATGGCATGGTATAGGCTGTGTACTTACGCGATTCTTCCTCCATTGGAATCTGCCAATAAGCAGATTTAATATCTAATGAGGACAAGTACTTTGCGTTTCGAAGCTTGTCCAAAATCGCTGAAATAAACGGTAGTGGATAAGCATCCCTATCAGTAACCTCATTAAGTTTCCTATAGTCTACACAGAACCGAAAACTCCATTCCTTTTTCTCACCAAGAGAAATCGGGGATGTCCAAAGACTTTTAGACTTCTCGATCACTCCAGCTTCTTGCATCTCTTGGAGTTCCTGATCGATGTTTTTTTGAATCGCAGGTGACACTGGGTAGTATCGCTGCTTTATCGGTTCTGCGGTAGTCCTTATTTTGTGCTGAGTTAGATTTGTGCACCCTAAACCTTCGGTCATTGATTCAAAAAGCTGATCTAAAACTAATTCTAACATTTTGCTTTCGCTTTCGTTCAAGTCCGAATTTTCCCTAATAGCTACCATGTCTGTTATCGACAACACCATCTCCTTGTTTGAAAAGCTCCACATACCTGATTTCAAATCCGGGACTATGCCCGATAGCATCCAAAAGTCGGCACCTAAGATCAATGGTGTGGGAGACTGGGTATTATTAGACACTCTATTAGTAATTATAATTAGTATTAGCTAGCCCCATCTGCTAGCGCTAGTGACCCAAAACTACTTTTCGCTAATTTAAGTCCTAACTCCTTAAAAACTTTCCACCCATCCCCTCCTACAATGGTGCGTGAAGCTCACGAATCAAGTAATCCTAAAATTTTAATTCCATAAATGTTAACACCTAAATATGGTCTACTATCCCTACCATTTGCCGCCAAGGTGAAATCAAGTTGAACTCGATCATTCAACTGGTCGCCAGCAGACGAGCTAACTAACGACGACGGGTCTCTCGCCCTGCTGAAACAAGAGCCGGTTCCCCATTTTCCGCACACCGCCTACAATCCCTACGATACTATACTACTGCCCCACACCCGAAACATTTTCTTTGGACCGAATGGTTTTGTGCCAAATGCCCATCTCTGTTACAATTATAACACCTAACGACCTGTCTAAAAGGGTTCTCTGGGGCTGGAGCAACAGCCGCAACTGAGTGTTGTCCAGACGAACTCGGTTGGTAACCACATTCTGGTTACAACAAATGTCTACCTCTAGTTGGTGGAATGAAACTATCTACATTTACCTTAAGGGTATCTAGCTCCCTACCTAAGACAGCAAGTTCCTTAACCGTCTTTGGTTTGGAACTCGCTATCTGCACCTGATAAAAGGGGTCTACATTCTTTCACAATATTGACGAGCTGCAGCCTAAACGGCTTAAGCGATTGTCAAATTTGGTGTGTGTGATTCTTTTGGCATTCCCCAGGGGGAAAATTGAAATTTTATTTTTAGGCCTAAAAATAACGGTAATTGTTTTCCTAAACGGTCATATGTTTAGGTAAATCTTTGAGACATTTTTTGTTGGTTTTGCTATCATTTGATTAGAACCAAATTTACGGAAAAGTTTATTAACGGTACCTTTCATATAAGGTTTTTTTTTAATTTTTGGCTTTCTCGGTAACGGCTGTATGGCCTTCGGTGAAATTTTATATTTGAAAAGATCTAGATATCTTAATTAATTTTGCATATCAAAATTTTGAATAACTTTTTTTCGAATTAAAATTTGAAAAAAAAAGTGTTTCAAAAAAACTAAAAATAAAAAACAGGATTTTTATTAAGACCGGTGACACAATTTTCGAAATACATGTAATATTTATATATAAACTGCGCTGTTGAATAAAAAAAAAATCAATTAAAATGTATGCATAACACTGCACAGGATCTTTGTGGGCACTTGCAAGTTGGGACGTACGTCCAGATCCAGCTCCGTATTTCATCTCCATATTTGCATTGTGTTCGTCCAGTGATGTTGCGGGAATGGATTTCTTAAGTGGTTATAGGATTATCGATCGGCATAGGTTAAAGCGGTCTCTTGCAATTGCAGCTTTTCAACGTCTTCACAGTATTTATCCGTTGTTGTGGAGTTCGGGTTATTCGCCTTCTTACCTTGGCTGCAACAAGGTAGTAATCTGAGTCGATGTTAGTTGCTCGGAAGGTGCGAACATCCAAGATACTGGAGGCGTGTCTTGCATCGATCGCAACGTGATCAATCTTTGATTGACGGTTCTGTGATCTGGGTGTCGCCAAGTCCCTCTGTGTACATCGAGATGAGGAAACCGTGTGCTTGCAATGGTGACGTTATTAGCCTAAGTCCGTTTTAGACGTGGTGTCGTGTAGGCTATGTTTTCCAGCAGTCCTACCAAAGATTTCCTCTTTACCTATTTTGGCGTTAAAATCGCCTAGTACGATCTTAACGTCGTATTTTAGGGCATTGCTCATAGGTTTTGCCAGGAACTCGTAGAAGTCATCCTTGGTGGCGTCATCTTTGTCCTCTGTGGGGGCATGAGCGCATATTAGGCTAATGTTGGCGAATTTAGCCTTCATACGGAATGTCACAAGTCGCTCACTTACGTGTCGAAAGCCCAAGACTTCTTGCCTAAGTTTACCGCTTATGACGAATCCGCATACAAATAAACGCTGTGGTCTTCCTCCTTTTGCCCAGCCCATGCCATCGCACTTCCTGGATGGCAGTTATTCCTGCTCTGTAGCAGTCTAGGGCCTCCGCTAGTTGTTTGGCTGCACTTGATTTGTTAAGAGTTCTAACATTCCACGTGCAGATCCGAAGGTCGTTGTCCTTAATTCGTTTTTCCGGGTCGTCAACAGTTAATCCGTCCTTTTCCGAGGCTATTGGTCGCTTCGCAATTTTTTTCCATGGCAGGGTTGTTAACCCCACGAGCAACCCCCAACCTGGACAAAAGGAACCGGAGAATCCGAAGTCAGTAACCCACTTCGGGGATATGAGCGCTGCCGTTGGCCCATTAAGGGTCCATCCGCCACCATCTCCATTTCAATGCTCTGACTTGCATTGAATTGTCCCAATGACTTTATCTCCAAATACGTCGAAGTAGCTCATTAGGGTATCTGCGTCGTTGACTGTTGACGCCACCGTTGGTCTCTTTCAGAGAGGCTTGCGCAAGACTTCTGCGAATCGATTAGAACAGTCATTAAAGCAGAGCATTATAGTGTTGCTATTTTTTTCTGTGTTCAACACCCGCGCTTATAAGTTAAGCAGGAATGTCCGGATGGACAGACCAGTACCCTGAGGTTACCGCCGGGAGGTAAAATAAGCACAATTGATGCATACAAGATAGTTGCAGAAACTGTGCATCACCTGTTTGATGCCGTTCATTGCCTACCCTATTCATACAGCACCCAACCACCACCTAACCAGGTAGTAGCTTACGCAGACGATATCGACATCATCTGCAGAAGCCAACAAGTTGTTCAAAACTCATTTACCCAGGTCATGCAGGTGGCACAAAACCTGGGCCTGCATATTAATGACTGAATACATGGTGTCTACCTCTGCAAGAAGTGTTGGTCAAACAATAAGTGTAGCGGAGCATGAATTTGAAGTAGTGCAGTCTTTTAACTACCTTGGGCCAAAAGTAGCAGCCGATAATAATATATAGGAAGAAATACGCCAGCGGCTGTTAAAATCCAACGGAACCCACTATAGTCTGTCAAGGCTCTTTAAATCCATAAACGTTACCATAAAAACCAAACTGCTTCTGCATAAGACTATGGTCTTACCAGTACATACATACAGACCCGAGACTTGGGTGTTTATAAAAAGGCACTCTGATCTCTTATCCGCATTCGAGAGGAAAGTCTTGTCCCGTAAAATAAAGCTCGATAGACTCCGGTGGACTGGGCACCTAGTTTGCATGAGCGAAGAGGAGCCCGTTGGAAAGTCTTTTGTAATTCTTTTTTATGGTAAAAGACAACATAGCAGACCTTGCTTGCATTAGAGGGATGGCGTAGACCAGGATGCCCGAAGCTTAGTTATGCGCAATTGGATGGCGTCGGCCAGCAATCGGGTTGTATGGAAGAACTTGTTAAAGGAGGCCCGGACAGGATTCGGGTTGTTGCGCCGATGATGATGATGATGATGATTAACCGATTTAGATGAAAGCTTGTATTTAATTTAGTTTATCTATGTTTAGCTATGTATATATTCTTAAAGTCAATTATATACAAATATTTTTTTTTAATGTTTAAATTATGTATATCTTATTTGGTTAAGTAAAGCTTCGAAAATAGGGTACCATACGCGAACGGTCTTTCACCAATGAAATTCGTTTTACCTTTTGTTCTCTTTTTACTTTAATCTTTAACTGTGTTAAAAAAACCCAAATGGTACAAGGTGTTTGGATCAAGGTTTGCAAGCGACTCAAACACAAACAAAAAGAGGAGTGGAAAACAGGAAAACAGAAAACAGAGACACTGAAAGGTGACAGATTGCTCCTCCGGTATTAGTTAGGCATGGAGGTTATCCATTTCCACCCCGACTCTTGCATTCTTGGCAAACAGGTGACATGAAGAGAATGGCAAGAGTGGTAAAGGTAATCGCAGCAAGCATACAACTTTTAAACGAAAACTTTTCCACTATGAATTAAAATGGATTTTCCGAAACGAACCCCATGGCCCTCGTCGTTTCTAAGTTAAACAACGCAATGTAAGTAGTTCATCGGATTAGTATAAAATACAGGTTCTTCTCGAGAAGGAGTGAAAAGAAACTTGTTCCTTTCAGTGGATCTACGTATTATTTGGCTGCTCTGGTTCTTTAGTATCTAGTTGATTGTGAGATGAATGCCACTTCTGTGAGGGTCTTTTTGTGTACCTGCCAAGCCAGCTACTTATTTTAAGATGAGAGCAGGGTTAATGCTAAAGAACACATTGATTAATAAGGATTTATTCCATTGTTTCAATAGGAAAAAATCGCAAGTAAAAAAGCACAAAAGCTGGTTTTTCGCTTCTAATTTTGTTCTTACTTATAATTCGACATATGTATGGGGTAGGAATTTTTTTAAAAGCCTCTTGCTCTACAGCTGCTTTCAACCGACCACTAAGAACTCCATATTTAAGATGTATCTTTATCTTTTTTAAAGGTTTGGCTGAATTTCGTAGGATAACTTACATACAAATTCCTTTTGGAATGCGTAAGATATTTTATCTGTATCGATTAACATAAATAACAATAAGTAAGTATCATTTGACATACAAGGCAAGGAGTAATAAGATTCATGTGGAACATTGATTAAGGTAAAGATGTTGATTTTGAACCGAGCATCGTACAACTTTCAAGCTTTTAGGGGGTAATATTATACCTATGTACCTACATTTGTCTCCTATGTATGTAATATGTATGTTTACATCTATTAAGAAATACTTGGCTTTCAAAGTTCAAAATATAGTGTTGGCATACGAGTGACTAGTAAAATGTTCACAATATGTAGTTTTATAATTTTATTTAAAACGATGAACTGTGGATAGCTTTTTTAACTACGTTTATAATGAAGGTACAATCACCTAACTTGATTCTTGTATCTCTATCTATGTATAACTATATCATAGGCGCCCACCGGAAATTTCATCGGGTTGGGGCGGAAATTTTTGTTTGCATTAAACTTTTCCCACAAGATAAAATTGAGAATAGGCGGGGAAGTGTGCGTAAAAACATATATAACATAACATACATATATAACATAATACCTTCTCACTTTATCTTAATACTTAGCCTTGTTTTGTTTTCGGTTTTCACAACTATTATTGGTGGAAACGAACGAAGGACACGGGGCTGGGTCGCATGGTCTGAATTAATAGTGTCGAAACTACACCATTAGAGGTTCTTGGTAAAAATGGGGTACGCCATCACACGTTTTAAACAATAATGAATTTATGAAAAAAACATTTCGAAAATTGTAAGACCGATTTTGATAAAATTCTTATTTTTATTTATTTTTAGTTTTTTAAACAAACAATTTTTTTTTAATTTAAAAAACATTGAAATAACAAATTTATGAATTAATTATAAATAGAAACAAGATAATGTTAGTATACAGAATTCATTGGACTACCTATTTCGTTTCAAATATAAAATTTGATATAAGGGCAATGAGGCATTACCAGAAGCCGAAGATAAGACAGTTGCTTGCTAAGCGACAGATCGTTAGTTCGACTCTCAGTTGGGGAAGCAATTTTTCTTGTTTTGTAATTAACGCACGCACAAGGGACTATTTGTTTCCCTTTTAATGAATGTTAGTACACTGTGCGAGCCTTAGGATAATAGGGAGGGGCAGGCCAGAAGGTGTCGATTAACATTGGTTTTGAATGCTTGCAAATCAAAATGGGAAAATATCGCCGGGTAAATTCCAAATTCGTGTTGTTCGGCTAAAAAAAGAATACCTATATTTCATGGTACCTCCGAAATTGTGCTCAAGTGCATTTCTTGCGGGACGAGTATTACGGGAGAAACATTTAAGGAGAGGAACGCAGCTACCTTCTTCGAGTGAATTTTTTTTATAAAAGAACCGATATATTAGGGAAAGACATGAAACATTGCACCGGTGTTCGAGAGGGGCAATTGTTTCAGCGGCAATTCTGTTTCCTATCAATCTTAACGCTTGATTTTGTATTCTACCAAGCAGGTGAAGTGATGTTTGCGAAGCACCTGCCCAGAGGTGAGAGTAATACTCGAGTTTAGGGCGTATAAACGCTTTATAGATTGTACACCGATACAGAAAACCTAAGCACTTAGCAGCATTCTTGAATATATGATCGTTCCAACGGAGGTCGTCGTTAACACACATACCGAGTACTGAGAGCTTTTCGGTTTCTTCTATGTAAGTGCCATTCATTGACAATAGTATTGAGGGTATGTTTAGCTTGAACGACAGAAGACAGCATTGAGTTTTCGAAGCATTAAACTCCACACGATTCCTATTACCCTAATTGACAATGCTGTATAAATCGGAGTTTAATGAGCTTGACATAAGGTACCGTTGCAATTGTACGTCCGAAGGCGAAGGACGTGAATTATCGAACGAATATGAAAAGCTGAGGGTAGAGTCGCCAGCAAAACAGTTAAGTGGATTAGAAGTAACAGACAGAAGATCATTTATAAAAATGAGGAAAAAAATTGGAGATAGAACGGAGCCTGGGGCAAACAAGCATTTATTTTGTGAGAATCAGACTTGACGGTCCACAAGATAGCTTCTAATCCAATGAACATCAACGAAAAGTATCATTGCTCCCAAAAGCACGCATTTTCGATAAGAGAGTTTGCCAAACTCTATCAAATGCCTTGGAGATATCAAGACAAATAATCCTACTTTCACCAAAGCGATGTAGGGATTTGTTCCAATGTTCGGTGAGATATGCCATCAGATCACCAGTGGAACGGTTGCTTAGGAAGCCATACTGACGGTCTATCTTCGAGATATTCCTTAAGCTGATGGTTAGTCAGCGTTTCCATGACCTTAGAAAGAAGGGATGTTAGTGCTATGGGTCGATAGGAGGACGGGGAGGATAGGTCACCTTTAATAGGGACAGCCTAGAAAAATTCTGTTTTTCAACTTTTTTGAATGATTCCAAAAGAGTGGGAGTGATGGAAAAACTAACGCATTGGCTTTGCCAGTGTGGAAGAACACCTCTTCAGAAGAATCGAGGGTATACCATCTTGGCCACCGGATTTGTGTATATCGAGATCTTTGAGAACTCTTACTACTATATGAGTGCGAAAAATATCTGTCCCATCGAAAAATGTATATTTTCAAGTACATGAGTGGCAACGTTGCTGTGAGACAGCGTGGAGCTGGCAGCGAAAAGGGCGGCGAGCAAGTTTGCTTTCTCTGAAGAGTAAGTTTGTTATTGTCGATGGGCTTTGGAAGCGAAGATGTTGAGGAGTTTTTTAATATTTTTTTAGAAATGACCAAAAATTTTTATTTAAATTTAGCTGAAATGATACAATGGTCTGAAGTGCCAAATGGAGAAGTTACACAAATGGTATATATATCAGGGTGAGAAGTAAGAAACAAGTCAAGAGTATGGGCGGCTTGCCCAGCAACATCCGGTATACGCGTTGGCACATCGATCAGTTGGGTAAGGTGATGTAACCCGGCAAAGAGCTCGACATACCTTCCTTCGGATGTTGTCTGACCAGAATAGCGGAGCCAATTGGAATTGTGTACATTGAAATCGCCCGCAATAACGATTTCAGTGCGATGACAAAGGGAAACAATTTTCGAGATGCAATCAGACAGTACATCAAACTCGTTACAAGTCGAATTACTGTCAAGATTTGGACTCCTGTAAATAAAACAATAATGTATGACATGCTTGCGGACAGTGAATTTGAGCCACAAGAAGTTAAAGTCCGTTTTGGAACATTGCCCATATTGGGGAAGGCTCTGGCAAGCAATATCATTCCTAACATAGACCACGAGACCATGATGGGAAAAGAGTAATGGCACCAAGCTATACCCATGTACAGCAAATTCTGATAAATTAGTATTTACTCCAACCTGAGTTTCACTAATGCCAAAATATCTGGCCTGTATTGAACAGCGTAGACATATATGTGAAAGAAATTCTTCCTTAAAGCACGAACATTAGAATAAACGAGACAAAAATCACTTACCATTTAAAAATACTTACAAAACATAACTCTGATTATTTTCTTCATAATTGATGTTAAGCCTAATAATGAAATTTGTAAATTATTAAATGATGAGAAATTCTGGCCGGTAAACTCAATAGTTCACCTTTTTCGGAAGCGACATACTGTAGCCAAAAAGAGGTCAAATGTACGAAATACTCAATGAGTTATTTCTCAATGTTCTACCAAAATATTGAAGGATTGAAGACAAAACTAAAATCAATGTTTGCCTCAAGTCTTGGGTTTAACTATGATGGAATACTTTTTACTGAAACATGGATAAATCTATTTTGGACAATAATACTATGTAGTTCGTACCAAATATTTCGGTCAGATCGGTCTCCTTTAACTATCAGTAAAAATTCTGGTGGTGGAGTTCTAATTGCCATTAGAAATTGCTTCAACTGTAAAATTGTCTCTATGGCCTCAATAAGCGTAGAAATGGTATGTGTTACAACTCTTCTCAAAAGTTTCCAACTTTTTATAGTCTGTGTCTACATTCCACCAAAAATGCATTGCGAACTTTACATTAATGTGTTATAAACATTAAGTACATCGTTTGTGATCTTAATTTACCAGACATTGAATGGGACGTTCTTCAAGAAGATGACAAATTTTTGTCACCTACATCGTAGGAAACGAGTATTTCTTTTGTGAACTCAATGTGCTCTTTAGCCTTAAATCAAGTTAACCCATTTAAAAATGAAAAAGGTAATTTTCTCGACCTCGTGTTTACGATGTTAATGGCTTAACGGTGCAAAGATCATGCCCTTTTTTGGATGATGTTAGATTTCACCCTTGCTCTGATGTTTTAATGGAAATATCGACCTCTGTTGGTGCTAGTCAGTACGATCATGGCTATAAATTTAACTTCAAGAAAACTGATTTTGAAAAACTTGATATGGAACTTTCACGGGGATAGTGCCTTTTTTAATATAGATGCTAGTAAAGCAACTGATACTTTCTATGACATATTTTACAACAGCTTTTTGAAAACAATACCTGTTCGCCGCATCAAAATTGTTGTTAATTGTACTCCTTGGCTCACACCTTTCCTTAAAAGGCTTAAAAAACAAAAAACATTTTGGAAATATGTTAAAAATAAGAAAAAAATAGCTGCATTCCCGTCCTATATGAATTTGGATCAAAGATCTTCAAATGATGGGGAAATGATCTGTGATATGTTTGCAGAAATGTTTAAAGGCATCTACAAATGTAATAATGGGTTGACTGGGCTGCATCAAATTACCTCTAACATGAGCATTACAAATGACTTGCCATTTATTCAAGAAAACGATGTGACAAGTGCAATAAAGAAGTTAACATATTCATTTTCTACTGGACCTGATAATGTTCCTTCCTGTGTTTTAATAAACTGCTGTCATTCCTTGGCTAGTGCTTTATGTTATTTGTTTAACCTATCTTTGTCGTCTTCCGTTTTCCCGCACGCTTGGAAGTCTTCATTTATAATTCCACTTTTTAAATCAGGAAGCCGATGCAACATGCGTGACTACCGAGGTATAGCAAAACTCAGCGTTATTCCCAAGATGATGGAATCTATAATAGTCCATGAATTGATACATGGTCTAAAATCGCATCTATCGGACAGACAGCATGGATTCGTCAAGGGCAAATCTACCATTACAAATCTGTTGGAAATTACATCATGCATAACAAAAGGATTCATGAATGGTCATCAAACGGATGTAATATACACTGACTTCTCCAAAGCCTTCGATCAACTTAATCATCAGCTGCTTGTTAGAAAACTTTCACTTTTCGGCTGGTCCCCAAAACTTGTGCAATGGATTGCAAGTTATTTATCATCGATGCGAAAATTTCATTTTCATATAAAATGCTGATTACCTTCAACTGCAATCTGATATTGATCATTTGCAGGAATGGTGTAATAGCAATGATCTCACACTGAACTCTATATTTGATTAAAAATTAGACTTCAAAATGCACATCGATTCTATAACTGCAAAAGCTTCTGTTCGTCTAGGAATAATGAAACGATGGCCAAAAGAATTCAACGACGCTTATGTGACAAAGAGCCTATTTGTTGGACTGGTTCATTTCGATCTTGGAATATGGTTGCCAAGTTTGGTGCCCATATTACTCCTGTCACATTGCCCGCATTGAATCCATTTAAAAACAGTTTCTATTATTTGCTCTTCGTCATCTTAACTGGCAAAATCATCACCATTTCCACCATATCGTTCGCGACTTTTACTGATTGGTCTTAATACGCTCGAGGACAGGAGGTCATCACTTAATGCTGCATTCATATTTAAACTTTTGAACGGTGATATAAATTCTCCTTATTTGCTTTCCTTAATAAAAATAAATGTGCCATTCGGTCCAAGTCGAAATTATAAAATTATGCGAACACATGAAACTACTTTAAACTACTTAAATAATGAACCGTTCTCTGCCTTATGTAAACAGTTCAATAATTATAATTCTCGTAGATTTTAATCTTACTTCATTGAAATTTAAACAAATTATACTTATATTCAATTTAAATCCTCACTAATTATTTAAATGTAATATTATTTGTATAATCCAAATGGGATCATGACGTTATCTCGAATGAAAAAAACTACTTTTTAATCTAGAATGAAAAAATCTCGAATGCAGAAAAATCTTGAATAAACAAAAATCTCGAAAGACCATATCTCGAAAAAAGAAATAATTCGAGAATTTTTTGTACCTATGTATTTTAAGAGTTTAAGCTGAAATAAAAAGCATTTCATGTTTAGTTTATCAAATAATTTATTTATTTGGGGAAATCAACAACAAAGATATGTCCCACTTTGATAAAGGAGATGACCCATTTTTGTATGGAGCCTGGGCCCAGGGCGTACACCTATGAGACTAGTATCAAATGAAAGCTTGTATTCAGTTCTATCTATCAAAATATTTTTGAATTTGGCCTTGGGGATTTCGAGATATTTGAGCTTGAAGTTGAACATAGGAAATGGGAAAATTCGGACTTTTTTGCAAATAATTACGTATTTTTCCGAAAATATCGCGCATAGGATAATGATTCGGGTATCAAATGAAAGATAGTTAGAATATCTTTAATCCTATGTAAGAAACATTTTTCAAAATATCTTATATTTCGAAAAAATCAACCATAAACTTAAAAAAAAAAAACATTTTTGAATGACATTCGGCAGCCAATATCTCGAAAAAACCAGTGATGACCTATACTTTTTTTCAAACCACTGTAACTGTCAGTTAATAACCTTTAATTTGATGTATAATATAGTAACAAAGCATCATAAAAAGCTTGATTTTAACCACAAAAACACAAAAAAACATGGTAAAACTTGGTTCTGGGCAGACATGGGGTGTGCTCATATTCGTAATGGAGTTTACACATACAAATGTGGTATAAAGTGAAAGGTATTTTAATGATGGTTATGTGTGCAAAATATTGTATCGATATTTTAAGGTTAATCTGAGATTTTAGGATTTGAAGTTGATCTCCAAAAGCAAATACGAAAAATCTGACTTTTTTGCAAATAAATACGTTTATTTCGAAAAGTATAGCACGTAAAATGATGATTGAGGTATCATATGAAAGATCTTGATATCTTTCATTTCATGTGAAAATCTTTTTTTCAAAATACCTTGTATTAAGAATAGAATAAACTAGAACTTGTTTGAAAAAAACATTTTCGATTGACTTTGACAGCCAATATCTTAAAGAAACCAGTGATAACCTATACTTTTTTTTGCACCATTGCAATCCTTAATTGCTTACCTTTAATTTCATATTCTATAAAAAAAATTAAAACAAAACAAATGTTCCACAGTAATTGCATTTTTTTTCTGTTATTATTTGTTTGCAATGTTTTTTTTTTTATACAAAAACAAAATATATAAGTATGTATTTTAATAATTAAAAAAAATTAGTTAGTCCTCGTTAACGTCAATTAAAATGCCATCCAAAAATAAAGCCGGTGTTATGCTTATTGTTTCCTGGTGTCTAGCATAGCCTTAATACCATAAAATGCTCATTACATGAGCGCAACAACCGACAGTTCTCATTCCAACGAGACAGTTACAATAGTAAGCTTTTATTGCGTTTTCGTAATTAACAGAAATAACAGAATTAACAGAAATAACTGAATACAAGCTTTCATTTGATACTAGTCTCATAGGTGTACGCCCTGGGCCCAGAAATGGGTCATCTCCTTTGTACTTCATAAAATAAATAAAAATAAAATAAATAAATTAAAGCTGTATTTCTTCATTCATTTTTGACTAGCATTCACTTGTTTTAGTCCTAAGACTATTCTTGAGAGCTGGAACCATTTTTTTCCTTGATAACAAATACCGATTCAGTTTTAATTTTTCTTTCTGGTAGGAATTCCTGTGCTCAAATTCTTTTTTTTGAAAATTCTTCCATTTGCAATTATGATCCGCTAGCTGCTCGAAACCTTTTTTTCAAAATGTTTGCCAATTCTTTTTCATCTTCGTGAAGCTTTTTGATTACCCGATATGTTTTTTTTCAAATTAGCTGCAATTTCATTGTTTTGAACAACGATATCATTAATTTTACTTTTATTATTATTATTATTTTATTTATTTGCTTATTTTTTCTTGAAGAAACTTTTATTTTATCATCATTTTCTTTTCTATTAAATCCTGGGTGTTGGTAACAGGACGCTTCCTTGAAGATCTTATGATGTCAATTGAACCACCTATTTCTGTTCGAAACTTTGATATATCGGGGCTTGCACCATGAAAAGAGTGTTGTGAATTACTAGTATACAGTTTCATTGAGATGCAAATTAATGAATTCATAATCAGTGTATTCATTTAGATCGTTTGTATTTGTATCGGATTCAAGCGATGGAGATCTACGTCTAGCGATTGGTGGCGAAGGATTATTCAGGTGGACAGTTCTATTTGAAGAACTATTTGTTTGCAAGGAAATACCAAATTTTGTTGCACCTTCGATCCCATTTACTGCTTTGTACATACCTGTAATACGAATAACTTCCTCCTCTAAGGAAGAAATTGGCAATTCTTTGTTGGGTCCACCGCGCGTACCCTCAATTTCTTTTTTATGTTGCTGCAATTTTTTTTTTTTATTTGACTTTGTAATCTGACCACACCTGTGCTAAGAAAATATTAATTATTTGTGTCAACAATAACTATTTGTTACTTTTTTTCCATTCCCCGACGTCTCGACACGGAGTTCCTAGGCTATTAAGTTCTCTGGTGATCTTACACCACAGAGACAGACCATCTAGATCGAAATTCCTATCACAGGTTTTGATAACACCTCTTGCCAAATCGGGGTATTCCTTCATGAAATTCACAAGAGCTGTAAATTGTGCATTGTTAGTATGTTTTCCCCTTCAAAACAAAAGCAAAAATTAGTTTTAACAAATATATTTTGGAAATTACTTACATTTTAGATTGACGATTTCAAATTCGCCCACCAAAATACAAACGAAATGAAAACGTCAAAATAATGCAGTGATGCCAATCCGATGGTTTTTAGGAACACCACAATTCGCAAAAAAAGAAACGAAATGAAATTGAAAACACCTTCATTTTAAAAAAACGAAAGTATTCATTTCGTAAACGAAAATCAGAACAGGGGTGATTAATTTTTGAGACAATGGTTACAATTCGCGCGCGCGAATTTTTTTTTCGAGTTTTTTTTCTATTTTATATTTTTGTTTTCGAGATTTTTGCTTTCTACATTATTGCTTTCTAGATATCGATCTGAGATCTTAAACGAAATGATGACCCAGATCGAAGTGAATATATTTCGGGTGGAAAAACTAAACGGTTTTCGGTATATTTTCCTTTTTGAGTACATTTCGTTCAAGTATAGAAACCCGTATGCCCTTTAAATTTTAAAACAAAAGACCTTGCAGGGGCGTCAAAGATAAACGCTCGTGTTTTTTTTGAATATGTGATCCCATGAAATACAAAACCAGACTCCATAATATATTTTAATTCATTTATTAAGGGAAGGAGAAAAGTATCTGAATTAGAAGGTTTAGCATTTCCACCATAGACTCCAACAAGTTGTACCTCTTTAGTTCCCACAACGATACAAAGAATAGGCCATAATTGGCTTTTAGAACTTTTTGCCACTGGCAGTCCGTCAATATTGAAGTCCAATAGTATTGTATTGGTATTTTTCGTTTTGGTTTTAATTAAAAAAAACGGTCAAGCAGTCTTAGACCGTAATGAATATATTCACCGCCGTCCATTGTTATGGGAACAATATTTTTTTGGGTTTGCTTTAAGGTTCTTTTAGGTATTGGTATTTTTCGTTTTGGTTTTAATTAAAAAAAACGGTCAAGCAGTCTTAGACCGTAATGAATATATTCACCGCCGTCCATTGTTATGGGAACAATATTTTTTTGGGTTTGCTTTAAGGTTCTTGGGTCTTTTGGAAGAAGAAGGTTTGGCATGCAAAATTATTAATAACTCACTCATTGCTGAATGGGTTATTAAATATTTTGTTGCCCAGCGAGATAATTTAAGGTTAATATCTTCCTCATTAGCTTTTTCACTTTCTTGTGAATTGAACGAGTCGGAAGAAATTTTACAGGAGAAAGGGATAAATCAGAAAACCTATTATTAAAATCTGTATCAACAGCTAAATCTGTATCAAGAGATAAGTTTCTTTCAGAAAAACCACTTTGAACAACCGTCATTAAGTGGTCCACTAAAGATCTTGATTCGAAATTTGTAGTCCTTAAGCGTTTCATTTTTGTTGACTTACCCTATTTAGAAATTAATTTTATGAATACGCACTTTTTAGTCACGTCCCGTTTATGTCGCTTCTCGTATTTGTCAATTTTTTTTATTTTTTGCCACTATTTTAAATTAAATATGATATCGCAATAACAGATCTTTTGTCACTATATTATTTATTTTTTAGGTATTTAGGTATTTTGTACAAATTCATTGTTTTATTTTCTATTTTACTATTTTATTCCAAAAAATATACTTTAAATTGTATTTATTTTTTATAATCGATAATAACTGATAGACGTATTTATTTTGAATTTCACGACCGACTTAACTACACGAAATCTTGTTCTAAATGAAGAATTTTTTATTCGAAATTTACTTATTGTCAAGACAAGATCCCGTTATCAAAATCCCCTGGTAAAAAAAAGAACATGATAAGGACGAATAAAATACAAAAAGTTAAAAGGACGATTTATTCTTTTTTTGTAAATGCTTGTGCACATCCAGATTTAACCACAAAAAATGAAGAAAAAACGAAAGTGTTGATATTCCTTCTGCTTGCAAGTATATATGGCGTAAGGATGCCTTTGCATCGGCCATCTGCACCCATTGAGGGTATATAAAACAAAACGAAAAAACCTCCATACAAAGGATCCACCAGGATCATTTCATATAAATTTGCTTATACATATTCAGACTTGTTCGGAAAATTGAACGAAAACAGAATTGTTTCTTTTTTGCCACAGAATTTCTTGGAATTGTGTGCACATTCATAATCCCTTCACGTAAATTAATGTTACACGAATATTTTTCTTCGTTTTAGGTGAACAAAATCTGGACCTTCAGAAAAATGTTTGCTGTCTTGCATTTGGCGATTATTTTATCTTTGTCTTCTGAACAAAATGATAAAAAACATTTTTATCTCAAAGACTAAAGTCTTCGTCGTGTTAACTCGCGCACTAATTAGCTATACAAAAAATGGGAACGACTGGGTCGCACGTACTTGCTCTTATATGCCTGATTACATACCAAGATCTTTGACAGAAACAAGTAACATTTACGTTGAAAATTGCACAGTTTGAACTTATAAAAAGGACCAAAACCACAATACTTAACAGTTTTTAGTAAAAATGAAGTACGCCATCACACGTCTTAAATAACAAAAAATGTATGAAAAAAATTATTTTGAAAATTGTAGGACCGGTTTTGAGAAAATCCTGTTTTTTATTTTTAGTTTTTTGAATTTTTTTTTGTTTAAGTTTTGGTATGCAGTTTTTTAGAGTTTATTAATATACATGTGGATATGAAATATAAAATAATTTTTTTGATTAGTTTTAAAAATATTGATTTTTCAAAAAAAAAATTCAAAAAGTAATTTTTATTAGAAAAAAAAAGTTATTACAAAATTTGATATGCAGAATTAGAAAGGCTACTTAGGTCTTCTCAAATATAAAATTTGACAGAAATCCAAATAGCCGTTACCGAGAAAACCCAAAATTAAAAAAACCGTTTTATGAAAGGTCCCATTAATAGACTTTTCCCGTATATATGGTTCTAACCAAATGACAGCCAATGCTATCAAAAAAATTCTCAAAAATTTTCATCAACACCGTTGGTGCCGTTTTCGAGAAAAATAAGATTTTCCTAAACGGTCATATGGCAGGTACCGTTATTTTTAGGCCTAAAAATAAAATTTCAATTTCCCTTCTGGGGAATGCCAAAATAATCCTACACACCAAATAAAATAATCGCTTTAGCCGTTTAGGCTGCAGCTCGTTATACATACTGACAGACAGACAGACAGACATTTTTTCTCGATCACTTGTTTAGACTTCTCTATGATCGTAATGTCATGTTTGATTGTTATCTCAATTTTTTTTAATATTCACGAATCCAAAACTTGCCTTATAGTCCCTATAATCGCAAATAAAAATAATATAACGAACTGGTATCCAAATCGACAAGTCACTTTAAAAATATTATAACAGTTTTCCTATCTATATTTACTTAAAACAACTAACATAATGCAAATGTTGAAAGGTATCTTAGCTTTAATCAGCAGTCGTTAACCGTGGAAAACAACAATTTATTTCAAATTTGGTGACACAATTTTAGAAATACTATGTTCATAATTCATAAATTAGTTATTATTTAATACGTTTTTTAATAACTTCACATCATGTTAGTTTTCATATTTGTTCTTGTCTTCTTCTTGATATTATTACCTACGAGTAGGTAGTTGTGACCTTGTAGTATCCATTTTTCCTCGTGGAAACGAATTATTATTGATATTTTTCAACTTTTCACAACTGAAAACTCTGTTCGTTTGTATCCACTACATTTCCGTGCACCTTTCCGCCCTGATCTCATTTCAAACCTATTTTATTGGTGGTTATTTATTAAGGCATATAACATCCCTCTTGAGCTAACTGGTAAACGAAGTTATCTATCGTTACCACTAAAAATTATTCCTCGCTCTTGTAACGGACTAATGGGCAATCATTTTGTCAGTACTTCGTCCAAAAACTTTCAGGAAATTGAACGATTAAAAAACAAATTTAACCATCGTTGATTGATCACAATATATCCCTCACATTTGGTAGGACTTTTACCAAACATCCCGTTTGTGATGAAGTACGAGTACGGGTATCCCAAAATTAGAAATTGACAGTTGACAATTTTCCTGGTCCCATTGAATTTCATTTGATTATATTGCTTTTGGCATTTCGTACGCATATATTTATATATTTTTACTTATGAGAATCATGGAGTTGGCAAAGGATTTAATGTGTGTGAAGTTTGCATAGACACAAAGACCATGGGTAAGAAGGAATGTCTTTGGCAAAAGACAACGCCCAAAAACCGTTAAATCTGGGAATTTTACCCAATGGCAATTAATACCTTAACGTTTATTTTTTTTTTTTAAGTGCTTCCGAGATATCGATTTAAAAAGTCCTTTTGCTACTTAGTATGCTTTGGCAACTTTCATTTACCTTCGTTACCAAAATCTTATAAAATGTTCCACTTTAGTTTTTTCTAATAATTTTCGTTTGAAGGACTTTGTGAAACAAATCCCTTTGTACCGTATACCAGAATTCTGAGTTAGAATATTGTAAATATTTTCCAAGACAGTCTCTAATTTGACCAAGTGAAAACAATCATACACGCTACTTATTAGAATTACAAATTTTCAAAGTTTCAAACCAAAGGGGCTGCTAATAGAGTTTGGATAAAGTGCTTCATCGAAGATTTGGCTGCTTATTTTGGCCTTAAAACTGGAAATTGATTTTTTTGCCCTTCATTGCTGAAACGTGACTCGAATTATGATTTCCTTTTTCTGTTTCTGACGAAAACCAAATTCAGCATTGATTTAATTACTTACTTACTTAGGTGGCGCTTCAGTTCGGGACGAACCTGGGCCTCAACCAACATGCCTCTCCAGCCAACTCGGTCTTTGGCTAGCTGCCTCCAGTTTTGCACTCCAAGTTGGTTCAGGTCGTCCTCCACTTGAGCGCGCCACCTAAGGCGAGGTCTTCCTTGACTGCGTCTACCCTCTGGGATGGAATCGAAGATCCTGCGAGCCGGAGCATTGTTGTCCATTCGCTCTACATGACCTAGCCATCTTAAACGTGATATGCGTATTTTTTTGACCAGGTCAATGTCGCTGTACAGCTCGTATAGTTCTTGGTTGAACCTTCTCCTCCAAAGCCCGTTAACGCAGATAGGGCCAAAAATCTTCCGAAGAATCTTACGCTCGAAACGACTAAGGATATCTTCATCCGCTTTAGATAGAGTCCATGCCTCGGCGCCATAGAGCAGGACTGGGATGATTAGGGTCTGATACAGAGTCTCTTTTGTCTTTCGAGAGAGGGCTTTGCTACTCAATTGCCTTCCTAACCCATAGAAACAGCGGTTGGCAAGAGTAATTCTTCGCTTTATTTCTGACGAGATGTTGTTGTCAGATGTTATAGCGGATCCGAGGTACACAAAGTCCCTAACTACCTCAAAGTTGTACCTGTCTATTGTGATGTTTTGTCCAATCCGCCGGTGTTGTGTGTCCCTTTTTGTGGACAGCAGGTACTTCGTTTTGGCCTCATTGACTGCTAGTCCCATCTTCAGCTTCTATGCTAGCAAACGTTCCAGTGACAGCTCGCCGAGTTCTGCCAATGATATCTATGTCGTCAGCGTATGCTAGCAATTGCACAGACTTGAAAAAAATTGTCCCACTACAATTGACTTGCGAGTTTCTTATAATTTTTTCAAGTATTAAGTTGAAGAAATCGCACGATAGCGCATCACCTTGTCGGAATCCTTTTTTGACGTCAAAAGCTTCTGTGAGGTCAGAACCAACCTTGACGGAGCAGCGAGAGTTCTCCATCGTCATCCTGCACAGTCGGACGAGTTTTGTGGGAATGCCAAAACCTGACATGGCTCTGTATAGCTCGTCTCTATAAATGCTATCGTACGCGGCCTTAAAATCGATAAAGAGGTGGTGGGTATCGATTTGGAATTCTTGGGTGGTTTCCAGGATCTGCCGTAGAGTGAACATTTGATCGATTGTGGACTTTCCTGGTCTGAAACCACACTGATAGGGGCCAATCAGGTTGCTGACGAAAGGTTTCAGGCGTTCACATAGTACGGCAGAGAGGATCTTGTAGGCGATATTCAGGAGACTTATTCCTCTATAGTTGGCGCAGTTTAGAGGGTCTCCTTTCTTGTGGATCGGGCAAACGATGCTGAGGTTCCATTCATCAGGCACACTTTCTTCTGACCAAACTTTAGAGATGAGTTGGTGTATGCACTCCACCAGGTCATCTCCGGCCGCTTTAAAAAGTTCGGCGGGTAGTCCGTCGGGTCCAGCAGCTTTGTTGTTTTTGAGTTTAGATATTGCTATCCTTACTTCATTTTGGTCATTTGGTGGACGGAAGTTTTGTCTGTCATCATCCATGTTGAATGGTTCATTCTGCCTGACAGCGGGATTTTGGCCTTCATCGCCGTTTAACAGTCTGCAGAAATGGTCCTTCCATGTACTCAGCACCGACTGTGACTCTACTACGAGGTTTCCATTCCTATCTCTACAGGCTTCTGTGCGGGATTTTTTTCCTTGGCATGTTCTTTTTACCTGTTGGTAAAACTTCCGGACGTTGTTCCTGGAGTAGCATCTCTCAATATCTTCGATCGCGCGCTTCTCATGCTCTCTCTTTTTCTTTTGGAGAAGCCGGTGTTCTTCCCGTCTTTTCTGCTCGTAAAGCTCGCGAGCAGCTCTCGTCTTTCTTTGCAGCGTCGCTTTATATGCCTCTTGTTTGGCTGCATGGGCCTGCCTGCATTCGTCATCAAACCAGAGGTTTCGTGGTGGTGGTCTGGTGAAACCTAGCACATCAGTTGCGGCATCTCTGATGGCTTGTTTGCAGTGTTGCCACTGATCTTCGGCACTTGATGCTGGCGGTACTGGATTTCTTGAGAGGTTACGGGATATTCGATCGGCATAGGTTCTGGCGGTTTCTTGCGATTGCAGCTTTCCGACGTCATACTTCCTCACAGTATTACTCCGTTGTTGTGGAGTTCGGGTTATTCGCATTCTTACCTTTGCTGCAACAAGATAGTGATCCGAGTCGATGTTAGCTGCTCGGAAGGTGCGAACATCCAAGATACTGGAGGCGTGTCTTGCATCGATCGCAACGTGATCAATCTGATTGACGGTTCTTTGATCTGGGTGTCGCCAAGTCCCTTTGTGTATATCGAGATGAGGAAACCGTGTGCTTGCAATGGTGACGTTATGTGCCGCTGCGAAGTCAATCAGCCTAAGTCCGTTTTCAGACGTTGTGTCGTGTAGGCTATGTTTTCCGACAGTCCTTCCAAAGATTTCCTCTTTACCTATTTTGGCATTAAAATCGCCTAGTACGATCTTAACGTCGTATTTAGGGCATTGCTCATAGGTTTTGTCGAGGAGCTCATAGAAGTCATCCTTGGTGGCGTCATATTTGTCCTCTGTGGGGGCATGAGCGCATATTAGGCTAATGTTGGCGAATTTAGCCTTGATACGGATTGTCACAAGCCGCTCACTTACGTGTCGAAAGCCCAAGACTTCTTGCCTAAGTCTACCGCTTATGACGAATCCGCACCCAAATAAACGCTGTGGTCTTCTTGCGCAATCACCGTAGTACACGTCACAGTTTTTCATCCTCCTTTTGCCCGGCCCATTCCATCGCACTTCCTGGATGGCAGTAATTCCTGCTCTGTAGCAGTCTAGGGCCTCCGCTAGTTGTTTGGATGCACGTGGTCTGTTAAGAGTTTTAACATTCCACGTGCAGATCCGAAGGTCGTTGTCCTTGATTCGTTTTTCCGGGTCGTCAACAGTAAATCCGTCCTTTTCCGAGGCTATTGGTCGCTTCTCAACTTTTTCTTTTTTCCGTGGCAGGGTTGTTAACCCCACGCACAACCCCCAACCTGGAGGACCAGGTCCTTTGTTGGATTCCTTGGACAAAAGGAACCGGCGAATCCGGAGTCAGTAACCCACTTCGGGGATATGAGCGCTGCCGTTGGCCCATTAAGGGTTCATCCGCCACCATCTCTATTTCAATGCCCTGACTTGCATTGAATTGTCCTAATGACCTTATTTCCAAATACGTCGAAGTAGCTCATTAGGGCGTCTGCTTCGTTGACTGTTGACGCCACCGTTGGTCCAATTGGTTGGGCTCATCCGCCGTACGTCCTCTTTCTGAGGGGCTCATGCAAGACTTCTGCGAATCGATCAGAACAGTCATTAAAGCAGAGCATTATAGTGTTGCTATTTTTTCTGTGTTCAACACTCGCGCTTATAAGTTTAGCAGGAATGTCCGGATGGACAAACCAGTACCCGGTGGTTACCGCGGGGAGGTAAAATAAGCACAATTGATGTGTACGATATAGTTGCAGCGACTGTGCATCACCAGTTTGATGCCTTTCAGTGCCTACCCTATTCATACAGCACCCAACCACCATTGATTTAATTGATTGTACATAAAACACACGCATTTTTTAGACTGGAAAAACACCGGATTAGTCAAAACGCTTTTCTGGACTTATGAAGAAACATTAAATTTTCTTATGATTTTCATTGGATGTCGTAAATTTAATGTTTTTGCATACACACACCGAATGAACAAAAAATGTTTTTTACACCATTGTCATTGTCTGAAATTGCACACTCCCTTATGTTGCAAAACACACCGAATGAGGCAAAAAAAAACAACAGAAAACCATGTTTCGTTGTCGATAATTGGAACCATGATTCTTCAGACAAAACAAAGTTGGTTGTTGTTTTTTGCATTGAATGGCTTTATATTCATTGAATGTTGGAGGTTTTAGTTGAGGATGCGTTGCGAAGCAAGTTTTGATTGTCGTTGCACAGCTGGGCTCAACGGTTTGGGGGTGGTTCTTGCCGCTTCTATTGTTCCCTCCTGTTCGACAAACAAATTTATCGTGCCAAGGTGGAAAAAAAACTAAGGAAAGGAAAAGAAAGGTTGAGGATAATTTAAACTCTACTCTAAAAGAGTAAGGAAATGGTTACACAAACCTAGGGACCTTGGCGACATCCAAGGAAAAACAAGTAGATATAGTAAAGTGTATTTACTATTACTATATTCTAATCTTACTACATCTACAATAAGTTGAATAAATTTTTGATGATTTTTTTTTCATTGCTTACTTTTGTATATGGAATACGAGAGCTGGTTCTTACTTATGTATGTATATGTATATCTACATATGTACGCCATTAACCAGAGTTTTGATTCAAATTCCTAAGGATTTTCAAGTTTTGTACGAGCACCTACATACATATTTGTACATACGTAAATCATTGAAAAGACTTGATTCGAATTCTAGTTTTAATTTTTGTTTACTATTACGAAGGTTGGCGTTTTGAAATAAATTGCACGACTGGAACGCACGTAATTGCACATATGTGCGGTCACATTGTAAAATAAAATTTAAGAAAATTTTAGTTAACATCAAACCACTTTTGATTGTTCGAATAAAGTACGTTGTCGTATTGAGTGAAATAATTTAAACGCCATTTTATTTCTTTAGAGAATATTAAAAAGTGTGAATTTTTTTTCAAAATCGTTTTAATCTGGTTTTAAATATAACGGTTTTTTTAATTTAAAAAAAATTTCAGAATACAAACTTAAGCACAAAAATAACATACATTTAAAAACAAAATTTAAAAAATTAAAAATTCAAAATATTGATTTTGCAAAAAGAAATAATTATGAAAACTACAAAAAAAGTTTTCGAAAAAAAAATAATGCGAAATTACTCAAGTTACCTACATCTTCTTGACTAATAATTTTTATAGTAATCGGATTACCAGTTTTCGAGAAAGTCGAAGAAAAAAAAACCGGCCGTATAGGAGGTATCGTTTTTAGCCCATCATATCATATATATTGCTTACACATTAGTAAACTGATTTTTTTTCATAAAAATTCTTGGAGCCGCTTTCGAGAAAAATAAACTTTTACCTAACGGTTATATGACAGGTACCGGTAATTTTTAAGCTAACAAAAAATGAAAAATGTCAAAATAAACTTAAGTTCTAAATTTGAAGACGATTGGCCCAACCGTTTAGGCTACAGTCCAAAATACATCTGTACAGACAGACAAATGGACATAATTTTGCCAGTAACTCAAATATGTTTCTTTATCATCGCAATGTCATGTTTGATTATTATCTCAAATTTTTTAATCTGCACGAGTGCATAATTTGCCTATAATCGCAAGTAAAAATTAGGCTTGCGAAAATGAGGCGGACATTTCTGTCGCTGCTTCCCGGACTAATGTAGGCGCGGAAGGCGCCTTAGGATCTCTACGCAACGAGATGTACTAAAAGTTGAGTGAACAAAATATTTACTGACACGAGACCCTTCAATCCGCTACTGAAGGCGCAGTTATTTTTTCAACAGATTTGTGGAATATAGATCGCGTAGCTAGATTCAACAACTTGCTAACAAGGCAATACTCAGTTAGGATCTCTAAATAATGAAATATATGTACATGTGTACGAAAAAAAAAATGTGTAAAAAATTTATTTTTTTCAGTAAGTGGTTCTTGCACTGTCAGATAGGTATTGAATTCAGCTACTGTACATCCATCAGCTATTGAAATACCAGAAATATAATATTATATATTATATATATATTATATACATATATAATAATTATTGCTCCTCCATGATTGAAATGAGTAGAAGGTTCTTGATTCGCCCCGACTCTCTTCTTTTAATTGTTAACAGCTCCTCAGCCGTTGCTGCTACCGGCACCCGCCTAGCTTCCATTTTCAACGACGCAAAATTCAATTCTACAATTTTAATATGTACTACTACTATGATAAAGAGTTTATTTAAAAATTATTTGAGAAAAAATGAAAAATGTGGAAAATTGGTCCAGATTTAAACTAATGTAATTTAGCAGTGGATGGTCCAAAAAATATGGTTTTAGTCTCATTTGCCGCGGAATTAAATGCTCAAATGCTCTACAACTTTCATTCAGACCATTTTTGAAAATGTTGATAAGTTTAGAACATACAAGCGAAAAGCCACAAAAATACCCCTTTTGGTGGTACATTTTACCCGCATCTCCTTACCAATTGTTTACATGGACGAATTTTGTCCGATTTTTGATATATTACTCAGTAGAGGTTACTGATCAAAAATCAAAAAGAAAACCTTCTGTTGCAATTATGCTCACGTTAAGTAAACCATTGATCCGTTTTCATAAAGAAAAGGAATTGCTTATATGTACTTGCAAAATATGAAGGAAATCCTTCTGTTTATATTCATATAATATCGATCAAAACCTTATACTTTTCGAGTAAAAGCAAAGGCATATCTTTTTATTCAAATAAAAGCGAATGGGTATTCATAAACTCGACCTTTTACTCTAAATAAAAATAAATAAAAACTAAAATCCTTCAAAAAATCTGAGTTAGGTCAGACGCAGACTCATCTTGGTAGTTAACGGTTGTGTTGTCCGATTATCAGTAAGATGGCTGATGTTGTGTGTGAGGGATGCTAAATATTACAAGCCTTGCTTATCTATACTCTTGTTCGTGATTTTAAAGATTTACCTATACCGTTTTGAAAAGAGAAATTCACAGTGCCAAGCACAAATTTTTAGGTACGAATGAAGAAACTCAAGGAGGTGCCTTGTAAACTGCCCATAGAATGAAGGTATGTTTGGAATATCTCAGTGAAAGGTATCGGTAAAGAACTTGGTGTTAGTCAAGATATGGTATCTCGGACTGTGAATGCAGTAGTTGACAGCATTGCTGCACATACAATGATTGGATCAAGTTTCCAGCTACCATTAGTGAAATAACGGAAGCAAATGAGTTATGACAAAGCAAGTTTAAGTTTTCGACAGCTATTAGAGTAATCGATTATACACGTAGGTATACTTAAACCAAAACTGCATGGCGATGAGTACATTAGTCAAAAAAGTAAACCTACTCTGAATGTTCAAGCCACTTATAATGCCAACAAAAAAATTTAACTAGTGTTGACTTTACTTGGCCTGGATCCCAAACATGACTGGAGAATATGAAAAAATTCACAAACAAATTAAAATTATAGCATCTAGAATATTATTCAGCGTTCTACGCTAAGTCTACATTTTATTTTTTCGAGGATATCCTCGCAAGTATTTTACTTTTAAGCACTTTTCACTTGGGAGAATATCCTTTGTTTTTGTGAATACAGCTTATTGCCTGGACTATCTATTTTTAAAATAAAAATATTAAACTAGAAACTAAAAGAAGTGAGAATTTGACCTGAAGCACCTTATAGTTGACCGCCTCCTTGATCGGCGGTATCCCCCTTTTTCTACCTACCAAGTGTTCTTTGTAAGGTGACGAAGGGTCGCGGAGAGGGGCCTTCGTGCTTGTCTTTTGATAGAGATATTACGTTTTTAGGCCTTTTTTTCTTTTTCACTTATTTTCCTACCGCTCTCTATTAGACTATCAATGACACGAATTTAAACAAAAAATAAAATATTCAATTTAATATGACAATTATTTGAACAAAAATATTTAAATTATTTTGCCAATTTTCCTTTTTACTTGCGATTATAGGTACTAAAATGCAAGTTATGGATTCGTGCAAAAAAAATTCTAACAATCAAACATGACACTACGATAGTAGAGAAGTGGGTCCGGAAATTCCGTCCGTCTGTCTGTCTGTCTCTCTGTCTGTTCGCGCTTCTACAGCCAGATGGGCCGGTTTGTTTCAAGCTTGGTATTTAGTAATTAATTAGGTAGTATTTCGGGGGTGTTTTCCATTTTTGCTCTAGGTCAAAAATAACGATACCTGCCATACAATTTTTAACAAAAAGTTTGATTTTCTCGAAAACGGCTCTAACGATTTTGATAAAACGTTCAGGGTGCTATTTTTTAAAAACAATACATCTTTCAGTTAGAATATTTTTTTCGAAATTTGGTCTATAACGGTACCTGTCATAGAACCGGTTTTTTTCAAATTCGATTTTATCGTAAAACATTATTCCGATTTCAATAAAATTTTGCACAGAGGAAGTCATTTATAATTCAATTAATATTGCATTTAAAATTTTCAAAACTTTTTTTTTTATTTTCTAACAAAAGTAGGTTTTCGAAATATTTTGAAAACGGGTTGATTAAATTTTTTTTAAATAATTTTCCCAGATGAAAACTACAAATTTCCTTATAATGAAATACTAAAAAAAATTAAAATATTTTTTTGAAAAGTTTTTAAAAAAAAAACTGGTCGAACGATTTTCAATATTTTTTTTCTTCGATAGACATTTAGTTTTGAAATTTTATTGTACTTAGTTTTTCTGAGAAAACTCTAAAACTAATTAAAAAAATGAAAGAATTTTTTTTTTGAGTTTTTTTCAAAAACGCTTTGTTAAAAAATTAAAAATAATGAATTTTCTGATAATAACTACCAGCTGATAGATGTTGGTATACTCAAAAAAAATTGGAATATGTTTTCGAAAAGTTTTAGAAAAAACTGTTTAAACGATTTTAAGACAATGTTTCCTTAAAATTCAAAACTGTAAAAGAAATTAACTGGCTTACTTCATTTTTTCCAAAAAAAAACGTTTTAACTAGTGATTTTTAAGTGATTAACAAATTTTAAATGATTTTTTACCTGTTTTTTTTTAAATCTCAACTGTCGCACATTAGAGCACTTAACTTATACAGGCGATAAAACGTGCACAACACTTATCGTAATACCATGGTTATAATAGAATTTGACACTCCCAGTAATAACTAGGTTAAGTCCGAAATAAGTTCAGGATAAAGGCATATTTGCGTTAAAAGTTCTGTTACTGTTATATTCTGTCATCAACCGTTTATTATGGATAAATGTAATCAACAATTTAATATTTAAAACTGTCAAAGTGAAAAGGTAACTACTTATCATATGCCCCAAAAAAACCCTATGCCTTTGATTAAACTATTCACCGCGCACATGACTGGGCATAAAGTATACAATAAACTATAATTAGGTGTAAATACCTTATGAATAATTAATAGATCAATATGAAATCAGTACTTAAAAAAATCTAGTCATGATATTCAAAAAATAATCGCTTACGACACAGTTAAAAAATTTAACGGGCTTACAAACAACGTTCACTCTAAATTCTCTAGAAATATGATTGAACCTTTCGAAAAGTTTATTAAAATTGCGAATTTCTTCTACCTCTGTGTTGGTATTCAGCCCTATCAGGACTTACAACAAACCTATAGAAAAACTGTTATTCTAGCGCTAGTGTTCTATCTTACGTCAATAAACTTGAACTTCTATTGTATATTCGAATTGGTTTATATTTATATGGCCTTTTATACGGGAACACATTTTACAGAGGCAATCCAGACGGCATCTTATTTTGGTTTCGTTATTTCGTCTGATTGTAAAATGATGTCGGTTTGGTATAAAAAGAAGGTCCTTACAAATGTAATTAACGCTCTTAAAGATATCTATCCCACATCGGAAAGTCAACAGACGGATTATAAGTTGAATAAATATTTGCGTCACGTTACTTTTGTGATGTATCTTTTTGTTATGATGTATATGGTGCTCATATGGTTCTTTAATCTTTTTGCAATTTTGCAATTTGAAATCACTAAGGCCATGGGCAGTCCGATTGAGCAATTTCTGCCTTACCATGTGTACCTGCCTTGGGAATGGCGTAACACATCTTGGTATTACTTTCTTAATGTTACCCAAATATTAGCTGGGTATACAGCGGCTGCAGGGTTTATTGCATCGGATTTATTACTATGTGCAATTGTAACACAGATTTGTATGCATTTGGATTATATTTATAGAAAAATTAAAGCTTTCACGCCGAACGGAGAAAAAGATGATTTGAAATTTTTGAATGGAATGATCGTCTATCATCAAAAATTACTCAACCTCACCAATGAAGTCAATTCAGCTTTTGGCGTGTCATTGCTTTTTAATTTTGCTACTTCATCCTTTATTATCTGCTTTGTTGGAGTCCAAGTAACTTCGGGTGGATTTACTTTGGTATCACTTAAGTTCACAATTTTTCTGATTTCGTCGATGTTTCAAGTTTATCTTATTTGTTACTATGGTCAAAAGATAACTATATCAGTAAGTTGTTTTTGGTAACCACATTATATGATATTTTTTTTCTTTTTTTAAGGCTGAAAATATTGCTGTTGAACTATACAATCAAACTTGGTACAATGATGCCAGCACTCCATATAAGAGAACAATGATATTTATGATGAGTAGAGCACAGAAGCCATTGCAACTGAAAGCAACTGTGGCTTTGCCCATATCTTTAAGGACATTTACAGAGGTGAAATAATAACCTATCGCATCTTACTAAATATCAATGTATGAAAAATATTTTAAACGATAGTTTAATAATTTTGAAACACAATACAAAATTTAAAGTTTTTGTACATAATTCCTAAACGTGATATTGAACAAAAACTAAGTGATTTTTCAATACCATGTTAACAAACTTCACTTGCAAAAAAAACTTTAAGAACACATTTTTTATTACAGATTGGACAACTTTCGTACAAGTTTTTTACTCTTCTTCGCACGATGTATGTTAAAAAATAAAATGACCAAATAACAGATGTATATTTTATAAATTATAATTAAATTGATGTTAAAAAATTGAAACTTCTCTCGATATTAATTTTCATTGTATTAATGAGCTCTAAGAAAATTACGTAGAGTAAGTTAAATATTATACAACTTGCATATTCTGCTGTTGGATATTGACAAAGTTTAAGTTGACTTTTCGTGAAAAAACAGGATACAAAGAAAATACTCTTACTCTTTTTTCGAGTAAACATATAGAATGCCAGTTCGTTAAAAGTTTTTTCGAAAATTGTTAGAACAATTTTGATTAAATGCAGTTAAGTAGGTATGTTTTTAATTTTTTTTTGAAAAAAAAATATATTTTAAAGATTTCGGTATTCAGTTTCTTGGAGTTTATCGAAAATTAACGGTACTTGTCATATAACCGTTATGTAAAAGCTTATTTTTCTCGAAAACGGCTCCAAGAATTTTTATAAAAAAAAATCTGTGTACTACTGTAGGTACGAATTATATTTTGCTGAAAAAAAAGATTAATATGGTGGTCTAAAAACGGTATCTCCCATAGGACCGGTTTTTTTTCTTCGACTTTTTCGAAAACTGGTGATCCGATTACCATCAAAATTGATATTCAAGAAGATGTAGGTAGCCTGAGTAATTTTGCATACATTTTTTTTCGAAAACTTTTTTTTTGTATTTTTAATATTTTTTTTTAAATTTTTTTTTTTTTTTGAAAAATGAATATTTTGAAAACGGGTAAGTGATTTTTTTTTAATTTTGTAATGTAATAATTTAAAATTTAAAAATGTACGTTATTTTTGTGTTTAAGTTTGTATTCTTGAATTATTTTTTTTAATTTTTTAAAAAAGTTGTTAAAAAACCGTTTTATTTAAAACGGTTTTGAAAAAAAAAATCACACTTTTTCACATTTTTTAAAGAAATAAAATGGTTTAAATTTTTTCGCTGAAAACTATTTTACGTACTTTTTTCAATCAATCAATAGTCAGAAAAATCGAATATAATCTTTGAAGTTCCCTTAGTATTTTTCAAATTTTATTTCAAGCTGTGGCCGCACATAAGAGCAAGTACGTGCGATCCAGTCGTGCAATTTATTTTATAATCTGCGCGCACTCAAGGGGTTGTTACTACCATTATCATGTGTTAACACAGTGCGAGCGTTTAGAAAAATTGGATAGAAGATGAAAGGAGGTACCGATGCGCATTGGTTTTGAACGTTTGTTAATCGTAATGGAAGTGAAAAATCGAGCCGGGTAAATCATTCCAAATTCGTGTAGTGCAGCTAAATAAAGAGTCTCTATACTTAACAGTGCTTCCGAAATTAGCCTCAAGGGTAAATTTATGACAATTCCTAGCGGTACGAGTATTACGGGGAAAACTTTTAGGGGAGGAATGCAACTGACTATTTCGCTGGAGCATTGTTTATAGAAGAAGCGATAGAATAAGGATAGATAGGAAACATTTCGACGATGTTCTAGTGAATCAAATGTTTCTGTTAAATCCTTATTCCCTATCATTATCAAAGCATTTTTCTGGATTCTATCCAGGAAACGCAAGTGAGTAACAGGGGCACCTGCCCAAATATGATAATTGTACTCAAGCTTCGGTCGAATGTACGCCTTATAAACAGTAGCCAGATCTAACGGGGAGAAGTATTTCTGGCATCGTAGCATTTTTGGCGATGTCATATATGTGTTCATTACACAGGAGTTGGTTTGTGATACACATACCTAGAATGCAAAGCTGTTCAGTTTCCTCTATGCAAGTACCACTCATAGATAGGGGTATGGGGGGTAGGTTATGCTTTAACGACAGAAGGCAGCATTGAGTTTTTGAAGCATTAAATTCCACACGATTAATATTTCCCCATTGAACAATTCTGGCTAGATCAGAATTTAATGAACTAATCATACGTTGCCGTTGAAGTTCCACATCCGAAGAACAGGGAAAGTGAATGGTTCCAGTGGACCTATTGCTACGAAAACCGTATTTCCGGTCATTTAGAAGTTTCCGTGTCTCAATATATTTTTTAACCTGATAGTTTATCAGCGTTTCCATGACCTTGGAAAGAAGGGATGCAAGTGCAATTGGTCGGTAGTTAAAGGGAGATTAAGATACGCCTTTTTTAGGTATGGGCTGGACAAATTCAGTTTTCCCTCCTCTTTGAAAGAGGCCTGTAGAATACGACAGATGGATGGTTTTGCCAGCGTGGAAGCACACCTCTTCAGAACTATAGGGGAAATACTATCCGGGCCAGCGGATTTGTGAATATCGAGATCTTTAAGAACTCTTGCAACTGAACGAGCTCGAAAAAAGATTTGTCCCATAAAACCATTTACGTTATCGAGTACAGGAGGAGCCATATCACACTGAGGCAACGTTGAATTAGCTACAAACAATGTTGCAAATAAATCAGCTTTCGCTTGGGAGAATTTTCATTATGGACAAGCGTCGGAACCGAAGACGAAGTGGTGTTATGCATGTTTTTTTACGAAAGACCAAACATTTTTACTTCATTTAGGACATGTTAATATTTGTTGCCTTAAATTTTGTTCGTGTAAAAATTTTGTTCTTTGAATAAGAGCATTGCAGGCCTTTCTGGCTTGTTAAATCTTCTTCCGATTTTCCTCAGAAGGGTTCGCTTTATAATATCGGAGACTTACTTCTCTAGCCTAGAAGAAAAAAAAACCGGTCGTATAGGAGGTATCGTTTTTAGCCCATCATATCATATATATTTTAACTAATGTAATTTAGCAGTGGATGGTCCAAAAAATATGGTTTTAGTCTCATTTGCCGCGGAATTAAATGCTCAAATGCTCTACAACTTTCATTCAGACCATTTTTGAAAATGTTGATAAGTTTAGAACATACAAGCGAAAAGCCACAAAAATACCCCTTACATTACATTTACCCGCATCCCCTTACCAATTGTTTACATGGACGAATTTTGTCCGATTTTTGATATATTACTCAGTAGAGGTTACTGATCAAAAATCAAAAAGAAAACCTTCTGTTGCAATTATGCTCACGTTAAGTAAACCATTGATCCGTTTTCATAAAGAAAAGGAATTGCTTATATGTACTTGCAAAATATGAAGGAAATCCTTCTGTTTATATTCATATAATATCGATCAAAACCTTATACTTTTCGAGTAAAAGCAAAGGCATATCTTTTTATTCAAATAAAAGCGAATGGGTATTCATAAACTCGACCTTTTACTCTAAATAAAAATAAATAAAAACCAAATCCTTCAAAAAATCTGAGTTAGGTCAGACGCAGACTCATCTTGGTAGTTAACGGTTGTGTTGTCCGATTATCAGTAAGATGGCTGATGTTGTGTGTGAGGGATGCTAAATATTACAAGCCTTGCTTATCTATACTCTTGTTCGTGATTTTAAAGATTTACCTATACCGTTTTGAAAAGAGAAATTCACAGTGCCAAGCACAAATTTTTAGGTACGAATGAAGAAACTCAAGGAGGTGCCTTGTAAACTGCCCATAGAATGAAGGTATGTTTGGAATATCTCAGTGAAAGGTATCGGTAAAGAACTTGGTGTTAGTCAAGATATGGTATCTCGGACTGTGAATGCAGTAGTTGACAGCATTGCTGCACATACAACTGAGTGGATCAAGTTTCCAGCTACCATTAGTGAAATAACGGAAGCAAATGAGTTATGACAAAGCAGGTTTAAGTTTTCGACAGCTATTAGAGTAAACGATTATACACGTAGGTATACTTAAACCAAAACTGCATGGCGATGAGTACATTAGTCAAAAAAGTAAACCTACTCTGAATGTTCAAGCCACTTATAATGCCAACAAAAAAATTTAACTAGTGTTGACTTTACTTGGCCTGGATCCCAAACATGACTGGAGAATATGAAAAAATTCACAAACAAATTAAAATTATAGCATCTAGAATATTATTCAGCGTTCTACGCTAAGTCTACATTTTATTTTTTCGAGGATATCCTCGCAAGTATTTTACTTTTAAGCACTTTTCACTTGGGAGAATATCCTTTGTTTTTGTGAATACAGCTTATTGCCTGGACTATCTATTTTTAAAATAAAAATATTAAACTAGAAACTAAAAGAAGTGAGAATTTGACCTGAAGCACCTTATAGTTGACCGCCTCCTTGATCGGCGATATCCCCCTTTTTCTACCTACCAAGTGTTCTTTGTAAGGTGACGAAGGGTCGCGGAGAGGGGCCTTCGTGCTTGTCTTTTGATAGAGATATTACGTTTTTAGGCCTTTTTTTCTTTTTCACTTATTTTCCTACCGCTCTCTATTAGACTATCAATGACACGAATTTAAACAAAAAATAAAATATTCAATTTAAGATGACAATTATTTGAACAAAAATATTTAAATTATTTTGCCAATTTTCCTTTTTACTTGCGATTATAGGTACTAAAATGCAAGTTATGGATTCGTGCAAAAAAAATTCTAACAATCAAACATGACACTACGATAGTAGAGAAGTGGGTCCGGAAATTCCGTCCGTCTGTCTGTCTGTCTCTCTGTCTGTTCGCGCTTCTACAGCCAGATGGGCCGGTTTGTTTCAAGCTTGGTATTTAGTAATTAATTAGGTAGTATTTCGGGGGTGTTTTCCATTTTTGCTCTAGGTCAAAAATAACGATACCTGCCATACAATTTTTAACAAAAAGTTTGATTTTCTCGAAAACGGCTCTAACGATTTTGATAAAACGTTCAGGGTGCTATTTTTTAAAAACAATACATCTTTCAGTTAGAATATTTTTTTCGAAATTTGGTCTATAACGGTACCTGTCATAGAACCGGTTTTTTTTCAAATTCGATTTTATCGTAAAACATTATTCCGATTTCAATAAAATTTTGCACAGAGGAAGTCATTTATAATTCAATTAATATTGCATTTAAAATTTTCAAAACTTTTTTTTTTATTTTCTAACAAAAGTAGGTTTTCGAAATATTTTGAAAACGGGTTGATTAAATTTTTTTTAAATAATTTTCCCAGATGAAAACTACAAATTTCCTTATAATGAAATACTAAAAAAAATTAAAATATTTTTTTGAAAAGTTTTTAAAAAAAAAACTGGTCGAACGATTTTCAATATTTTTTTTCTTCGATAGACATTTAGTTTTGAAATTTTATTGTACTTAGTTTTTCTGAGAAAACTCTAAAACTAATTAAAAAAATGAAAGAATTTTTTTTTTGAGTTTTTTTCAAAAACGCTTTGTTAAAAAATTAAAAATAATGAATTTTCTGATAATAACTACCAGCTGATAGATGTTGGTATACTCAAAAAAAATTGGAATATGTTTTCGAAAAGTTTTAGAAAAAACTGTTTAAACGATTTTAAGACAATGTTTCCTTAAAATTCAAAACTGTAAAAGAAATTAACTGGCTTACTTCATTTTTTCCAAAAAAAAACGTTTTAACTAGTGATTTTTAAGTGATTAACAAATTTTAAATGATTTTTTACCTGTTTTTTTTTAAATCTCAACTGTCGCACATTAGAGCACTTAACTTATACAGGCGATAAAACGTGCACAACACTTATCGTAATACCATGGTTATAATAGAATTTGACACTCCCAGTAATAACTAGGTTAAGTCCGAAATAAGTTCAGGATAAAGGCATATTTGCGTTAAAAGTTCTGTTACTGTTATATTCTGTCATCAACCGTTTATTATGGATAAATGTAATCAACAATTTAATATTTAAAACTGTCAAAGTGAAAAGGTAACTACTTATCATATGCCCCAAAAAAACCCTATGCCTTTGATTAAACTATTCACCGCGCACATGACTGGGCATAAAGTATACAATAAACTATAATTAGGTGTAAATACCTTATGAATAATTAATAGATCAATATGAAATCAGTACTTAAAAAAATCTAGTCATGATATTCAAAAAATAATCGCTTACGACACAGTTAAAAAATTTAACGGGCTTACAAACAACGTTCACTCTAAATTCTCTAGAAATATGATTGAACCTTTCGAAAAGTTTATTAAAATTGCGAATTTCTTCTACCTCTGTGTTGGTATTCAGCCCTATCAGGACTTACAACAAACCTATAGAAAAACTGTTATTCTAGCGCTAGTGTTCTATCTTACGTCAATAAACTTGAACTTCTATTGTATATTCGAATTGGTTTATATTTATATGGCCTTTTATACGGGAACACATTTTACAGAGGCAATCCAGACGGCATCTTATTTTGGTTTCGTTATTTCGTCTGATTGTAAAATGATGTCGGTTTGGTATAAAAAGAAGGTCCTTACAAATGTAATTAACGCTCTTAAAGATATCTATCCCACATCGGAAAGTCAACAGACGGATTATAAGTTGAATAAATATTTGCGTCACGTTACTTTTGTGATGTATCTTTTTGTTATGATGTATATGGTGCTCATATGGTTCTTTAATCTTTTTGCAATTTTGCAATTTGAAATCACTAAGGCCATGGGCAGTCCGATTGAGCAATTTCTGCCTTACCATGTGTACCTGCCTTGGGAATGGCGTAACACATCTTGGTATTACTTTCTTAATGTTACCCAAATATTAGCTGGGTATACAGCGGCTGCAGGGTTTATTGCATCGGATTTATTACTATGTGCAATTGTAACACAGATTTGTATGCATTTGGATTATATTTATAGAAAAATTAAAGCTTTCACGCCGAACGGAGAAAAAGATGATTTGAAATTTTTGAATGGAATGATCGTCTATCATCAAAAATTACTCAACCTCACCAATGAAGTCAATTCAGCTTTTGGCGTGTCATTGCTTTTTAATTTTGCTACTTCATCCTTTATTATCTGCTTTGTTGGAGTCCAAGTAACTTCGGGTGGATTTACTTTGGTATCACTTAAGTTCACAATTTTTCTGATTTCGTCGATGTTTCAAGTTTATCTTATTTGTTACTATGGTCAAAAGATAACTATATCAGTAAGTTGTTTTTGGTAACCACATTATATGATATTTTTTTTCTTTTTTTAAGGCTGAAAATATTGCTGTTGAACTATACAATCAAACTTGGTACAATGATGCCAGCACTCCATATAAGAGAACAATGATATTTATGATGAGTAGAGCACAGAAGCCATTGCAACTGAAAGCAACTGTGGCTTTGCCCATATCTTTAAGGACATTTACAGAGGTGAAATAATAACCTATCGCATCTTACTAAATATCAATGTATGAAAAATATTTTAAACGATAGTTTAATAATTTTGAAACACAATACAAAATTTAAAGTTTTTGTACATAATTCCTAAACGTGATATTGAACAAAAACTAAGTGATTTTTCAATACCATGTTAACAAACTTCACTTGCAAAAAAAACTTTAAGAACACATTTTTTATTACAGATTGGACAACTTTCGTACAAGTTTTTTACTCTTCTTCGCACGATGTATGTTAAAAAATAAAATGACCAAATAACAGATGTATATTTTATAAATTATAATTAAATTGATGTTAAAAAATTGAAACTTCTCTCGATATTAATTTTCATTGTATTAATGAGCTCTAAGAAAATTACGTAGAGTAAGTTAAATATTATACAACTTGCATATTCTGCTGTTGGATATTGACAAAGTTTAAGTTGACTTTTCGTGAAAAAACAGGATACAAAGAAAATACTCTTACTCTTTTTTCGAGTAAACATATAGAATGCCAGTTCGTTAAAAGTTTTTTCGAAAATTGTTAGAACAATTTTGATTAAATGCAGTTAAGTAGGTATGTTTTTAATTTTTTTTTGAAAAAAAAATATATTTTAAAGATTTCGGTATTCAGTTTCTTGGAGTTTATCGAAAATTAACGGTACTTGTCATATAACCGTTATGTAAAAGCTTATTTTTCTCGAAAACGGCTCCAAGAATTTTTATAAAAAAAAATCTGTGTACTACTGTAGGTACGAATTATATTTTGCTGAAAAAAAGATTAATATGGTGGTCTAAAAACGGTATCTCCCATAGGACCGGTTTTTTTTCTTCGACTTTTTCGAAAACTGGTGATCCGATTACCATCAAAATTGATATTCAAGAAGATGTAGGTAGCCTGAGTAATTTTGCATACATTTTTTTTCGAAAACTTTTTTTTTGTATTTTTAATATTTTTTTTTAAATTTTTTTTTTTTTTTGAAAAATGAATATTTTGAAAACGGGTAAGTGATTTTTTTTTAATTTTGTAATGTAATAATTTAAAATTTAAAAATGTACGTTATTTTTGTGTTTAAGTTTGTATTCTTGAATTATTTTTTTTAATTTTTTAAAAAAGTTGTTAAAAAACCGTTTTATTTAAAACGGTTTTGAAAAAAAAAATCACACTTTTTCACATTTTTTAAAGAAATAAAATGGTTTAAATTTTTTCGCTGAAAACTATTTTACGTACTTTTTTCAATCAATCAATAGTCAGAAAAATCGAATATAATCTTTGAAGTTCCCTTAGTATTTTTCAAATTTTATTTCAAGCTGTGGCCGCACATAAGAGCAAGTACGTGCGATCCAGTCGTGCAATTTATTTTATAATCTGCGCGCACTCAAGGGGTTGTTACTACCATTATCATGTGTTAACACAGTGCGAGCGTTTAGAAAAATTGGATAGAAGATGAAAGGAGGTACCGATGCGCATTGGTTTTGAACGTTTGTTAATCGTAATGGAAGTGAAAAATCGAGCCGGGTAAATCATTCCAAATTCGTGTAGTGCAGCTAAATAAAGAGTCTCTATACTTAACAGTGCTTCCGAAATTAGCCTCAAGGGTAAATTTATGACAATTCCTAGCGGTACGAGTATTACGGGGAAAACTTTTAGGGGAGGAATGCAACTGACTATTTCGCTGGAGCATTGTTTATAGAAGAAGCGATAGAATAAGGATAGATAGGAAACATTTCGACGATGTTCTAGTGAATCAAATGTTTCTGTTAAATCCTTATTCCCTATCATTATCAAAGCATTTTTCTGGATTCTATCCAGGAAACGCAAGTGAGTAACAGGGGCACCTGCCCAAATATGATAATTGTACTCAAGCTTCGGTCGAATGTACGCCTTATAAACAGTAGCCAGATCTAACGGGGAGAAGTATTTCTGGCATCGTAGCATTTTTGGCGATGTCATATATGTGTTCATTACACAGGAGTTGGTTTGTGATACACATACCTAGAATGCAAAGCTGTTCAGTTTCCTCTATGCAAGTACCACTCATAGATAGGGGTATGGGGGGTAGGTTATGCTTTAACGACAGAAGGCAGCATTGAGTTTTTGAAGCATTAAATTCCACACGATTAATATTTCCCCATTGAACAATTCTGGCTAGATCAGAATTTAATGAACTAATCATACGTTGCCGTTGAAGTTCCACATCCGAAGAACAGGGAAAGTGAATGGTTCCAGTGGACCTATTGCTACGAAAACCGTATTTCCGGTCATTTAGAAGTTTCCGTGTCTCAATATATTTTTTAACCTGATAGTTTATCAGCGTTTCCATGACCTTGGAAAGAAGGGATGCAAGTGCAATTGGTCGGTAGTTAAAGGGAGATTAAGATACGCCTTTTTTAGGTATGGGCTGGACAAATTCAGTTTTCCCTCCTCTTTGAAAGAGGCCTGTAGAATACGACAGATGGATGGTTTTGCCAGCGTGGAAGCACACCTCTTCAGAACTATAGGGGAAATACTATCCGGGCCAGCGGATTTGTGAATATCGAGATCTTTAAGAACTCTTGCAACTGAACGAGCTCGAAAAAAGATTTGTCCCATAAAACCATTTACGTTATCGAGTACAGGAGGAGCCATATCACACTGAGGCAACGTTGAATTAGCTACAAACAATGTTGCAAATAAATCAGCTTTCGCTTGGGAGAATTTTCATTATGGACAAGCGTCGGAACCGAAGACGAAGTGGTGTTATGCATGTTTTTTTACGAAAGACCAAACATTTTTACTTCATTTAGGACATGTTAATATTTGTTGCCTTAAATTTTGTTCGTGTAAAAATTTTGTTCTTTGAATAAGAGCATTGCAGGCCTTTCTGGCTTGTTAAATCTTCTTCCGATTTTCCTCAGAAGGGTTCGCTTTATAATATCGGAGACTTACTTCTCTAGCCTAGAAGAAAAAAAAACCGGTCGTATAGGAGGTATCGTTTTTAGCCCATCATATCATATATATTTTAACTAATGTAATTTAGCAGTGGATGGTCCAAAAAATATGGTTTTAGTCTCATTTGCCGCGGAATTAAATGCTCAAATGCTCTACAACTTTCATTCAGACCATTTTTGAAAATGTTGATAAGTTTAGAACATACAAGCGAAAAGCCACAAAAATACCCCTTACATTACATTTACCCGCATCCCCTTACCAATTGTTTACATGGACGAATTTTGTCCGATTTTTGATATATTACTCAGTAGAGGTTACTGATCAAAAATCAAAAAGAAAACCTTCTGTTGCAATTATGCTCACGTTAAGTAAACCATTGATCCGTTTTCATAAAGAAAAGGAATTGCTTATATGTACTTGCAAAATATGAAGGAAATCCTTCTGTTTATATTCATATAATATCGATCAAAACCTTATACTTTTCGAGTAAAAGCAAAGGCATATCTTTTTATTCAAATAAAAGCGAATGGGTATTCATAAACTCGACCTTTTACTCTAAATAAAAATAAATAAAAACCAAATCCTTCAAAAAATCTGAGTTAGGTCAGACGCAGACTCATCTTGGTAGTTAACGGTTGTGTTGTCCGATTATCAGTAAGATGGCTGATGTTGTGTGTGAGGGATGCTAAATATTACAAGCCTTGCTTATCTATACTCTTGTTCGTGATTTTAAAGATTTACCTATACCGTTTTGAAAAGAGAAATTCACAGTGCCAAGCACAAATTTTTAGGTACGAATGAAGAAACTCAAGGAGGTGCCTTGTAAACTGCCCATAGAATGAAGGTATGTTTGGAATATCTCAGTGAAAGGTATCGGTAAAGAACTTGGTGTTAGTCAAGATATGGTATCTCGGACTGTGAATGCAGTAGTTGACAGCATTGCTGCACATACAACTGAGTGGATCAAGTTTCCAGCTACCATTAGTGAAATAACGGAAGCAAATGAGTTATGACAAAGCAGGTTTAAGTTTTCGACAGCTATTAGAGTAAACGATTATACACGTAGGTATACTTAAACCAAAACTGCATGGCGATGAGTACATTAGTCAAAAAAGTAAACCTACTCTGAATGTTCAAGCCACTTATAATGCCAACAAAAAAATTTAACTAGTGTTGACTTTACTTGGCCTGGATCCCAAACATGACTGGAGAATATGAAAAAATTCACAAACAAATTAAAATTATAGCATCTAGAATATTATTCAGCGTTCTACGCTAAGTCTACATTTTATTTTTTCGAGGATATCCTCGCAAGTATTTTACTTTTAAGCACTTTTCACTTGGGAGAATATCCTTTGTTTTTGTGAATACAGCTTATTGCCTGGACTATCTATTTTTAAAATAAAAATATTAAACTAGAAACTAAAAGAAGTGAGAATTTGACCTGAAGCACCTTATAGTTGACCGCCTCCTTGATCGGCGGTATCCCCCTTTTTCTACCTACCAAGTTTTCTTTGTAAGGTGACGAAGGGTCGCGGAGAGGGGCCTTCGTGCTTGTCTTTTGATAGAGATATTACGTTTTTAGGCCTTTTTTTCTTTTTCACTTATTTTCCTACCGCTCTCTATTAGACTATCAATGACACGAATTTAAACAAAAAATAAAATATTCAATTTAATATGACAATTATTTGAACAAAAATATTTAAATTATTTTGCCAATTTTCCTTTTTACTTGCGATTATAGGTACTAAAATGCAAGTTATGGATTCGTGCAAAAAAAATTCTAACAATCAAACATGACACTACGATAGTAGAGAAGTGGGTCCGGAAATTCCATCCGTCTGTCTGTCTGTCTCTCTGTCTGTTCGCGCTTCTACAGCCAGATGGGCCGGTTTGTTTCAAGCTTGGTATTTAGTAATTAATTAGGTAGTATTTCGGGGGTGTTTTCCATTTTTGCTCTAGGTCAAAAATAACGATACCTGCCATACAATTTTTAACAAAAAGTTTGATTTTCTCGAAAACGGCTCTAACGATTTTGATAAAACGTTCAGGGTGCTATTTTTTAAAAACAATACATCTTTCAGTTAGAATATTTTTTTCGAAATTTGGTCTATAACGGTACCTGTCATAGAACCGGTTTTTTTTCAAATTCGATTTTATCGTAAAACATTATTCCGATTTCAATAAAATTTTGCACAGAGGAAGTCATTTATAATTCAATTAATATTGCATTTAAAATTTTCAAAACTTTTTTTTTTATTTTCTAACAAAAGTAGGTTTTCGAAATATTTTGAAAACGGGTTGATTAAATTTTTTTTAAATAATTTTCCCAGATGAAAACTACAAATTTCCTTATAATGAAATACTAAAAAAAATTAAAATATTTTTTTGAAAAGTTTTTAAAAAAAAAACTGGTCGAACGATTTTCAATATTTTTTTTCTTCGATAGACATTTAGTTTTGAAATTTTATTGTACTTAGTTTTTCTGAGAAAACTCTAAAACTAATTAAAAAAATGAAAGAATTTTTTTTTTGAGTTTTTTTCAAAAACGCTTTGTTAAAAAATTAAAAATAATGAATTTTCTGATAATAACTACCAGCTGATAGATGTTGGTATACTCAAAAAAAATTGGAATATGTTTTCGAAAAGTTTTAGAAAAAACTGTTTAAACGATTTTAAGACAATGTTTCCTTAAAATTCAAAACTGTAAAAGAAATTAACTGGCTTACTTCATTTTTTCCAAAAAAAAACGTTTTAACTAGTGATTTTTAAGTGATTAACAAATTTTAAATGATTTTTTACCTGTTTTTTTTTAAATCTCAACTGTCGCACATTAGAGCACTTAACTTATACAGGCGATAAAACGTGCACAACACTTATCGTAATACCATGGTTATAATAGAATTTGACACTCCCAGTAATAACTAGGTTAAGTCCGAAATAAGTTCAGGATAAAGGCATATTTGCGTTAAAAGTTCTGTTACTGTTATATTCTGTCATCAACCGTTTATTATGGATAAATGTAATCAACAATTTAATATTTAAAACTGTCAAAGTGAAAAGGTAACTACTTATCATATGCCCCAAAAAAACCCTATGCCTTTGATTAAACTATTCACCGCGCACATGACTGGGCATAAAGTATACAATAAACTATAATTAGGTGTAAATACCTTATGAATAATTAATAGATCAATATGAAATCAGTACTTAAAAAAATCTAGTCATGATATTCAAAAAATAATCGCTTACGACACAGTTAAAAAATTTAACGGGCTTACAAACAACGTTCACTCTAAATTCTCTAGAAATATGATTGAACCTTTCGAAAAGTTTATTAAAATTGCGAATTTCTTCTACCTCTGTGTTGGTATTCAGCCCTATCAGGACTTACAACAAACCTATAGAAAAACTGTTATTCTAGCGCTAGTGTTCTATCTTACGTCAATAAACTTGAACTTCTATTGTATATTCGAATTGGTTTATATTTATATGGCCTTTTATACGGGAACACATTTTACAGAGGCAATCCAGACGGCATCTTATTTTGGTTTCGTTATTTCGTCTGATTGTAAAATGATGTCGGTTTGGTATAAAAAGAAGGTCCTTACAAATGTAATTAACGCTCTTAAAGATATCTATCCCACATCGGAAAGTCAACAGACGGATTATAAGTTGAATAAATATTTGCGTCACGTTACTTTTGTGATGTATCTTTTTGTTATGATGTATATGGTGCTCATATGGTTCTTTAATCTTTTTGCAATTTTGCAATTTGAAATCACTAAGGCCATGGGCAGTCCGATTGAGCAATTTCTGCCTTACCATGTGTACCTGCCTTGGGAATGGCGTAACACATCTTGGTATTAGTTTCTTAATGTTACCCAAATATTAGCTGGGTATACAGCGGCTGCAGGGTTTATTGCATCGGATTTATCACTATGTGCAATTGTAACACAGATTTGTATGCATTTGGATTATATTTATAGAAAAATTAAAGCTTTCACGCCGAACGGAGAAAAAGATGATTTGAAATTTTTGAATGGAATGATCGTCTATCATCAAAAATTACTCAACCTCACCAATGAAGTCAATTCAGCTTTTGGCGTGTCATTGCTTTTTAATTTTGCTACTTCATCCTTTATTATCTGCTTTGTTGGAGTCCAAGTAACTTCGGGTGGATTTACTTTGGTATCACTTAAGTTCACAATTTTTCTGATTTCGTCGATGTTTCAAGTTTATCTTATTTGTTACTATGGTCAAAAGATAACTATATCAGTAAGTTGTTTTTGGTAACCACATTATATGATATTTTTTTTCTTTTTTTAAGGCTGAAAATATTGCTGTTGAACTATACAATCAAACTTGGTACAATGATGCCAGCACTCCATATAAGAGAACAATGATATTTATGATGAGTAGAGCACAGAAGCCATTGCAACTGAAAGCAACTGTGGCTTTGCCCATATCTTTAAGGACATTTACAGAGGTGAAATAATAACCTATCGCATCTTACTAAATATCAATGTATGAAAAATATTTTAAACGATAGTTTAATAATTTTGAAACACAATACAAAATTTAAAGTTTTTGTACATAATTCCTAAACGTGATATTGAACAAAAACTAAGTGATTTTTCAATACCATGTTAACAAACTTCACTTGCAAAAAAAACTTTAAGAACACATTTTTTATTACAGATTGGACAACTTTCGTACAAGTTTTTTACTCTTCTTCGCACGATGTATGTTAAAAAATAAAATGACCAAATAACAGATGTATATTTTATAAATTATAATTAAATTGATGTTAAAAAATTGAAACTTCTCTCGATATTAATTTTCATTGTATTAATGAGCTCTAAGAAAATTACGTAGAGTAAGTTAAATATTATACAACTTGCATATTCTGCTGTTGGATATTGACAAAGTTTAAGTTGACTTTTCGTGAAAAAACAGGATACAAAGAAAATACTCTTACTCTTTTTTCGAGTAAACATATAGAATGCCAGTTCGTTAAAAGTTTTTTCGAAAATTGTTAGAACAATTTTGATTAAATGCAGTTAAGTAGGTATGTTTTTAATTTTTTTTTGAAAAAAAAATATATTTTAAAGATTTCGGTATGCAGTTTCTTGGAGTTTATCGAAAATTAACGGTACTTGTCATATAACCGTTATGTAAAAGCTTATTTTTCTCGAAAACGGCTCCAAGAATTTTTATAAAAAAAAATCTGTGTACTACTGTAGGTACGAATTATATTTTGCTGAAAAAAAAGATTAATATGGTGGTCTAAAAACGGTATCTCCCATAGGACCGGTTTTTTTTCTTCGACTTTTTCGAAAACTGGTGATCCGATTACCATCAAAATTGATATTCAAGAAGATGTAGGTAGCCTGAGTAATTTTGCATACATTTTTTTTCGAAAACTTTTTTTTTGTATTTTTAATATTTTTTTTTTAAATTTTTTTTTTTTTTGAAAAATGAATATTTTGAAAACGGGTAAGTGATTTTTTTTTAATTTTGTAATGTAATAATTTAAAATTTAAAAATGTACGTTATTTTTGTGTTTAAGTTTGTATTCTTGAATTATTTTTTTTAATTTTTTAAAAAAGTTGTTAAAAAACCGTTTTATTTAAAACGGTTTTGAAAAAAAAATCACACTTTTTCACATTTTTTAAAGAAATAAAATGGTTTAAATTTTTTCGCTGAAAACTATTTTACGTATTTTTTTCAATCAATCAATAGTCAGAAAAATCGAATATAATCTTTGAAGTTCCCTTAGTATTTTTCAAATTTTATTTCAAGCTGTGGCCGCACATAAGAGCAAGTACGTGCGATCCAGTCGTGCAATTTATTTTATAATCTGCGCGCACTCAAGGGGTTGTTACTACCATTATCATGTGTTAACACAGTGCGAGCGTTTAGAAAAATTGGATAGAAGATGAAAGGAGGTACCGATGCGCATTGGTTTTGAACGTTTGTTAATCGTAATGGAAGTGAAAAATCGAGCCGGGTAAATCATTCCAAATTCGTGTAGTGCAGCTAAAGAAAGAGTCTCTATACTTAACAGTGCTTCCGAAATTAGCCTCAAGGGTAAATTTATGACAATTCCTAGCGGTACGAGTATTACGGGGAAAACTTTTAGGGGAGGAATGCAACTGACTATTTCGCTGGAGCATTGTTTATAGAAGAAGCGATAGAATAAGGATAGACAGGAAACATTTCGACGATGTTCTAGTGAATCAAATGTTTCTGTTAAATCCTTATTCCCTATCATTATCAAAGCATTTTTCTGGATTCTATCCAGGAAACGCAAGTGAGTAACAGGGGCACCTGCCCAAATATGATAATTGTACTCAAGCTTCGGTCGAATGTACGCCTTATAAACAGTAGCCAGATCTAACGGGGAGAAGTATTTCTGGCATCGTAGCATTTTTGGCGATGTCATATATGTGTTCATTACACAGGAGTTGGTTTGTGATACACATACCTAGAATGCAAAGCTGTTCAGTTTCCTCTATGCAAGTACCACTCATAGATAGGGGTATGGGGGGTAGATTATGCTTTAACGACAGAAGGCAGCATTGAGTTTTTGAAGCATTAAATTCCACACGATTAATATTTCCCCATTGAACAATTCTGGCTAGATCAGAATTTAATGAACTAATCATACGTTGCCGTTGAAGTTCCACATCCGAAGAACAGGGAAAGTGAATGGTTCCAGTGGACCTATTGCTACGAAAACCGTATTTCCGGTCATTTAGAAGTTTCCGTGTCTCAATATATTTTTTAACCTGATAGTTTATCAGCGTTTCCATGACCTTGGAAAGAAGGGATGCAAGTGCAATTGGTCGGTAGTTAAAGGGAGATTAAGATACGCCTTTTTTAGGTATGGGCTGGACAAATTCAGTTTTCCCTCCTCTTTGAAATTGGCCTGTAGAATACGACAGATGGATGGTTTTGCCAGCGTGGAAGCACACCTCTTCAGAACTATAGGGGAAATACTATCCGGGCCAGCGGATTTGTGAATATCGAGATCTTTAAGAACTCTTGCAACTGAACGAGCTCGAAAAAAGATTTGTCCCATAAAACCATTTACGTTATCGAGTACAGGAGGAGCCATATCACACTGAGGCAACGTTGAATTAGCTACAAACAATGTTGCAAATAAATCAGCTTTCGCTTGGGAGAATTTTCATTATGGACAAGCGTCGGAACCGAAGACGAAGTGGTGTTATGCATGTTTTTTTACGAAGGACCAAACATTTTTACTTCATTTAGGACATGTTAATATTTGTTGCCTTAAATTTTGTTCGTGTAAAAATTTTGTTCTTTGAATAAGAGCATTGCAGGCCTTTCTGGCTTGTTAAATCTTCTTCCGATTTTCCTCAGAAGGGTTCGCTTTATAATATCGGAGACTTACTTCTCTAGCCTAGAAGAAAAAAAAACCGGTCGTATAGGAGGTATCGTTTTTAGCCCATCATATCATATATATTGCTTACACATTAGTAAACTGATTTTTTTTCATAAAAACTCTTGGAGCCGCTTTCGAGAAAAATAAACTTTTACCTAACGGTTATATGACAGGTACCGGTAATTTTTGAGCTAACAAAAATTGAAAAATGTCAAAATAAACTTAAGTTCTAAATTTGAAGACGATTGGCCCAACCGTTTAGGCTTCAGTCGAAAATACATCTGTACAGACAGACAGATGGACATAATTTTGCCAGTAACTCAAATATGTTTCTTTGTCATCGCAATGTCATGTTTGATTATTATCTCAAATTTTTTAATCTGCACGAGTGCATAATTTGCCTATAATCGCAAGTAAAAATTAGGCTTGCGAAAATGAGGCGGACATTTCTGTCGCTGCTTCCCGGACTAATGTAGGCGCGGAAGGCGCCTTAGGATCTCTACGCAACGAGATGTACTAAAAGTTGAGTGAACAAAATATTTACTGACACGAGACCCTTCAATCCGCTACTGAAGGCGCAGTTATTTTTTCAACAGATTTGTGGAATATAGATCGCGTAGCTAGATTCAACAACTTGCTAACAAGGCAATACTCAGTTAGGATCTCTAAATAATGAAATATATGTACATGTGTACGAAAAAAAAATGTGTAAAAAATTTATTTTTTTCAGTAAGTGGTTCTTGCACTGTCAGATAGGTATTGAATTCAGCTACTGTACATCCATCAGCTATTGAAATACCAGAAATATAATATTATATATTATATAAATATTATATACATATATAATAATTATTGCTCCTCCATGAGTGAAATGAGTAGAAGGTTCTTGATTCGCCCCGACTCTCTTCTTTTAATTGTTAACAGCTCCTCAGCCGTTGCTGCTACCGGCACCCGCCTAGCTTCCATTTTCAACGACGCAAAATTCAATTCTACAATTTTAATATGTACTACTACTATGATAAAGAGTTTATTTAAAAAGTTATTTGAGAAAAAATTGAAAATGTGGAAAATTGGTCCAGATTTTAACTAATGTAATTTAGCAGTGGATGGTCCAAAAAATATGGTTTTAGTCTCATTTGCCGCGGAATTAAATGCTCAAATGCTCTACAACTTTCATTCAGACCATTTTTGAAAATGTTGATAAGTTTAGAACATACAAGCGAAAAGCCACAAAAATACCCCTTTTGGTGGTACATTTTACCCGCATCCCCTTACCAATTGTTTACATGGACGAATTTTGTCCGATTTTTGATATATTACTCAGTAGAGGTTACTGATCAAAAATCAAAAAGAAAACCTTCTGTTGCAATTATGCTCACGTTAAGTAAACCATTGATCCGTTTTCATAAAGAAAAGGAATTGCTTATATGTACTTGCAAAATATGAAGGAAATCCTTCTGTTTATATTCATATAATATCGATCAAAACCTTATACTTTTCGAGTAAAAGCAAAGGCATATCTTTTTATTCAAATAAAAGCGAATGGGTATTCATAAACTCGACCTTTTACTCTAAATAAAAATAAATAAAAACCAAATCCTTCAAAAAATCTGAGTTAGGTCAGACGCAGACTCATCTTGGTAGTTAACGGTTGTGTTGTCCGATTATCAGTAAGATGGCTGATGTTGTGTGTGAGGGATGCTAAATATTACAAGCCTTGCTTATCTATACTCTTGTTCGTGATTTTAAAGATTTACCTATACCGTTTTGAAAAGAGAAATTCACAGTGCCAAGCACAAATTTTTAGGTACGAATGAAGAAACTCAAGGAGGTGCCTTGTAAACTGCCCATAGAATGAAGGTATGTTTGGAATATCTCAGTGAAAGGTATCGGTAAAGAACTTGGTGTTAGTCAAGATATGGTATCTCGGACTGTGAATGCAGTAGTTGACAGCATTGCTGCACATACAACTGAGTGGATCAAGTTTCCAGCTACCATTAGTGAAATAACGGAAGCAAATGAGTTATGACAAAGCAAGTTTAAGTTTTCGACAGCTATTAGAGTAATCGATTATACACGTAGGTATACTTAAACCAAAACTGCATGGCGATGAGTACATTAGTCAAAAAAGTAAACCTACTCTGAATGTTCAAGCCACTTATAATGCCAACAAAAAAATTTAACTAGTGTTGACTTTACTTGGCCTGGATCCCAAACATGACTGGAGAATATGAAAAAATTCACAAACAAATTAAAATTATAGCATCTAGAATATTATTCAGCGTTCTACGCTAAGTCTACATTTTATTTTTTCGAGGATATCCTCGCAAGTATTTTACTTTTAAGCACTTTTCACTTGGGAGAATATCCTTTGTTTTTGTGAATACAGCTTATTGCCTGGACTATCTATTTTTAAAATAAAAATATTAAACTAGAAACTAAAAGAAGTGAGAATTTGACCTGAAGCACCTTATAGTTGACCGCCTCCTTGATCGGCGATATCCCCCTTTTTCTACCTACCAAGTGTTCTTTGTAAGGTGACGAAGGGTCGCGGAGAGGGGCCTTCGTGCTTGTCTTTTGATAGAGATATTACGTTTTTAGGCCTTTTTTTCTTTTTCACTTATTTTCCTACCGCTCTCTATTAGACTATCAATGACACGAATTTAAACAAAAAATAAAATATTCAATTTAAGATGACAATTATTTGAACAAAAATATTTAAATTATTTTGCCAATTTTCCTTTTTACTTGCGATTATAGGTACTAAAATGCAAGTTATGGATTCGTGCAAAAAAAATTCTAACAATCAAACATGACACTACGATAGTAGAGAAGTGGGTCCGGAAATTCCGTCCGTCTGTCTGTCTGTCTCTCTGTCTGTTCGCGCTTCTACAGCCAGATGGGCCGGTTTGTTTCAAGCTTGGTATTTAGTAATTAATTAGGTAGTATTTCGGGGGTGTTTTCCATTTTTGCTCTAGGTCAAAAATAACGATACCTGCCATACAATTTTTAACAAAAAGTTTGATTTTCTCGAAAACGGCTCTAACGATTTTGATAAAACGTTCAGGGTGCTATTTTTTAAAAACAATACATCTTTCAGTTAGAATATTTTTTTCGAAATTTGGTCTATAACGGTACCTGTCATAGAACCGGTTTTTTTTCAAATTCGATTTTATCGTAAAACATTATTCCGATTTCAATAAAATTTTGCACAGAGGAAGTCATTTATAATTCAATTAATATTGCATTTAAAAATGTTCAAAACTTTTTTTTTTATTTTAGGTTTTCGAAATATTTTGAAAACGGGTTGATTAAATTTTTTTTAAATAATTTTCCCAGATGAAAACTACAAATTTCCTTATAATGAAATACTAAAAAAAATTAAAATATTTTTTTGAAAAGTTTTTAAAAAAAAAACTGGTCGAACGATTTTCAATATTTTTTTTCTTCGATAGACATTTAGTTTTGAAATTTTATTGTACTTAGTTTTTCTGAGAAAACTCTAAAACTAATTAAAAAAATGAAAGAATTTTTTTTTTGAGTTTTTTTCAAAAACGCTTTGTTAAAAAATTAAAAATAATGAATTTTCTGATAATAACTACCAGCTGATAGATGTTGGTATACTCAAAAAAAATTGGAATATGTTTTCGAAAAGTTTTAGAAAAAACTGTTTAAACGATTTTAAGACAATGTTTCCTTAAAATTCAAAACTGTAAAAGAAATTAACTGGCTTACTTCATTTTTTCCAAAAAAAAACGTTTTAACTAGTGATTTTTAAGTGATTAACAAATTTTAAATGATTTTTTACCTGTTTTTTTTAAAATCTCAACTGTCGCACATTAGAGCACTTAACTTATACAGGCGATAAAACGTGCACAACACTTATCGTAATACCATGGTTATAATAGAATTTGACACTCCCAGTAATAACTAGGTTAAGTCCGAAATAAGTTCAGGATAAAGGCATATTTGCGTTAAAAGTTCTGTTACTGTTATATTCTGTCATCAACCGTTTATTATGGATAAATGTAATCAACAATTTAATATTTAAAACTGTCAAAGTGAAAAGGTAACTACTTATCATATGCCCCAAAAAAACCCTATGCCTTTGATTAAACTATTCACCGCGCACATAACTGGGCATAAAGTATACAATAAACTATAATTAGGTGTAAATACCTTATGAATAATTAATAGATCAATATGAAATCAGTACTTAAAAAAATCTAGTCATGATATTCAAAAAATAATCGCTTACGACACAGTTAAAAAATTTAACGGGCTTACAAACAACGTTCACTCTAAATTCTCTAGAAATATGATTGAACCTTTCGAAAAGTTTATTAAAATTGCGAATTTCTTCTACCTCTGTGTTGGTATTCAGCCCTATCAGGACTTACAACAAACCTATAGAAAAACTGTTATTCTAGCGCTAGTGTTCTATCTTACGTCAATAAACTTGAACTTCTATTGTATATTCGAATTGGTTTATATTTATATGGCCTTTTATACGGGAACACATTTTACAGAGGCAATCCAGACGGCATCTTATTTTGGTTTCGTTATTTCGTCTGATTGTAAAATGATGTCGGTTTGGTATAAAAAGAAGGTCCTTACAAATGTAATTAACGCTCTTAAAGATATCTATCCCACATCGGAAAGTCAACAGACGGATTATAAGTTGAATAAATATTTGCGTCACGTTACTTTTGTGATGTATCTTTTTGTTATGATGTATATGGTGCTCATATGGTTCTTTAATCTTTTTGCAATTTTGCAATTTGAAATCACTAAGGCCATGGGCAGTCCGATTGAGCAATTTCTGCCTTACCATGTGTACCTGCCTTGGGAATGGCGTAACACATCTTGGTATTACTTTCTTAATGTTACCCAAATATTAGCTGGGTATACAGCGGCTGCAGGGTTTATTGCATCGGATTTATTACTATGTGCAATTGTAACACAGATTTGTATGCATTTGGATTATATTTATAGAAAAATTAAAGCTTTCACGCCGAACGGAGAAAAAGATGATTTGAAATTTTTGAATGGAATGATCGTCTATCATCAAAAATTACTCAACCTCACCAATGAAGTCAATTCAGCTTTTGGCGTGTCATTGCTTTTTAATTTTGCTACTTCATCCTTTATTATCTGCTTTGTTGGAGTCCAAGTAACTTCGGGTGGATTTACTTTGGTATCACTTAAGTTCACAATTTTTCTGATTTCGTCGATGTTTCAAGTTTATCTTATTTGTTACTATGGTCAAAAGATAACTATATCAGTAAGTTGTTTTTGGTAACCACATTATATGATATTTTTTTTCTTTTTTTAAGGCTGAAAATATTGCTGTTGAACTATACAATCAAACTTGGTACAATGATGCCAGCACTCCATATAAGAGAACAATGATATTTATGATGAGTAGAGCACAGAAGCCATTGCAACTGAAAGCAACTGTGGCTTTGCCCATATCTTTAAGGACATTTACAGAGGTGAAATAATAACCTATCGCATCTTACTAAATATCAATGTATGAAAAATATTTTAAACGATAGTTTAATAATTTTGAAACACAATACAAAATTTAAAGTTTTTGTACATAATTCCTAAACGTGATATTGAACAAAAACTAAGTGATTTTTCAATACCATGTTAACAAACTTCACTTGCAAAAAAAACTTTAAGAACACATTTTTTATTACAGATTGGACAACTTTCGTACAAGTTTTTTACTCTTCTTCGCACGATGTATGTTAAAAAATAAAATGACCAAATAACAGATGTATATTTTATAAATTATAATTAAATTGATGTTAAAAAATTGAAACTTCTCTCGATATTAATTTTCATTGTATTAATGAGCTCTAAGAAAATTACGTAGAGTAAGTTAAATATTATACAACTTGCATATTCTGCTGTTGGATATTGACAAAGTTTAAGTTGACTTTTCGTGAAAAAACAGGATACAAAGAAAATACTCTTACTCTTTTTTCGAGTAAACATATAGAATGCCAGTTCGTTAAAAGTTTTTTCGAAAATTGTTAGAACAATTTTGATTAAATGCAGTTAAGTAGGTATGTTTTTAATTTTTTTTTGAAAAAAAAATATATTTTAAAGATTTCGGTATGCAGTTTCTTGGAGTTTATCGAAAATTAACGGTACTTGTCATATAACCGTTATGTAAAAGCTTATTTTTCTCGAAAACGGCTCCAAGAATTTTTATAAAAAAAAATCTGTGTACTACTGTAGGTACGAATTATATTTTGCTGAAAAAAAAGATTAATATGGTGGTCTAAAAACGGTATCTCCCATAGGACCGGTTTTTTTTCTTCGACTTTTTCGAAAACTGGTGATCCGATTACCATCAAAATTGATATTCAAAAAGATGTAGGTAGCCTGGTAATTTTGCATACATTTTTTTTCGAAAACTTTTTTTTTGTATTTTTAATATTTTTTTTTAAATTTTTTTTTTTTTTTGAAAAATGAATATTTTGAAAACGGGTAAGTGATTTTTTTTTTTATTTTGTAATGTAATAATTTAAAATTTAAAAATGTACGTTATTTTTGTGTTTAAGTTTGTATTCTTGAATTATTTTTTTTAATTTTTTAAAAAAGTTGTTAAAAAAACCATTTTATTTAAAACGGTTTTGAAAAAAAAAATCACACTTTTTCACATTTTTTAAAGAAATAAAATGGTTTAAATTTTTTCGCTGAAAACTATTTTACGTACTTTTTTCAATCAATCAATAGTCAGAAAAATCGAATATAATCTTTGAAGTTCCCTTAGTATTTTTTAAATTTTATTTCTAGCTGTGACCGCACATAAGAGCAAGTACGTGCGATCCAGTCGTGCAATTTATTTTATAATCTGCGCGCACTCAAGGGGTTGTTACTACCATTATCATGTATTAACACAGTGCGAGCGTTTAGAAAAATTGGATAGAAGATGAAAGGAGGTACCGATGCGCATTGGTTTTGAACGTTTGTTAATCGTAATGGAAGGGAAAAATCGAGCCGGGTAAATCATTCCAAATTCGTGTAGTGCAGCTAAAGAAAGAGTCTCTATACTTAACAGTGCTTCCGAAATTAGCCTCAAGGGTAAATTTATGACAATTCCTAGCGGTACCAGTATTACGGGGAAAACTTTTAGGGGAGGAATGCAACTGACTATTTCGCTGGAGCATTGTTTATAGAAGAAGCGATAGAATAAGGATAGACAGGAAACATTTCGACGATGTTCTAGTGAATCAAATGTTTCTGTTAAATCCTTATTCCCTATCATTATCAAAACATTTTTCTGGATTCTATCCAGGAAACGCAAGTGAGTAACAGGGGCACCTGCCCAAATATGATAATTGTACTCAAGCTTCGGTCGAATGTACGCCTTATAAACAGTAGCAAGATCTAACGGGGAGAAGTATTTCTGGCATCGTCTGAGAAAATCTAAACATTTCGCAGCATTTTTGGCGATGTCATATATGTGTTCATTACACAGGAGTTGGTTTGTGATACACATACCTAGAATGCAAAGCTGTTCAGTTTCCTCTATGCAAGTACCACTCATAGATAGGGGTATGGGGGGTAGGTTATGCTTTAACGACAGAAGGCAGCATTGAGTTTTTGAAGCATTAAATTCCACACGATTAATATTTCCCCATTGAACAATTCTGGCTAGATCAGAATTTAATGAACTAATCATACGTTGCCGTTGAAGTTCCACATCCGAAGAACAGGGAAAGTGAATGGTTCCAGTGGACCTATTGCTACGAAAACCGTATTTCCGGTCATTTAGAAGTTTCCGTGTCTCAATATATTTTTTAACCTGATAGTTTATCAGCGTTTCCATGACCTTGGAAAGAAGGGATGCAAGTGCAATTGGTCGGTAGTTAAAGGGAGATTAAGATACGCCTTTTTTAGGTATGGGCTGGACAAATTCAGTTTTCCCTCCTCTTTGAAAGAGGCCTGTAGAATACGACAGATGGATGGTTTTGCCAGCGTGGAAGCACACCTCTTCAGAACTATAGGGGAAATACTATCCGGGCCAGCGGATTTGTGAATATCGAGATCTTTAAGAACTCTTGCAACTGAACGAGCTCGAAAAAAGATTTGTCCCATAAAACCATTTACGTTATCGAGTACAGGAGGAGCCATATCACACTGAGGCAACGTTGAATTAGCTACAAACAATGTTGCAAATAAATCAGCTTTCGCTTGGGAGAATTTTCATTATGGACAAGCGTCGGAACCGAAGACGAAGTGGTGTTATGCATGTTTTTTTACGAAGGACCAAACATTTTTACTTCATTTAGGACATGTTAATATTTGTTGCCTTAAATTTTGTTCGTGTAAAAATTTTGTTCTTTGAATAAGAGCATTGCAGGCCTTTCTGGCTTGTTAAATCTTCTTCCGATTTTCCTCAGAAGGGTTCGCTTTATAATATCGGAGACTTACTTCTCTAGCCTAGAAGAAAAAATAACCGGTCGTATAGGAGGTATCGTTTTTAGCCCATCATATCATATATATTGCTTACACATTAGTAAACTGATTTTTTTTCATAAAAATTCTTGGAGCCGCTTTCGAGAAAAATAAACTTTTACCTAACGGTTATATGACAGGTACCGGTAATTTTTGAGCTAACAAAAATTGAAAAATGTCAAAATAAACTTAAGTTCTAAATTTGAAGACGATTGGCCCAACCGTTTAGGCTACAGTCCAAAATACATCTGTACAGACAGACAGATGGACATAATTTTGCCAGTAACTCAAATATGTTTCTTTATCATCGCAATGTCATGTTTGATTATTATCTCAAAATTTTTAATCTGCACGAGTGCATAATTTGCCTATAATCGCAAGTAAAAATTAGGCTTGCGAAAATGAGGCGGACATTTCTGTCGCTGCTTCCCGGACTAATGTAGGCGCGGAAGGCGCCTTAGGATCTCTACGCAACGAGATGTACTAAAAGTTGAGTGAACAAAATATTTACTGACACGAGACCCTTCAATCCGCTACTGAAGGCGCAGTTATTTTTTCAACAGATTTGTGGAATATAGATCGCGTAGCTAGATTCAACAACTTGCTAACAAGGCAATACTCAGTTAGGATCTCTAAATAATGAAATATATGTACATGTGTACGAAAAAAAATGTGTAAAAAATTTATTTTTTTCAGTAAGGAACACTGTCAGATAGGTATTGAATTCAGCTACTGTACATCCATCAGCTATTGAAATACCAGAAATATAATATTATATATTATATAAATATTATATACATATATAATAATTATTGCTCCTCCATGAGTGAAATGAGTAGAAGGTTCTTGATTCGCCCCGACTCTCTTCTTTTAATTGTTAACAGCTCCTCAGCCGTTGCTGCTACCGGCACCCGCCTAGCTTCCATTTTCAACGACGCAAAATTCAATTCTACAATTTTAATATGTACTACTACTATGATAAAGAGTTTATTTAAAAAGTTATTTGAGAAAAAATTGAAAATGTGGAAAATTGGTCCAGATTTTAACTAATGTAATTTAGCAGTGGATGGTCCAAAAAATATGGTTTTAGTCTCATTTGCCGCGGAATTAAATGCTCAAATGCTCTACAACTTTCATTCAGACCATTTTTGAAAATGTTGATAAGTTTAGAACATACAAGCGAAAAGCCACAAAAATACCCCTTTTGGTGGTACATTTTACCCGCATCCCCTTACCAATTGTTTACATGGACGAATTTTGTCCGATTTTTGATATATTACTCAGTAGAGGTTACTGATCAAAAATCAAAAAGAAAACCTTCTGTTGCAATTATGCTCACGTTAAGTAAACCATTGATCCGTTTTCATAAAGAAAAGGAATTGCTTATATGTACTTGCAAAATATGAAGGAAATTCTTCTGTTTATATTCATATAATATCGATCAAAACCTTATACTTTTCGAGTAAAAGCAAAGGCATATCTTTTTATTCAAATAAAAGCGAATGGGTATTCATAAACTCGACCTTTTACTCTAAATAAAAATAAATAAAAACCAAATCCTTCAAAAAATCTGAGTTAGGTCAGACGCAGACTCATCTTGGTAGTTAACGGTTGTGTTGTCCGATTATCAGTAAGATGGCTGATGTTGTGTGTGAGGGATGCTAAATATTACAAGCCTTGCTTATCTATACTCTTGTTCGTGATTTTAAAGATTTACCTATACCGTTTTGAAAAGAGAAATTCACAGTGCCAAGCACAAATTTTTAGGTACGAATGAAGAAACTCAAGGAGGTGCCTTGTAAACTGCCCATAGAATGAAGGTATGTTTGGAATATCTCAGTGAAAGGTATCGGTAAAGAATTTGGTGTTAGTCAAGATATGGTATCTCGGACTGTGAATGCAGTAGTTGACAGCATTGCTGCACATACAACTGATTGGATCAAGTTTCCAGCTACCATTAGTGAAATAACGGAAGCAAATGAGTTATGACAAAGCAAGTTTAAGTTTTCGACAGCTATTAGAGTAATCGCTTATACACGTAGGTATACTTAAACCAAAACTGCATGGCGATGAGTACATTAGTCAAAAAAGTAAACCTACTCTGAATGTTCAAGCCACTTATAATGCCCACAAAAAAATTTAACTAGTGTTGACTTTACTTGGCCTGGATCCCAAACATGACTGGAGAATATGAAAAAATTCACAAACAAATTAAAATTATAGCATCTAGAATATTATTCAGCGTTCTACGCTGAGTCTACATTTTATTTTTTCGAGGATATCCTCGCAAGTATTTTACTTTTAAGCACTTTTCACTTGGGAGAATATCCTTTGTTTTTGTGAATACAGCTTATTGCCTGGACTATCTATTTTTAAAATAAAAATATTAAACTAGAAACTAAAAGAAGTGAGAATTTGACCTGAAGCACCTTATAGTTGACCGCCTCCTTGATCGGCGGTATCCCCCTTTTTCTACCTACCAAGTGTTCTTTGTAAGGTGACGAAGGGTCGCGGAGAGGGGCCTTCGTGCTTGTCTTTTGATAGAGATATTACGTTTTTAGGCCTTTTTTTCTTTTTCACTTATTTTCCTACCGCTCTCTATTAGACTATCAATGACACGAATTTAAACAAAAAATAAAATATTCAATTTAAGATGACAATTATTTGAACAAAAATATTTACATTATTTTGCCAATTTTCCTTTTTACTTGCGATTATAGGTACTAAAATGCAAGTTATGGATTCGTGCAAAAAAAATTCTAACAATCAAACATGACTCTACGATAGTAGAGAAGTGGGTCCGGAAATTCCGTCCGTCTGTCTGTCTGTCTCTTTGTCTGTTCGCGCTTCTACAGCCAGATGGGCCGGTTTGTTTCAAGCTTGGTATTTAGTAATTAATTAGGTAGTATTTCGGGGGTGTTTTCCATTTTTGCTCTAGGTCAAAAATAACGATACCTGCCATACAATTTTTAACAAAAAGTTTGATTTTCTCGAAAACGGCTCTAACGATTTTGATAAAACGTTCAGGGTGCTATTTTTTAAAAACAATACATCTTTCAGTTAGAATATTTTTTTCGAAATTTGGTCTATAACGGTACCTGTCATAGAACCGGTTTTTTTCAAATTCGATTTCATCGTAAAACATTATTCCGATTTCAATAAAATTTTGCACAGAGGAAGTCATTTATAATTCAATTAATATTGCATTTAAAAATGTTCAAAACTTTTTTTTTATTTTAGGTTTTCGAAATATTTTGAAAACAGGTTGATTAAATTTTTTTTAAATAATTTTCCCAGATGAAAACTACAAATTTCCTTATAATGAAATACTAAAAAAAATTAAAATATTTTTTTGAAAAGTTTTTTAAAAAAAAACTGGTCGAACGATTTTCAATATTTTTTTTCTTCGATAGACATTTAGTTTTGAAATTTTATTGTACTTAGTTTTTCTGAGAAAACTCTAAAACTAATTAAAAAAATGAAAGAATTTTTTTTTTTGAGTTTTTTTCAAAAACGCTTTGTTAAAAAATTAAAAATAATGAATTTTCTGATAATAACTACCAGCTGATAGATGTTGGTATACTCAAAAAAAATTGGAATATGTTTTCGAAAAGTTTTAGAAAAAACTGTTTAAACGATTTTAAGACAATGTTTCCTTAAAATTCAAAACTGTAAAAGAAATTAACTGGCTTACTTCATTTTTTCCAAAAAAAAACGTTTTAACTAGTGATTTTTAAGTGATTAACAAATTTTAAATGATTTTTTACCTGTTTTTTTTTAAATCTCAACTGTCGCACATTAGAGCACTTAACTTATACAGGCGATAAAACGTGCACAACACTTATCGTAATACCATGGTTATAATAGAATTTGACACTCCCAGTAATAACTAGGTTAAGTCCGAAATAAGTTCAGGATAAAGGCATATTTGCGTTAAAAGTTCTGTTACTGTTATATTCTGTCATCAACCGTTTATTATGGATAAATGTAATCAACAATTTAATATTTAAAACTGTCAAAGTGAAAAGGTAACTACTTATCATATGCCCCAAAAAAACCCTATGCCTTTGATTAAACTATTCACCGCGCACATGACTGGGCATAAAGTATACAATAAACTATAATTAGGTGTAAATACCTTATGAATAATTAATAGATCAATATGAAATCAGTACTTAAAAAAATCTAGTCATGATATTCAAAAAATAATCGCTTACGACACAGTTAAAAAATTTAACGGGCTTACAAACAACGTTCACTCTAAATTCTCTAGAAATATGATTGAACCTTTCGAAAAGTTTATTAAAATTGCGAATTTCTTCTACCTCTGTGTTGGTATTCAGCCCTATCAGGACTTACAACAAACCTATAGAAAAACTGTTATTCTAGCGCTAGTGTTCTATCTTACGTCAATAAACTTGAACTTCTATTGTATATTCGAATTGGTTTATATTTATATGGCCTTTTATACGGGAACACATTTTACAGAGGCAATCCAGACGGCATCTTATTTTGGTTTCGTTATTTCGTCTGATTGTAAAATGATGTCGGTTTGGTATAAAAAGAAGGTCCTTACAAATGTAATTAACGCTCTTAAAGATATCTATCCCACATCGGAAAGTCAACAGACGGATTATAAGTTGAATAAATATTTGCGTCACGTTACTTTTGTGATGTATCTTTTTGTTATGATGTATATGGTGCTCATATGGTTCTTTAATCTTTTTGCAATTTTGCAATTTGAAATCACTAAGGCCATGGGCAGTCCGATTGAGCAATTTCTGCCTTACCATGTGTACCTGCCTTGGGAATGGCGTAACACATCTTGGTATTACTTTCTTAATGTTACCCAAATATTAGCTGGGTATACAGCGGCTGCAGGGTTTATTGCATCGGATTTATTACTATGTGCAATTGTAACACAGATTTGTATGCATTTGGATTATATTTATAGAAAAATTAAAGCTTTCACGCCGAACGGAGAAAAAGATGATTTGAAATTTTTGAATGGAATGATCGTCTATCATCAAAAATTACTCAACCTCACCAATGAAGTCAATTCAGCTTTTGGCGTGTCATTGCTTTTTAATTTTGCTACTTCATCCTTTATTATCTGCTTTGTTGGAGTCCAAGTAACTTCGGGTGGATTTACTTTGGTATCACTTAAGTTCACAATTTTTCTGATTTCGTCGATGTTTCAAGTTTATCTTATTTGTTACTATGGTCAAAAGATAACTATATCAGTAAGTTGTTTTTGGTAACCACATTATATGATATTTTTTTCTTTTTTTAAGGCTGAAAATATTGCTGTTGAACTATACAATCAAACTTGGTACAATGATGCCAGCACTCCATATAAGAGAACAATGATATTTATGATGAGTAGAGCACAGAAGCCATTGCAACTGAAAGCAACTGTGGCTTTGCCCATATCTTTAAGGACATTTACAGAGGTGAAATAATAACCTATCGCATCTTACTAAATATCAATGTATGAAAAATATTTTAAACGATAGTTTAATAATTTTGAAACACAATACAAAATTTAAAGTTTTTGTACATAATTCCTAAACGTGATATTGAACAAAAACTAAGTGATTTTTCAATACCATGTTAACAAACTTCACTTGCAAAAAAAACTTTAAGAACACATTTTTTATTACAGATTGGACAACTTTCGTACAAGTTTTTTACTCTTCTTCGCACGATGTATGTTAAAAAATAAAATGACCAAATAACAGATGTATATTTTATAAATTATAATTAAATTGATGTTAAAAAATTGAAACTTCTCTCGATATTAATTTTCATTGTATTAATGAGCTCTAAGAAAATTACGTAGAGTAAGTTAAATATTATACAACTTGCATATTCTGCTGTTGGATATTGACAAAGTTTAAGTTGACTTTTCGTGAAAAAACAGGATACAAAGAAAATACTCTTACTCTTTTTTCGAGTAAACATATAGAATGCCAGTTCGTTAAAAGTTTTTTCGAAAATTGTTAGAACAATTTTGATTAAATGCAGTTAAGTAGGTATGTTTTTAATTTTTTTTTGAAAAAAAAATATATTTTAAAGATTTCGGTATGCAGTTTCTTGGAGTTTATCGAAAATTAACGGTACTTGTCATATAACCGTTATGTAAAAGCTTATTTTTCTCGAAAACGGCTCCAAGAATTTTTATAAAAAAAAATCTGTGTACTACTGTAGGTACGAATTATATTTTGCTGAAAAAAAAGATTAATATGGTGGTCTAAAAACGGTATCTCCCATAGGACCGGTTTTTTTTCTTCGACTTTTTCGAAAACTGGTGATCCGATTACCATCAAAATTGATATTCAAGAAGATGTAGGTAGCCTGAGTAATTTTGCATACATTTTTTTTCGAAAACTTTTTTTTTGTATTTTTAATATTTTTTTTTTTATTTTTTTTTTTTTTTTGAAAAATGAATATTTTGAAAACGGGTGAGTGATTTTTTTTTAATTTTGTAATGTAATAATTTAAAATTTAAAAATGTACGTTATTTTTGTGTTTAAGTTTGTATTCTTGAATTATTTTTTTTAATTTTTTAAAAAAGTTGTTAAAAAACCGTTTTATTTAAAACGGTTTTGAAAAATAAAATCACACATTTTCACATTTTTTAAAGAAATAAAATGGTTTAAATTTTTTCGCTGAAAACTATTTTACGTACTTTTTTCAATCAATCAATAGTCAGAAAAATCGAATATAATCTTTGAAGTTCCCTTAGTATTTTTCAAATTTTATTTCAAGCTGTGGCCGCACATAACAGCAAGTACGTGCGATCCAGTCGTGCAATTTATTTTATAATCTGCGCGCACTCAAGGGGTTGTTACTACCATTATCATGTGTTAACACAGTGCGAGCGTTTAGAAAAATTGGATAGAAGATGAAAGGAGGTACCGATGCGCATTGGTTTTGAACGTTTGTTAATCGTAATGGAAGTGAAAAATCGAGCCGGGTAAATCATTCCAAATTCGTGTAGTGCAGCTAAATAAAGAGTCTCTATACTTAACAGTGCTTCCGAAATTAGCCTCAAGGGTAAATTTATGACAATTCCTAGCGGTACGAGTATTACGGGGAAAACTTTTAGGGGAGGAATGCAACTGACTATTTCGCTGGAGCATTGTTTATAGAAGAAGCGATAGAATAAGGATAGATAGGAAACATTTCGACGATGTTCTAGTGAATCAAATGTTTCTGTTAAATCCTTATTCCCTATCATTATCAAAGCATTTTTCTGGATTCTATCCAGGAAACGCAAGTGAGTAACAGGGGCACCTGCCCAAATATGATAATTGTACTCAAGCTTCGGTCGAATGTACGCCTTATAAACAGTAGCCAGATCTAACGGGGAGAAGTATTTCTGGCATCGTAGCATTTTTGGCGATGTCATATATGTGTTCATTACACAGGAGTTGGTTTGTGATACACATACCTAGAATGCAAAGCTGTTCAGTTTCCTCTATGCAAGTACCACTCATAGATAGGGGTATGGGGGGTAGGTTATGCTTTAACGACAGAAGGCAGCATTGAGTTTTTGAAGCATTAAATTCCATACGATTAATATTTCCCCATTGAACAATTCTGGCTAGATCAGAATTTAATGAACTAATCATACGTTGCCGTTGAAGTTCCACATCCGAAGAACAGGGAAAGTGAATGGTTCCAGTGGACCTATTGCTACGAAAACCGTATTTCCGGTCATTTAGAAGTTTCCGTGTCTCAATATATTTTTTAACCTGATAGTTTATCAGCGTTTCCATGACCTTGGAAAGAAGGGATGCAAGTGCAATTGGTCGGTAGTTAAAGGGAGATTAAGATACGCCTTTTTTAGGTATGGGCTGGACAAATGCAGTTTTCCCTCCTCTTTGAAAGAGGCCTGTAGAATACGACAGATGGATGGTGTTGCCAGCGTGGAAGCACACCTCTTCAGAACTATAGGAGAAATACTATCCGGGCCAGCGGATTTGTGAATATCGAGATCTTTAAGAACTCTTGCAACTGAACGAGCTCGAAAAAAGATTTGTCCCAAAAAACCATTTACGTTATCGAGTACAGGAGGAGCCATATCACACTGAGGCAACGTTGAATTAGCTACAAACAATGTTGCAAATAAATCAGCTTTCGCTTGGGAGAATTTTCATTATGGACAAGCGTCGGAACCGAAGACGAAGTGGTGTTATGCATGTTTTTTTACGAAGGACCAAACATTTTTACTTCATTTAGGACATGTTAATATTTTTTGCCTTAAATTTTGTTCGTGTTAAAATTTTGTTCTTTGAGTAAGAGCATTGCAGGCCTTTCTGGCTTGTTAAATCTTCTTCCGATTTTCCTCAGAAGGGTTCGCTTTATAATATCGGAAACTTACTTCTCTAGCCTCTTTATATTTTGAGTCAAACCAAGAATTTACTTTTGGTTTGATAATTTTTAACCTATTTGGAATAAATTTTCTCGTACCAAGTAGAATAATATTTGTAATCATATCGGCACTACAATCTACGTCACTACCGAGGAAGCATAGTGACCAACTAAAGTTATTAAAGAAATTGTTTAAACCTTCCCAGTTGGCTTTCTCGTAACGCCATACAGTTCTTTTTGGGATGTTTTCTTTAACTTTTAAGATGGAGCTGAAGGTATACTTATCAGGATCAGATGTAAGAAACAAGTCCAAGGTGTATGCGGAATGACCTGCAATGTCAGGTATTCTTGTTGGTTTGTCAACAAGCTGCGTCAAGTTGTTTAGCTCTGCGAAGATCTCGGTAAACCTTCCTTCGGGTGTGGTCTGGCCAGAATAGCGAAGCCACATAGAATTATAAACATTGAAATCACCCAAAATAACGATTTCAGTGTGAGGGTATTTAGAAACAATTCTTTGAATGGTTCCAGACAGCGCATCGAATTCGTCGGAGGTCAAATTACGGTCCAGATTCGGACTTCAATATATAAAAAATCTGTGTATGATGTGTTTGTGGAGGTTGAAATTAAACCACATGAAATTAAATTCTGTGTTTAAACATTGTCCATATTGTGGAAGAAGCTGGTAAGCAACATCATTCCTGAGCCTGACGTATACGGCTAAACCGTTATAGGGAAAGAATAATGGCACTAAACTTTACCCATGTAGGATGAATTCCAAAAGGTCAGAATTTTCACCTATTTGGGTTTCACTCACAACAATTAAAACTTTAACTGGTTGGACGGCGAAGGAGAATTTGCGACATAAAACACAGGATACACACATAGCGCGTGCGTTGCCGATGGGAGGCAGATCGGAACTTTGAAATAATTTCATGAAAATCGTTTGATCGCTTTGGAAAATAGGTATTGAATCCAGCTACCCGTTCCATACACCACAGATCTCCCAAAAAATTACTGGCCTACAGGAGCGGGTTTAAGGGTCGCGTGTCAGAAAATACATTTTGCACTCAAGCTTTCACAGGCTTATGCTTCGTTATTTAGAGGCCCTAGGTGAGTGGTTCTTTCGATATGAGATAGGTATTGAATCCAACTACCCGCTATCTATATCTATCTACATATATACCCACATATACACCCGAGCTCCTCAGCCGTTGGTGCTATCGGCACCGAAGTCGCAAAAATGTCGCGGAGCGCCTCCTCACTAGCTTCCATTTTCAACGACTCAGAATTGTCTGTGATAAAGAGTTTATTTTCAAATATATTTGAGAAAAACTGACAAATGGGGAAAATTGGTCCAATTTTGACCTGATGTAGTTTGGTAGTGGGTTGTCCAAGAAAATAAAAAAATAAAAATTTGGTTTAAGTGTAATTTGACGCCGAATTGAATGCTCTACAACTCTTCCTCTCTCCTCCCTCTTTATCAAAGCCCTTGTCGAGGGGGAAAGTTATTTTTTTTTTTACTTTTTAATTGCTTTTTAATTGCTTTTATGAAATATGACGCGTGCCGTGGGTTTGTTGGTGGTAGCTATGCATGTGATTCATTTTATCAGTGTGTGTGTTATGGGAGGGGTAAAGTGTTTTGATTTGATACGAAAAATAACAATTGAAATAAGTCAGGGTTAGATGGTGAGAATTTAAATTATTCTTAATGTTTTATGTGGTATGTGAGATGATATAGATTTTTGTATACATACGATACTTCCGCACAAGCTGCTGAAGGCAAGAAAGTACTGATATTGAACTAATTTGTTTATGATCGTCGCATTATCTTTGAAGAATATCAATATCTCTTTTCATTAAATGTAAAGTCAAGGTTTTGTTTATCTTTGAGTGAATTTTGTTGGGGCGCACAATTGGGAATTGTTTGAAATTTGTTTGTCGGCACGTGATGCGTGGGGCAATTAAATGAAATAAGAATTCAAAGCGGTTGCAGTTTGAAACTTCAAAATAGTTGGAAGGTTAATTTAGAATGATGAAAGATGATATCAAAACAAAAAAAAATATGTTGATGAGATATGAGGAAGAGTTTTTTTTATCAGAACAAAAAAAAATAGAACATTAGTAGAAGAGATAAGTGGATGGGATCTTTTCAGCAGAGCAATTATGTGTGTGTTTGTATACGCAATGTCATTGAGAAAATCATGCAGAAAAAATATTTTTTTATTTATTTTCTTTTGAAATAGGTATCCGTACCAATAAGCCAATAATTTTTTTAATGTAGGTAGTTGATAAGAAATGATTTTTATTTAATGGTATGCATGGTATAAGGTTGTGCCGCTTGCCGTCGGATTGTTTTGTATATATTTAGTGTGGGATATTATTTTTGAAATAAATTTTTTTTTCATGGGACCAGTTGATAAGAAGTGTTTTTATTTAATGTGATAGTTGGGTTTTAGGCAATGGTATTGAGTCAAAAGTTATATGATGATGATGATGATGATGATGAGAATTTTTATCATTTCGTTTGTTAACCTACTCGAATGGAAAAACTTTAAACACCACCAGTTTATCAGAAACGGACACATCTTCAGTTCAAAATAATATTTCAAAATAACATTGGTTTTTTTTTTATTTTGTATGATGAATTAGTTGATGAGAAGATATCCAAATGTTGTGTTCAGAGGGAAAACCAAGCCACTTAACAAATATTTTCTCTTTTCTCTTTTGAAGCACTTTTTCAACGTGATAAGTATCAGGAAACTTCGTTTTTTTGTAGTTCAAGCTCATAGAAACCTCTTTTGATGGGGTGACCTTCGAAACGTTTAAAGAGATACGTAACAGGGTGTGTACGTTGTACTTTCGATATTTTAAACATTTCTGTTGTCCAATTTGGTGTATATCCTTTTTCAAATACATGTTTATATTTACTTATTCCGACGAAATCTTCAACTTTGAACTTAGAAACAATATGAGCTTTGATATGATTACAAAACGTAGAGAGTAATTGTTTTTCATTTGACTTTTTCAATACACTTCAGAGGATTTCATTTTTATTGTAGGATGTGTTCAATTTTTGTACGTTTTAGTTAGTGTTCTTATCATATCAATCCAACGATGTTTGCACTGAATTCCTTCCACATGAATGTTTTTAATGTATGATTAAATCGTTCAACAATCGAAGCTTTGAGAACACTAAACGTAGCGTAATGATTGATATGATATTGCTTCATAAGATTTTGAAATTTTGTATTTAAAAATTCTTTCCCATCATCTGTTTGTAGATTTTTCGGGATACGTCCTTCTCTAAGTATATTTGTCATAGCTTCAGTAACAAAAGTAGCTGATTCCTTTAATAGGAAAGGCAAACTTAGAAAACGAATCGATTATCGTAAGAAGATATCGCTAGTTTTCATTCTCAGATGAATAGACTCCAATTTCAACCAGATCAGCCTGCGATAAATCATCTAATCCTTTGATAATGACGCGTCTTTTCTTTAAATTTCTTCTAGCAGGCTTGTGAAGTTCATTGACTACATCCTTTTTTCTCATCTTTTTAACGAATGAATAAAAACGATAAGTATTTTATCTGTTTATCAGTTTATTCATTTAATTAAAGTCATATTGTTTGTTTCCTTTTATAAATCAATTCAATCAAAACACATGAACATGTATCAGGGCCATCCTGACACTAATTTGAAGACCATGGGCAATTGTTGAAATGACATCCATGAGTAGATATATTGGAAGATATATTATCAACATTTCTCAGGAAGTTTATGGATCTCATAATCTCCTCTTGATGTTCTTCTAGTATAATATGTTGATACTTTTCATAGATCTTTAAATTGATGAAGTTCTAAAAGCAATTGAAAAGGATACAAATTACATTACGTTTTTTGAAATATGGGAATGTGATGTAATCAAATATAATCCAAATACTAATTCTGAAGGTCTTTTCACTTCAGTGATGAATAAATTCCTAAAAATAAAACAAGAGGCATCAGGATGGCCAAGTACATGTACATCTCCACAGGAAAAGGAGAAATATATAACTGACTTCCTTCATAGAGAAAACATAAAATTTGATAAATCAGAAATATGTAACATTGCAGGAAAAAGGAAAAAGATCATTAGCTAAACTGATTTTGAATTCTTTTTTGGGGAAAATTTAGACAACGTGAAAATCAGCAAAAAACTTGTATTATAAATAATCCTTCAGATTTGTTTCTACTGCTAACACATCCATGCATACTTCCATAGGTGTCGCATATACTACCAATTAATGAGCAAAACATAGTGATTAGTTATGAAACGAAAGAAGAAGCAGCTGAGTGTCTATCTACAGTTAATGTTTGTATTGCAGCCTATACCACAACCCTGGCTCGTCTAAAACTATATGATTACTTAGAAAAATTCTCTACTATGGCACCGATTCGGTTATCTACATATGTTAGTCGCCAAGGAGAGTTCGAACCGCATACTGGAGAATTTATTGGTGATATGACAGATCAACTTGAAAACTATGGTGGAGGAAGCTTTATAACGGAATTTGTAAGTGGTGGTCCTAAAAACTATGCCTATAAAGTCTTTAGCACAAGGGACAGTGATTAACATATTGTCTGTAAAGTTAAAGGTATCTTTCTCAATTATAAAGCATCACAACATGCATGTAAATTTCGATTCTATCAAAGAAGCTTCTTCGGTATGTGATGACGACGAAAGAATAATCATAAGATCTAATAATAATCAACGAACAAAAGAACATCAAGTCGTTACTATGGCAGAGGTTAAAACATACAAGCCTAAAGCAGAAAAACGTCGATTTCTAGAAGACCACAGTTCCTTACCATAAATAAATAAATTTATTGGCGCGACAGCTCCTTAAGGAGCCAAGGCCTAGTGACTTATACTCTCAACCATTCCTGTGTGTGTGTTGTTAATCTGCAAGAATGGAAGGGACCTACAGTTTACCGCCGAGTCCGAACGGCTACATGAGATGCACTTTTTCGAGACAAATTTTACTCTTGGAGGTTTTGTCAGTTTCCTCGCAAGAGGCAGTACCCCAGAAAAAAAGGTGGCTATGAGCTGGATTTGAACCCAGGTTCTTTCGCTTAGCAGTCCGACACACTAACCACTAAGCCACGGGGCACTACAGTTCCTTACCATATGGTTTTAAAAGATAATTTCCTCATTCTCCCCATTTAATAAAAAAAAATTGAAAAAGTGTATATATATATTTTTTTTTTTTGAGATATTTTACAATTTCTTGTGTAGCTTTACTTATAAATCTGCTCAAGAGATATACATTTTGAAGCGCACAGCATTTTCCATTATGTGTTCATTTAACCAAAACATCAGTGTAAATTCTCTTTAGTTCTTTTAAATTGAGGCAGCTGTAGTTATCTTCAATATAAATGACTTCTACGCTTACATTATTTAGTAATTCTTTTATCCATTGAGTTTTTTCTATACCACGTAAACAACAGCATTTTGAATTTTTTTTCGAAGAAATGTGATGTGATGATTTTGATATAATCATTGAGCTTGTCTTCTAACTGAAGTTGAAAGTTTATTAGACTTAAAGGGTGGAGTAAGAATAAAATGATGATGTTGAATCTGGGGTTGCAGTTGATCCCTATCGAAATGTATGATCTCATCACTCGTAACTTTACTTTTCAAAGTATTATTATTAGCTTCTATATTCACAGTTGAGGTGGAATTAATCATTAACAATTTCGCAAAAATATATGATGCAATGTCGTCGATTTCATATGAGCCCACAGGAATCTCAATTATACGATCCCCTATATGAAACAAATTGGTTTGCTCATCTACATTGAGTATAGAATTGTATGTTTGAAAATCGATCAACCCACAAACATAATCACGATCTAGGTTTAAAGGTGGAAAATACTCTGATGTTAGATGAGAAGAATTTCCACTAAGTGTAAGTTTTTTTTTTTTTTTTTTTTTTTTTATAATTAACGCGCGCACAAGGGATTATGTGTTTCCCTTTTAATGTAGAACACACTGCGCGGGCATTACGAAGATAGGGAGGGGAGAGATAGGAGGTGCCGATTAACATTGGTTTTGAATGTTTGCAGATCAAAATGGCAAGGGAAAATCCCGCCGGGTAAACTATTCCAGATTCGTGTCGTTCGGCTAAAAAAAGAATCCCTATATTTCACGGTACGTCCGAAATTAGGCTCAAGGGTGAACTGATGAGCATTCCTTGCGAGACGAGTATTACGGGAGAAACTTTTAAGGGGAGGAATGCAACTGGCTACTTCGAGTGAACATTTTTTGTAAAAGAAACGATAAAATAAGGAAAGACATGAAACATTGCGTCGGTGTTCGAGTGGGGCAATTGTTTCAGCGGCAGTTCTATTACCTATCAATCTTAACGCTCGATTTTGTATTCTATCAAGCAGGTGAAGCGATGTTTGCGAAGCACCTGCCCAGAGGTGAGAGTTATACTCGAGTTTAGGGCGTATAAACGCTTTATAAATTGTAGCCAGATCAGATGGGGAAAAGTACTTCTTACACCGATACAGAAAACCTAAGCACTTTGCAGCATTCTTAGCGATCTCAAATATATGGTCGTTCCAACGGAGGTCGTCGTTGACACACATACCGAGTACTGAGAGCTTTTCGGTTTCTTCGATGTAAGTGCCATTCATGGACAATGGCATTGGGGGAATGTTTAACTTTAACGACAGAAGACAGCATTGAGTTTTCGAAGCATTAAACTCCACACGATTTCTATTACCCCATTTGACAATGCTGTATAAATCGGAGTTTAATGAGCTTGACATACGGCACCGTTGCAATTGTACGTCCGAAGGCGAAGGACGTGAATTATCGAACGAATATGAAAAGCTGAGGGTAGAGTCGTCAGCAAAACAGTTAAGTGGATTAGAAGTAACAGACAGAAGATCATTTATAAAAATGAGGAAAAGAGTCGGAGACAGAACAGAGCCCTGGGGTACACCAGCATTTATTTTATGGGAATCAGACTTGAATCCGTCCAATACAACTTGTATTGTACGGTCCAGAAGATAGCTTCTAATCCAACGAACAAGAGTATTATCGATCCCAAAAGCACGCATTTTCGATAAGAGAGCTTCATGCCAAACTCTATCAAATGCCTTGGAGATATCAAGAGCAATAATCTTACTTTCACCAAAGCGATGTAAAGATTTGTTCCACTGTTCGGTGAGATATGCCATCAGATCACCAGTGGAACGGTTGCTGCGGAAGCCATACTGACGGTCATGGAGAAGCTTACGATCTTCGAGATATTCCTTAAGCTGACGGTTAATCAGTGTTTCCATGACCTTAGAAAGAAGGGATGTCAGTGCTATGGGTCGGTAGGAGGAGGGGGAGGATGGGTCACCTTTCTTAGGGACAGGCTGGACAAATGCTGTTTTCCATCTTCTAGGAAAGATTCCAGAAGAGTAGGAGCGATGGAAAAGCTTACGCAGTGGCTTTGCCAGTGTGGAAGAACACCTCTTCAGAAGAATCGGGGGTATACCATCCGGGCCAGCGGATTTGTGTATATCGAGATCTTTGAGAACCCTTGCTACTGTACGAGTGCGGAAAAAAATGTGTCCCATGGAAAAATTTACATTCTCAAGTACAGGAGGGGCAACGTTGTTTTGAGGCAGCGTGGAGCTGGCAGCGAAATGGGCGGCGAGCAAGTTTGCCTTCTCTGAAGAGTAAACAATTGGTTTGTTATTGTCGATGAGCGTTGGAACCGAAGATGTCGAGGAGTTTTTTATATTTTTTACGAATGACCAAAAATTTTTACTGCCTTTGGGACACTGCAGAATTTTTTGCCGTAATTTTTGGTCATGCAAAAATTTGGTTCTTTCTATAACGGAGTTGCATGAGTTCCTTGCTTGTTTGTGCTTTTTCCGATTTTCCTCTGTAGGGTTGGCTTTGTAAGATCGGAAACTTACTTCTTTGAGCCTGATAGCTTCTTTACACTCAGAATTAAACCAAGACTTTTCTTTAGGTTTGATGCTTTTTACTCTGTTAGGAATAAAAGCACGCATCCCTAGAAGAATCACATTTGTGATCATTTCAGCACTGGCATCAATGTCACTATCGAGGAAGCATAGTGACCAGTTAAAGTTTCGGAAAAAGAAATTCAGGCCGTCCCAGTTGGCTTTCTCGTATTGCCAAACGGTCCTGGTGGGAAGTTTTTCTTTAACTGGATGGGTGGGGGATGAGAAATTAGCTGAAATGATACAATGGTCTGAAGTGCCAAAAGGAGAAGTTACACTAATGGTATATTTATCAGGGTGAGAAGTAAGAAACAAGTCAAGAGTATGGGCTGCTTGCCCAGCAACATCCGGTATACGCGTTGGCACATCGATCAATTGGGTAAGGTGATGTAACCCGGCAAAGAGCTCGACATACCTTCCTTCGGGTGTTGTCTGACCAGAATAGCGGAGCCAGTTGGAATTGTGTACATTGAAATCGCCCGCAATAACGATTTCAGTGCGAGGACAAAGGGAAACAATTTTCGAGATGGAATCAGACAGTGCATCAAACTCGTTACAAGTCGAATTACTGTCAAGATTTGGACTCCTGTAAATAAAACAATAATGAATGACATGCTTGCGGACAGTGAATTTGAGCCATAAGAAGTTAAAGTCCGTGTTGGAACATTGCCCATATTGGGGAAGGCTCTGGCAAGCAATATCATTCCTAACATAGACCACGAGACCATGATGAGAAAAGAGTAATGGCACCAAGCTATACCCATGTAGAGCAAATTCTGATAAATCAGTATTTGCTCCAACCTGAGTTTCACTTAATGCCAAAACAGCTGGCCTGTGTTGAACAGTGTAGACGTACACGTGAAAGAAATTCTTTCTTAAACCACGAACATTTGAATACACGACACAAAAATCACTTACCATTTAAAAATACTTACATACAAAACACAACTCTGATTAAGTCGAACTGCGCAGTGAAAATCAAAATTAACTTCTGTAATAATCAAACTGTCTTAGGTGTTATGCCCATAAGACAGCCTGTTTACAAAAAATCAATCCAAACATTCAGCACAATAAGACAAATTCAGATGCCCTTATCTATTTACCGCAAGCATTGTATGGTCATACGATGCCTACAGTAGATAAGAAAGAGGCAGTTAAGCACAAAGGTCTTGGGACAGAATAGAGGATAATTTGTTATGCGAATGCGTTTTATTTATTTTTTTTTTCTTCTTCAGCGCGAGTGGGCATCTTTTTCATTCATCCTACGACGCGAGTGAACACTATTATTTTTTTTTTACAGCACACGCGAGGGGTTTTTTTCTAATTTCTCAACGAGCGTGTATTATTTTTTTTTTCCTTAAAGCACTCGCGATAACAACGCGCAACAATTATTTGTTTGGACTTCGTTTAACTAATTGTGCGCGCACCTCGACATCCGTCTTCAACGAGCTTAGGATCGACACTGTGTAAGTGTCAACGTCATGACGATAAAAAAGATAATGAAAGTGTTGTTGTATAGAGACTTTACTTATTCCAAATAACAATCATATAAGAATCTTAAACATAAATGCCCACAATTTATTCAATGAATCATAGTCCTGATACTTTTGATAATTATAATAAATTTTTTCACCAAGATAATTAATTACTTCAAGTGGAGGTTAAAGATTTCCAAAACTATCAAAATATTCAATTTTAGTGCCTCTCTTATAATACGCTATCCAGTGTGTTCCTGGACCATTTGAGGAATCAAGATTGATTATTCCACATTCGTTTCTCAAGAGTTTACCTGTTGGCTATTCCTGCGGCTCCTCAAGATAAAGCTCCAAGTGCTGATAGCCCGGCAAAAAGAGGAACAATAAACGTTTAGCTTTCATAAGATTAGTAGCATCCTTCGATATGACTCTTTTCCAGGCTTTTTCGGATAAAATCTTATCTGCTATATGACGGTCAGAAGTATTTTTAAAATTTGAATAAGAAATATCGTGTTGTTTGCACGCTTGATCAAGTAATTTAATTCCAGGATCTTCTCTGGGTAATCGTTCTTGGAGTTTTGTTCCAGGTCCACAGTATTGATATCCAGGTAGATATTTCAAGAGGTATTTTAATGATTACTGTGTTTAGTAAACAATCACCCCTGATGATAATTGATCGACTAAGGGAATTATTGGAAAAATCTATCATTTTATATGATCACTATATGATGATTATGATGATTTTTAAATATAACCTTCACATATATAGGAATGTACTTAGTTTTTATCAAAATGCGATTCATTAAACGATATCTTTTTTCCAATAAAAAATATGGACTTGGTTCAAAATATTGAAGGAAAACAGAAAAACATGGTGAGGTATTTCCGAATAGTATAAGAGGTTCTTCAAATTGTGGCAAAACAAATGTTATGATGAGCTTAATACAACAACCAAATTAATTAAAATTTGAAAATATTTACATTTATTCAAAGTCACTGCATCAGCCAAAGTATGAGTTTTTGCGACGAGCCATAAAACCTTTACATTTTCAAATAATTGTGACGTCATACCACCTAAAGAAGCCAAACCAAATTCTGTATTTATCTTTCATGTGAAAAGCAAGACGCTATTCGAAACTATTTTAGTATGGGTCGTAATCACCTATCGATAGCTTTTACCTGTCTCAAACATGCACAAGAATCCCCAAACATTTAATACGAGACAATGCAAATGTCTTTAAACAAGATGATATGAACCTTAAGCACACTTACAATGTTCATATCAATTATGATATGACGTTTCAAATATTTCAAAAGGTATGTGCCGAATGTTGGAACACTTCATGTGAATTGGCATCACTTGCACTTCTGACATTTTGGTTTCAGCGCTGTCATTAAATTCTTATTAGGTTAGTTCAGAAAAAGAAGTTCTCAATAAATTCTTTCCGTCACTTTGACGGATCCTATAAATGGGATCTGTAAACTAGGGATCTAAACATGAATGAAAGAGTAAACAATTTAGACAATTGGGGGTTTTCGCTCAATTTCATTATTATCGATTCGGAAAGCAAAGTTGAAACTCTCATAGCTAATTTTATTCATATTTTAAAGAATTGCTTTCAACAAAAGTGTCAGAGACATTAGAGGCCTACATTTTCTGAACACACTTACTGGTTCAGTAATTTTGTTTATTGTTTGCTATACCTACTTATTGCTTTCGAAGTTTTTACAGTGAAAAAATGTAAGTACATTTAAAAAGACTTAATTTTTTTTTATTTTTTAAGGTCTCATCCCACCAAAGAACAAATTTCAATGCTTTCTGGGTTAATAGAAAAACATCCCGAGCTTGCTCGATCTTACAATGCCCTTTCAAGTGGTGGACGGGCTACCCAAAGGCAGCAATTCGATTAAGAAAACCGGAGGTGGTCCATTCAATTTGAAGATTTTAGACGAAACCGAGGAAGCCATAATTGCTGCTTGCGGGATGGAAGCATCCGTAAGTGGTGTTTTAGAGGGTGTTTCTTTTGGCAGCAGTGCAATAGGTATGTACTTTATAAGATGCAGAATCTTTCTTTTTTTTATTAATTTTTGTATTTTGTCCATCAAAAACAGAAAACAACGAACAACAGGAGGTTGAAAACATAGAACAGCTGCTGAATGACCTCACTAAGACACCACCACCAGTGGAAGAGAATTTGCAAGTAATATCAAACTTTTCTTCGACCACATCAAGAGCCCAAAGGAAAGCCAAAGTTGTTGACGACAACTTGAAAAAACAATTGGAGCTCCAGAAACATTTTTTTAAAAACCAAACTGAAAGTTCGAATAAGGCTATCGAAACCTTAAAGGAGATCAGAGATACAATAAGAAATTTAACCGAAGCACGTCAACAATAAATAGAAGCTTCAGCCACTTTAAAAAAGAGGAGCTTCAAATAAGAAGAATGCAGTTGGAGGTAGCAAAATTGGCCAAACAGCTTAAATCTTTGGAGCTGCAATCCAAATCCAAACAATAACAAATTATTAGACTGCATGCGAAAATATCAAACAAGCTTTAGGAAAGCATTAATTTTTAAGTTGTTTATCGAATTTTGTGATTTAGTTTTTATGTTTTTTTACGTTTTATTGTTATGTTGTTTTAAAAAGATTAAAAAAGCTTTAGAAAAGCAATAATTTAAATGAAATCTTGTGTTATTGTTTTATTTTTGAATTAAATTGCATATAAATCGTCTCTTATTCTGTCGCGGATCCTCTTTGCTTCTATCCCAGCAGCAGAATTATCCACGAATACGAACTCTTGCGCATGGTTTTGCGAAATATTAAATTCTGCTTCTGGTTCCGGATGAGGAACATTGCGTACGCAGCATATGTTGTGCAATGCAGAACATACGTTGATGATCTCAACAACTCTTTGTGGACTGTATCTACACTTCCTTTCTTCCATGATAATACGCCAATGAGCTACAAAAAGCAAATTCCTTATGATTAAACTATTTACATAAAACATAATGTGTATACAAACTTTTCATACGACCGATGCTTCGTTCTACTATGCTTCTGGCCTGTGAATGAACAAAGTTGTAGTGTAATTCAGGGGAATGTTCATTGGCGTTCCTGTAAGGTGTCATTAGAAAAGGCTCCAGTGGATAGCCGCTATCACCTTGAAGAAGAAGTTACAGTACGATTGTTAAAATATAAGGTATATTAAATTTTACCAAGAAGCCATGCTGATCTACTATCTGCCAAATAATTTTGTTCCAAGTCCCGTCTTTCGTCACTTTGGCGCCAAACAAAGTTGTCGTGACCGCTTCCACCATATCTTGCATTCACAGCCATAATTTTAGCATTTTCATCGCATATCTAGAATACTTTAATAATAATCTAGCAAAACGTTATTTAATAGTAAACTTACAAACATTGCATTTAAACTATGCCTTCCTTTCCGATGAAAAAACATATTTTCATTTTCCGTTGGCCGAAGAATCATAACATGTCTTCCATCAATGCAACCTATAACTGCAAAATGAAAAAGGAAATTAGTCTAACTATAATGTTTAAACAGTCACGAAACAATTACCTCCAGGAATTTTGTACTTTTCATAAAAGTATTCTTTTGTTGATTCCTTCTGCTCAAATTTGATCATCATTGGACATAGAACTGACTGCATTTTTTTAAGAACTTTGGCTGTGATTACAGCGACGGTACTTTGACCCATCGCTGCAGTCCAATCAGCTCCAACTTGTCTTTGTTATCCGCCTCCACCAAGAAGATTTAACGTTGCAGCCAGTTGAAGAATAGGTGGAATACGTGTTGACCTTGTTCCGGTTTGTAGATCGAGCAATCGCAAGACATACAAAAATGCTTCTTTCGTTAGGCGGAAAGTCTTTAAAATCTTAAATATGTAATAATTATTGTTAGGGATTATCAAAAATATTTCATAAATAGGTGTTTACATTGGGTTGGGCAGTTCCAGAATGTTTGTTTTTATCCTTAGATTTGTTCTGAGAAGTCGAACATAAGTATAATCATTTTCCTCATTTCTTTCTCTGTTCTCATAGTAGAAGAGTTCCATTGACGTAAACATTGCACTTCACTTATTTTTTTTTATTTTAATATATTATTATTTGTAAATATTCAACACTTAAGCAAGTTTTTCAATTTTAACTTCTATTTTCTCTGAAATCGTCGCGTCAATCTACTTCTCAAAATACAACGATGTATGAATTTGACACCTAAATAGCTGTCACTTGATATTCGTCGCAAAAAAGCGATGGTCAACTTGATTATCACCTTACGTAGAGCAAAATTTGCGATTTTGATAATCAACTATCACCTTACATAATTCCACCCCTGGTGATGGATTTGACAAAACGGAAAATGGTGATTATAATCATTGTATATGAACTTCTATAGTACTATCATGGTGACATGTGGACCGTGGCGTTCCTAGCGGCTCTAGGTAAAATTAACTTGGTAAATTGAAAGAGGCGAACAAAGAGAATTCTAATAGCGAGTTTCATTGAAGAAAAGATTTGCTCTTTCTGTCAAAAGATTTGATCTTTTTCAGTTTTGAGAGTTTCATTGCAAGAAAAAGAGCAAATCTAGATCATCTCTGATGGGGTGGCAGATCTGATCTGAATGCACATATACATGTAAATAGTCTTCGGTCAAACGTCAAATGGAAAATGTTTTGTTATTTGTTGTTTGTTGTAAACTTTTGCCAGCCTATGTTCAGCAATAAAATTAACAAATATTCGTAAAAGGAACAAAACAGTAATAAAAAATGTTTGTGAAGTCAGAAAATACCAAAATGGGATTTTGAGTGAATCAACAACTGTGCATAGCCACTCTTGCGTTCCGTCAAAATACTGTGTGTGCTCGTCAGATAATCCTCAATACTACGATTAAATCGTGAAACAAGTTTCATTGAAAAGACCAAATCTGAATTTTGAGATCAAATCTTTAAAATTTGAATGAAACTCGCTATAAGAGAAACTCTGTGAACATGTACTTTACTCTTTGCAGTTTGCAGTTTACATATATACAATGATGCGAGTATAGTTTTTTTTGCACAACTGGATTGCTTCACACAAGCAGGGTGACGAGTTGGCTAGTTTAAAAAAAGGAATGACAAAAAAGAAGAAAACGACTTTTGTAAATGAATGGTGTCTGGGGGGTGGGTATATGTTTAAGCAGGTTGATAAATTTATTTTGAGTTTTATACTTTTTCATATAAAACTTTCGAGGGTAGGTACATATTTAGGTATGTACCTACATGCATACCTACATAATGTGTGTATTTACGTAGGTATACTTGTTATATTATCTTTGATAAAATGTTCAGCTAAATTCAGGTCGATCGGTTGGTCATCGGTGTGGTAGATGGTGAGAGCGAGGGTGAGGGAGATACTAACAAGGAACACTTAAAAAGCACATGTGTATGTGTATTGTGTATATCCTGTTCTCGGTGACGGTGAACAACGAAGAGGATCGACAATGATTTTATTTTTTGAATTTTCATTTCATTGGCTTCGTTATCGTTGATGTTGAATTTTATGCAAAAGTAGCTTTGCGATTATAGGGACTATAAGTCAAGTTTAGGATTCGTGAACATAAAAAAATTGTGATAATTATCAAACATTACATTACAATGATAGAGAAACATATTTGAGTTACTGGCAAAATTCTGTACGTCTGTCTGTAGGTCTATCTATACGGATGTATTTTGGACTATAGCCTAAACCGATGAGCCAATCGTCTTCAAATTTAGAACTTAAGGTTATTTTGACATTTTACACAGGAGTTTTTTCAATTTTTACTTGTGATTATAGGGACTATAAGGCAAGTTTAGAATTTGTGAATATAAGAATATAAAAAAAAAATTAGATAACAATGAAACATGACATTACGATCATAGAATAGAGAGGTCTATCGACAAAAAATGTCTCTGTCTGTCAGTAGGTATGTATAACGAGCTGCAGCCTAAATGGCTTAAGCGATTATCTTTAAACTTGGTGTGTGTGATTATTTTGGCATTCCCCAGAGGGGACATTGAAATTTAAATTGTAGGCCTAAAAGTAAAGGAAGTGCCATATGACCGTTGAGTTGAGTTGTTTTCTTCATTGAAATTTTTGCATTCAGTAGATATAATCGAGTATTTTTTTTATTTGTTAGTTGTTTTTGCATGTTTATGTGTTTATCATAGGCGTCCTTATTATTTATTCTGTATGCTGTATGCTGTTACGATCATGAAATACTTTAAAATAAATAACGATAAATAAATAATAATACAAATAACGAAGTTTGCTTTCATTAGACTAGTGGCAAAATTTGGGGGAAAATATTAAACAAATAATTATAGATTCGTTTTCAAAATATTCAAAAAACAAAATAAGTTTTTTAAAATATTATTAAAAATTAAAAAAAAATGTTTTTGAAAATTTTAATAAGCAATATTATTTAAATCACAAAACACTACAACTTTTGAAAATGTTATCAAAATCCGTCAATTAGTTAACGCGAAAGTCTAATTTCAAAAAACCGGTCATATAGGAGGTACCGTTATAAAACTTTTTCTTAAAATCCATTAAAAGTTAAAGATAGATTTTGCATATTAAACATCATTCTGAAAGTTTTATCAAAATCGTAGGAGCCGTTTTCGAGAAAAATAAGTTTTTCATTAAAAGTTATATGGCAGGTGCCGTTGGTTTTGGAGCTAGAATGCCAATTCCAACGGCCCAACCGTTAAGGCTGTAGATATCGATACGGACATACAGACAGACAGACGGACGGAATTTCCGGACCCACTTTTTTTAACTTCTCTATCATCGTAATGTCATGTTTGATTGTTAGAATTTTTTTTAATGAATGCATAACTTGCCTTATAGTCCCTATAAATCGCAAGTAAAAAACTATTCGATTACTACTGAATGCAAAAATTTCAATCGAGAAAACGAAAGCTTACACCTGCCCCTAAATAAACAAATTAGCACACAGAAGCAAGTACGTGCGACCCAGTCGTGTATATTTATTTTTTTCTGAAATTCTTTATTTAAAAAATAATATGATTGAACAGACTTTTGGCCTTAAAAAAGGTATAGCACATTATTTTAAATGTTGCCGTTATTTTTAAATATACCTAAATAAATATATTTTAGTGTAAGATTACTTAGGCTACTTACATTTTCCTGAATATCAATTTTGGTTGTAATCGGTTACCTAACCAGTTCTCAGAAAAGTCGATGCCAAAAAAAAACTTCTATGAGTGGCACCAGTTTTAGCCAACCGTCATATTTTTTTTTAACCATAATTGAATGCACATTGATTTTTTTACATACAAAATTCTTGGAGCTGTTTTTGACAAAAATAAGCTTTTACTTGACGATTATATCGCAAGTATCAGCTAAAACAGAAATTAAAAAAATCCTATGTCGAATGTCAAAATAAACTTATATTCCAAATTTAAAGACAACTGGCCAAACCGTTTAGTAGACGGACAGAATTTTGCCAGTGACTCAAATATGTTTCTCTATCATCGTAATGTTATAGGTATTTGAATGTTATCTCAAATTTTTTTTTCTGCACGAATGCATAACTTGTACTTAGTACCAACCTATAATAATTGCAAGTAAAAATTAAACAATTAGGTATTACAAATGTAAAAAACCCGTGGTATTTTTAGCAATTCTATAGAAGATTAGTACAAAGAAATATTTTGGTTTAACTATAAATTTCTTTCCCGCGAGCTAAGCTGGGTAGGTCAACTAGTACCTATTATATAAACCTCAAACAAACAAAAGATCTTTGTTACTATAAATCAATAATATATAATCAATCAATAATAATAAAATCAATTTACAAACAATTTTTGATTGAATTTCTGCACATAGTTCATTCGGATAGATACCTACATAATACATATGTATGTACTTATATGTATATGTAGGTACCTTTCTGAATGGAAAGTAAAATTCAAAACAAAAATCCATCCACTGCAAGGACGTTTGTATCTTTGTGTAAATACAGCAAGAAGTAAGTTTGTATTTAAATTTGAAGAATGAATGTGTACATTGTTTGAAGACGACAACCTTCATAATAGTAAAAAAAAATTGAAAATCCTAAAGAATTCGAATCAAAAGTCTGGTCAATGGTGTATAGGTATATGTACAAATATGACAAATATGTATGTAGGTAGTGCTCGTACAAAACTTGAAAATCCTAAAAAACTCAAATCAAAAGTCCGGTCAATGACGTACGCATGTATAAATACTTAGTAAGAACCAGTTCTCAGATTACATAGTCCATATAAAAAAACGTAAGCAATGAAAAAGTTGGATCGTGTATAAATCCTTACAAAAAACTATTCGCCTCAGCTAAGCGAAACCATTGTATATAAACTTCAAAACTGCTAGCAGTTTATATACATATACATATACAATGAACAAAACAAGATACTGAATTATTTCATGTTCTCCTTCTGTTTTTTCTTGCCTCACATCGCACATGCGCAGGAAACTAAGCACAAAGCATGACACTAAAAACCATGCTCTTAATTCTCTCTCACTCAAATAAAATGTCCCTACACTAGCACTCCAAGCGGCTCTAGGTAAAAAGATTTTTTCTCGTCTCATGATAGTACTATAGGCAATGTATATACAATGGATTTGGCTAGGAAAGGAAACGATAGGTTAGGAAATGGATAAGATAGGATAACGAAATGATGTGAAACGCCATCTAGATTAGGATACAGGATTGAAAGGAGAAGGAATTTGAATTTTGAATTCATAGGACGGGCAGGAAACAGGAAAGATGGCGGTTGGGAAAGGAAACCGTTCAGGTTTTTGGTTGCTTAGTATGATCATTGTATATACATTTTCTATAGTACTCTCATGGTGGTCATTTTTCGTCTGGCCATCTTCCTGGTTGATTCAGAACTAACTCTAAATAGTGGAGACGAGAACCTTTACCTATGTTTTACCAGTATTTAATAAACTTTTGTTGTCTGTACTTATTCTATATTCACACAAATTGGCAATTTCAGCACGCCTCATTGCGACTTGATTCAGAACTAAAAAATGATGCTCCATGATAGTACTATATGCAGTGTATATACAAAGGTATGATACAAAATAAAAAAATTAGAACGAAACTGGTGCTGGAAAGGGAAAGGAAGCTGAAAACGGAAGGTAGGATCAGGGATCAAATAGATTAAAAAAAGGAAAATATTCACAAAATTGATAATAGAAAAAAACAAGGCTGGAGAAGATCGACCTAAGTAGAAAGCAAGCAAACCTAAGGTGGAAATGGAAAACCTGAACAAGGGAAAAGATAGGGACCTCTGCCATTGGACCTGCACGCTTGCGAGGGACGGCTCAGCTCGTCGGAATGGGGGAGGATCTTGTCCCAACAACAGAAGGAGGACCTGACAACCAAAACAAAAATCGTGCCAAATCGAAACAAAATAACCTTCACCACAATAAAACATTAAAACCACCACCGAACGAAACCTACCACACTTTGTTCCTGCAGATGTTGGCAGAAATGCCATACCCCGACGACCATGAGTCCGTACCGGGATGTATCGGACTCTCTGAGGGAGTTCAGCCACACTAATGGTTTATGGTTAGTTTGCACTTTAAAAGTGGGGCCAAATAAATATGGCCGGAAATATTTTGTTGCCCATACAATACAGAGCAGTTCCTTTTCAATGGTGCTATAGTTCATTTCGTGACGATTAAGAGTCCAAAGCCAGTAACTCCTCAAAATGATTTTATTTATTTGATTTTTTGAGGGAATTTTATTTGTTTTATAATTTCAATTTTTTGATTGACCCCATCTTTAGAAATAACATGACCTAAATATTCTTTTAAGTATTTTATTGTGGGAATCTATATGCTCTTCGAGAGAGGTCGAATAAATGACTATATCGTCAAGATAAACTACGCATATTTTGTTTATTAAGTCAAACAGGACCTCGTTCATCATCCTTTGAAAGGATGCTGGAGCGTTTTTAAGCACGAACGTCATGCGATTGAACTCATAATGGCCACTCGCTATTGAAAATGCCGTTTTTTGTTTATCCCTTTCACATATTGTTGGTGGTATCTGGTGGAATCCGGTTGCGAGATCAAGTACCGTAAAATGTATAACATTTCCCAATTTGGACAAGATATCAAAAATTGGTATAGGAAATTTATCTTCAATGGTAACTAGGTTGAGTTTCCTAGCCCACGACAATGCGCCATTTTTTTATGCCCTGAATTGTCAATTTTTGTTTTGGGTACTACCCAAATCGGAGCATTGTATGGACTAGAAGATTTACTTATTATACCAGATTTAAGCATTTCTGAAACCTGTTCGTTAACCTCATCATTATGTGCCTCTGGATATCTGTACGCTTTAAAATAAATCGGAATATCGTTTTTTTTTCGATGTGTATATTTCGCGGCTGCAGTGAGTTTGTCACCCTTATGATAAAATACATGCTTAAACCTCTTAAGAGTTCTAGCCAAGTCATTTATTTCTTCGCTATTAAGGTTATCTAGTTTAAGTTTGTCTGTAATTAAATCTATATTAAGCTGTTGAAAATTCACATCTATAAGATCGTAAGTTAGATTGTACCCAAATGAGTAAGTGGCAAATAAGTGGTAAATAAGTGGCATCGTAGCATCTTCTGTATTAAGTTGGGATTTATCCAAATCAATTATGGCCTGCAATGTTTTTAAAACATTACAACCGAGTATACCATCGAAATTACCGTTTTACTCAGTCTCAAGCTTGTTGATTTTAATTGAAAACCTATTAAATTCCTCAAATAAAGGAATTTTTATTTTCGTATTTACAAGAAACTTGAGTTTATATATTTAATTAAAATAGGCTTGTCAAGAACAAGGGCCGATTTGAAGGATCTACGAAAAATGCCTTTTTATCTAAATATGTACCCGCCCCTGAATTTAAAAGTAGCTTCAATGGGCATGAAGTGTTTGTATCTTGAACGATTATATATGGAAGTGGTCTGAGACAGTTGACGGAAAATTTTCCGAATACTGTGCCTCATTTGTTTCAGAAATAGGCATATTTCATAATTTGATTTGGGTTATTTCTTCGTGAGTTACTCGAATTTGGAATTTCTAGCCTTGAATTTTTGGAATAACCTAAATTATTATGTTTACGACTAACTATCTGAAATATATTGCTGAGAATTTGACCATTTTCAATGGGTTGCTAATCAGTAGATCTATGGTTACTTTCATTATAACTAGTATGAGTACGATATTTTGAGTAATAAACAGAATAAATTGTCAGGGTCTATTGAAACAGCTTTTGCTTCCTTTAGACTTTTCGGATTCGGATATAAAACAATATTGGCCTTGTCTTTTGTCTTATTCTTAAATTAAATATACCTGAGGAAATCGCATCTAAGTTCTCGTTTAAACTAAACAAATAATCAATATGCTTCATAAATAAATCAAGGTCATTAGGTGGTCCAGTAAAATCAGACACTCCATCGATTAAACTTAGTAAATTTAAGTTCGCCATACCTGCTGTTTTTCTGCTTCTATTGTTCCTTTTAATGTACTTTATGAATATGTACTATGACGTTGATTTGTGTATTTAGATTTTTTTTGGATGTGGCACTGATAAATTAATGAATTAAATGTATTATGTATATACGAAGTTGATATGTGTAATTTGTGTAGTGGTATTTAAGTGTTTTCTTTTTCTTGGATATGGCACTGATATTTATTTTGGAAACAAAAAAATGTATTTCCTGTTTAATAAAACAATAAACTTCTCGTGTGGCAAAATCGACGTTTGCATACTAGTCCGGTCAATTTAGACATCCGAGGTTACATAAATTCACACCCAGCTGAATATTGGTATGATTGTTCACAGCACCATCATAAATAAAATCTAAAAAGTCCTCATCGATCCGACACCTGGAAAAATAATTACGCGAGGTCAAAGGTCACAAAAACAGGTTTTTTGCGTTTTTGAGCAAAACGGTAAGTCTTATCATAAAATATACTCAGATATCTTTAACTATTCAAAAGTTTCAAATTAAACAGAATCATAACAGATCCGTGGAATAGGCCTACCGGGGAAACCACATTAAAATAAAAGGCACGACTGGGTCGCACCTACTTTCTCCCGTGTGCTAATCCTTTTTAGGTACAGGCGTCTTTCTGACAAAGATTTAATTTTAATGTTTTTTTTGACGTGCAACTTCTTTAGAATCGTTGTGGTTTGAAGCTTGAATGAACATGCGACACGACAAAGAGATAAACACGATAAACACATAAATATATAGGATTGTTTGCTTTTGCAGTTTTTTGGTGTATTATCTTTCCACTTGGTTCCATTCTTGCAGATTAACAACACACACACAGGAATGGTAGAGAGTATAAGTCACTAGGCCTTGGCTCCTTAAGGAGCTGTCGCGCCAATAAATTTAAAAAATTAAAATCTTTCCACTTGTTGTTTACTGTTTATAATATAATTTGCTGTAGATATAAAAGATGTAAAGGACTTTTTTCAGTTTAATTTTTATTTTGGCATGGAACAAATTGAACAACTGGCATGAAGATTCGTGGGAATCAGCAGTAGGGCAATAATGCTAGGTATAGATACCTATATAGGTCCCAACAAGAATAATTTACTTTTTGAAATCAAATGAATTAAAATAGCTTAATTATTTTTGATGGATCGATAAACGTATGGTGTGGGTAGGTATTAATGAAATTTACTAAGGATATTAGGTACCTCTACATATAATAATGTTGCAAGGAAGGTGGGTACTAAAATTAAGATACACATTTCAACTACTATTAAGCGAGTGGATATAGAGACAATATTAAAAGTTAACACAGTGGTTTTGTTTATTTATAGGCAGGTGTAAACTTTTGTTTTCTCGATTGAAATTTTTGCATTCAGTAGTAATCGAATAGTTTTTTATTTGTTAGTAGTTTTTGTGTGTTTATCATAGGCTTCCTTATTTATTCTGTGTGCTACTATGATGATGAAATGCTTTAAAATACGTAGGTATGTATGTAGGTTGTCACCTTCTTTTACGGCTTAGCCGAGCAATATGAAATAAAATTTTGGGGAAACATTTTTTTGAAATCAAAAAATCACTATTTATAAAGTTTTTTGGAAAAAATGTTGTACATCTTATTTCTTTTGCTGTTTTCTTTTTTATGAATTTTTCATTTCAAAATCTTTCGACCAGTTTTTTTCTAAAAACTTTTCGAAAACATATTTTAAAATTTTTTTGAGTATGTCCATTTTAAGAAATCTATAGTTTATAATAGGAGAAAAATTAAAAAAATCTATAGATCCGTTTTCAAAATATTCAAAAAACAAAATATTTTTTTTTAATTATTAATAATTAAAAAAAAAATGTTTTTGAAAATACAAAACAATATTATTTAAATCATAAAACACTACATATTTTGAAAATTTCATCAAAATCCGTCAATTAGTTAACGAGAAAGTCTGATTTTAAAAAACCGGTTATATGGGAGGTACCGTTATAAAACTTTTTCTGAAAAAATCCAATAAAACTTAAAGATAGATTTTGCATAGAAAACATCATTCTGAAAGTTTTATCAAAACCGTAGGAGCCGTTTTCAAGAAAAATAAGTTTTTCATTAAAAGTTATATGGCAGGTACCGTTAGTTTTGGAGCTAGAATGCCAATTCCATAAAACTGTCGGGTAGAGCACTCTAAAAATACTATATACCAAGTTTGAATCAAATCGGCCCAACCGTTTAGGCTGTAGATATCGATACGGAAAGACAGAAAGACAGATAGACGGACGGAATTTCCGGACCCACTTTTTTTGACTTCTCTGTCATCGCAAAGTCATGTTTGATTGTTAGAATTTTTTTTTACCAATGGATAACTTGCCTTATAGTCCCTATAAATCGCAAGTAAAAATGCGCTAAGTACACTGCCTCAAGGGTGGCGTGGAAACGTGTGCATGTGCACGTGCAGAGCATGTTATGACTATTACAACTCTTTCAACTTTTTGAATCGTTATATCTCGAAAACGGTGGATCTTAGATAAAAATGTATGCTAACACTTTTTATAGAAAATTATCTGATCTACAATTTACAAAGTAAAACATTAAACATCATGAAGAAAAAAGAAAAAAGTCACCCAAAAAATTATAAATTCTATTAAAAAGGCATTTTAAATAAAAAATTGAAGGTTTAACCAATTTTAGTATTCTTAGTTTTATTAAACATTTTAATTTTTAAAGATCCACAAGTAATCCGCCAGCAATCCGTCACCTAAATACCTATCGCTTTCAATTTCAATAGAAAAATTACAGTGGAAAGTGCTTTCGCTTTACTTTTGGTCGAACGAGGCGATCCGCCTCGCATTTAGGAATTACCTTCAGCATTTCAGTGGCGGCTTCCCATCGATTTGCATCGATCGCAATGTGGTCAATCTGGTTGACAGTGGATTGATCAGGGGATCTCCATGTCTCTTTGTGAATGTTGAGGTGTGGGAACTTGGTACTAGCTATTACAATATTTCGCCCCGCAGCAAAGTCAATTAGCTTGATTCCGTTGTCGAAGGTGGTGCAATCTGTGTTCTCCGATTGTACCACCAAAGATCTTAAGCTCGTTAAGGCTGGACGTCGAGGTGCGCGCACAAATAATTGATAAGTAAAAAAAAATTATTTGCGCATTGTTATCGGGAATGTTAAAAGCAAAAAAAAAATAATAATAATAATACACACTCGTTTGAGAAATGTTTTGGCATTAAGTGAAACTCAGGTTTGGAGTAAAAACTGATTTATCAGAATTATGTAGAGCAAATTCTGATAAATCAGTATTTACTCCAACCTGAGTAAACACTGGTTGGCAGCTTGGTGCCAATACTCTTTTCCCATCATGGTCTCGTGATATATATTAGGAATGATATTGCTTTCCAGAGCCTTCCCCAATATGGGCAATGTTCCAACATGGACTTTAACTTCTTGTGGCTCAAATTCACTGTCCGCAAGCATGTCATTCATTATTGTTTTATTTATAGGAGTCCAAATCTCTACAGTAATTCGACTTGTAACGAGTTTGATGCGCTGTCTGATTCCATCTCGAAAATTGTTTCCCTTTGTCCTCGCACTGAAATCGTTATTGCGCGAGTTATAAACACTCAACTGTACCTCAAACAGAAATAAGAGGAAACAATAAAATAAATAGGATCGCTAATGTACTAATCTACAAGCATCCAAATAAACAAGCATCCTATAATAAAAATTACCACGGGTAAAAAGATAACAAACAGATATTTTATGATCAACCAAACAAGATGATAAATACAAAGTAAGATACAAAAAGTAATTAACCAACACAACCAAAAACACTGAAGACAAGAAAACTAACTCATCAGGACAAGAATATAAATAGACACAACGCAGAAGGAGTTTCGAGTAGTTGCCGAGTAGTATGTAAGAAACTATGTAAGAACTATTGTCTAAAAATATTTAATTTGTTAAGTGAAAAATAAAGTTTATATTTAAAAATATATTTTTTTGAAATAACTTTTTTATCGCGAGAAATAAATATAATTGGGGGCTCAACCGGGATAGCTCATTATTAACGTAAAAAGTGAAAGTGAATAAAATAGTCAAATCTGCATAAGTATTTGTAGATACAATTAAGGCTTAAAAAAACTTTCAAAGTGAAATTGAAGCTATCAGCCAAATTTGTTTATTAATAGGAGAAAAACAAAGTATCCTGAAAGTGTGAACAATTGTGAACTAAAAGGAAGAAACCAGCAAAGTGATTCCCGTTCGCTCTATAAAGCCAGTATGCAGCAACAGATTGGAAAACAGCATTCTGAGAAGCAGAGGAAATTATCGTAAGATTATCGAAAGAAATTATTTTTAAGAAGTGAAACTAAAATTGTTAAAATGACAACTACAACTGTATATATAAAACAAATAATTGAATTATTTGTTGAACAGGCTACTGCTCAGCAGCTAAATCAGATAGATGAATTAACAAAAAAATTAGAAAATTTAACAGTTCCAAATAATGTAATAGACTCTAAAAAACAAACGAGAGATCCACAAATACCAGACAATGAAAGTCTTGATGTTATTAGAAGTCTACCATCTTTTGATGGTAGCAATGAGGGATATGTGTGTTGGCGAGAAGCTTGTCAAAATAGTATGAGTCTGTACACTCCTTGTAGTAAACGATATTTTGCTGCATTAAGCATAATCAGAAATAAAATAGTTGGCCATGCAAATTCAGTTCTTAATAGTCATGGTACGGTACTAAACCTTGAAGCCATTTTAAGTAGATTAGATTTCGCCTACGCGAATAAAAGACCAATACATGTTTTAAATCATGAATTAAGTATGATAACACAGGGCAAAAAAACGTTAATAGAATTCTATAATGAAGTTACAGAAAAATTGACATTGACAATAAATAAAGTTATAATGTCGTATGGTACATACAGTGAAACCACTGAGAAATTCAATGAATCATGCATTAATAGCATTTATAAATGGTCTTCATCAGCCAATGTCTGATAGAGTATTTAGTATGAAACCTGAAGATTTGCCCAATGCATTAGCCCAGGCTCAAGAGTTAGAAAGCAACAAAACTAGAAGTAGATTTCTGAATCAATACAATCAAAGAAAAATTATTAGAGACGAAACAAACGGTAATACATTAAGATACCAACAAAAACCCCAACATAGTAATCAACAAACAAATAGTTCCAGTCAACAGAGCCCAGATCCAATAGAATTAGGATCTTCAGCTTATAGAAAAGTAAACCTACAGGAAAGGATAAACAACATCCAAGAGAACCATTTTTTAGACGGAACGTGGGATTACCCCACATATACAGAAGAATAAATAACAAAGGGTTAAAAATATTAATAGACACTGGAGCAACATCTTGTTATACGTCTCCAAAAATATTTAGTGATAGGAAAACTTTAGAAATTAATAAAAGAGCAAAAACCGTGAATGGATTCACAAAGTATTATTATGAAATATATATTTTTGATAGAATGGTTCGATTTTACGAAATTGAGACCCTAGAAGCAGATTGCTTGATAGGTTACAATCTTTTGCGAAGTGCACATTTAAATTTAAATTTGGAAAGAAATTTATTGATATACAATAATACAGCAGAAAGGATGGATGGCGAACCATTACCATGGGAGAATAATAGAACACAAACAGGAAATGAAATTAAAGTTACCTTAGAGTCATCAAATACGACTGACTCACGTTCTATTTACAGTCTCGAACCACGCCTTAATAACCAAGTAATTGAAAAAGTACAATCAGATCCAAACGTTGATGTTTTGAACAAACAAATTCGTTCCATTATCCATTAAACACATTCAAAAATAAATATAACATTGCCATTCCGTACAGATGTGGTGGCAGAAATAAAAAACTAATATAGAAACACCAATATGGACAAAACAGTATCCATATCCATTAAGTGCTTCAGAGTTTATAAATAAAGAAATAAGTAAATTACTAAAAGATAATATAATTAGGCCAAGTAAAAGTCCATATTCAAGTCCAGTATGGGTAGTACCAAAAAAAGGGTTCACCGAAGATGGAACACCTAAGAGCAGGTTAGTCATCGACTTTAAGAAACTCAACGAACACACTATGAGTGACAAATATCCAATCCCAGACACAAATATTATTTTAAGCAATTTCGGTAAATCTAAATACTTTTCAACGATAGATTTGGAAAGTGGATTTCATCAGATATTAATAAAAGAATCTGATTTTCAAAAGACATAATTTTCCGTGAATAATGGTAAAGACGAATATATACGCTTGCCTTTTGGTCTAAAGAACGCACCTTCTATATTCCAAAGAGCCATGGATGATATCCTTAAGCCATGCATCGGAAAATTCTGTCATGTATACATTGACGACATTATAGTTTTTTCAAAAAATATTGAAGAACATACTCATCACCTAAACGAAATAATAAAAATATTAAAAGAAGCAAACATGAAAATATCTTTAGAAAAATCAAAATTTTATCAAAGAGGTAGAATTTTTGGGATATTTTATCAGTGAGAATATAATCACTACTGATCCTAAGAAAATCACCACAATTAAAGAAACTCTTAGGCAATTAAGAAGCTTCTTAGGTATGACAGGGTACTATCGTAAATTTATACAAAACTATGCTCAGTTAACTAAACCCTTAACAATTCATTTAAATGGTGAAAATGGAAAGATATCGAAAAACCAGAGCAAGAAATGTAATATAAACATTGGCGAGGAGGGTAGAAAAGCATTTATTGAATTTAAAAAATATTTAATCGAGAATGTAAGGTTAACACAACCAGGTTTTCAGAAAAAATTTATATTAACTACTGATGCCAGTAATGATGCAATCGGAGGAGTTTTGTCACAAGACGATAAACCAATTATATTCATTTCGAAAACGCTGAATAAAACAGAAAAAAATTATGCAACAAACGAAAAAGAACTTTTCGCTATAGTATATGCTCTAAAGAATTTAAGAAATTATTTGTAAGGAGTTGCAAACCTAGAAATACATACTGATCATCAACCACTTACGTACTCAGTATTAAAAAGAAACCCTAATATAAAAATGAAGCGATGGCATGCTATAATTGGAGAATATGCACCAAAAATTATATACAAACCAAGTAAAGATAACGTTGTCGCGGATGCGCTAAGCCGACAAAACCTAAATAATTTTACAAATTCAAGTCAAACTATTCATTCCGCTGAAAGCAGTAATAACATACAAATAGAGACAACGTCCTTGCCTGGTAATTGTAATATTATTTAATATTAATTAAAGCCAATATAAGTTCAGACAGTATTGAGACTTGTTTTAATAAACTAAAGAGGTATACAATAACATATACAAACACTGATCAGGTCATCAATCTATTTAAAAAATATATAGTTCCAGGCACAGTCTGCATCTATGCTTCAGACGAAGACCTATACGAAGTTAAAAGTAAACTTCTCGACACATTTAGTAATAAATTTTTACGATCTAAAATATATGCACAGGATGTACCGAACAAAGAAGACCAATTGAACATAATCACAGACACACACAAAAGAGCACACAGGGGAACTATTGAAAATTATAACCAAATAAAAACAATATTCTACTGGCCAAACATGAAGAAACAAATTTCTTCATATACAAATACCTGTGTTGTTTGCAACGAAAACAAATACGATCGAAAGCCAGTAAAAGTGCCTATAGGAACCAAACCGATACCAGAAAAAGAAGGTGAACAGCTACATATAGATATTTTTTTATGCAAGCAAAGAAATATACCTTACGGTTGTAGATAGTTATTCAAAGTTCTTAGTCGTACATCCCCTTTAATCTAAAGTTGGTATCGAACTCGAATTATTAAAAAATTTAAATATTTTTCCTTACGCAAAAAACGTAATATGCGATAACGAATCCGTTTTCAAATCTGTGTTCTTTAAAAATACTTTGGAAAGAAAGAACATTGAAATATATTATGTACCAGTTAGCCATTCTACCACAAACGGACAAGTAGAACGTACTCATAGTATATTAATCGAAATTACACGCTGTATTAAGTGCTAGAAGCAGCACTTAAATATAACGAAACCATTCACTCTGTGACAGGCCTGAAACCACAGGAAGTGTTTTTAAACAAGGTAAAACACAATCTTAGGGAGATTTTGAAAGAAAAACAGTCTAAAATGTTAGAGACTCACGAAAATCGTGAAAGTAGAGATTTCCAGAAAAATCAAATAGTTTATGTGAAAAACCACGGAAATAAATTAAAAAAGAGATTTAATCGTACCAAAGTAATAGATGATAAAAAGATCAAATATTAACTAATAAAGGTAAAATACATAAAGATAATATTAAATCGTAGATTTTTATTATTTTTACAGAAAATGGACTTCATAAAACTTATTTTTTTTATTTTTTTTACAATAAGACATATTATTTTAATACGATCAGATATAATAGACTATTCTAGGAGTGAATATTTACTTATAGAAAATGGTAATACAGCAGTTTATAAAGAATATGTAACGTTATTCCACATGACAAACATTACTTATATTAATGAAATAATAGCAGAATTAGAAAGAGAATCAAGTGTAGAAAACTTAAAGTATGATTTTACTACACTAAATTTAGACGAAAACACAGAAATAATGTCAGAAATAACCTTAATGAGGACACTAGTAGATGAAGTTAGAATTACCAGGTTTAAAAGAGCAATCATTACTATAGGAACAATACTTAGTTGGATATCAGGAGTACCTGATCATGATGATCATTTACTAGTAGAAAACAAATTAAATGAATTAGTTTATAATAATAATAAACAAGCAACTACCAATTCACAGATTTTTCAAGCTATTCAAGAAATTACCAAAGATTTAAACACTGAAAAAAATACATTAAAAACAAGAAGATTACAAGAAAGAAATAAATTAATAACACTGGAGTTACAAAACCTTATTCAAACTATTGCTTTAAGCAAAGCTAAAGTTTTAAACCCTATCATATTGAATAAAAAAGATATTCAAAAAATAACGAATAATGAACATGGAACTATGTCAATATCCGATCTATTAGATATTTGTTATTTTAAAATTGTTCAAACTAAAGATGTCATAGTAATATTAATAAAATACGCAGTTGTTTATAGGAATTGTAAAATATTTGAAACAAGAGCAATAGAACAAAATAATGAAAAAATAATAATTGATAAGAATATAGCAAAATGCAATGAATCATTTTACAATGTTAAAGATTGTAAACAAGAAATAAATTTATACTTTTGTAAAATAAATAATGAAAAATCATGTCTTTCAGATTTACTAGATAAACTCCCTACAAAATGTAATAAAACAAAAGAAATACAAAAAGAATTCGAAATAATAAAAGATGGAGCAATTTTATTAAAAAAATAATACACAGTAAATAATGATAAAATTATTGGCATTTATTTAATAACATTTAACGAAACTGTTAATATAGATAATAAGAATTACACAAACCCTAATCAAAAAATACTAAGTTATATAAAAACACATGCCATTAATGATTATGTTGTTGAATCGTACATAATAGACCCAAACACTGAGCTTAAATTTGAATTCGAGAATATTGACACTCTAAGCTACTTAAATATTACAAAATCAGAGTCAGTAATTGGAATTAGTACCATAAGTATAATTATTGTTATTATTATTATATTAGACTTACTTTTTAAGAAGAAACAAATCAAAATCAGCAATAATATAACGATGCAACATATAGTCGAACCAACAGCTCCACAACAAGGATGACATTAGAAAAAGACTTGCCTTACTACAAAAACATATTGATGAATCGGGGCGATTCATTTTGAGCGATGGGGGGAGTTATAAACACTCAACTGTACCTCAAACAGAAATTATAAATATTTATTGCACTCAAAATTGAAACATCTTTTCTTATTCATCTGAAAAATCTTATTTTCAGATATATTAGATATCTTTTTACAAATATATTCAATGTGATCTGAAAAATTTAATTTGTCGTCTATATCAATACCTAAATAATTAATTTCATTAACTTTTTCAACACTTTCTCCATCAATTAGCAGTCTTATCTCAACCATCTGTTGTCCATTTATCATCATATATTTTGTTTTGTTGATATTTAGTTTCAGTCTATTTTGCTTCAGCCAACTGTCCACTTCCACTTAGTCCTCTTGTATCTTACTCAAACATTCTTCCGTACTCTTTTTAGCCACAAACATAACCGCGTCGTCAGCAAATACCGCTAACTTTGTATTTTTAAGAAAATTTTGCATGTCATTTATATATATAATAAATAGCAGTGTCCCTAGAACTGAGCCCTGGGGGACACCCAAGGACATGGCTTGCGCACCCGAAGTCTCTCCATTTACTTTTACGATTTGAGTTCGGTTTGAAAAATATGAACGAAACCAATTTAACTCACTGTTTTTACGCCATATGTTTCTAGTTTCTGCAAAAAAACTTGCCTGTTTATGGTCTCAACCGCTCGCTTGAAATCTAGGAATACACAGCATATCTTATTTCTTTAAGCTATTTGTTCTTTCCAGTTCGTGATTACCATGATTTACCGCACTTTCACATGAGTGATTCTTTCTAAATCCCGATTGCACATCTTTTACTAGTTTATTGCTCTCAAAATAATCACTGAGTTGTTTAAAAACTAATTTCTCAAAAAAAAATTCATACAGGGCAATTATAGGGCGGAACTCTTCACATAGTTTTGTATTTGTAACTTTTTCTATCGGTGTAACTACCGATTCTTTCCATGAACTGGGGAAAACACTACACTCAAGGGATTTATTGAATATCTGTTCTAACAATGGACCAAAAAAATCGAAACTATCTAACAACAGCTTAGGGGATACGGACATAAAGTCTTTTTTTATTTTGTATCTGTTTTATCGCAATTTTATTGTTATTGATAACACTTTGAAATTTAAATATAAGGGGTGAAGCATTAATATTATTGACAAATGGGATACACGGAATGATCACTGATTTTGACAACACTTTAAATAAAAAAATCATTAAATTTATTTGCTAACAATTTATTATCACGACACGTTTCACCATAAAACATTAAATTACTCATCTCGTCATTTCTTTCGGATTTCAGAACATAACGTGTCAGGTTTCTCCACATAGTTTTCTTGTCATAAGAATTCGTCACTTTTTTCTTAATGAACCTTGATTTTTATTTTCTTAGCTCCAATTTAAACTTATTTTGCACTTCTGTGTGCAGTCCAGTTCTCACTATTGCTTTGATATATTGCTTTTTCGTGTGCTATTATTTTGATTGATTTTAATCTTTTTAAGAAACCGTTAAACCATTCATTGGATTTAAAATTAAAAAACATCTTTGATGTGAATTTGGTCACTGACTGATTTATTACATTGGCTAACAATTTACTCATTATATCTACGTCCGAAATCCTTTCGATAGATATTAGAAAACCGTTATTTAATACAAACCCTTGGAATGAATCCTTGTTGTAGTTAAAACATGATATAAAGGGTCCGCCATCTAACGTTTTTTTTTCAACTAGTGTTTATTTCGTGAATGATGCTTGATTTGACAGATAATTAGTTTTATCCTTCCGCTGAACGAATATGGTTGTGTATACGTTGGGAAATATTGCGACATTACTGCCTGCGATCAACTTAGAGAAGATGCCGATTTTGCCAAAAAAATCACCTTTTCAGATGAAGCTCATTTTGACCTTGGTCACTGTTGGTGCGGATTTTGGTCCAGAGGCATAATTGGGCCATTTTTCGAAAATGAGCAAGGAGTGGCCGTTACAGTTAATGGCGATCGTTATCTGGCCATGCTGAACGATCTTTTGTTCACAAAAATTGAAGAGGAGGATATTGGCAACATTTGGTTTCAACAGGACGGCGCTACGTGCAGCACAGCCGAAGCAACACTCTTAGTTAGTTCTTTTTTTGTTTTTATTTTCATTGTTCACTTTGTGTTTGACTTTTATGACTTATTACTTATTATAATTCGCGATCAAAAATTTATTGTCCGTAATATCTTTAGTAATATGTGTTTTTGACAGGACAATAACATCAAAAATCCTATCAATTAAACATATTTTTAATTCATCCAAATTGCACATCAATCCCTCTATGTTTAGATACAATATATTGAAATCCTTTGGTTGCTAATAAGATATTTTATTTTTCTGGATTTCCAGTTTTTTTCAGATACACATCACATTTATTGCTCCTACAGTCATGGTTCACATCAAACTTAAATCCTAGTCTTTGGTTCATTATCACACAGTTATTGCACTTAAGTATCGATGTATCACAGTCTCTTGTCTCATGGTTTTGGCCACATTTTGCACATACAATTTGGTTTCTGCAATCTTTGGCTTCATGGTTAAATCCCCAACATTTATAGCATCTTTTTACTGACACAAAATCTGTTGTTTAATATCCTCTTTTGTTTTTTTATTATTTTGGATTTTTTTTCGGTTTTATGATCACTGAAGGTTCTTTTTTGGCTCAACTTTCCTTTAAGGGAGCACGAATTTTAATACGCGGATACTTTTATTCGATAGATTAGCACTTCTTAATAACAAATATCATAATTTTAGAGGGAGGAAACACTTCTAACTATTTTTAATTAATTTTTGAAATTCTTAAATTCCCATATAAAATGCAGACGAAAATGGCTTCTCTTTATTTAAGTGTTACCTGTAGTATGTGCAATTTTGGGTTTATGCAAAAGATCTTTAAATCAAAAAGAAACGTTGCACATACCCATGGAGTAAATATATTGTTGCTTTGGTATATCATTCATTGTGTTTTGTGTTCTCTTTTGTATATCATTTATTGTCCGCGTAAAAAAATGATGTGGTGAGTTTTGTTCATTTTGACATTTCACTTTGTTCTTATTGACAACAACTGTAAGTAAATTGCTTTTGTTTACACAAAAAAATGAAAATATTAAAGTTAAAATACATTTTTTTCGACAATAAACTGAGAAGATTTCTTCAGGCTTTCATCGATACATTGAACAACCAGATTTGCTGGGTCATCTTTCTGAAAAGACGTCGACGTCGCTCTCGTAGTTCGCAAGGAAGTAGCTGAGGATCATGAAACCAGAGTTGAGGCATGTTGCCATATAAATCCATAATGTGCACAGAAGACATTTCATTTTCAAATTCTGGTTTTTTAATAAAAAAACAGCAAATAAATTTACACACTTTATTAAATTACTTGAGATATGTATGTACATATTACATATATGTATCTATCAAAAACAAATTTGTGGCTAATAGAATGATCGATTTGTATCGATATTTTTAAAAGCCGTAATACTAAGTCTATAAAAAACAAAACTGAAAAGTAAGTTTTAATTGATGCAGGTTTGGTTCATTGTCTTATCTGATTGATTTAATATACATTTTAAGTCCACTAACACTTGGGATTCTTTCCAAAAATGGTGATTTAATTTAGTCGGTTTGAGTCACTCATGACGTCAAATTTCGGGATGGCGCTTTTTATTATGAAGTATCTTCCAACACGCCCAATTTCGTGGTGAAAAAGAAAAGGAAACTAAAAAGACTCTCAATCGGCGTCAATTTTTCGACAGTTCAGCACTACTACACTCTCAATTGGTGTCAATTTTTTGACAGTTGTACACCAATACTTATTTGACCAGCTTGTAGGCCTTGTCAAAAGAAGGCAGTAGCTTTCCCTCTTTATCGTATAGTTACTCTATGCACATAACCAACCTTGCACCTTCTAAGAATCCTATAGTGAGCCCAAGCAGGGGGTTGTAAAAAAAATTGGTTAAAACCGAAAAAGAAAACATTTTTTTTGTATGATTTAACGGTGTTTCCTAACTCTAATATTGTAATCCTGTTCTATTGAGAACCCTACATAACTGTAAAAAAAAATTCAAAATTATACGCGTGCTCTATTAAAGGAGAGTCGCCCCTCCTTTTTTAAACATTCAGCAAACGAAACTTTATTTTTAACATTTGTTTTTTTTTGATTTCACTTATAACTTCTTGTTTTGCTTCCCTCAACTGCTTTACTCCATCTTACTTTATTAAGCATCAAATGAACATATTCGCGACACTTTTTACACATATAGAGTACTCCCTACTTCTCATTGATCAAGTTAAGATCATACTCCGATAGTTTAACATCATTGCAGTGAATATATTTTTGGCTTTTTAAAGGCCCATCACACTCACTGCAACTTGCATTCATCGTGTCTGTGTATTATCACAAACACCGCAAACATTATATTATATTACTACACCGAAACCAAAATAAAGGTTTTTTTTCTTTTTTTAGGAAAATCTTCGAATCCAACCCAGAGGGACGGCGCAGTAGAGGAAGACCGAGACTTGGGTGTCGCACACAAGTGGAAGAGGGCCTCAACCGACTAGGGACCGAGCTGGCTGGAGAAGCTTGTTGGTTGAGGCCGAGGTCCACCCCGGACTATAGCACCACCAAAGGTAAGGTAAGGTAAGGTACCTAACGATTTTATTTTTAAATATTTGAATTGTGACCAAAAAAAGAGGGTAGAGTTTTCCACTAATGGGTTTGGTAGTGGCAGTGGGTAACAACTGGGCTACCCACCATTCGTGCGCCTAAATAAATGTAGCCAACACCACAACCCACCTTCATATCCAAGAGGATTGAGGACACCTTTCACTTTTAAGAAATACTGAATTTAAACTTATAAAGAAAAGCAGAGACATCTGCGTTGTGGAGAAGTAAGGGTGAAGTTGGCCATCTTCAGGCCTGATTTTTTAAGTTGGGATACTTTTTTTTTTGGACATTTTCGTTTGAAAATTTGTATGTTTAATGTTTTCGTTTAATTATACTTATTAACCTATAATTTAGTAAATTTTGATTTTCTCTCATGTATATATTTTTTATTTTATTTAGCGTATTTCCTTAAGATACCTATACATGAAATGAAGAAGTTTTAGGTTTTCTTTTGTTTGCGACATTTTGGTACCTTTTAATAAAATAATGAACATTTTGTAAACCACGCCAACTACGTCGTTTAGTATGATGTGTTATGGTCGAATTTTCGAGGGGTTGTAAAGGCGATAGAAGAGCGGAACATTGCTATGAGGATGTAAGTACCAGGACTAAAGAGCAGTTCCAAAAACCAGGCCTTAGGAATTCCTTACCAAAGATTTAAACACTGAAAAAAATACATTAAAAACAAGAAGATTACAAGAAAGAAATAAATTAATAACACTGGAGTTACAAAACCTTATTCAAACTATTGCTTTAAGCAAAGCTAAAGTTTTAAACCCTATCATATTGAATAAAAAAGATATTCAAAAAATAACGAATAATGAACATGGAACTATGTCAATATCCGATCTATTAGATATTTGTTATTTTAAAATTGTTCAAACTAAAGATGTCATAGTAATATTAATAAAATACGCAGTTGTTTATAGGAATTGTAAAATATTTGAAACAAGAGCAATAGAACAAAATAATGAAAAAATAATAATTGATAAGAATATAGCAAAATGCAATGAATCATTTTACAATGTTAAAGATTGTAAACAAGAAATAAATTTATACTTTTGTAAAATAAATAATGAAAAATCATGTCTTTCAGATTTACTAGATAAACTCCCTACAAAATGTAATAAAACAAAAGAAATACAAAAAGAATTCGAAATAATAAAAGATGGAGCAATTTTATTAAAAAAATAATACACAGTAAATAATGATAAAATTATTGGCATTTATTTAATAACATTTAACGAAACTGTTAATATAGATAATAAGAATTACACAAACCCTAATCAAAAAATACTAAGTTATATAAAAACACATGCCATTAATGATTATGTTGTTGAATCGTACATAATAGACCCAAACACTGAGCTTAAATTTGAATTCGAGAATATTGACACTCTAAGCTACTTAAATATTACAAAATCAGAGTCAGTAATTGGAATTAGTACCATAAGTATAATTATTGTTATTATTATTATATTAGACTTACTTTTTAAGAAGAAACAAATCAAAATCAGCAATAATATAACGATGCAACATATAGTCGAACCAACAGCTCCACAACAAGGATGACATTAGAAAAAGACTTGCCTTACTACAAAAACATATTGATGAATCGGGGCGATTCATTTTGAGCGATGGGGGGAGTTATAAACACTCAACTGTACCTCAAACAGAAATTATAAATATTTATTGCACTCAAAATTGAAACATCTTTTCTTATTCATCTGAAAAATCTTATTTTCAGATATATTAGATATCTTTTTACAAATATATTCAATGTGATCTGAAAAATTTAATTTGTCGTCTATATCAATACCTAAATAATTAATTTCATTAACTTTTTCAACACTTTCTCCATCAATTAGCAGTCTTATCTCAACCATCTGTTGTCCATTTATCATCATATATTTTGTTTTGTTGATATTTAGTTTCAGTCTATTTTGCTTCAGCCAACTGTCCACTTCCACTTAGTCCTCTTGTATCTTACTCAAACATTCTTCCGTACTCTTTTTAGCCACAAACATAACCGCGTCGTCAGCAAATACCGCTAACTTTGTATTTTTAAGAAAATTTTGCATGTCATTTATATATATAATAAATAGCAGTGTCCCTAGAACTGAGCCCTGGGGGACACCCAAGGACATGGCTTGCGCACCCGAAGTCTCTCCATTTACTTTTACGATTTGAGTTCGGTTTGAAAAATATGAACGAAACCAATTTAACTCACTGTTTTTACGCCATATGTTTCTATTTTCTGCAAAAAAACTTGCCTGTTTATGGTCTCAACCGCTCGCTTGAAATCTAGGAATACACAGCATATCTTATTTCTTTAAGCTATTTGTTCTTTCCAGTTCGTGATTACCATGATTTACCGCACTTTCACATGAGTGATTCTTTCTAAATCCCGATTGCACATCTTTTACTAGTTTATTGCTCTCAAAATAATCACTGAGTTGTTTAAAAACTAATTTCTCAAAAAAAAATTCATACAGGGCAATTATAGGGCGGAACTCTTCACATAGTTTTGTATTTGTAACTTTTTCTATCGGTGTAACTACCGATTCTTTCCATGAACTGGGGAAAACACTACACTCAAGGGATTTATTGAATATCTGTTCTAACAATGGACCAAAAAAATCGAAACTATCTAACAACAGCTTAGGGGATACGGACATAAAGTCTTTTTTTATTTTGTATCTGTTTTATCGCAATTTTATTGTTATTGATAACACTTTGAAATTTAAATATAAGGGGTGAAGCATTAATATTATTGACAAATGGGATACACGGAATGATCACTGATTTTGACAACACTTTAAATAAAAAAATCATTAAATTTATTTGCTAACAATTTATTATCACGACACGTTTCACCATAAAACATTAAATTACTCATCTCGTCATTTCTTTCGGATTTCAGAACATAACGTGTCAGGTTTCTCCACATAGTTTTCTTGTCATAAGAATTCGTCACTTTTTTCTTAATGAACCTTGATTTTTATTTTCTTAGCTCCAATTTAAACTTATTTTGCACTTCTGTGTGCAGTCCAGTTCTCACTATTGCTTTGATATATTGCTTTTTCGTGTGCTATTATTTTGATTGATTTTAATCTTTTTAAGAAACCGTTAAACCATTCATTGGATTTAAAATTAAAAAACATCTTTGATGTGAATTTGGTCACTGACTGATTTATTACATTGGCTAACAATTTACTCATTATATCTACGTCCGAAATCCTTTCGATAGATATTAGAAAACCGTTATTTAATACAAACCCTTGGAATGAATCCTTGTTGTAGTTAAAACATGATATAAAGGGTCCGCCATCTAACGTTTTTTTTTCAACTAGTGTTTATTTCGTGAATGATGCTTGATTTGACAGATAATTAGTTTTATCCTTCCGCTGAACGAATATGGTTGTGTATACGCTGGGAAATATTGCGACATTACTGCCTGCGATCAACTTAGAGAAGATGCCGATTTTGCCAAAAAAATCACCTTTTCAGATGAAGCTCATTTTGACCTTGGTCACTGTTGGTGCGGATTTTGGTCCAGAGGCATAATTGGGCCATTTTTCGAAAATGAGCAAGGAGTGGCCGTTACAGTTAATGGCGATCGTTATCTGGCCATGCTGAACGATCTTTTGTTCACAAAAATTGAAGAGGAGGATATTGGCAACATTTGGTTTCAACAGGACGGCGCTACGTGCAGCACAGCCGAAGCAACACTCTTAGTTAGTTCTTTTTTTGTTTTTATTTTCATTGTTCACTTTGTGTTTGACTTTTATGACTTATTACTTATTATAATTCGCGATCAAAAATTTATTGTCCGTAATATCTTTAGTAATATGTGTTTTTGACAGGACAATAACATCAAAAATCCTATCAATTAAACATATTTTTAATTCATCCAAATTGCACATCAATCCCTCTATGTTTAGATACAATATATTGAAATCCTTTGGTTGCTAATAAGATATTTTATTTTTCTGGATTTCCAGTTTTTTTCAGATACACATCACATTTATTGCTCCTACAGTCATGGTTCACATCAAACTTAAATCCTAGTCTTTGGTTCATTATCACACAGTTATTGCACTTAAGTATCGATGTATCACAGTCTCTTGTCTCATGGTTTTGGCCACATTTTGCACATACAATTTGGTTTCTGCAATCTTTGGCTTCATGGTTAAATCCCCAACATTTATAGCATCTTTTTACTGACACAAAATCTGTTGTTTAATATCCTCTTTTGTTTTTTTATTATTTTGGATTTTTTTTCGGTTTTATGATCACTGAAGGTTCTTTTTTGGCTCAACTTTCCTTTAAGGGAGCACGAATTTTAATACGCGGATACTTTTATTCGATAGATTAGCACTTCTTAATAACAAATATCATAATTTTAGAGGGAGGAAACACTTCTAACTATTTTTAATTAATTTTTGAAATTCTTAAATTCCCATATAAAATGCAGACGAAAATGGCTTCTCTTTATTTAAGTGTTACCTGTAGTATGTGCAATTTTGGGTTTATGCAAAAGATCTTTAAATCAAAAAGAAACGTTGCACATACCCATGGAGTAAATATATTGTTGCTTTGGTATATCATTCATTGTGTTTTGTGTTCTCTTTTGTATATCATTTATTGTCCGCGTAAAAAAATGATGTGGTGAGTTTTGTTCATTTTGACATTTCACTTTGTTCTTATTGACAACAACTGTAAGTAAATTGCTTTTGTTTACACAAAAAAATGAAAATATTAAAGTTAAAATACATTTTTTTCGACAATAAACTGAGAAGATTTCTTCAGGCTTTCATCGATACATTGAACAACCAGATTTGCTGGGTCATCTTTCTGAAAAGACGTCGACGTCGCTCTCGTAGTTCGCAAGGAAGTAGCTGAGGATCATGAAACCAGAGTTGAGGCATGTTGCCATATAAATCCATAATGTGCACAGAAGACATTTCATTTTCAAATTCTGGTTTTTTAATAAAAAAACAGCAAATAAATTTACACACTTTATTAAATTACTTGAGATATGTATGTACATATTACATATATGTATCTATCAAAAACAAATTTGTGGCTAATAGAATGATCGATTTGTATCGATATTTTTAAAAGCCGTAATACTAAGTCTATAAAAAACAAAACTGAAAAGTAAGTTTTAATTGATGCAGGTTTGGTTCATTGTCTTATCTGATTGATTTAATATACATTTTAAGTCCACTAACACTTGGGATTCTTTCCAAAAATGGTGATTTAATTTAGTCGGTTTGAGTCACTCATGACGTCAAATTTCGGGATGGCGCTTTTTATTATGAAGTATCTTCCAACACGCCCAATTTCGTGGTGAAAAAGAAAAAAAAAGAAAAAAAAACTAAAAAGACTCTCAATCGGCGTCAATTTTTCGACAGTTCAGCACTACTACACTCTCAATTGGTGTCAATTTTTTGACAGTTGTACACCAATACTTATTTGACCAGCTTGTAGGCCTTGTCAAAAGAAGGCAGTAGCTTTCCCTCTTTATCGTATAGTTACTCTATGCACATAACCAACCTTGCACCTTCTAAGAATCCTATAGTGAGCCCAAGCAGGGGGTTGTAAAAAAAATTGGTTAAAACCGAAAAAGAAAACATTTTTTTTGTATGATTTAACGGTGTTTCCTAACTCTAATATTGTAATCCTGTTCTATTGAGAACCCTACATAACTGTAAAAAAAAATTCAAAATTATACGCGTGCTCTATTAAAGGAGAGTCGCCCCTCCTTTTTTAAACATTCAGCAAACGAAACTTTATTTTTAACATTTGTTTTTTTTTGATTTCACTTATAACTTCTTGTTTTGCTTCCCTCAACTGCTTTACTCCATCTTACTTTATTAAGCATCAAATGAACATATTCGCGACACTTTTTACACATATAGAGTACTCCCTACTTCTCATTGATCAAGTTAAGATCATACTCCGATAGTTTAACATCATTGCAGTGAATATATTTTTGGCTTTTTAAAGGCCCATCACACTCACTGCAACTTGCATTCATCGTGTCTGTGTATTATCACAAACACCGCAAACATTATATTATATTACTACACCGAAACCAAAATAAAGGTTTTTTTTCTTTTTTTAGGAAAATCTTCGAATCCAACCCAGAGGGACGGCGCAGTAGAGGAAGACCGAGACTTGGGTGTCGCACACAAGTGGAAGAGGGCCTCAACCGACTAGGGACCGAGCTGGCTGGAGAAGCTTGTTGGTTGAGGCCGAGGTCCACCCCGGACTATAGCACCACCAAAGGTAAGGTAAGGTAAGGTACCTAACGATTTTATTTTTAAATATTTGAATTGTGACCAAAAAAAGAGGGTAGAGTTTTCCACTAATGGGTTTGGTAGTGGCAGTGGGTAACAACTGGGCTACCCACCATTCGTGCGCCTAAATAAATGTAGCCAACACCACAACCCACCTTCATATCCAAGAGGATTGAGGACACCTTTCACTTTTAAGAAATACTGAATTTAAACTTATAAAGAAAAGCAGAGACATCTGCGTTGTGGAGAAGTAAGGGTGAAGTTGGCCATCTTCAGGCCTGATTTTTTAAGTTGGGATACTTTTTTTTTTGGACATTTTCGTTTGAAAATTTGTATGTTTAATGTTTTCGTTTAATTATACTTATTAACCTATAATTTAGTAAATTTTGATTTTCTCTCATGTATATATTTTTTATTTTATTTAGCGTATTTCCTTAAGATACCTATACATGAAATGAAGAAGTTTTAGGTTTTCTTTTGTTTGCGACATTTTGGTACCTTTTAATAAAATAATGAACATTTTGTAAACCACGCCAACTACGTCATTTAGTATGATGTGTTATGGTCGAATTTTCGAGGGGTTGTAAAGGCGATAGAAGAGCGGAACAGTGCTATGAGGATGTAAGTACCAGGACTAAAGAGCAGTTCCAAAAACCAGGCCTTAGGAATTCCTAGAGTGAAGAGGGTAGGCCTGCACTGCACCACCAACAGCAGTGCACCCAAGGAGGGGTGACACAGGTATACAGGATCGACAATGGCATAATGGTGAGGTGAGTGGGAGGCAAGATCCCCCCCTAAACCCGGCGAGCTAAGCCGTGCATCACCAGAATGCCATGGCTTCGCTTCCCTATCCTTCCCTTCTTCATTTCCCTTCCTTTGACTTCCCTTACCCTCTCTCCGCCTTACCATCCTTTTTCTATCTTTTCGCTTTCCTTTGCCCTATCCTAGCCTAATCCCATCTCCCTCCTTTTTAACTCCCTATCTCGTCCAAGTGCGTCGTTAATTACACTAATTTGTTTATTTCATATCGTTCCCCATAGCCTTTATATGTATGGCAGACTGTTATTTCATACCTACTACGCGACTTGTAATTTAATAAAGGGCTCTATACATAAAACAAGAATTTCACTTCCTATGAGTTGAAAATTTGTAAGCTAAATGTTAATATATGTACATACATACAGCTGACATTTATATTCATTTACAGTTTTGTATAAGCTATCTTACTTACTTAGTAAGGGGGCGCTGCAGTTCGGGACAAACCTGGGCCTCAACCAACATGCCTCTCCAGCCAGCTCGGTCTTTGGCTAGCTGCCTCCAGTTTCGCAGTTTCCGGAGAATCCAGAGTCAGTAACCCGCTTAGGGGATATGAGCGCTGCGGTTGGCCCATTAAGAGTTCATCCGCCACCATCTCTTTTTCAATGCCCTGACTTGCATTGAATTGTCCCAATGACCTCATCTCCAAATACGTCGAAGTAGCTCATTAGGGCATCTGCTTCGTTGACTGTTGACGCCACTGTTCGTCGAATTGGTTGGGCTCATCCGCCGTAAGTCCTCTTTCTGAGGGGCTCGTGCAAGACTTCTGCGAATCGACTAGAACAGTCATTAAAGCAGAGCATTATAGTGTTGCTATTTTTTCTGTGTTCAACACTCGCGCTTATAAGTTTTGCGGGAATGTTCGGATGGACAGACCAGTACCCGGTGGTTACCTCGGGGAGGTAAAAGAAGCACAATTGATGCATACGAGAAAGTTGCAGCACTGTTCATCACCTGTTTGACGATTTTCAGTGCCTACCATATCCATACAGCGCCCAACCACCAATAAACTATCATCAGGCTAAATTCTAGCTGTGAGGAAATCACTGATAATATTTTTTTGTTTTCATATTCAAACGTGCAGCTGACGCATAATCCACCTTGTTACAGCCAGCTGACCTTTTTACTTGCGATTTATAGGAACTATAAGGCAAGTTAAGCATTCGTAAAAAAAAAATTTTACAATCAAACATGACATTACGATGATAGAGAAGTCAAAAAAGTGGGTCCGGAAATTCCGTCCGTCTGTCTGTCTGTCTCTCTGTCTGTCCGTATCGATTCCTACAGCCTAAACGGTTGGGCCGATTTGATTGAAACTTGGTATATAGTATTTTTAGAGTACTCTACCCGACTGTTTTTCGAATTGGAATTCTAGCTTCAAAACTAACGGTACCTGCCATATAATTTTTAATGAAAAAACGGCGATTCTGATAAAACTTTCTGTATGGTGTTTTCTATGCAAAATCTATCTTTCAGTTTTAATGGATTTTTCAGAAAAAGTTTTATAACGGTACCTCCCTTGACCGGTTTTTTTAAAATCAGACTTTTTCGTTAAATAATTGACGGATTTTGATGAAATTTTCAAAATATGTAATATTTTATGATTTAAATAATATTGCCTATTAAAATTTTCTAAAACATTTTTTTTTTATTTTTTAATAATTTTTTAAAAAACTTATTTTGTTTTTTAAATATTTTAAAGACGAATCTATAGATTTTTTAAAATTGTTCTCCGAGTATAAACTATAAATTTCTTTAAATTAGCATACTCAAAAAAATATGTTTCCGAAAAGTATAGTTTGACAAATTTTCAGTCGGAAGGAAATGACTAACAAACATTTTTTTTTTCGTTTGGGAGGCTAACACTGGTTATCCCACCAACGGAGCCGCAGCTGACGTTCACGAAACTGTATAATATTGGCTGAGTTCGTAATTTTAAAATTTCCGCAGTACTGCTAAAATTACGTTGTTGTAAACAAACAGCATAGCTCTGCGTGAGCATGGCAACACTTGTGTTCATAAAAGTAAAACAACAGTCAACTTGTGGTGATGTGTTTCACCAAATATCGTTTGGAAGGAACTTGGTCATGGAAAATCTGTCACTGGTTCCCGGACTAAAACGCTCCCTTATTTGTCGGTGCAGTATCGGTAATCGGTATTTATAGCTTTACCGAATGCAAACCGATTTCATATTCATCTCCTGACTTGGTCGGTAAGCTTTCAGCACAGAATTATTCAAAACTTCAAATTTGAAGCAGTCTCGGATCTCATTTTCTGTCAAAAATTATTATTTTGTATCAACAAATATTTTCTTATATTTGTGTTTATACAAAACAAACTGTTGCCTAGACGACCGACATCAAACACAAATTCCTTGCGGTAAATTAAAGAAACAATACTGATACTCTATACCGACACTCGGTACACCGTTTTCTTACCGTACCGATTCCGCATATACCGCCCAAATCAGTAGGTGTTCATTAAAATGTATGTATTCAGTGAAATATCGGTACCGAATGTGTACCGAGGAAACTGAGAGATACGATACCGCACCGACAAGTGAGGGAGCGGTTCCAATTTCGTTCAGTTCCATTGACAGATTTGTATCCGAAAAAAATTTTTCGTGTGTATTTCAACCAGGAAATTTTTCCAATGACAGAAAATTTCAATGATTGCTATAACTGATCTCTCAAAAAAATTCCAATGGTTTGTTTCAATGATGCATTTCGATGATAACTATAACTGGCCCCTAACTGGCTGAACACAATGACGACGGAACTGGAATACGCATACGGAACTGCAAACATTGAATACACGCGAACTGTATTTTGCGAACACAATGGTACGTTACTGCATACGGAACTGCAATACGCATACGGAAAGGTTGGTTAACTTTTAACTTTTACGTACAGTAAATTTGACATTTTATCTCATGCAGAGAGAAATTATGAAAGAAAGAACAATCTTTCGTACGTCTGTCCCTCCCAAACCCTTTTATTTAGTAAACCTGAAATAACACCAGATGTTTCCATTCTTCTTAATGATATTTCAATTCGTTGTATAAGAATTTCTTCTCTTTTTTATCATTTGTTTTTGGTATTCCATCCATTTTTGAATTTAAATGTCAAAGTTACTGTACGTGCATTGTATTCCGATTGAAATTGGTACGTACGACAAATTTGACAGCTGTTCCGTACTCCGTCTCCGTAATGCAGTTCCGTTTTTGCATTGTGTTCAGCCAGTAACTCGAACAAATCTTGGTTTCCCATGAAAATTCAACTTAGGGAGAGTCCACTGTAATTCTTTTAGTTGCTTTGTGTGAGTATAATTCTCGAATTTAGCGATTTTGATGAGTCATGCTTTTTGTTGAAGCAACCCTTTTCATTTTTACTAAGCTTATACATATATGAAAAGCTTGTAAATGAAAAGTGAGTGAGTTTACAATTGCATTAATGCAACGCTACAATAATCAGAATATTGCTGAACCGATAAGTTGCTAAAAGTGATGTCGTTGGGGCAATAGGGCGCTGGTTTATATGGCGACACATTTTTCTAAAGCGCTAAACAGATTGAACCAGTGGCAGCACCAGCACTGTCAAAAGCAAACAGCACGCTGAGCAACAAAATATATTGAAACACATTGCTACCAGCACCAGCATTGTCTTCTTACTTCTGTTTGACACTTTTTTGTCATTGAAAAGTATACGAAGTTTTCTTTTGCCCCTGAATTTCACTTGCTCAAAGTTGGTAGCAATGGAACAGCAACAGCAAATTTAGGACTTTGGTCTTACGACGCTGGTGACGTTGCTGGTGCTGGTCTAATCTAATTTGAGCAATTGAAATACATTGGCGCAAAATTTTAAACAGCATTCATTTTAACAATAGAACCGACTCTAGTTAAACGAGTTCTTTAGATACGAGCCCTTGTTTAAAATTTTCTCAATTTTAAACAAGTTAAACAACCCTGACAACTAGTGTGAGTTATTTGACGTAACGTTAACAATTTTTTCTGGAACACGCCTAAGTGTTGACAGATTTAGACGTCAAATATAAAGTAAACAAATAAAAACAGTAAAGGATATCCGCTATGCTTGGAAGGTAAGAATTTTAAAGAATTTTTGTAATTTATAATTATTTTGTATTTGTATTATTAGTTTTTGTTCCATCAAGAAATCGGCTGTTAAGGTGCCAAGTGTAGCTATTATTGAAACTCATAATTTAACATTTTTTGTTTGATTCTGAGGCGTTGGAAAGTCAAATCAGTGATTATGTTATGGGCTATAATTCAAATATTTTAAGGTCATTTTATGTATCCCGTTGGGCTGGAATGAATATTTTGTTTACCTTAAATAATAATTTAAATGAATAAGCTTCACGATTGCATCAACATAATCACTGATTTGACTTTTTGAACGCCTCAGAATCAAACAAAAAAATGTTAAATTATGAGTTTCAATAATACATCCCGATTGCTGGTCGATGCCATCCAATTGCAAACCACAAAGCTTCGGGCGTCCTGGTCTACGCTATCCTTCAAACGCAAGTAAGTCTTCCACGTTGTCTTCTACCATAAATAGAACTGCAAAGGCTTTCCCAGCTGGTTCCTCTGTGAGCTAGGTGCCCAGCCTACCCGAGTCTACCGAGTTTTATTTTTTTCACAACGTTGATTTCGAGGTAGATTTGATACAATTCATGAATGTATCATCTCCGGAATCATCCTTGCTGGAAGGGATAGGTAAGTACGCAAATCTCGCATCCGTATGTAAGTACTGGTAAAACCATAGTCTTGCAGGGCAGCAGTTTGGTTTTCTGGTAAGGTTTCTGGATTTAAAGAATCTTGACAGACTATAGTAGGTTCTGTTGAATGTTAGCAGCCGCACACGTATTTCTTCCTCCATATTATTATCGGCTCATAATTTTGGCCCAAGGTAGTTAAAGGACTGCACTACTTCAAATTCATACTCCGCTACTCTGATAGTTGGACCAACACTTCTCGCAGACGTAGCCACCATGTACTTAGTCTTCCCTTCTTGAAGTCTTGTACAGATTGTTGGCTTCTGCCAATGATGGCAATGTCACTTGCGTAAGCCAGTATCTGGCTGGACTTGGTTCCAGAGTCACTGATTGCTTTCTCCAACGCCAGGTTGAATAGGATGCAAGCCAGACCACACCCTCGACGAAGTCCATTTAAGATATTGATTGGTCTGGACAGCAAACCAGCTACTTTTACTTGGCTTGTAATGTTTGTCATGGTCAACCTATGTACATATTCATGTTAATTTATTTGGGATGCCGAATTCTCTCATGTACTTATAAAAATCTACCCTGGCTATGCTATCGTAGGAAGCTTAAAAGTCTAAAAAAGATGGTATGTTGGAATATCAATTAAATTAATACTCGACCTAAAATCATATATGTTAAACAAATATTCAGTTTTAGGTTCCATGGCTGTACCTGACTCTTATTCGGAAACAAAGGAAGAAAAAGATTGAACATCCTTTATTTATTTATTTATTTATTTATTTATATGTTGTAATATTACATGATGTATTTCTATGTACCTGTGTGTGTATCTCTTCTAAGTACTTAGTTGTTAAAAAGATGAAAATATTCAAAATTGTATTATTCTGATTGAATGCACAACAATTTTAAAAGTAAAAATAAAAATTATTGGATCAAGTTTAGTTTTTTTTTTTTTTTAATGTTGGTTTATAAAACTGTTCCGGAAAGCTCTGCCTGTTTCCGTGATTTGAACAGCATTTTGGTTGGTGTGGCATGGGTAGTGACGAGTCTTCTCCAAGAAAAGGAAACGTTCTTTCCTTTGCAATGTTGTGAAGCACGGCAACAGCAACAATTACATTTCTGGCCGTATCCAAATCGACTCTTAGCCGATCTAATAACGCTCTAAATTTTTATTTTAATTGGCCATTGAGGCACTCAACTCGGCTCCTCGTTGAGTTATGGCTATTGTTATACCTTTGTTCTTTTTGGCTGGTTGGGTTTCTTACAGGTGTTAGTAAAATTCTTGAACAAGGATATCCAGCGTCCCCTAACAAAACACCCTGGTGGGCATGAGAGCTTTCGAGTTTACTTTTGAGCAGACAATTATTCCAAATGTTGGAATCGTGAAGGGAACCACGAGATCTTGCCACGATCTGTTATTTTGCAGTTTGCATCAGTCACAATTTGTACATTTAGCGAGTAGTAACCTGTTATAAATGTGTAAATTTATAAACATGAAAGTTCTTTTTTTAATTCTGTCTACTAAACTCAAGTGGGCAATTAGAGCACCTGCCCAAATATGGACATTTTACTCAAGGTTTGGACGAATAAAAGTTTTATAGGCTGGAGCCAGATCACACGGGTGAAAAACTTTGAGGGAGAGGGAAGATTCGCTTATTTTAGGGGTTGGCAAATCTGTTTTCCGTCCACTCGGAAAGACACCAGAGGAATAGGACAGATGAAAAAGCTTACGTCGAGGTTTCGCTCTCCTTAGAACAATAGCGGGGATATTATATGGGTCAGCGGATTTATATTTTTTAAGACCATTGCCATCGAACGAGTAGGAAGGAAGATTGGTCCCATAAAACCATTTACGCTCTCGAGTGCAGACAGAGGAGTTATACCACATGGAGGCAGCAGAACAGCTAGTAGATACATAAATTTAAAAAAAATACCTTTTCTGTGGCCCGCCATAGTATGTCCTACAATTCTGGCTGGTCGCTTGATTTGCACATGGGTGCAATCTATTGCTCCTATGACCCTTGGAAATCTGGCGATTCTGTGGAATTCCGCTTTGGTTCTATTAAGCTCTTCGGAGGAAGAGGGAAACTTAATGAAATGCGGTAATACCCTCGCAATACATTTTGAACATTTTTTATTATTTTGCCAACAGTCGATTGCACCATTCCATGTATTGCTGCTAAAATTTTGCGCAATAAAGTTTTTTTTGTTTTGGTTACATGCTTTATCCTAAATATACTTACCAACATCATGTTGATGGACATTTTTCCATAAAAGTGCAATCACCAGAACTTGCAGTTCTGGTGATATTGGAAGGCCTCGATTTGTGACTGGCTCTGTTATGATCAGATTTTGAACTATAAATTGAACAGTCGCCTTGTCGAACCTGTATCTCGAATAAAATTCGAGATCATCAAGCTCTTCCATCGGGTTTGCTCTAGTTTTAAGAACTCTTGGTTTTCTTAAAACTACCGAATCTTCAAAAATTTCAAAATCACGATATTCCGGAAACATTTTTTCTTATTTCGTTTGGTAAGAAATTACAAATGTCAGCTGGATAAAGTATACTTTAAAAAGATAAACAAGTGCTTGGCTCGTTTTAAGGTTAGACAAGTTGTTTAAGATTAAAGTATACTTTATGTCGTTTAAAATTAACATAGAGCTGACCTTCGTTTTATATTTTGTTTTTAGAGCCGACGCCCATTTTAAAATTGATTTAAAGTAGGTTTTAATTGTTTAAAATTTTGCGCCATTGGTTCTAAATTAATGGCGGCCGCTGTTGCTGGTGCTGTTGCTGGTTCAATCTGTTTCACGCATAAGCATTGTAACGAAATGACAACCAACCAGCAGTCCATACTTTATAGGTCTATTGTCCATGGTATACCTATATGTTTTTACAATCCTCGAACCAACGAAAACGAAAGTTTTAGTGTTTTGATTTCCGACAGCTTCTTTATTGTAAAATTTTCTTGGATGCCCATTTAATTTTACTTTTTTGTGTCTATCCAAGTTCTTTCAATCTGGAAAATTTGTTCAATGACAGAAAATTTCAATGATAGCTAAAACTGATCTTTCAAAAAATCGTAATAAATTGTTTTGATGATGCATTTCAATGATAGCTTAATTGGACCCTTACTGTTCTTTTTTGTGCAGCTATAACACACAATATTTGCGAAAATGTTTATGTTTTCATTGACAAACAATAAACTATTCTGTCTTCTCCTCACTATGTAAAAATAAGTCACTTTTTTCAAATACTTAATGCGGGGCACCACGAAGGAAAATGTGAGTTGAGGATTTTGCTCCCTGAAAGAGAACACACAACAATTTCTTTACCTGCAAAAATGTGCAGATGTGTACCATACATGGATTAATAACCTTGTAAAATCTATTCCATGTAACAGACTCAAATGGATAAGGATTTTAACGTCCGAAATATCAATATATATATTATTTCACCATTATGATTTTCAGTACTTTATTGTAGACTCAAAAAAATACTTATTGAATTTCTTCCATCCTGCACGCCTTTTAGGGTCTTTTGCACTCCATGATGGGGTAAGATTCGACATTAGACCAGCTTTCTGTGCCATTGTCACAAGCGTGCCCATTTTCTTTTGTTGACGGTGACACAGGCCGGTAATGCGTCGCGGAAGCATACAACCATCGGAACGAACATATTGGCTGAGAATAAGGACATCGGTGTGTTTTACATCCAAGCCCAGGCTGCATTCAGGACAGAATTTTGGCTGACATGCTGATTTAAGCATTTTATCAGCTCGAGAAGAGGCGACCTGAACCCCTTGAAGCACCAAGACATCATTTTCTTGCTTTAAGGTAACTGGTTGGAAATTCGACAATTAATATTCGGAATATATACATATACTATATATAGAGTTAATATTTCTTACTCTGTTTCAGTTGCAATGCTGTTGTCGTGGATATGTTCCTGGGGACAACTGCGGTTCTTAGGAATAATTGTGTCTTACGCAAGAGGGACATAATTTTTAATATTTTCTTGCAAATGCAAATTTATGCGTCTTCCTTCTTCTTAAGGATTTGATTAATTAATTCCACGTCCAGATGAAATATTTACAAGAGAGAAAGAAGTTTATTTTCATTCATTCATTTAATGCTTACGTATATTTTGGATAGATTACCTTTCTTGGGTTTTTTTTTGTGAACCAGACAGGTAGGTTAGCTCTCAAAATTCGAAGCAAAAGAGAAACACAGTCAACTGTTCATCAGCTGCCCCCGTGTTGAGAAAAGTATCCAGATAATTTATGGATACCTTTGGATTTTCTCTTTGTTTCCATATGTTCTTCAATCAGCTATAAAACAGCTGTTTTTAACAATGCTATATATCATGGACGTATTATATATGGACTGCTAGTCTAATGTCAGTTTCATACAACAATTGTCAAAAAAATGTCGCCAAAGTTTTGAATACGATGCTAAACCCACTTCAGGAAACAAAAATAACTACTTAAAATGTTGACATGACGCGACAAAAAGTCGCATTTACCGGTAAAACATAACTGACACTTTTGATTCCATCCAAAGTGTGCGACATCTTTGGTATTTTGATTCTTGTTTTTTTAGATCGTGGATAACTTTCTTTTTTATTGGTTCGTGCCTAAGACAAGCTAAAAGCACTAGAAAGAAGAAAGGATTTTTTTTTAATAATTGTGAGATATTCTAAAAATACGGGGAAAAAAGGGAAATTTTAACATGCCAACGTGGGAAAACCTGCTGCCAAAGTCTGGGACTACTGGATGAAATGTCAAAATTGAGGTTTAACTATATTTATATATATTTGAAGTTTCTCGTTTGAGAAAGAAAATGCTATGCAAGGACTAAAATAAAGAACTTTTAAAATTGAAAACAATTCCCAATCATATTTTTTAGTGGTAATGGATGGTTTTTAAGTGCTTTTTTTTAGAATTTAGCAAATTTCTTTATAATAAAACAGCAGTTTGTAGGAAAGTATTGGATATATTCGGGGTATCCAAATCAGTGTACACACCAACGTACGTGCCTGTCCACAAGAAGAATGAAGACATAACCGAAAAAAGGAATCATGTACACAAGGTCATGGACATGAGTTGGAAATCGTAACTTTTTGACACTTCAACAATGCATTTTGGGACGATCTTTTCCTTTCAAATAGTTACGAATCGTAACTATTTAGCGTTTTGGAATATGGAATAGTTAACAATTATTGTTAACGATTGTAAACGATAGTTAATAAAAGAACGCCCCACGGATCTCTACCACGTCACGTGTGAATTTGTCAAAAAGTGTATTTACTTGTTCTTCATGACGTTACTTTTTGAGGTAAAAAAAGTTTATACGATTGAAATTAAAAAAGGGCTTTGGAATTTAAAACATTAATAAAAAAGTAATGTTAATTCGTGCTCATTCATTAACCCTGTTTAAGGCAGGTAAATTTTAATTGTTCTCGAATTTTCATTCGAATGCGGTAACATTTTTTTGCAGATCATTTTAAGAGGTATACCAGTACTTTCGTCGCTATGATGTCGGAAGCGATCGATGATTATAACCAAAAGAAAGAGGACCAAAAACAACAGAAACTTGAACACAAAGCGCGCTGCATAAAGAAACGACAATGGGTTGAAAGTAAGCAAAGCGAAGAAGTTGCTGCTAAACGTGCAAACTTCGATCCAGCTGATAGAATCAAGAGAAAGAAAAATGCAATTTTAATGGGATATTCTGGAGCAGATTACTATGGTATGCAACGAAATCCGGGGATGCGTACCATTGAAGAGGACCTTTTCAAAGCCATGTTGAAGCATCAATGGATCACTGAAGAAGGTTTCAATCAAGCTCAGCAAACACAGTTTCAAAGAGCTGCCCGAACAGACAAGGGAGTGTCCGCAGCACGACAAATTTGTTCTATAAAATTACGTGAGTAGTTAATGCACAATACATAATATTTGGGTTCTTATTTAATCAACACAAATATTTAATCTAGCCGATGATATTGATTTAGCAGCTTTGAATTCAGATCTTCCTGAGGTAATTCGTGTTTTTGCAATTAAACGCGTCACGAAAGGCTTCAATGCAAAAGATAAGTGTAATGCAAGGACTTATACTTACACTTTACCCTCTGTATCCTTTGAGGACCACACTAAGGAACTGAATATGGCAACATATCGCATAACCAATGAAGTTTTGGAGAAAGTCAATTCAATTCTTAAACTCTACGAAGGAACTAAGAACTATCACAATTTCACAAGCAAAAAGTAAGTTTGTTGGTCAATTTGTTTCTATTCTAAAAACAACTTTTGTTTACACTTTAAAAGGAATTTCTTAGACCCGTCTTCTAAACGGTTTATGATGTCATTCACTTGCAGTGAACCTTTTCTTAGTCCTCAAGGCATTGAATTTCTCACTCTAAAGGTAAAAGGTCAGAGTTTTATGCTGCATCAGATTAGAAAAATGGTTGGTGTGGCCATTTCAGTAGTCAGAGGGAACACGACGCATTCAACAATCATTAGAGCTTTTACGGAAGAACGATTGGATTTGCCAATGGCACCCGGATTGGGATTAGTGCTTGATCAGGTACACTACGACCGATACAACGAACGATATGGTGAAGATGGAATCCATCAGCCATTAACGTGGCAAGAACTTGAACCGGAAATAGAAAAATTTGTTCAAATGTATATTTATTCCAATATTTATGAAACTGAATACAAGGAGAAGTCCATGATTGAATGGTTGGACACCTTAAAACTACACTCGTATGATGTGAGAGATAATAAAGATGTGCTTGATGAATCCGGGGAGAAGTGTAATGCTACGGAACAAGTAGCACAATAAAAAAAATTGATATTATAATTTTTTCTTAATCTGTTATGTTTGTCGAGGTATTCGGACTTAATATTCTTTTTACTTGCGATAATAGGTACTATGATGCGAGTTATGCATTCTTGCATATTAAAAATTTTGAGATAACAATCAAACATGACGATGATACAGAAACATATTTGATATACTGGCAAAATCCTGTATGTACGCATGTATAATTGCCCTGATCGGACGTGTTTTTAGTTTGCTCCCTTAATTTTCGTTTTTGCATAATCCGAAAAAAAGAATAGTTTTTCTTTCCCATTTCTCGCGCCACGACACAATTAAAAATAATAATAAATTCAATTTTTCTTGCCTACTACTCGTGACCTACATTATTAAGTTTCATTTTACGCGGCCTGTATAAATTGCTGAGTGTTGAAATTATAACTAACCCACATTACTTAACTATCGAAATAATGTCGTGTGCCAAATGTGTAGCAACGCTGACGTAACCGCGGAGTTACTTAAATGCAACGGTATCTGTGGCAAATCCCTTCATCCCTCCTGCATTGGTATTACTAAAAGAGCGAGTGTTTACTTGAAAGACATAAATAACATTATTTTTTATTGTGATGAGTGCAAAAACATTTCAATCGGTGACATTATGATTGCGATTAAATGCCTTAGTGAGTCACTTATTAATGAAAACACATTAACCCAAAAAAAGATTTTAAACCTTTCCAAAAAATTTGGTCTCCTATTTAAAACTGTTGAGGAGTCTAATTCTCAATCACAACAATCCTCTGCTCAGTGTTTGTCTAAAATAAATAATCTGGAAAAACAATTCATTACCACCAAATCTTTAAACCCTGTCTCTACTGTATGTGCAGCTGTAAGAAACCAGGAAAAAATAACAGCTGGTATTCAAAATCATCCAGAAAATAATATGCTCTTCACCAACAGAAGCAACCAATTTTGAAAACGAACAACACTTCAATCTTCGAATAAATACTTTCTGCCGAAGTCATGGACAGTGATCTTCCTGAACCTCAATAAACTTCTGCAGTGGAAACGATCATTAAATGTGGACATGCTTGGAATTTATCGGACTGGAATAAAAGACTCAGCAAACTGGATTCGTCCAATAACTCCTCGTTCATGTTGAAAAACACACCTCGATTTGCTGATGTGACTTGGATTCGCTTCTACTTTATGCGTAAATTTGCATTAAACTTATGTGAATGGTGAATGTCAACCGATGTCATCAAGGTGCTTCAAGATCAAGATTCCATCCAAATACGAATGGATGTTTCATCACCCAAACGGATTCACTCAGCTTGGAAATATGCAACTTATAATGAACAATAGCCCACCTGTTCCTAAACCAAAATCCAATAGCAAGCCCCAATCGGAAGTCTTTAGAAAGGAAAATAAGAATCCAGACCCCAACTGGTCTTTAAAAATGGATGTCTTTCCTAACTTGTCTGGCTCTTTGCCGTTGTCCTCTCGCAAGCGAAAGACTTCACCTACACCGGTGAAACCTCCTGCCAAACGAGTTTCTTTTACCCTTCTTCTGCAAAAGCAGGATTCACAAACCTTTTCCCATCCAATATTCCGACCAAAATTACAACCTAAAACTCAAAATAGACCCCAAACAAAGCACCAATTTACACCCCTAACTAAGCCTCAACCTAAGCCCCTAACTATACCCCAACCTAGGCCAAGACAGGCTTTACTAAAATCCAATGCGAAAGACCAGCAAACACCAATCACACCTAAATTTGCTCACCAACCTGTGTCTTTTAGTATCAATCCTGACTTTCCTTTTTCACCCATATATTCCTCAAATCCTGCTGAATCTCCTCAATTACCATGCTTCGGCTAAATACCCTAATTTTGTAAGCTTCCATATTCTAAACCCTAACTCTTTTATTTCTTCTACAGATTCACGTCCACCTTCCTGCTTTGATCCTCTCTTACCACCTAATGTAAAACTAACCCAACACACCCTTGCTGATTCCCGATATGCCCTTTGCTGAGTCCCGATATGCCCTTTCTAAACTCAGATATAACACTGTTGGACAACATTCGTCTGTTCTTAGCCTATCTCCACGATAAACCTGACGATTTGTGCATAGATGGTAAAACGAAAAGTTATGTCTCAGCGTTTATAAAAAAGGAAGGTCTGCCTACTGATCCGATACCATTAAGGCAGATATACGACAAATATCACGAGCTTCTGAATATATCCTCAAAACAAATCTCCAAAGATCTCTACGCCTTTTCTTCGTTTCTTCATTCTAAAAGAATTTCCTACCTTCAAAGAGTAAGATCAGAATCTAGTAAATTTTATCGCTCCTAACACTATCTCTGCCCAACCTATCTCCAACCGCCACCTTCCTTCCATCAATGTTTTGACTCCCCCTTCAAGCCGAATTCTTCCCATAACATTTTATTATCAAAATGTAATAGGTCTTCGTTCAAAAACCCATAATATCTTTCAGAAATCTCATGCTCTACCTTTTGAAATCTATGCACTAACCGAAACCAATCTTATACCTAGCATTAATAACCTAGAACTGTTCCCATCTAATTTATAATGTTTACCGTGATGATCTAAACCGAAGCGCAAATGATTCACCTAGTCGTGGTGTATTACTCGCCATTAAAAACACAATTGATTCATCTTTCATATCCAAATCTTCCTCATCGATTATAGACTATGTCTCTATAAATATCAGTCTTCCCCGAAAAGCAATTTTTGTCATCTGCTTCTACATCCAACCCGCACAACCCATTGAGTCAAACGAACAAGCTATTAACGCAGTTGATGAACTCATAACCCTAAGTGAACCCCAAGATGAATTCCTTCTTTTTGGTGATTTTAATCTTCCTCACTTAATATGGAAAGCATCCGAAGATGAATCACATTTTATCGCATGAATAGACAACTCGACCTAATTTTCTCAACAGACCCCATGAACTCTAGTGTATCATTAAGTACTCTTTCTCTTTCAACGATCGACAACTATCATCCACCTATTTTTCTGTCGTTATTTCAGGAGTGTCCTAACCAGAACTCTAATATTTCAATTCGTTCTTTCGACTTTCACAAAGCTACGTTCAGAGAAATTAACGAATATCTTAGTAACACATCTTTTAATTTCGTAAATCTTTCCGTAAACGAAGCCATTAGTAAATTCTATAGAGAAATTTACAATTCCATTTCTCTCTACGTACCAACTTTACAAGACAAAACCTCACTTACATCCCCCCCTTGGTATAATCGGAGATTGCGTTCTTTGAGAAATAGGAGAAATAAATTGTTTTCTCCGTTCTGGATCCACCACCGATTATTCTAATTATATCGGAGTTTATCTCCAATTTTCTGAACTATATAGTAACCTTTACCAGCGTTATCTAGTTGAAACTCAAGCGAACGTCATTAACGATCCCAAGACATTTTTCCAATTCGTTAACTATAAAAAAAAGTCTGATGGATATCCTTCCTCTCTTTTTCTTAACAGTGAAACCTCAAGTGATCCTCTACGTATTTCAGAGTTGTTTGCCTCATCTTTCAAACAATCCTTTACCAATGATGCTTTTCAACCAGACGAAGCTTATTTTAAGTACTTACCGAATTTTTCAATTGGCTCTTTTTTTCCCTCTCACAATCGATAAGTATCTTGTTGAAAATAAGTTAAGTCTACTACGTGAAGAATTTTCTCTTGGGCCAGCTAATATCCCGGAAATTCTTCTACAAAATTTTTCCCAAACTCTCTCCGTTCCCCTAACTCAAATTTTTAATTTATCTTTATCACAAAGTGTATTTCCAGAAGTATGGAAAACTTCATTCGTTACACCGATTCACAAAAAGGCGCAAAAAATAATGTTAAGAATTATCGCCCCATTGCCAAACTATCCTACATCCCCAAAATATTTGAATGCCTCATATACGAAATAATAAGTTTTCGTTGTAAGTCGCTTAGACAACATGGCTTCCTCAAATGTAGACCCACTACCACTAACCTTATTGAATTTCTGTCCTTTGCCCTCTCAGCTCTAGAAGCAGGGATGGAAGTCGACGTTATCTCCAAAGAGCGTATGCGAACATGCCGGAACATATACAGGCCATATATTTTTTTTTTTTTTTTATATAATTAACGCGCGCACAAGAGACTACTTGTTTCCTTTTTAATGTAACACACTGCGCGGGCATTCGGAAGATAGGAGGTGTCGATTAACATTGGTTTTGAATGTTTGCAGATCAAAATTGCAAAAGAAAATTTCGCCGGGTAAACTATTCCAAATTCGTGTCGTTCGGCTAAAAAAAGAATCCCTATATTTCAAGGTACGTCCGAAATTGGGCTCAAGGGTAAACTGATGAGCATTCCTTGCAAGACGAGTACTACGGGCGAAACTTTTAAGGGGAGGAATGCAACTGGCTACTTCGAGTGAACATTAAAGCATTAAACTCCACACGATTCCTATTACCCCATTTAACAATGCTGTATAAATCGGAGTTTAATGAGCTTGACATACGGCACCGTTGCAATTGTACGTCCGAAGGCGAAGGACGTGAATTATCGAACGAATATGAAAAGCTGAGGGTAGAGTCGTCAGCAAAACAGTTAAGTGAATTAGAAGTAACAGACAGAAGATCATTTATAAAAATGAGGAAAAGAGTCGGAGACAGAACAGAGCCCTGGGGCACACCAGCATTTATTTTATGGGAATCAGACTTGAATCCGTCCAATACAACTTGTCTTGAACGGTCCAGAAGATAGCTTCTAATCCAACGAACAAGAGTATTATCGATCCCAAAAGCACGCATTTTCGATAAGAGAGCTTCATGCCAAACTCTATCAAATGCCTTGGAGATATCAAGAGCAATAATCTTACTTTCACCAAAACGATGTAAAGATTTGTTCCACTGTTCGGTGAGATATGCCATCAGATCACCAGTGGAACGGTTGCTGCGGAAGCCAGCCATGGAGAAGCTTTCGATCTTCGAGATATTCCTTAAGCTGACGGTTAATCAGTGTTTCCATGACCTTAGAAAGAAGGGATGTCAGTGCTATGGGTCGGTAGGAGGAGGGGGAGGATGGGTCACCTTTCTTAGGGACAGGCTGGACAAATGCTGTTTTCCATCTTCTAGGAAAGATTCCAGAAGAGTAGGAGCGATGGAAAAGCTTACGCAGTGGCTTTGCCAGTGTGGAAGAACACCTTTTCAGAAGAATCGGGGTATACCATTCGGGCCAGCGGATTTGTGTATGTCGAGATCTTTGAGAACTCTTGCTACTGTACGAGTACGGAAAAAAATCTGTCCCAAATTTACATTCTCAAGTACAGGAACGGCAACGTTGCTTTGAGGCAGCGTGGAGCTGGCAGCGAATTGGGCGGCGAGCAAGTTTGCCTTCTCTGAAGAGTAAACAATTGGTTTGTTATTGTCGATGAGCGTTGGAACCGAAGATGTTGAGGAGTTTTTAATATTTTTTACAAATGACCAAAATTTTTTACTGCCTTTGGGACACTGTAGAATTTTTTGCCGTAATTTTTGGTCATGTAAAAATTTGGTTCTTTCAATAACGGAGTTGCATGAGTTCCTTGCTTGTTTGTGCTTTTTCCGATTTTCCTCTGTAGGGTTGGCTTTGTAGGATCGGAAACTTACTTCTTTGAGCCTGATAGCTTCTTTACACTCAGAATTAAACCAGGACTTTTCTTTTGGCTTGATGCTTTGTACTCTGTTAGGAATAAAAGCACGCATCCCTAGAAGAATCACATTTGTGATCATGTCAGCACTGGCATCAATGTCACTATCGAGGAAGCATAGTGACAATATGCTCACAGACAGAGGCTCCGCAAAAAGCTTCAACGGATATACCACAGGAGAACGACGAGTATAGACGCATATACACCGAACTTCAATGCACCAACACCATGTTCAACCAGGCAGTGAAACATCACCAGGAGGATGAATTCAGGAAAAGACTTGCCAAAATCAAATCGGGACCCGATGCCTTCAAGAAAATTAACCAGCTCGTTGGGAAAAGGAGCACGATGCCAGACACAACAATGCACGGGCAATATACTGTGTCAGCAAAATCCTGGAGGGAATTATCCTGAGAAAGCTTCATAATTTCTTCAGGGAAAGGGAATTCATACCGGAATGTCAGTATGGTTTCCGAGCACGACACTCAACCATCCATCCTCTTCTTAGACTGCACTCCGGACTCAACAAGAAAGAGACGACAGTCGCCTCTTTACTGGACATCGAAAAGGCCTTCGACACAGTTTGGATAAAAGGACTAATATTCAAACTGTCAAGTCTAGGACTACCTCAACACTTGGTAAGATTAATCAAAAATTTTCTAACCCATAGATCTTTTTATGTACAGGTAAACAAAGAATATTCACAAAGAAAGACGATCAGCGTTGGAGTTCCACAAGGTTCCAAGTTGGGCCCCATACTTTTCAACCTTTATACAGCTGACCAGGCTACTAACATCCCAGGGACGAAAACGAAGCTGTATGCCGATGATTCCTTAACATATGCAACATCCATTTCACCAGAAATCGCAGCCAGGAGAGTTGAAGGTCACATAAGAAACTTGTGGGATTACTACCTTAAATGGGGACTAAAGATAAATAGCGATAAGAGCGAGCTTATCTGCTTCAAAATCCCAACAACAGAAACAAGAGGTCGAAGACGTTTCGCATCACGCTGTGATAATATCAGTATCAAGCTACCAGACAACACAGTGATAAGGACAAAGACAACAACAAAATACCTTGGAGTCAATTTCACTAACCGCTTCCAATTCAATAAGCACGCTTAATTTATGCTTAAGGGAGCCAACTTCTCCATACATCTGGTCCACCCGCTTCTTAGAAGAAGAAACGGACTAAACACTTATACCAAACTCCTCATCTATAAGCAGCTGATCCGTCCAGTTCTGACGTACGCTTTTCCTATTTGGTTCACCATATCACCAACATATATGAAGAATATCGAAGTTTTTGAAAGGAAGATACTCCGTAGCTGTACAGGCGTACACCGAAACCCCATTACAAGGAAATATGTCCCAAACAAGAAGCTATATGAAGACAGCAAAGTGATCCCAATAAATCAGTTCATGACACAGCTCTCCAAAAATATTTTGAGGAACTTGGAGGACCACCCCAACTTGGAAATCCAGCAACTACTCCAGCAACAACTAGAGCCCAGCCATCGCTACCTCAACAGTCGGGCCCCTGTTGTTGAGCCGACATGATTTATTTTAGTTATAAGTTAGTTTAAGACCAATTGTACCTAAATTCTAACGAATATAATAAAAATAATCTAATATAAAAAAAGTCGACGTTATCTCCACTGACTATAGTAAAGCCTTTGACAAAATGTCTCATAGTCTCATACTCTTCAAACTTAAGGCTCTTGGCTTTGAACAGATCTCTTTGAAATGGATATCTTCTTACCTCAGCAATCGTTCCTAAATTGGAATGCACTTTCCAATCCATTTCTCGCCACTTCCGGTGTCCCTCAAGGAAGTCCCTCTCCTTTTCATCCTTACCATTAATTATATCGAATTGATAATAAAGCATTCCAATATCTCATTATATACTAACGATACTAAGTTTTTCAAAACCATATCTTCAGTAAATGATTCAAACCTTATTCAATTAGATAGATCGCTTTTCAATTTGGTGTAGCAAAAATTGCCTGGAACTGAACGTGGAAAAATGCCAATCGATAACTTTTTCACGTAAACGCATAGTTTTACCTCCCCGTCAATATTTTCTCTCCAATCAATCCATTCCCATTGTTGATTTGATCCGAGATCTCGGTGTTTTATGTGATCGTGAGCTTAGTTTCCGATCACACATCGATCGATACAGAAGGCTAATTCAACTCTAGGTTTCGTAAAACGATGGTCTAAAGAATTCTGCAACCCTTATGTGGCTCGTTCCCTACATATAACACTCGTTAGACCTCTCCTTGAATATGCTTCTCAAGTTTGGCGCCCATACCACCACGTCTATATTTCGGAATAGAAAGCATTCAAAAACGATTTCTTCTTTTCGCTCTTCGCGGCCTTCAATGGCAAGATCCTTTTATTCTACCTCCATATCATGCCCGTCTCCAACTTATTAATCTGAGAACTCTAGATGAACGAAGATTGGTTGCCGATATTCTTTTCATTCACCGACTTTTTTCTGGTTCCGTTGACTGCCGTTCATTATATAATTCCATTTTCTTTAGCACTAACCCCCGCAAACTCAGAAATCCTAAACTTTTCTCTATACCCTCCCACCGTACCTCCTATGGCTTCAATGAACCTATTACACGTATGCTGCGAAGTGTAAATTCGATTGCTGAATATTTTGACCTAAATATCAGTACACCGAATCTAAAGTTACGCCTCAACAACTGTCCCATCCTTCCCATTTAGATATAATTAAGTTAGTTTTAGTTTTGTAGCTTGAAATAAGCCAAATAAATGGTGGTGCTGCCCCCACCAAAATTAAATTAAATTAAATTAAAAAAATTTTAATTAAATTAAATTTTGGACTAGAGCCTGAACGGTAAGGCCAATCGTCTTCAAATTTGGAACATAAGGTTATTTTGACATCCTACGGAGGGGTTTTTTGAATTTTTTTTTAGCTCAAATATTAAGGGTACCTGTCATATAACGGTTATTTTTCTCGAAAACGGCTCCGAGAATTTTTATAAAAAACTATCTGTGTTGCTGGTGGTCTAAAAATGGTACCTCCCATAGGACCATTTTTTCGACTTTCTCGTGAACTAGTTAACCGATTACAGCCAGATGTAGGTAGCCTTAGTAATTTCAATTAAAAATATTTTGTTAAATAAAAACTGTTTTATTTTAAAACCGTTCCTACGATTTAAAAAAAATCATTTTCACATTTTTTTATAGAAATAAAATGGCTTGATTTTTTTTTAAATATTGAATTTTTTTTAATTGTAAATTTAATTTTTTGCGCTGAAAACTGTTACGTTATTTTTGCGACGAGCAAGTAACAAAAATCGAATAAAAACTTAGAAGTTCTTATATTTATCAAATTTTATTCGACGCTGTGACCGCACATAAGAAAAAGTACGTGCGATCCAGCCGTACAATTTATTTAATTGGCGTTTGCTACGGTATCGACTTGGCCACAACTTTATAGGTACTTTTTTTATATACTGTATATTGTGTATGCACCGACGAAATATAAATTGTTAAATGTTAGATTTTAACTTTTGAATTAATTAAACTTTCTTAGATCAAATTCCATTTCAATAATTAACAGGTTCTGAAAATTAAAACTATTTGGGCGGGTCATAAAGAAACTTATTTCAAGTTTTTCAAATATTCTGGAGCAAATTTATTTAAAAAATAAAACAAAATACACTTTAACAGTTTAATGTCTGCCCTTTTTCTTTTTATTGTGGCCACCTCCCTTACGGTGCTGTTGGCGTGGCCCAGGAGTGACCTCTTGATATATCGGAGTAACTGGGGAGTTCTTACTCAAGTTTTGTGTCTTTGACATATCACTGAAAAAAAAATATTGTTAAAATCCCAAGTGCTCATCACTATACAGAATCTCACTATTGATCAGCAGCTCCGGTCGACATTCCCTGTGAGCCTTTGATGATATCTTTAGCTCTGCGGTCCCTCTTCTTACGGAAACCAGTCCGCTCATACTTAGGGAGCCAACGTTCTGGATCAGGGCCAACGTCAGCGTTGTAGTTTTTAGGCATTTTGTCCTTCCTCTTCCGGTTGCTTTTCTTTGGAACATCACCTGGGGTACTTGGCGATTGTTCAATTTTGACATTAGCAGACTTTTTGGCCGCTTTGGTGCTCATGACCCAGTTGGCTGCCTCTAGGGCATCGATTTCCGATGTTGTGGTTAATGTTTCAAGGGCAGGAAGTTTCTTGCTTACTTCGAGCGCCTTTTTAGGGTTAATCTGAGCGTAAGCAATAACAAGTTGTGCAATAACCTTCATGTCATTAGGTTTCAACTTAAGAAGTTCTTCAAGAGAACTGGCAGCGGTATCAGTTGCGCCGCCTCGAAGATGAAATTCGGCAGCCTGGCGCCACATATCAGACAAATCAGCACTACTAAGCTGCAATTTTTAGAAATTAGAAATTAAATCAACTAAACTTTCTTGGTAGCCGCCTTACTTTATTCTTTTTGTACCAATCAACAGCGGACTTGAGAAGTGCGGAAGCTGCTTGTTTATTGTCAGTACCCAAGTAAAGTGTAACCAGAGCCGAAACAACGCCAGGTTTGTATTTTGACTCTCCCAGAGATAGCAGCACCTCAATGGCTTCTTTGCGATTCCCCTGAAAAGATGACGTTAACAATTTTTTTAACGAGAATTTTGCTTGAGATAAACCTGCAACAGCAAAAGTTGGACTGTTGCAAACTTGCTGGCAAATGCGTCCCTTTCATTGGCAGCAGCATATTTGCCTAAGACCTCAACAGATTCTTTGTACTTCTTATCCTTAGCCAGCTGACTGCATTTTATAAGAACTGCTTGGAACTCAACGTCGGGATCCGATTGTATTAACTTGTTGCATAAAGCCTGACAATCATTAGCATTTGTAAATAGCGCCAGGAGACAGTTGTTCAAAGCGATGATCTTCTTTTGACGCAAAGTCAACTTGTGCTCACAAGTATCCGCCATAGCCAATCGAATTTTTTTTTTTGAATCAAAAACATTTTGATCTTTATTGATGACTACTGAATTGTTACTGGCGACGGCGACAAGAGCTGGGTCTTTAGGTTTATTTTTCAAGCAATCAGCATATATAGAACCTGCTTCTTTAATTTTGCCTTGCATTTGGAGACAGTAAGCAATTTGAACTCTGCAATAGATTATTTTTTTTTTCTTAATTATTAAAAATACAGCAAATATTTATAATAGATGTTATATGCTCTTTAAGATTTTTGCTTTCGAAATTAATTATGAAAATGGGTCACGTGTTTAAAAAATGAAATCCTTGTAACGAACTAAAAACATACTCGCCAAACGAAGGAATGCCCCTTTTTTACTACACTGCTGAAAAACAAATCCAATGATTTTGTATAAGATACAATATTGATTTCTTCTCTTTAAAATGACGTTCGGGCGGCGGCTGCAAAAGCATTCAACTCATCGAGTTAAAGAAAATTTCAATATTCTGGCAAGATGTGTAGGTGCACCCCTTATCCTGGTGCGATTGAAGTTGGAAGATGAAATCGGGCACTTTTTTTGGGTGACTGTGTTTCATAGAGTTGAAGAAAAATGTTGCCATGGTCTAAGTCTCAATTAGTATAACAAAAAGAAAACAGGTTTTCCTCTTGAAACCCTGGTGGGAGTGTGGGGGGGGAGCATTAAAACCTTTGATTTTTCGTCACGGGATGAAAATAGCGGAAGAAAATAATTTTAAATAATTAATTTTCTACCCACCATAAAAACGGATCCACACAGGTATACTTGCGGGCTACCCTAATAAAAAGTAATTAACCTTTAAATCCGGATTAATGTGCGCGAGTAGTTTCGTGTAATTAAATTCGGGTGTAAGTGTAATAAAAAATTCAATTAACAGTAAAAAAACTAAATAATCATTTCTTGGGAATCTCATTATGGGTAAATCTGAGAAAAGAAAGAGTGATGTGAAAAAGGCCTATGAAGCCTTGAAGAGCCAAATTGAGGCAGGCACAAAGATTCACGGGAAGGAATTCCTGGTATCTATGCAGGCTAAGCTGAGCGACATCGACCAGTTATACGAAAAAGAAGAGGACATGGACATCTACGATGAAGAAATTAATAGTGATGAAGAAGATGAAGCTACTGACAATGAAGAAGAGCCAACTTTACAAGAAGTCTTAAACGAAGAAAATGTAGAAAACATGGTCGACCTTTACTCCGACTATGAAAATTTTGTGATGGTTCAACGTAAGAAGAGGCAAAAAAAAGGAACTTCATTCAAGAAGACAAGGACATTGCCACCAATAATAAGGAAGAAGATAAAACCCCTCAACCTGCCAGCAACAGCTCCTCAACCACTGTAGAACCACGCCCCAACTTGAAGCCACCAATCCCTTTAGTGCGGGCTAATTATAAAAAAAAAAAAAAAAAACAACTACAGTACTTTGGATGATAAATATAAGACAAATTTATTGGGTCAACTTATATTCAAAAGACAATTCTGCAATTGGACCAACTGGAGATGCTTTTACTTCCATCGAAGAAGTAACTGACATAATCCACGGAGGAAATTCTAAGAAGTCAGTAGGAAATGATATGATTTCTAACTTTCTGCTTAAAAAGCTACCAAACCTCGCCATCCTACTGCTGATGATCATCTTCAATAACTGCCTTAATAACAGCTACTTCCCCGAAACATGGAAAACGGCAAAAGTGGTGCCCGTTCCAAAGAAAACCAATAGGACTAGACTCATCCTGAGAAAGCTTCATCATTTCTTCAGGGAAAGGGAATTCATACCTGAATGTCAGTGTGGTTTCCGAGCACGACACTCCACCATCCATCCGCTTCTTGGACTGCACTCCGATGACACACGGACTGAACAAGAAAGAGACGACAGTCGCCTCTTTACTGGACATCGAAAAGGCCTTCGACACAGTTTGGATAAAAGGACTAATATTCAAACTGTCAAGTCTAGGACTACCTCAGCACTTGGCAAGATTAATCAAAAATTTTCTAACACATAGATCCTTTTATGTACAGGTAAACAAAGAATATTCACAAAGAAGGACGATCAGCGCTGGAGTTCCACAAGGTTCCAAGTTGGGCTCCATACTTTTCAACCTTTATACAGCTGACCAGCCTACCAACATCCCAGGGACAAAAACGAAGCTATATGCCGATGACTCCTAAACATATGCAACATCCATTTCACCAGAAATCGCAGCCAGGAGAGTTGAAGGTCACATAATAAACTTGTGGGACTACTACCTTAAATGGGGACTAAAGATAAATAGCGATAAGAGCGAGCTTATCTGCTTCAAAACCCCAACAACAGCAACAAGAGGTCGGAGACGTTTCGCATCACGCTGTGATAATATAAGTATCAAGCTACCAGACAACACAGTGATAAGGACAAAGACAACAACAAAATACCTTGGAGTGAATTTCACTAACCGCTTCAAATTCAACAAGCACGCTTTATTTATGCTTAAGAGAGCCAACTTCTCCTTACATCTGGTCCACCCGCTTCTTAGGAGAAGAATCGGACTAAGCACTAATACTAAGCTCCTCATCTATAAACAGCTGATCTGTCCAGTTCTGACGTACGCTTGTCCTATTTGGTTCACCATATCACCAACATATATGAAGAAGGTCGAAGTTTTTGAAAAGAAGATACTCCGTAGCTGTACAGGCCTACACCGAAACCCCATTACAAGGAAATATGTCCCAAAGAAGAAGCTATATGAAGACACCAAACTGATCCCAATAAATCAGTTCATGACACGGCTCTCCAAAAATATTTTGAGGAACTTGGAGGACCACCCCAACTTGAAACTTGGAAGCAGAGCGGTGAAAAAACTAAAAAAGATTTGCAAAGTAATGTTGATCCATCGAAATTGAATATTGTTGATGTAGCCGCACAAAATAACGAGGTTGTAGCGATCATGTGTGAAAGTGAAGGAGATAGAGATGTTTTCAAAAGTGCAGTGGAAGATAAGTGCATCATATGAAATTAAAATACCGGTTATTAGAAAACCAAAGCTTTTTATTACTTTTGTGAGTGAAGAAAAAAATTAAGAAGAAACTGAAAGAATTTTAACGGCACAAAATCAAATGGTGAATAAGAGTGAGATTAAATGTGTTAAGATCATGAAAGTTGAAAAAAGAGGGGTAATAAAAGCTATAATTATTGGAATTCAGTGGTGGAATTAGACTCTATGAGCTTCCAAGCAGTCATAGACGTAGGTAAAGTTAATATCGGGTGGGATAGATGCAGGGTGTTTGAAGAAATAAGAGTGAAGCAATGTTATAAATGTCTGGGATTTAACCACGAATCAACAGAATGTAAAAATAAGCAATGTTGCAGAAACTGTAGTGGAGATCACGAATCAAAAACTTGCAATGAACCTAAAAAAAAGTATTTTTGTGAATTGCATTATTTCAAATGAAAAATTGGGTCTAAATCTAGATGCGAATCATAATAATACAATGGACTACAGCTGTCCTGTCTATTTCAAAAAGTTAGAAACTAGTATCACATACTAACAACTAAAAGAACATCAGTGTAATGAAAAATCTTTAAATTTCTTGTCGGGTATACTTATGTTTAAATGTGCAGGGTATAACATGCAATTTTGCATTGCTTCAAGCCATTGTTTCCAATTATGATTTCGATTTTGTGTTACTAACAGAAACCCATCACACTGATGATATTAAAGACTGTGAAATGGTTTTAGCGGTTATAAGAAATATGACGAATGTTTTACTGTCTCAAGATATACAGGGGGTTTTATTAATGTACGTAAAAAATCGCTTAAGTCATCTCTAAAAAACTTTTTTGTACGTGGAATTGAAATCTGGATTTCATCAATTCAAATAACATTTAAAAAAGAGAAATGGAACATTATAGTTGTATACAGATCAAGTGATTAAGTGTGATTGATTTTTTTGAAATGAGTTAGTTACTGAAAATATCGAGGAAAATGAAAACGTTATAACAGGTGATTTTAATATAGACTTTTTAAATACAAATAATCATGAACTTAATCATGTTAATTCATTTTTATATAATATTAGACTTAAACAGTTGATTACAGAACCAACTCGAATAACAAGTGTATCAATTCCTCCCCTTAAAAGTTTCGCCCGCAATACTCGTCTTGCTAGGAATGCTCATTAGTTCACCCTTGAGCCCAATTTCGGACGTACCGTGAAATATAGAAATTCTTTTTTTAGATTTGCAAGCATTCAAACCAATGTTAATCGACACCTTTTTTCCCCTCCCACCCTTATCTTCCTATGCTCGCGCAGTGTGTTTTAACACTATAAGGGAAACACACAAATCCGTTTTGCGCGCGCTTGTTATAAAAAAAAAAATAAAAAATTACTCTTATTGACTATGTACTTGCTGATTATACATTAAATGCTGAAGTGATGGTACGACGGGACTGGAAAATTTCAGACCACGAAACAATATGGATTAAATTATTTACCAAACAATTGATCTCCCATAAACCTACTAAAATAAGTTATGTGAACTATGAAAGAAATAGCTTTGGTCTTGAATTTAATAGAAATATTCTAGAAATGCCACCCTTAAACGATGAAGTGAATATCTGTGCAAAATCTTTTGAAATTGCCATAAAGAATTCATTGAATTATTTAAAAAGGTCAATTATAATTAATAAAAAAAGTGCAGAGTTGTACAACCAAGATTTAGAAATATTAAAACGTGAAAAAAAAATAACTATATTATAATAGAGCAACATTACAAATACTTTAGCCGATTGGAACAAGTACAAGAAACGTATATAAAATTCAATGCAATGAAACCAAAAGCAACTATATTGAATCAAAGATAAACAAAAAAGCAGGCGAGTAAAAAGGTCTTTGGAAAACTTTGAAAAATCAAATTCGGAAAAAAAACAACATAAAAGCTTTGATAATTTTAAAACATATGGTGTTGATATAAAATTCGATTTAGAAACTGCTCACACATTTTATAATTTCTTCATTGAAAGTGTAGGAGAGATAAATCGTAACATACCAGATATTCCATACTCTGATTGTATACAATTTTTTTTTTTACTATTTGACATCTGATTGCAGTAGCGGACTAAAGCAGTCAAACGACCCCAAGGACGAGAGTCTATACTCGGGTAACAAAAACGGACAGTCGAACGATTCCAAAGGAACCACAGAGAAACAAAATAAATGGAAATTGCCAAATATGTAATCTTTAATATATCGAAGTTTGTTACGGAAAATGTAAACTTCTTTAACCATATGAATTTTAAGAAATTCTCGAGTATTCAATAACTCAACTAAATAAACCCCAAGTAAACAATAAAATGAATTAAACTATAAACTAAAAGTACAAATGGATAAATTAATACTATAAATGACTACTCAAACTCATGTTTAATAAATAAATAAATAACAAATAAATAATGACTATCAACTACATTTTTGTATAAAAAATAATACCAAAAACTTAAACTTAAAATAAATAATAAATAACAAATAAATATAGAATAAAAACAACTAAAATTACCACTTTTATAACAAATAAGTAACTATATGTAACTGTAAAATAACTGAGAACAAAATAACCAAATAAATAGGGAACCTTACTATTAACAATCTTACAAATGAATAAATAATAAATAAATAAATAATAAATATATAAAAAAAATAGATAAGTATACAAACAATAAATAAAAAATACGCAAATTACACACAAAAAAATAAGTAAATAATGTTAAAAAATAAAAAAAATAAACTATCACGAAATAAATAAGATTCAATTAAGGTACCTAAAACTAAACAAATTTTAATTTTATCCAACACCAACAAAAATTATAATAAATAAGTATCAGTAAATAATGAAAATATAGATAGAAAGATTTTCCGAAAATTTCCCAAATAATCACAGAATTTTCGGACGTTATAATATATGTATGTATTCAAGGATTTTGTTTTCATATGAGATTCGGGGGCGTTTCGGGTGGCTTTGAATTGGTAAGGGCTTTTTTTTCGTTATCCTAAGACTTGACAGCATTAATATCTTCAATCAAAAACATAATCTTGTTTGTTTTCATATGTTATATCCCGAGTGTGGTGCTACCCTTTTTTTTATTATTATTATAAAAGACGTTCACAAAACGAAACGATTTCCAAGTACTGTTGCCGTCAGACCGGAAACGCCTCGTCGCAATTAACCAGGCGTTCTCAAGAGCTTTCCTGGTTAAGACATACGATTCGTTTTCGCCCTGGCTGCAACCCCAATTGGAACAGGAAACATATACATTATTATCGCTGACTGACCTTCAGAATTCTGGCGCTGTTCAAACGTTGTGTTAAAGAACCTCACGGATGAAGACATCCAGAATCTTCAGGCCATCCACCACAATAACACTGGCCGTAACAACACATGCATTGTTTGCTTCCGTCGATGACCTTGAAGCATCTCGTCGCAATTAACCAGGCGTTCTAATGAGCGATCCTGGTTAATAGGATAGGAAGGAGGGTAGGCCTCTTTCGGGATATGGTAAGGTATGGGAAAGGAGTGAGAAGGTATGAGATCGGACCAAGAAAGGATATCAGCGAGGAAGAGCAATCTGGCCGAAACGGACAAAGGATTGGGCAGTAGGATGAGTAATGTAGAGTAATAGAGGAAGGGATGAAGTGGGAGAAGAAGGGAAAGGAATGGGAATTGTGAAAGGAAAGAGGAGAGGGTTGGTTAAGCTGGGAGGTAGCTAAATAGGACGGACTTGGGACTGGCCAAAGGCAAGAGGAACTGAACTAGTGGGCATTGGGTGGATAGGGGGAGATGGAGGGTTAGGTTAGGATAGGAAGGAAGCGAAGAAGGGGGATAGAATGTCCACCGCGAGGGCGTAGGCACGCTGGCACGCGCGACTAAGCTCGCCGGATATGGGGGATCTTGCCCCCTACGAATGGACCTCACCTATTTCAAAATACATAAATCGTGCCTAGCTTCCACCACCGATTGGAGTAGAACCACACCCGGGAAACCCTGTGGGTGTCGTTGCAGTGGGGACCTGTTCCCGCCCGCCTGGAATCCATCGGTCCAAGAATATCGTGGATTCCCCAATCCCTGTCATCCTTACTGCTGTCAAACCATACCTTAATTTTCTTTCAGCTCACCTTACTGCACCCCCTGGATAGCCCTTAAGATTGCCATGAGATATCTCTCACCCGCTCAAAAAAACAAGTCAGGAGAATTCGGTATCCTGGTCTGGCGAGACCTTCTCACATGCTATTTATTAAAATTAATGTTCGTTTTATTCGTATACTATTATATAGTGATTCCGATTCCAACACAAAAAAAATGCAATTAGGTGCCAAAAATATAAATGATGTGAATAGATCATACAAATACAAAAAAACGTAACTATTATTAAAATATTATTAGCAAAAAATTGTACATATATTATAGAAAAAAAAGACCAATTATATCCCTCCCCGTTACTTGTAAACCCGGGTTGGTCACGGGTTTTCACCTTCCACCGGTGGGATTCTTTCGTTTCGACCTGCACCCTCTGCCCACGGTTACTTTCAGTGAACCACTTAAATTTTTTTTCGCACAGGAATATTGAGTTGCAGTTTATGGAATTGGTGGAATGCACCTACCAATAAAAGTGGTTTATACCTAATGTGCAATTATACTTCGCCTAATATTATCACTTACCCCTTTTATCTTTTATGTCTAATGACGAGCTAAGTTTTTCTTTTGCATAAAATTTTCTTCAGCGCACGAAATCGCTAAAAATAACCATTCGTCTTAGATGAACCAGCAATTCACAAACCAAAATCTACAGAACAATAAAAGAAAAAACACCGAAGTATGATTTTTTTTCACTTTTCTTGTACCTGCCAATATCATACTTAATTCGTTTACTTGACTTGTAAGTTATATTTCCCGTCTGATATTATTAAACTTTTAAATCGCACTTGGCACAACTTTATCCTGCGGTGGCTCGATTTTAAATTCAACCCCGTTTTCAACGGATGAATCGTTCGACCCGCTAAAAGGCTAATTTTCCGTTTTTCCTAGTCTATGTTATTATATACAACGTTCTCATTTTACAGCATTCGCCTTGGGTTCGTTGACTCAAACTCTGCAAACAGCTGTTCGATATATAGGTCAATTCCCTTTCCGAAAATTGTGCCCTCCGGTCTGCAAACGTTTTTCTTAACCTCAGACACGAACCTGGTGGTTTTGGAAAGGGAATTTCCTTATCTGCAAACTTGTAGTGCAGTGTTCAGTTCAGTTCAATTTAAATGTCAAAAATGTCAAGATGTCTGTCTAATTATTTTCGTTTACAAACATATTTGTTTTTACCAAGTGCGCGTTTTCGTGTTTTATATCTATTATGTATAACTCTTGAACAATAAAACGTTCAAGAATTATACGTTAAATAAATTAGATAAAGAAAAATTCGCGCGTGCGTAGGTAGTACCCGCTCCTGCCCAGCTTCGCGTTCGTGCCTCCAAAACTCCGAGGCGACGGTTTTGTTTATTTTGTGTGAATACTTTAGTGGAAAACTAAGAAAATAAATAAAAATAAAGGTGATTCCACCATATCTGTTTAAACGTTGTAGTTTTTTTTTCCTTTTTTATTTTTGCTAAGTGTTCCCCTCGTGCACTTTTTCCTTAATTCATATATACCTGGTACGTCCTGGTTTACCTGATGCCCTATGACGCTAGTCGGCGCCGCATGCGTGTCGTCGCCGACCAGAGGTATTTGGAAGAAGTTGATTCTTTCAATTGTTACTTCTGCTAGTGGGCCGCAACAAGTTAAAGCTTATTTTCCTCGAAAATACGCTTTCGTATTTCTGTTTTCATAAAATTTGAATAAACAGTTAGTAATTATACCTACATTTGTGTGAGAACTATACCAATTTATAATGCCCATTTGAGAGCTTTAAAATGGAGATAGCTTATTGAAATATATAACAGTATGAGTGAAAGGCAAATATCCTATCTTCCCTGTACTGAAAATATAAATTGAATTTGTCTTTTTGCTGATGATCCTCATTTATCTGAGTGGTAAAAATATTCTTGACTCGAAAATCTTTTCCAGAGTGATATGGATTCAATGCATCAATGGTTGTGTAAAAATAAATTGAAACTCAATACGTCAAAAACGAAATGTAAGTGTATTAATGGTAGTGATTTCAATATAAATGTTGCAATTAACGGTAGTATAATTGAATGTGTGCACATTGACAATAAGTTAAAGTTTGACTTCCATTTAAACAAATTGTGTGCTAAGATTTCAAAAAAAACTTGGGTTTCTCAGAAGAATACGAAATTCCATTTCAAAATCTTGTGCTCTGACAATTTATAATAGAACTGTTACAAACATTACTGTTTTTCAATCAATTATATGTGCACCGTCGAAAATCAAACAAAGCTGCAAGTCTTACAAAATAGATCGATGCGAATTATATTGAAAAGAAACAGGTATAAAAACTAATAAACCAATAAAAAAAAGAAAAGTTAAATGTCAAATGGATATTAGAGTAAAAAAGAAAGCGATTCGAATATGTTTGCCTCGTGAAATCAATTGGATTTAAAATTCATTTACTCTATTTTGAAATTCGCATTGAATATTATATATAGTTTTATTCGGAAAGTTGAGATGAGGAAGCTTTTTATGCAAAAGTGTGCTTCCGGGAGATCGCTCGATAGTCTTTCTTCTAAATCGGCAAAATTTTGTTGGCTTGTGCCCGTGCCCTTAAAATGAAGCTTCTTCGTAATTCCTATGAACTATGTCATTTCAAGTCCAAAAACAAAACCTGTTCAAAGAAAGTACTTTCATACTAACGAAATAATAGCTTTTTTCCGATATTTATTATGATTTTGCAGAGAACCCTCGTGTTAAATCGCACAGATTTTTTCTCGGAGAAAACCGCTGTTTTTTTTTTTAGAATGCACTTGATCACTTCCCATAAAACAAGTCAACATTTCCCACGTTTTTTTATTAGATTTTTTTTATTATATTCGTTAGAATTTATGTACAATTGGTCTTAAACTAACTTATAATTAAAATAAATCATTTCGGCTCAACAACAGGGGCCCGACTTTCTTCAGTTGACTCTATACAATGCTATATTTTTTTTTTTATATCATATTGCTGTTTGCATAATCTTTTAATTAAAATTCTTAATTATAATTCCTAACATCCTAGCCCCAATTTTTTAAAACCAAGACCCCAAAAATTGGGGTTAGGATGTGGTGTTGCTTATCCTCTGTTGTGTCCGCTGCTGGTTCTCTCATAGAACGGGGCTCCGTCATTGTTCATTATATCCTCGAATCGATCGTCTGTTATGGCTCGAATGTTGAGGTAGCGATGGCTGGGCTCTAGTTGCTGCTGGAGTAGTTGCTGGATTTCCAAGTTGGGGTGGTCCTCCAAGTTCCTCAAAATATTTTTGGAGAGCTGTGTCATGAACTGATTTATTGGGATCACTTTGCTGTCTTCATATAGCTTCTTGTTTGGGACATATTTCCTTGTAATGGGGTTTCGGTGTAGGCCTGTACAGCTACGGAGTATCTTCCTTTCAAAAACTTCGATCTTCTTCATATATGTTGGTGATATGGTGAACGAAATAGGACAAGCGTACGTGAGAACTGGACGGATCAGCTGCTTATAGATGAGGAGTTTGGTATTAGTGTTTAGTCCGTTTCTTCTTCTAAGAAGCCGGTGGACCAGATGTAGGGAGAAGTTGGCTCTCTTAAGCATAAATGAAGCGTGCTTATTGAATTGAAAGCGGTTAGTGAAATTCACTCCAAGGTATTTTGCTGTTGTCTTTGTCCTTATCACTGTGTTGTCTGGTAGCTTGATACTGATATTATCACAGCGTGATGCGAAACGTCTTCGACCTCTTGTTGCTGTTGTTGGGGTTCTGAAGCAGATAAGCTCGCTCTTATCGCTATTTATCTTTAGTCCCCATTTAAATTAGTAGTCCCACAAGTTTCTTATGTGACCTTCAACTCTCCTGGCTGCGATTTCTGTGGTGGAATGGATGTTGCATATGTTAAGGAGTCATCGGCATATAGCTTCGTTTTCGCACCTGGGATGTTAGAAGGCTGGTCAGCTGTATAAAGGTTGAAAAGTATGGGGTCCAACTTGGAACCTTGTGGAACTCCAGCGCTGATCGTCTTTCTTTGTGAATATTCCATCGACACTAGTCCTGTTGGTTTTCTTCGGAACGGGCACCACTTTTGCCGTTTTCCATGTTTCGGGGAAGTAGCTGTTGTTAAGGCAGTTATTGAAGATGATCGTCAGCAGTAGGTTGGCGAGATTTGGTAGCTTTTTAAGCACAAAGTTAGAAATCCCACCATTTCCTGCTTACTTCTTTGAATTTCCTCCGTGGATTATGTCAGTTACTTCCTCGAAGAAAGTAAAAGCATCTCCAGTTGGTCGTAGTGCAGGACTGTCCTCATTTAAGTTGGTGACTGAAGTATTAGAGGCTGCAACTTCTTCAAATTTGTTTTCAACTTCTTCGATGAATTCAAGAAGGTGATTGGGCGGACGATCCTTGAAGGTCTCTTCAAAATGCTTAGCTAGGGCTTCTGCTTTTTCGGTTGGTATTGTTGCAGTATATTGCCCGTGCATTATTGTGTCTGGCATCGTGCTCTTTTCCCCAACGAGCTGGTTAATTTTCTTGAAGGCATCGGGTCCCGGTTTGATTTTGGCAAGTCTTTTCCTGAATTCATCCTCCTGGTGATGTTTCACTGCCTGGTTGAACATGGTGTTGGTGCATTGAAGTTCGGAGTACATGCGTCTATAGTCGTCGTTCTCTCTGTTGAACAACCTGTGGTATATCCGTTGAAGCTTTTTGCGGAGTCTCTGTCTGTGAGCATATATGGCCTGTATATGTTCGGGCATATTCGCATATTGGTCTCTGCTGGTTTTTGCGGTCTTGAGCTTTTCCAAGGCGTTGGTAACTGTTGTCTCGAATTGGAGTATGGTACTATCAATTTCGCTGTTTGAGATTGCTGCTGGTTGGGAGTTCCGGGAGATCTCTTTCAATTTCGGTACGGAATGTTCTCCAGTTCACCCTTTTTTACCTTATGTGGAGCTCTTATTCTGGTTGTTCGCAGAATATCCTTTGATTAGGTCGTACCCTAACTTCTACTAACAGATGGTCGAAATCACTATCGCGTGCTACGCAATTGTAGTTCCGTAGTTCAGGTAGGATGTTGATGAAGTTCGACGTAACCAGAAAGAAATCCAAATGAGATGGAGTTCTAGGGAATGTTGGTTTTGGTTGAGACACGACAACCAAAGAGTGATGTTCGGGATTTCCTTGTAGCCAGTCAACAATTGCTTTGCCTCGGTGAGATTCCACAGTATCCATCCATAGAGGGTGCCGACCGTTGAATTCTCCTCCAATGACACAAGATGTATTGATTTGCAATGCTGTTGATAATGTGGAGATCGTGATGTATGTCGCTTCTTGTTGAGTTGCACTTGATGTATACTGAGACTAGCAGAAGCGTCTCAGACTCGGTCAGTTTAGTGACGACTGTCGTTGTTTCCATGCATCTAAGTCCAGTTATTCTTTTCTTTTCGCTCCTGAGGTCCGATTTGAGAAAAATTGCTGTTCCTCTGCCGCTCGCTCCTTTGTCCTCTCTGTAGGATGTGTAATGGTCTGATTTAAAGTGGTTCTTCGCTGTGATGTTGGTTTCCTGTAAGAAAATAATGTCTGGTTTTTTTGATTTTAAAAACATAGATAGAGAAATTCGTCTGGCTGTGGAATAAATAGAATTAACGTTTTATGTTATAATTGAAAGTTGGGTTTTTATATACATAATTTAAATATAAGTTGACCCAATATATTTGTCTTATCTTTATCATCCAAAGTACCGTAGTTGCTAGGAATTATCTCTTTTGCCTTCTGGAGAAGGGAGAAGAGATCTGCTCCAAACAGTCTTTCGGTATCCTCGAAGATGTTGAATGACGTCGATCCTTTCGGCATTTGATTGTTGTCTTGTTGTTGATGGTCTTTGATGATAATTTGCTTTTGATGCTGTTGGCTTCTGTAAGGCTTGTGTTGGAAGTTGTGGTTAGGGGTTTTTTCCTGGCTTTAGAGCTGGTTTCGTAGGTATTGGTCCAACGGATTTGGGGGCTGGCCCGACTGCTGCTGTTATGTTGGCGTACGAAAGACCGCTAACAATAGTTCTGGTTGCTGATTGGACTGCAAAAGCGTGTTTCTCTTGTTTTTGGGCAAGTTTCTTCTTTCTCATTGGGCATCCATTGTAGCTTGCTGGGTGCCCTGTCTGCTGGCAGTTTACACAGTAAACTTTGTCGTCCGTTATGCCGTTGCTGGTTCTTGTGCATTGGCCTGGCAAATTGTCATCTTTGCACTTGACGCACCTGTACTTCATTCCACAGTTGCTAGCTACATGACTGAATTTTTGGCAATTCTTGCACTGAGATGCTGGTACTTTTGAATTTCTCCCAGTAAACCCTTTAGTTCATAAGGAGAGTTTTAACATATATAGAAGGGATATCCGCTGTCTTGTCTACTTCAACCACGAAGCTGTTGCATTTTTTTACTGACTTATATGGGCTTACTGCCAAAGCAGATATTCCTTACTTCGATAGTTCTTCTTTTACTTCATTGGCATCATGGCTATAATCTATACCTTTAAGAACTAGCAGCTTCTTTTTGTCTTCTTTGGCCGTGTAGGTATTAAACTCTGTGCTTCCCTCTTTCAGCATTTTACGAATTTTTTGATGGTCTTCCTTCGTCTTTGTTGTAATGTTCATGTTAATGTTATGAATCCTAAAAGCAACTCCTTGTTCTTTTAGGATCCTGTTAGTTTTGGCTACATTGAGTCCAAAACATACAATTGGCGGCATCAAGGTGGGGCGTGGTTCTACAGTGGTTGAGGCGCTGTTGCTGGCAGGTTGAGGGGTTTTATCGTCTTCCTTGTTATTGGTGGCAATGTCCTTGTCTTTAGGGGAATTATTTCCGTCCTTCATGGATATCTTCTTGGATGAAGGTTCCTTTTTTGGAGATGTTGGTGGTGAAGGTTTGCTCTTCTTACGTTGAACCATCACAAAATTTTCATAGTCGGAGTTAAGGTCGACTATGTTTTCGACATCTTCTTCTTCGTTGACTTCTTGTAAAGTTGGCTCTTCTTCATTGTCAGTAGCTTCATCTTCTTCATCACTATTAATTTCTTTATCGTAGATGTCCATCCCCTCTTCTTTTTCGTATAACTGGTCGATGTCGCTCAGCTTAGCGTGCAAAGATACCAGGAATTCCTTCCCGTGAATCTTTATGCCTGCCTTTATTTGGCTCTCCAAGGCTTCATAGGCCTTTTTCACATCACTCTTTCTTTTCTCAGATTTGCCCATAATGGGATTTCCAAGAAATTATTATTGTGTTTTTTTTCTTTTTTTGTTTACTGTTAATTGAATTTTTTATTACACTTACAACCGAATTTAATTACACGACCTATTTTAAGAAAAACTACTCGCGCACATTAATCCGGATTAAAAGGTTTATTACTTTAAATTAGTTTAGCCCGCAGGTACACCTGTGTGCGTTTTTATGGTGGGTAGAAATTTAATTATTTAAAATTATTTTCTTATATCAAGTTTGTAACAAATTCTTGAGGTATATCTTCTTGGAGCTTTTTTGCTGGATAAGTCCTAAGCTCATCCCATAAATGTTCAATGCTTTATGGCTTTTTGCTGGACATTCTATAACTGGGATTCCGATAGTCCCAGTACTGGAACACACCTGTGGAAGTGTTAGAATGGGTGTTTTCCTGAATAATATATATTCGCCTACAAAACCAGCGAATATTTTGTAACATGCTTTTGTAGCGAACTTAAGTCGGTTTTTCTTTCCAATGAAATGCCAGACAGTTAAAGAAGCTCTTTTGAATGACACTAGTTCCTTTTGCGATTTTTGGTCAGGTACAGACCAATGTTTTTCAAACAACCCAAATGTAAGTTAACGGCTTAAAAATAGTGGAAGGTATAAGAGGGCAACTTTGGGGTTGTACCAAACAAACTATAGCAAAAACTACAATCACATTATAAAGTATTCAGACCATCCGTTAATGCTCCATGGTAAAGAAGCAACATTTTTATCATAATTAAAACACGTTTACAAGGCCATTGAAATATAAGCATATACAAAATATGTCTTCTGACGAGCCAAACAGTGTGCGCCGACGGCACAGGACGGGACGCTTTTAACTTAGCGTAGTAAGGAGTATATCGCCTGGTAATTTTATTTTTGTGTATACTGTGCACGCGTACAAGGGATTTGTGTTTCCCTTTTAATGTTGAACACACTGCGCAAGCATAGGAAGGTTAGGGAAGGAGGGACTGAAGGTGTCAATTAACATTGATTTTAAAGTTTTCAAATTGAAATGGCAAGGAAAAACCTCGCCGGGTAAACTATTCCATATTCGTGTTGTACGGCTTAAAAAGAATCTATATTTCACGGTACGTCCGAAATTTGGGTTCAAGAGTGAACTGATAAGCATTCCTTGCGAGACGTTTTACGGGAGAAACTTTTAAAGGGAGGAATGCAACAGCCTACTTCTAGTGAACATTTTTTTTAAAGAGAGGAGATATTCTTTCCGAGACAATTCTATTTCCTATCAATCTTAATGCTCTGTTTTGTATTCTATATCGAGCAGGTATATCGCTGTTTAAGAAGCACCTTCCCAGAGGTGGCAGTTATGCTCGAGCCTTGGCCGTATAAACGCTTTATAAAATGTAGCCAGATCAGAAGGGGAAAGTTCATGGAGATTTTGAAAGTTTGCGGAGGCAGGCTGGGTTACCGCTTATTTAAATAAAGTACAAAAAAGTTGAAACTAAAAAGCCCTTCACACTTCATTACCGAATAACATCGATTTCTTCTTTTATCTCATCCTCGGAAGCTCCATCTTCTTCAAGGGTTTCGCGGCATATTTTTTCTGCTGTTCTCAGTTTTTTTTCTGCTTCAAGGAATTCGCCACGGTTAGTTAAGGCACATGCTCCGTTGAAGCACATCTCGTATGTATGCTCGGGAAGGTTTGGGAGTTCTCTTGTCTTTGAAAATAAACAAAAAAAAAAACAATTTTATATCAATTAACTTTGTTAAGAAAAAAATGTTAATATTTACCTCATCAAGTGCTAGATTAGCAGCTACTGCACTCAAATTAGTTTTCCTTTCGTCCTCGTAGTCGTCAGTTGTGTTCTTTATAATTTCCTTATAAGAATCGTAGCATTCTTTAAAACGTTCTAATCTGTACAATACTTGAGTACGGAGTTCTTTTAGATTGGGGGGAAGTGGTGTTATATCACTCTCATCTATAGTCTTAAGAGCTTTCTCAGGTTGATTTAACCGGTATTCGCAATAAGCTCGCTCAAATACCAAAGCAGTTAATTTATTCTTTTCGATAAATTTATAGGCTTCCTCAAGTTTAGATACTTGAATGAAACATATTACTTTACAATGAAGAGCAGTCTGATCATCGGGGGCCACTGCAAGAACTATGAGAAGATTGAAATAAAATACTTGTACACATAAGAGAGGTAGTAGTTTAACTTACTTCGGTTTACGGCCTTTATTGCCTTTTCGAACTCTCCATTTTGACCATATTTATTGACGTCAACAAACGCGGTTCTTATAATCGTTTCTTTTTGGTTTCCACCGTCTTTTGCCATTTCTGTTTTATAAAATTCAAGTTTTTAGAAAATTAAATGCATGCCACACGTCCAAAAAAAAAAATTTTTGAGTTTGAGTTTGACTGACACTCTTTTATACATATACAAAGTTGACACTGCATATATGACAACTCAGCAATTTGGTTTTGGTTCCAGAAAGACAGAATATTGGAGTGTCACGTATGCCATTGGCCGCGTTCGAGGTCACATTACTTTCTTATTCAATTAGCCAGTTCACTTTTCAAAACCCTTAATAGCATATTCACACCAAGTTAGTTTCGGCTATTCGTTTACTTAAATGAGTAGAGCGTTCAGGACTACTAATACGTTTGCATTTATGTGGGCACGAAACGTATGACTGCTTCTCACACGAATATCACACGTTTTCAAATACACAAAATAAAATTTCAGGGCATACAGGGAATGGTCGGTATGAGTCGCAGTTCTTTTTTCTTTTTTCTATGGTTATAGTGAAGAGGAACATTGTGTATCTTATGGTGTATTTTAAATTGTTCTGCAACGTCTGGATTTACAAAATCAAAAAAATTGGAACGGGGGAGATATACGTCATTTTACATAGGAGTAAAGGAATACACATTATACGTATTTGTATTTCCTTGTTATAATTTCTTATAGCTCGTTGACAGAAGTCAAAATCAAACCATGATCTCCGTTCACTAAGGATTCTTCCACCTCGCAGGACGTTTATCTTATGAATTAAAAAAATATGAATAATAGTTAATAAAAATAATTTATTATTACTAACTTTTAACTCTTTTCGCATTTTCCATTTCTTTCCTTGGAATTTGGCAATTATTGAAAAAAAAAATTTGACAATTGTTGGCTTTGTTGCGTTTAGGTTAATTGCATACAGAGGCAAAAATTTCAATTTTAAACATGAAAATTTATAAATTTATTGTGGTAAAAACGAGAAAAACTGCTCATCTGAACTATGGCAATTATAGGGACCTCCAAATGCAGAAGAACCTGCTATAATCAAGATGAACATGTTCGTATTCACCATAATCTTAATCTTGATTTCTCCTATTTCCTATAATCTTGATTTATCAAGATGTTCTTTATTTTTATCTTCCCTCTTTATCGAACGAGTATGATTTTTATTTGTTATATCCTACTTTTTGGCAGAAGTCAAGTTGCAGAATAGTGAAAATCCACCATTAAAGTAGGCCTTACATGCATCTTCATCTTCATCTGCATCGACATCTGCCAAAAAAGGGGACACATAATACATAAATGAAACTTGTGTGATAGAGAGGGGAGACCAAAATGCAGATCATCTTCACGTATGAAGATTATAGGGAGTATGAATCAGAAGATGAGTATTTTCTTCTTTATTATAACATTTCATCTGCAACATTGTTTAATATGTTCGGGTGACTTTGTTTGTTAGTATTTTCTAAAAAAATACTTAAAAGAAACAAATTATCATTTTCATTTGTTAAGTTTTTATTGTGATCCATGCATTTTATTTATATATTTGTTTTAAATTTTATTAGGAATATTTGTTGATTGATTTGCACTTTAAAATAACTATGCATTTCTTTGTTTTTTTTTATAACATGCGCGCGCAAAACGGATTTGTGTGTTGCCCTTATAGTTTTTATATGCACTGCGCGAGCATAGAAAGATTACGATGAGAGGGAAAGAAGTTGCCGATTAACATTGGTTTTGAATGCTTTCAAATTGAAATGGCAAGGGCTTAAAACACAAAACACAACCATTGTATATACACTGCAAATGTATATACAATGACACAACTCAGATTTAAGTCGAACTGCGAGGAGTAAGCCCAAATTAATTTCCATAATAGCAAACTACCCTAGGTGTTATGCCCTTAAGATAGTTTACATAAAAAAAACTAATTCAAAAACACACCACAGTAAGACAGATCAGATGACATTCAGCTATGCACTTCAAATCATCATATACGATGCTTGCAGTGTATAGTTAATGACAGTTACGCACAAGGTGATAAGGATTAGAGGAGGGCTTTTGCGTCGCGAGTGGTATTTTGTTTAACACGCGCGAAGGTGATGAAGCGCAGACACTTTTTGATATTTTTCGAATTTATTATTTTTTTTTGTGCGCACACCACAGACAGTAAATTTTTTTCGACACACGCGAGAGTATTTGTGCAGCGACACTTCTGCTTTTTTTTCGTTTTATATTTTTTTGCGCGAACCTCCACCAAAAGCGACCATCTCCTGAACCCACTTTAGGAAAAAATAACAACATAAAATGTTGACATAGAAGCTCGCTACATCTGTTTTTAAAAATTAAGAAAGTCGCATTTACCGGTTAAACATAACTGACACTTTTGAATTCCATTCATAGAAGTGTGCGACATCTTTGGTATTTTGCTTCTTGTTTTTTAGATCGTTGGCAACTTCCTTTTTTCATTTGCTTTTGGCCAAGACAAGCTAAAACACTAGAAGCATTGTATATGAAATTTATAGCACTACTATGAGGCAGCTTCTAGTGTTATATAGTACGCTTGACCACTTCTAAAAGGAAATTCCCTTACATGCGATTAATAAAAATCCTATTCTTTTCGTAGCCCTGGTGGCTGGTACTCTTTAGCCTAAAGGCTGACGCGAAGCCTGAAAGAAGATTATACAATAATTTGTTCTTACCTTTCCTGTTGACTTCTTTTTCCCAACGACTGTTCTTCGTTTAGCTTTCTTGTTGACTTCTTTTACCCCTTTTCATAAAAACGACTGGTCTTTGTTTAGGTTGTATGAAGAGTTGCTTTATTAAAATATTCGAGGCCGTATTTATATTAACAGCCCCACTTAGTTATAAAATAATTTCTTAATATGTTTACAATTTTGATTCTTAAAATCTGATATTATAGAAATACAATTTCCCCTATTTAGGCAGTAATCGACTACTGAACCATAAACATCCTTGCTGGCCTACGAAAGTATACTCTCCACACTTCTCGAAGTCAGAAACGCGATTTAATATCCGGAATCGAAAAGTATCACATAGATTTAACAATTTAGTTCCTCTTGCATTGACTGTAGGGTCATTTGAATTTTTTACTTTCCCCGCAAATCTGTTTTCTCTTCCTTCATGATTTCCTATTCTCGCGTTTAAATCTCCTATTATCATAATTTCATCACTATTATTGTGTTCGACAAAACTTTTGAGTGAATTGAAATCTCCATCCCAGTGATTACAATTTATATACAATGGAATTATATTCAACTTCGTTGCTCCAATTTGTATCTTTAGTAGATGAATTTCATCTTCAACTTTAAACTCGCACGCTATATTCGTAAGATTCTTTGAAGCCAAAATAGCATCCTGCACTGGCTCTTCGTATTGAATCTTGTTGCCGGAATCCATATAAATTCAAAGTTAACCAAAATAATTTTATTTCGACTATAAATGTTTCGTATAAAACACGAAATCATGGTTATTAATTAAATTAAAAAAAGTTAACAAATTATAACTAATTATTTTAACAGTTTTAAATTCATTATTTTTCTGCAGACGTGTAAGGGTAGAAAGTAATGAAAATACTGGATTTGAAATTTTACCCACCATCTACTCGCTAAACAACTGAAAATCCTGTGGAAACGATGACTTTTCGAATTTTATTCTAAAGAAAATTGCCTCCAATTTAGTTGATATTCTTGCATATCTATTCAATTTAAGTATTGTGATATTATGGCAACAAAATGTTTAGATATTCGGAGGATACATTTTGTTTGTAAATTAACGACATCTGTGGGATTCATTGTGTACAACAACCATACTCCTTTAAGTATGCTACATATTTGCAATATGTTTTAACTGACTACTAATTCCAACTCGAAGTACTAATTCGAACTCGAATTAGTACCGAAAGGTAAGATTGTGCCAGAACCAGACGAAAGCTTCCAGAAGCTTGTAAATTTGTATAAAAACAAGAGTAGATGGCATTGAGAGTTCAGTTTATTTTCAAAAGTGGAATTGTTAACAACTGGAGGCGTTAGTAAAAAGTGATTGAATTTAGATTAAATAAAAAGTGTTGAAGTATTAAAACGTATTTGAATTGTGAATAAGTGGAATAAGTTAAGTTTGATATTTTATATTTGATATTTATTGAATAAAAATCATCTGTACAACGAGCTTAATTTTAACTTTAAAGATGTACAGGATAGTTAAATTCATACATAATTAAAAATTATTTGAATTAAAAAAAGAATAAGAATAAAAACAAATAAAAGCTTAATTAATTTGAACAAAAAATAAAAGTTAAAAAAATACTAATAAATTAAAAAGCTTAAAAAAATAAAACTTTAAAGTCGCAACACGAAATATAAAATAAAAAAATTATATAAAACAAAAATGAATATATTTAAGTAATGAAGTATGTTCAATTCAAATTTGAGATATGCTCAAAGCAAAGTTCAAACATTTTTCTGTGTTCTATTCTTGATCTGAGAAGACTGGGAAGATTATTCCACAGTCTGACAGCATAAATGAAAAATTGCCTGCGTGATGTCAACGCAGTGAACTTCGAGGATCGTAAAAGAATGTTACGACGAGACGAACAAAAGTTAAGTCTATTAAAAAGATAGTGAGGAGTCTTGTTAACAATTAATTTAGAGAGAAAAGAACAACATCGATATTTGAAGAAGGCTTCCAAGTTACATCCTTAAAGTTGACGAGTATAAGACGAAACATTATCGTATCTGCTAAGATTAAAAACGATTCGTGCAGTAGCATTGATGGCAACTTTAAGCTTTTAAAGTGACTGGGAGTCAGGATCTGAAAACAATTTACATCCACATGATACTATGGGTATTATGATTATATGATTAGGATTCGGTTTGAGTCCATTTCTGGTTGACACTTTGTATATGGATTGTAAGTCATTGTTCATTTTAGGTAACGCATCGTCAATCTTCCCCATAGGAAAAGAAGTGTGTAGTTGGACATCATCTGCGTAGATATTGTGATATTTTAGCCTGGGGTTCGACAAATACAACTCTATCAAAATTCCAAAATAATACAACAAATCTCTTTATTAAATGACACACAACGTCTTTCAGTTTAAATAACACCAAGTTAAACTTATTCCACTTATTCACAATTCAAACTCGTTTTTATAGTTCAACACTTTTTATTTAATCTCAATTCAATCACTTTTTACTAACGCTTCCAGTTGTTAACAATTCCACTTTCGAAAATCAACTGAACTTTCAATGAAATCTACTCTTGTATTTATACAAGTTTACAAGCATCTGGAAGCTTCTGTCTGGTTCTGGCACAATCTAAGCTTTCGGTACTAATTCGAGTCTCGAATTAGTACTTCAAGTTCGATTTAGTACTCAGTTATAACATATTGCAAATATGTAGCATACTTTTAGGCGCTCACAATGAATGTTGGTTGTTGTACACAATGAATCCAACAGATGTCGTTAATTTACAAAATGTATCTTCCGAATATCTAAACTTGTTGCCACATCACATTGGTTCCCCTTTTAGTTTTGTTCGTCCCGAACAAGCACATCATCATTGTTTCCGTGGTAACGATGCAGTCGATCCAAATGGACAATTTTCATTTTTGCTCTTGGTCCTCGTTGGATTCGGAAAACGACGTCATTAATGCGCGCAACTACTTGGTAGGGACCTTCCCAGTCCTGCTGAAGCTTGGGCGATTTTCCCTTTCTGCGATGTGGGTTATAAAGCCATACCAGATCACCCTCATTGAATTCAGGTGCTGTTGCTCTCGCATTGTATCTGGTCTTCATGCGGTCACTCGCAATTTTTATGTTGTTTCTTGTTCTCTATTGAATGTCGTTGATCCTTTCTCTAAGATCTAACACGTAGTCCTCTTCGCATTTTGGGTCTTCAATAGGCAATCCGAATTTTAGCTCACTTGGAAGCCGGGCAGTTCGTCCAAATAGAATTTCGGATGGAGTGTATCCAGTTGTACTATGAACCGCATTCCGGTAGGCCATAAGAAATAAAGGAATTCGCCGATCCCAATCCCGTTGGTTTTAGTTCACGACTTTGGACAGATGTTCCTTCAAGGTCTTGTTAAATAGTTCTACCATTCCATCAGACTGTAGATGAAGAGGTGTTGTCCTTGTTTTCCTTAACCCGAGTGATGCGCATACTTCCTGGAATACCTTCGACTCGAAGTTTCGACCTTGGTCGGAATGCAATTCCATAGGCACCCCGAACCTGCAGACCCAGTGGTTCACTATCTGCTCGACAATAGTCTTAGCTTCTTGATTGGGTATCGCAAAAGCCTCCGGCCACTTGCTGAAGTAGTTCATGACAACAAGGATGTCACGGCTACCGTTTTCAGTTTCCGGGAACGGACCTGTGATGTCAACGGCGATTCTTTCAAACGGGGCGCTCACGTTGTAATGGTGCATTTAACCTCGTGTTTTGACTTTGGGTCCCTTGCTAGCCGCGCATTTTGTGCACTTTCGACACCGGCTCTCTACATCGTTTTTTGCGCTTAGTCAATAAAAGCGTTCCCGTAACTTTTCCAGTATTTTGTTGATTCCCAAGTGCCCACCGGATACTCCGTCATGCATTTCTCGTAGGATTTCCTCTACTTTCGATCGTGGAACCACAAGCTGCATCTTAAAGGACCTTCCATCTGGCATTTCCCATTTTCTCCGCAAAACACCATCTTGCACATGGAGAGAGTCCCACTGCGCCCAGTATGCTTTTAAAGTAGGAGTTCTGTCGGAGATGTCTCTTGCGTTTGGTTTCTCCATAGATTCCTTCCATGCAAGGATTGGCTCGATGTTAAGGTCTTCTTTTTGTGCATTACGAAGTTCTTCGGCACTCCAACCCTCTACAGGTTCGGCTCTTATTCTCTGGACAGAAATACCTTCGTCCTTTTCCTCTTTTCGCGCACAATGTTTGCAACTGGGTTCACATGGTCTGCGGGAAAGCGCGTCCGCATTGCAGTGCAGTCTTCCTTTCCGATGCTGTACTTCGAAGTCGTAAGTCTGCAATCGTTCAATCCATCTTGCTACTTGCCCCTCAGGATTTTTGAACTGTAGCAACCATTTTAAAGCAGCGTGATCGGTACGCAGGATGAATCTCTGTCCATACAGATATTTATGGAAATGTTTTGTCGCCAGTATCAGAGCAAGGAGTTCCCGTCTGGTTACACAGTAGTTTCTCTCTGGTCGTGACAGAACTTTGCTAAAATAGGCTACCACTTTCTACTGCCCATCGTGTATCTGCGACAGAACTGCTCCAACACCCACGTTACTAGCATCCGCGTCCACAATAAATGTCTTGCCAGGGGTGGGGTAAGCTAGTATTGGTGCCTCACAAAGTCGCTGTTTTAGATGTTGAAAGCTTCTTTTGCACTCACCTGACCATTTAAATTGTCTACCCTTCTCAGTTAGCTGCTGCAGACACTTTGCAATTCCGGCAAAATCTTTTACGAACCTCCTGTAATATGTGGTGAGACCGAGAAAGCTCCTCAGTTGGTGTTTGTCTGCGGGATCTGGCCAATTTTTCACGGCTTCGATTTTCTCCGGGTCAGTTTTTACTCCATTTGATGATATCACATGTCCCAAATATTTCACCTCAGGTTTGAACAGAGCACATTTTTTTTGATTTAGTTTCAAACGTGCTGTTCGAAGTCGTGTAAACACCTCCCTCAAGTGGTCGCGATGTTCAGCGAACGTCTTTCCCACAACGATGACGTCATCCAAGTATACCAGGCAGGTTTTCCATGTCAGACCTTGTAACACACGTTCCATTAAACGCTCAAAGGTGGCTGGAGCGTTACACAAGCCAAATGGCATAACTGTAAACTGCCATAGTCCATTTCCCGTTGTGAAAGCGGTCTTTTCTTTGTCTTCTGGATGGATCTGTACCTGCCAGTAGCCACTTTTCAGATTGAGGGTGGAAAACCATTTCGCTCCAGAAAGGGTATCCAAGGTGTCATCTATTCGAGGCAAGGGGTAGCTGTCGTTCTTGGTGACATCGTTTAGCCTCCGGTAATCCACGCAGAATCGAGTGCTGCGGTCCTTCATTTTCACTAGTACAACGGGTGATGCCCATGGACTTTTTGAGTTTTCGATTAGACCGTCTTTTTCCATGGTTGATATCATCCCATCGACTTCCGACTGTTTTGCCAATGGAAGTCTTCTAGCAGGTTGTCGGATCGGTCTGCTATCGCCGGTCGATATGGCTGCAATGGGTACGCATCTTCCAATCACTTCAATGAAATAGAATCGGTGGTTCCCAGTATCACCCTCCAAACGCGTCCAAAGAACTGTCTCTGAAGAAGGTTGTAGGACTTCATCTCTGCTTATAACCGCCCGAAGATTCACAGCGTTCTCGTTTCCGTATACCATAGGGATCTCAACCGTTCGATACCTTAACACTTGCATTCGAAGGTCCATGATTACCTCATGTGCCTTCATGAAATCCACTCCAATGATGCATTCGTCGCATATGTCGGCTACCAAGAATGCATGTTAGAAGGTCAAACCTGCCAGTTGTATCTTTAGAAATACCTCCACGTATACTTTTGCTGCTTCTCCCGTAGCTGTCTTCAGAGTGTAGCCAGGATGTTATGTAGCCAGGATGTCTGAACAAGGTCTCTTCTGATTATGGAGGCTGTGGCACCCGTGTCGATAGTGGCCACACATTTTCTGTTTCTGATGACTGTCTCTACTGTCAATCAGAAGCTTGTCCAGCAGTGTGAGTGTTTTGTCTTTCAATGTCGACACGTTGATATGAGCACTCTAGCGTAGCCATTTCCCTGACGCGATGGCTACCTTGCGAAGCTTGGTCTGCTGCTTCCATTGTCAGGGCAAATGCTAAGGCCTCAGCGAGCGTTTTCTTACCTGCCATTCTCACAGCCATTTGTAGTTTTCCATCTGCAATGGCATAAGTGAACGCATCGGGTGCCAGTTCGTTTATGAAATCATAAACCTGCTGGTATTGGGATAAGACAAATTGGCCAAGCGCTCGATGCCAGCTTGCAATTGTTGTAGTGTTTCACCTCTTGTCTGGACCCTTCGGCACAACTGGACTCGGTAAACTTGCCGCATGTGGTCGTCGCCAAACCTCATCTCGATGGGGGCTGGGGGCTGCATTTCTTTTCGTCGTAGACCTCCGCTCGAATATTCCCGAAGTTTCTGTTTCCTTAGAGAATCAACCTCCTTAGCCAGATGTTTGTACTGTTGTTCTACACTTTCTACCAGCTTTCTGAATTTTTCTTCTAAGTTTTCTAGTTTCTGGTCTACTATTTGGAGTCTTTTGTTTAAGAAAACATTCTGTGCATCGAGCTTATTTTCGAGAGCATCCCTTTGTTCGCCTAGTTGCTTCTGGAGAACTTCTAAAGAATTCTTTTGTTCATCGAATTTACGCTCGAGAACGTTCTTTTGTTCTTCGAGAACGTTCTTTTGTTCTTTCAAAGAACTTTCCAGAGCATCGAATTTCGACAGAAGCAACTTCATGAAAGCAGGCGGTACTTACTGTGCTTTCTCTCCCTTGTTCTTCAACATCGAACAACATGGTATCAGGGTTTCCACCATCCTGAGTGATAGCATTCTGAAGTCGAAGCAATAGTTCCTTTTTCAGCCCCGAAGTCTGAAGATTTCGTTTTCCTAATTCTTCCAGATCATCTCCAAAAATTGGTCAGAAGAAAGTATGCCTGATGAATGGAACCTCAGCATCGTTTGCCCGATCCACAAGAGAGGAGACCCTCTAAACTGAGCCAACTATAGAGGAATAAGTCTCCTGAATATCTCCTACAAGATCCTCTCTGCCCTACAATGTGAACGCATGAAACCTTTCGGCAGCAACCTGATTGGCCCCTATCAGTGTGTTTTCAGACCAAAAAAGTCCACAATCGATCAAATAATAATACTTGAAAAAATTATAAGAAACTCGCAAGTCAATTTTTTTCAAGTTTGTGCAATTGCTAGCATACGCTGACGACATAGACATCATTGGCAGAACTCGGCGAGCTGTCACTGGAGCGTTTACTACCATTGAAGCTGAAGCTGCTAAGATGGGACTAGCATTTAATGAGGCCAAAATGAAGTACCTGTTGTCCACAAAAAGGGACTGTTTGTAACCGCCTGCAGATAAGCACTGCTTTGTGGGTAAAATACTGTAAACCGAAATTGTTGTAAAAATAAAGAAATTTTGAAACTGTTTTCAGTTGAACTGAAAAAAAACTACAACTATAACTATTTGACAACAACATCGTCAGAAATAAAGCGAAGAATTACTCTTGCCAATCGCTGTTTCTATGGGCTAGGAAGGCAATTGAGCAGCAAAGCCCTCTCTCGAAAGACAAAGGAGACTCTGTATAAGACCCTAATCATTCCAGTCCTGCTCTATCGTGCCAAGGCATGGACTCTATCTAAAGCGGATGAAGATATCCTTAGTCGTGCAAAGCTAGTAAAGGACCCAAGTCAAGGCAAGCGCCAAAATGCAGCAGAACAAAGTGAGCGCCGAGATTAAAAGGATCAACGACACACTTAAAAGAACCCAAAGCAACATAAACATTGCGAGTGACCGCCTGAGGACCAGATACGATGCGCGAGCAACAGCCCCTGAATTCAATGAGGGAGATCTAGTATGGCTTTACAACCCACATCGCAGAAAGGGAAAATAGCCCAAGCTTCAGCAGGACTGGGAAGGTCCCTACCAAGTAGTTACGCTCATTAATGATGTAATTTTTTTAATTCAACGAGGACCAAGAGCAAAAATGAAAATTATTATTATGGTGTGTGCTTATCTGACCAATCTAAAGCCACTTCTGAACAATAAATACATAAAAATAAATTCAATGCTAAAAGTCTGCATTGCAATCTCCATTCAGAGAAAAACTATAGGATGAAGAAATAGCGAAACTAGATGGCGCTAGGTGAAACACCCATCTTGATAGTACTATAAATTTCGTATACAATGAATAATGTTATTCCCTTGGAAAAAATCATTTTAATATTTTACTTTGACCGACGCCATTTTGATTTTTGTTTTTTTCCAACCTTGTTATTTGTCAAAACACACAATATTTATGAAGTTGGCCGTGCTCAGCCGTTTACTCCATGTGCTCGGTCATTTTATTCTGAGCTCATAGAGCGCGCTACGAGCTAGCTCTGATTGAAAAAAGAAACACAAGCTGAGCGCTCAAGGCGGTACACATATCTAAGGTAATATGATTAGGCGTTTTTCTTTTTAAGCTCTGAGAAGAGCACAGAGTAGAGCCTGTTTGGGAGCAGATTATAATCAGAGCTCTACGATTTAATGAAGAAACACACTTGAGCACTGAGCCGTCATATGGAGCACCTTACACCTTATGTTGTGACAACAACAAATAAATAAATTCTGAATCGCAGCCCAACAACATTCAGATATTCAGAATAACATAATCAAAGCAGAACAAAAAGAAAAACTGCACCATCAGCAAAACAACGAGTTGTAGTGCACGAAGCACGAGCCCGAATATGAACCCTATTTTGTTTTGCAATGTATATTCAAACTATTTTATGTAAATATTACTTAAGTTACGCGTAAGCAATAATTATGTATAAAAGAATCTATTTATTATAATAAAACTTTACTTGCTATTACAACGGCGAGCCAGAACTACTTCTTTTATTTAGACTTCCCCCCACCAGTGGTAAGGGGTCCTTAAATTAAATAAGCCATTAAAACGCCTTAAATACAATAATTTAATTAAATTAAATTAATGTTATTTCCTTAGAAAAATTCATTTAAGTATTGTGATAGGGCACAAGTTTCGATATTCGGAGGATACATTTTGTTTGTAAATTAACGACATCTGTGGAATTCACTGTGTACAACAACCAACATTTACTGTGTACACCATGCTCCTAAGAGTATGCTACATATTTTGACTGAATACTAAATCGAACTCGAAGTACTAATTCGAACTCCAACCGAAAGCTTAGATTGTGCCAGAACCAGACGGAAGCTTCCAGAAGTTTGTAAATTTGTATAAATACAAGAGTTAATGGCATTGAGAGTTTAGTTTATTTTCAAAAATGGAATTGTTAACAACTGGAAGCGTTAGCAAAAAGTGATTGAATTGAGATTAAATGAAAAGTGTTGAATTATAAAAACGTATTTGAATTGTGAATAAGTAAAACAAGTTAAATTTGCTGTTATTTAAACTGAAACACATTGTGTTTTATTGAGTTTTATTTGTCAGAAATTAGAGATAAAACTCAGTAAAGGGCTAGAAAATCCCAAAGTGACATTTTCTAAAACAGTGCCGGTGACTCATATAATTGTGAAAGTCGAATTTTCGAGAAACTATTGAACTGATTTTGCTATAAAACTGTGAATAGCGTATATTTTTTTAAAAATAGTGTTTGAAAGTATTTTTAAAACACAGAACGTTCTGCTCGAAAAAATATTTCAAACAATAGATGATAAATTTGAAGTCAAAATAAAAAACTTGGAAGAAAAGTTCGTAAAGCAAGTAGAGAGTGTAGAGCAATAGAACGAACGTTCGGGAATATTCAATCGACGATCCACGAAGAAAAGAAATGTAGCCCCCTGACTTTGATGGTCAAACATCATGGCCAATTTATAAGAGGCAGTTCGAAGCTGCCGCATTGACAAACAACTGGGACAACGAAGACAAGTCAATTGCTCTTACGCTTGCGCTCAGGGTAACAGCTGCTGAACCGCTGCAGACCATTCCTGAAGACAAACATCATGATTATGATGCCATAGTCAAGGCAATCGAGATGAGGTTTGGCAAAGACCACATGATAAAATAAAATAAAATAATTCCATTGCAGATGGAAACTACAAATGGCTGTAAAAATGGCAGGTGAGAAAACGCTCGCTGAGGCTTCAGCATTTGCCCTAAAAATGGAAGCAGCAGACCAAGCTTCGCAAGGTAGCCATCGCGTCAGGGAAATGGCTTCGCTACAGCTGTGTGGCCACTATCGACACGGGTGCCACAGTCTCCATAATCAGAAGAAACCTTGTTAAGATATCCTGGCTGTATAACACCAGCTACTTCACTCTGAAGACAGCTACCAGAGAGGCAGCAAAAATATACGGGGAGGTATGTCTAAAGATACAACTGGCAGGGTTGACTTACTCACATGCATTCTTAGTAGCCGACACATGCGACGAATGCCTCATAGGAGTGGATTTCATAAAGGCACATGAGGTAATCATAGACATTCGAATGCAAGTGTTAAGGTATCGAACCGTTGAGATCCCTATGATATACGGAAAAGAGAACGCTGTGAATCTTCGGGCGGTTATAAGCAGATATGAAGTCCTATCACCATCTTCAGAGACAGTTCTTTGGACGCATTTCATTGAAGCAGATGATAAAGAGGACTTTCCAAGCTCGTTGCGTTGGGAAAATTTTAGTAGAACCAAAGAAAAACATGGTTCCGCGAAATCCGAATAAACACTCCGTCAAGCTGAGACAAGAATAGGTGATTGGAAGATGCGTACCGGAAACCGTGAGCTAAATCAGCAGCAGAAAATCATAGCCGAAAATCTCATTGGCGAGTTTGCTGATGTATTTACATCGCAGGATGGAGACTATGGTCGAACACACCTAGTACAACACCGCACAGACATAGACGATAGCAGACCGATCCGAAAACCTGCTAGAAGACTTCCATTGGCAAAACAGGCGGAAGTCGATGAGATAATATCGGCCATGGAAAAGACGGTCAATTCGATAACTCAAAAAGTCCGTGGGCATCACCCGTTGTACAAGTGAAAAACAAGGACGGCAACACTCGATTTTGCGTGGATTACGGGAGGCTCAACGATGTCACCAAGAAGGGCAGCTACCCCTTGCCTCGAATAGATGACACCTTGGATACCCTTTCTGGAGCAAAATGGATTTCCACCCTCGATCTGAAAAGTGGGTACTTGCAGGTACGAATCCATCCAGAAGACAAAGAAAAGACCGTTTTCGCAACGGGAAATGGACTATGGCAGTTTACCCTTATGCCTTTTAGCTTGTGTAACGCTCTAGCCACCTTTGAACGTTTAATGGAACGTGTGTTACAGGGTCTGACATGGAAAACTTGCCTGGTGTACTTGGATGAAATGTGCTTTGTTCAAAGCTGAGGTGAAGTATTTGGGACATGTGATATCGACAAATGGAGTAAAAACTGACCCGGAGAAAATCAAAGCCGTGAAAAATTTGGGCAAGTAGCAAGATGGATGGAACGATTACAGACTTACGACTTCGAAGTACAGCATCGCACTACAATGCGGACGCGCTTTTCCACAGACCATATGAACCCAGTTGCAAACTTTGTGCTCGAAAAGAATAAGAGCCGAACCTGTAAAGGGTTGGAGTGCCGCAGAACTTCGTAATGCACAAAAAAAAAGACCCTTACATCGAGCCAATCCTTGCATGGAAGGAATCTATGGAGAAACCAAACGCAAGAGACATCTCCGACAGAAGTCCTACTCTAAAAGCATACTGGGCGCAGTGGGACTCTCTCCATTGCGGAGAAAATGGGAAATGCCGGATGAAAGATTCTTAAAGATGCAGCTTGTGGTTCCACGATTGAAAGTAGAGGAGATCCTACGAGAAATGCATGGTGGGTACTTGGGAATCAACAAAACACTCAAAAAGGTACGGTAACACTTTTACTGGTTAAGCACAAGAAACGATGTAGAGAGCTGGTATCAAAAGTGCACAACATGCGCGGCAGCAAGGGACCCAAAGTCAAAACACGAGGTAAAATGCACCAGTACAACGTAAGCGCCTCATTTGAAAGAATCGCCGTTGACATCACAGGCCCGTTCCCGGAAACTGAAAAACGGTAGCCATTACATTCCTGTTGTCATGGACTACTTCAGCAAATGGCCCAAAGCGTTTGCGATACCCAATCAAAAAGTTAAGACTGTTGTCGAGCAGATAGTGGACCACTGGGTCTGCAGGTTCGGGGTGCCTATGGAATTGCATTCCGACCAAGGGCGAAACTTCGAGTCAAATGTATCCAAGGAAGTATGCGCATCACTCAGGCTAAAGAAAACTAGGACAACACCTCTTCATCCACATTCTGATGGAATGGTAGAACGATTTAACAAGACCTTGAAGGAACATCTGTCCAGAGACGGGAACGAGAACCAACGGGATTGGGATCGGCGAATTCCTTTATTTCTTATGGCCTACCGGAATGCGGTTCATAGTACAATTGGATACACTCCATCCGAAATTCTTTTTGGACGAAGTGCCCGGCTTCCAATCGATCTAAAATTCGGCTTTCCTATTGAAGGCCCATTATACGAAGAGGACTACGTCTTCGATCTTAGAGAAAGGATCAATTCACCAGAGAACAAAAAACAACATAAAAATTGCCAGTGACCGCATTAAGACCAAATACGATGCGAGAGCAACAGCACCTGAATTCAACGAGGTAGATCTGGTATGGCCTTACAACCCACATCGCAGAAAGGGAAAATCGTTCAAACTTCAGCAGAACTGCCAAGTAGTAACACGCATTAATGATGTCGTTTTTCGAATCCAACGAGGACCAAGAGAGATCCATGTGGATCGGCTGTATCGCTACCACGGAAACACTGGTGATGTGCTTGTTCGGGACGAAAAAAACTAAGAGGAGGACAATGTGATGTGGCAACAAAATGCTTAGATATTCGGAGAATACATTTTGTTTGACATCTGTGGGATTCATTGTGTGGTTGTTGTACACAATGAATCCCACAGATGTCAAACAAAATGTATTCATTTATTATGTTGTATAACATTTATTGTATACAACAACCATGCTCCTAAAAGTATGCTACATATTTACAATATGTTTTTGACTGAGTACTCATTCGAATGCGATATACTAATTCGAACTCGAATTAGTACAAACAACCGACAGCTTAGATTGTGCCAGAACCAGACGGAAGATACCAGAAGTCAGTAAATTTGTATAAATACAAGAGTAGATGGCATTGAGAATTGAGTTTATTTTCATAGGTGGAATTGTTAACAACTGGACGCGTTAGTAAAAAGTGATTGAATTGAGATTAAATAAAAAATGTTAAATTATAAAAACTTATTTGAATTGTGAATAAGGGGAATAAGTTAAATTTGATGTTATTTAAACTGAAAGACATTGTGTTTCATAAAATAAAGGGATTTGTTGTATTAATTTGGAATTTTGGTTGAGTTTTATTTGTCGAACCCATGGCCAAAACTTCGCAAAACTTTATAAATAATTCTTATTAACAAGAATACAAATGTGTTTTTTTTTTTTGTTCCGCGTTGGAAAATTGTTTTTTCGCGTGTTTGTTTTGTTTTTTTTTATGGAATTTTCCAAATACAAATATTCATCAAGAAATTCCATTTTTCTTTTTCAATTATTTGCATCCAAAATGACAACTGCCAGAATTGATCATGTGAAAGACCTTGTGTACATGATTCCTTTTTTTGGATGTTTCTTTATTCTTTCTTTTTGACAATTGGGTAAGGGGTGAAGAAAAGTAGGGGGAATGAAGTAACGAATGGAAGTATGAACATTTTAAGATTTTTTGTGGTTGAGCTTTGAAGTTTCTTGCGTTTAAAAAAAAATGCTATGCACGGATTAAAATAAAGAACTTTTAAAATTGAAAACAATTCCCAATCATGTTTTTTAGTTGTAATAAATGGTTTTTAAGTGCTTTTTTAGAATTTCGCAAATATCTTTATAATAAAACAGCACAGTTTGTTGGAAAGTATTGGATATATTCGGGGTAATCCAAATCAGTGTACACACCAACGTACGTGCCTGTCGACAAGAAGAATGAAGAAACAACCGAAAAAAGGAATCATGTACACAAGGTCAAATATTGTATTTAACATTCTTTCGCTCGCTAAACTTTGTGGACTTGACATTTAGAATTTAGCTTGAACTGAGTACTGCTCAGCTAAAAACCCGAGCTAATATTTTTCTTGGGTGGAAATTTGTATGGAAAATAAATTAAAGCGCGATCTAAGAATTGAAAACAAATGGAATTCCTTGATGAATATTTTTATTTGGAAAATTCAATTAAAAATCCCAAAACTAAAACTTCTTGTTAATAAGAATTATTTATGAAGTATTTTTCACAAACTATCAGAGATTTGTAAAACAGTTGTTTTCTCTCCAACTAAAAACAGACTATTTTGAACAATGTTACACAAATGTTGTTGGTTTACTTTCGTTTTCGAGAGTTTTCGTGAGAAGAGAGATGTTGCGAGAGAGAAAAACATTTCCCCTTAATTCCCTATTTTAAACCAAAAAATTTCTTGGGGGAGAAATGTAAGTTCTGTCAAACTCAAAAGTACATTTGAAATTTGACGTTTTGAGAAGTCGTCGTATTTGAAGAATTTTAAATAAAAATTTTTTTAAAGTTAAATCCAAAGTTAATAATAAAATGACCTAACACTGGCCTAATATAATAGTTTCCATCACAATTTTAATTTCATCTGCACTTCATTGGCCCATTCCGTTTAGTTAAATTTTAATTATTTTTGCCGTTTAAAAAGTTTCCCTATTTTGAGCCCCAAAGCGTTCTTTTACTTTTGAGCGAATTTATTATTTTCTGATAGTTTTCATCCCCACTCTTCAAAGTTTGACAATTTTCCTAAAACAACCGAAAAAGTAGACGAACGGACTTAATATATCACGCCTTTTTAGGAAGGGTGTGTAGCAAGAATGTTAGAATACAAGTATACGCCGTGCGAAAATTCGCAATTGCGTTCATTTTGTTTTTGAGAGCTATGACGTAGGCAGAGACCATGTGAGGTAAACACATATTTTTTAGTGGCAGTAGAAATTAAATTTTCTGTGTTATTAGAGTTTTTTTATCATAGTACTTTGTTTATTCAGTGAATTTGATTTTTATTTTTAATAAACTTATTGGTAAATATATTAAAAAGAAAGATATTAAAAAATGGTAAACAGAATTGTTGGCTCCAACTGTTCATTAAGATCTGCCTTACACTGCTACCAGCTTCCTGCTGTTAATCATTCAAAGACAGGGTGTATGACATAATTTCTTTTCGAATCGTGTCTTAAGTACCTGAGTCTTACCAGAGTTCCTGTCAGTTCCAGAAGCTGTAATTACATTAAAGGTCAGTTACATATTCAAACATCTTATAAGTTTCCGCTCACCTCAATGTGGCCTCCTGGTAGATCCTTTTTTGTAAACACGTCGGTCTCATTATATACCGAGTCGATAAATTCATTTGAAATGTTTCTTTTTTTGGAAACCAATATACCAACGCATCAGACAATTTGCTAAAGATTAAACACAATGCCTTGCATCGTCACTAGCAGGGCGTCCTATGTTTACCACCTGAGGTACTACAATCATGGGAACTTTTTTTATCGGTCTATATAAGGCATGTTTTTTTGTATTTTGAAAAAGGTGAGGTCTACAAGTGAAGGCTAGATCCCCCCTATTCCGATGAGCTAAGCCGTGCCCGTGAGCATGACACTGCTCCCACAACGGACATTCGGTCCCTTCCTGTCCACTCCTACATCTCGTGTATCCATTTTTACCTCCCCCAGTCATTACCTGCCTATCTAACTTCCAGCTCGTTCCTATTCCTACTTCTCATACAGTATCTCCTCTGCCAATTCATATCCTGCTCCACTCCTAGTTCTTAACCTATCCTCTCCTAACCTCATCTCTCATGTTATATTTACTATTCTTATCCCTTTCAAGCTTTAATTTCCCAAATCCACTATCCTATTCCACCACTTAACACCTCATTTAAAAGGGCAAAATTAAGTGAAAAAATGGTTAGGACCACAGAAACTTTGACAATTAATACAAAAGCACATATCTCCGTTTAATAAAACAATAACTTTTCGTTAATTATTGACACAAAAACTAAAGTAAAAACATTTTAAAGCACAATCGAGAATTGAAATCAAAGTGGCAAAGGTCACTGCCTACGTCACTGAAAAAAATCCCAATTTTCATTTGACAGCTCGGCGTAATCTTGTTTATATCATTCTTGGGTGTTGAGAGGTAGAGATAAAATTTAGTTTAGCGCGATCTGAATACTACCATAAAAAAAAAGAAAGATAAAGGGCAACTGAGAGGATAATTCTGTCTTCGCCAACAAATTGAAAAATACCCGTTTAGCGACCTATGTACCGGGCCCTGTATATTTCTTACGGGACTACTAATACGTTTGCATTTATGTGGGCACGAAACGTATGGCTATTAGCTGCTTACACAAATTTCACAACGTATTCACATAAAAAAATTAAATTTTAGGGTTTGGTGGGCATGCTCGGTATAAGTTTGACCTGGCAGTACCGCAAATTTCTTTATGTTGAGATCTGTCAAAAATATCTAACGTCACTTTTTTTGTTTCACGCAAATTTATTTTTTTTAGCATAAAAAAAATAAAGTAACGTCTGAAATAAAATACATATTTCTTTTGATCTCGTAGTGTACATATGTGTATTAGCATCATTATGCTAAAAAAAATAATTTCTTCAATTTTCGTCCTTATAGCTACAATTTTATTAGGTAATTAAACCAACATTAATAAAAAAATGAAAAGTTAGTTACCACATCCGCCTTCTTTTCTCTCTTAACAAAAAAAAAAAATCAACTGGAAAAACGTACTGCCACAAAAATACGACTTCATAACAATTATCAAAACAAAATTTAGTGAAAGCCTTTGAAGTTGATATCAAATTTACGGGGTCATCGGTGTCAGGAGCCTATGTTAATTTCACAGCAACTCTCTACCAGGATGGAAAGATTGCTCGAAATGGAAATTACGCATACAACTGGAATGATAATGCCAATCCACAACACTCGGCGGTGAGTAAGCTTTTGTTATAAAGAATGTTTCAAAAATATTAAGCCATGTCTGTGTGCATAAGTACTATAAAAACAAAAACATTACCAGAACAAAATCTTTGTTGTGAATATAAAGATTTTCAATCGATGTAATCGAAAGCAAACGAAAGGCCTGTATTTATTTAAATAACTGGAAGCTTATCATTCTAATTGCGTCTTTACAAAAAGCATTAAGAAGAACACATTCAAATTCAGTATTATTGTTAGCTCACTGTTCGCCACATTCAAAAACAAAATGGTTCGATGAAGTGTTAACAACAAAGATAATTGCATTTAACACCAGAAATCTATATTTATTCATGATTTTGTACTTCCTAAATTCCTAGAAAATCTAAAAAAAAAAATGTCTATCTAGCGCCTTTGCCTGCAACTCAGTTTGCTTTAAAAAAAAAACAGGTTATAGATAATCATTAAACCAAAGCCTTTGTAAAGATATTAAAATGCGTACTGCTTAAAAAGGAAAGGCATTAACCTTTTTAAAAGATTTTAAATAAAGCTGAAACGTTTGTATCCTTAAGTCGTCGCATTATTTAATGAATCAACAATAAGTTTTGTTAACTCAAAAAGAAATTGATGAACGTTTAAATGAATTTAAGTGAAATTTAAAGATTGCTTAAGTGCACCTGTAGGTGTAGTATGATCCACTCCACCTGGCTTGAGGTGACAGTTATACTCGAGTTTTGGGCGTATAAATGCTTTAATTGTAGCCAGTACCTATGTTCTGTAATTATCTGTAATTATTATATATACATTGATATAGTACTATCATGGCGACATGTGGACCGTGGCGCTCCAAGCGGCTCGTGCGTTTACTAACTGGATAAGTTGAGAGAGACGAATTAAGAGCATAGTTTTTAGTGTTACACTGACCAGACTTTTGATTCGAATTCTTGAGGATTTTCAAGTTTTGTACGAGCACTGGTACTTACCTATATACATACATACATGTTTGTCATATTTGTATATATAAATACATACCAGGCTTTTGATTCGAATTCTTTAGGATTTTCAATTTTTGTTTACTATTATGAAGGTTTCCCCGTCTTCAGAAATTGTAGGTACACATCTATTCTTGAAATTTAAACACTAACTTACTTCTTGCTGTATTTATACAAAGGTCCTTGCAGAAATGGATTTTTGTTTTGAATTTTGCTTTCCATTCAAATAGGTATCTATACAAATTAAGTGCAAACTATGTGTGGAAATTCATTCAAAATATTGTGTGTAAATTGATTGAAGATATGTAGTAACAAAGATCTTTTGTTTGTTTGAGGTTTATACAAATAATACTAGTTCACCTACCCAGCTTTTGTTTTGCATTTGTAATACCTACTTGTTAAATTTTTACTTTGGGCTAAAACCGGTACCCCTCAAAGGAGTTTTTTTTAGTCATCCTTTTTCATGAGAACTAGTTAGGTAACCAATTACAACCAAAATTGATTTTTCGGAAGGATCTTGGTTTGCGGGCTTACAAAAACCATAACATTAAATTAAATGCGTTTTATTTCTTCGTGAAAACCACGCGTCCAAAAAAAACCCTTTATAAGGCAAGTTTAGGATTCATGAACATAGCAAATTTGAGATAACAATCAAACATGACATTACTTAGCAAGAGTACGATAACTTTGGCGCCGCAATTAATAACGGATTCATGTAGAGGGACAAAATACAAACATTTGTTTACTAGGAGTGGGTCTGTCTAATCCCGTTTAGGCAGTAGGGGCAATTTCCTAAAAAAGCACTTGCATTGGAAAAAATATATTTAAAAATAACGGCAACACTTAAAATAACGTGCTATACCTTTTTTTAAAGCCAAAAGTTTGTTTTATCATATTATTTTTTAAACCTTTAAATATCTATTGAAAAAAACTTAGGTATTTTAAACTCAGAATTTCAGAAAAAAAAATTTAAAAAATTCATATTGACTTTTTTTCAAAATTGAGATGATGTGTACTAAATTTTCTTTTAGTATTTATTACTTCTACTAATCCCTAATTGATCACTAAAAAATAGATGCAATTACGTATTATATTTTTCGAGAAAAATTAAAAAAATAAAATTTACCAAACCCACTTTTTAATAATTTTGTTGGTTTTTACGAGGTCCTTTCTCTTTACATATTTCGGGTAGAGTAATAACAGATTTCTATAAGAGACTAAAGGCAAGAATTTTGTTGGCTATGGGAGGGGAGGAGGTCAATGACACCTTTTAGGAAAGCTTTTTTTATAATTAACGCGCGCACAAGGGACTATTTGTTTCCCGTTTAATGTATGTAAGTACACTGCGCGAGCATTAGGATAAAAGGGAGGGGAAGGACAAAAGGTGTCGATTAACACTGGTTTTAAATGCTTGCAAATAAAAATAGCAAGGGAAAATATCGCCGGATAACCTATTCCAAATTCGTGTTGTTCAGCTAAAAAAAGAATCCCTATATTTCACGGTACGTCCGAAATTGGGCTCAAAGGAGAACTAATGAGCATTCCTTGCAAGACGATTATTACGGAAGAAACTTTTAAGGGAGGAATGCAGCTAGCTACTTCGAGTGAATATTTTTTATAAAAGAAACGATAAAATAAGGAAAGACATGAAATATTGCGTCGGTGTTCGAGAGGGGCAATTGTTTCAGCGGCAGCCCTATTTCCTATCAATCATAACGCTCGATTTTATATTTATACCTGCCCACAGGTGGGAGATATAATCGAGTTTAGGGCATATAAACGCATTATAAATTATTTATTATTATTTAAAAATTATTATTATTATTTATTTAAACATTTTTATAAAAATAAAAATTCTTTGAGCCGTTTTCGAGGAGAAAAATAAGTTTTTACTTAACGGTTATATGGCAGGTACCGTTAATATTTGAGCTTACTAAAATTTAAATAAGTTCTCTGTAGAATGTCACAGTAACCTTAAGTTCTAAATTTGAAGACGATTGGCCCAACCGTTTAGGCTGTACCTAGTCCAAAATACATACGAACGGACAGACAAACAGAATTTTGCCAGTAACTAAAATATATTTCTCTATCATCGTAATGCCATGTTTGATTGTTATCTCAATGTTTGTAATCTGAACAAATGAATAACTTGTACTATCGTACCTATAGTCGCAAGTAAAAATGGGTTTGGTGAATTTAATTTTTTCGGAAACTGAAATTCATAATATTATCTAGTTCTTAGCGTTCAGTTACATACATATGAAAGGACACAAATGCACTTGCACAAGTAACTACCTATATATCATTATAGTACCCATAATTACGAAAGAAAACTTTGGGAAAACCCTCCGAAAAAGTCTGATTTTTTATGAAATTTTGTGAGTAACACTTCCAATAATTATAAAAAATAAACGTTTTAACACTCCTACACAACTAGACATACAAATTAATGCAAATAATAGTCTCCACCTTTTCTTATATTTTCACATTGTATAGGTATGAACTGTCTACTTACTACTTACTATACAAATCTACAATCAATTTCCAAACTATTTTTTTAAATGAATTTCTAGGTACCCATAGTTTGCACTTAATTTGTAGGTACCTATCTAAATGAAAAGCAAAATTCAAAACAAAAATCCATGTCATCAATGACGTTTGTATATATCGATATCCAGCAAAAAGCAAGTTTGTGTCTAAATTTCAAGAATGTACCTATGTGTATATTTTTTTCAAAACGCCAACCTTCATAATAGTAAACAAAAATTGAAAATCCTAAAGAATTCGAATCAAAAGTCTGGTCAATGATGTATGTATTTATGTATATGTACAAATATGACAAATGTGTATTTACATAAGTAAGTACCAGTGCTCGTAAAAAAACTTGAAAATCCTAAATCAAAAGTCTGTAGAACCAGTTCTCGTCCATAAAAAAAATGTAAGCAATGAAAATCCCCAAGCACAAAACATAACACTTAAAACCATGCTCTTATTCTCTTTCTCACAAATAAAATATCCCTACACTAGCACTCCAAGCAGCTCGTGCGTTTTAGATTTTTTCGCCTCCCATGATAATACTATCCGTTTATATACAATGATCGGAATAAAGAAACTGGAAAATGAGATAAAACGGGGTTAATCGAATCCATTTCCCAACTTGTACTTGTACTGGAGTACTAAAGACTAAACTCTTGAAACGACTGTTTCCTGTTCTGCTCATTGCCGCTGAAAAATGTTGTCCAATGTCCTTTTGGTAAGAGCCAAATATGGCACACACGAATCGGAATAGGAATGAAAGTTTCCCAATTTTAAACTGTATAGCACACAACATGAAGACGAATATACAAAATTTATTTATTTTTTTATTTCAATTTGATATTCAGTCTGCTCTAGATGGTCTAAACCACTCCACTAAAAAAGGCAAGATTTCATTGAGGAATTTTCCCCTCCAAGCTGCTCTCAATTTTTTTGGATTTTATTTTGGATTAGAGCAAATAAAAGCAAGTTGGAGTGGAAGTGTCAAAATCAGATGTATCAATGTATGTACGTATGACGCATTTTTTTATCGAGTGCGTTTGTTTGGATTAAATATTGAAAAATGTACATTAAAAAATTTAAATTAGTCAAAAGAAAAGATAAATGTTGTGATTCTTAAAATTAAATTGGAAAAATGCAAAGTATTGAACTCAGGTCTAATGAGGGCTTAGTGAATTGTAGTGAATTGCTACAGCAAAATGTTTTTTTTTCACATCATGAATGACATCTGTGCTCTACTTGCTCTGACATTTAACAGATGTTTTGCTCTGCTAAACGCTGCCTTACGGTACTCTACTCAAGTCTTCATTGAACAAACTTATTCAAAGCTTAGTTTTTGTTTAGATTGACAGTTCAACTTACCGCCTTTCAATAGAATTTCCAGTCGAAATGTTATCGAAACTATAGTTATCACGTCGACTTACTGAAACACTACTACTCCCAGACGCTATGAATGGGGAATCGTTTCAATTTTTAACGATTCGAAAAGTTATCGCTAAAGTTACAGAACATGTAGGTACATATCCAAAATCAACAAATCTTGCGTCGATGCAGAAAACCTAAGTACTTAGTAAGTACTTTTTGAAGATCTCAAGTGTATGGTCATTCGATCGTCGTTGACATACACACTACTGTACTGAAAGCTTTACAGTTTATTCGATGCAAGTTCCATTCGGGTATGCTTAGCTTTAACGATAAAAGAGAGTATTGAGTTTTTGCTCGGGAGATATGACATCAGTTCACGAACGATTGCTGCGAAAGCCATAATGCCCACCAGGAAGAAGCGTTCGGTCTTCGCGATATTTCTTAAGCTGAGGGTTAATCAGCATTTCCATTACCTCAGAAAGAAAGGATGTAATTGCTATGGGTTGGTAGTAGGAGGAGGGGTGGAGGTGTTGTGCATACATACCTATAGTGTACAAACATACCTACCAACCCGTTAGAGGAAACCTTCCGTAATGTGCTATTTTCGAGACCCCTGTATAAACACCCTAAACAATAAGAACGCCCATCACTACCTTTGCTATGTTAAATAACTTGATTTGTCTATCAAAGAAAATAGCCGTATTCTCTTGCCATTATGAAAAAAAATTTAAACTCCCGCAAGAATGCATAAAATGCATACCTAAGAATTCAGGGACAAAGAAAACGAAAGTAAAGCTTACGGTTAAATCGCATGAAATCGAGAGTCAAATTTAGATAGCGATTTGGACACGGACAGTTGGACTAGAATTGTCATGAAGTGATTAATTGGGATCAGTTTGGTGTCTTCATATAGCTTCTTGTTTGGGACATATTTCCTTGTAATGGGGTTTCGGTTTCAAAAACTTCGATCTTCTTCATATATGTTGGTGATATGGTGAACCAAATGGGACAAGCGTGTGTCAGAACTAGACGGATCAGCTGCTTATAGATGAGGAGGTTAGTATTAGTGCTTAGTCCGTTACTTCTCCTAAGAAGCGGGTATACCAGATGTAGGGAGAAGTTGGCTCTCTTAAGCATAAATGAAGCGTGCTTATTGAATTGGAAGCGGTTAGTGATAAATAAATCAGTTCATGACACAGCTCTCCAAAAATATTTTGAGGAACTTGGAGGACCACCCCAACTTGGAAATCCAGCAACTACTCCAGCAACAACTAGAGCCCAGCCATCGCTACCTCAACATTCGAGCCATCACAGACGATCGATTCGAGGATATAATGAACAATGACGGAGCCCCGTTCTACGAGAGAACCAGCAGCGGACACAACAGAGGATAAGCAACACCTAATCCTAACCTCAATTTTTTAAAACCAAAGACATTAAATTATAATTAAGAATTTCAATTAAAAGATTATGCAAACAACAATATGATATAAGTAAAAATATAGCATTGTATAGAGTCAGCTGAAGTAAGTCGGGCCACTGTTGTTGAGCCGAAATGATTTATTTTAGTTAGAAGTTAGTTAAAGACCAATTGTACATAAATTCTAACGAATATAATAAAAATAATCTAATCTAAAAAAAAGTGAAATTCAATCCAAGGTATTTTGCTGTTGTCTTTGTCCTTATCACTGTGTTGTCTGGTAGCTTGATACTGATATTATCACAGCGTGATGCGAAACGTCTTCGACCTCTTGTTGCTGTTGTTGGGGTTCTGAAGCAGATAAGCTCGCTCTTATCGCTATTTATCTTTAGTCCCCATTTAAGGTAGTAGTCCCACAAGTTTCTTATATGACCTTCAACTCTCCTGGCTGCGATTTCTGGTGAAATGGATGTTGCATATGTTAAGGAGTCATCGGCATATAGCTTCGTTTTTGTCCCTGGGATGTTGGTAGGCTGGTCAGCTGTATAAAGGTTGAAAAGTATAGGAGCCCAACTTGGAACCTTGTGGAACTCCAGCGCTGATCGTCTTTCTTTGTGAATATTCTTTGTTTACCTGTACATAAAAGGATCTATGGCTTAGAATTTTTTTGATTAATCTTACCAAGTGTTCAGGTAGTCCTAGACTTGACAGTTTGAATATTAGTCCTTTTATCCAAACTGTGTCGAAGGCCTTTTCGATGTCCAGTAAACAGGCGACTGTCGTCTCTTTCTTGTTGAGTCCGTTTGTCACGTCGGAGTGCAGTCCAAGAAGCGGATGTATGGTTGAGTTTCGTGCTCGGAGACCATACTGACATTCCGGTATGAATGCCTGAAGAAATGATGAAGCTTTCTCAGGATAAGTCCCTCCAGGATTTTGCTGACACAGCATAAAAGCGAAATCGGCCGATATCCATCGAACCTAGTCCTGTTGGTTTTCTTCGGAACGGGCACCACTTTTGCCGTTTTCCATGTTTCGGGGAAGTAGCTGTCATTAAGGCAGTTATTGAAGATGATCGTCAGCAGTAGGATGGCGAGATTTGGTAGCTTTTTAAGCACAAAATTAGAAATCTCATCATTTCCTGCTGACTTCTTAGAATTTCCTCTATGGATTATGTCAGTTACTTCCTCGATGGAAGTAAAAGCATCTCCAGTTGGTCCAAGTGCAAGATTGTCCTCATTAAAGTTGGTGACTGAAGTAATAGAGGCTGCAACTTCTTCAAACTTGTTTTCAACTTCTTCAATGAATTCAGAAAGGTGATTGGTCGGGCGATCCTTGAAGGTCTCTTCAAAATGCTTAGCGAGGGCTTCTGCTTTTGCGGTTAATGTTGTTGCAGAATGTTGCCCGTGCATTATTGTATCTGGCATCGTGCTCTTTTTCCCAACGAGCTGGTAAATTTTCTTGAAGGCATTGGGTCCCGGTTTAATTTTGGTAAGTCTTTTCCTGAATTCATCCTCCTGGTGATGTTTTACTGCCTGGTTGAACATGGTGTTGGTGCATTGAAGTTCGGAGTATATGCGTCTATACTCGTCGTTCTCTCTGTTGAAAAACCTGTGGTATATCCATTGAAGCTTTTTGCGGAGTCTCTGTCTGTGAGCATATATGGCCTGTATATGTTCCGGCATATTCGCATATCGGTCTCTGCTGGTTTTTGCAGTCTTAAGCTTTTCCAAGGCGTTGTTAACTGTTGTCTCGAATTGGAGTATGGCACTATCAATTTCGATGTTTGAGAGATTGCTGCTGGTTGGGAGTTCCGGGAGATCTCTTTCAATTTCGGTACGGAATGTTCTCCAATTCACCCTGTTATACCTTATGTGGAGCTCTTGTTCTGGTTGTTCGCAGAATATCCTTTGATTAGGTCGTACCCTAACTTCTACTGCCAGATGGTCGGAATCACTATCGTGTGCTACGCAATTGTAGTTCCGTAGTTCAGGTAGGATGTTGATGAAGTTCGACGTAACCAGAAAGAAATCCAAATGAGATGGAGTTCTAGGGAATGTTGGTTTTGGTTGAGACACGACAACCAAGGGGATTTTCTTGTAGCCAGTCAACAATTGCTTTGCCTTGGTGAGATTCCGCGGTATCCATCCATAGAAGATGCCGACCGTTGAAGTCTCCTCCAATGACACAAGATGTGTATTGATTAGCAATGCTGTTGATAATGTGGAGATCGTGATGTATGTCGCTTCTTGTTGAGTTGCACTTGATGTATACTGAGACTAGCAGAAGCGTCTTAGACTCGGTCAGTTTAGTGACGACTGTCGTTGTTTCCATGCATCTAAGTCCAGTTATTCTTTTCTTTTCGCTCCTGAGGTCCGATTTGAGAAAAATTGCTGTTCCTTTGCCGCTCGCTCCTTTGTCCTCTCTGTAGGATGTGTAATGGTCTGGTTTAAAGTTGTTCTTGGCTGTGATGTTGGTTTCCTGTAAGAAAATAATTTCTGTTTCTTTTGATTTTAAAAACATAGATAGAGAAATTCGTCTGGCTGTGGAATAAATAGAATTAACGTTATATGTTATAATTGAAAGTTGGGTTTTTATATACATAATATGAATAAAAGTTGACCCAATATATTTGTCTTATCTTTATCATCTAAAGTACCATAGTTGCTTGGAATTATCTCTTTTGCCTTCTGACATAGATAGAGAAATTCGTCTGGCTGTGGAATAAATAGAATTAACGTTATATGTTATAATTGAAAGTTGGGTTTTTATATACATAATATGAATAAAAGTTGACCCAATATATTTGTCTTATCTTTATCATCTAAAGTACCATAGTTGCTTGGAATTATCTCTTTTGCCTTCTGCAGAAGGGAGAAAAGATCTACTCCAAACAGTCTTTCGGTATCCTCGAAGATGTTGAATGACATTGATCCTTTCGGCATCTGATTTATGTTATTTTTATAGCCATGTTTTTGTGCTTAAGTACATTTTTTGTTTAAAAAGTAGCATTTTCTTATTAAACAACATTTAGATTTTAAACATTTATTTCGATATCAAAATTATAGCTAATTCTTTTCCATTCAGATGCTATAGTAGTTTCGATATTATTTTTTTAAATAGTGTACAAACGAAAAGAAAAAGCCTTTTTTTATAGATATGAACATTTGTTGATATACAGTGGAGTCCTTCCAGGCATAGTTTTGTTTTTGCAAACATATATTTTTTTCGTCGATTTTGTCAGGCGAAAGATTTCCCTAGATAATAATAGGCCTATTAACTATAGGGAACCAATAGCTGTTTAACCTAATAGACGTGGTTTTTTTTAAATTTACCGCTACAACGCTTAGAAGACGGTTCGTAATCGGGCGAATGACATGTCGTCGGCGAGTCGATCACATACTAAAAACGGAGTTCAAAATTAATTAATATAATGAAAGAAATGATGTCTTTTAACACTATTAACAACAAGTAGTATCGCCATGGTACATTAATGAACTCAAAATAGCAATGAATGCGTATAACTAAGCAGTGATAACAAAGTGCAATGAAGACTGGAATTCATAGGAATAAGTAAAACATAGCATTAATCAAGCAAAAAATAGATATGTGCAATATAAGATAGATTTAATTAGTGGTGATCAAAAAGGTCTATGGCGTGCAATAAAGGATTTAGCATTAGGTAATGACCGTAAAGAAATATTGACATTTTAAATACAATAAATGAAAACAAATATAATATTTGAATATGGAGTGTTCCCAAAATGTTTAAAAAAATCAGTCGTGGTTCTTGTTGCAATAGTACCAAATCCCAAAGAAGCGATTGAGTATAGGCCTATAAATATTTTACCAATAATAGAACAAATTATTGAAAAAGTAGTCAGCAAACAATTATTATCAAACCACATCAAAACTCAAAATATTTTGACTGAGCAACAGTCTGGTATTCGAGGAGGTCATTCATGTGAAACAGCTCTTATAAGTACAATCCATGACTAGAAAAAAACGATAGGATGTGTAGGATTAAAGACGAGACAAACTTCCATTCATTCAATAGACTTGTCATTAATTTCATTAAGAAAAATTATCATTAAATTTCAATTCTTGTTTATATCAATTTTTTTTAAATTGTAAATTAAATCAAAACTCAATGCTGTCTTCTGTCGTTAAAGCTAAACATACCAATGCCATTGCCAATGAATGGCACTTACACCGAAAAGCTCTCAGTACTCGGTATGTGTGTCAACGACAATTTCATATATTTCAGATCGCTAAAAAATGCTGCTAAATGCTTAATAGAATACAAAATCGAGCGTTTAGATTGTTAGAAAATAGAACTGCCGCTGAAAAATTGCCCCTTCCGAACACCGAGGGAATGCTTCATGTCTTTCCTTATTTTATCTGTTCTGTTATAAAAAAAATTAAAAAGTAGCCAGCTGCATTCCTCCCCTCAAAAGTTTCTCCCGTAATACTCGCCTCACAAGGAGTGCTCACCAGAGCTCTATTGAACTCACACAAGTTTGAAGTTCAAAATGACTTTTTGGTTCTCTGGTGGATGCTACATTTACTAAATTGTTTATGAGACTAGCTCTATAAAGATCCCAGTTGGTTTTCGAAGGTTCCCTCCAAAAGGATCCTATGATCCGACATAGAAAACTCACTTGATACTTACCAGTTATTTGCACCCTCTTATTTTTGCAATAATCCACCAGTTCCCCTATTTCCCTTGAAGAGATTTTGACGTCGTCTCCTGCAAAGTAAACTGATGCGATTACCACCGATCTGGTTTTGCCATCGATGTTTAGTAAGGTTATCCCATATTACCTTAGTATCTTTAATGATAAGACTTCGTATTTGACCCCAAAAGTCCAGGGTTCAGCGCTAGTCCAAAGCCTTCTTTTGCCATTTCCCCTTTTTTCAGTAGTTGGATGGGTTGGAGGAGAAATCTTCGGTGGTGACACCGATTTTTAATGTGATAAGTTTGGGTTGCTGGCTTGGTTTGGGATTTCAAGACAGGGGTTAGGGTTTTTGAAGGTAATGGCAGTTTCTTTCTTAAGAAGAGTTGGTCCCTCCTGTCTACTGTGCTTCTTCAGTTCATGAACTTGAACCTTACCAAATCTATAGTAGATGCTGTATTTGTCATCTATTCCTTACTTACTTAAGGGGCGCTATAGTTTGGGACGAAACTGGGCCTCAACCAACATTGCCTCTCCAGCCAGCTCGGGCTTTGGCTAGCTGCCTCCAGTTTCAGTTTTCAACCACTCCAAGTTGGTTGACTTGCGCAACTTAAAACGAGGTCTTTATTGACTGCGTCTAACCTCTGGTATGGAATCGAAGATCCTTCGAGCCGGAGCATTGTTGTCCGTTCGCTCTACATGACCTAGCCATCTAAAACGTGATATGCGTTTATTTTTGACCAGGTCAATGTCGCTGTACAGCTCGTATAGTTCTTGGTTGAACCATCTTCTCCAAAGCTCGTTAACGCAGGTATGGCCAAAAATCTTCAGAAAAATCTTACGCTCGAAACGACTAAGGATATCTTCATCCGCTTGAGATAGAGTACATGCCTCGGCGCCATAGAGCAGGACTGGGGTGATTAAGGTCTTAAACAGTCTCCTTTGTCTATCGAGAAAGGGCTTTACTACTCAATTGCCCTCCTAGCTTATAGAAACAGCGATTGGCAAGAGTAATTCTTCGCTTTATTTCTGACGAGATGTTGTCAGATGTTATAGCGGATTCAGCTTCAGCTTCAATGTTAGCAAACGCTCCAGTGACAGCTCGCCGAGTTCTGCCAATGATGTTTATGTCATCAGCGTATGCTAGCAATTGCACAGACTTTAAAAAAAAATTCTAGGTAGGATAGTTCCCTTTGCGAGAGATTTGCTCTTGGGTAGTCTTTTGGAAGAACAGCCACCCATGTAATTTTGGCAGCTGTAGCGTAGATACGCTCTTGCCTTCTCAACTTGGATATGACTGGTTGTATCGGCTTCTGTAACGCTTTAGCGCCTACTTTTGTGTGTACTTTCTTGGGAGGGAGATATGTGTTTGTTGTCTCTTTTACCCCCTTTAGTTTCCCCTAGCTTACCTTTCGCTTTTGCCGACCTCCTCTCGTCGACCTTCTTTCTGGCTTCCACAGGTGAGAGTCCCTGTTTTATGAACCTTAGGTACCATTTCACGGCTGCACTGCTTAGAACACGTCTGCTTGGGTCATCCAGACCACCTGGTTCACCTAGTGCTGGACGAGGGATTGATTTTCTTTTCCCCTCTCCCGTTTGACGTGAACCTTGGGGTTTCCCCTTTATCCGTCCCTTCTACCTCTGGCCTTTCGGTTTTTCCCACGATTAGCTAGAGATCAACTAGGTCAGCTGTTTCAGAGCTCCGCATAACGCAGTAAGGTCTAAGTTACTTGGTGTCACTCCTCAAATGCCCATCCAATCCAGGTCTTAACTCGATTATAAAATAAAATACATGCGCATAGTTATTATCCTATGCGCATGTATTTTATTGTATTTGCATACAGAGAATCTTGGTCACGAAGTAAATTTTTGTATTTTGAAAATATCATCATGGTTCTCTGAAATTGAACAGATAAATTAATATTTCATTTTTTTTCTTGTTGTATTTATTGCTGTGAAAAATAATGTACTTAAAATATTTAAAAAAAAGCAAACAATATGTCGACTGCACATCAATTCAAAATTAAGACACGCTCCTTGTGCAAAACTTCCAAAATGTATTCATAATTATAATATAAATGTATTATTTGTTTATATTTCAGTAATATTCAATTATTCTTTTTTCAGGTTTTTAAAACAGATCAGCCTTACAGCAATTGGTCTGTTGAATACCCAAAAGATACAAAGCCCAGTCTTTATGAAGTCAGTTTAAATGTTGAGCGCAATATGATAATTTGGTTTTCCATAGCACAAAAAAGCGTTCACTTTAAAGTCACTGAGCTTCTTAATGGAAATATGTCGCTAACACAGAATGGTACCGTCCGTGAGGAACAGTATGTTTCTGTCAGAGATCCTGTCAACCATACAATTACACTTAAGGAAAGTGACATAGAATTCCTCAAGAAAAACGCAACTTACGTTCAAACATTTTGGTTTGAAAACTGCACTTACATTGGAGTTACTGACGGCTTCACTTATATAAGCCGATATCCTCACATAGGTTCTTCATTTGATATAGAAGCATTAGTTGTTGCATCATTTGATAAACTCCCAACTCCCACACCAAGTACTACTACGACCACCACAACCACTACGACAACAACAACAACTACTACAACAACTACTACAACGCCGAAGACGACCACCACAACAAGTACAACCATATCACCCACAACAAGTACTGTGACTCCAAATACGACTAGTACAACTACAACTTCTAGAGTCAAGCGGGATGTAGCTGCATTGATTTCAAACTTTAATAATCTTACCGCATCAGAGAATGCAAAACTGTTGGGTATAGATCTGATGTCATTAAAAGAACAACACCCTATTGCAGACAATTCAATGACGCCTACAACTGTAAATTATTTGGAGACGCGAATGCCTTTTGTTTGCTTCAATAAGTCAATGGTAGCTGCAGATCCAAAAAAGACATATGGCTATTTTAAAAGGAGAGTTGTATCCTTGCGTAAGCTTCTTATATAATTTACATCTATGTGTTGCTCTATAGAGGATTATATATGTAAATGTTTTTTTTTTTTAGTTCCCGTTGGAGAGTTCTCATCCAGTGGTAAAAATTGGCTGCAGCATGGGGATGTCTTGAATTTGGATTTATCTTGTAAAGGATCGTCGCCACTAGAATTTTGCTACAGTGTATATGATGGTATCTGATTAATTTGAGGATTAATTTATATTTTTTTTAACTTTTGTTTTTTTATCAGCTCCTTATAATTTAACTGGAAATGAAACCTGCTCAGTTTGGAATCCAATGAGGAGTTGTGCTTTTCGGCTGCGACGATGGTTTGCCGAAAGCAAAACCATTTTATTTTTTGTTAGGAATCCTATAGCTACCTCGGTAAATCAAGTCACCATTAACTTTTATGAAGGTGAGTAATGTAGTAATGTGCGTTCTGTATCGGAAATGCTAAGTTTTAAACTGACGTTGGGTCTGATTCGTTTTGATTCTGTTGCTGAATTATTGTAGTCGGCGGGTTTTTCATTGTGCATTGCATTGCATTGATTGAAATAGGCATAATTGGAACGTTGAGCAGGGTTAGTATTGAGGGAAACTAATTCTAAAAGAGCCGGAGAGTCGTGGAGCCTGTAATAATTTGATGGACTAATATTATATCTGCAATTTTCGACTGTAATAATTTGATGGACTAATATTATATCTGCAATTTTTCGACGTTTGGCAAGGGTATGCAGATTTGTTAGCTGCAAGCGATCTTTATATAAAGGTACAATTAAATTGTCGTGCCATGGCAGACTGCGCAAAGAAAAGCGGAAAAATCTACGCTGCATAGATTCAATTCTTCGAGAATTGTTGGAGTGAAAGGGAAACCAAACAGGACTAGCATATTCAAGAATGAGTCTTACGAAGGTGGTATAAAGAGATTTGGTAACATAAGGGTCTGAGAACTCTTTCGACTATCGTTTTATGAAACCAAGGGAAGAATTTGCTTTGGAAATAATGTGAATCAAAATGATAACGAAAGTTAAGCTCCTTGTCACAAACTATACCAAGATCACGAATAATAGACACTACTGGTATAGGTTCATTGGAGAAATGATAGGAGCGGAAGAATGCAGACAGGAGTTTACGGTAGGAAGTCATAAATTGGGCGAAGATGGCTACCTTGTGGAACACCAGAGGTAGCACGAATGGGGTCGGAAACGGAGCTTTTGAAAACCACCCGTTATTAGCGGTTTTCCAACCAACAATCTTCTCCAGCCAGCTCGATCCCTAGCTAGCTGCCTCCAGTTCCGCACGTGGGGTCGGTTGAGGTACTCTTCCACTTGTGTGCGCCACCTGAGTCTCGGTCTTCCTCTTCTGCGCCGTCCCTCTGGGGTGGAACGTGGAATTGAAGATTTTCCAGGTCGAAGCATTGATGTCAACACGCTCTATATGATACAGCGTATCTTCTTCTTTACCATTCTTTAATGTATACGGGACCAAAAATCACCCAGAGAAAATCCTCATCCGCTTTTGACAACGTCCATTCGTCTGCACCATAGAGGGTCTTATAAAGGACAATTTAGTTGCCCGAGAGAAGGCTCAATCACCTTCTAAGCCCGAAGAAGCAGCGATTGGCAAGAGTTATTCGTCGATTGATTTCAGCGCTGGTGTTGTTGTCTAATTAATAGCGGAGCCCAGGTAGACAGTCCTTAACTACCTCAAAGTTATAGCTGTCTATGGTGATGTTTTGTTCAAGACGTCGATGTTGGGTGTCTCTTCTTGATGACATCATTTATTTGGTTTTGCCCTCATTGGCTGCTAAACCCATCTTCGGCGCTTCCGTCTCAATACTCACAACAGCGCTACTGACATCACGCTGTGTTCTTCCGATTATGTCAATATAGTCGGTGCCGGTGTATGCAAGTAATTAGACGGACTTTTGATAGATGGTGCCTCTGGTGTTGGCGTGAGAGTTCTGCACTATTCTTTCAAGTTTGATGTTGAAAAAGTCGCATGACAGCGCATCGCCTTGTCTAAATCTTTTTTTGACTTCAAAGGTATCTGTAAGGTCTGTACCGACCTTGACGGAACGGCGTGCGTTTTCCATCGTCATTTTACACCGGCGGGCGAGTTTGGCAGAGATGTTAAAACTGCACAACTCGTCTATATAAATGCTGTCGTACGCGGCTTTGAAATCGATTAAAAGTAGTGGTGTGGTGGATGTACCCTTTAAAAACCCACGCGGAAATGGACTGATTATGGTCTTGCAGTGAAAGGAGAGAGAGTCATAGATAATGGATTCAAACAGCTTTGGGATAGATGAAAGCTTGGCCATTGGACTATAATTGGAGATTTAATTTCTGTTGCTTTTTTATGAATAGGGAAAATAAATGAGTCTTTCCAAAACAAAGTGAAGATTCCTTGGGATATGAGAGTCGAAAGAGAGTGGTTAGTAAGGCTGTTAATTTTTTTTTAGGAGAATCGCAGAGATTCTATCGGGACCGGGAGAGAAGTTATCTCTAAGATAATTGATTTTGTCTCTGACATTAAGTTCACAAAAGTTGAGAGACACAAGTGTAGAATTTGGAGAGTTTGAGAAGTAATTTAAATATTCCGGATCTGGCGAGTTTCATTAAAGGATTGACTTAAGAATTTGGCGAACAAGTTAACGATAGTTTGAGGGTCTTCAGATGAGGTGTTGTTAAAATTTAAGTGGGAGGAAAACTATCGGAATTGCTCTTGACATTTATAAATTGATAAAACCGCTTAGGTCCGTTTAAGTTTACCGTTTGAATGAGGTAACTTTGATAAAGAGATTCACAAAAAAGGGAAAATTTGTTTGAGGCTAGTTGATAACGGGAAAAGTCTGAATATGTCTTGAAGAGCAAGTATGTTTTCCAATATTTATTCCTTAGATTACGAAGAACACGCAATTCTTTAGTGTACCAAGGAGGATGATAAGTAATTTCTGTTTTTGTGTATAAGGCACATATTTTATAATACAATCAAAAACTGTGGTATAAAAGAAAGAAAAAGCAATATCGACAGGTGTGTTAGAGTTCAAAAAGAGTTTAAAATCAATTTCATATAAAAGGAGGTTAAGTATATCGAAATCGCCTTAGAGAAAGTTAAAAAAGAAGGTTTATTTTGATTCAATCGGAGGTAAAAAGTACAGTGTCAACAATATCGCCGCAGAGGTTTATTTCGGTGAGGGTAAACATATCAAAAGGGAACTTCTGCGAGTTAAGGAGACAGTGAAAGTTTTGGAGCGGATTCTCCTAAGGTTTTGATAGTAAAGAGATTAGGAAGAAAGAGAGTGCGTATGTATTTCATTATTAATTGCCATCAGAACTGATCGGACGTGTTTTTAGTTTGCTCCATTAATTTTTCGTTTTTTGTTTTTGCATAAGCCGAAAAAAAAGAATAGTTTTTCTTGCCCATTTCTCGCGTCACGACACAATTAAAAATAATAATAAATTCAATTTTTCTTGCCTACTGCTCGTGACCTACATTATTAAGTTTAATTTTACGCGGCCTGTATAAATTGCTGAGTGTTGAAATTACAACTGACCCACATTACTTAACTATCTAAATAATTTCATGTGCCAAATGTGTAGCAACGCTGACGTAACCGCGGAGTTACTTAAATGCAACGGTATCTGTGGCAAATCCCTTCATCCCTCCTGCATTGGTATTACTAAAAGAGCGAGTGTTTACTTGAAAGGTATAAATAAATTTATTTTTTATTGTGATGAGTGCAAGAACATTTCAGTTGGTGACATTATGATTGCGATTAAATGCCTTAGTGAGTCACTCATTAATGAAAACTCATTAACCCAAACAAATTTTTTTAATCTTTCCAAAAAAATTGATCTCCTATTTAAAAGTGTTGACCAAACGCTAGCCGAGATCTTCACTGAGCTTCAAAACATAAACTGCACACTCTACTGTATGTGCAGCTGTAAGAAACCAGGAAAAAATAACAGCTGGTATTCAAAATCATCTAGAAAATAATATGGAGTTCTTTCTAAATGATGCCCTACACGAACAGAAGCAACCAATTTTGAATAGGAACAATACTTCAATCTTCACAGAAATACTTTCTGCCGAAGTCATGGACAGTGATCTTCCTGAACTACCTCAAGAAACTTCGGCAGTGGAAACGGTCATTAAATGTGGACATGCTTGGAATTTATCGGACTGGAATAAAAGACTAAGCAAACTGGATTCGTCCAGTAACTCCTCGTTCGTGTTAAAAACACACCTCGATTTGCTGATGTGACTTGGATTCGCTCCTACTTTATGCGTAAATTTGCATTAAACTTATGTGAATGTCAACCGATGTCATCAAGGTGCTTCAAGATCCAGATTCCATCCAAATACGAATGGATGTTCCATCACCCAAACGGGTTCACTCAGCTTAGAAATATGCAACTTATAATGAACAATAGCCCACCTTTTCCTAAACCCGAATCCAATAGCAAGCCCCAATCGGAAGTCTTTAGAAATTCTTCTAAAAAATGTTCCCAAACTCTCCGTTCCCCTTACCCAAATTTTTAATTTATCTTTATCCCCAGAAGTATGGAAAACTTCATTTGTTCCACCGATTCACAAATAATAAATAACTTAACGTTATAACGTTATTACTATACGTTATAACGAATTATCGTCCCATTGCCAAACTATCCTACATCCCCAAAATATTTGAATGCCTCATATACGAACCAATAAGTTTTCGTTGTAAGTCGCTTATATCCCCTAGACAACATGGCTTCCTCAAATGTAGATCCACTACTACTAACCTTATTGAATTTGTTTCCTTTGCCCTCTCAGCACTAGAAGCAGGGATGGAAGTCGATGTTATCTCCACTGACTTTAGTAAAGCCTTTGACAAAATTTCTGATAGTCTTATACTCTTCAAACTTAAGGCTCTTGGCTTTGAACAGATCTCTTTGAAATGGATATCTTCTTACCTCAGCAATCGTTCCTATAGTGTGCGTTTCAGGAATGCACTTTCCAATCCATTTCTCGCCACTTCCGGTGTCCCTCAAGGAAGTCCCTCTCCTTTTCATCCTTACCATTAATTATATCGAATTGATAATAAAGCATTCCAATATCTCATTATACGCTGACGATACTAAGTTTTTCAAAACCATATCTTCAGTAAATGGTTCAAACCTTATTCAATTAGATCTTGATCGCTTTTCAATTTGGTGTAGCAAAAATTGCCTGGAACTGAACGTGGAAAAATGCCAATCGATAACTTTTTCACGTAAACGCATAGTTTTACCTCCTTGTTAATATTTTCTCTCCAATCAATCCATTCCCATTGATAATTCGACCCGAGATCTCGGTGTTTTATGTGATCGTGAGCTTAGTTTCCGATCACACATCGATGAAATAATACAGAAGGCTAATTCAATTCTAGGTTTTGTAAAACGATGGTCTAAAGAATCCTGCAACCCTTATTTGACTCGTTCCCTATATATAACACTCGTTAGACCTCTCCTTGAATATGCTTCTCAAGTTTGGCGCCCAAACCACCACGTCCATATTTCGAGAATAGAAAGCATTCAAAAACGATTTCTTCTTTTCGCTCTTCGCGGCCTTTAATGTCAAGATCCTTTTATTCTACCTCCATATCATGCCCGTCTCCAACTTATTAATCTGAGAACTCTAGATAAACGAAGATTGGTTGCCGATATTCTTTTCATTCACCGACTTTTTTCTGGTTCCGTTGACTGCCCTTCATTATATAATTCTATTTTCTTTAACACTAACCCCCGCAATCTCAGAAATCCTAGCCTTTTCTATATACCCTCCCACCGTACCTCCTATGGCTCCAATGAACCTCTTACACGTATGCTGCGAAGTGTTAATTCGGTAGCTGAATATTTTGACCTAAATATTAGTACACCGAATCTAAAGTTACGCCTCAACAACTTAAATAAGCGCATCATTCATACATGTTTTCTGTATAGAAGCACAAATTTAGAAATTTTCAACTTCTAACGAATTTGATGCTTTGTCTGACTACATTCAAGGAATTGTTCCCTGTTACCCTCCCACTGATATCGTTATTAGGGGCGATTTAAAAGCACATAAGTCTAGTTGGCTTCACTTTTCTGGCCAGACAACATCCGAAGGAAGGTATGTTGAGATTTTTTCTGAGTTAAACCAACTTACTCAACCCAAATTTCTAACATTGCAGGCCAATTGCCAACGCTTTAGATTTGTTCTTTCGTTCGTGTATTACCGCCTCTAGGCAAATCTGACCATTGTGTCACCTCTGCAAATTTCTCGTGCCAGCTTAATCCAGCTAAAGAAACAACTAGGAGAACCATCTGGCAATACGAAAAGGCCAATTGGGACAGTTTTAATAACTTTTGTAGAACCTTTAACTGGTCACTATGCTTCCTCGATAGTAACATTGATTCCAGTGCAGACATGGTTACAAATGTAATTCTTTTAGGAATGAGAAATTTTATCCCGAAAAGATCGAAGAGTATCAAACCTAAAAATAACTCGTGGTTTGATTTGAGCTGCAGAGGGGCTACCAGGTTATGAAATGTAAGTTTCCGTTGTTATAAAGCCAACACCATGGAAGAAAATCGGAAAAAGTTGCAACAAGCTAGAAAGGCCTGCAATCCTTACATTCGTCAAACCAATTTTTTACACGAACACAAAATTCGTACACATTTTTGGTCATTTGTAAAAAAACAAAGAATTTTTCATCATCATCGGTTCCTACGCTCGTCTTCAATGATACTCCTGATTTATTTATTCATACACATATTAGAGAATCCGAGACGTTAATTGTTTGCGTACTCGTATCATAGATCGCTTAGTCGAGAATTACACGGCGCATGTCTGCCCTGCATTCTTGGAGTGCGAAAGGGAAAGATAATGAAACATAAATAGAGGAACCCGAACATGCACGGGTAGAACTGTCCCTGCAACTTTTTTGACGTTTTTCTTTGTTTATATGCGGGCGGCAGTGGTGCAGTAGGTAAGATGTTTGCTTGTGAACCCAGAGATCGTGAGTTCGAATCTCAGTTGGGGTGCAATTTTTCAAACTCCTAGTGCAAGCTAGACGCCGTCCGTGGGTTTTAAGTGAGAAAATAGTCACCGAATTCCATCTACTGCGCAGAAAAAAAACTTTCCTATCTTTCTAATCCTTCTAACTAGTGTCGTTCAGCATTCAGTTGCATTCTAAAAGACAATTTGCCTTACAGACACATAGTTAAATACTATTATTATTATTATTATTATTATCATTATTATTATTATTATATTCTTTGTTCTTTTTACTTTGCTTCATACTTGTTTCGGATGTGGCTCAAACAACACGTTACAAAAAGATAACAACATATGTATGATGTATGCAGAATATAAATAGGGGTAATTAGAGTCCGTTCATTTATTCATTCATTCATTTCATTTTCATTCACTTTTACTTGCGATTATAGGTACTATAAGGCAAGTTTGGGATTCGTGAATATAAAAAAATTCTATATTATGATTTTTTCCAATATATTTACAATTAAATGATAAGCCCAAAATGTATAAGTTTTGTACAGATTCAATTAAAATATTATTTACATTGAGTGAAGGTATCTTGCAAGATTTTTCCTGCAGATATGCAGGAGCTTACCTTTGTTTAATGAAAGGTTTGCACCAAAAGTTAAAGTCCATGCTAATATGTGTTTTAAGATGTTTGATAAATGAGTTTGAATGAGATTTGCGTCATTGAGTTTACACATTATGTAAACATCATCTGGGTAAATGCAATGTTCTAAAAATTTGTCCTTGGATATTATTTTGCTTATTTGGTCAAAATTATTTAGATAAGATTAGATTATTTTTATTGCATTCGTTAGAATTTTTGGACAATTGGTCTTAAACTAACTTATAACTAAAATAAATCATGTCGGCTCAACAACAGGGGCCCGACGCACTTCAGCTCACTCTATACAATGCTATAATTTTTACTTATATCATATTTTTTTTGCCTAATTTTTTAATTGAAATTCTTAATTATAATTAACTGTCTTTGGTTTTAAAAAATTGGGGTTAGGATGTGGTGTTGTTTATCCACTATTGTGTCCGTTGCTGGTTCTCTCGTAGAACGGGGCTCCGTCATTGTTCATTATATCCTGGAATCGGTCGTCTGTTATGGCTCGAATGTTGAGGTAGCGATGGCTGGGCTCTAGTTGTTGCTGGAGTAGTTGCTGGATTTCCAAGTTGAGGTGGTCCTCCAAGTTCCTCAAAATATTTTTGGAGAGCTGTGTCATGAACTGATCTATTGGGATCAGTTTGGTGTCTTCATATAGTTTCTTGTTTGGGACATATGTCCTTGTAATGGGGTTTCGGTGTAGGCCTGTACAGCTACGGAGTATCTTTCTTTCAAAAACCTCGAACTTCTTCATATATGTTGGTGATATGGTGAACCAAATAGGACAAGCGTACGTAAGAACTGGACGGATCAGCTGTTTATAGATGAGGAGCTTAGTATTAGTGCTTAGTCCGTTTCTTCTCCTAAGAAGCGGGTGGCTGCGATTTCTGGTGAAATGGATGTTACATATGTTAAGGAATCATCGGCATATAGCTTCGTTTTCATCCCTGGGATGTTAGTAGGCTGGTCAGCTGTATAAACGTTGAAAAGTATGGGACCCAACTTGGAACCTTGTGGAACTCCAGCGCTGATCGTCTTTCTTTGTGAATATTCTTTGTTTACCTGTACATAAAAGGATCTATGTGTTAGAATTTTTTTTATTAATCTTACCAAGTGTTCAGGTAGTCCTAGACTTGACAGTTTGAATATGAGTCCTTTTATCCAAACTATGTCGAAGGCCTTTTCGATGTCCAGTAAACAGGCGACTGTCGTCTCTTTCTTGTTCAGTCCGTGTGTCACATCGGGGTGCAGACCAAGAAGCGGATGGATGGTTGAGTGTCGTGCTCGGAAACCATACTGAAATTCAGGTATAATTTCCATTTCCCTGAAGAAATGATGAAGCTTTATCAGGCTAAGTCCCTCCAGGATTTTGCAGACACAGCATTGAAGCGAAATTGGCCGATATCCCTAGACGCTAGTCCTGTTGGTTTTCTTCGGAACGGGCACCACTTTTGCCATTTTCCATGTTTCGGGGAAGTAGCTGTTATTCAGACAGTTATTGAAGATGATCGTCAGCAGTAGGATGGCGAGATTTGGTAGCTTTTTAACCACAAAGCTAGAAATCCCATCATTTCCTGCTGACTTCTTAGAATTTGCTCCGTGGATTATGTCAGTTACTTCCCCGATGGAAGTAAAAGCATCTCCTGTTGGTTGAAGTGCAGGATTGTCTTCATTGAAGTTGGTGACTGAAGTATTAGAGGCTGCAACTTCCTCAAACTTGTTTTCAACTTCTTCGATGAATTCAGGAAGGTGATTGGGCGGGCGATCCTTGAAGGTCTCTTCAAAATGCTTAGCGAGGGCTTCTGCTTTTTCGGTTGGTGTTGTTGCAGAATGTTGCCCGCGCATTATTGTATCTGGCGGAGTATATGCGTCTATACTCCTCATTCTCTCTGTTAAACAACCTGTGGTATATCCGTTGAAGCTTTTTGCGGAATCTCTGCCTGTGAGCATATATGGCCTGTATATGTTCCGGAATATTCGCATATCGGTTTCTGCTGGTTTTTGCAGTCTTAAGCTTTTCCAAGGCGTTGTTAACTGTTGTCTCGAATTGGAGTATGGCACTATCAATTTCGCTGTTTGAGAGATTGCTGCTGGTTGGGACTTCCGGGAGATCTCTTTCAATTTCGGTACGGAATGTTCTCCAGTTCCGCCTGTTATACCTGATGTGGTATTTCTTCAAAAGCTATAGAGAATAGTATTTCAGGGAGCGGTGATCCTTGCGGGATCCCGTTGAATAATGGAAAAGTTTTAGAGAATGTGGTTTTTACTTTAAATTTGTTAAGAACGAGATGGATCCCTATCCGGTCGAAAGCCTTTTCAAAATCGAGACCGAGAATTGAAACATGATTCCAAACGGATAGTGCGTTAGATACTACAAAGTCTATATGCAGTAATGCATCGATACAACCACGTTTGGGTTTGAAGGCAACTTGATTTTTGGTAGTTAATTTGTTTTTGTCAAAATCCAGAGAAGCCGGTTTGCGATAATTTTTCAAGGATTTTTGAGGTACAGGATTTGAGAGATATGGGTCTGTAGCCATCAGTAGTGCCGATGTCTTTCTTGGGTTTGGGTATGGTCGAAAATATTGTTATAGAGATTAATTAATCTTGTTTTAACCCTTGATGGAAGGTTTTTAGACGGTCGCGACCTGCTGCTTTGCCTTTTACGGTCTTAAATGTCTTAAAAGCGTAAAAACTGATTATTAAAGGTCCATTTTTATAGCTAAAAAAATTGTAAATACAATTTTAATTATTCATAGTTATTAACTCTCTGAAAATGACAATGTCATCAAATTCGATATGCTTGTTCAGATTTTATAGTTTTATGACCGCCTGTCCTTACAACATGAACCACTGAGCGCATGAGGCGTATGTTCGTCATAAAAAGTGAAGCTTACCACGTTTTATAAATACACTTAATGTCTTTCAATGAAATTGTAAAAAGTTAAGCTCGAAAAGATTGTAGACAGCATGAGTGGCGTCCTTGTGTAATAAGGCTTTAATCACTATTATTAACAGTCTCAATTAACTTTTTAGCCCCTCCTTCAACAGAGGAAAAGTAGTATTCCATATACCTTCTTTGTTGTAACATATATTACAACGTTCACATATACCGCTAACAACTGCGTTTAAGAGGAATGATTAAGGAACTTGTTGCGTATTTTTCGCTAGATGTTTCTTTGGTCACAATTTCAAAGCACTCAGGAAGCTGCAAGATTTAATATATTGCCTGAAATTTTTTGACCGTCAGTGCAGCAGGAGCTCTTGGACACTCACTCATAGCTTTAACAAGCTCACATCGAACTTCTGATAATCGTATAGTATGAGCTGTTCCAACGTTTCTCAATCTCTTGAATAAGCTTAAGCTCGAAATGTGATGGTATTTTTTTCAAGGCAAATGTTTTGCCTATTTGTGGCATCAGCTCCGCTAACAAAGTAATTAGAAGTTTTGCGAGTGCTTCCAACCACAGTTCTTTCTCTAATACTTCTTGCAAATAGCTGGCCGCAGAAGACTTTGAAATCTTTAAGCCCACACTGCTTTGTAACAGTAGCCCGAACTTAACTAAATCAGGTACCAGGACTTTGTCAACAATGTTCATTACAACCCACTGGTGGTGGTTTTTATGTTTTTTTTTAATAAACTTTTGAAAATTGCTCTGCAATCTTTACCAAATATGTCGCAAAATGTGAAAACAAACAATTGTTTGTCGAAAATGTATGTTAATCAAAATAGTACCATTAAGGATCTAATTTGCCAGTAGTAATATTTTTGATTAAGCCAGTACTATTAAATTAAAAATAATCAATCGAAGCTATAAACTGCAAGAGAAGATAAAGAGAAGTTACAGATATTTTGTGGGCCCAAGAAAAACAAGAGCACCTTTCTAAGGTATAACATGATTTTTTTTATAAAAGAGATTATTTGTTTCCCTTTTAATGTAGAGCACACTGCGCGGGCATTAGAAAGATAGGGAGGGGAAGGGCAGGAGGTGTCGATTAACATTGGTTTTGAATGCATTCCAGATCAAAATAGCAACGGAAAATCTAGCCGCGTAAACTATTCCAAATTCGTGTTGTTCGGCTAAAAAAAGAATCCTTATTCTTCACGGTACGTCTGAAATTGGGGTCAAGGGTGAACTGATGAGCATTCCTTGCGAGACGGGTATTACGGGATAAACTTTTAAGGGGAGAAATACAACTGGCTATTTTGAGTGAACATATTTTGTAAAAGAAACGATAAAATAAGGAAAGATATGAAAAATATCGTCAGTGTTCGAAGGGGCAATTCAGTGGCAGTTCTATTTCCTATTAATTTTAACGCTTTTTTTTGTATTCTATCAAGCAGGTGAAGCGATGTTTGCAAAGCACTTGCTAGAGGTGGGAGTTATATTCGAGTTTAGGGCGTATAAACGCTTTATAAATTGTAGCCAGATAAGAAGGGGAAAAATACTTCTTACACCTATACAGAAAACCTAAGCACTTAGCAGCACTTTTAGCAATCTCAAATATATGGTCGTTCCAACGGAGGTCGTCGCTGACACACATACCGAGAACTGAGTGCTTTTCGTTGTCTTCGATGCAAGTGCTATTCATGGACAATGGCATTAGGGGTATGTTTAGCTTTAACGACAGAAGGGAGCATTCCTATTACCCCATTTGACAATGCTGTATAAATCGGATTTTAATGAGCTTATCATACAGTATCGTAGCGATTGAACGTCCGAAGGCGAGGGGCGTGATTCGTCAAACGAATATGAAAAGCTGAAGGTAGAGTCGTCAGCAAAACAGTTAAAAGGATTAGAAGTAACAGTAGTAAGTAACCTTTCTTAAAGACAAGCTGGACAAATGCTGTTTTTCATCTTCTAATTTTTAATTTTTAATTTAATTTTAATTTTGGTGGGGGCATACCCCCATTTATTTAGCTTAACACAAGCTCCATATACCAACTTAAAACTATGAAACTTACGGCTAACTTAAAACTAATGGGTTGGGACGATGATTCCGGAGAAGGAGTTTAAGACAGGGGGTGCTGAGGTAATAGGTTCGTTGAAACTATAGGAGGTGCGGTGAGTAGGCTGATAGAACAGGCGAGGATTTCTTAGGTTACGGGAATTTGTGCTGAAAAAGAGTTTTACAGTCGACGGAACCTGTGAGGAATCGATGAATGAAGAGAATCTCAGCAGTTTCTCTGCGTTCTTCCAGTCAGGTTTATAAGTTGAAAGCGATTTTGATAAGGGGCAAGATAAATGGATCATTCCAAGACAGACCGCGAAGAGCGAATCTAAGAAAACGACGTTGAATGCTCTCGATTCTCGAGATGTGAACGTGTTGATATGGGGACCATATTTAGGAGGATTCAAGTAGCGGTCGTACGAAGGTTATATAGAGAGAGCGGGTGACAAAGGGATCGGAAAATTCTTTGGACCAACGTTTCACAAATCCAAGTGTCGAGTTGGCCTTAGAGATGATACTATCGATATGTGCCAAGAAGTTGAGCTCTCGGTCACATAATATGCCAAGGTCAAGGATTATGGAGAAGGTAGATACGTGGGGAAGATTTTATACGTTTACGTGATATTATTAATAGTAAGAAAAAAAAGCAGAGGACCTAAGTGGCTGTCTTGGGGGCCCCAGAGGTAGCTAAAAATGAGTTGGAGAGGGTAGATCTAAAAGGAACATTGTAGTATCGGTTTCATAAATAAGAAGAAATCTATTTTATTATGATAGGTTCAAAGCCTAGGGAAGAAAGTTTGAAAAGTATAAGTGTATGGGAAATTTAATCAAATGCCTTGCTAAAGTCAGTAGAGGTAACATCTACTTCCTTTCCGTTCTATAGGGCTAATAGGGTACAGGATACAATATTCAACAAGGTTAGTGGTAGTAGACCTGCATTTGAGAAAACCATGTTGTCTTGGAGAAATGATAGATTTACAACGGAAACTTAAAATTTCGTACAGAATGCTTTCCAATATTATAGGTATGTGGGAAAGTTTCGCAATGGGACGATAGTTTTTAACATCACTCTAAGGCGCCTTTTTATGTATTCGAGTTATGAAGGAGGGAATTCTCCTTGAGATAGCGATAGGGGAAAAATTCGTCATTAAGTTCGTTTTAATTTATTTTCTATAAGATAAGGCTCGACTGTATGAGGAAGAGAAGGACCTATGCATAAATTCGGCAAATAATTAAAATAATCTGAGTCAGGTTGAAAGGAATCGTCGGTGAAAGATTGCTTTTAAAAACGTGGCGAAAAAATTAGTGATATCTTGTGGATTATTTGAAATATCAGTACTGAAGGAGAGAGAGGTAGGATAACCATCAGTCTTTCTTTTATAATTGACGAACTGGAAAAGGACTTGGGATCATTTATGAGGTTGGATTGGGTTTCTATTAAATAATGTTGGTAAAGAGAGCTGTATAACTCAGAAAAATGAAGATAAGAGCCGAAATAGTTGGAATAGTCGGCGGGGGACCGAGTGCGAAGGAAAATTGCCCAAAGCTTGTTTCTTTTGTTACGCAAAGAACGAAGCGTTCGGTTGTACCAGGGTGGAAAAGCAAACGAAGTTTTAAGGCGACAAACGTGGACATAGAGAGAGATAGAATTAAATATTTCTTAGTAAAATATGTCTTTGGCATTTTGTACAATATGGTACTCAAAACAGGAAAATTAGTTTATAAGATTCTAAAGGTTGTGATGGCAAAATATAGCAACATATTGCATAAAGTGACTTGTGCGGTAATGTTATGTTTATTGACACATAGTCGAGGTTCGATGAAGAAGAGGTCACGATTAGTGAATAGTCCAGTGTGTTCTGGAAAGCAAGAAGAACGCCACCGCAAGGAGATTCTTCAGTAGGACGATTAAGTTCATCATTACGATAAATATTAAAAGAAGAAGGGAACAGTTCCTTGTTATTTATGGTAGGAACTAGATTCGTTTCAGTCAGTGCATATATTTCAAAAGATGGGGCATGTGTTTGTTGAAAAACAGCATTGGCTTTAGAACGAAGACCTCGAACGTTCTGGTAGTAGATAAATGATTTGACCGTCTAGACCTGAGCAGAGATTTATAGAACAGACAAACAGAATTTGGAGTTGATTTGGGCGCGGAGCTAGGAACAACCTTTAGTAGATTATCATGTTTTGCTTGAGAAAGGTTAAAGGATACTCGTTTGGCAGCAGGTTTCACGGATGTAGATGGAGTCTTTCGCTTGAGAGATGACAATGGCAGAGCGTCAGAAAAGTTAGGGAAGACACCCATTTTTAAAGACCATTTGGGGTCTGAATTCTTATTTTTATTTGTATTGACCTTTGATTGGGGCTTATTTTTGGATTTGGGTTTAGGAGAAAGTGGGTTGTTGTTCATTAGAGGAAGTCGCCTATTTCAAAGTTGTGTAAATCCGCTAGACTGATGGAACATCCATTCGTATTTGGATGGAATCCGGATCTTGAAGCATCTTGATGACATCGAATGACATTCGGTAATGTTAAATGCGAATTTACATCCGCAAATCGAGGAGTGTTTTTTAGTATGAACAAAGAGTTGTTGGTTGATTCCAGTTTGCTAAGTCTTATTGCAATCCGATAGCTTCCATTGATGTCCACATTTATTGACCATTTCCGTTGCCCAAGTTTCTTGAGGTAGTTCAGGAAGGTTACTGTCCATGTCTTCGGCAGATAGTATATCTTCGAAGATTGTTCCTTTTCTTAGTATTCAAAGAGGGCTGTTTCGGCTCGTCAAGGACATCATGTAGAAAGAACTCTAATTTATTTTCTAGGTCATTTTGAATACCAGCTGTCTTTTTTTCTTGGTTTGTTACAGCTGTATTTAGAGTAGAGAGTGTACAGTTTGTGTTTTGCAGCTCAGTGAAAATCTCGGCCAGCGTTTGGTTTGGGGAGAAGTGGAATGCGGGACGAAGAACTTTGTAATCGGTTTTCAAAATCTGATCGCATTTGATTAATGTTATTGCTCATAACTTTGGCTGATGTATGTAAGGAATTAAGTTTTGATTCCATGTCAGATCAGAGCGAATTAAAACCCGAGGACAGAGCATTAGACAAGTCGAGGGCGGAGTCAAGAAGAGGGTATAAGGAATTAGTGTTAGTGAACTGTTTTTCAAGATTGTTTATTTTGGTCAAATACTGTGCAGAAGATTGTTGCGATTGAGAGTTTGATTCCTCAACACTTTTAAATAAAAGATAATTTTTTTTACATGATTAAGAGTGATTCACTAAGGCATTTAATCGCAAGCAGAATGTCACAAATTAAAATGTTTTACACTCATCACAATAAAAAATAAAGTTATTTTTAAAGTCTTTCACATAAACACTCGCTCTTTTACTTAGACCAATGCAGGAGGGGTGAAGGGTTTTCCCACAGCGACCGTTGCATTTAAGTTACTCCGCAGGTACGTCAACGTTGCAACAAATTGGATTGGCATACGACATTATTTGTATAGTTAATGTGAAGATTCTAGAAGAGTAGGAGCGATAGAAAAGCTTACGAAGTGGCTTTCCCAGTGTGGAAGAACACCTCTTCAGAAGAATCGAGGGATGTTCTACTATGTAGAATGAAAAGGCAATCATGAATGTAGGATCATCAGAATTACTTGGTTAGGTCTTGGCATTATTTTAAATAATGCTTATCTCATGATAGATCTAGCATTCACAGCATTCACCTGTCACAGATATCCTCGTAGAAAATTTCTGAACGAAACACTACGCCCCGAATACGAAAAATTCAAATCATAAACCCCGAACGGAATCAGCCATTATCCAAACCTCTTTTTGGACTTTCGGAATCAGTTGATATGTGTCAAAATGTGAAAAGCAAAACAAAATTTCACTTTTATTGTGTATATTTCAATTATGTTTTCAAAAAAGTTATCTGAAATGGATTCAATTGCGATTGATATTATATTATAAAATATATCAAGAAAACGCGTGTAGAAAACGGAATTTAAAATTACAAAGTAGGATTTTATGAGACGCCTTTAATCCACTGCACCACTATCCCTGGACAATTTATGGCTTCTCTTGGAGCATACCCAAAAGCCTTTGGAATATGGCTGTGTTCGTATTGAGTTTTGACTTTTTGTGAGTCTTTTAAAAATCTGATCTTAAGAAAAGGAAGTTTAAGCTGAAAAAAGGTTTAAAATATTTGCATAATTCTCATTGTCGGCTATCAAACACATATTTTATATGCCTCTTAACCGTACACCACCAAAGGTTACCGAACAGGACAACAACACAGCACAGCCTTGCTCTAGTAAGAGATGCTTAGCTAAGACCTCACCGGAATATTTCCCCCCGCAGAAAATAACCACTGACAGGGATAAAACTAATATATCTGTTGGCAATATGTAAATCCCGGATCTTTTAAACCTGGTGAAAGACACGATGGCTCCGCTTCTGGATGAGAAATTGAAAGATCTACCCACCAAATCTGATGTGGACATGCTTGGAACAGAAATAAAATCTCTGAAACAAGATAATCTTTTGCTTCAAGCTCAGCTTGACAAAATGGAGACCAGATTCCTCTCTCTTGAGCGACAAGTAGAGTATCTGTCAAACAGGGTAAATAAAAAAAATATAATTTTACATTTTCCGCCTCAAATGGGTGTTCAGCCGGTGGAAAAATCGAAAGCACTGTGTATGGATTTGCTCGAAACACAAAACCAAAGAGTAATTTCAGAGACACGTCTTATTCGCTTAAGAAATGCTAAAATTGAAAACGTAATTGTGGAATTACAAAACAGAGAAGATGTGGGACGTATTCTAAGATCAGCAAAAAAAATGAGGTACCGGTATTTCCCTCCATAAAGATTATCCCGCTGCGGCAAGAGAAAGAAGACGAAAACTATTCGAAATTAAAACAAAAATAACATCTAAAAATAGAAATATAAAAACATTTATTCGAGGAGAAACACTACAAATTGAGGGTAAAATATTTTATTATAACCAAAACAATGTTTTGACATGTGACGAAGACGGAGGAATGACGTTTCTGGAGCAGCTGTTAGATGAGATGTCAATAAACAAAAATCATAATAGAGCTTCTCAAACAGCAAGACAAGAAGTGCTGCCAAATCGTTTTTAACATAAATGCCGTCAGCCACGTTCACAATAATAGTCTTTTTAATGAAATAAAAAATAATAGTATGCCTTGTAAAATTATTTCATATAATATATCAGGTTTAGGTAGTAAAATTTTTTCGATAAAATAAGAGAAAGCGACATTTTTCTACTATTTGAACTTTCATCTATGGTGACACAACGCAATATGAAAACTATTTCCCAGAATTTATATTGAAATGGACCCCAGCCACGAGAACTCATGTATACGAAAAAAAAGTGAAGGATGTCTATCTGGAATCAAAAAATCATTTAAAGAATGTACTAGATGCCGATTTGTCACGGAGATGAACAGGATTGTCATTGAAATGACCCTTACACATGAGCAATTTTTCATCGTTCCGGTTTATATTAACTGTAATAAATGGATGGATGACTTAGCTGGATTGTACGATTTCCTAATGGAACTAAGCAAAGAAAATATTATGCTGATCGGAGACTGCAACGCTAGGGTAGGAAGTTCTCCGATGTTACAGATGGAACCAGACTTTACACCAGCGTCAATTAGTATAATGAGATCTGCTCTGGACAAAAAAAAAAAAAAAGATGGAAATGGGAGAAGATTTATAGAAATGTGTGAATCGGTTGGTCTGACCATGTTGAACGGGAGAACTGAAAGTGATCGAGAAGGTCATTTTACATAAGAGGAACATCTTGTTCCACAATAGATTATTGTCTCATACGTGGAAAATGGTTCGAGTATGTAGATGATTTAAAAGTAGATGAGCTGGTTTATTCTGACCATTTACCACTGAATGTAAAATGTCGATTTGATGAAGAACCGGGTTACACCAACGAAAACATGAAGCTTTTTTGGAACTCTATCAAATAAATCTTAACCAATTTCTTGATTCTGTAAGTAATGAGCAAATTGAATCGGTCCATGGTATTGAGACATTAGTTTTATGCGTATCTCAGGCCGCACAATCATTTCAAACAGTCCGTTTGCAAAGCTGGAAAGATCCATGGTTCGATGCAGATTGTGAGAGCAAGAAAAAAGTCGTTTGGTTTTTTGAGACTTCTCAGGGCAACAAAATCGAATTTCGCAAAAAGGATGTATCAAGAGGCGAATAAAGCTTTCAAATATCTTTGCAAAGAAAAACAAAAGCAATACTCCCGATACCTCATGCAAAGATTGTCGGAAGTAAGAGACAGTCGATCCTTTTGGGAGCTGGCACGTACACTCAACGGTATACCTTTTGTAAGGAAAACAATAATGAGTACGAGTATACTTGCTCACCATTTCGAACAGCTTCTAGGTGCACCACCAAGACCAAGTCAAATATTATATGCTAGTCCCTTAGTAGAAAATGAAGATCTCGACCGTGCATTCTCAGTTCAAGACGTAATGAGAGTCCTACACAGATGCAATCTTAACAAGGCTCCAGGGGATGACCGTGTTCCGTACGAATTTTACAAATACGCTACAAAAACTTTTTTGATTAAGCTTACTGAAAGTTATAATTATATTTTCAATTCTGGTGAAATTCCAGAAACTTTAGGAGGAATATTATCGTCCCACGGTTTAAAAAAGGCGATGTAAACGACCTAAATTCGCCAACATTAGCCTAATATGCGCTCATGCCCCCACAGAGGACAAAGATGACGCCACCAAGGATGACTTCTATGAGCTCCTCGACAAAACATATGAGCAATGCCCTAAATACGACGTTAAGATCGTACTAGGCGATTTTAATGCCAAAATTGGTAAAGAGGAAATCTTTGGTAGGACTGTCGGAAAACATAGCCTACACGACACAACGTCTGAAAACGGACTTAGGCTAATTGACTTCGCAGCGGCACATAACGTCACCATTGCAAGCACACGGTTTCCTCATCTCGATATACACAAAGGGACTTGGCGACACCCAGATCAAAGAACCGTCAATCAGATTGATCACGTTGCGATCGATGCAAGACACGCCTCCAGTATCTTGGATGTTCGCACCTTCCGAGCAGCTAACATCGACTCGGATCACTACCTTGTTGCAGCAAAGGTAAGAATGCGAATAACCCGAACTCCACAACAACGGAGTAATACTGTGAGGAAGTATGACGTCGGAAAGCTGCAATCGCAAGAAACCGCCAGAACCTATGCCGATCGAATATCCCGTAACCTCTCAAGAAATCCAGTACCGCCAGCATCAAGTGCCGAAGATCAGTGGCAACACTGCCAACAAGCCATCAGAGATGCCGCAACTGATGTGCTAGGTTTCACCAGACCACCACCACGAAACCTCTGGTTTGATGACGAATGCAGGCAGGCCCATGCAGCCAAACAAGAGGCATATAAAGCGGCGCTGCAAAGAAAGACGAGAGCTGCTCGCGAGCTCTATGAGCAGAAAAGACGGGAAGAACACCGGCTTCTCCAAAAGAAAAAGAGAGAGCATGAGAAGCGCGCGATCGAAGATATTGAGAGATGCTACTCCAGGAACAACGTGCGGAAGTTTTACCAACAGGTAAAAAGAACATGCCAAGGAAAAAAATCCCGCACAGAAGCCTGTAGAGATAGGAATGGAAACCTCGTAGTAGAGTCACAGTCGGTGCTGAGTACATGGAAGGACCATTTCTGCAGACTGTTAAACGGCGATGAAGGCCAAAATCCCGCTGTCAGGCAGAATGAACCATTCAACATGGATGATGACAGACAAAACTTCCGTCCACCTGACCAACATGAAGTAAGGATAGCAATATCTAAACTCAAAAACAACAAAGCTGCTGGACCCGACGGATTACCCGCCGAACTTTTTAAAGCGGCCGGAGATGACCTGGTGGAGTGCATACACCAACTCATCTCTAAAGTTTGGTCAGAAGAAAGTATGCCTGATGAATGGAACCTCAGCATCGTTTGCCCGATCCACAAGAAAGGAGACCCTCTAAACTGCGCCAACTACAGAGGAATAAGTCTCCTGAATATCGCCTACAAGATCCTCTCTGCCGTACTATGTGAACGCCTGAAACCTTTCGTCAGCAACCTGATTGGCCCCTATCAGTGTGGTTTCAGACCTGGAAAGTCCACAATCGATCAAATGTTCACGCTACGGCAGATCCTGGAAACCACCCAAGAATTCCAAATCGATACTCACCACCTCTTTATCGATTTTAAGGCCGCGTACGATAGCATTTATAGAGACGAGCTATACAGAGCCATGTCAGGTTTTGGCATTCCCACAAAACTCGTCCGACTGTGCAGGATGACGATGGAGAACTCTCGCTGCTCCGTCAAGGTTGGTTCTGACCTCACAGAAGCTTTTGACGTCAAAAAAGGATTCCGACAAGGTGATGCGCTATCGTGCGATTCCTTCAACTTAATACTTGAAAAAATTATAAGAAACTCGCAAGTCAATTGTAGTGGGACAATTTTTTTCAAGTCTGTGCAATTGCTAGCATACGCTGACGACATAGACATCATTGGCAGAACTCGGCGAGCTGTCAGTGGAACGTTTGCTAGCATTGAAGCTGAAGCGGCTAAGATGGGACTAGCAGTCAATGAGGCCAAAACGAAGTACCTGCTGTCCACAAAAAGGGACACACAACACCGGCGGATTGGACAAAACATCACAATAGACAGGTACAACTTTGAGGTAGTTAGAGACTTTGTGTACCTCGGATCCGCTATAACATCTGACAACAACATCTCGTCAGAAATAAAGCGAAGAATTACTCTTGCCAATCGCTGTTTCTATGGGCTAGGAAGGCAATTGAGTAGCAAAGCCCTCTCTCGAAAGACAAAGGAGACTCTGTATAAGACCCTAATCATCCCAGTCCTGCTCTATGGCGCCGAGGCATGGACTCTATCTAAAGCGGATGAAGATATCCTTAGTCGTTTCGAGCGTAAGATTCTTCGGAAGATTTTTGGCCCTATCTGCGTTAACAGGCTTTGGAGGAGAAGGTTCAACCAAGAACTATACGAGCTGTACAGCGACATTGACCTGGTCAAAAAAATACGCATATCACGTTTAAGATGGCTAGGTCATGTAGAGCGAATGGACAACAATGCTCCGGCTCGCAGGATCTTCGATTCCATCCCAGAGGGTAGACGCAGTCAAGGAAGACCTCGCCTTAGGTGGCGCGCTCAAGTGGAGGACGACCTCAACCAACTTGGAGTGCAAAACTGGAGGCAGCTAGCCAAAGACCGAGTTGGCTGGAGAGGTATGTTGGTTGAGGCCCAGGTTCGTCCCGAACTGTAGCGCCACCTAAGTAAGTAAGTAAACGACCCTAACAATTATAGAGGCATATCCTTTATGAACTCTGTTATGAAAATGTTTACTGGTGTCTTTCAAGACAGACTGTTAAACTGGATACAACAAAATAATCTTCTAAGCGAGCTTCAGGAAAGAATATTCAACAGTCGATAACATATTTTCACTAACTTGCATTGCTAGATCATACCTAGACAAGGGGAGAAAGTTATATGCTTTCTTCGAAAATACTTAAAACATTACGAGGGCTATATGAGCAAAACCTCACAGCAGTATGGGATGGAAATGAAGGATCTTCTTGGTTTCATACTTCTTCCGTGGTCAAACAGGGCTGTCTTTTGAGTCCACTTCTGTTTTCGCTTTTCTTGGATGACCTTACATCGTTTTTGCCTGGAGGTATAAGTTTTGCTGGTACAGTAATAAAAACTTTGAAGTATGCGGACGACATTGTCATTTTTGCGGAGACTCCAAATATGATGCAAATAATGATTAATAAATTGCAATTGTACTGCCGTAATTGGGGTCTTACAGTTAACACTAACAAATCCAAAGTAATGATATTTCGAAATTGCACAGGGCGATATGCAAGGGAGGAGAAATGGATTTGGGAAAATGTAGACCTTGAGTTGGTGAGGGAATATAAATATCTTGGAGTCATCATTACGCCTCAGATGTCGTTCAAAAAGCATCTGCAGGAAAAGCTTATAGAAACAAAAAAAGCCATCAACTGCAACTGGAGGGAGGTCCTTGGGAAAAAAACAGATAACCCCGAGTGCTGAATATAAACTTTTCGAAGCAGTTATGAGGTCAGTGATGTGCTATGCTGGTCAAGTATGGGGGTTACTCCAATATTAGGAAGTAGAAAAATTACTGAGGTATTTTTTGAAAAAGATCTTTTGGCTCCCCGAAAACACACCTACATATATGCTACATTTGGAGACCGGGGTGTCTCCTCTTTACGTGTTTACGCTCAAGTTGCATTTGTTCTACATTGCAAAGGTTATGGCTCTTCCAAATCACCGTCTGCCAAATATTATTGCAAAATATCTGCTATCACGAAAATCACAGTTCTTCGAAGAATGGTCACGGCTTGGAGTTCAGCACGACATCCAGTTGGTAGAAAGAAATACTGGTGATTGGAAAGACATCTTTCCAGAATTGTTGGGAAGGATTGAAGATTCTTTCTTTGTTAAATTTAAGGAATCAGCCCAACGGAGTTGTACCCGAAACATGTATAAGCTCCTGATATACGACCTTGGACCTAACAATTACTTCAACGACCGATACGCAATAGAAACAATCTCTTTAATTTTCAAAACCAGAGGAGAATTAATACGACATACCATACGGACCTGATGGAAGTACGGAATGCAGTTTATGCAATCTTCGTGCGATAGAAAATGTTCGCCATTTTATAGGAACATGTCCGATCCTGCAGGCAATACGGAGACAGCACTTGGGGAAAAACTATTTAACTGTTGATGAAGCTGCAAATGTCTTGAATGGTCAAGATTGGATAATGTTATCAAGCTACGTTAAAACAGCCCTTAACTACAGAAATCAAATTTTAAATTAAGCTTTTTAATAAGAAAAACAAAATATGTATTTTTATTTTTTGTTGTGATCATCTTAAAGGAGTCTAATCTTTTCAATTTCAATTTTACTTTGATCTTTATTATACATAATGTTTGAATAATACTCTTTTTTCTGGCTGACGGCAAAAGCCAATGCTATACTTGTGAATTTGTAAATATATGTAAACTTTTGTAAATTATCAAATAAAATCACATTCTACTACTACTAGTTCTTCTACTAATGATGATAATAAACGATGATAATGTGTAATCCATCCACGCATCTAACAATTTCAGGCAGTCCAGATTTCTGAAAGAAATCATTTGTTCCGAATTGGACATATTTGTCTTTATCCAACCGGAGAACTTTTTGTTGCAAGTTGTTGTTACTATACATAAATAACATGTCAACACGGCTTTATATACATCCATCATAGATACATTTATATCATGGACGTATTATAAATGGACAGCTAGTCTAATGTCAGCTTTATACAACAATTTTCAAAAAAATGTCGCCAAAATTGAGATTGCGATGCTAGCTCTCGAGACCCCTCTTCAGGAAAAAAAATTAACTGCTTAAAATTTTAAGATCTGTTTTTAAAAATTCAAAAAGTCGCATTTACCATTAAAACATAACTGACACTTTTAAATTCCATCCGTGCGCGACATCTATGGTCGCTTCTTAATTTTTTAGATCGTGGACAACTTCCTTTTTTGTATTGGTTTGCGCCTAAGACAAACTAAACGCACTAGAGGAAAAGTGCAATTTTTTAAAACCTCGTAAAAAGGGGTATTAGGTTATGTTAAAATTTCTTCTAATATTTCTGATTTCATTAAGATTAAAAAAGATTTGACATTTTTACCTATCATTCTATTTCTTCAAACTACATACGTCCAAAATCCAGTTGCGTTCTAAAAGACTTATAGTTAGATAGATTATCTAGGATAAGTTCGATTTATTTTTCCATTTAAGTTTACAATTTACATAATAGTTCATACAAAATCGTTTAAGCATGGCTTTGCCGTATGCCCGATTGACATTGATACGAAAATAGTAAAATATTACACAGGTACACAGTTTGCTTTAAGTTAATTAAACAATTTGTTGAATATAATAATTTTTTTTTCTAAGTTTAAAAAGCCTTATTTAAATTTTGATTGCGATAAGACATTGCGGTTTGGTAGTATCTGTAGAGGTTATTTATATTACATTGACAGTTTAGTAGCGCCATTACTTCATCGTTTGATTTGAAATTGCTGTTCAAAAAGATTCTTCTCTTTTCGCATAAAACAGGGCATTTTCCAATGAAATGGACGACATCCTCCCGTTCTCTAAGGTTACATAAGCTGCAGTAAATAGGTATATAGTGCAGGTTTATAAGCTCCCCTCTCATTTTGAAAATCGACGCGATAAGTGCCTGACTGTTGTCGTTGTGAAAATAATTTTTTATCACATAAATTGTGGTTCAGACGGCTATAGATTGATCTATGGGCCGAAGACGTAGCCTCGTTCAAGCAGTCGGTTCTATGCTGTTCGTCAACCTTCGAAATAAGCTCAAAAAGGTTGTCCTTGGACAATCTTCCATTTTCGCCCAGCATTCTGAAATCGGATCCGCAGTAGCTCCCAAGTTCTTCCAGTTTCTTATACCATGCATTTTTTTAACAATTGTATCCAATGCTAAAATTTTGGGTAGCCTTTCATCTGGCATTTCAAGTACTTTTGTGATGTAGTCTACATGACACTTCAGAGTTCTTATGGGGTGACAATCCTGTTTCAATTATGAGCTTGTAGTTTGGGGTGGTTTTAGGCAATCGGAAGCATTTTTTTATAAAATATCTTAGAAGTTGTTCGACTGCTTCATATTTTTCATATCCCCATGTCTGTGCTGCATAAAGCATTACGGATTCAGCCACTGCAACAAATACCTTGTATTTAATACTATGCGAAATTGGTTTGTTCGAAAAGCATTTCCTCCACGTTGCACTAATTGCACTCTTAGCTACAACTAGTTTTTCTTTCAGGTGGTGTACAATACTAAGGTTGTAGGCAACAGTTACACCCAAATACTTATAGGTTTTCACAACTTCAATTGGATCCCTGTTGAAATACCATTTTTCGCTCCTTGAAGTTCTGCCAGACCCCTTTCGGAAAATCACCACCTTTGATTTGCCCAGATTCACTCTCAAATTCCATATTCGACAATACGCTTCAAGTTTGTTGATCATCAGCTGCAGAGTTTGAGGGGAATATGCAAACAATATCACATCATCGGCAAATAAAAGTGCTTTGATATTTGTCCTTGCCACTTCTATACCCCCAGGCAAAAAATCAATTAAGTCATTAATGAACAAGGCAAAAAGACTTGGACTTAAAGCGCACCCTTGTTTAACTCCCATCTTTGACTCAACCACTTTGAGATATCGGAACCGTTCCAAACCGCTGATCGATTGCCATGATGCATATTTTCTCCCAAATTTTGTTGACATTCCAACGTTATACAGTTTGAAGAACAAAGCATTGCGATCCACTGTATCGAAAGCTGCTTTGAAGTCAACAAAAAAGACGTACAGCTTCTTTTTTTGTTCAATGCAGTTGTTCGCAATAGTTTGCAGAGCAAAAATGTTGTCGATAGTTGAATAACCGCTCCTAAATCCTGCTTGACATTCACTGAGCAGCTTGTTTCTTTGTATCCACTGTGTCAAGCGGTCATTGAAAAGTGATGCGAAAATCTTATAGAACGCTGTAAGAAAAGATATCCCTCGATAATTGCCTGGATCTGCTATGCTACCCTTCTATTGAATCGGAAAGATTAGAGATTCTTTGAAGTTTTCTGGTATTTCACCAGTGTCTAGAATGTTGTTATACACAGAAGTTAATTTGCCGGTTAACATTTCCGTTCCGTATTTTATGAATTCTGTTGGTATTCCATCTGCTCCTGCTGTAACACACCTCGTCTTGATTTATAGCAGAGTCCAAAATTGAATTTGAATGTTCTGGTTTGGCGTAGTGAATAGGTGGGGTCAAAGATTCAGGATTCAAAAGGATTTTAAAATGGTCGTGCAGTAAGTCAATTTTTAATCTGGTGCTAATTTGAAGTTTTTTACCATTTAATTGGTTGATTGTTCTCCAAAATGCTTTTGAGTCTTTGCAATCGATTAATTTGAGAGCCTCATTTTCAAAAATAGTGGATTTGTTCTCTTTGCAAATTCGTTTGAACATGGAATTTGCTTCCGTATACATACTTTAAAAGTAATTGCCACTATGTTTTCTAAAGACATTTAACCAACCGAAAGATTTTTGGCGAGCTTTTTCACACTCAGTATCAAACCATTTCTCCTTCTCTTTAGTAGCTTTTTTAGGGTTATTCGTGACAGGGCAAGATAGTTTGATAATGTCTTCAATGTCAGCTATAGTAGTTTGGCCTACTGAATGTAGGTTTCGTTCTAAGTTCCGTTTATATTCATCAGCTTTGTTCTCTTTCCACCTTAGTTTTGGAGGAAATTTTAAGGTTGTTGTATCCTCTTGGTATAAGTGTCTGAGCCCAAATTCGACTACTATTGGCATATGGTCGGAATAAGGAACGCTCACGACTTCGAAATCTGCTACAATAGAAATCATGCTTTCCCCTTGAGAACTAGGTGGCGCACTAAGATTTTGACGGCTCACTTCACCTGGTGTTGACATGTTATCAACGTCAAGAAGAGACGACAGGTGTTGATTCAGATCGGCTTGGTAAATGTCATTTAAAGCTTGAATTGCATCCATGTTGTTTTGCACAAATCCTCTCGTAGAACTCCAACGAAAAAGGTTTTTGTTGACAAACATTTCATCTTCTCTTACTAAAACTTTTATTTAAGCGTCGTTTAATACACATCAATTTGTTTCTCTTTTGTCGAATCGATGCTGGAAGATCTTTTGAAAATGTGATGCCATTGTTTCGCAGAGTGTTGGACGATTTAAGTGCGGCAATGACCTGGTGCTTTGTTTCGAGTTTAACAATAAAATTCTTCGTGTTTGGATTAAACGACTTGATTTCCTGAATTTGTATATTTTCTGTTAATGGTGGTTGAAGTATGCTCGTACAAACATTTTTTGCGTGTTCCTTTTCGTCCAGCCCTCTAGGGCGGCTACCCTTACCATGAGATTATTTTCAGTGCTTTTTTGTGCATATCTTCGAGTATTCTAATTGTTCGTACTTGTTTTCCAAAGCAGTTAATTTGGAGGTTAAGAGAGAGTTTGCTTCTATAATTTTTTGATAGTCAGCGGTGACAACCTCGATGTCACTTTTTTTGCCACCTCCGCCATTTTTGTCTCTAGAAGCACCTCAAACATCTTGAAAAGCTCAATTTTAGTCATTGATCCCACTAAATCTGTAACCATTTGGAATGGTGATTGTACTGTTCTTTGTTATTTTATACTGATCACCAAAACTCCAAAAGTACTGAGAAACAGAGAAAGTAAAATGAAATATAGCTGTCAAAATATTGCGAAACTGAAAAACAATGCGCAACTCGAGCATGCTTCGTGTTATTTCGCATGCATTGCCGAATACAAGTTGAAAAGGAAATAAGCAAGATTTGCGCATTAATTTCATGCGCCGTGTAATTCTCGACTAATTATTATTATTGTCGTGCAACGTCATGTTGCATTCTAAAAGGCAATGTGTCTTACAGACACTTAGTTAAAATATATTACTAAAAGAACAACAGATTATGGGCCCAGACCTTAACTGCACCATTCTTGTTAAATTACAAAGTTTTAAGAAAAAGAATTACGTGAAAAAAATAAATAAACAAAAAGCCAATTGCGTCATACAAAATGGCTGGACATGTAGTGCATATTTAAAAACTTCACAAAGAAAATTTCGGCACATGGAAGCTGCAAATGTGTGTCATATTGATGAAGAATGACCATTGGGATTTTGTGAATGGCACAAATCAACAACCCAAAGAAATTCTTCAGAATCAGGTGGTTACAAACACAGCAGCTATAAATGCGTAGATCAGCAATGATCGGAAAGCGAAAAAACATAGATCCTTTTATGTACAGGTTAACAAAGAATATTCACAAAAAAAAAAAACGATCAGCGCTGGAGTTCCACAAGGTTCCAAGTTGGGCCCCATATTTTTCAACCTTTATACAGCTTACCAGCCCAGGGACAAAAAAGAAGCTATATGCCGATGACTCCTTAACATATGCAACATCCATTTCACCAGAAATCGCAGCCAGGAGAGTTGAAGATGACATAAGAAACTTGTTGGACTACTACCTAAAATGGAGATTAAAGATAAATAGCGATAAGAGCGAACTTATCTGCTTCCGAACCCCAACAACAGCAACAAGAGGTCGGAGAGGTTTCGCATCACGCTGTGATAATATCAGTATCAAGCTACCAGTCATCACAGTGATAAGGACAAATACAACAGCAAAATACCTTGGATTGAATTTCACTAACCGCTTCCAATTCAATAAGCACGCTTCATTTATGCTTAAGAGAGCCAACTTATCCCTACATCTGGTCCACCCGCTTCTTAGGAGAAGAAACGGACTAAGCACTAATACTAAGCTCCTCATCTATAAGCAGCTGATCCGTCCAGTTTTGACGTACGCTTGTCCTATTTGGTTCACCATATCACCAACATATATGAAGAAGATCGAAGTTTTTGAAATGAAGATACTCTGTAGCTGTACAGGCCTTCACCGGAACCCCATTACAAGGAAATATGTCCCAAACAAGAAGCTATATGAATACACCAAACTGATCCCAATAAATCAGTTCATGACAGCTCTCCGAAAATATTTTGAGGAACTTGGAGGATCACCCCAACTTGGAAATCCAACAACTACTCCAGCAACAGTTAGAGCCCAATCATCGCTACCTCAACATTCGAGCCATCACAGACGACCGATTCGAGGATATAATGAATAATGACGGAGCCCCGTTCTACGAGAGAACCAGCAACGGACAAAACAGAGGATAAACAACACCGCATCCTAACCCCAATTTTCTTAAAACCAAAGACAGTTATTATAATTAAGAATTTCAATTAAAAGATTATGCAAGCAAAAATATGATATAAGTAAAAATATAGCATTGTATAGAGTCAGCTGAAGTACGTCGGGCCCCTGTTGTTGAGCCGACATGATTTATTTTAGTTATAAGTTAGTTTAAGACCAATTGTACATAAATTCCAACGAATGCAATAAAAAAAATAATCTAATCTAAAAAAAAAGAGTGCACTCAGTGCGTGGCCAGTGTTCACATCGAACACAGTGCAAAAACACTGGGACTTAAGTGCGATTCAGGGTACACTAGTGCGCCCCAGTGCCGACATCGAACAAAGCTATTGATTACATGGTTACATCAATTATTTCAATAACTGAAGTTTTGCATTCTTTATGCACTGGGATCAGTTTTTTATAATCAGACAAAAAATTTCAATGTGTATCGATTATACCACTTATTTGCATAACGGAACGGAGAAAAATTTACTTTTTTAATTTAGTATTACTTGCACCTGCGACTACCAAATCCTGGGAGACGTAAGTTTTTTTTAACATTATCAACTGCAAGGCTTGCAATTAATGCAGAAATATTTCGGTTATACTTTCTCCCATAAAAGCTCAACATAAACTTGGACTAAAACGGTCAGCTTTCAAAATTTATCGAAATCGAAGTTGTTAAATTTTACTTCCAATAGAAACAAATTATCAACTTCTATTTACCTCTCTTATTTACAGCTGTAGTGCGAACCATCTTCGCCACCATTTCGCGGTGGTCAGTGAGCTTCTTTTGCAAAACACACAAGTGCGTGCATTAGCCGGAAGATAGGGCAAAAACACGACACATACTTAGCCATATGGCCGATGCTGCGCAATAAGTTTGTGTGTAGTTCTATAATTTTTTGTACCAATTTTTGTATCAGAATTTTTTTATCAAAACGGTGTCTTATAATATTCGTTGCCCATATCAATGGATAATTCCTGCAACTATTTGTTATTATTTTTGTCCATTTTAGACATGAAATTATTCAAAAATTTCCCAAAGCTTTTTCGGTTTTTAAACGCTGAGTTAAAACGCGCTCGGTTTAAATGGTCCTTACTCTTTATGCGCGAAACAGATTGAACCAGCAACAGCAAAAGCGGCCGCCATTATCTTAGAACCTATGTGTTTCAATTGTATAAGCTAGAATAGACCAGCAATAGCAACGTCAACGTTTGGTCGTTAGACCAAAGTCTTAAATTTACTGTTGCTGTTCTATTGCTACCAACTTTACACAAGTGATAATCAGGGACAAAAATAAAAACTGACAGTGTAATTGTTCTAAGAAGACGATGCTGATGCTGATGGCAATGTGTTTGAATTTTTTTTCACTGGTCAGCGTGCTGTTCGCTGTTGACGGTGCTGGTGCTGTTGCTGGTTCAATCTGTTCCGCGCTTTAAAAAAAAATTCCCAACACAACGGAATATAATTAAATTATCTATGCATGTCATAGGTTGCCTGTTCTAAACTGTTCTGACATTTCTTACTACTTCTGTACTGTTCTATTTTGTTCTGTGCTGTTCTGATCTTAAAAAGGCGCATTGAACAAAGCTATTGTTTTCTACACCACATTTGCGTTTATTTGACAGTTCCGATCAGCATCCCATCGGCTCCGCACACGGGAAGACTAGTGCGAATTAAGTGTAGGCTTTGTCCTTGTCTTGTTCTTGTTTCTTCCCTTTTTTGTTTTGTTTTAAATAAAAACGACAAATCTTGTGGCAACCTATATAAAAATAGAAATACAATGAACAGTTAACAAATAATACCAAGTCACGTGCGCGTAATTTTTTTTTAATTATTTTATTATATTTTTATTGCAATGTAATTAATTACAAAATAGTACATATGAAAGCATTAGCTAGCAGAACTATTCGCTTAAATCAAAGTAAAAAAATGTAGAACAAAAATTAACAGGATTTGAAATTAAAAAGGTGGTTTTTCTAAAGCTTATATAAAAATTATAATTTTAAGAATAGCAAGGAAATAGATAGTACAAATTAAATAAGTTTATCAATTTTCAACGTTTTTTAAAATTTTATAGATTAATTTTATATTTTCTTCGGATGGATTTCTTAAAATATCTATTATGCATTTGTTGTTCAGATATGTATTAAGAAAAGTTTTCGTTGAGTTGCAGAAGAATATCATGAGTAATGGTCAATACCTCCCTATTGCAAATGTGGCACATTGGAGGCTCTTTTTTTCAGTAGATGGCTGTGGGTGACCTATTTGTAATCGTAGAAAAACATAAAATCATGTTTTTTTTTAGATTAGATTATTTTTTATTATATTCGTTAGAATTTATGTACAATTGGTCTTAAACTAACTTGTAGCTAAAATAAATCACGTTGGCTCAACAACAGGGGCCCGACTTACTTCAGCTGACTCTATACAATGCTATATTTTTACTTATATCATATTGTTGTTTGCATAATCTTTTAATTGAAATTCTTAATTATAATTTATATTATTTAATTATAATTAAAATTCTTAATTATAATTAAAATATTAATTATAATTAAAATATTAATTAATTGGTTTTAAAAAAATTGGGGTTGGGATGCGGTGTTGCTTATCCTCTGTTGTGTCCGCTGCTGGTTCTCTCGTAGAACGGGGCTCCGTCATTGTTCATTATATCCTCTGTGATGGCTCGAATGTTGAGGTAGCGATGGCTGGGATCTAGTTTTTGCTGGAGTAGTTGCTGGATTTCCAAGTTGGGGTGGTCCTCCAAGTTCCTCAAATTATTTTTGGAGAGCTGTGTCATGAACTGATTTATTGGGATCACTTTGCTGTCTTCATATAGCTTCTTGTTTGGTGTAATGGGGTTTCGGTGTAGGCCTGTACAGCTACGGAGTATCTTCCTTTCAAAAACTTCGATCTTCTTCATATAATATGTTGGTGATATGGTGAACCAAATAGGACAAGCGTACGTCAGAACTGGACGGATCAGCTGCTTATAGATGAGGACCTTGGTATTAGTGTTTAGTCCGTTGCTTGTTCTAAGAAGCGGGTAGACCAGATGTAGGGAGAAGATATGATAAGATATATTCGGAAAGTGTAAAAGCAATTCGAGTATGTTTGACCCATGAATCCGATTGACACATAAAATCATGGTCGTTGAATACTTTTCCGTGTAAACAGCTTGTAGTCATCCTAGGTTGAAATGTGAGTAATGGTCACGGTATTTCATGCATTGGTTTTGCCTAGCCGTTGAAAAATGTTTTTTATCATTTTTGATAATGTCTTTTTTGTTTGGAACAAAAGACATTAAGAGTTGTTCTCTGGGTGCCTGTTTTGCAGTTTCATCAGCAAACTCATTGCCTATTATACCCGCGGGTCCAGGTACCCAAACAAGTTTCAACCTTTTCTTTTTTGCAATAAGTTTTTCTCTTATGTATTGTTATTGTATTGTAAGTGTTGCTAGGCTATCAGAAAAATTATTGTTTTCTTTTTGTTGTTGAGTCTTGTTGCTGGGAGGATAGTGGGTGGCTTCAGCAGATAGGACAGTTGAAAAATCAGGGAGGATATTTTTACTGAGGATGTTTTTAGGTTCGTCTATCACAGCAAATGCTTTGCCTTATTGGTTTTTAGTGCCATCAGTGTAAATAAAATACCAACATTCTTTGTATGCCACAGTCTTTGTTGATGGACATCTGGGTGTTGTAATGCGTTTCATGTTTTCTTTTACAATTGGTGTTAGTTGATGTGTGTAATTAACTTTAAAGCTAAGCTGTGACAAAGTCCTTTCTTTGTTCGTTGGTGGGCAATCCAGATTCGAACAACATGTTTCATAATCGGTGTAGTACTTTACAAAAATGTGCATTGGCCTTACGATACGAAACCAAGTTACTATATGTTGGGTGTTTTTTTTAAAAATCTTCTAAGCATTTTGCTTTTTGGTTCTTAATTCACTTAAATCTTTGTTCCACCAAGGGACATGTGGTTTTGAACTTTTTATGGTTTTAAGAATTATAGCAGCTTCTTGATTAATGTTAGAAGAAATTTGGTGTGCAGACAAGAGGTTCAAAACGGTTGAGTTAAAAAGTTCCCAGTTTGCTTTGTCGATTAGGAATTTTGGGCGAGTTTTCGTTTTGGAATTAACTGGATTGAGAGTTATTGTTGTGACTATTGGAAAGTGATTGCTTCCGTGTAAGTCTGAGAGTATTGACCAGGATATAATTGGGTATAGTTGGGGAAATATTAGAGTTGTGATTTGTGGGTAGAGAAATGGAAATGAAAAGAAATGACTGGCGTTGTTTAATAGTATTAAGTTAGAATTAGTACACAGAGATTAGTACAGGGAGAATCCCATAAAGGACTCCAGCAATTAAATTCTGCGGTATATTGTGCAAAGAGGAGTGGTTTGAGTTGAACCAATTTTTTTGCGGGGAAGCTGGTGTTCAAGTATAGAGCCACATTTCAAGACGCGGAAAAACTATTTCCTCTGTCCAGCCGCACGTCAAGAAATGTGGCTGTTGCTTATAATGATGTTGTTTTTTTAAGGAACGTCGTCATCGTTAGATGGCGTGTCCATGTGGTAATGGTTTTTTATTTATGAGGTCAGAAGTCAGTTTAGATATAGGAGAAAAATAATTTGTATTAAGATTTTTTAAAGTTAAGTTTGAATTTGTGGGTTTGTTGTTTTGGATGGTGGTTTTTATATGTGTTTTTTTTAAGTGTATTTATGTTGCGGATGCTGGTTCTTTTAGTTGCTTTAATAATGGAGAGGTTGGTGTAAATGAAGGAAGATTTGGGGTATTAAATGAGATTTTTTGTTGCAGTGTCCTAGATTGGGGTACTTGTTCTGTGATGTTTGCTTCTCACCCGGGTGTCGTCAGTTCGATACTCAGGTTGAAAAGAAATTTAACTCGTAGTGCAAACTAGAGCCGTCCATGAGTTTCATTAAGTTTCTTATTCTAGATCTACTGCACCGAAAAAAAAATCTTTCCTATCTTTCTAATTCTTCTAACTAGTATCGTGCAACGTCCTGTTGCATTCTAAAAGGCATTGTGCCTCACAGACACATAGTCAAGATATTATTATTATTATTATAATTCGTGTTTTATTGCCTCTATGCCCATCTGACCATTGTTTCATTTCGGCAAACTCTCGTGGTAACCAAACCCAGTTATTGGAAACACCCCTAGGAGAACCGTTTGGCAATACGAGAAAACCAACTGGGACGGTCTAAACAATTTTTTCAGGACATTTAACTGGTCACTATGTTTCCTCGATAGTGACGTACACTCCAGCGCAGACATGGTAACAAATATTTTTTTTAAGAATGAGAAACTTTTTCCCAAATACGTAAAAAATCATCAAACCTAAAGATATCGCATGGTTGGACTCAAGCTGTTAAGGAGTTATCAGGTTAAAAGATGTAATTTTCCGCTGTTATTAAGCTAAACTCAAAGGGAAAAACCGGAAAAAAGATTCAACAAGCCAGAAAGACTTGTAATGTTCATTTTCGCTAAACGAATTTTTTAAATGAGCAAATAATTCGACAAAAATACTGCAATGTCACAAAGACAGTAAAAACAGTAATTTGTAAAAAAAACATAGGGAATTCTTCGTCCTCATGTGTTCCAAAGCTTATCTTCAACGATTATTCTGCTGTCAGTTCTCAAGAAAAAGCATATCTGCTAGCAGCCCAATCTCCTCCCGTACTTGAGAGCGTAAATGAATTTATGAAACCAATCTTCTTCCGCACTCGTTCAGTCTCAAGAGTTTTAAAAGATCTTAACATACACAAATCCGCTGGCCCGCATAGTATCCCCGCTATTGTTCTGAAAAATGTTCTTCAACGCTGGCAAAACCATTGTGTAAGCTTTAACATGTGTCGTATTCTTCTGGTCTGTTTCCGAGTATATGGAAAACAGCATTTGTGCAGCCTATCCCAAAAAAATGCGAATCTTCTTCTCCGTTAAATTATCGACCAATTGCACTTACGTCCCTTCTCTCCGAGGTCATGGAAACGCTGATTAATTTTCAGCTTAAGAAATAACTTAAAGATCGAAAGTTTCTTAATGACCAACAGTACGGCTTTCGCAACATTATATTGTGATTTGATGGTATATCTCACCGAAAAGTGGAATCAATCACTCCATCGTTTTGGTCAAAGTTAGACTAGTGCACTTGATATTTCAAAGGCATTTGATAGAGTTTGTCATCAAGCTCTTTTATTGAAAATGTGTGCATTTGGACTCGATGAAACTATTCTTCGTTGGATTAGTAATAACCTTTGTGACCGCTCAATACAAGTTGCGTTGGACGGATTCAAGTGTGATATTCACAAATTAAATGCTGTAGAATTAAATGCTTCAAAAACTCGATGTTGTCTTTTGTCGTTAAAGCGAAACATACCTCCAATGCCACTATCCATGAATGGCACTTGCATCGAAGAAACTGAACACCTATCAGTTATCGGTATGTGCATTACAGACCACCTTCTGTGGAATGACCACATATTTGACCTACAATAACAGAAAATTGTACATCTTTTGAGCACCGCCGTAATGTTTCGTGTCTTTTATTAAAACAATGCTCAAGCGAAATAGCCAGCTGCATTCCTCCCCTGAAAGCATTCAACCATAATACTCGCACTGCTAGGAATGCCCATAAATTTATCCTTGAGCCCAACTTCGGACGTACAGTCAAATACAGCGAACTTGGAATGATTTGCCAGACTCTGTCCAACACCCCCCCCCCCTTATGACTTACAAAACTTCAAAACAAATGTGCATCGGTATCTCCTTTCACATCCTTCCCCATTTTCCTAATGCCCTGTTGTGTTTAACTAACATAATAAAGGTAGCTAAAACCCCTTTTGCGCGGGCTCACTATAAAACAAAAGAAAGTCAATGTATACATATGCACACCGAGATTGTTAATAAGAAGAAAGCAACTTTTGTGTGAATGATAATCACATCCCGCCCGTTGATTGCGACTAAAAAAATCGTTAAAATTTACTGAAATTCGTAGATTTAGGGAGGATGTGGAACAGACTGAAACAGTGATTCATAACAGCATGTTACATACGTGCGATCCATTCGTGTAGTATATTTTACTTAAGATTCAGAAGCTTATACTCATATTTGTATAGATCTGTAAATGTTTAATGCTGTAAGGATCGCTTCAACTGGCGGCTTTCTCTTTTGTGGAAACAGAGAGAACGCATCTACAACTAAAAACGCTCTTTTCTAACCAATACCGATACCTGCTCATTTGCCAACACAACCAGCTTCTGTACCGATTTCCCACGGCTTCAACGAATCAATATCAAATACGGATACCACTCGCTAAAAAAAACCCGATTTAGACATGGTATCAGATAATCTCTTCAAAAATAGTAAAACTGACAAACAAAAACTCTTCCTCAGATCTTACTTCATCATTATCTTCATCTCCTTTTATCTCTTCAAAAGCAGCAGCAGCTGCATTAGTAAAAACTAAAAAGACCACTACAACCGAAGCAATCATAAACCAATCTAATATCAACACAGAAACACAAACACAAACTTCCTCCATTAAACAATTGAAACACACACTACCAAATAACGTCAACTTACAATCCACTTCATCTCAACATAATCTACCAATTTCGCACATTCATTCAATAAACTCAAACTCACTTCCATTTCTACCTTAGTAGTTTTTAGAGAAATCCTCACTGAAATGGAAACGAGAACGTAGCGCTCTAATTGGAGGAAAAAAAAATTAATACGCACTAGTAGTTGCGTAGTTTTTGAGTATTCCAATTTAGTCTATAAAAAGCAAACCCTGTAAGACTCTTGAAACCGTTCTAACCTAAGAGACTGAGTATTATAATACGGATTCCATACGACTGTACAATATTCTAGATTATATCGAACAAACGCTTAATTAATCAATATGATAACTGAACGAGAGTATATGATCAAAAACAACACCTAGGTCTTTTCTTATGGGTAACTTTTACAATAGGAATATCATTAATAACATAATTAAAACGAATTGGAGAATCTCTCCTATAACATGACAAGAATTCACATTTACACACATAAAGATAAGGGGCATTATTATTACACCACCGGGATAACCCAGTAAGGTCTTTTTGTAACATATGACAATCTTCAATAGATTTCACTTGCTTAACACATTTTGCATCATCAGCATATAATAAAATCTGTGAGAAATTGATGTAATTATGTATATCGTACATAAATAGCAGATTGGATTTAATTCTGCCAATTTTAACAAATTGGATTCTATTTTTCAAGGAAGACCCAATCCATATCAGAAACTGAGAATGAAATCCAAGTAATGATAATTTGAAAACTAGAAGATCGTGATTTATTCTATCAAATCTATCAAATGCCTTTGCAAATTCTGTATAAACAATATCAGTCTGAAATCCTCTTTCGAAACCTATAAATTGAATCGCATAAAATGGTAAGGTTTGTTGCAGTAGACCTACCTGACATAAAACCATGTTGAAATTCAGATATAATACGTTTCGTCAAGAAATAAAGTTTATCTGAAATAATCTTTTCAACAACTTTGGGTATGACAGATAATTTACAGATAGGTCTTTAGTTACTTACATTTTGTTTAGAATCTGATTTGAAAACTGGAGAAATATAAGAAAATTTCCACTCATCAATAAATAATCCAGTAGCAAGAGATTTATTAAACATTAAACAAAGAGGCAGCGATAGTGCCAAAGCACAATTTTTTAAAACTATTGGGGATATACCATCAGACACAGGACTTTTATTTCTTTAAGGGTTTCATATACATCCGTGGTATTGAGAAGTAATCCTCCAAGGTCAACACAGATTTAAAATAATCAGAAAACAAATTACATATGGTAGACATATCACTAGACATAACTCCAGAATACTCCTGACGGCTTTTTTTTTAAATCAGTAAATTTCCTGAATTTTCTACTGTCGGATTTAATTTCGGATTCCGTGTCACTTACAAATTGGTTGTAAAGGAAATTATAAAGAAAATCAAACTCTCTTTGAACAAATAGAAATCACGATTTACCGAATTACCTCTATCTTTTTATATTTTTTATACGCCTTGATTCTTTTTATTTTTTCAAATTTATAAGCCTTCGATTAAACCAGGGTGGATTGGAATTTATCCTTTTTCTCTTTAAAGGGATACTATTTTCAATAGCAGGTGTTAAGTGCCGCTTAAAAATGCAAAACGCTTGTTGAAGATTTTTTTGGGCAAATGTTTGTTCTCAACTAATAGAGCTTAGATAATTGTTAAAAGCATCACAGTTACCACATAAAAATCATTAAAATCGATTTGAAACAAAGGCTAGTATTTTAAAATCAATTCACAAAGCAACATGATGTCTGGTATTTTTTACAACAGGGAATTCCAAACAATACAAACTTCCAACTCTTATCGACAAAGACAAGATCAAGAATTCGATTTAATGCATTCATGACAAAATTGAATTGCGTTAAATTAAATTGACTTAAATAGTCTACTACTAAACTTTCAATACTACTCGTAACATTAAAAGGCACTAAACAGTTTTCTTGAGTCAAATATCCAATCAATATGAGCAATATTAAAATCCCCTAAATATATAATATGATCCGGAGGACTTAAGTTACAAATGACTGGTTGTATATTTTGTAAATGGAAGTTATATAAAAGTAGTAGTAGAAGTATGATCAGCCTTTTCTGGTTCAAACTTATCATTAGAAAAATGCAAAACATTCCATATATGTCAAAAAACATTATGTCCTAACCTTAGCATAAGTATTAATAATGTAGAGTTGCAGTCAGTTAATAATTTAAGTTTTTAGGCCTAACCTTCAAAAATAAGTATAGTTTGCAAAACCATTGTATTGAACTTATAAAAGCACTTCCTGCAAGGCTTAATAATATTAAACATCTGTCTTCCAAAAAAATGTAAAATCCACATTAAAACGTTATCTTATTTAACAAAAATGTTAATAATAAACAAAATAGATTAACTCAGCATTTACGGGAACTCCCCTAAATCAACGTTTAATATGCATAATCAAGCCAACTTATCACCAAGCAGCAAGAAGGTCAATAAATGCATTCCCAACGACGCCGATTAAAAACATACTATCTGAATCCGGCTTACCAAGACTGGACGAAAGGTATGAAGAAGCAATCCTCATACTAGCTGCAAAACTTCTGTTTCCAACCCGATCAGTTATGCAAAAACACTCAATATCAACCCATCGCGCCATTCGTACAAAAAGACATTCCATCATTTTTATAAATGATCTTCTGTCTGTTACTTCTAATCCACTTAACTGCTGACGACTCTACCCTCAGCTTTTCATATTCGTTCGATAATTCAAGTCCTTTGCCTTCGGACGTACAATTGCAACGGTGCCGTATGTCAAGCTCATTAAACTCCGATTTATACAGCATTGTCAAATGGGCTAATAGGAATCGTGTGGAGTTTAATGCTTCGAAAACTCAATGCTGTCTTCTGACGTTAAAGCTTAACATACCCCCAATGCCATTGTCCATGAATGGCACTTACATCGAAGAAACTGAAAAGCTCTCAGCACTCGGTATGTTTGTCAACAACGACCTCCTTTGGAACAACCATATATTTGAGATCGCTAAAAATGCTGCTAAGTGCTTAGGTTTTCTGTATCGGTGTAAGAAGTATTTTTCTCCTTCTGATCTGGCTACAATTTATAAAACGTTTATACGTCCTAAACTCTAGTTTAACTCCCACCTCTGGGCAGGTGCTTCACAAACATCGCTTCACCTGCTTGATAGAATACAAAATCGAGCGTTAAGATTGATACGTAATAGAACGAAATGCGTTTTTTTGTGTGTATTTTTATGTGAAATTGTACAATGTTGAATAGCTTTCTGTTTTACTCTGTATAACTACATAATTTACTGTGTATTATATAAATGTAGATATAATAACAAAAAAAAATCTATGCAAATTAATAATTAAGTTTACGGTGAGACCAAAGAATCTTCCTGGTCGGTGGTTAAAGCGCAAGTCAGTAATTTAAGCAATTAAAAACTGTAAAATGTATTGAGTGAAATGAAAAACTGATAAGAAATAATGTGAAGTTGTGTGTATGTATGTATGAATGTGGATTATTTAAAGGGTATTGTTCGCTATGTTTGGTTCTTGGTTTTTTTTTGTTGATTCCAAAACATACAGCCCCCCCCTGAAAGATTACGTCTTTCAGAAAATGGTACCTTTTCAACTGGTCGCATGAATTCTCTAAAACTGGTTTCGATGGTTACAACTCTGACCTTTCCGTCTTCTCCAGGATGTGTAGCTACTATTCGACCTATGACACATTTAGATGGAGGTAAATTAGGCTCCTTTAACAGGACAATGTTATCAACTTAACCGTTTAAAAATGAAAGAGGTAATTTTCTCGACCTCGTGTTTACGGATGATGTTAATGGCTTAATGGTGCAAATATCATGCCCTTTATTGGATGATGTTAGATTTCACCCTTGCTTTGAAGTTTTAATGGAAATGCCGACCTCCGTTTGTGCTAGTCAATACGATTATGGCTATGAATTTGACTTCAAGAAAACTGATTTTGAAAAACTCAATATGGAACTTTCTCAATTTCACTGGGATAGTGTCTTTTTTAATATGGTAGTAAAGCAACTGATACTTTCTATGAAATATTGTACAACAGCTTTTTGAAAACAATACCTTGTCGCCGCATCAAAATTGTTGATAATTGTGTTCCTTGGCTCACACCTTTCCTTAAAAGGCTTAAAAACAAAAAAACAAACTCCACAACAAGCTCAAATTCAAGTTTACAGTTTCCACTGCTCAAGAGTTCAGCAGAATAAGAAGAGAATTCCAAGTCAAATCAAGGGCTGCATATAAAAACTACATAATATCTATGAAAGCTAACCTATTACGGAATCCTTCATCTTTTTGGAAATTTGTTAAAAATAAGAGAAAAATAGCTGAATTCCCGTCCTATATGAATTTGGATCAAATTTCTTCAAATGATGAGGTAATGATCTGTTATATGTTTGCAGAAATGTTTAAAGGCATCTACAAATGTAATAATGGGTTAGCTGGGCTGCATCAAATTACCTCTAACATGAGCATTACAAATGACTTGCCATTTATCCAAGAAAACGATGTGACAAGTGCAATAAAGAAGTTAACATATTCATTTTCTACTGGACCTGATAATGTTTCTTCCTGTGTTTTAATAAACTGCTGTCATTCCTTGGCTAGTGCTTTATGTTATTTGTTTAACCTATCTTTGTCGTCTTCCGTTTTCCCGCACGCTTGGAAGTCTTCATTTATAATTCCACTTTTTAAATCAGGAAGCCGATGCAACATGCGTGACTACCGAGGTATAGCAAAACTCAGCGTTATTCCCAAGATGATGGAATCTATAATAGTCCATGAATTGATACATGGTGTAAAATCGCATCTATCTGACAGACAGCATGGATTCGTCAAGGGCAAATCTACCATTACAAATCTGTTGGAAATTACATCATGCATAACAAAAGGATTCATGAATAGTCATCAAACGGATGTAATATACACTGACTTCTCCAAAGCCTTCGATCAACTTAATCATCAGCTGCTTGTTAGAAAACTTTCACTTTTCGGCTGGTCCCCAAAACTTGTGCAATGGATTGCAAGTTATTTATCATCTCGTACTCAATATGTTAAGTTCAAGTCTCATTTATCCAACGCAATAGATGTCAAGTCTGGCGTGCCTCAAGGAAGCCACCTGGGACCACTGTTATTCGTAATTTTTATAAATGATTTACCCTCTGTGATAAAATACTGTGATATACATCTCTATGATGACGATGCGAAAATTTCATATTCATATAATAATAATGCTGATTACCTTCAACTGCAATCTGATATTGATCATTTGCAGGAATGGTGTAATAAGAATTATCTCACACTGAACTCTAAGAAATGCAAAGTAATGACCTTCGCTAGAGTTAAAAATGTTTTCTTTAATGAATACTCTATAAATAATTCAAAACTTGAAAGAGTTAATTATTTTATAGTCTTGGGAGTAATATTTGATTCAAAATTAGAAAAAATTCAAAATTAAAATCATGTTTTTTTTTAGATTAGATTATTTTTTATTATATTCGTTAGAATTTATGTACAATTGGTCTTAAACTAACTTGTAACTAAAATAAATCACGTTGGCTCAACAACAGGGGCCCGACTTACTTCAGCTGACTCTATACAATGCTATATTTTTACTTATATCATATTGTTGTTTGCATAATCTTTTAATTGAAATTCTTAATTATAATTTATATTATTTAATTATAATTAAAATTCTTAATTATAATTAAAATATTAATTATAATTAAAATATTAATTAATTGGTTTTAAAAAAATTGGGGTTGGGATGCGGTGTTGCTTATCCTCTGTTGTGTCCGCTGCTGGTTCTCTCTTAGAACGGGGCTCCGTCATTGTTCATTATATCCTCTGTGATGGCTCGAATGTTGAGGTAGCGATGGCTGGGATCTAGTTTTTGCTGGAGTAGTTGCTGGATTTCCAAGTTGGGGTGGTCCTCCAAGTTCCTCAAATTATTTTTGGAGAGCTGTGTCATGAACTGATTTATTGGGATCACTTTGCTGTCTTCATATAGCTTCTTGTTTGGTGTAATGGGGTTTCGGTGTAGGCCTGTACAGCTACGGAGTATCTTCCTTTCAAAAACTTCGATCTTCTTCATATAATATGTTGGTGATATGGTGAACCAAATAGGACAAGCGTACGTCAGAACTGGACGGATCAGCTGCTTATAGATGAGGACCTTGGTATTAGTGTTTAGTCCGTTTCTTGTTCTAAGAAGCGGGTAGACCAGATGTAGGGAGAAGATATGATAAGATATATTCGGAAAGTGTAAAAGCAATTCGAGTATGTTTGACCCATGAATCCGATTGACACATAAAATCATGGTCGTTGAATACTTTTCCGTGTAAACAGCTTGTAGACATCCTAGGTTGAAATGTGAGTAATGGTCACGGTATTTCATGCATTGGTTTTGCCTAGCCGTTGAAAAATGTTTTTTATCATTTTTGATAATGTCTTTTTTGTTTGGAACAAAAGACATTAAGAGTTGTTCTCTGGGTGCCTGTTTTGCAGTTTCATCAGCAAACTCATTGCCTATTATACCCGCGGGTCCAGGTACCCAAACAAGTTTCAACCTTTTCTTTTTTGCTATAAGTTTTTCTCTTATGTATTGTTATTGTATTGTAAGTGTTGCTAGGCTATCAGAAAAATTATTGTTTTCTTTTTGTTGTTGAGTCTTGTTGCTGGGAGGATAGTGGGTGGCTTCAGCAGATAGGACAGTTGAAAAATCAGGGAGGATATTTTTACTGAGGATGTTTTTAGGTTCGTCTATCACAGCAAATGCTTTGCCTTATTGGTTTTTAGTGCCATCAGTGTAAATAAAATACCAACATTCTTTGTATGCCACAGTCTTTGTTGATGGACATTTGGGTGTTGTAATGCGTTTCATGTTTTCTTTTACAATTGGTGTTAGTTGATGTGTGTAATTAACTTTAAAGCTAAGCTGTGACAAAGTCCTTTCTTTGTTCGTTGGTGGGCAATCCAGATTCGAACAACATGTTTCATAATCAGTGTAGTACTTTACAAAAATGTGCATTGGCCTTACGATACGAAACCAAGTTACTATATGTTGGGTGTTTTTTTTAAAAATCTTCTAAGCATTTTGCTTTTTGGTTCTTAATTCACTTAAATCTTTGTTCCACCAAGGGACATGTGGTTTTGAACTTTTTATGGTTTTAAGAATTATAGCAGCTTCTTGATTAATGTTAGAAGAAATTTGGTGTGCAGACAAGAGGTCCAAAACGGTTGAGTTAAAAAGTTCCCAGTTTGCTTTGTCGATTAGGAATTTTGGGCGAGTTTTCGTTTTGGAATTAACTGGATTGAGAGTTATTGTTGTGACTATTGGAAAGTGATTGCTTCCGTGTAAGTCTGAGAGTATTGACCAGGATGTAATTGGGTATAGTTGGGGAAATATTAGAGTTGTGATTTGTGGGTAGAGAAATGGAAATGAAAAGAAATGACTGGCGTTGTTTAATAGTATTAAGTTAGAATTAGTACACAGAGATTAGTACAGGGAGAATCCCATAAAGGACTCCAGCAATTAAATTCTGCGGTATATTGTGCAAAGAGGAGTGGTTTGAGTTGAACCAATTTTTTTGCGGGGAAGCTGGTGTTCAAGTATAGAGCCACATTTCAAGACGCGGAAAAACTATTTCCCCTGTCCAGCCGCACGTCAAGAAATGTGGCTGTTGCTTATAATGATGTTGTTTTTTTAAGGAACGTCGTTATCGTTAGATGGCGTGTCCATGTGGTAATGGTTTTTTATTTATGAGGTCAGAAGTCAGTTTAGATATAGGAGAAAAATAATTTGTATTAAGATTTTTTAAAGTTAAGTTTGAATTTGTGGGTTTGTTGTTTTGGATGGTGGTTTTTATATGTGTTTTTTTTAAGTGTATTTATGTTGCGGATGCTGGTTCTTTTAGTTGCTTTAATAATGGAGAGGTTGGTGTAAATGAAGGAAGATTTGGGGTATTAAATGAGATTTTTTGTTGCAGTGTCCTAGATTGGGGTACTTGTTCTGTGATGTTTGCTTCTCACCCGGGTGTCGTCAGTTCGATACTCAGGTTGAAAAGAAATTTAACTCGTAGTGCAAACTAGAGCCGTCCATGAGTTTCATTAAGTTTCTTATTCTAGATCTACTGCACCGAAAAAAAAATCTTTCCTATCTTTCTAATTCTTCTAACTAGTATCGTGCAACGTCCTGTTGCATTCTAAAAGGCATTGTGCCTCACAGACACATAGTCAAGATATTATTATTATTATTATAATTCGTGTTTTATTGCCTCTATGCCCATCTGACCATTGTTTCATTTCGGCAAACTCTCGTGGTAACCAAACCCAGTTATTGGAAACACCCCTAGGAGAACCGTTTGGCAATACGAGAAAACCAACTGGGACGGTCTAAACAATTTTTTCAGGACATTTAACTGGTCACTATGTTTCCTCGATAGTGACGTACACTCCAGCGCAGACATGGTAACAAATATTTTTTTTAAGAATGAGAAACTTTTTCCCAAATACGTAAAAAATCATCAAACCTAAAGATATCGCATGGTTGGACTCAAGCTGTTAAGGAGTTATCAGGTTAAAAGATGTAATTTTCCGCTGTTATTAAGCTAAACTCAAAGGGAAAAACCGGAAAAAAGATTCAACAAGCCAGAAAGACTTGAAATGTTCATTTTCGCTAAACGAATTTTTTAAATGAGCAAATAATTCGACAAAAATACTGCAATGTCACAAAGACAGTAAAAACAGTAATTTGTAAAAAAAACATAGGGAATTCTTCGTCCTCATGTGTTCCAAAGCTTATCTTCAACGATTATTCTGCTGTCAGTTCTCAAGAAAAAGCATATCTGCTAGCAGCCCAATCTCCTCCCGTACTTGAGAGCGTAAATGAATTTATGAAACCAATCTTCTTCCGCACTCGTTCAGTCTCAAGAGTTTTAAAAGATCTTAACATACACAAATCCGCTGGCCCGCATAGTATCCCCGCTATTGTTCTGAAAAATGTTCTTCAACGCTGGCAAAACCATTGTGTAAGCTTTAACATGTGTCGTATTCTTCTGGTCTGTTTCCGAGTATATGGAAAACAGCATTTGTGCAGCCTATCCCAAAAAAATGCGAATCTTCTTCTCCGTTAAATTATCGACCAATTGCACTTACGTCCCTTCTCTCCGAGGTCATGGAAACGCTGATTAATTTTCAGCTTAAGAAATAACTTAAAGATCGAAAGTTTCTTAATGACCAACAGTACGGCTTTCGCAACATTATATTGTGATTTGATGGTATATCTCACCGAAAAGTGGAATCAATCACTCCATCGTTTTGGTCAAAGTTAGACTAGTGCACTTGATATTTCAAAGGCATTTGATAGAGTTTGTCATCAAGCTCTTTTATTGAAAATGTGTGCATTTGGACTCGATGAAACTATTCTTCGTTGGATTAGTAATAACCTTTGTGACCGCTCAATACAAGTTGCGTTGGACGGATTCAAGTGTGATATTCACAAATTAAATGCTGTAGAATTAAATGCTTCAAAAACTCGATGTTGTCTTTTGTCGTTAAAGCGAAACATACCTCCAATGCCACTATCCATGAATGGCACTTGCATCGAAGAAACTGAACACCTATCAGTTATCGGTATGTGCATTACAGACCACCTTCTGTGGAATGACCACATATTTGACCTACAATAACAGAAAATTGTACATCTTTTGAGCACCGCCGTAATGTTTCGTGTCTTTTATTAAAACAATGCTCAAGCGAAATAGCCAGCTGCATTCCTCCCCTGAAAGCATTCAACCATAATACTCGCACTGCTAGGAATGCCCATAAATTTATCCTTGAGCCCAACTTCGGACGTACAGTCAAATACAGCGAACTTGGAATGATTTGCCAGACTCTGTCCAACACCCCCCCCCCTTATGACTTACAAAACTTCAAAACAAATGTGCATCGGTATCTCCTTTCACATCCTTCCCCATTTTCCTAATGCCCTGTTGTGTTTAACTAACATAATAAAGGTAGCTAAAACCCCTTTTGCGCGGGCTCACTATAAAACAAAAGAAAGTCAATGTATACATATGCACACCGAGATTGTTAATAAGAAGAAAGCAACTTTTGTGTGAATGATAATCACATCCCGCCCGTTGATTGCGACTAAAAAAATCGTTAAAATTTACTGAAATTCGTAGATTTAGGGAGGATGTGGAACAGACTGAAACAGTGATTCATAACAGCATGTTACATACGTGCGATCCATTCGTGTAGTATATTTTACTTAAGATTCAGAAGCTTATACTCATATTTGTAAAGATCTGTAAATGTTTAATGCTGTAAGGATCGCTTCAACTGGCGGCTTTCTCTTTTGTGGAAACAGAGAGAACGCATCTACAACTAAAAACGCTCTTTTCTAACCAATACCGATACCTGCTCATTTGCCAACACAACCAGCTTCTGTACCGATTTCCCACGGCTTCAACGAATCAATATCAAATACGGATACCACTCGCTAAAAAAACCCGATTTAGACATGGTATCAGATGATCTCTTCAAAAATAGTAAAACTGACAAACAAAAACTCTTCCTCAGATCTTACTTCATCATTATCTTCATCTCCTTTTATCTCTTCAAAAGCAGCAGCAGCTGCATTAGTAAAAACTAAAAAGACCACTACAACCGAAGCAATCATAAACCAATCTAATATCAACACAGAAACACAAACACAAACTTCCTCCATTAAACAATTGAAACACACACTACCAAATAACGTCAACTTACAATCCACTTCATCTCAACATAATCTACCAATTTCGCACATTCATTCAATAAACTCAAACTCACTTCCATTTCTACCTTAGTAGTTTTTAGAGAAATCCTCACTGAAATGGAAACGAGAACGTAGCGCTCTAATTGGAGGAAAAAAAAATTAATACGCACTAGTAGTTGCGTAGTTTTTGAGTATTCCAATTTAGTCTATAAAAAGCAAACCCTGTAAGACTCTTGAAACCGTTCTAACCTAAGAGACTGAGTATTATAATACGGATTCCATACGACTGTACAATATTCTAGATTATATCGAACAAACGCTTAATTAATCAATATGATAACTGAACGAGAGTATATGATCAAAAACAACACCTAGGTCTTTTCTTATGGGTAACTTTTACAATAGGAATATCATTAATAACATAATTAAAACGAATTGGAGAATCTCTCCTATAACATGACAAGAATTCACATTTACACACATAAAGATAAAGGGTATTATTATTACACCACCGGGATAACCCAGTAAGGTCTTTTTGTAACATATGACAATCTTCAATAGATTTCACTTGCTTAACACATTTTGCATCATCAGCATATAATAAAATCTGTGAGAAATTGATGTAATTATGTATATCGTACATAAATAGCAGATTGGATTTAATTCTGCCAATTTTAACAAATTGGATTCTATTTTTCAAGGAAGACCCAATCCATATCAGAAACTGAGAATGAAATCCAAGTAATGATAATTTGAAAACTAGAAGATCGTGATTTATTCTATCAAATCTATCAAATGCCTTTGCAAATTCTGTATAAACAATATCAGTCTGAAATCCTCTTTCGAAACCTATAAATTGAATCGCATAAAATGGTAAGGTTTGTTGCAGTAGACCTACCTGACATAAAACCATGTTGAAATTCAGATATAATACGTTTCGTCAAGAAATAAAGTTTATCTGAAATAATCTTTTCAACAACTTTGGGTATGACAGATAATTTACAGATAGGTCTTTAGTTACTTACATTTTGTTTAGAATCTGATTTGAAAACTGGAGAAATATAAGAAAATTTCCACTCATCAATAAATAATCCAGTAGCAAGAGATTTATTAAACATTAAACAAAGAGGCAGCGATAGTGCCAAAGCAAAATTTTTTAAAACTATTGGGGATATACCATCAGACACAGGACTTTTATTTCTTTAAGGGTTTCATATACATCCGTGGTATTGAGAAGTAATCCTCCAAGGTCAACACAGATTTAAAATAATCAGAAAACAAATTACATATGGTAGACATATCACTAGACATAACTCCAGAATACTCCTGACGGCTTTTTTTTTAAATCAGTAAATTTCCTGAATTTTCTACTGTCGGATTTAATTTCGGATTCCGTGTCACTTACAAATTGGTTGTAAAGGAAATTATAAAGAAAATCAAACTCTCTTTGAACAAATAGAAATCACGATTTACCGAATTACCTCTATCTTTTTATATTTTTTATACGCCTTGATTCTTTTTATTTTTTCAAATTTATAAGCCTTCGATTAAACCAGGGTGGATTGGAATTTATCCTTTTTCTCTTTAAAGGGATACTATTTTCAATAGCAGGTGTTAAGTGCCGCTTAAAAATGCAAAACGCTTGTTGAAGATTTTTTTGGGCAAATGTTTGTTCTCAACTAATAGAGCTTAGATAATTGTTAAAAGCATCACAGTTACCACATAAAAATCATTAAAATCGATTTGAAACAAAGGCTAGTATTTTAAAATCAATTCACAAAGCAACATGATGTCTGGTATTTTTTACAACAGGGAATTCCAAACAATACAAACTTCCAACTCTTATCGACAAAGACAAGATCAAGAATTCGATTTAATGCATTCATGACAAAATTGAATTGCGTTAAATTAAATTGACTTAAATAGTCTACTACTAAACTTTCAATACTACTCGTAACATTAAAAGGCACTAAACAGTTTTCTTGAGTCAAATATCCAATCAATATGAGCAATATTAAAATCCCCTAAATATATAATATGATCCGGAGGACTTAAGTTACAAATGACTGGTTGTATATTTTGTAAATGGAAGTTATATAAAAGTAGTAGTAGAAGTATGATCAGCCTTTTCTGGTTCAAACTTATCATTAGAAAAATGCAAAACATTCCATATATGTCAAAAAACATTATGTCCTAACCTTAGCATAAGTATTAATAATGCAGAGTTGCAGTCAGTTAATAATTTAAGTTTTTAGGCCTAACCTTCAAAAATAAGTATAGTTTGCAAAACCATTGCATTGAACTTATAAAAGCACTTCCTGCAAGGCTTAATAATATTAAACATCTGTCTTCCAAAAAAATGTAAAATCCACATTAAAACGTTCTTATTTAACAAAAATGTTAATAATAAACAAAATAGATTAACTCAGCATTTACGGGAACTCCCCTAAATCAACGTTTAATATGCATAATCAAGCCAACTTATCACCAAGCAGCAAGAAGGTCAATAAATGCATTCCCAACGACGCCGATTAAAAACATACTATCTGAATCCGGCTTACCAAGACTGGACGAAAGGTATGAAGAAGCAATCCTCATACTAGCTGCAAAACTTCTGTTTCCAACCCGATCAGTTATGCAAAAACACTCAATATCAACCCATCGCGCCATTCGTACAAAAAGACATTCCATCATTTTTATAAATGATCTTCTGTCTGTTACTTCTAATCCACTTAACTGCTGACGACTCTACCCTCAGCTTTTCATATTCGTTCGATAATTCAAGTCCTTTGCCTTCGGACGTACAATTGCAACGGTGCCGTATGTCAAGCTCATTAAACTCCGATTTATACAGCATTGTCAAATGGGCTAATAGGAATCGTGTGGAGTTTAATGCTTCGAAAACTCAATGCTGTCTTCTGACGTTAAAGCTTAACATACCCCCAATGCCATTGTCCATGAATGGCACTTACATCGAAGAAACTGAAAAGCTCTCAGCACTCGGTATGTTTGTCAACAACGACCTCCTTTGGAACAACCATATATTTGAGATCGCTAAAAATGCTGCTAAGTGCTTAGGTTTTCTGTATCGGTGTAAGAAGTATTTTTCTCCTTCTGATCTGGCTACAATTTATAAAACGTTTATACGTCCTAAACTCTAGTTTAACTCCCACCTCTGGGCAGGTGCTTCACAAACATCGCTTCACCTGCTTGATAGAATACAAAATCGAGCGTTAAGATTGATACGTAATAGAACGAAATGCGTTTTTTTGTGTGTATTTTTATGTGAAATTGTACAATGTTGAATAGCTTTCTGTTTTATTCTGTATAACTACATAATTTACTGTGTATTATATAAATGTAGATATAATAACAAAAAAAAATCTATGCAAATTAATAATTAAGTTTACGGTGAGACCAAAGAATCTTCCTGGTCGGTGGTTAAAGCGCAAGTCAGTAATTTAAGCAATTAAAAACTGTAAAATGTATTGAGTGAAATGAAAAACTGATAAGAAATAATGTGAAGTTGTGTGTATGTATGTATGAATGTGGATTATTTAAAGGGTATTGTTCGCTATGTTTGGTTCTTGGTTTTTTTTTGTTGATTCCAAAACATACAGCCCCCCCCTGAAAGATTACGTCTTTCAGAAAATGGTACCTTTCCAACTGGTCGCATGAATTCTCTAAAACTGGTTTCGATGGTTACAACTCTGACCTTTCCGTCTTCTCCAGGATGTGTAGCTACTATTCGACCTATGACACATTTAGATGGAGGTAAATTAGGCTCCTTTAACAGGACAATGTTATCAACTTAACCGTTTAAAAATGAAAGAGGTAATTTTCTCGACCTCGTGTTTACGGATGATGTTAATGGCTTAACGGTGCAAAGATCTTGCCCTTTATTGGATGATGTTAGATTTCACCCTTGCTTTGAAGTTTTAATGGAAATGCCGACCTCCGTTTGTGCTAGTCAATACGATTATGGCTATGAATTTGACTTCAAGAAAACTGATTTTGAAAAACTCAATATGGAACTTTCTCAATTTCACTGGGATAGTGTCTTTTTTAATATGGTAGTAAAGCAACTGATACTTTCTATGAAATATTGTACAACAGCTTTTTGAAAACAATACCTTGTCGCCGCATCAAAATTGTTGATAATTGTGTTCCTTGGCTCACACCTTTCCTTAAAAGGCTTAAAAACAAAAGAACAAACTCCACAACAAGCTCAAATTCAAGTTTACAGTTTCCACTGCTCAAGAGTTCAGCAGAATAAGAAGAGAATTCCAAGTCAAATCAAGGGCTGCATATAAAAACTACATAATATCTATGAAAGCTAACCTATTACGGAATCCTTCATCTTTTTGGAAATTTGTTAAAAATAAGAGAAAAATAGCTGAATTCCCGTCCTATATGAATTTGGATCAAATTTCTTCAAATGATGAGGTAATGATCTGTTATATGTTTGCAGAAATGTTTAAAGGCATCTACAAATGTAATAATGGGTTGGCTGGGCTGCATCAAATTACCTCTAACATGAGCATTACAAATGACTTGCCATTTATCCAAGAAAACGATGTGACAAGTGCAATAAAGAAGTTAACATATTCATTTTCTACTGGACCTGATAATGTTCCTTCCTGTGTTTTAATAAACTGCTGTCATTCCTTGGCTAGTGCTTTATGTTATTTGTTTAACCTATCTTTGTCGTCTTCCGTTTTCCCGCACGCTTGGAAGTCTTCATTTATAATTCCACTTTTTAAATCAGGAAGCCGATGCAACATGCGTGACTACCGAGGTATAGCAAAACTCAGCGTTATTCCCAAGATGATGAAATCTATAATAGTCCATGAATTGATACATGGTGTAAAATCGCATCTATCTGACAGACAGCATGGATTCGTCAAGGGCAAATCTACCATTACAAATCTGTTGGAAATTACATCATGCATAACAAAAGGATTCATGAATAGTCATCAAACGGATGTAATATACACTGACTTCTCCAAAGCCTTCGATCAACTTAATCATCAGCTGCTTGTTAGAAAACTTTCACTTTTCGGCTGGTCCCCAAAACTTGTGCAATGGATTGCAAGTTATTTATCATCTCGTACTCAATATGTTAAGTTCAAGTCTCATTTATCCAACGCAATAGATGTCAAGTCTGGCGTGCCTCAAGGAAGCCACCTGGGACCACTGTTATTCGTAATTTTTATAAATGATTTACCCTCTGTGATAAAATACTGTGATATACATCTCTATGATGACGATGCGAAAATTTCATATTCATATAATAATAATGCTGATTACCTTCAACTGCAATCTGATATTGATCATTTGCAGGAATGGTGTAATAAGAATTATCTCACACTGAACTCTAAGAAATGCAAAGTAATGACCTTCGCTAGAGTTAAAAATGTTTTCTTTAATGAATACTCTATAAATAATTCAAAACTTGAAAGAGTTAATTATTTTATAGTCTTGGGAGTAATATTTGATTCAAAATTAGACTTCAGAATGCACATCGACTCTATAACTGCAAAAGCTTCTGTTCGTCTAGGAATGATTAAACGATGGTCAAAAGAATTCAACGACCCTTATGTGACAAAGAGCCTGTTTGTTGGACTGGTTCGTTCGATCTTGGAATATGGTTGCCAAGTTTGGTGCCCATATTACTCCTGTCACATTGCCCGCATTGAATCCATTCAAAAACAGTTTCTATTATTTGCTCTCCGTCATCTTAACTGGGATAATCATCACCATCTTCCACCATATCGTTCGCGACTTTTACTGATTGGTCTTAATACGCTCGAGGATAGGAGGTCATCACTCAATGCTGCATTCATATTTAAACTTTTAAACGGTGATATAAATTCTCCTTATTTGCTTTCCTTAATAAAATTAAATGTGCCATTCCGTCCAAGTCGAAATTATAAAATTTTGCGAACACATGAAACTACTTTAAACTACTTAAATAATGAACCGTTCTCTCTCTTATATATATATATATATCAATAATTATAATTCCTTCGTAGATTTTAATCTTACTTCATTGAAATTTAAACAAATTATACTTTTATTCAATTTAAATCGTCACTAATTATGTAAATGTAATATTATTTGAATAATCCAAATAACTGTGATCAATTATGTATCTGTAGTTATAGTCAAAAATAAATAAATAAATAAAAAACTTTAAGATTTGTTGTTGCTGTCTGCCACTTGGGTCTCTGCTGCAATAATGTAAGATACTCGCAGTGCCAGCGACTCCAAAAACCTTGCCACATTGCCTGTAAAAGAGTCCAGTTAGAAGTTACAGAAATAATTAAATTAGGAACAGATGTGTGGAGGAAAATAATTTTAAATTATTAATTTTCTACCCAGAATAAAAACGGACCCACACAGGTATACCTGCGGGTTACCCTAAGTAAAAAGCAATTAACCTTTTAATCCGGAATAATGTGCGCGAGTAGTTTTTCTTAAAATAAGTCGTGTAATTAAATTCGGGTGTAAGTGTAATAAAAATACAATTAACAGTAAAATACTAAATAATCAATCATTTCCTGGAAATCCCATTATGGGTAAGAAGAGGAAACCTTCACCACCAACATCTCCAAAAAAGGAACCTCCATCCAAGAAGATAGCCATGAAGGACGGAAATAATTCCCCTAAACATAAGGACATTGCCACCAATAATAATGAAGACGATAAAACCCCTCAACCTGCCAGCAACAGCGCCTCAACCACTATAGAGACGCTTCTGCTGGTCTCAGTATACATCAAGTGCAACTCAACAAGAAGCGACAAACATCCTGATCTTCGCAATATCAACAGCATTGCTAATCAATACACATCTTGTGTCTTTTTTTTAGATTAGATTATTTTTATTATATTCGTTAGAATTTATGTACAATTGGGCTTAAACTAACTTATAACTAAAATAAATCATGTCGGCTCAACAACAGGGGCCCGACTTACTTCAGCTGACAGTGCTATATTTTTACTTTCTTATATCATATTGTTGTTTGCATAATCTTTAAATTGAAATTCTTAATTATAATTTACTGTCTTTGGTTTTTAAAAATTGTGGTTAGAATGCGGTGTTGCTTATCCTCTGTTGTGCCCACTGCTGGTTTTCTCGTAGAACGGGGCTTCATCATTGTTCATTATATCCTCGAATCGATCGTCTGTGATGGCTCGAATGTTGAGGTAGCGATGGCTGGGCTCTATCTGGATTTCCAAGTTGGGGTGGTCCTCCAAGTTTCATATCCGTGACATAATCCACGGAGGAAATTCTAAGAAGTCAGCAGGAAATGATGGGATTTCTAACTTTCTGCTTAAAAAGCTACCAAATCTCGCCATCGTATTGCTGACGATCATCTTCAATAACTGCCTTAATAACAGCTAATTCCCCGAAACATGGAAAACGGCAAAAGTGTTGCCCGTTCCGAAGAAAACCAACAGGACTAATGTCGATGGATATCGGCCGATTTCGCTTTTATGCTGTGTCAGCAAAATCCTGGAGGGACTTATCCTGAGAAAGCTTCATCATTTCTGCAGGGAAAGGGAATTCATACCGGAATGTCAGTATGGTCTCCGAGCACGACACTCAACCATCCATCCGCTTCTTGGACTGCACTCCGACGTGACAAACGGACTCAACAAGAAAGAGACGACAGTCGCCTGTTTACTGGACATCGAAAAGGCACGATCAGCGCTGGAGTTCCACAAGGTTCCAAGTTGGGCTCCATACTTTTCAACACCTATACAGCTGACCAGCCTACCAACATCCCAGGGACAAAAACGAAGCTATATGCTGATGAACTCCTAACATATGCAACATCCATTTCACCAGAAATCGCAGCCAGGAGAGTTGAAGGTCACATAAGAAACTTGTGGAACTACTACCTTAAATGGGGACTAAAGATAAATAGCGATAAGAGCGAGCTTATCTGCTTCAGAACCCCAACAACAGCAACAAGAGGTCGAAGACGTTTCGCATCACGCTGTAATAATATCAATATCAAGCTACCAGACAACACAGAACCCCAACAACAGCAACAAGAGGTCGAAGACGTTTCGCATCACGCTGTAATAATATCAATATCAAGCTACCAGACAACACAGTGATAAGGACAAAAACAATAGCAAAATACCTTGAAGTGAATTTCACTAACCGCTTTCAATTCAATAGTTAAGGCAGCTGATTTAAATTTGAATTTTTACAGCTCCGATTTCTTACCCCAATAAAATACCTGAGGCGCATGAGAGTGCACTCAGTGCCAACTTCTCCCTACATCTAGTGCACCCGCTTCTTAGGAGAATAAACGGACTAAGCACTAATACTAAGCTCCTCATCTATAAGCAGCTGTTCAGTTCTGACGTACGCTTGTCCTATTTGGCTCACCACATCACCACCATATATGAAGAAGATCGAAGTTTTCGAAAGAAAGATACTTCGTAGCTGTACAGGTTTACCCCATTACAAGAAAATATGTCCCAAACAGGAAGCTTTATGAAGACACCAAACTGATCCCAATAAATCAGTTTATGACACAGCTCTCCAAAAATATTTTGAGGAACTTGGAGGACCACCCCAACTTGGAAATCCAGCAACAACTAGAGCCCAGCCATCGCTACCTCAACATTCGAGCCATCACAGACGATCGATTCGAGGATATAATGAACAATGACGGAGCCCCGTTCTACGAGAGAACCAGCAACGGACAAAACAGAGGATAAACAACACCGCATCCTAACCCCAATTTTTTTAAAACCAAAGACAGTTATTATAATTAAGAATTTCAATTAAAAGATTATACGAACAAAAATATTCAGTAAAAATATAGCATTGTATAGAGCCAGCCGAAGTACGTCGGGCCTCTGTTTGTTGTTGAGCCGACGTGATTTATTTTAGTTATAAGTTAAGTTAGGTTGTGGAACGCTTGTATATCGGTCGCCTATCAAGAAATGTGCGGGACTAACTGCTATTGGATCAGAATCAGCGGAGTTCACATAGGGCGAGAGTTAAGTAAAGATTCTATCTTCACTAAAAGAGTATACATTTCCTCGTAGGTTAGGTAAGCTTCGGTTCACCAATGACGCCTTTAAGGTGTTATTTTACGGATCATACACCAGCCTCCCATAAACACCCAAAATGAGGTCAAGAAGGAGGTATGAACCTCCAATTTATACCGTCGTTAGCAAGATGATCAGCAACGATGCTATTGTGATGTTGGTCACAGAGCAATTTATACATTTCGTCTAGCAGACGTTTAGCACTACGAAAATTAGTGCCATTATCGCTCCAAATTTCATAAGGCTTACCACGACGCGCGACAAAACGATCCAATGCGAGTAAAAACGCCAAGGACGATAGGTCTCCCACAAGCTCAATGTGAATAGCTTTGGTTGCAAAACACACGAAAAGCGCTATATATGCCTTGACGAATTTTAAATTCTTTTCTCGGCTTAAACGTAAGGTGATAGGACCAGCGTAGTCACATCCAACCTTACTAAAGGGTCTCGAATAAGTTATATGTTCGACAGGCAGATCCCCCATAAGTTGTTCTGTTGGAGCTAACGTTCGCGAAAACATTTTACACAGTCATGAACAATTTTACGCGAGAGATTTCTTACTCCAAGTACGTAATAATTTTGCTTAGTTAAGGCAAACAAGAGCAATACATCGGCATGTAAATGTTTTGTATGAAGATAGCTTACTAAAAGTTCTGATATCGAATGTGATTTACACAATATTATGGGGTGTTTTTTCCGAGTACGAGAGTTTTGAATTTTTTAAGCGGCCACCGACGCGATAAAGGGGCTCAAAGATAGCAGTCTATTTTTTCGATGGAAGATTTTTTCCCGCGTTTAAGAGTTCAATTTCTTTTCGAAACAATGATATCTGAGCGCATTTGATTAATTTAATCTTTACAAAATTTAGTTCTTCAGTTGACAAAGGGTTTAATAAATTACGATCATCACATTTTAATGGAAAATTATCTAAAAACCGAATCACATATGCAACCACGCGCACTAGACGAATCCAGATGCTTTTTGTATTAGTATTTCAATTAAGTTACAAGATGTATTGGATACGAATACCTGCGTCGGAGCGACCTTTCTCGAAGCAGTACTATCACTTAGTTTGACCTTATAAGAAAAACAATCTTTTAATGGGCACCATTAAAGCCAAGAATTTTAACTGAATTAGAATTCTCAAAATCCACTGGAGAGAGTTCACGTTGATCTTCAGGTAGGTTAATCAGAAGAGGCCGACAATTGGTGGTCCATTTTCGAAGGTTAAATCCTGCAGAACGTAATAATAACCAATTCTGAGACAATAGGTCGTCAATGCTATCAGTTCCAGTTATAACATCATCAACGTAAAAATCATTCAATAGGGATTTTGAAGCGACAGGATGAGTTGAAGCGGAATCAATAGACAGCTGCCTTACAACGCGAACGGCTGAAAATGGAGCAGATGCTGTTCCGCGATAGTGGGTCCAACAAGAAGTGAATCGTTTAAGGATATGCAATTATTTGACCTAGTCGATGTATCGAAGACTACTCTTATTTTCGTGGTTGTGCTTTCACCTTAGAAGATAGCATGATGAGGAAGATAGCAAGCATTCTCTACTGTTGCGATTTCATATTGTGGCACTTCTTCCATATGCCCAAGAGCGAGATATTCGTTAATAAAAGAAAAGTATTGCGACTTTAAATCCTTGTTGTCCTTAAACCTTCTTTCAATGGAGTGAAATCGACTGATTGCCGTACCCAATGAATCTCCAAATTCAAGAGGTTTTGAAGATTTAAAGGGAAGCACGACCTCATATCTACCATCCTCACGCCTAGTGTGATTCTGAACTAAGATTTCTTCTGCCAAAGTTTCTTTCAACGACCAAGGAATTTCATTTGAGACTTCCTCAAGTTTCCAAAAACATTCCAAGTCAAATTCCTGACTATGATCTAAGCTGGTGCAAAACGAATTAACCTTACAATCAAACAAATTTGAAGTTCTTCCAGTTATAACACAGCCAAATATGGTTGGAACAGACACCAAGTTTGAATTTGGAAGTTGTGTTGATACTCCCTTGATTACACTGAAGAATTTGTCAGCGCCTACTAAGACATCAACAGGACCAGGGAGTAAAATAATTTGGATCAGCAACCTCGATTTTAACAAGGTTTTGAGGAACATGACTCAGAGAAAAGGCAGGTAGATTTGAAGTTAATTTTGGAAGCACAAAACAGTCGAGAAGTAGAAGCTATTCCAATGATTGGAATACGAGAACGCTTACGAAGAAGTCCCAAACGGCGAACTGTCTGCTCAGTAATAAACGATACGAATCAAGAAGAACACGAACGTCCTGGTAGTTTCCCGATTTATCCTTAATCCTAGCACCAGCGGTGGGTAAAATAGAACTGGGCTGTAGGAACTGCTCAGTCGAGTGATTAGTAATGACAGGTTGTTAAGAGGTTTGATTTGATGACTTAGAATATTGTTCGATTTATCTGAAGATGACGAAGCTTGATTTTCCGAAGACTGCACACATAATGCCTGGAGTTGCACAAACTGCAACGGGAACTTGTACGACACCTACGAGATGAATGGTCCTGTCTTAGGCAGTTAAAACAAAGTGATGAATTTTTGGTAAATTCACGCCGAGCAGCAACAGGGAGTTCCTTAAATTCTGGATACTGTGAGAGCAAATGATTTTTTCACACTTAGGACACACTGAACGACCTTCAACTACATGTGTATGAACAGCCTTAGAAGGTTTAACAACCCGCCCTAGGTGACCACGAGTGTTTGTTTGCAAGATTCTAAAAACCTGCAACGATTTTGTAAAAAGTCCAAAAAATCATGAATAGTATGAACGTCCCTTGAACCTATTTCAGCAGCCCATGCCTTTTTTGTTTCATAGTCCAATTTTTCATGCAAAATGTGAATCAACCAGGGATCTCTGCTGTTGCAGTAAGTTGTTAGAGGACTTAACTCTCTAACAACTTCTTCTGCACCGTCGGAAATCTTATTCAAGAACCCAACGTTTCCTTTAAAACATACATACTCAGGTTCCCGATCTACGTACCCTTCTTCGTCTATGTAGTCTAATAACTCATTTTGTAGGTTTGTAAATTCACGCCACGATTCTTCTAGTTTTTGAAGACTAAACTCCAACGTATGGAGCGTCGTTGCGCTATCGATGTTTTCAACGAATGTTGTCGCAAGCGTAATGCATCCTTTCGCCCGATCACGCTTAGAAATAATTTTATTCATTTTTTATAGTGCGCTGAGAAAATAAAACGAACAATAGATTGGTTTACACACACACACAAAAAATTGTCCCTTTTGACAGTTATAATAAAACATCTAATGTTAAAGCGAACTGTTCATTTGCCTCACACCATTTAACTGTTTGTAATACCGTACGCTAAGGCTAACTGTTCATAAGCCAAACACGTGATCAAATGTGTAACTGTTTTTAGCAAATTCAGGTTAATTATAGGTTCATGATAAATATTAAAACGATTCCTGACTGCTGCTTTATATAATGCACACGGCACACGCATATGTTTAATAATCTGCATTCATAACTACTTACAGATTTTGTACGTCTGTGTTACTCTGTATAACTACATAATTTACTGTGAATTATATGAATGTAGATATAATAACAAACAAAAATTTATGCAAATTAATAATTAAGTTTATGGTGAGACCAGAGAACCTTCCTGGTCGGTGGTTAAAGCGCAAGTCAGTAATTTAAGCAATTAAAAACTGTAAAATGTATTGAGTGAAATGAAAAACTGATAAGAAATAATTTGATGTTGTGTGTATGTATGTATGAATGTGGATTATTTAAAGGGTATTGTTCGCTATGTTTAGGTCTTGGTTTTTTCTAAAACAGACTCTATTATAAACGATCTAAAGTGGGTGTTAAAATTTAGCAAATTGGCTTTGTTTGCGGATGATGCTGTTGTCCAAATCTCCGGTAATAATAACGTAGACAGTAAAGTTAGACTTCAAGAAGACTTAAGCTCTATCAACCAATGGCTTATGGAAAATAAACTTAAACTGAATATTGGAAAAATTAAATTAATGGTGCTGAACGAGAGAAGGAGTGATGACATCGATATTAAGATATGGGGTATAGCAATAGAAAGATTAATTGAAATAAAATATCTAGGTGTAGTATTAGACCAAGAGTTACTGTTTGGAAACCATAATGACTATATCTGTAAGAAAATTGCGAACATTTATGAAACGAATTAGAAACCAAATTTCAACTATTTGCGCAATTAAAACGTCAATGTAAAACCACATTTTGAGTACTGTTCCACAATTTTATTTTTATGTAAGGAGAGTAATATATTAAGACTGCAAAGATTACAAAATAAAAGAAATGCGATGTTTATTAAAGTGCAATAGATAAATGTCAATTCGTTTTATGTTAAATTCGCTTAAGTAATTCTCGCCGTATATATTAGGAATGATGTTGCATATCAACTTTTACCACAATACGGTCTGTGTTCAAATACAAATTTTAATTTCATGTAATTAAAATTCACGGTAAACAAGCGCATCATACATACTTGTTCCATCTATAGAAGCCCAAATTTGGACAGAGTGTCAACTTTCAACGAATTGGATGCTTTGTTAGACTCCATACAAAGTATTGTTGCCCATTATCCTCACACTGAAATCATTATTATGGGTGATTTCAATGTAAACAATTCAAGTTGGCTTCGCTATTCTGGCCAGACAACACCCGAAGGAAGGTATGTTGAAGTCTTTGCTGAGTTAAACCAACTTACTCAGCTTGTTGATGAGCCAACCCGAATTCCTGACATCACAGGCCAAGCCGCCAACACACTAGACTTGTTTCTTACCTCCGATCCTGATAAACACCAAATTCGTGTTTTTTTCGCCTCTAGACACATCAGACCATTGTGTCATTTCTGCAAATCTCTCGTGCCAATAAAATTCAGTTGAAGAGAAACCCCCTAGTAGAACCGTTTGGCAATACGAGAAAGCCAACTGGGACGGTCTCAATAATTTCTTCAGGTTCTTTAACTGGTCGCTCTACTATCTCGGTAGCGACATAGACTCCAGCACGGTTATGGTAACAAATGTTATTGTCTTAGGTATGAGAAATCTTGTCCCGAATAGGTCAAAAAGTATCAAACCAAAAAAACAATTTAATGCCAAAGTATTTATTTGAATATATGAATTTTATTAGAGATTTACTACCATATGCACTAAGAAACAGAAATGACCTAAGACTTCCAAATTTTGTCACTAGCAATACACAAAATTCTCTTATATATAAAGGTCTTAAGTTATACAATACCTTTAACAATCAAACAAACTTTAATATTTTTTCCAAGAAATGTGATAGATTTTGTCAAATACAAGTGTTAATTTTGAAAATCAATTATGGAAAAATAATTTATTATAAATGGTAATCAATGTAAATCGAACTAAATAAATAAACTTAAACTTAAAACCATTAATATTAAAAATATAGAAATTATAAATAAGACATTAAGTTATCTTAAGTTAAAAGTTAAATCAATTTATTTTTTTCTGCGAGCCGAAAGCCTTTGCAGCTTGTGCTCCTTACTCCTAGTACTAACTTAGCAATTTAAGATTACTATTTTAGTCCGTAAAAATAAATATATATAAATATAAAAAAAATATTAATAATAATACATTTACAGCGAAAAAACAATCACAACTCTCAGTCATCGTGGTACCTGTGTCATTCAGTTTGATAGCAGTTATCTTAATTGTTTTTGGTGTGTCCTATTACATTCAAAGTAGAAATCGGTAAGTCACAACTGGAGTTTTGTTTTGATTTATTTTAAATAGAAAATTATTACTTAATTAGCTTCAACGTGGAAGTGGCTGACTTTAACTTTGGTGAAACACAATCCGTCGATATGGAATATAAAACATTCCAGCAGCGTCTCATTGAGAGTATTTGTGACGCGATCCCACATAGAAGACGCAGTGATAGCAGTGAATTCCTGCCGGATTCTAGTCCAATAGGAAGTGAAAGTGAAAGTCCGATGCGCTACAATACAATGACATAAGTTATTAGGTGTATTTTTTGTGTGGTAGCGTTTATATTATATGGTATTTATATAAGATAATCAATTAATTATTTTTTTAACAAGGATAAGGAAAATCATTACATATTTATTATTTTCTTCAGTATTTTTTTACTTTTGTTGAGTTCCCAAAATACAAATTCGTGGTTTGGTTTACCAAAAAAGTTGAAATCATTTTTGAAATCAATCAAATATATTATAAAAAAAATATATAACTAGGCTGACCTAAATTTATTCCAAAGACTGTGTTTGTTGTTAAAAAATTGAATTACAAAAAGTATATATCTAAATAACAAATCACAAAAGAAAATTAAACTTCAAATAAATAATTAACTTTTTCTAGACTAGGTATGAAGAAAAAAAACAATAGAAAATTGATATGCGGATACAAAAACAAAACAAGTTTAAGCAGTTTATGAACTTATGTGTACATAAATTCAAACACATTGTGAAAAAAAACTGAGCAATTCACAAACTAAGGGTTTGTTGGGCTAACTTACAGAACCTTGGAAACTATTCAAAGAAATCGAAAAAGAAATTTAATATTCGTAATGCCCGCGCAGTGTGTTCTACATTAAAAGGGAAACACATAATCCCTTGTGCGCGCGTTAATTATAAAAAAAAAAAAAAAAAAATAAGTATTCTTTTTTGCTGGGATATCGTGTATAGAGAAGATCTTCAAACTTAAAATAAAGTTTAACGTGGTATTGAAAAAAATACTTCTGCTAAAGTTGGATGTTTTAACTTAAAAAGATAAAAGATTATTAAAAGTAAATATATGTTAGTACAGATTAACGCAAATTTAAATTAATGAGCCATAAAGCAAATCCATATGCTCAGTATACTCAGAAGAATATTTTGGTATCAATAAAACGGTTTCAGGATATAATATTTTTCTGTTGTACTCTTTTGTTCCTCTTAGGAAAATCGAAGTAGGGTGTTTCCATTCATGTCTATCCAATGTCTTACGGGCAGGCAACCGCTTGAAATGCATTCTGCTTACTTTTTTTTTGTTTCCTTATAATTTTCTTAAATAATCCTATGTAGTGTGTAATGCCCCGTGTCTTAGTGGTTAATGTGTTGGACTGCTAAGCTAAGAGTCGGTTCCCCGTCAGAGCCACCTAGTTTCCTGGGGTACTGCCTCTTGTGAGGAACTGACAAAACCACCTAAAGTAAAATTTGTCTCGAAAAAGTGCATCTTATGTAGCCGTTCGGACTCCGCGATAATTTGAAGGTCCTTCCATTCTTGCAGATTACCACACACATAGGAATGATGGGAAGTATAAGTAACTTGGCCTTGGCTCCTTGAGCTGTCGCGCAAATAAATTTATTAGTTTTTTTTTTAATCCTATGTAACTCGTTGTTTATTCTTGGAAGTCACATAATTAGCGAGTTTATGTTTCTGATTCTCGTAAATATAAATTAGCGAATTATTTTTTTTTATTTTCAGAGATCTCAAGAAATTTCCACAGTCACTTTTGATGGAGCTGAAAAATGTAAAGCTTGAACCAAATCACTTGGCCAATGAGAAATCACTCTTTCTCTTTTTGATTATCTTACTCAAAAACCTAGAAAGACAGTACGATTTTTCATTGGCCAAGTGATTTGGTTCAAGCTTTACATTTTTCAGCTCCATCAAAAGTGACTGTGGAAATTTCTTGAGATCTCTGAAAATAAAAAAAAATAATTCGCTAATTTATATTTACGAGAATCAGAAACATAAACTCGCTAATTATGTGACTTCCAAGAATAAACAACGAGTTACATAGGATTAAAAAAAAAACTAATAAATTTATTTGCGCGACAGCTCAAGGAGCCAAGGCCAAGTTACTTATACTTCCCATTTTGTGCAAGCTATATCACCATTTCCCAGCAAACGCCAAAAAAAAAACTTTGTGTCTTTTTCTTTCCAATAGAGTATCTCTTAAAAACTGAACAAATTGAGCAAGCGAATCCATAAAAATATTATGATTAATTTTTTGATAGCAAAGTTGAGATTTTTGTCTGAGGAATCTGTTCAAGTTTCTGAGAAAACGGAAATCTCGAAGGGCTCAGAAAGTTGAACTGGTGTTTGAAAGAACAATAGAATGAAATTTTGTTTATTTTAAGTTAGCTTTTCTCTTAAACTTCACAGAAATAATTATCTTTTTAAACTCTCTTCAGGTCCAGAATCGAGAGAGGTGTCATTTCCGTTAAATATTGTAAAGTTAAGTGCATTATTATTTAATAAAATTTAAAAAAAACATGGTAAAATATTCATCTAATTATTTTTACCAGTCCGTATGAAAATTCAAAATATCAACTTATATTTCTATTGTGTTTTTTTTTCTACAAAAATTCATTCGCCCGTAAGGTTTTTCTTAGATAAAAAGTGAATCATTGTTTTTTCTTTGAAGACAAATTAAATTATATATTCGCTTGTTGTAAAAATATAAAAGAAAGTTGTCATTGAAAAGGCATTATTTAATTTTATCTGCATTAAATTATTAATACATATAAACTGTTTTTCAAAAGTTAAAAAATTATATATTTATAATAAATTTTTTATGTTTTTAGTATTTAGTTATAAGAATTATATAAAATAGGAAAGACAAATCTTACATACATGCATATAAGCATTGGTATCGGAGCATAATATTCAAATGCATTATACATAAACATATTTAATAAAAAGAGAAAAAGAAATGTTAAAAACTTTAAATTGCTATTCATTACTATGTACAGACTAAAAATAAATAAAAGCTTACAATTGTACCTTCTGTTAACTCTGCAACTTCATAGAATCCACAAAACGTAAGTAGAATAAATCCTCTCCTATGCGGAGATAACTTTGACCAACAAATTATGAAGTTTGTTGTGAACTCCAATAGCAGTCCAACCTAAAAATATACCAACATTAATAATAATTAGTTACAAATTATAATATTCCTACGTACCTTAGTTCCTTGTTGTAATTCAGTCTTCCTGTAAATAAATGTTGTTTGTGTACATACATTATGTTTATGTAAACAACTTCATGAAACTTTCCTTTTTCTTGGCTTGCTTATCCTTAGAGCCAAATCGACCAGATCGGTCGTAGTAAAATTAAAAGGAAGTTGTAGTAAAATTAAAAGGAAAACAAAAATACAGGTGTAAAATTAAATTAAGAAATAAAATTCAAAGGCAAGGATAAGTTCTTTGTTAATTGATTTTTTTTTTATTATAAAATGATTAGGTACCTTTCATTTTTTTTAAATTGACGATCACATAAAAAAAGTGGTCACCACATCATTTAAATAAAAAAGGATTTGCCTCAGTAACGTTCATTCGAAGGTACGCAGTTCACCGCACACCATACTAAAATCTTAATTTTTCAGTTGAACCCAATCTTCTTATTTCTTTTGTTTTGGATGTTCTATCTACAAAGAAATAAAAATAATTTAGAACAACTTTTGCAAAATTCATTTTCCTTTATAAATGTACATGGCTTGGTGTTCAACAGAATCAAGAGCACCACACCAGACACCACCACCGTATATTATAATTGTTCGATTCTCGAATCCAGCATTTCGATGGCTGCTCAGCTCATGGAGAATTCATTCTATCAGTTGAATAGGATAGGATTTTCTCCTCACTTCAGCGCACCGTGCTTTAGCAAATCCACGTACAAATAAAGTTAAAAAACACGAACGCGAATTGTGTACAACAACATCAAGCGCACCACAGTCTTTTATTAGGTTGGCCATGAACAGCCAAAAGAATTCATTCTCTGAGTCAAAGATACTTTTTCTCATATTATTATTCACTGCAATATTAAATAAATTGCACGACTAGATCGCACGTTCTTGCTCCTATATGCGGTCACATCGTCGAATAAAATTTTATAAATATAAGAAATTCAAAGTTATTCGATTTTTGTAACTTTTGATTGTTCGAAAATAGTACGTAAAAGAGTTTTCAGCGGATACATTTTATTTTATTTTATTTCTATAAAAAATGTGAGTAATTTTTTTTCAAAATCGTAGGAACGGTTTTTAAATAAAACCCTTTTTATTTACTTTTGTTAAAATTTAAAAAAATAAAATAATTAAAAATGCAAACCTTAGCACAAAAATAACTTTCATTTAACAAAAATTCACTTACACGTTTTCAAAATATCGATTTCTTAGAAACTTTTTTTTAAATTAATTAAAATACAAAAAAAAAAGTTTTCGAAAATATTTTAAATTGAAATAACTTAGGCTACCTACATCTTCCTGAATATCAATTTTGGTTGCAATCGGTTAACCAGTTCATGAGAAAGTCGAATAAAAAAACGGTCCTATAGAAGGTAACGTTTTTAGCCCTCGATTAAATTTTTGTTCACCAAAATATAACGCTTATCTACAAAAGCACACTAATTTTTTTCATAAAAAATTTTGGAATCGTTATTGAGAAAAAATAAGCTTTTACATAACGGTAATATGATAGGTACCGTGAATTTTTGAGCTAAAAAAATTTTGTCAGCTTTTTGTTACTTTTTATCGTACAGTTAATAGATTTGGAGAAAAAACGGTCGCAAACATTTATTTATTTATTTATGTTTTCGATTGGGGAATTTTTCAGTATTTGGTTATGTTTTTTTCAAAAGAACCTATAGACTTAAATTTGTTGCTGCGATCCAAATTTAGGATACTTTTAATGAAATGTTTAGAAACTAGGACATAAAATTATATAATAGCTCTCCACCGATATTCTGCTTTGTCGGATTTTTTTTAAAGTGAATGTCTTATTTTCCTGGACTATAATTTAGCGTTGCAGCTGAAAAAATACTGTCATTACCGTTGGAGACGTTTTCGAGAGAAAAATAACATTTTTCTAAATGGTTATGTCTTATATGGTATGTAACGTAATCAAATCACTTTAGTCGTTTACGTTACAGATCGTTATACACACAGATGGACAGACAGATATTTTTTGTCAATAACTTTTTTTGACTTCTCTATGATCTTATGTCGTTTTTGATTGTTATCTCAATGTTTTTTATATTCAGGAATCCTAAACTTGCCTTATAGTACATACAAGTAAAAAAGTACAAAAACTACACAAATTAATTGCACGACTGGATCGCACGTACTTGCTCTTTGTGCGGTCACACCTTACCTTGCCTTAGGTGGCGCTAAAGTCCGGGGTGGACCTGGGCCTCAACTAAAAAGCTTCTCCAGCCAGCTCGGTCCCTAGTTAGCTGTCTCCAGTTTCGCACGTGGAATCGGTTGAGGTCCTCTTCCACTTGTGTGCGCCACCTGAGTATCGGTCTTCCTCTGTTGCGTCGTCCCTCTGGGGTAAATTTCAAGATTTTCCGGGCCAGAGCATTGATGTCCATCCGCTCTCTCTGACCCAGCCATCTGAGACGTTGAATTTTTACTCTTTTGGCTGGGTCTGTGTCGCTGTACAGCCGGTAAAGTTCTTCATTGTATCTGCTTCTCCACTCTCCGTTTATGCATACGGGACCAAAAATCATCCGGAGAATCTTTCTCTCGAAACAGCCTAAAGTGTCCTCATCCGCTTTTGACAGCGTCCATACGTCTGCACCATAGAGCAGGACTGGGATGATGAGGGTCTTATAAAGGGACAGTTTAGTTGCCCGAGGGAGGGCTTTGCTACTCGTTTGCCTTCTAAGCCCGAAGAAGCAGCGATTGGCAAGAGTCATTCTTCGTTTGATTTCAACGCTGGTGTTGTTGTGTGAGTTAATAGCGGAGCTCAGGTAGACAAAGTCCCTAACTACCTCCAAGTTAAAGCTGTCTATGGTGATGTTTGTCCAAGACGTCGATTTTGGGTGTCTCTTCTTGATGACAGCATACACTTGGTTTTGCCCTCATTTACTACTAAGCCCATCTTCGCCGCTTCCGTCTCAATACTCACAAAAGCGCTACTGACATCACGCAGCCTCTGGTGTTGGTGTGAGAGTTCTTGGGTGAAATCGGCTCAAGTGATAGATGACTGTCACTGTTTTGATGGTCAATTTTGATTATCAACTTTTCTTAGCTCTGCGTAAGGCGCCAGTTATAGCGATCATTAAAAATCCATCATTAAAAGTTGAAACAGCTGGAAACTGGAATTTTTTACGTACGGGTAGTTATAGCGATCAGTAAAGTTGTGTCAGAATTTAAAGGTCAACCACACCAGCCATAACCTCAAATTTTTTTTTAATGATGCAAAATGCTAAATATATATTTATGTATATTTTAAGAAAAATGTTTATTTTCACTTCGGACGGCTACAGACAACAAATTTCGTTGATCTCGGCGTATATGGAAATGTATTCCGGGCTGGCCAGATACTACAATGCCCTCTCAAGCTCTGGGCGAACATTATGTATGTATCTTAAAAGTATCAATGGGAGCATTATGTGAGATCCTTGAACGTAAATAGGTTGCCAAGAAAAATTGGTGCAGAATATAAAAATATTTGGTTTGAAGCAATTGAACTTTTGTTATAATTGTCTCCTTTCTTGTTGTGCTTGCAATGAAGTATACATTGATACATTCTACAGTTTTTGCTTAACATTTGATAATTTTTTCACTATTTTTCATAAAAAAATCGAAATATAATAGAACTCAAGCCAACACAACTTATTATTAGTGGTGGCTAATATAAAAAAAAAACAATTTCTAGTGAAATTAAATCAACAATTTCCCTCTTAATAGCGTCATTTGACACGCTACGGACTGTGATTGATATTCAGTCACAAGCTCCAGCCCCAAAGACTATCTCCTCCGGTTGATTATGAACCCATTCTTTTTAATCTAATGTGTCAGATTGAAGAACTTTAAGACAACATCAAAGATACTCGTTATGTAGTGAATGGTTTCACCGAGAAATTAAAACTAGCAACAAGGAATGTTCTCGAAGCTCCCTCTAATCCCCAATATAATACATCAATATTGGAGGAAATATTGGACACTATTGAGGTAGCTCCAAATCTGCCCATTCCCATACCTCTACACTCCCAACCAAATAACAAAATTGCCTCGCCAACTCAGGAACCTACCCTTAAACGTTTCGGTACTTTGTGGAAACTCGGAATGGAACAACAGACTGAAAAAACTCGATGACGCTAGTGGCTCAACTTTTCAATCCAGCAGTTTCACTCTTGAAAGAGTTCCTTCCAATGCGGACTCAAAGTGGATCCACGACTTTTTTAGAAATAAGTTTGATATAAACGTAACTAAAATTGAAAAAATTAAACCCAACACTTTCTTAATACCTTTCCCTTCCAAATATGAATGGCTGTTCCTCAACCTATCAGGTGGTGTTTTCAAATTGGCCAATATGTTGATATCCAAACATCCCAAGTCATTAACACCCAAACCTATATTCCAAGCGAATAAACACCACCCTCGCTCAGATCCTAACTGGTCGTTCAAAACGCACATAATGCCAGATTTTACACCTCCATTTATAATTCCAAACCAACCCCGTCACTATTCACAAACCGTTTCCGATGCAAGACCCCAACCTAAGACTCAACATAGACCCCAACCAAATCACCAACATATACCCCAAACTAAGCCCCAACCTAAACCTCAACCTAAACCCCAAAATATACCGCAACCTAAACCTAGACTGTCTGTACTTAAATCCAAAGTGAAAGACCAGCAAACCCCATTAACACCGAAACACGCTCACCAACGAGTGTCTTTCAACATCAATCCTGACTATCCTTCATCACCTTTAAATTCCTCGAATCCTACTGAATCTCCTCAGTTTCCAAGCTTCGACCTCACCACCGGGGCAAAATACCCTAACTTTGTAAGCTCCCATATTTTAAACCCAAACTCTTCTCTGCCTCCAACAGATTCACGTCCACCCCCCTGCTTTGATCTTCTCATTCCACCTAATGTAAAACTAACTCAACAGACCCTTGTTGATTCCACTGGTTTCTTCTTCCTCCTCAAACATGCTCGACTACATCTCCATTAAACTATCACTCCCAAATCAGTCCCTATACCTATACCTGTGTTTCTACATTCTTCCTGGCCAACCCGTTGAATCTTACAAGCTTGCTGTTGATGCCATTGATGAAGTGCTAGCTATTTCTGAAGCACAAGACGAAGTTCTAATCATCAATCTTCCAATCTTCTATCATTCAATCTTCCCCAACTTCAGTGGAACATTTCTGATGATGTACCATCCTTCGCTGCCAATCCCGTTTCATCCAAGGAATCTGTTTTTGTTGACGGTCTGATTCCGCCCTTTACCAAGTGAGTGGAATTCTGAATTACATGGGCCGGCAACTCGATCTTATCTTCACCTCTGACCCGATTAACTCATCTGTTTCAGAAAGCACCATCCCATTATCTGTAGTTGATCGATTTCACCCCCCTCTCCTTCTCTCTGTTTTCATTTCCTCTCCATCTACTCTCCCTAATATTTCTAACTGTTCATTCAACTATCATAAGGCTAATTTCAAAAAAATAAATGACTACCTCATCCATACCTCACTCGATTTTACAAATCTATCACTTAATGAAGCAACTAATCTTTTTTATGAAAAAGTGCAGTTTTGCATAAATCTTTATGTTCCCTTTTCGCGTAACAGGTATTTTTCAACTTCTCCCCCGTGGTACAGTCATAAACTACGCGAGCTACGAAACAGGAGAAATAAGCTTTGGGTTAAATATCTTCGCTCTCGTTCAATTTTCGATTACTCTGACTACTTGGGAGTATTTTATAAATTTTGGAATCTATATGAAACGCTCTACAATGACTTTGCTTCCAACACCCAAGCAAATTTAATAACGGATCCCAAATCGTTTTATAAGTTTATTAACTTTAAAAAGAAAAATGATGGTTTCCCTCCCTCTTTTCTCTACAACAACCAATCATCCAATGATCCATCTACCATCGCCAATTTCTTCGCCAGTTACTTCAAACAGTCTTGCACCAAAAACCTTAGATCATGACAAATCTTATTTTTCCTACCTTCCTCATTTTAATACCGGCCCCTTAAATACGAATTTGGATACTTCATTAGTTCTAAATGGCATCCTTGAACTTAAAGACGAGTATACTCCTGGTCCCGATGGTATACCTGCAATTTTACTTAAAAAATGCTGCTTGAGTTTGATTCTTCCTATTGCTAACTTGTTCCAACTGTCCCTTTCCACCGGATCTTTCCCCGATTTATGGAAAATATCCACTATCACACCAATTCATAAAAAAGGTCCCAAAAACGAAGTTTGTAATTATCGGCCCATCGCCAAACTTTCTCATATCCCCAAACTCTTCGAAAGCATTCTGTATGACTCACTTTCTTTCCAATGCAAATCTCTAATATCCTCAACTCAACATGGTTTTTGTAAGGGAAGATCTACCACAACTAATCTTGTTGAGTTCGTTACATTTTCACTCTCTGCCATGGAAAAGGGCTACGAAGTAGACGTCATCACTACAGATTTCAGCAAGGCTTTCGACAAAATCTCTCACAGTTTAATTCTTTTTAAGCTTTCCTTTCTTGGATTCAGTCCTAACCTTCTTAAATGGATATCCTCGTATCTTGACAACCGCCAATACAGTCCGTTTTCGTTCTGTTCTTTCAGTTCCTTTTGTGGCCACCTCTGGGGTCCCCAAGGTAGCCATCTTGGACCTCTTTTATTTATCCTTGCCATTAATGATGTTGAAAAGATAATCCAATCATCTTCTATCTCCCTTTATGCTGATGATGCTAAAATTTTCAAAGTAATCTCCTCTGGTCGTGATTCTCTCCTGCTTCAAAATGACCTCAATTCATTTGTCAATTGGTGCAGTAAGAATTTTCTCGAACTCAACATTGCCAAATGTGAGCTAATTACGTTCTCTCGAAAAAGTAAAAGGCCTTCCCTTAGATCTTATTATCATCAAACCCTTTCCATTAACCGCGTACAGGTTATCCGTGATTTAGGCGTCCTCTGTGATTGCGAATTAAATTTTCGCTCTCATATCGATAATGCTATATCAAGAGCTAACTCCGCCCTTGGTTTAATCAAAAGGTGGTCCAAAGAGTTTCGGAACTCACCAAATCCCTCTATATTTCCTATGTTCGTCCTCTCCTTGAGTATGCATCGCAAGTATGGGCCCCCTATCACGCGGTTCATATCTCCAGAATTGAGAGCGTTCAACGCCGTTTTCTACTCTTTGCTCTCCGAAGTCTTTATGACCCTAATAACTTCTCATCTCTGCCACCCTACCTTGACCGACTCAAAATTATAAATCTACACCCCCTTGAAGTCCGTAGGAATGTGTTTGATATCATTTTCATTCATCGGATTCTTACAGGTGCCACTGACTGTTCCTCACTTTTTGATCTCATCTTGTTTAACACTAACTCACGCAACTTAAGATCATCACGTCTTTTTTACCTTCCTCCCCATCGTACTTCCTATGGTCTCAATGAACCTTTAACCCGCATGTTGAGTAAAATCAATTCGATCTCTCCTCTTTTCGATTTCAACCTTCCAAGTCCTTGTCTGAAAGCCCAGCTCTTACATCATCTTTCCTCGTTATAAGTTAATTTAGTTTAATTAGTTTTTAAGTTTAGTTAAGTTTAAGTTAAGCTTGTAGTAAGCTAATAAATGGGGCGTTAGCCCCACCAAAATTAAATTAAATTATAGGCCTGAGCTCCGAAAACGTCGTAGTAGCTCATATAAGGTGTTCACTAAGTAGTTTAACCTGACTGGAACTGTAGACGCCACCGTTGATTCCATCTAGAGAATTTTTCCGCTGCCGCCTGGATGCAAGGAGTAGTGCCTTATTAATAACACTCCTCCTCCCCTCTCTCGTTTGCTGCCACCAACAACTTTCCAAAGGGGTTGGAACCCAATCTCCAGTTGAGGTACTAGGCACCCGATGTTCACCACGTGGAGGTGAGAGTAGGAGTTGATAAACAGGGGTGATTTGTGGGTGCTTGTACCCACACACATATCTACCCTTTGAACACAACACAACATTGTGCAGCTTCGGATAAAAATTGAAAAATATGAAAGGAACTTCAAAGTTTTTATTCGATTTTTCTGACTTTTGATTGTTTGAAAAAAGTACGTATAATAGTTTTCAGCGGACAAATTTAAACGCCATTTTATTTCCTTAGAAAATGTAGAAAAGTGTGAATTTATTTTTAAAGTCGTAGGAATGGTAGGACCAACTTTTTTAAAAAATTAAAAAAAATTATTCAAGAATGCAAACTTAAACACAAAAATTACTTACATTATAAAACCAATATTAAAAAAAAATTCATCTACCGTTTTTCAAAATATTTATTTTTGAAAAAAATAAGAAAATTATTAAAAATACAAAAAAGTATTTGAAAATATTTTTAAATAAAGTTACTAAGGCTACCAACATCTTCCTGAATATCAATTTTGATTGAAATTGGATGACCAGTTTTCGAGAAAGTCAAAGAAAAAAAAAAGGTTGTATGAGAGGTACCTTTTTTAGCCCACCATCTTCATATTTTTTTTTCACTAAAGCATAACCTATACCTACAATAAATAAATAAATAAATTTATTGGCGCGACAGCTCCTGAAGGAGCCAAGGCCTAGTGACTTATACTCTCAACCATTCCTGTGTGTGTGTTGATAATCTGCAAGAATGGAAGGGACCTACAGTTTACCGCCGAGTCCGAACGGCTACATGAGATGCACTTTTTCGAGACAAATTTTACTCTTGGAGGTTTTGTCAGTTCCTCGCAAGAGGCAGTAACCCGGAAAAGAAGATGGCTATGAGCTGGATTCGAACCCAGGCTCATTCGCTTAGCAGTCCGACACACTAACCACTACGCCACGGGGCACTACACCTTTACCTACAATAGTACACTGATTTTTGTTTCTACATTCTTCCTGACCAACCCGTTGAATCTTACAAGCTTGCTGTTGATGCCATTGATGAAGTGCTAGCTATTTCTGAAGCACAAGACGAAGTTCTAATCATCAATCTTCCAATCTTCTATCATTCAATCTTCCCCAACTTCAGTGGAACATTTCTGATGATGTACCATCCTTCGCTGCCAATCCCGTTTCATCCAAGGAATCTGTTTTTGTTGACGGTCTGATTCCGCCCTTTACCAAGTGAGTGGAATTCTGAATTACATGGGCCGGCAACTCGATCTTATCTTCACCTCTGACCCGATTAACTCATCTGTTTCAGAAAGCACCATCCCATTATCTGTAGTTGATCGATTTCACCCCCCTCTCCTTCTCTCTGTTTTCATTTCCTCTCCATCTACTCTCCCTAATATTTCTAACTGTTCATTCAACTATCATAAGGCTAATTTCAAAAAAATAAATGACTACCTCATCCATACCTCACTCGATTTTACAAATCTATCACTTAATGAAGCAACTAATCTTTTTTATGAAAAAGTGCAGTTTTGCATAAATCTTTATGTTCCCTTTTCGCGTAACAGGTATTTTTCAACTTCTCCCCCGTGGTACAGTCATAAACTACGCGAGCTACGAAACAGGAGAAATAAGCTTTGGGTTAAATATCTTCGCTCTCGTTCAATTTTCGATTACTCTGACTACTTGGGAGTATTTTATAAATTTTGGAATCTATATGAAACGCTCTACAATGACTTTGCTTCCAACACCCAAGCAAATTTAATAACGGATCCCAAATCGTTTTATAAGTTTATTAACTTTAAAAAGAAAAATGATGGTTTCCCTCCCTCTTTTCTCTACAACAACCAATCATCCAATGATCCATCTACCATCGCCAATTTCTTCGCCAGTTACTTCAAACAGTCTTTTGCACCAAAAACCTTAGATCATGACAAATCTTATTTTTCCTACCTTCCTCATTTTAATACCGGCCCCTTAAATACGAATTTGGATACTTCATTAGTTCTAAATGGCATCCTTGAACTTAAAGACGAGTATACTCCTGGTCCCGATGGTATACCTGCAATTTTACTTAAAAAATGCTGCTTGAGTTTGATTCTTCCTATTGCTAACTTGTTCCAACTGTCCCTTTCCACCGGATCTTTCCCCGATTTATGGAAAATATCCACTATCACACCAATTCATAAAAAAGGTCCCAAAAACGAAGTTTGTAATTATCGGCCCATCGCCAAACTTTCTCATATCCCCAAACTCTTCGAAAGCATTCTGTATGACTCACTTTCTTTCCAATGCAAATCTCTAATATCCTCAACTCAACATGGTTTTTGTAAGGGAAGATCTACCACAACTAATCTTGTTGAGTTCGTTACATTTTCACTCTCTGCCATGGAAAAGGGCTACGAAGTAGACGTCATCACTACAGATTTCAGCAAGGCTTTCGACAAAATCTCTCACAGTTTAATTCTTTTTAAGCTTTCCTTTCTTGGATTCAGTCCTAACCTTCTTAAATGGATATCCTCGTATCTTGACAACCGCCAATACAGTCCGTTTTCGTTCTGTTCTTTCAGTTCCTTTTGTGGCCACCTCTGGGGTCCCCAAGGTAGCCATCTTGGACCTCTTTTATTTATCCTTGCCATTAATGATGTTGAAAAGATAATCCAATCATCTTCTATCTCCCTTTATGCTGATGATGCTAAAATTTTCAAAGTAATCTCCTCTGGTCGTGATTCTCTCCTGCTTCAAAATGACCTCAATTCATTTGTCAATTGGTGCAGTAAGAATTTTCTCGAACTCAACATTGCCAAATGTGAGCTAATTACGTTCTCTCGAAAAAGTAAAAGGCCTTCCCTTAGATCTTATTATCATCAAACCCTTTCCATTAACCGCGTACAGGTTATCCGTGATTTAGGCGTCCTCTGTGATTGCGAATTAAATTTTCGCTCTCATATCGATAATGCTATATCAAGAGCTAACTCCGCCCTTGGTTTAATCAAAAGGTGGTCCAAAGAGTTTCGGAACCCATTTGTAACCAAATCCCTCTATATTTCCTATGTTCGTCCTCTCCTTGAGTATGCATCGCAAGTATGGGCCCCCTATCACGCGGTTCATATCTCCAGAATTGAGAGCGTTCAACGCCGTTTTCTACTCTTTGCTCTCCGAAGTCTTTATGACCCTAATAACTTCTCATCTCTGCCACCCTACCTTGACCGACTCAAAATTATAAATCTACACCCCCTTGAAGTCCGTAGGAATGTGTTTGATATCATTTTCATTCATCGGATTCTTACAGGTGCCACTGACTGTTCCTCACTTTTTGATCTCATCTTGTTTAACACTAACTCACGCAACTTAAGATCATCACGTCTTTTTTACCTTCCTCCCCATCGTACTTCCTATGGTCTCAATGAACCTTTAACCCGCATGTTGAGTAAAATCAATTCGATCTCTCCTCTTTTCGATTTCAACCTTCCAAGTCCTTGTCTGAAAGCCCAGCTCTTACATCATCTTTCCTCGTTATAAGTTAATTTAGTTTAATTAGTTTTTAAGTTTAGTTAAGTTTAAGTTAAGCTTGTAGTAAGCTAATAAATGGGGCGTTAGCCCCACCAAAATTAAATTAAATTATAGGCCTGAGCTCCGAAAACGTCGTAGTAGCTCATATAAGGTGTTCACTAAGTAGTTTAACCTGACTGGAACTGTAGACGCCACCGTTGATTCCATCTAGAGAATTTTTCCGCTGCCGCCTGGATGCAAGGAGTAGTGCCTTATTAATAACACTCCTCCTCCCCTCTCTCGTTTGCTGCCACCAACAACTTTCCAAAGGGGTTGGAACCCAATCTCCAGTTGAGGTACTAGGCACCCGATGTTCACCACGTGGAGGTGAGAGTAGGAGTTGATAAACAGGGGTGATTTGTGGGTGCTTGTACCCACACACATATCTACCCTTTGAACACAACACAACATTGTGCAGCTTCGGATAAAAATTGAAAAATATGAAAGGAACTTCAAAGTTTTTATTCGATTTTTCTGACTTTTGATTGTTTGAAAAAAGTACGTATAATAGTTTTCAGCGGACAAATTTAAACGCCATTTTATTTCCTTAGAAAATGTAGAAAAGTGTGAATTTATTTTTAAAGTCGTAGGAATGGTAGGACCAACTTTTTTAAAAAATTAAAAAAAATTATTCAAGAATGCAAACTTAAACACAAAAATTACTTACATTATAAAACCAATATTAAAAAAAAATTCATCTACCGTTTTTCAAAATATTTATTTTTGAAAAAAATAAGAAAATTATTAAAAATACAAAAAAGTATTTGAAAATATTTTTAAATAAAGTTACTAAGGCTACCAACATCTTCCTGAATATCAATTTTGATTGAAATTGGATGACCAGTTTTCGAGAAAGTCAAAGAAAAAAAAAAGGTTGTATGAGAGGTACCTTTTTTAGCCCACCATCTTCATATTTTTTTTTCACTAAAGCATAACCTATACCTACAATAAATAAATAAATAAATTTATTGGCGCGACAGCTCCTGAAGGAGCCAAGGCCTAGTGACTTATACTCTCAACCATTCCTGTGTGTGTGTTGATAATCTGCAAGAATGGAAGGGACCTACAGTTTACCGCCGAGTCCGAACGGCTACATGAGATGCACTTTTTCGAGACAAATTTTACTCTTGGAGGTTTTGTCAGTTCCTCGCAAGAGGCAGTAACCCGGAAAAGAAGATGGCTATGAGCTGGATTCGAACCCAGGCTCATTCGCTTAGCAGTCCGACACACTAACCACTACGCCACGGGGCACTACACCTTTACCTACAATAGTACACTGATTTTTGTTTCTACATTCTTCCTGACCAACCCGTTGAATCTTACAAGCTTGCTGTTGATGCCATTGATGAAGTGCTAGCTATTTCTGAAGCACAAGACGAAGTTCTAATCATCAATCTTCCAATCTTCTATCATTCAATCTTCCCCAACTTCAGTGGAACATTTCTGATGATGTACCATCCTTCGCTGCCAATCCCGTTTCATCCAAGGAATCTGTTTTTGTTGACGGTCTGATTCCGCCCTTTACCAAGTGAGTGGAATTCTGAATTACATGGGCCGGCAACTCGATCTTATCTTCACCTCTGACCCGATTAACTCATCTGTTTCAGAAAGCACCATCCCATTATCTGTAGTTGATCGATTTCACCCCCCTCTCCTTCTCTCTGTTTTCATTTCCTCTCCATCTACTCTCCCTAATATTTCTAACTGTTCATTCAACTATCATAAGGCTAATTTCAAAAAAATAAATGACTACCTCATCCATACCTCACTCGATTTTACAAATCTATCACTTAATGAAGCAACTAATCTTTTTTATGAAAAAGTGCAGTTTTGCATAAATCTTTATGTTCCCTTTTCGCGTAACAGGTATTTTTCAACTTCTCCCCCGTGGTACAGTCATAAACTACGCGAGCTACGAAACAGGAGAAATAAGCTTTGGGTTAAATATCTTCGCTCTCGTTCAATTTTCGATTACTCTGACTACTTGGGAGTATTTTATAAATTTTGGAATCTATATGAAACGCTCTACAATGACTTTGCTTCCAACACCCAAGCAAATTTAATAACGGATCCCAAATCGTTTTATAAGTTTATTAACTTTAAAAAGAAAAATGATGGTTTCCCTCCCTCTTTTCTCTACAACAACCAATCATCCAATGATCCATCTACCATCGCCAATTTCTTCGCCAGTTACTTCAAACAGTCTTTTGCACCAAAAACCTTAGATCATGACAAATCTTATTTTTCCTACCTTCCTCATTTTAATACCGGCCCCTTAAATACGAATTTGGATACTTCATTAGTTCTAAATGGCATCCTTGAACTTAAAGACGAGTATACTCCTGGTCCCGATGGTATACCTGCAATTTTACTTAAAAAATGCTGCTTGAGTTTGATTCTTCCTATTGCTAACTTGTTCCAACTGTCCCTTTCCACCGGATCTTTCCCCGATTTATGGAAAATATCCACTATCACACCAATTCATAAAAAAGGTCCCAAAAACGAAGTTTGTAATTATCGGCCCATCGCCAAACTTTCTCATATCCCCAAACTCTTCGAAAGCATTCTGTATGACTCACTTTCTTTCCAATGCAAATCTCTAATATCCTCAACTCAACATGGTTTTTGTAAGGGAAGATCTACCACAACTAATCTTGTTGAGTTCGTTACATTTTCACTCTCTGCCATGGAAAAGGGCTACGAAGTAGACGTCATCACTACAGATTTCAGCAAGGCTTTCGACAAAATCTCTCACAGTTTAATTCTTTTTAAGCTTTCCTTTCTTGGATTCAGTCCTAACCTTCTTAAATGGATATCCTCGTATCTTGACAACCGCCAATACAGTCCGTTTTCGTTCTGTTCTTTCAGTTCCTTTTGTGGCCACCTCTGGGGTCCCCAAGGTAGCCATCTTGGACCTCTTTTATTTATCCTTGCCATTAATGATGTTGAAAAGATAATCCAATCATCTTCTATCTCCCTTTATGCTGATGATGCTAAAATTTTCAAAGTAATCTCCTCTGGTCGTGATTCTCTCCTGCTTCAAAATGACCTCAATTCATTTGTCAATTGGTGCAGTAAGAATTTTCTCGAACTCAACATTGCCAAATGTGAGCTAATTACGTTCTCTCGAAAAAGTAAAAGGCCTTCCCTTAGATCTTATTATCATCAAACCCTTTCCATTAACCGCGTACAGGTTATCCGTGATTTAGGCGTCCTCTGTGATTGCGAATTAAATTTTCGCTCTCATATCGATAATGCTATATCAAGAGCTAACTCCGCCCTTGGTTTAATCAAAAGGTGGTCCAAAGAGTTTCGGAACCCATTTGTAACCAAATCCCTCTATATTTCCTATGTTCGTCCTCTCCTTGAGTATGCATCGCAAGTATGGGCCCCCTATCACGCGGTTCATATCTCCAGAATTGAGAGCGTTCAACGCCGTTTTCTACTCTTTGCTCTCCGAAGTCTTTATGACCCTAATAACTTCTCATCTCTGCCACCCTACCTTGACCGACTCAAAATTATAAATCTACACCCCCTTGAAGTCCGTAGGAATGTGTTTGATATCATTTTCATTCATCGGATTCTTACAGGTGCCACTGACTGTTCCTCACTTTTTGATCTCATCTTGTTTAACACTAACTCACGCAACTTAAGATCATCACGTCTTTTTTACCTTCCTCCCCATCGTACTTCCTATGGTCTCAATGAACCTTTAACCCGCATGTTGAGTAAAATCAATTCGATCTCTCCTCTTTTCGATTTCAACCTTCCAAGTCCTTGTCTGAAAGCCCAGCTCTTACATCATCTTTCCTCGTTATAAGTTAATTTAGTTTAATTAGTTTTTAAGTTTAGTTAAGTTTAAGTTAAGCTTGTAGTAAGCTAATAAATGGGGCGTTAGCCCCACCAAAATTAAATTAAATTATAGGCCTGAGCTCCGAAAACGTCGTAGTAGCTCATATAAGGTGTTCACTAAGTAGTTTAACCTGACTGGAACTGTAGACGCCACCGTTGATTCCATCTAGAGAATTTTTCCGCTGCCGCCTGGATGCAAGGAGTAGTGCCTTATTAATAACACTCCTCCTCCCCTCTCTCGTTTGCTGCCACCAACAACTTTCCAAAGGGGTTGGAACCCAATCTCCAGTTGAGGTACTAGGCACCCGATGTTCACCACGTGGAGGTGAGAGTAGGAGTTGATAAACAGGGGTGATTTGTGGGTGCTTGTACCCACACACATATCTACCCTTTGAACACAACACAACATTGTGCAGCTTCGGATAAAAATTGAAAAATATGAAAGGAACTTCAAAGTTTTTATTCGATTTTTCTGACTTTTGATTGTTTGAAAAAAGTACGTATAATAGTTTTCAGCGGACAAATTTAAACGCCATTTTATTTCCTTAGAAAATGTAGAAAAGTGTGAATTTATTTTTAAAGTCGTAGGAATGGTAGGACCAACTTTTTTAAAAAATTAAAAAAATTATTCAAGAATGCAAACTTAAACACAAAAATTACTTACATTATAAAACCAATATTAAAAAAAAATTCATCTACCGTTTTTCAAAATATTTATTTTTGAAAAAAATAAGAAAATTATTAAAAATACAAAAAAGTATTTGAAAATATTTTTAAATAAAGTTACTAAGGCTACCAACATCTTCCTGAATATCAATTTTGATTGAAATTGGATGACCAGTTTTCGAGAAAGTCAAAGAAAAAAAAAAGGTTGTATGAGAGGTACCTTTTTTAGCCCACCATCTTCATATTTTTTTTTCACTAAAGCATAACCTATACCTACAATAAATAAATAAATAAATTTATTGGCGCGACAGCTCCTGAAGGAGCCAAGGCCTAGTGACTTATACTCTCAACCATTCCTGTGTGTGTGTTGATAATCTGCAAGAATGGAAGGGACCTACAGTTTACCGCCGAGTCCGAACGGCTACATGAGATGCACTTTTTCGAGACAAATTTTACTCTTGGAGGTTTTGTCAGTTCCTCGCAAGAGGCAGTACCCCGGAAAAGAAGATGGCTATGAGCTGGATTCGAACCCAGGCTCATTCGCTTAGCAGTCCGACACACTAACCACTACGCCACGGGGCACTACACCTATACCTACAATAGTACACTGATTTTTGTTCATAAAAAATCTTGGCGCGATTTCCGAGAAAAATAAGCTTTTACTTCTTAACGGTTGTGGCGACCTTGTCAATAGAAGATACACTGTATTATATTGATTAAGGCTGCAAAGCAATTAATAAATATATACTGTAGTCATAGCGTTAGTTGGTTAATGAAAAATAATAAATAAGTTTTTAGTTTTGTTTTGTCAACCGAATAGTTGTGTTTGTTATTAAATATTTCTAAGGAATTACAGGTTATTACAATTGGCGACGAGGATTAAACTAAATATTAATCTATTTTTTTCCAGAACAAAAAGAGAAAATTTTGTGATTTTAAGAAATCTTATTGAGGGTTACATTTAATTGTTGACCAAAAGCATTCAATTGCGATCAAGAAAGAAAAATAAAATATCTGATTGGGGTTACATTAAATTGTTGACCAAAGGCATTTAATTGCGATAATAAAAAAAAAAAAAAAAAAAAAATCGATTGTGGGTTACATTCAATTGTTGACCAAAGGCATTAAATTGCGATAAAAGAATCGAAAGGTATGACCATTCAATTGGATACATTTGTGCTTTAGTAATTGCATTAAATTACAGGATTGGTGTTACATTTAGTTGCTTACTAAATAAAAATAAAAATAAAAATAAAAAGGAGAGAAGGAGAGAAACGATGAGCGCTTCAGGAATAAAACCTTTTCTTTGTGAGATCATCGATAAGTCTTTGATGAGGTCGGAATGGGAAAAGTGGTGTCGTTCATTTTTCCTGTACTTGGATTCCGAAGAAATCACCGATCCAGTTAAAAAGAAAAATAAACTCTTGCATCTAGGAGGACCGCAGTTGCAAGAGGTAATTTTTAATATCCCTGGAGCATTGGTCGATTCTGTTACTAATGAGGACGGTACTGCTACTGAAGATGTTTTCAAGGTTTTGGTAAGAAAACTAAATGACTATTTTTCTCCGAAGAGAAATTCGACGTTTGAAAGGCATTTGTTCAGAACGCTCAAGCCAGATGATGGGGAGAATTTCAATAAATTTCTTTTGCGGCTTCGCAATCAGGCAGCTAAATGCTCTTTTGGTGAAACAAAGCAAGAGGTTGCTGAAATAAATATAAAAGATAAAGTTATCGACGCATGGGCTTCTAAAGATTTAAAGAAACGTTTATTGGAAAAGGAACACTCTTTAGAAGAGGATGTGCCAAGTACATGAACAAATTGCAAGCCAGACAGAGTCGATGGTTATAATTCCGTCGTCAAGTGGGATCAATAGCATCCACCCGGCTCATAATCGAAACGGTCCGAATGGAGATAAGGAATGTCAGAGATGTGGTCGAATGGGTCACTCATCAAATAGTGTTTACTGTCCAGCTAAAACTAGCAAATGCAATAGTTGTGGACTTTTAGGTCATTTCGCTAAGAAATGCAGAACAAAGTCCGACAAGCGTAAAAACACTTTTGATGATGGGTTTATCCATAAGAAAAGGAGGTTTGGGCCCCCAAATATAAGGTTTGTAGAAAAAGAAAAATCAAGTGATAATCATGATAAGCACTACTGTTTCCAAGTCACAGAAGACCTTGCAGAACCTTCAAGTGGGAATATAATCTGTTTTATAGGAAATTGCAAACTTTTAATGCTCATCGACTCAGGTTCACGGTTCAATCTGATAGGAGAAGAAGACTGGGAAAAGTTGCGCCAAACATCAGCATTGATTAACGTTCGGACAGAATCAGAAAATCAGTTCAGGGCATACGCAGCTAAGGAGGTGCTTGAGGTGAGAGCTGTGTTTGAGGCTCCCATAAGCGTTGACTACCACAATGAATCGATGGCAACATTCTATGTCATTCAAAATGGCACACAGTCTCTCCTGGGGCGTGACACCGCACTTAAATTAAAAGTATTGAAATTAGGAGTTGACGTAAATCAGCTAGAAGACAATTGTTTTTTTCCAAAGATGAAAGGGATACAGGTACAATTAACTATAGATAAATCATTTAAACCAGTGCAGCAACCATTGCGCCGTATTCCGTCAGCTTTGGAAGAAAAGGTGGAACATAAACTCAAAGAGGCACTGGAAAAAGAAATCATAGAGCCTGTTTACGGTCCAAGTTCATGGATATCACCTATAGTGTTAATCTTTCGGGATGACGGAAATATTCGTTTGTGCATAGACATGCGCCGAGCAAACGCAGCCATTTTGAGAGAAAATTATCCACTCCCTACATTCGACACGCTTATGACCAAACTGAAAGGTGCTCAGTTTTTATCACGATTAGACCTTAAGAATGCATATCATCAACTAGAGCTGACTGAAGACAGTCGAGAAATAACAACATTCATTACCCATAAAGGATTGTTTCGGTATAAGCGGTTGTTATTTGGAGTAAATTCAGCGCCCGAGATATTCCAAAAAACAATGGAAAATATCTTGGCTCCCTGTCAAAATACACTGAATTACTTGGACGATGTAATTGTTTTTGGACTCACTGAGGAGGAACATGACAGAGAATTAAGGTCAGTGTTGAAAATTTTTAAAGATATGAACGTTACTCTCAACAGGGACAAGTGCATTTTCAAAGTTCATGAGTTGAAGTTCTTGGGCCATGTACTAACCACGGCTGGAATAAGTGCAGATCCCGACAAAGTTAAAACAATATTGGAATTCCGGTCTCCAATAACAAAAGAAGAAACTAGAAGTTTTTTGGGCCTTGTCACTTATTTAGGAAAGTTTATTCCAGATTTGGCAGACACAACTGAACCGTTATGGAAGCTTACAAAAAAAAATATTCCGTTTACCTGGGGTGAGAAAGAAGAATATGCGTTCAAGCGTTTAAAAGAGTCCCTAGCGAAAATACCGATTCTGGCTTATTTTAACCCCAAGAACCGCACTCGTTTAGTTGTTGATGCAAGCCCTGTTGCTTTAGGAGCAGTTCTTTTACAGTTTCATGAAGGATATCCTGAAGTAATTTCTTTTGCCAGCAAAAGCCTCTCTGCGGTGGAAAGGAGATATTCCCAGACTGAAAAAGAGAGTTTGGCGTTGGTTTGGGCAGTAGAAAGATTTTATTATTACCTTGCAGGAATAGAATTTGAGCTTGTAACGGATCACAAGCCTTTGGAGGCTATATTCAAGCCTACCTCCAAGCCTCCTGCTAGAATCGAAAGATGGGTTCTACGACTTCAATCCTTTAAATACAAAGTAATCTATCAGGCAGGAAAATCGAATATTGCAGATTCATTGTCAAGATTATGCAAGATTGAGGATACGGATTCTTTCGACAGGCATTGTGAGAACAGTGTATGTGCACTGATAGAAAACGTGGTTCCACGTGCACTTACAATAAGTGAAGTGGTAAAAGAAAACAACAATGATCAAGAGATTATGGAAGCAGTAGAAAATATCAAGAAAGACGATTGGACAGCCAGTAGTAAAAATAAGTTATTTCCATTTCGGTTTGAACTTTGTACTTTGGGAAACATTTTACTTCGTGGCTCCAGGCTTGTCATACCAAAACCGCTACGATCTAGAGTATTGGAACTCGGACACGAAGGCCATCCAGGAGAGACATCAATGAAGCGCAGGCTGCGACTAAAAGTGTGGTGGCCACTAATGGACAGAGAAGTTGAATCGTTTGTAAAAATGTGTCGCGATTGTCTTTTAGTTTCAAGACCGACTCCACCAGTGCCTATGCAGCGACATGCCTTTCCAGACGGACCCTGGCAATGTGTTGCAATGGATTTGTTGGGTCCATTACCAAACCACGATTTTGCTTTTGTTATCATTGATTATTATTCAAGATATCAAGAAACTAAGTTTGTTAAAAAAATTACATCTTCAGAAATAATTGCCATTTTGGAAGAAATTTTTTGTAGATTGGGATATCCTAAATCTATAAAAGCAGATAATGGTCGGCAATTTGTGAGCAGTGAATTTAAGAGCTATTGTGTCAAGAACAACATTGACCTGATTACTTCACCTCCTTACTGGCCACAGGCCAATGGTGAAGTTGAGAATATGAATAAATCAATTTTGAAGCGACTGCAAATAGCTCATGGAAAAGAGGCGGACTATAAAAAAGAAGTACAGAAATTTACTCTAATGTACAACGTTACACCACATGGCACAACGGGGAAATCACCTTCGGAGCTTCTTTTTAATAGGACGATTAGAGACAAAATTCCCTCTATACAAGACGTAAGTGAAACTATTTTAGATTCAGAGGCAAGAGACTTAGACAAGATAAACAAACAAAAAGGAAAGGAGAGAGGAGATACAGTTCGTGGCGCAAAGGAAGGAGATATTTCCATTGGCGATAAAGTCTTACTTCGTAACCTTATTCCCCAAAATAAACTAACAACAGCTTTCGATCCAACTGAATTCAAGGTGATTGAACGAAGCCGAAATGAAGCAGTGGTACAAGGAGATGACGGAAGAATTTTTAGGCGAAATTTACATCATGTGAAGAAAATACCAATTCTAGTTCAAACGGAAATGAAGACAACAAATAATAATGAAGGTATTTTGGATCCCTTGATCGATGAATCCAACGACGTTGTTGAAGACACCACTCAACCAAGGAATTCAGGGTTGAAGCTTAAGCTTAAAAATATTGGAGGGATGTGGCGACCTTGTCAATAGAAGATACACTGTATTATATTGATTAAGGCTGCAAAGCAATTAATAAATATATACTGTAGTCATAGCGTTAGTTGGTTAATGAAAAATAATAAATAAGTTTTTAGTTTTGTTTTGTCAACCGAATAGTTGTGTTTGTTATTAAATATTTCTAAGGAATTACAGGTTATTACAACGGTTATATGACAAATATTTAAAAAGTTCTCTGTAGAATGTCAAAATAACCTTATGGTCCAAATTTGAAGACGATTGGCCAAACCGTCTAGGATGTAGTTCAATATACATCTGTAGAGACGGACAGACAGACAGACACAGAATTTTGCCAGTAACTCAAATATGTTTCTCTATCATCGTTATGTCATGTCTGACATTTCATTTATTTTCATTTATTTAATATAATGATTAAATCCTTTTTTTGTTGTTAGTTTTTTTAATGTACTAGATCTAGTTCCCATAGGGTGTATTTTTTGTGAGTGGGAGAAATTATTGACTCCAAGTAAATTCTTCTTTTTTTTAGATAATATTTCATACGCCACAACCTGTTGAATTCAACTTAGGCAGGGGTGTAAGTTATTATTAATAAATATCGTAGTGAATAAATAGTGGGAACACAATCAAATAAATACAATTTTTATTTATTTATATAATTAATTTAAATTATTGTATTTTTTTTTGTTTTGTTCAGATATCATTAATAATTCTAAATATAAATGTCTTTTTTTGTGTTTCAAAAAAATATGTTCTTTATTGTTGACTTTTTTGTTAATATTGCATTCTTTATGTTTATTGAATAAAAAAAATATTGTGAGTCACGTCACCACGATGGAAACTCGACCTTGTCTGAGCTTCTCAGACGCACAGCGAGCAGGCTCGTTCTCCGAACTAGACACTCCTTTCCCTTTCGATCCCTTTCCCATCATAGATCCTACCTTATCCTTTTCCTGCCCCTGGTCTACACCTACTTATCCTCCTAATCCTCTTGCCACGCAATAAGTTATCAGGCTTCCACTCCACACACGAGTCTAATTCTAATTCAGAGAAGAATGTCTATACATGAACAATTTATAACTTTGTATGGGGAAGATTTTATGCCTCATTCTCAGCTTCCTTATGAATAAACTATGTTTTCCCCCTAATGGAAATCATCTCGTGTGTGGACGCCCAAGGATCTCATATCCTATTATTTGTACTTGACATTTTACATTATTATACCACGCGTTCACAAAAAGCTCAAGGGTGCAGAGATCACAACCATCTCGATCAAATATTTCCGAAAGAACAGCCCAACGGAGCCGCAAGTGCAAAAATAAATAATAAAGTACTCTGTAAAAGGTTTGTTACCAACGCCAATTCTGGAACAATTTGGCAACATTTAAGTTTCTTTCCAACATTAATTTGCTAAAGATTTCATACCTTTTTCCCTAGAAAAACCGACAGCCATTGACGAAATAGCGTCTTCAGAAAGAACGTCAGACTAGTTAATCGCATCTAAAACTATGCGAACATAAGACGGATGAAGAGGAAATATCACGCGAAAATGAAAAAGGCTAAGTACGAAACAAAACGCTGGCTGAGACTATTGAGCCAATAAAAGAAACTAAGCAACTCTAAGCAGTTAAAATCCCAGCATAGGTCTTCCGCCTATCAACATCGTCGAGTAAACGGATTATAACAGTACGTTTAATAATTTATGGCGGAATAGTTCTTTAAAAACTGTTAAAAAGTTTAATTTTTTTATTTCAAAATCGTAGGAACCGTTTTTGAATAAAACGTTTTTTTTTTAAACTACAAAAAATTCCAAGAACGCTCACTCAAGCAAACAAATAATCTACATTAAAAAAGATCGACTACCCGTGGCCTTAAAGCGCCAGTTATAGCGATCAGAACCATCATACAAGTTTAAACATGGAGGGCCATCACTCCATCAAGCTATTCATGAAATCATAGTACACGTGTGGAAACACGAAGAAATACCAGACCACTGGCGAAAAGGCATCATATGTATGTCCCATACATAAGAATGGAGACATCACAAAGTACATCAATTATAGGGGTATAACATTGATGAGTAAATCCTGTAAGACTGGACATCGAAAAGGCCTTCGACACAGTTTGGATAAAAGGACTAATATTCAAACTGTCAAGTCTAGGACTACCTGAACACTTGGTAAGATTAATCAAAAATTTTCTAACCTATAGATCCTTTTATGTCCACGTAAACAAAGAATATTCACAAAGAAAGACGATCAGCGCTGCAGTTCCACAAGGTTCACCATTGAGTTGAGTTGAGTTTTTTTTAGTTATAAGTTAGTTTAAGACCAATTGTACATACATTCTAACGAATATAATAAAAATAATCTAATCTAATCTAAAAAAAATCCTATCAATATAGTTTCATACCAGGCAAATCAACAATTCTGATCTTTACCCTTAGGCAGGTCGTGCAAAAAAGTCTGGAATCTAACATTCCAAAATACCACCTTTTTAAAGAGAGAATTCGGCACCCCAAATAAATTGACATTGAAACGACTAAAAAGCTGACATTACCAACATATCAAGCCAATTAAAAGTAGCCGGTTTACAGTCTAGACTCTAGATCTAGACTTACCAACATTTTTAAAGGACTCCGACAAGGGGATGGTCTGGCTTGCATCCTCTTCAACCTTGCGTAAAAGAAAGCAATCCGTGACTCTGGAACGTCAAAAAAGCGACATTTGTTACCAAGTCCAGCCAGATATTGGCTTACGCAGACGACATCGACATCATCGGCAGAAGCTGTACAAGACTCATTTACCCATATCGAACAGGCGGCATAAAACCTGCGGCTGCATATTAATGAATGTTAACTAGTACATGGTAGCTACGTCTGCGAAAAGTGTTGTTCCTCTAACTACCTTGGGTCGGTCAAAAGTAGCAGCCGATAAATAATATGGGGAAAGAAAAAAGCAGGCGACTGCTAAAATCCAACAGAACCTACTATAGTGTGTCGAAGCTCTTTAAATACAGAAACCTTACCATAAAACTAAGCTGCTGCTGTACAAGACTATGGTTCTACCAATACTAACATACGGGTCCGAGGCCTGAGTGCATACAAAAAGGCACTCTGATCCCCGTTCGAGAGGAAAGTGTTACGGAGAATTATTGGCCCCGTGTGCGAGGGAAATCTACCTCGAAGCCGATGTTGTGGAAAAAATAAAGCTCGGTAGATTTCGGTGTTCTGAGCAGCTTGTTCGCATGAGCGAAGAGGAATCAGCTCGGAGTCTTTTGCAATTATCTTTATGGTAAAAGAAAACGTGGCAAATCGTCTTTGCGTTGGAGGGATGGCGTAAATTGGATGGCGTCGTCCAGCAATCGGTATGTTTTATAAGAACTTTTTGAAGGAGACCCGGGCCGATTCCCGGTTGTTGAGCTGATGATGATCACAAGTTGAAACCGCTGAAAACTGGAATTTTAATTTACGTACGAGTGGTTATAGCAATCATTAATGCTATGTCAGTAATCAAATGCCAACCACACTGATCGCTATAACTGGCCCCAAAATTCAATAGTAAAGACCTTCCTTGATAAGGGTGGAATCAACAAACAGGCAAGAATGGGCAAATTATGAGTTTGCGCAAACTAATTTCGACATCATCCACGAGAATACACATGTACATTCTTCATTTAGAAACATATTTTAACGAGTGGAGTTGTGTGGGTTTAAAAATCTATACACATAAATAAAAATGAAGTGTCTGTTTTTATAATCAAAATAACAGCTTTTTACTTGATGTATACGAAAGGATATACGGTACGTATAACAATAACACCATTTAAAAAAAATTGTCTGTCTGTCTGTTTGTTCCGGGTAATCTCGGGAACGGCTGCACCGATTTTGATGGCTTTCACTGGCAGGAAGCTGATATCCTAAGGAGTAACTTAGGCTATGTTAATTACTCACTAGGTGGCGCTGGTGTCGTTTTTTTTTGAAAATTCTTATTTATGGACCGATTTTCACGGGACTTTCACAGGCAGGGAGCTAATTTTGAAAGGAATAACTAAAGCTATTTGAATTACCAGTAGGTGGCGCTGGGTTTGCTTATTTTTCGAAAAATATTATTTTACAACGATTTGTTTCAGGCGAACGAAGTCTGTTACCCGCGACTTCGTCCGCCTAAATAAAATAAAATAATATTTTTAGTATAGTATTTAATAAGTGAGTTTGCAACGGCAGTTGTTTTGACTGACGACCTCCTAGAAGATTAAAAACATAGGCACAATTGGATCGCACGTACTTGCTCCTATGTTTTTAATCACATTGAAATGCTTAACCTTAAAGAAACAAGAAACATTTACGCAGAAAAATAAAGATTAAAACCTTTTGGGACACTCGCCAAATTCAGCAAAACAAATCCGATAAACTGTTTTTATTATCGAAGCCTTGCTACTTTCATCACAGTCTCCTGGTTTCCTGGTGCAGGTAATTGACACGAAAGCTAATAATTTTATTGACAACTGTAGCACAATCATACAGATGTGTCAATTTCCGTTCGTTAAATCAAATATTTAAAAAGTTAAATAATTTGCGCATTCAATTAAATCTACAGACAGTCTGATCAAACACACATTCATGCCCGCGAAGTTTAAATCTTTTTAAATTTCCACAGGCATGCCTGCGCAAGCTTACAGGCTTCGACATCCACAGACAGTTTTGCGTGCGCAAGCATAGTTTTGCACAAACTTGCCTGCCTGTGGATGCCCCGCCTTACTCACATTCATGCTTGCGAAGTTTATTCTTTTTTTAATTTTCGCAGGCATGCCTGCACAAGCTTACAGGCTTCCACATCCACAGCCAGTTTTGCGCGCAATCTTGCCAGCCTGTGGATGCTTTTGGCTCAGCAACAAAAACAATAAGTGGTTTGTTTTTAATATCCATTCGTAAGGAAAATGAAAGGATATAAAATCGAAGGAAGACAAAATGCTTTGAATAATTTTTTAAAGGCTTTTGTATTAATTTAATTTTAAGAATTCTTATCTTAATATTATTTAAATCTTTGGTTAGTTTAACAAAATTTTACCTCAATAATAGAGCATCGTTGTTGGATTTTCATATCTAAAAAAAAAATAACTGATTCTACTGAAAATATAAACATTTTTACAAACTAAAATTAAAACTTTTCGCACTAAGACTTTATTTAAGAAAAAAAAAAACCTTTCGATTTATTTGTAAGCTTCCTGAGTCAGGTCATTGAAAAAGTTATGTCTATCCGATCAACTGAATTTTAAAACAAAACAAACATAATTTAAGGATACTTTTTTGTATTATTTTGTTTGCCTAACTTGATTTCCACTTTTTTCTTTTTAACAAATTAAAGTTGCCATATGTGGTATGATTATCCGTTAAAAATGGAATGTAAAACGCCCGCAGAAGTCTATGTGATTTTTCTTGAATCAGAAATGGCAAACTTTTCAGCACTGTCCATTCTCGAAGTCTTGCTGCGTAGTTTGGTTCAAGTTCAGTGTATTTGCCTTCGTTCAAGTCGATCAGAAAGTGGCATTTAAGGTAGTCAAAATACATGTGCTCATTTTCCTGATTCATGTCATTGAAGTAAGGATGGGCAATGGCAGTAGCATTTTCACCACCTTCAAAGTAAGCAGGAAGAATTCCTTTAAATTCGGATTGAAGGAATCTAATACGGAAGTTCGTGGATGGGAGGAAGAAACTGCCTGGGAACCTATACCAATCTTTGCCCACACAGACGTTGTAGATTTTATCAGCGCTATAATCTGGAAATGTTTTTATGTGGTTTAATTCCATCAATAGATCCATTGGAGCGTGGTAATTGCGATATAGGGAGAAAACTCTGGACATCCCCAAAAGTGTACTCACTAACATGAAGAGCAAAGGAATAAACATAGTGTGGTCAAGATAGTGAGCACCAGCTGTAAGTTTTGTAAAGATTGTTTTCAGTCGGAAAAATATTCGTTGGAATACATCTACTGTTATCGCGCCGCAAAGACTTATCATTGGATAGATGGGAAAAAGAAAACGCTCTTCTTTGTGAGGCTGAAAGACAAACACAGCTAGCCAGAGAAAGAAAGGAGCCAAACTGAGGTAATGTGGAAGATGCAATGTACTCTTTGATCTCGCTGGGACAAAAAAATAGTCGACAAATAGCATTAGCGGACTGATAATGGCCGCTATCTGAAAGAAAACATAGGTTATTAAATACAGCTTGAGAACCCTAAAAAGGCTTACCCAGATAATATTGAAGTTTAGAAAACCATTGACTAGGTAAAAACTAAATGGCTCAGTTCCATATAGATTGGGTCCATGAGTGCTAAAGACATTATACATAACAATATTTAGCGGGGCAAAGATGACACGGCCAAAGTAGCTAGAATCGATTACAATCATTGGAATGCCAACTGTAGCGGCTGAGATCAGAGCCCACATAACGAACGATTTGTACATATGCTGGCGGAAGAGCATGTCAAATGCAATTGGAACTCCTATAAGAACTGCAAATGGCCAACCTAATAGAGTTGATATGGCTGTCAGGAAAACAGCTAAATTATAACTCTGTTGCCACCAGGCAGCCAATGCAGCACATCCAAAATACATTGAGAATGAACTGGGCAGGAGAGCTGTGCTAGATACGAACATTCCCACACTAAATAACTGAAATATAAGCCACAAACGCCCGATGTGAATGCCAAATTCTCGGCAAACAGCCCTGTATAGGTAAAAATGACTAGAATTAAACACTTTATAATGTATTTTCTTACTTGTACATATATCGTTCCATAACAGCACAACCAAAGCCAAGAATACAGCGAATCATGTAGAATATTAATACAGGCGATGGTTGAAACAACTTTTGATAAATCCACCCGGGCACGCCCTGCACCAGAAGGTATGTATACGACCGTAGTGCAAATTGTGGACTATACTCCCATGTTTGCAGGCCATGTCCATTAATGATATAGTGCAGGGGTTCCCAATAGTTAAAGGTTTCATCACAGTCTGAGATATACGACCAGATAGCACTACAAAGTCTGGCGCTTACGAATGTTTTGAAAGCGGTGTCAACACCGGGTACAATTGCATTTGCTTTTGTGGATGATACAGGTGCCTGCCTGTGGTTAAACTTACGCCATTATTCTGAAAATTCATTGAGAATAGGTGCAATACTTACGATTTTTCTAGTTTTTTTGATTCTTTGGGTTCTTTAATTATCTTGCGTAAGGCTTTTTTGGAAAAGGACGTGTGATTATCGGATTTATTTACATTATAACGATGTCGAGCGGCCGGCGGCGGCATTATTGATATTTTGGTTTAAGAAAAATCCGGGAATCTTTTGGATGTAGTATATACATAGAAGTAATGACAGGCGTATTTTGACAGCTTGGATTTTCTTGGCATTTTTTAAGAAGTTACTGTATTCAGAGAGGAGTAGAAAGAGATTATATCAATTCGTACCTCTGGTTATGCCATTTACAACTCATATTATCGCAAAATTATAGGTAGCGTTCAATGCGTTCCATAAAAGTCAGTAAGTCAGAATGTAATTTGGCCCTTAAAGTTAGTTGACACTTGATCAAGAGTTAGTGAAGATTTCTTGAATCTTGATTAACTTCCAACTGACAGTTTCCCCTTTGCAATGTGAATGGTGAAGTAGTAGTAGTATTAGTAGTAATCTTTATTCAACAATTTTTTTTATTATTATATTATATTTATGATATTAATATTTAAGCATAATACGCACCTCGAGTTAAAATTTAGCTTACATGTTTCTCTACAAACGCTACAATAATCCCAATACCAGCCAGGAAATCAAAAACGAACTGGCAACCGATGCGTTCACTAATGCCATTGCAGATGGAAAACTACAAATGGCTGTAAGAATGGCAGATACGAAAACGCTCGCTGACATTGAAAGAAAAAACCCGAAGACTGCTCGAGGTCAAATGAGATGCTGGAATTGCAACAAACTAGGACACCTACCTCGACAATGCAGATCTCCACCTAGATAGGTAAGCTGCAGGGTCTGTTTTTACTCCATTTGACGATATCATATGCCCAAATACGTCACCTCAGCTTTGAACAGAGCACATTTCTTTTGATTTAGTTTCAAATGTGCTGTTCGAAGTCGTATAAACATCTCCCTCAAGTTGTCGCAAAGTTTAGCGAACGTCTTTCCAACAACGATGACGTCTTCCAAGTACACCAGGCAGGTTTTCCATGTCACCTGTAACACACGTTCCAAGAAACGCTCAAAGGTGGCTGGAGTGTTACACAAGCCATATGGCATAACGGTAAACCTCCATAGTCCATTTCCCGTTGTGAAAGCGGTCTTTTCTTTGTCTTCTGGATGGATCCGTACCTGCCAGTAACCACTTTTCATATCGAGGGTGGAAAACCATTTTGCTCCAGAAAGGATATCCAAGGTGTCATCTATTCAAAGCAAGGGGTAGCTGTCTTTCTTGGTGACACTATTGAGCCTCCTGTAATCCACGCAGAATCGAGTGCTGTCTTCCTTCTTTTTCACTAGTACAACGGGTGATGCCCACGGACTTTTTGAGTATTTGATTAGACCGTCTTTATCCATGGTCGATATCATCTCAATGACTTCCATCTGTTTTGCCAATGGAAGTCTTCTAGCAGGTTGTCGGATCGGTCTGCTATCACCGGTCTGCACTAGGTGTGTTTGACAATAGTCTCCATCCTGCGATGCAAATATATCAGCAAACTTGCCAATGAGATTTTAGGCTATGCTTTTCTGCTCCTGATTAAGCTCACAGTTTCCGAGGATAGCATTACATACCTCAGCCATTTTCGTTGCATAAACAGTTTGGCTCTGGTTCTACTAATTTTTTTCCAACGATATAGCTCAGAGAGCTCTCTTTTTCATCTGCTTTAACGAAATAGAATCGGTGGTTCCCAGGATCACCATCCAAACGCGTCCAAAGAACTGTCTCTGAAGATGGTGGTAGGACTTTATCTCTGCTTATAACCGCCCGAAGATTAACAGCGTTCTCGTTTCCGTATACCATAGGGATCTCAACCTTGCATTCGAAGGTCTACGATTATCTCATGTGCCTTCATGAAATTCACTCCTATGATGCATTCGTCGCATATGTCGGCTACCAAGAATGCATGTGAGAAGATCAACCCTGCCAGTGCATCTTTAGAAATACCTCCAAATATACTTTTGCTGCTTCTCCCGTAGCTATCTTCAGAGTGTAGCAGCTGGTGTAATGTAGCCAGGATGTTTGAACAAACTCTCTTCTGATTATGGAGGCTGTGGCATCCGCATCGATAGTAGCCACACATTGTCTGTTTCTGATGACTGCCTCCACCGTCAAGCTCTTGCTGCAGCGTGTAGTTTGCGAAACTTGGGTGATAGTCCTGGGGCGTCAGCCGCTCAGATATAATTTTGAAATACGTTCTAGTTCTTGGCTGTCACAAATCGACACTTCTCATATAGCTTGTCCACAGTCGGCAATATTATGCATATAATACTATTGTCTCTTTCACTTTGGCCTCTAATTTTCGAAGAGTGGTGTGGCAGAATGCATGGGATAAAGTGAAATAGCCTACAATTCTAAATTGACTTTATTTGCTTTCAGGATTTTCTTAGAATGCTCAGTCAATTTCAGTGTATTCCAATTGATTTACGCACATAAATTCTTAGCATAGCATTTTTTCATGAGTGGGGTAATAATCTCTCAGAGAAAGAAAAACTGTGAAAGGTGGAACGATTTTGGAAAGAAAATCACAAAAATCAAAAATTTTTGTAGTAGAAAATCACATGGTGGGGAAATTTGTTACCCTCTCATGAGTTCTTTCTTCTGTGAAAAACTACGAAAAATTCACAAATGGAACGACTTTGGACAGTTTTTCGGTGATTTTCGGCAAATTTCGTAGTTTTGCCTTTGTAACTAATACACTGCATATAGTACTATCATGGACCATCGTTTTTTAGTTCTGAATCAAGTCGCAATGAGGCGTGCTAAAATTGCCAATTGGTGTGAATATAGAATAGAATAGAATAATAGAATGTCGGTGAAGGTTCTAGTCTCCACTATTTAGAGTTAGTTCTGAATCATACAGGAAGATGGCCAGACGAAAAATGACCACCATGAGAGTACTATAGAAAATGTATACACAATGGTTTTGCACAGCAATGGGAACAAACTTTTTATCATTAGCGTAAACAGCGTTCTCATAACACTACCTGATCTTTCTGTGAACGAAAAAAAGGAATGCAACTTTGATGTTCTGACCGTTCTGAGTGAAAAAAGAAATACGTGTTTTTTTTTGACAACTCATGTCGATTCGTTTCAGATTTGATCTCAGATTTAAAATTTTTCTTGTAAAAACGAACATGAATACAGATTAATTTTTTTTTGTAGTTGTGTGAGCGCTTTTTGACAACTTTCTGTCGTGTCTTTTGACAGTCTAAACGGAATTGTAAACAAACAGGAAATATTTTGTTAATTCTTGATCCTTTTTTCACTTTTATCCCACAAAACTTTCAAATCAATAACAAAATCCAAATGAAATGCAAACTCAATTGACATTTGCGAATTGTTATATAAAGTAGTGTGGAAAAAATCGGTGTAAATCTTGATAAAAATTCAGATTTCCAAAAACTTTTCTAGATAAAAAAAAGATTGATCTTTGTTAAAAAACGAATTCGACATCAGACTCTTACCTGAACGAAAAAAGAAAAACGACTAAAGAAAGAAATCTTCTGCCTCCTTTTGACAATGCCAACAAGCTTGAAATGTTATCTCATTGACCACTTTGGATAAGTATTAATATAATATTAAGAATGATAGAATACAAGATTACGCCATCCGAAAATCCACCATTGCGTTCATTTTGTTTTTGAGAGCTATGACGTAGTCCCCGTGGCTTAGTGGTTAGTGTGTCGGACTGCTAAGCAACTGAGCCTGGGTTTGAATCCGCTCATAGCCACCTGTTCCCTGCTTCCTGCTGTTAATAATTCAAAGAGAGGGTGTATGACTTAAGTTCTTTTTGAATCGTGTCTTTTCAAGTACCTGAGTCTTACCAGAGTTCCTGTCATTTCCAGAAGTTGTAATTAAATTAAAGGTCAGCTACATTTTCAAACTTCTTATAAGCTTCCGCACACCTTTATGTGGCTTCCTGGTAAATCGCTTTTTGTAAACACGTCGGTCGATGAAATCATTTGAAATGGTTCTTTTTTTTGGAAAGCAATATTTGTTTAAGATTTAACAAATTGCCTTGCGTCGTCACCAGCAGGGCCTGCTATGTTTTTCAGGTGGAATTTTACCACGCGAGGTCCTGCAATCAGGGGAACATTTTTAATTGGTCTATATAAGGCATGTTTTTTCTGTATTTTGAATAAGTGAGGTCTGTATATGAAGGCAAGATGCCCCCTATTCCGGCGAGCTAAGCCTACCTATCTCACTTCCAGCGCCTACCTACTTCTCCTACAGTATTTGCTCTGCTAATTCCTATCCTGCTTTTTTTTCGCTATTCGCTCCACTCCTACTTCTTAACGTATCCTAATCCCATCTCTCATGTTATATATACTATCCCAATCTCTTTAAAGCTTTAATTTCCCAAATCCACTTTCCTATTCCACCACCTTATGCCTCATTTTAAATGGCAAAACTAAGTGAAAAAATGGTGAGGACCACAGAAACTTTGACAATTAATACTAAATCACATTATCTTCGTTTAAAAAAACAATAATTTTTCGTTAAATATTGACACAAGAACTAAAATAACAACATTTTAAAGCACAACCGAGAACTGAAATCAAAACAAACAAAATGGCAAAGAAAAAAATCCAAATTTTCATTTGACAGCACGGTATAATCTTGTTTATATAATTCTTGGTATAATACAAAATCAATTACAAAAATTGAGGTTGTTGGAGGATCGAACCATTGAATAAGAAGTACAGGAAGACTTGTTTTTGAAAATTTCTAAATAGTTTGATGTTGTGAGCTCCTTTATTGCCGGCGGGGTCGTTGTTGAATGCTTGACCATCCTCACACTCGTCGGAGGGAGTAGGATCTTGACCCTGCCAGAGCACAACAAAAAAAGATCATGCTAGACTTTGACGATGGTGTTATTCGTCTGCGGAACTCCTCTCTACCCACCCTATCATGGTATCTTACTCACCTCGATACCCCTTTTGCCCACCATCTTCTGTTTCCATACTTCACCTTAACACTCCTTTCCTCTTCACCGCTTCGATAAAAATTAAAAAAAAAAAGATTCGGCAAGTGCTGGGACTTAAACTAGTTGCTTTCGTGCTACGAGCGAGTGCTTTGTTTCCAGACTACGGCTTTGCAATGATTCAGTTCGGTTTTATGCTAATATAATATGCAAGGCATATCTATTAAATTGACATGCAAATTAAGTAATTGTGAGTTGGCACTGACAAAACACTTCAGCCTTTGTATCTTGTTCTTTCCCTGTCCCGTTTAATCCTTGCCCTTATTTGTCCTCCTTTTTAGGAAATCCTATTCTCGCAGATTAAGTAACTTATCGTGATTCGAACTTTACACAATTAAAAGTCCGGGAGCCAGTGACAGATTTTCATGACCAAGTTCCTCTCAAACGACAATTGGTGAATAGCATCAGGGAATAGTATTGTGATATTTTAGCCTGGGGTTCGACAAATAAAACTCAATCAAAATTCCAAATTAATACAACAAATCCCTTTATTTTATTAAACACAACGTCTTTCAGTTTAAATAACACCAATTTAACTTATTCCATTTATTCACAATTCAAATACGTTTTTATCATTCAACACTTTTTATTTAATCTCAATTCAATCACTTTTTACTAATACTTCCAGTTGTTAACAATTCCACTTTCGAAAATAAACTGAACTCTCAATGCAATCTACTCTTGTATTTATACAACTTTAAAAGCTTCTGGAAGCTTCTGTCTGGTTCTGGCACAATCTAAGCTTTCGGTACTAATTCGAGTCTCGAATTGTTTCGTCAAGTTCGATTTAGTACTAAGTTAAAACATGTTGCAAATATGTAGCATACTTCTAGGGGCATGGTTGTTGTACACAATGAATCCAACAGATGGCGTTAATTTACAAAATGTATCTAAACTTGTTGCCACATCACATTGTCCCCCTCTTAGTTTTGTTCGTCCCGAACAAGCACATCATCATTGTTTCCGTGGTAACGATGCAGTCGATCCACATGGACAATTTTCATTTTTGCTCTTGGTCCTCGTTGGATTCGGAAAACGACGTCATTAATGCGCGTAACTATTTGGTAGGGACCTTCCCAGTCCTGCTGAAGCTTGGGCGATTTTCCCTTTCTGCGATGTGGGTTATAAAGCCATACCAGATCTCCCTCATTGAATTCAGGTGCAGTTGCTCTCGCATCGTATCTGGTCTTCATGCGGTCACTCGCAATGTTTATATTGCTTTGGGTTCTTTGGTGTGTGTCGTTGATCCTTTTAATCGGGGCGCTCACTTTGTTCTGGTGCATCTTAGCGCTTGCCTTGACTTTGGGTCCTTTACTAGCTTTGCACGTGGTGCACTTTCGACACCATCTCTCGACATCTTTTCTTACAGTTAACCAATAAAAACGTACCCGTACCTTTTTCCGTGTCTTGTTGATTCCTAAGTGCCCGCCGGATTCTTCATCGTGCATTTCCCTTAAAATCTCCTGCACTTTCGACCGTGGCACCACAAGCTGCATCTTAAAGGATCTTCCATTCGGCATTTCCCATTTTCTCCACAAAACACCATCTTCTACATGGAGAGAGTCCCACTGCGCCCAGTATGCCTTCAAAATAGGACTTCTGTCGGAGATGTCTCTTGCATTCGGCTTATCCATAGATTCCTTCCATACAAGAATCGGCTCGATGTCAGGATCTTCCTTTTGTGCATTACGAAGTTCTTCCGCGGTCCAACCCTTTACAGGTTCAGCCCTTAGTCTCTGAACAGAAATACTTTCGTCCTTCTTACCGTTCAAACACCTAGGAGAATTTCATCACTGCCTATGATCGTCCGAAGATTTACAGCATTCTCGTTTCCGTACACCATTGGAATCTCGACGATTGAATACCTTAACACCTGCATTCGAAAGTCTAGGACTACTTCATGCGCCTTCATAAAATCCACACCTAGTATGCAGTCGTCGCATATGTCAGCTACCAAGAATGCATGTGCGAAGGTCAGCCCTGCCAGTTCTATCTTCAGAAGTACCTCTCCGTATACTTTTGCTACTTCTCCCGTAGCTGCCTTCAGACTGTTCCAGCTGGTGTTGTGTAGCCAGGACGTCTGGACAGGGCCTCTTCTAATTATGGAGGCCGTGGCACCCGTATCGATAGTGGCCACACATTTTCTGTTGGCGATGACGGTCTCCACCGTCAAACTCTGGTTGCAGCGTTTCGTTTGCGCAACTTGGATAATGGTCCTGGGGGCGTTCATTTCATCAACCGACTTCTGCTCTGCAAAGTTGGTTCTTACGCGCTTTCCACACTGATGTATCCCCAAATCATGCCCGGTAGGGTAAGCGATATCCCTGTCAGTAGGCCTTTTTCTCTCGCTATGTGGGCAGCTTACCTGTGGAGATCTGCATTGTCGCTGTAGGTGTCCTAGCTTGTTGCAATTCCAGCATCTCATTTGACCTCGAGCAGTGTTCAGGTTTTGTCTTTCAATGTCGACACGTTGACATGAGCACTCTAGTGTAGCCATTTCCCTGACGCGATGGCTACCTTGCGAAGCTTGGTCTGCTGCTTCCATTGTCAGGGCAAATGCTAAAGCCTCAGCGAGCGTTTTCTTACCTGCCATTCTCACAGCCATTTGTAGTTTTCCATCTGCAATGGCATTAGTGAACGCATCGGTTGCCAGTTCGTTTATGATTTCCCTGCTGGTATTGGGATAAGACAAATTGGCCAAGCGCTCGATGTCAGCTTGCAATTGTTGTAGCGTTTCACCTCTTGTCTGGACCCTTCGACGCAACTGGACTCGGTAAACTTGCTGCATGTGGTCGTCGCCAAACCTCATCTCGATTGCCTTGACCATGGCATCATAATCCTGATGTTTGTCTTCAGGAATGGTCTGCAGCAATTCGGCAGCTGTTCCTCTGAGAGCAAGCGTAAGAGCAATTGATTTGTCTTCGTTATCCCAGTTGTTCGTCAAGGCGGCAGCTTCGAACTGCCTCTTATAAATTGGCCATGATGTTTGACCATCGAAGACAGGGGGCTGCATTTCCTTTCTTCGTGGACCGTCGCTCGAATATTCCCGAACCTTCTGCTTTTTCAAAGAATCAAATTCCTTAGCCACATGTTCGTACTGTTGCTCTACACTTACGAACTTTTCTTCCAACTTTTCTATTTTGGCTTCGAATTTCTGATCGATTGTTTGAAGTCTTTTGTCGAAGAGAACATTCTGTGCATCGAGTTTGTTTTCGAGACCATCAAATTTGCTTTCGAGAACGTTCTTTTGGTCGCTTAGTTGCTGCTGGAGAATTTCCAACGAATTCTTCTGCTCATTCTTTTGTTCTTCGAGAACGTTCTGTTGTTTTTCGAGAAAGTTCTTTTGTTCTTTCGAGGAACTTTCCAAAGCATCGAATTTCGACAGAAGCAACTTCATGAAAGCAGGCATTTCATCGGCTGTACTTACTGTGCATTCTCTCCCTTGTTCTTCAACATCGAACAACATGGTATCGGGGTCTCCACCATCCTGAGTGATAGCATTCTGAAGTCGGAGCAATAGTTCCTTTTTCAGCCCCGAAGTCTGAAGATTTCGTTTTCCTAATTCTTCTTTCAACTCAGCTGTTGTCAATTGTTCTAATTTGCGACCCATTTTATGTAACTTAAACACTATTTTCGCAACACAGTCAGTTTTATTTTAATGTCTCTTCTAGAAAGATCTTTTTCCAACACTATTTTTAACAAAAATACTCGCTATTCACAGTTTTATAGCACAATCAGTTCAATAGTTTCTGGAAAATTCCACTTTCACAATTAAATGAGTCACCGAAACTGTTTTAGAAAATGTCACTATGGAATTTTCTAGCACTTTACTGAGTTTTATCCCCAATTTCTGACACCAATGTGATATTTTAGCCTGGGGTTCGACAAATAAAACTCAATCAAAATTCCAAATTAATACAACAAATCCCTTTATTTTATTAAACACAACGTCTTTCAGTTTAAATAACACCAATTTAACTTATTCCATTTATTCACAATTCAAATACGTTTTTATCATTCAACACTTTTTTATTTAATCTCAATTCAATCACTTTTTACTAATACTTCCAGTTGTTAACAATTCCACTTTCGAAAATAAACTGAACTCTCAATGCAATCTACTCTTGTATTTATACAACTTTAAAAGCTTCTGGAAGCTTCTGTCTGGTTCTGGCACAATCTAAGCTTTCGGTACTAATTCGAGTCTCGAATTGTTTCGTCAAGTTCGATTTAGTACTAAGTTAAAACATGTTGCAAATATGTAGCATACTTCTAGGGGCATGGTTGTTGTACACAATGAATCCAACAGATGGCGTTAATTTACAAAATGTATCTAAACTTGTTGCCACATCACAGTATTATAAAACCTCGTGAACGTCAGCTGCCGAAACGTAAGGACATAGTAATGTTTGTCATATACTGTCGCGTGACGCTGGTTCAACGTGTGAAACCTGCAGGCGTGCCCAAAAGGGAATTAATGAAGAATCGGCGTCATATGATTATGTGTATAAAAGGGGACTTATATTGTATATCTATTCTATAGTACTATCAAGATAGGTGTTTCACCTAGCGTCATCTAGTTTCGCTATCTCGCTATTTCTTATTGTAGACTTTTAGTCGGGGAGATGAATTCAACACATATGCAATTTTAGAAAGAGACAGAACAGGAAAGATGTATTTAAAGTGTTAGCAGTCAGAAGAAAACAAACCATCGACATTTTTTCGTGTTATTTTTAAATTATTTGCGTAACGTTGAAAACTGGTATTGAGGGATGACGAAATATTCACACAGGGAAGGAGTGCAAAATGTTTGACATTGCATTAAGCGCCTTAAGAGAAAAGATTTAGATTTTTTTTGCCAAGGAAAATCAGAAAAATGCAAACAAAAAGATAAAATTAAATTCTTACATACCTTCTCAACATTTTGCAAATTTTTAGAAGGGAGTATTTGCTAACTAAATTTTTGAGTTTGTTCATTTTACGCAATAAACGTGACCTAAGTACCATTAACTCATCTAAACAACAATATAGTTAAAACCCACAAACAAGACAACACTTTATACAGTCTTTCAATATTGAATTAAAAAAAATAAGGGATCGACCAAAAACTCCTTAAGAAAATAAGTCCTTATTACGGGCGCCCTACTTATAGAAAAAGAATGCCCTCATGATTTTACTCTGTCATCAAACAAAAAAGAAATAATGAATGTTTTTTTTCTTATGAAGCTTCGCTAGCAATATACATCACTTACACTGTTTGTATGTATTAATGTATGTACGCAACTCGTATTCTGTATCTTTCTTCATTGGCATGGATTTGTTGGAAGAATTTGCTTCCATATGGTTACCATATTTATTTATTATATCAATTTTTTTAGCCTGTAAAAAATTTATTTGAGTTGAAGTATGTACCTACCTAGTTACTTATTTTTAAAATAAAACACATTTATTGCAGATGTTTGTACCTATGTTATTGTTTTTGAGTATCTTCAAAAAATGGTTAACATTTTTCGAGCCGTAAAATAGAAATTTGAAAAATAAAAATATTGTTCAGTGTGTTGAATTTTTTTGAAAAAAAAATTCACAGAAACACAGACCTTACCTATGTATGATCGTAAGCAATAGAATGCCGTTTTGAATAAAAATTAGCTTATAGTATTCTTTCAATAGAAATGTTAATAGAACTACCTATGTTTAAGTAAAAAAAATCAATTCCTCATTACGTTTGAAATTGAACAATATACATTAAAACTGTAAACAGTTAAATCGAATATGGCAATATTGGTATGTGATTTCGTTATAAGCTACAGAAATAAAAAAAATTCTTGAAAAATGCAAAATCCAAAAAATAATTGAAAACACACAATCTTGGTTTGTTTACGAAAAATCAATAATTCTAGCTCATACGTTTCTGAAAATATAACGTAGCTCACAAAATAAAGGAAAGCTAGACTTTCTACAAGACTTACGACAAATTTTTCTAACAACATATTTCTGCAAAATTATTATACACACCGCCCCACAAGCAATACCGTACTGTAACTTAGATTGAAAAATAAATAACTTAGTTGAGCATACGTTACGTAAAAAATATAAATAAAAAGAAGAAGTCAGTGTGATTTTTAAAACTCATCTTAGAATCTAATATCAGTCCCAAATATTTAAACTCATTGACATTCTCAACTAGGAAACATTTATTACAACAGGACAAGTCACAAAAAAAAAGAAGGAGAGGAGATACCAACTCTCATCATTATATTATTTTTACTCTATGGTTTTGACACATAAATGTCAAACGTCGCCGGTTGAAGCGCAAAGAAACAAATTGAAACCATTAAAAGTAGAGGCAGTTTAATAACGCTGGACTTAGGCAAAATTTTATTATAAATTATTTAATTGAATGGAAATATAATAATATTACAAAATATTTGTATATATCTTTTAAAATTACTATTGAATAAACATGTCTAAAGAAGAAAAAGATAAGCCACAAGTGGACAAAGAGCTCGATCTATCAAATGCTGGCCGCGGCGTCTGGTTAGTGAAAGTACCCAAGTATATTGCCAACAAATGGGAAAAGGCACCCTCAAACATGGATGTTGGCAAACTACGTATAAGCAAAACCCCTGGGCAGAAAGCACAAGTATCATTATCCCTTACTCAGGCTGTTGTGAATCTAGCTCCCGAAGAGAAAATCCCAACCGAACACATACTTGATGTTTCAGTGGTAACAAAACAAACTCTGGGAGTCTTCTCACATGCGGTACCTAAAGAGTCCTCGAAAGATGACGTTGTACCCGAAGCAGAAAAGCTATATATGGAAGGTAGAATTGTGCAGAAGCTTGAATGTCGTCCAATCGCAGATAATTGTTATATGAAACTGAAGTTGGAATCGATTCGAAAAGCTTCCGTTCCACAGCGACGGGTGCAAGCAATAGATAAAATTGTACAGAACTTCAAACCTGTCAAGGACCATAAACACAATGTAAACATTTTTTTTGTTGGCATTAATAGTGTGACCTCTAACAATATATGTTTTTATTTGTATAGATCGAATATAGGGAAAGAAAGAAAGCTGAAGGCAAAAAGGCTCGTGACGACAAGAACGCGGTTCTTGATATGTTGTTCAATGCCTTTGAAAAGCATCAATATTATAATATTAAGGATTTAGTAAAAATTACAAAGCAACCCATTGGCTATCTTAAGGAAATCCTTAAAGAAGTCTGTGATTATAACATGAAGAATCCCCACAAAAATATGTGGGAGCTGAAAAAGGAGTATCGCCATTACAAGACGGACGAGGAGAAAAAGGACGAGAAGTCACCGTCCGATAGTGACACAGACTAGCTATGCATTTAAATACTATATTGTAGAAACAAGTCCATAGGTAACTTGTAAATATAGGAAATGTAGAATATTAATATTGATTAACAAAAGAAAATAGGTATATAATTTCATATTTTTGTTAAATACAAATGTTTAAATAATTCTTATAAAAATATTTCGCAGTTAACATTTGTTCAATGTTTGAAAAACCTCGATTAGAATCGATATATTGCAAAAATTTCAAAGGTTTTTGGAAGAAACTGGATTATTTTCCTTGCTCGTTGTTTTTTTTTTTTTTGTTTTTTTTTGCTAATGTGAGTCCGTGAATTAAAGTTTTGAAAAAAAAGCTGTTTGCGTGCAATCTCCGTGGGTTATTGTTGTACAGTTAATATTATCAAAAACTGCTTTGTTCAGAATTAAGTGGGTTCCAAATCTGCGAATTCGTACGATTTCACGATTTTTTGCTAATTATGTTCTCGAACACCAAAAATTCGTAGAAATTCGAAGAATAGAAAGGTCGTGAGAGAAGAAAAAATTTCCCACCCTTCGAATTTTTGTTAAGAAATGTTTGTAGGCAGACAAAATAGCAGCCAAACGTCAGTTTGACTATTGAAAATTGTAAATGAAAAAGTACTAGTTACATCAAAATAATTTTTTATTCCATTTCTTCTCGATCTAATTAATATTAAAATTAATAAAATCTGTTCTTAGTCTTCGTGAGACTAACAGCCGAGATCAAGTAATGTAATTGTAAATTATTTTATGTCGAATTGGTTTTTAATTTTCAGATTTGATCATTGTGTATACACTGCCTATAGTACTATCATGAGGCATCATTTTTTAGTTCTGAATCAAGTCGCAGTGAGGCGCGCTGAAATTACCAATTGGTGTGAATATAGAATAAGTACACACAACAAAAGTGTATTAATTAGTGGTAAAATATCGGTAAAGGTTCTCGTCTCTACTATTTAGAGTTAGTTTCGAGTCAACCAGGAACATAGCCAGACGAAAAATGACCACCATGAGAGTAATATAGAGAATGTATATACAATATTTTTTCCTGTAAAAACGAACATGAAACGAAATAGATTTTCTGTTGTAGTAGTGTGAGAGCGCCTTTTGACAAATTACTGTCGTGCGGCAGCGGTGACTGTTATAGCGAGTTTCATTCAAGAAAAGATTTGCTTTTTCTGTCAAAAGATCTGATCTTTTTGAATTTTGAGAGTTTCATTGCAAGAAAAAGAGCAAATCTGAATCAAATATCAACACGAAAGATTTGATCTCTGATAGAGTGCAAGATTTGATCTGAATGCACACATGCATACATTTAAATAATCTTTTTTGCCAATGTCAATAGGGATGCAACATGCAAGCGATACATCGATGTTTTAGAAAATCGATGTATCATTCATAAACATCAATTTCCATCGATGAAACCCACTGAAACATCGATACATCGTTCTTGGTGAACGGTAATAGTGCCACGTGTGTCGGAAGGTCCGATCTCTGAAAAGTAAAACGTAGTAATCTCAAATTTAATGTTTGTTATTGAAATTTTATGCAAAAAAAAGTTTTTGTTAGGCAAGTGTTTTGTCTGAAAAGAAGAGAAAATCGATTCTTTTCTCAAAGAATCGAAACCATGGACGCAGTTTAAAATTAAAAATAGTAAAATATCCTTTCTATATTAAACTAGCTGGCCCACCCAGCGTTACTCGGGGTTACCCTAGCTTTTCTTGAGACCGAAAGCGTTCCAATTATAGACAAAAACGAAAAACGTAAACGAAGTTACAAAATGTTTTCAAAATCAGCCAAGCCTTTGAAATTTAAGCCATTAATAGCCATTGTACCCAAGCGGGTACAGAAAAAAAATCATTTTCAAATAGCCGTTAATCCGAATAGAAAAAAGTTTTTGCACAGTTTCTTTTTTGTTTCGCTCACGCACATTGTGCTTAACAACTTTGCGTACACAGAAAAGCTGCAGCGAAAACCGTTTCCTACTAGTTTGCTTTGTTTTGCTTCGTCTTAGTTAGTTTTGCACTTTTTCAGTAGGCTAGTCGTCATTTGTCAGGGTCAAAGGAAAGTCACATTGTAATTGAAAGCATTATAACTGAATTTGGAACGTAAACGGATAGTGTTTTGATATTGGCAATTTTATGAAAACAAACAAGAATACTTTTGACAGCATTTGGTAAGTAACAAAAGTACTGTACTCGCTTGGGTACAATGGCTAATAAGGTACACATTTTTTCTAAATAAAAAATATTCACTATGGCATTTCAAAGCATCAAACCATCAAGTTTTTACGGCAGAAACAACTTTCAAAATTTAGAAGGCGCCTTAGACTTCGTTGAAAGGTCTTCAAGCCATAGCACATTCGACATTGTGTTGCTTCCACCAGATCCAGATTATAATACGGATGTGGAGGAGGGTGATGCTGAGGACCTTGTTGCTTGCACTATGCCGCAAGATGTTCCGGGTGAAGTAGAGGTGTTTTGTAGCAGTAACAGTGAAGACGATTTACCGCTTCAAGAGCTGCGGCGCAAAATGCAGCCCCCAAAACTTTGTGAAAATTTTCCAAAATGGTCCAAAAAACCATGTGCTACTGAAATGCCAAAAAGCAGTTTTTTCTTAGGACAAAAGGTTAACATGGTAACTACATTGCATGGGAAGTCGGAACTTGAAATTTTCGAAACTTTATTTGATGAAGAAGTAGTAAATTTGATCGTTGAGCAGTCTCGCGTTTATGCAGCACAAGCTTAAGCCCATACTTTTTCATTCACCGAAGACGATTTGAAAGTCTTTTTGGGTATTTTGCTTTACAGCGGCTATCACTCTATGTCAAGAGAGAACATGTACTGGCAAACAGATGAAGACACCCGTGTTCCAATTGTTGCTAACAATATGTCCCGACCAGATTCAAAGAAATCAAAAAATATCTCCACCTTGCTGACAACTATAATTTGGTTCTTACCGACAAAATGGCAGTTTGGATACATTCATGAAAAACTTTCAGTTGATCAGTCGATGGTAAAATACTACGGCAGCCACTCTTCGAAGCAATTTATTAGAGGCAAGCCTGTAAGATTTGGCTTTAAAAATTGGATGTTGACGAGCAGTTGTGGTTATTTGTACCAATTCGAAACCTATTGTGGAACCAAAAATGTCACTTTAGCAAAACAGCAAATGCCGCTTGGATCCAGAGTTGTTGTTGATTTTTTGGACAAAGTTCCCCATCCTTCAGATCACATTGTATTTTTTGATAACTTCTTTACGTCACATGATCTACTTGTTTTGTTGAAACAAAAGGGTTTTCGAGCTATCGGGACTCTACGCGAGTCTAGAACAACAAAATGTCCGCTGAAATCGAATGCAGAGTTCAAAAAAGAAAAAAGAGGCTTCTATGATCACAGATACGATACCACCAATAAAATACTTTTCGTGAAATGGAATGACAACAGCGCTGTGAGTGTTGGCTCAAACTTTGAAGGTATCGAGCCGATGCATTCCGTCAACCGATGGTGCTCGAAGGAAAAAGCAAAAGTAAATGTAAAACAGCCGAACATGATCGCAGAGTACAATTCAGGGATGGAAGACGTTGACCTTCATGATCAAGCCATAAACAATTACCGAATAAAATTTCCCGGCAAAAAGTTGTAGTGACCACTTTTCACTGTAATGATAAATTCTGTGATGGTCAATGCTTGGAAGTTGTATAAAATAGTCTACAACAGCAACATAGACTTACTGCAGTTTCATCGTACAATTGCTCGTCATTACTTGCGAAATTATACGCAACCTTCAACGTCGACATCTAAGCGTTCAGTAGTTCCTTCTGCGGCAACAACTGGTGGAAATCATTTCCAAAAGCGTATAATTAAACAGCTACGCTGTCGTCATTGCCATAACCGCGTAAGATGGACTTGCGAGCAATGCGACGTAGCACTTTGCGTGGAAAAGGAGTGTTTTAAAATTTTTCATTCAATACAATAATGAGCATGCATTGTGCGCCTGTACCCGCTTGGGTACAGGCCCCAAAAACCAACTTTGCATATTCTTTTTAAGTTTTGTATATTTTTTAGGTACATTATGTGGTTTTTGTAGAATAAAATAAATGAACCTAAATATTTTTTGTTTTAAAGACATTCGGCTCTTAATCGGTTAATGTTGGTTATATGAAAATATATGAAATTCCATACAAAAATCAATTTTCGATTTTTCCAATTTCTCAACTTTTTCAGGAGGGTTTTCCCAAAAGTTTCTTTCTTAAAAACCTTTTCCTGGCAAACAACGGAAAAAAATGAGTCAAATCGGCCCAACCGTTCTGAATTGATGACTTATTATACATTTTTCATACCATTTAAATATATATACATATAAGATTTATGAAATTGCGATTGTTTATTTCTGGGAGATAATAACAAAGTAAACACAAATTCCAAGAAAGAAATTATATAAAATTGATAGAACTTCACAAGCTACTCCAGTGTATTTTTTTTTGAAAAAAATTTTTCTACATAATGGCAATAGTCGTAATCGCCGGTGAAAAGTATTAGAAAAGGGCAAAAATAAATGCAAGTGGATTCGAATGGCGAGGTGTGTGAGGGTGGGGTTTAGGGTTTGAAAACTTGTTTCTGATTTCGGTCGCGAAAATATCGATATCATCATCATAATATCGATGTTTCTATGAACGATCTTGCATCCGTAAATGCAAATGACAAAGGAAGAGTGACAAAAAAAAAAAATAAAAAAATTAAATACAACAACACCAACCGAAAAAGCAGAAGCCCTCATTGAAGAAACCTTCAAGGATCGCCCGCTCAATCACCTTCCTAAATTCATTGAAGAAGTTGAAAACAAGTTTAAAGAAGTTGCAGCCTCTAATACTTCAGTAACTTTAATGAGGACAATCCTGCACTCAGACCAACAGAAGATGCTTTTACTTCAATCGAGAAAGTAACTGACATAATCCACGGAGGAAATTCTAAGAAGTCAGCAGCAAATGATGGTATTTTTAACTTTGTGTTTAAAAAGCTTCCAAATCTCGCCATCCTACTGCTGGCGATCATCTTCAACAACTGCCTGAATAACAGCTACTTCCCCGAAACGTGGAAAACGGCAAATTTGATGGGCCTTTAAAAAGCCAAAAATATTTTCACTGCAATGATATTTGTGGAACTTTATATCACCTTAATAGCGAGTTTCATTCAAATTTTAAAGATTTGATCTCAAAATTCAGATTTGCTCTTTTCAATGAAACTTGTTTTACGATTTAATCGTAGTATTGGAGATTATGTGACGAGCACACACAATATTTTGACGACACACAAAAATATCTATGCACTATGCACAGTTGTTGATTCACTCAAAATGACATTTTGGTATTTTCTGACTTCAAAAACATCTTTTATTACTATTTTGTTTCTTTTATTGCTATTTGTTGATTTTATTGCTTAACACAGGCTGGCACAAGTTAACAACGAACAACAAATTACAAAACATTTTCCATTTGACGTCTGACCGAAAAGACTATTTACATGTATGTGTGCATTCAGAACAAATCTGCCACCCCATCAGAGATCAAATCTTTTGTGTTGAGATTTGATCTAGATTTGCTCTTTTTCTTGCAATGAAACTCTCAAAACTGAAAAAGATCAAATCTTTTGACAGAAAGAGCAAATCTTTTCTTCAATGAAACTCGCTATAAGTGTGTTAAACTATCGGAGTATGATCTTAACTTGATCAATGAGAAGGAGGGAGTACTCTATATGTGTAAAAAGTGTCGTGAATGTGTTAATTTGATGCTTAATAAAGTAAGTGTAATTGAAAAACAAAATGTAAACATTGGACAAATTCTTGATGGGTTAAAGCAGTTGAGTGAAGGAAAAAAAGAAGTTATCAAGTGAAATAAAAAAAAAAACAAAAGTTTAAAATAAAGTTTCGTTAGCTGAATGTTTAAAAAAAGAACCTCAAGTGATCATAAAACCGAAAAAAATCCAAGATAATAAAAAAAAAAAAGAGGAAATTGACCCAATTACGTTGGCAGTTAAAATTAAGAGTGTTGCAAATAGAAAAGATGGAGTGGTTTTTATAAACAATGATGATGAGCAATCAACAAAATTAATTGAAAGGGAGGCGAAAGAAAAATTAGGAAAAGGATATATTGTGTTATTGTTTGTGGAATAAGGGAAGAGTGGAAAAGTGAAGAGTTTGAAGTTACTATCAAGAGTCAAAACGATAAAAGTGAGCCGATAAAATGTTTCAAAGTTTTCAGTGCAAAAAAAAATAATTTTAGAACTTACAAAGCAATTATCGAATTAGAAAAAAGTGACTTTGAAAAAGTGATCGAAAGAGGAAGACTGAACATTGGATGGGATAGATGCTTTGTTTTTGATTTAGTATCAGTAAAAAGACGATATAAATGTTGGGGACCATGAAGCCAGAGATTGCAGAAACCAAATTGTATGTGCAAAATGTGGCGAAAACCATGAGACAAGAGACTGTGATACATCGATACTTAAGTGCAACAACTGTTGGATAATGAACCAAAGAATAGGATTTAAGTTTGATGTGAACCATGACTGTAGGAGCAATAAATGTGATGTGTATCTGAAAAAAAACTGGAAATCCAGAAAAATAAAATATCTTATTAGCAACCATAGGACTTCAATATATTGTATCTAAACATAGAGGGATTGATGTGCAATTTGGAAAAATTAAAAACTTGTTTAATTGATAGGAATTTTGATGTTATTGTCCTGTCAGAAACACATATTACTAAAGATATTAACAATGAATTTTTGATCGCGAATTATAATGTGTTTAGGTGTGACAGTAGCTTTGTTCGATGTCTGCTCTGCGGCGCACTGGTGTACACTGGATTCGCACTGTGGTGTTTTATGTGACACTTTTTTCGCCCCAGTGTTTTTGCACTGTGTTCGATGTCAACCCCGAGCACGCACTGAGTGCACACTCTCACGCCCCAGGTTTTTGGTCGGTGTAAGAAATCAGTGCTGTCAAAATTCAAATCAGCTGTTGGTGCTTGGTGGTAGAAGTTTAAAACAAATTTTATGTTAAAAATTTGGAGTGCAATATCTGATAAATATAAGATATTTTGTAGGTTATTTTGCAATTATTAAGTTATTTTTGTGATTTTAGATAAAATGCCGAGATATACTCTATCTGATGGAAATGGAAAAACTGTAGACTTTAGCTTTGTTCGATGTCTGCCCTAGGGCGCACTGGTGTACACTGGATTCGCACTGAGGTGTTTTATGTGACACTTTTTTCGCCCCAGTGTTTTTGCACTGTGTACGATGTCAACCCCGAGCAAGCACTGAGTGCATACTCTCACGCCCCAGGTTTTTGGTCGGTGTAAGAAATCAGTGCTGTCAAAATTCAAATCAGCTATTGGTGCTTGGTGGTAGAAGTTTAAAAGAAATTTTATTTTACAAATTTGGAGTGCAATATCTGGTAAATATAAGATATTTTGTAGGTTATTTTGCAATTATTAAGTTATTTTTGTGATTTTAGATAAAATGCCGAGATATACTCTATCTGATGGAAATGGAAAACCTGTAGATTTTGTAAAGAAAATTAATACATACATGAAATGTCAAAAAATTAAAACTGTTGCACTGAGCTGTTCGATGTTAAATCAAACCCCGAGCAGAAACACAGTTTTTTGACAGCTAAACGAAATGCACTGACATTCCCCAGTGCGCACTGGGGCGGGGAACATCGAACAAACCTAGTGTGTCGAAACATAATAGTGGTGTGATAATTTATGTTCAGAAGGAAATTCATTCGGTTAACGTTAAATGTGTTGCAAATGCGATGAACTGTTTGATGTTAGTAATTGTTTTGAACTTTACGAGCTATTCATTTGCTGTATGTGGTGTTTATCGGTCACCAAGTTCGTCTGCGAAGGCATTTTGTGATAAGTTTTCTTGAATAATGAATGAAATAACTGATTTAAAGAGAGACATTTGTATAGTCGGTGATTTAAATGTGGATTGGTTTAATAACGATACTTATAAGAAAGCCATTAATAGCATAATAAAAGAAAATTCATGTAAACAAATTGTGAGAGATGCAACAAGCATCACACAAACATCGAGAACACTAATAGACTACGTGATAACAAACAATAATAATGTTGAAGTTTTTAATGACCGTGATTTGAAAGTCACTGACCATTAAACATTACTCATAAACGTCAAACACAAAGTGAAGAATGAAAATAAAAACAAAAAAAGAACTATATCATGTTTTAACTAAAACAAGGATTCATTCCAAGAGTGTGTATTAAATAACGGTTTTCTAATATCAATCAAAGGGATTTCGGACGTAGATATAATTTTAGCTGATGGAATAAATCAGTCAGTGACCAAATTCACATCAAAGAAGTTTTTAAATTTTAAATCCAATGAATGGTTTAACGGTTTCCTAAAAAGATTAAAAACAATCAAAATAAGAGCGCACGAAAAAGTAATATTTCAAGCAATTGTGAGAACTGGGCTGTATATAGAAGTGCACGAAATAAGTTTAAATTGGAGCCAAGAAAATCAAAATCAAGGTTCATTAAGAAAAAAGTAACGAATTCTTATGACCAGAAAACTATGTGGAGAAACCTGAAACGTTATGTTCTGAAATCCGAAAGAAATGACGAGATAAGTAATATTATTTTTAATGGTGAATCGTGTCGTGGTAATAAATTGTTAGCAAATAAATTTAATGAATTTTTTATTTAAAGTGTTGTCAAAATCAATGAAGCCATCCCGTGTATCAATTTATTGTCAATAATATTAATGCTTCACCCCTTATATTGAAATTTCAAAGTGTTTCTATCAATAACATTAAAATTGCGATAAAACAGATAAAAAATAAAAAAGAGTTTATGTCCGTATCCCCTAAGCTGTTGTTAGATAGTTTCGATGTTTTTGGTTCATTGTTAAAAAAGATATTCAATAAATCCCATGAGTGTGGTATTTTCCCCAGTTCATGGAAAGAATCGGTAGTTTCACCGATAGAAAAATGTACAAATACAAAACTGTGTGAAGAGTTCCGCCCTTTAAACTCAATGCCTGTATGAAAAAAAAAATTGAGAAATTAGTTTTTAAGCGAGTTGAATTGGTTTCGTTCATATCTTTCAAATTGTACTCAAATCGTAAAAGTAAATGGAGAGACTTCGGGTGCGCAAGCTGTGCCCTTGGGTGTCCCCCAGGGCTCAGTTCTAGGGACACTGCTGTCTATTATATATATATGACATGCAAAATGTTCTTAAGAATACAAAATTGGCGCTATTTGCTGACGACGCGGTTATGTTTGTGGCTAAAAAGGGTACGGAAGAATGTCTGAGTAAGATACAAGAGGACTTAGTGGAAGTGGACAGTTGGCTGAAGCAAAATAGACTGAAACTAAATATCAACAAAACAAAATATAGATGATAAATGGACAGATCAGACAAGACTGCTAATTGATGGAGAAGGTATTGAAAAAGTTAACGTAATTAAATATTTAGGTATTGTTATAAACGACAAATTAAATTTTTCAGAGCACATTGAATATATTTGTAAAAAGATATCTAAGAAAATAGGGTTTTTCAGACGAATAAGAAAAGATGTTTCAATTTTAAGTGCAATAAATATTTATAATGTAATAGTTAAGCCACATTTTAAATATTGTTCAACAGTTTTGTTTTTGTGTAGTGATAGCGTTGTTCAAAGGCTACAGTTGCTACAAAATAAAGCTACGTTAAATACGTTAAAGTGGTTGTCCATAAAGCAAAGAATTGCAATGAATGTATTAATATTTACATATAAGATTAAAAATAATTTAATGCCTAAATATCTTAAGGACTATGTGCAATATATAAGGGATGTGCAACCGTATGCGCTTATAAGTATTAACAATTTAAGAATGCCAAATTTCAGAAATAGCAACACACAAAACTCATTAATATACAAAGGTTTTAAATTATATAATGAAATGCCAAACGAAGCGAAGAATGAATCCAATTTAATTGTATTTAAAAAGCTGACAATAGATTTTGTCAAAATAAGATATTGAAGATCAAGTTAATTTAGTTTGAAAATCTGATATGATGTACTTATGTTAGAATGAAAATGTAATGTAATATAAGGTAAAAACTACTGTTAAATTAATAGCTTTTAAAAAGCTAAATAAATAAATGTTCAAACAAATAAACAAACAGAACAGAGCCCTGGGTCACACCAGCATTTATTTTGTAGGAATTAGACTTGAATCCGTCCAAAACAATTTGTATTGAACGGGCCAGAAGATAGCTTCTAATCCAACGAACAAGAGTAACATCGATCCCAAAAGAACGCATTTTCGATAAGAGAGCTTCATGCCAAATTTATCAAATGCCTTGTAGATATCAAGAGCAATAATCTTACTTTCACCAAAGCGGTGTAAAGATTTGTTCCACTGTTCGGTGATATATTATCAGATCACCAGTGGAACGGTTGCTGCGGAAGCCATACTGACGGTCATGGAGAAACTTTCGATCTTCGAGATATCCCTTAAGCTGATGGTTAATCAGCGTTTCCATGGCCTTAGAAAGAAGGGATGTTGGTGCTATGGGCAATTGGTTTGTTATTGTCGATGAGCGTTAAAACCGAAGATGTTGAGGAGTTTTTAATATTTTTTTACAAATGACCAAAAATTTTTACTGCAGATTTTTTTGTGTAAATTTTGGTCATTTGTGATCATTTCAGCACTGGCATCCATGTCACTATCGAGAAAGCATAGTGACCAGTTAAAGTTTCGGAAAAAATATTCAGGCCGTCCCAGTTGGCTTTCTCGTATTGCCAAACGGTTTTCTTTAAGTAGATGGGTAGAGGATGAGAAATTAGCTGAAATGGCACAATGGTCTGAAGTGCCAATTGAAGAAGTTACACTAATGGTATATTTATCAGGGTGAGAAGTAAGAAACAAGAGTATGAGCGGCTTGCCCTGCAACATCCGTTATACGCGCGGGCACATCGATCAGTTGGGTAAGGTGATGTAACCCGGCAAAGAGCTCGACATACCTTCCTTCGGGTGTTGTCTGACCAGAAAAGCGGAGCCAATTGGAATTGTGTACATTGAAATCGGCCGCAATAACGATTTCAGTGCGAGGACAAAGGGAAACAATTTTCGAGATGGAATCAGACAGCGCATCAAACTCGTTACAAGTCGAATTAATGTCGAGATTTGGACTCCTGTAAATAAAACAATAATTAATGACATGCTGGCGGACAGTGAGTTTGAGCCACAAGAAGTTAAAGTCCGTGTTGTAAAATTGCCCATATTGGGGAAGGCTCTGGCAAGAAATATCATTCCTAACATAGACGACGAGACCATTGTGCGAAAAGAGTAATGGCATCAAGCTATACCCATGTAGAGCAAATTCTGATAAATCAGTATTTACTCCAACTTGAGTTTCACTTAATGCCAAAACAGTTGGCCACGTGAGAGAAATTCTTTCTTAAACCGCGAACATTAGAATACACGACACAAAAATCTTTTACCATATTAAAATACTTACATATAAAACACAACTCTGATTAAGTCGAACTGTGCAGTGAAAATCTTAATAAATTTCTGTAATAAACAAACTGTCTTAGGTGTAATGCCCATAAGACCGCTTGCATACAAAAAAAATCAATTTAAACATTCAGCACAATAGGACAAATTCAGATGCCCTTATCTATATACCGCAAGCATTGTATGGTCACACGATACCTACAGTAGATAAGAAAAAGACAGTTAACACAAAGGTCTTGGGAGAGATAAGAAGATAATTTGCTACGCGAGTATGTATTGTTTTTATTTTTATTATATTATTGGCATCTTTATCTTTCCTCCAACGACGCCAATGGATATTATTTTATTCTTTACAGCACACTCGAGGGTTTTTTTTCATTTTCTCAAACGAGTGTGTATTTTTTTTTAAACACTCGCGACAACAATGCGCAAATAATTTTTTGTCTGCCTTTTTTTTCAACTATTTGTGCGCGCACCTCGACATCCGGCCTTGACGAGCTTAAGATCGACACTCAAATCAAAATATAGCATTGTATAGAGTCATCTGACGTACGTCGGACCCCAGTTGTTGAGCCGACATGATTTATTTTAGTTATAAGGTAATATAAGGCCAATTGTACAAATTGTTATTGCCCGTGTTTACAGCAGAGCCCAAGTAGACAAACTCATTGACTACCTCGAATTTATACCTATCAATCGTTACGTTCTGACGTCGGTGGTGGGATTGGACTTTTGCAGTGTATATACAATGATAATTACAAATAGAAGGGGAAACCGGACGTTGCTCGAACGACTCTTGAGATCGATGGTGCCCTGTGGTAACTTTGAGAAGCTCAAATCATTTATTTTTGGATCTCGTCTTTGCTTTTTTCATATTCCATTTTTAAACCACTGCTTAGAAAGATAAAATAAAATCCTTAAGGATTTTTCGCTTTAGATATTTACCAATCGGGGAAAGAGAAAACAAACAAACACAATCAATTTGTGAAATGTGTATCTTATTTTATAAATCTTTGGTGTTCTGTCTGGGTGACGAGACGGGTAAGGATTAGGTAGTATTGTTGTTGTAGGTCATGATTAATTTGTTAAGGACGGATTTTTATATTCTTGGTGGCGGTTACGTTCTGTTCGGATATTTCAGATTTTGATTATACATATATGTATGTAAGTTTGTGTGTATAATAAATTGTGTATAGTAACTATTATATGTGTATGATATAAAAAGGGTATGTATTGTGATGTAGCAACAAAATGTTTAGATATTCGGAGGATACATTTTGTTTGTAAATTTACGACATCTGTGGGATTCATGTGTACAAAAACCAACATTTATTGTGTACATCAACCATTCTCCTAAAAGCTAAATATTTGCAATATGTTATGACTGAGTACTAATTCGAACCCGAAGTACTAATTCGAACTGGAATTAGTACAAAAAACTGAAAGCTTAGATTGTGCCAGAACCAGACGGAAGTTTGTAAATTTGTATAAATACGAGAGTAAATGCCATTGAGAGTTTAGTTGATTTTTAAAACGTGGAATGGTTAACAACCGGAAGTGACAGTAAAAAGTGATTTAATTGAGATTTAATAAAAGTGTTGAAGTAAAAGATTGATTTGGATTTTGAATAAGTGAAAAAGTTGTTTATTAAACTAAAAGACGTTGTGTTAGCATAAAATAAAGAGATTTGTTGTGTAATTTTGAAAGTGTGATTGTGTTTTATTTATATAACCCCAGGCCAAAAACACAACATTGGTGTCAGGAATTGGGGATAAAACCCAGTAAAGTTCGAGAAAATTACAAGGAGAAATTTTCTAAAAGAGTGTTTTGCATTGTAAACATTTCTTCTGGTGACTGAAAACTAACAGAGATATTGTGTGTAAACTTTGTCAGTGACTCATTAAATTCTGAAGTGGAATTTTCTAGTAACTGATTTTGCTATAAAATTGTGAATAGCGAATATTATAGTGCGTGAAAAAGTTTATTTTCTAGAAGAATTATTAAAATAAAATTGATGAGAGAGATGAGGTTTTGGGACGACCACATGACAAAGACAAAGACAAAACCCGAACACTGCTCGAGGTCAAATGAAATGCTGGAATTGCAACAGGCCTGGACATCTACAGCTAGAGTACCGATCCCCACCTAAACAGGTAAGCTGCCCTTTTAGTGCGAGAAAAAGGCCGACTGACTGGGCTAACGCTTACCCTGAAGGGCATGATTTGGAGATACATCAGTTGGGAAAGCGCGTAAGAACCAACTTTGCAGAGCAGAAGTCGTTAGATGAAATGAAAGCTCCTAGGACTATTATCCAAGTTGCGCAAAAGAAATGCTGCAACAAGAGTTTGACAGTGAAGACAGTCATATCATATCATATCGATACGGGTGCCACGGCCTCCATAATTAGAAGAGACCTTGTCCAGACGTTCTGGCTACACAACACTAGCTGGAACAGTCTGAAGGCAGCTACGGGACAATTAACAAATGTATACGGGGAGGTACTTCTGAAGATAGAACTGACAGGGCTGACCTCCTCACATGCATTCTTAGTAGCTGACGTATACGACGACTGCATCCTAGGTGTGGATTTTATTTATGACGAAAGTATTTCTGTCCAGAGACTAAGAGCCGAACCTGTAAAGGGTTGAACTGCGGAAGAACTTCGTAATGCGCAAAATGAAGATCCTGACATCGAGCCGATTCTTGCATGGAAGGAATCCTTGGAGGAGCCGAACGAAGAGACATCTCTGACAGAAGTCCTACCTTAAAGACATACTGGGCGCAGTGGGACTCTTCTCCATGTAAAACAGGGTGTTTTGCGGAGAAAATGTGAAATGCCCAATGAAAGATCCTTTAAAATGCAGCTTGTAGTTCCGCGGTCGAAAGTGCAGCAGATTCTAAGGAAAATGCACGATGAAGAATCCGGCGGGCACCTGGGAATCAACAAGACCCTGAAAAAGGTACGGGAATGCTTTTATTGGTTAACTGTAAGAAAAGATGTAGAGAGATGGTGTCGAAAGTTCGCCACGGGCGAAGCTGGTAAATGACTCAAAGTTAAGGCAAGCGCTAAAATACACCAGAACAAAGTGAGCGCCCCGATTAAAAGGATCAACGACATACACGTTAATAATCAAAGTGAACTTTTTAACATAACTATTGACTATCTGTTTAATAAATATGTACCTATTAAGACGCGAGTTATAAGATTACAAGTTTGTCCTTGGCTTTCCCCTGAGATTCTTAACGCAATTAAAGCTAGAGATATCTCATATCGCCGTTGGAAACGATTTCGATGCCCAGAAATCTTTTCCCAATACAAATCATCCCGCAATCTGGTTATAGGATTAATAAAATCCGCCAAATGTAATTATTACAATACAAGCAATTGTAATTCGTATCTCGCCGAGTGCAGTCGCTTTTTCAATTAACTCCGTCTTTTCTTTTATTTGTGCCCTTATTTCCGTGCTTTTTCCCCATAAACCAATCCAAGCAAATCTTTACAAAAAATTAAAAAATATAATAATAATTGTGTGCTTTATTGATCTTATAAATTGAACCAATCATACAAACTAAATATGTCTCAACAGTGCGCGAGTTTTAATTGTGTCAACAACGACAATATCGTTGAGTGGGTCACATGCAATGGATTATGCGGAAAACATTTCCATGCTACATGTGTCGGATTAAATAAAAGGTCTGTTCTTTACCTTAAAGAATTTTCCCGTAATTTTGTATTTTATTGCGATGAGTGCAAAAATATATCTCTATCCCACATAATGCTCGCGATTAAATGCTTAAGCGACTCGTTCGCAAGCTCTGCGGAAAAAAATAAACTTTACCACAAACAATGCCTGACCCAATTCGAAAAATTTGATGAGTTCATCAAATCGTTTGATGAATTTAACCAAAACAATGCACAATCCGCGACCTACCTAAAAAGAGATATAAAGAAAATAAATGAACAATTATCTGCCCTCCAACTCCCCATTACAAACAACATTAACATTGAAATGGTGGCTAATATAAAAAAAACAATTTCTAGTGAAATTAAATCAACAATTTCCCCCTTAATAGCGTCATTTGACACGCTACGGACTGTGATTGATATTCAGTCACAAGCTCCAGCCCCAAAGACTGTATCTCCTCCGGTTAATTATGAACCCATACTTTTTAATCTAATGTGTCAGATTGAAGAACTTAAAGACAACATCAAAGATACTCGTTATGTAGTGAATGGTTTCGCCGAGGAATTAAAACTAGCAACAAGGAATGTTCTTGAAGCTCCCTCTAATCCCCAATATAATACATCAATATTGGAGGAAATATTGGACACTATTGAGGTAGCTCCAAATCTGCCCATTCCCATACCTCTACACTCCCAACCAAATAACAAAATTGCCTCGCCAACTCAGGAACCTACGCTTAATCGTTTCGGTACTTTGTGGAAACTCTCGGAATGGAACAACAGACTGAAGAAACTCGATGACGCTAGTGGCTCAACTTTTCAATCCAGCAGTTTCACTCTTGAAAGAGTTCCTTCCAATGCGGACTCAAAGTGGATCCACGACTTTTTTAGAAATAAGTTTGATATAAACGTAACTAAAATTGAAAAAATTAAACCCAACACTTTCTTAATATCTTTCCCTTCCAAATATGAATGGCTGTTCCTCAACCTATCAGGTGGTGTTTTCAAATTGGCCAATATGTTGATATCCAAACATCCCAAGTCATTAAAACCCAAACCTATATTCCAAGCGAATAAACACCACCCTCGCTCAGATCCTAACTGGTCGTTCAAAACGCACATAATGCCAGATTTTACACCTCCTTTTATAATTCCAAACCAACCCCGTCACTATTCACAAACCGTTTCCGATGCAAGACCCCAACCTAAGACTCAACATAGACCCCAACCAAATCACCAACATATACCCCAAACTAAGACCCAACCTAAACCTCAACCTAAACCCCAAAATATACCGCAACCTAAACCTAGACTGTCTTTACTTAAATCCAAAGTGAAAGACCAGCAAACCCCATTAACACCGAAACACGCTCACCAACGAGTGTCTTTCAACATCAATCCTGACTATCCTTCATCACCTTTAAATTCCTCGAATCCTACTGAATCTCCTCAGTTTCCAAGCTTCGACCTCACCACCGGGGCAAAATACCCTAACTTTGTAAGCTCCCATATTTTAAACCCAAACTCTTCTCTGCTTCCAACAGATTCACGTCCACCCCCCTGCTTTGATCCTCTCATTCCACCTAATGTAAAACTAACTCAACAGACCCTTGTTGATTCCACTGAGTCCCGTTATGCCCTTTCCAAACTAAGAGATAGCAAACTGTTAGACAACATTCGCCTGTACCTAGCCTATCTCCACGATAAACCTGACGATTTGTGCATAGACGGTAAAACGAAAAGTTATGTGTCAGCGTCAATTAAAAAGGAAGGTCTGCCTACTGATGTGGTACCATTAAGGCAGATATACGACAAATATCACGAGCTTCTGAACATATCCTCAAAACGAATCTCCAAAGATCTCTCCGCCTTTTCTTCGTTTCTTCATTCTATAAGAATTTCCTACCTTCAAAGAGTACGTTCCGACTCTGATAAATTTTATCGCTCCTAACACTTTCTCTCCCCAACTACTCTACAATCACCACCCTCTTTCCCTTTATTACCAAAATGTAAGAGGTCTTCGCTCTAAAACACACTCTGTGTATTCACTGTCACAAGCCCTACCCTATGACGTTTTTGCGCTTACTGAAACAAATCTTTCTAAAGACATTAAAAGTCAAGAGCTGTTTCCTTCGTTCTTTAATGTTTTTCGCGACGACGAAGAGTCTCTTCCTAAATCTCCGTGCAGAGGCGTCCTTATTGCTGTCCATAACAAGTTCGATTCGACCCTAGTTTCTTCTTCCTCCTCAAACATGCTCGACTACATATCCATTAAACTATCACTCCCAAATCAGTCCTTATACCTTGTGTGTTTCTACATTCTTCCTGGCCAACCCGTTGAATCTTACAAGCTTGCTGTTGATGCCATTGATGAAGTGCTAGCTATTTCTGAAGCACAAGACGAAGTTCTAATCTTTGGAGACTTCAATCTTCCCCAACTTCAGTGGAACATTTCTGATGATGTACCATCCTTCGCTGCCAATCCCGTTTCATCCAAGGAATCTGTTTTTGTTGACGGTCTTTCTGATTCCGCCCTTTACCAAGTGAGTGGAATTCTGAATTACATGGGCCGGCAACTCGATCTTATCTTCACCTCTGACCCGATTAACTCATCTGTTTCAGAAAGCACCATCCCATTATCTGTAGTTGATCGATTTCACCCCCCTCTCCTTCTCTCTTTTTTCATTTCCTCTCCATCTACTCTCCCTAATATTTCTAACTGTTCATTCAACTATCATAAGGCTAATTTCAAAAAAATAAATGACTACCTCATCCATACCTCATTCGATTTTACAAATCTATCACTTAATGAAGCAACTAATCTTTTTTATGAAAAAGTGCAGTTTTGCATAAATCTTTATGTTCCCTTTTCGCGTAACAGGTATTTTTCAACTTCTCCCCCGTGGTACAGTCATAAACTACGCGAGCTACGAAACAGGAGAAATAAGCTTTGGGTTAAATATCTTCGCTCTCGTTCAATTCTCGATTACTCTGACTACTTGGGAGTATTTTATAAATTTTGGAATCTATATGAAACGCTCTACAATGACTTTGCTTCCAACACCCAAGCAAATTTAATAACGGATCCCAAATCGTTTTATAAGTTTATTAACTTTAAAAAGAAAAATGATGGTTTCCCTCCCTCTCTTCTCTATAACAACCAATCATCCAATGATCCATCTACCATCGCCAATTTCTTCGCCAGTTACTTCAAACAGTCTTTTGCACCAAAAACCTTAGATCCTGACAAATCTTATTTTTCCTACCTTCCTCATTTTAATACCGGCCCCTTAAATACGAATTTGGATACTTCATTAGTTCTAAATGGCATCCTTGAACTTAAAGACGAGTATACTCCTGGTCCCGATGGTATACCTGCAATTTTACTTAAAAAATGTTGCTCGAGTTTGGTCCTTCCTATTACTAACTTGTTCCAACTATCCCTTTCCACCGGATCTTTCCCCGATTTATGGAAAATATCCACTATCACACCAATTCATAAAAAAGGTCCCAAAAACGAAGTTTGTAATTATCGGCCCATCGCCAAACTTTCTCATATCCCCAAACTCTTCGAAAGCATTCTGTATGACTCACTTTCTTTCCAATGCAAATCTCTAATATCCTCAACTCAACATGGTTTTTGTAAGGGAAGATCTACCACAACTAATCTTGTTGAGTTCGTTACATTTTCACTCTCTGCCATGGAAAAGGGCTACGAAGTAGACGTCATCACTACAGATTTCAGCAAGGCTTTCGACAAAATCTCTCACAGTTTAATTCTTTTTAAGCTTTCCTTTCTTGGATTCAGTCCTAACCTTCTTAAATGGATATCCTCGTATCTTGACAACCGCCAATACAGAGTCCGTTTTCGTTCTGTTCTTTCAGTTCCATTTGTGGCCACCTCTGGGGTACCCCAAGGTAGCCATCTTGGACCTCTTTTATTTATCCTTGCCATTAATGATGTTGAAAAGATAATCCAATCATCTTCTATCTCCCTTTATGCTGATGATGCTAAAATTTTCAAAGTAATCTCCTCTGGTCATGATTCTCTCCTGCTTCAAAATGACCTCAATTCATTTGTCAATTGGTGCAGTAAGAATTTTCTCGAACTCAACATTGCCAAATGTGAGCTAATTACGTTCTCTCGAAAAAGTAAAAGGCCTTCCCTTAGATCTTATTATCTTCAAACCCTTTCCATTAACCGCGTACAGGTTATCCGCGATTTAGGCGTCCTCTGTGATTGCGAATTAAATTTTCGCTCCCATATCGATAATGCTATATCAAGAGCTAACTCCGCCCTTGGTTTTATCAAAAGGTGGTCCAAAGAGTTTCGGAACCCATTTGTAACCAAATCCCTCTATATTTCCTATGTTCGTCCTCTCCTTGAGTATGCATCGCAAGTATGGGCCCCCTATCACAAGGTTCATATCTCCAGAATTGAGAGCGTTCAACGCCGTTTTCTACTCTTTGCTCTCCGAAGTCTTTATGACCCTAATAACTTCTCATCTCTGCCACCCTACCTTGACCGACTCAAAATTATAAATCTACACCCCCTTGAAGTCCGTAGGAATGTGTTTGACATCATTTTCATTCATCGAATTCTTACAGGTGCCACTGACTGTTCCTCACTTTTTGATCTCATCTTGTTTAACACTAACCCACGCAACTTAAGATCATCACGTCTTTTTTACCTTCCTCCCCATCGTACTTCCTATGGTCTCAATGAACCTTTAACCCGCATGTTGAGTAAAATCAATTCAATCTCTCCTCTTTTCGATTTCAACATTCCAAGTCCTTGTCTGAAAGCCCAGCTCTTACATCATCTTTCCTCCTTATAAGTTAATTTAGTTTAATTAGTTTTTAAGTTTAGTTGTTTAAGTTAAGCTTGTATTAAGCTAATAAATGGGGCGTTAGCCCCACCAAAATTTAAAAATTTAAAATTTAAAAAAAATTTAAAATTTAAAAATTTAATAGGTTATCCTCCGACCGTTCCTCTAAATTTTTTTGGAAAGAAGTTAAGAATATTGGTTTAAAAAAGGATACCTCAGTTTCTGATGATGACTTTGATTTAGATGACTTGAATAGAAAGTTTTTAAATGTCCCTTTTCAACCGAACGTTATGCGACTTGACCAACCAGCAAACGATAGACAGGAAACATTTTCTTTATGTGCTGTAGATAACTACCAAGCAGGAAAAGCAATATTCTCTATGAAATCCAAATCAACCGATCTAGACAATATTCACCCTGACTTTATTCAAATCCTTCTTCCTTGTATACTCTCTCACATAACACACCTCTTTAATATAATAATCATGACCTCATTTTATCCTGCATCCTGGAAAATATCCAAAATTATCCCTAAACCTAAGCCAGGTAAGAAAAAGAGTACAAACCTATAGCTATACTTCCTTTTCTATCTAAAGTTTTCGAAATGATCATAAGTAATCAAATGAATGCACATATTAAAGAAAAACGTCTTCTTAACCTTTAGAGTCAGGATTTAGGCCAGGACATAGCTGTATTTCTGCACTTCTAAAAGTGTCTGACGATGTTAGACTAGCTTTAGACAATAGTAATATATTTGTGATAACTTTACTTGACTTTTCAAAAGTATTTGATTGCGTTGACTTCAATCTTCTCTATGATAAACTGACAACGTATTTTAATTTCTCTGACACATCTAAAAATCTTATTTATTCATATTTGCCAAGTCGCTCGCAAGCAGTATCGTGCAATAATAAACTGTCCTTGTATCTTTCCATTAATACTGGTGTTCCACAAGGATCAATACTGGGACCTTTACTGTTTTCTTTGTTCATAAATAGTTTGCCGTCTTTTTTGTCATATTGTCAGTATCATATCTACGCAGATGATGTCCAACCCGACACTTCCTTTCCCATGGGGAAGATTGACGATGCGTTAGCTAAAATGAACCATGACTTGCAATCCATATACAATTGGTCAACCAGAAATGGACTCAAACTGAATCCTTTAAAAACGAAATCCATCCATTTTAAATAAATGTTAAATTCAATTAGTGTCCCACGCAAGAAATTTAGGTATAACATTCAACGATAGACTGACGTGGGATACTCATATTAACTCAGTAATTGCTAAAATTTATGGTTCACTCAGAGGTTTATCTGTTGCTAAATCTATTCTACCAACCGAGGTAAAATTAAAACACGCTAAATCACTTATCTTACCCATAGTATCATATGGATGTGAATTGTTTTCAGATCCTGACTCCCAGTCACTTCAAAAGCTTAAGGTTGCCATCAATGCTACTGCACGATTCGTTTTTAATCTTAGCAGATACGATCATGTTTCGTCTTATACTCGTCAACTTTTAGGATGTAACTTGAAGCCTTCTTCAAATATCGATGTTGTTCTTTTCTATCTAAATTAATTGTTACCAAGACTCCTCATTATCTTTTTAATAAACTTAACTTTTGTTCGTCTCGTCGTAACATTCTTCTACGCTTCTCGATGTTTACTACGTTGACATCACGCCGGCAGTTTTTCGTTTATGGTGTCAGACTGTGGAATAATCTTCCCAGTCGTCTTAGGTCAAGAATCGAACACAGAAAATTTCATGAACTTTGCTTTGAGCATACCTGAAATTTGAATTGAACATACTTCATTACTTAAATTTTATGTTTCGTATTGCGACTTTAAAGTTTTAATTTTTTAATGTCTTTAATTTATTAGTATTTTTTATTTTTTGTTTAAATTAAATAAGCTTTTACATTACATAACATTACATTACATATTGATCTGCTCCGTAGATAAATCTACGAAGTAGAGACACTTATGAGCACTGGCTACTGAGGCCATCGGCTCAGACAATTACAAGAACAACACACAAGACGACATTGATACAGGACAGAACAGAATATAGAAAGAGGAAGGAAAACAGAAAACACATAACACATGTCAACAGCACGCAGTTGGTTTTCGGACGGTCCCCCATCTTTCCACTAACCACGCGCAACGATGGTTGATTTCGCCGATCTCACGGGAAGCGATGCTTTATCGGAGCCAAGGATGTTGACCAATTAAAATAAGCTTTTATTTGCTTTGATTTGTTTAGTTTATAATACCTGTTTTTATTCTTATTCTTTTTTAATTTAAATAATTTGTAATTATGTATTTATTTAACTGTCCTGTACATCTTTAAAGTTAAAGTTAAGCTCGTTGTACAGATGATTTTTATTCAATAAATATCAAAAATAAATACACCAAAGAACCCAAAGCAACATAAACATTGTGAGAGGCCGCCTGAGGACCAGATACGATGTGAGAGCAACAGCACCTGAATTCAATAAGGGAGATCTGGTATGGCTTTACAACCCACATCGTAGAAAGGAAAAGTTGCCGAAGCTTCAGCAGGACTGGGAAGGTCCCTACCAAATAGTCACGCGTATTAATGATGTCGTTTTTCGGATCCAACGAAGACAATGAGCAAAAATGAAAGTTGTCTATGTGAATCGCCTGCATCGTTACCACGGAAGCAATGATGATGTGATTGTTCGGGACGAACAAAACTAAGAGGTGGCAGTGTGATGTGGCAACAAAATGCAGTTTTTCATTAGATATATTTTTAAAATTTAACGATATTAATTTATCAACGACATTGAGTACAACAAGCATTTCACATGCATTATGTATTTTGTACAACAACCATGTTTGCTAAAGTGCATTTGCTAATGTACTGTGATTTTCGGATACATTTTGTTTGTAAATTAACGAACATCTATGGGATTCATTGTGTACAACAACCAACATTTAATGTGTATAACAACCATACTCCTAAAAGTATGCTACATATTTGCAATATGTTTTGACTGAGTACTAAATCGAACTCGAAGTGTTAGAAAGCTTAGATTGAGCCAGAACCAGACGGAAGCTTCCGGAAGTTTGTAAATTTGTATAAATACAGGAGTAGATGGCATTGAGAGTTCAGTTTATTTTCCAAAGTGGAATTGTTAACAACTGAAAGCGTTAGTAAAAAGTGATTGAATTGAGATTAAATAAAAAGTGTTGAAATAGTTATAAAAACGTATTTAAATTGTGAATAAGTGGAATAAGTTAAATTTGTTGTTATTTAAACTGAAAGACGTTGTGTTAAAATAAAATAAAGAGGTTTTTTTTATTATTTTGGAATTTTGATTGAGTTTTATTTGTCGAACCCCAGGCCAAAACTTCACAATACAATTAACTTTGCGGGTCGTCGTCGGTCGTTGGCGTCGCGTCATGTATCTTGTAGTTGCAGTGCAATACAAGAGAAAAATATAAAAAAAAAAAAAGCAATTTGAAACCGATTGAAAAGATAAGCACAAGGCATCACATAATAAGGGTTAGCTATGTATATTTGATTTTTTTGGTCTCATTTCTCTAATCAATCTTCTCTATGATAAACTGACAACGTATTTTAATTTCTCTGACACATCTAAAAATCTTATTTATTCATATTTGCCAAGTCGCTCGCAAGCAGTATCGTGCAATAATAAACTGTCCTTGTATCTTTCCATTAATACTGGTGTTCCACAAGGATCAATACTGGGACCTTTACTGTTTTCTTTGTTCATAAATAGTTTGCCGTCTTTTTTGTCATATTGTCAGTATCATATCTACGCAGATGATGTCCAACCCGACACTTCCTTTCCCATGGGGAAGATTGACGATGCGTTAGCTAAAATGAACCATGACTTGCAATCCATATACAATTGGTCAACCAGAAATGGACTCAAACTGAATCCTTTAAAAACGAAATCCATCCATTTTAAATAAATGTTAAATTCAATTAGTGTCCCACGCAAGAAATTTAGGTATAACATTCAACGATAGACTGACGTGGGATACTCATATTAACTCAGTAATTGCTAAAATTTATGGTTCACTCAGAGGTTTATCTGTTGCTAAATCTATTCTACCAACCGAGGTAAAATTAAAACACGCTAAATCACTTATCTTACCCATAGTATCATATGGATGTGAATTGTTTTCAGATCCTGACTCCCAGTCACTTCAAAAGCTTAAGGTTGCCATCAATGCTACTGCACGATTCGTTTTTAATCTTAGCAGATACGATCATGTTTCGTCTTATACTCGTCAACTTTTAGGATGTAACTTGAAGCCTTCTTCAAATATCGATGTTGTTCTTTTCTATCTAAATTAATTGTTACCAAGACTCCTCATTATCTTTTTAATAAACTTAACTTTTGTTCGTCTCGTCGTAACATTCTTCTACGCTTCTCGATGTTTACTACGTTGACATCACGCCGGCAGTTTTTCGTTTATGGTGTCAGACTGTGGAATAATCTTCCCAGTCGTCTTAGGTCAAGAATCGAACACAGAAAATTTCATGAACTTTGCTTTGAGCATACCTGAAATTTGAATTGAACATACTTCATTACTTAAATTTTATGTTTCGTATTGCGACTTTAAAGTTTTAATTTTTTAATGTCTTTAATTTATTAGTATTTTTTATTTTTTGTTTAAATTAAATAAGCTTTTACATTACATAACATTACATTACATATTGATCTGCTCCGTAGATAAATCTACGAAGTAGAGACACTTATGAGCACTGGCTACTGAGGCCATCGGCTCAGACAATTACAAGAACAACACACAAGACGACATTGATACAGGACAGAACAGAATATAGAAAGAGGAAGGAAAACAGAAAACACATAACACATGTCAACAGCACGCAGTTGGTTTTCGGACGGTCCCCCATCTTTCCACTAACCACGCGCAACGATGGTTGATTTCGCCGATCTCACGGGAAGCGATGCTTTATCGGAGCCAAGGATGTTGACCAATTAAAATAAGCTTTTATTTGCTTTGATTTGTTTAGTTTATAATACCTGTTTTTATTCTTATTCTTTTTTAATTTAAATAATTTGTAATTATGTATTTATTTAACTGTCCTGTACATCTTTAAAGTTAAAGTTAAGCTCGTTGTACAGATGATTTTTATTCAATAAATATCAAAAATAAATACACCAAAGAACCCAAAGCAACATAAACATTGTGAGAGGCCGCCTGAGGACCAGATACGATGTGAGAGCAACAGCACCTGAATTCAATAAGGGAGATCTGGTATGGCTTTACAACCCACATCGTAGAAAGGAAAAGTTGCCGAAGCTTCAGCAGGACTGGGAAGGTCCCTACCAAATAGTCACGCGTATTAATGATGTCGTTTTTCGGATCCAACGAAGACAATGAGCAAAAATGAAAGTTGTCTATGTGAATCGCCTGCATCGTTACCACGGAAGCAATGATGATGTGATTGTTCGGGACGAACAAAACTAAGAGGTGGCAGTGTGATGTGGCAACAAAATGCAGTTTTTCATTAGATATATTTTTAAAATTTAACGATATTAATTTATCAACGACATTGAGTACAACAAGCATTTCACATGCATTATGTATTTTGTACAACAACCATGTTTGCTAAAGTGCATTTGCTAATGTACTGTGATTTTCGGATACATTTTGTTTGTAAATTAACGAACATCTATGGGATTCATTGTGTACAACAACCAACATTTAATGTGTATAACAACCATACTCCTAAAAGTATGCTACATATTTGCAATATGTTTTGACTGAGTACTAAATCGAACTCGAAGTGTTAGAAAGCTTAGATTGAGCCAGAACCAGACGGAAGCTTCCGGAAGTTTGTAAATTTGTATAAATACAGGAGTAGATGGCATTGAGAGTTCAGTTTATTTTCCAAAGTGGAATTGTTAACAACTGAAAGCGTTAGTAAAAAGTGATTGAATTGAGATTAAATAAAAAGTGTTGAAATAGTTATAAAAACGTATTTAAATTGTGAATAAGTGGAATAAGTTAAATTTGTTGTTATTTAAACTGAAAGACGTTGTGTTAAAATAAAATAAAGAGGTTTTTTTTATTATTTTGGAATTTTGATTGAGTTTTATTTGTCGAACCCCAGGCCAAAACTTCACAATACAATTAACTTTGCGGGTCGTCGTCGGTCGTTGGCGTCGCGTCATGTATCTTGTAGTTGCAGTGCAATACAAGAGAAAAATATAAAAAAAAAAAAAGCAATTTGAAACCGATTGAAAAGATAAGCACAAGGCATCACATAATAAGGGTTAGCTATGTATATTTGATTTTTTTGGTCTCATTTCTCTAATCTCGGCAAGAAAAAAAATGTTCGAGCAAAGTGCATTATTGTTTGTTTCTTGATGATTGCAAATAGATGTACGTTATTCAAAGGTAAAATCTTGATTTTTTTTTATAATTTACACGCGCACGAGCATTAGGGAAATGAGGAGGGATAAAAGAGGAGATACCGATGCACATTAGTTTTAAAGTTCTGCATATCAAAATGGGAGGGAAAAACAAAAAACAAACGCTAGAGCATTGTTTGTAAAAATTACGATAAAATAACGAAAGGCACGAAACATTACGGCGGTGCTCAGGAGATGTAAATGTTCGATCGCCTATCATTTCCAAAGCCCTTTTTGAATTCTATCTAGAAAACTCAAGTGGGTTATAAGAGCACCTGCCCAAATATGGGAATTATACTCGAGTTTCGGTCGAATATATCCTTTATATACTGTGATGTGGCAACAAGTTTAGATACATTTTGTAAATTAACGCCATCTGTTGGATTCATTGTGTACAACAACCAACATTTATTGTGTACAACAACCACCATTTATTGTGTACAACAACCATGCCCCTAGAAGTATGCTACATATTTGCAACATGTTTTAACTTAGTACTAAATCGAACTTGACGAAACAATTCGAGACTCGAATTAGTACCGAAAGCTTAGATTGTGCCAGAACCAGACAGAAGCTTCCAGAAGCTTTTAAAGTTGTATAAATACAAGAGTAGATTGCATTGACAGTTCAGTTTATTTTCGAAAGTGGAATTGTTAACAACTGGAAGTAGTAGTAAAAAGTGATTGAATTGAGATTAAATAAAAAGTGTTGAATTATAAAAACGTATTTGAATTGTGAATAAGTGAAATAAGTTAAATTGGTGTTATTTAAACTGAAAGACGTTGTGTTTTATAAAATAAAGAGATTTGTTTTATTATTGTGGAATTTTGATTGAGTTTTATTTGTCGAACCCCAGGCCAAAATAACACATTGGTGTCAGAAATTGGGGATAAAACTCAGTAAAGTGCTAGAAAATTCCATAGTGACATTTTCTAAAACAGTTTCGGTGACTCATTTAATTGTGAAAGTGGAATTTTCCAGAAACTATTGAACTGATTGTGCTTTAAAACTGTGAATAGCGAATATTTTTTTTGTTAAAAATAGTGTTGGAAAAAGATCTTTCTAGAAGAGACATTAAAATAAAACTGACTGTGTTGCGAAAATAGTGTTTAAGTTACATAAAATGGGTCGCAAATTAGAACAATTGACAACAGCTGAGTTGAAAGAAGAATTAGGAAAACGAAATCTTCAGACTTCGGGGCTGAAAAAGGAACTATTGCTCCGACTTCAGAATGCTATCACTCAGGATGGTGGAGACCCCGATACCATGTTGTTCGATGTTGAAGAACAAGGGAGAGAATGCACAGTAAGTACAGCCGATGAAATGCCTGCTTTCATGAAGTTGCTTCTGTCGAAATTCGATGCTTTGGAAAGTTCCTCGAAAGAACAAAAGAACTTTCTCGAAAAACAACAGAACGTTCTCGAAGAACAAAAGAACGTTCTCGAAGAACAAAAGAACGTTCTCGAAAGCAAATTTGATGGTCTCGAAAACAAACTCGATGCACAGAATGTTCTCTTCGACAAAAGACTTCAAACAATCGATCAGAAATTCGAAGCCAAAATAGAAAACTTGGAAGAAAAGTTCGTAAGTGTAGAGCAACAGTACGAACATCTGGCTAAGGAATTTGATTCTTTGAAAAAGCAGAAGGTTCGGGAATATTCGAGCGACGGTCCACGAAGAAAGGAAATGCAGCCCCCTGTCTTCGATGGTCAAACATCATGGCCAATTTATAAGAGGCAGTTCGAAGCTGCCGCCTTGACGAACAACTGGGACAACGAAGACAAATCAATTGCTCTTACGCTTGCTCTCAGAGGAACAGCTGCCGAATTGCTGCAGACCATTCCTGAAGACAAACATCAGGATTATGATGCCATGGTCAAGGCAATCGAGATGAGGTTTGGCGACGACCACATGCAGCAAGTTTACCGAGTCCAGTTGCGCAGAAGGGTCCAGGCAAGAGGTGAAACGCTACAACAATTGCAAGCTGACATTGAGCGCTTGGCGAATTTGTCTTATCCCAATACCAGCAGGGAAATCATAAACGAACTGGCAACCGATGCGTTCACTAATGCCATTGCAGATGGAAAACTACAAATGGCTGTGAGAATGGCAGGTAAGAAAACGCTCGCTGAGGCTTTAGCATTTGCCCTGACAATGGAAGCAGCAGACCAAGCTTCGCAAGGTAGCCATCGCGTCAGGGAAATGGCTACGCTAGAGTGCTCATGTCAACGTGTCGACATTGAAAGACAAAACCCGAGCACTGTTCGAGGTCAAATGAGATGCTGGAATTGCAACAAGTTAGGACACCTACAGCGACAATGCAGATCTCCACAGGTAAGCTGCCCACATAGCGCGAGAAAAAGGCTAACTGACAGGGATATCGCTTACCCTACCGGGCATGATTTGGGGATACATCAGTGTGGAAAGCGCGTAAGAACCAACTTTGCAGAGCAGAAGTCGGTTGATGAAATGAACGCCCCCAGGACCATTATCCAAGTTGCGCAAACGAAACGCTGCAACCAGAGTTTGACGGTGAAGACCGTCATCGCCAACAGAAAATGTGTGGCCACTATCGATACGGGTGCCACGGCCTCCATAATTAGAAGAGGCCTTGTCCAGACGTCCTGGCTGCACAACACCAGCTTGAACAGTCTGAAGGCAGCTACGGGAGAAGTAGCAAAAGTATACGGAGAGGTACTTCTGAAGATAGAACTGGCAGGGCTGACCTTCGCACATACATTCTTGGTAGCTGACATATGCGACGACTGCATACTAGGTGTGGATTTTATGAAGGCACATGAAGTAGTCCTAGACTTTCGAATGCAGGTGTTAAGGTATTCAATCGTCGAGATTCCAATGGTGTACGGAAACGAGAATGCTGTAAATCGTCGGACGATCATAAGCAGTGATGAAATCCTACGGCCATCTTCAGAAAGAGCGCATCCTAGGTGTTTGAACGGTAAGAAGGACGAAAGTATTTCTGTTCAGAGACTAAGGGCTGAACCTGTAAAGGGTTGGACTGCGGAAGAACTTCGTAATGCACAAAAGGAAGATCCTGACATCGAGCCCATTCTTGTATGGAAGGAATCTATGGATAAGCCGAATGCAAGAGACATCTCCGACAGAAGTCCTACCTTAAAGGCATACTGGGCGCAGTGGGACTCTCTCCATGTAAAAGATGGTGTTTTGTGGAGAAAATGGGAAATGCCGAATGGAAGATCCTTTAAGATGCAGCTTGTGGTGCCACGGTCGAAAGTGCAGGAGATTTTAAGGGAAATGCACGATGAAGAATCCGGCGGGCACTTAGGAATCAACAAGACAAGGAAAAAGGTACGGGTACGCTATTATTGGTTAACTGTAAGAAAAGATGTTGAGAGATGGTGTCGAAAGTGCACCATGTGCAAAGCTAGTAAAGGACCCAAAATCAAGGCAAGTGCTAAAATGCACCAGAACAAAGTGAGCGCCCCGATGAAAAGGATCAACGACACACACCAAAGAACCCAAAGCAACATTAACATTGCGAGAGACCGCATGAGAGCCAGATACGATGCGCGAGCAACAGCACCTGAATTCAATGAGGGAGATCTGGTATGGCTGTACAACCCACATCGCAGAAAAGGAGAATCGCCCAAGCTTCAGCAGGACTGGGAAGGTCCCTACCAAGTAGTTAAGCGCATTAATGACGTCGTTTTCCGAATCCAACGAGGACCAAGAGCAAAAATGAAAATTGTCCATTTGGATCGACTGCATCGTTACCACGGAAACAATGATGATGTGCTTGTTCGGGACGAACAAAACTAAGAGGGGGACAATGTGATGTGGCAACAAGTTTAGATACATTTTGTAAATTAACGCCATCTGTTGGATTCATTGTGTACAACAACCAACATTTATTGTGTACAACAACCACCATTTATTGTGTACAACAACCATGCCCCTAGAAGTATGCTACATATTTGCAACATGTTTTAACTTAGTACTAAATCGAACTTGACGAAACAATTCGAGACTCGAATTAGTACCGAAAGCTTAGATTGTGCCAGAACCAGACAGAAGCTTCCAGAAGCTTTTAAAGTTGTATAAATACAAGAGTAGATTGCATTGACAGTTCAGTTTATTTTCGAAAGTGGAATTGTTAACAACTGGAAGTAGTAGTAAAAAGTGATTGAATTGAGATTAAATAAAAAGTGTTGAATTATAAAAACGTATTTGAATTGTGAATAAGTGAAATAAGTTAAATTGGTGTTATTTAAACTGAAAGACGTTGTGTTTTATAAAATAAAGAGATTTGTTTTATTATTGTGGAATTTTGATTGAGTTTTATTTGTCGAACCCCAGGCCAAAATATCACAATACTGTAGCCAGATCAGACGGGGTGAAGAACTTCTTGCATCTTCGAAGGAAACCTAAACACCTTGCAGCATTCTTTGCGATGTCAAATATGTGGTCATTCCACAGAAGGTGGTCTGTAATGCACAAACCGAGAACTGAGAGGTGTTCTGTTTCTTCAATGCAAGTGCCGCATTGGAGGTATGTTTTGCTTTAACGACAAAAGACAACATTGAGTTTTAGAAGCATTAAATTCTACGCGATTTCTTATTCCCCATTGTACAATGCTGTCAAGATCAGAATTTAATAAACTTATCATACGCTGCCGTTGCGGTTCAACATCCGAAGAACATGGATGTGAATCTGGAAACGAATACGAAAAGCTGAGAGTACTGTCGTCAGCAAAACAATTGATTGGATTAGTTGTTTCAGATAATAAACCATTGATAAATATAAGGAAAAGAGTCGGAGACAAAACAGAGCCCTGGGGCACACCAGAATTTATTTTGTGAATTTCAGATTTGAAACCGTCCAATACTACTTGAATTGAGCGGTTCGAAAGGTAGTTACTTATCTAACGAAGAAGAGATTCATCGAGTCCAAATGCACGCATTTTCGATAAAAGGGCTTGATGCCAAACTCTATCAAATGCCTTAGAAATATCAAGTCCAATAATTTTGCTTTCCTCAAAACGATGGAGAGATTGGTTCCACTTTTCGGTGAGATATACCATCAAATCACCAGTGGACCTGTTGCTACGAAAGCCGTATTGCCGGTCATTAAGAAGCTTTCGTTCTTCGAGATATTTCTTAAGCTGCAAATTAATCAGCGTTTCCATGACCTTAGAAAGAAGGGACGTCGCCTTTTTTGGGGATAGGCTGGACAAATGCTGTTTTCCATGCACTCGAAAAGAGTCTAGAGGAATAGGACCGATGGAAAAGCTTCTGCAAAGGTTTTGCCAGCGTTGAAGAACACCTCTTCAGAACAATAGCCGGGATACAATGCGGGCCAGCGGATTTATTTATGTTGAGATCTTTCAATACTCTTGCGACTGAACGAGTGCGAAAGTAGATTGGTCCCATAAAATCATTTACGCTCTCCAGTACAGGAGGAGTTCTGACACCTGCGGCCAGTGTTGAGTTTGACGCGAATTGGGCAGCAAGCAGATCTGCTTTTTCTTGAGAACTGACAGCAGGAGTATCGTTGAAGACGAGCTTAGGAACTGATGATGATGAAGAATTTTTTACTTTTTTTACAAATGACCAAACAGTTTTACTGCCTTTGGGACATTGCAGTATTTTTTGCCAAATTTTTTGCTCATGTAAAAATTTGGTTTTTTGAATATGAACATTGCAGGCCTTTCTAGCTTGCTGAAACTTTTTCCGGTTTCCCTCAGTGATGTTGGCTTTGTAACAACGGAAACTTACATTTCTTAACCTTAAGCCTCTCTACAGCTCGAATCAAACCATGAGTTTTCCTTAGGTTTGATACTCTTCAACCTGTTTGGGATAAAATTTCTCATTCCTAAAAGAATTAAATTTGTAACCATATCTGTGCTGGAATCAATGTCACTATCGAGGAAGCATAGTGACCAGTTAAAGGTCCTGAAATAGTTATTGAGACCGTCCCAGTTGGCTTTCTCGTATTGCAAAACGGTTCTCCTTGGTTTTTTTTCTTTAACTGAATTGAGTTGGCACGTGAAATTTGCAGAGAGGATACAATGGTCAGATGTGCCTAGAGGCGATAATACACGAATTGTGCATTTTTCAGGATCGGAGGTAAGAAACAGGTCTAGAGTGTTGGGGGTTTGACCTGCAATGTCAGGAATTCGGGTTGGCTCATCAACGAGCTGAGTAAGATGGTTAAACTCAGCGAAAATATCAACATACCTTCCTGCGGGTGTTGTCTGGCCAGAAAAGCGAAGCCAACTGAAATTGTGTACATTAAAATCGCCCGTAATAACGATTTCAGTGTGAGGGTAACGGGAAAAAAATCCTTGAATGGAGTCAGACAAAGCATCAAATTCGTTAGAATTTGAAACTCTGTCTAAATTTGGGCTTCTATAAAGAAAACATATATGAATGATGCGCTTATTAATTAATTATTTAAAAAAATCAGTTTATAAATTGTAATAGGTTTTCTTATTAACTCCTTTTTCCCAAATTTATATGTTTCCATTTATTAATTAACATTTTGTTTAACCATTTAATTTTTTTTTTTACATGTTTACTGCGATTATAGGTACTAGGTATAATATGCGTTCTGCATTCATTTAGATAAAAAGAAAATGAGATAATAATGTGATGTGGCAACAAGTTTAGATATTCGGAGGATACATTTTGTAAATTAACGACATCTGTTGGATTCATTGTGTACAACAACCAAGATTTATTGTGTACAACAGCCATGCCCCTAAAAGTATGATACATATTTGCAATATGTTTTGACTGAGTACTAAATCGAACTCGAGATTAGAATTAGTACCGAAAGCTTAGATTGTGCCAGAACAAGATAGAAGCTTCCAGAAGCTTGTAAATGTGTATAAATATAAGAGTAGATGGTATTGAAAGTTCAGTTTATTTTCGAAAGGGAAATTGTTAACAACTGGAAGCGTTAGTAAAAAGTGATTGAATTTAGATTAAATAAAAAGTGTTGAATTATAAAAACCAACTTGAATTGTGAATAAGTGGAATAAGTTTAACTTGGTGTTATTTAAACTGAAAGACGTTGTGTTTCATTAAATAAAGAGACTTGTTGTATTATTTTGGAATTTTGATTGAGTTTTATTTGTCGAACCCCAGGCCAAAACTTCACAATAATAACAAAAAAATATAAATTTATTTGAGTTTGTGGCAAAGTTCTGTCTGTCTGAATGCATATATTTAAAACTACTGCCTGAACGGTTGAGCTAAAATCATCTTCAAATTTAGAACATAAGATTATCTTGAAATTCCACAAAGGACTTTTTTCAAAGCCCGAATATTAACGGTAGCTGGCATGTATCTATATATAACTGTTATAAAAGAGCTCGGTAATGGTACAGTTTAGGGGACTCACCTCCGATCATCTTGAATTTAAAATATGTTGGAAACGTAATCTTCACATAGTTGTTTATGTTTGAAAAGAAAAACATGAACATTTAAATTTCTTTGAATTTAAAAATGCATGTTTTTTACAAGATATTTTTTGAGTTTTCTGAGTGAAGATATTTTTTTCAAAAACAAGTGACCAAATTTAACATTTTTTCTTCGCTTAACGGTCTGAATTCTTCGCGTCATTGTTATACAATCTCACAGTTAGGATTTCATCTTCATAATCTGCACAATTGGCAAGTTTCAGGTAGTAGTAGGATATTTTATGTACTACAAGTTTGCATATAAACTGATTTTGCGTTAAAATGTACCAGAAAAAAGAGTTTTATATGCCAAAGACTAAAAAAGTGACGATTTTTAGTCATTTTTACCTGATTGTTCAGGGGGCCTGATTTCGGAATTTTGTTTTATTATACTTATATTTATATATATATATATATATTATTTATTTCGAAAATTGTAGGTTTTGATAAAATCCTGTTTTTTATTTTGGTTCTTTTTTTAGATTTTGGTGTGCGGTTTTTTAGAGTTTATTAATAAACAACAGGTTATTAATGTATAAACTTTCAATTTCCCCTATGAGGAATGCAAAAAGATACACACATACCAAATTTGAAGGCAATTGCTAAACCTAAGAAAAAAAAATGTAGAGCTTCCAACATTGCAACACTTATTGTGTATATTTTGATCTACCAGCATGTCTGCCAAATACCTAAAAAATAAAGAAGCAAAAAACAATATCTTTTTGTTTGTGCTACAAAGTCTTTCGACACACTTTTTAGCTTCAATCAGAACCAATCAAGAACTAGTTTCCCTCGTTCATTGTCGATATTCTTAATGTTTCTCAACAGTATACCTCAACTTTAATGCATTGCAGCATGTATCTGAGTATCAGGTATATTTTCACGGTGGCGTTATCTAGATATTAGGTAGCTTAGAAATGACCATTTTCTTTATATGAAATGCACCATCTAGTAATAATGTGTCTATGGTATAACTGATTCAGTTGATGGCATTGGAGCGACATTATTTGGAACATGATCATTTGGAACAGGTAATGAACGAGAGGAAGCAACACAAGTGGTAGACGATGATTCCATCGTCAAACGACACAGCAGCGGATAATGGAAATGAAGACACCGAAAACCACAATGGTACATCGTGCATATACACAAATCGCCCACGAAAGGATTTTGTCCTCCATTCAGCTTCATAGAAATTGAAAATCAAGAGACTCATTTCAGAGAAATGAAAAGTTGACTTGAAGGCTCAACAAAAGCTTTGCAAGACACAACAAACATCTTAAAAGGAACAAGAAAAACCTTGCAAAACTCATAAATCCATTTGAAATGGGTGAATCGATCTGTGGAATGTACCCGCGAAATAGAAAAGAAAAAGTTAAAGGAGATGCAAGAACAAAACAGTGAGATGCGAAGAATTGCACTGCAGAAACTACAAATCTAGGAGAGAATTCTTGAAATGGAAATTGCCTAAGCGAGCTTGGTTATGGAATAGTTCCTATACACATATATATATGTGTTGCCAGTTTTGAGACTAAAAAATAAAGCCATGGGGGCTAGTATTTTATTTAATTACATACATGTAGGATTTAAATAAAAGAGATATTTAAAAAACACAGATAGTTGATTTGTTTAATAAACATATTATACGATTAAAGTACAATGTTTTTAAGGTATTTCCTCCCGACACGACCCGCCACCACAAATGATAATTTTACAATATTGAATTGATTGAAATTGGTATTTATTTTTAGGGGACGCAATTCTCTTTTGTCTTTACGTTCTCGTTTTCGTTTCTCGCTGTCTAGGTTCTTGTTTGTATTTGTATTTGTTCGTTAAGGTTGTTAGTAAAATGGTCATGTGTCGGTCGTACATCGTTGCTCGTCCAAATAACTTCGGTCGGAGCTTCATTCTTGTTCCGAATTGGGTGCGCTTGATGGAGACTAATGTATTCAACTCGTGCTCCTTTGCGGGAACTCTGTTTTTGTCCTAAGTTCTTTTATTCTCCGCTTGTATAGATTCGATGTTGTGGCGGACCTTTTCTCTTTCGCCGTCCAACTCTCGAACTTCAATTTCATCCAACCACTTCCGCATGTCTAGGTTCTCGGGAATCCCCATCTCCAGGCCAGTCAGGATTCGGAAAGGACTGAATTTCGTACTCCTCGATGGTGAGTTCTTGATTGTCTGCTGCACTCGATCCACGTATTTGTACCAGTTGCTCGCGGTGTCCATGCATGCCTTCGTTAGCATTTGCACGATGATTTTATGGACCCTCTCCACTTGGCCGTTACCACGTGGTACTCCCGTTGTGATCATCTAGTGTTGGATCTCTCTTTCTGAGCAGTAATTCTCAAAGGCTGTGAAGGTGAATGCTGTTCCTCTGTCCGTTATTACTACTGCCTGTTTTCTTAAACGGTCAAGGACCTCAGCAGTGCCCGTGCTTTTCGTTGGATAAAGCCAAACGAATTTTGAAAAGGCGTCCACTATCACCGGAATATGGTTATATTGTTTTCGCGTTTGTTCCATTGGGCCGACATGATCCAAGTGGTAAGTTCCGAGTGACTTGTCTTCCCTGTAAATTGGTCTGAGAAGTCCTTCCTTCTTTCCGGATTTGGAGTCGGTTTTTAGGCTCTTTACACATCCTCTGACCACTTCAGTGACCTTCTTTGCATGTTTTTTCGAGTAGGTCTTGCGTCTTTTTGATCGAAAAGTGTCCTTGTTGGTGCGCGATGCCGATCAGCTCCTTTTCCATGGAAGTCGGAACTACCACAAGCTCCTTTATGGGATCATTGCATAGCACATTTGCCTTCAAGAAGAAATCTTCATACTCCTCCTTTCCGAGAATCTTACGTACAGCCCGTATCCAATCGTCCTTGTTCTGCGCCTCTTTGATTCTGTGGTTGAGTGAATCCTCGCATCAAACAAAACACTCTGCTCAAAGCGTCCACATACTTCATTTGGTGCCCGAACGATGCTCGATTTCATAGTGGAACTCTTGCATAAACATGGCCCATCGCGCTACTCTGAGCGGAACATCTTACTTCTTCATGGTCTGCGTAAAAGCATTACAGTCCGTGATGATTTTGAAGCGCATACCAAGTATATAAACTTGCCATTTCTTTAGGGCCTCGATGATAGCTAGGACTTCCAATTCATAGGAATGGTAACTCGGTTAGCGGTAGATTATACTGATGTCATTGATTGTATGTTATCAATTAAATCAAATGCTATAGGGCTGGATAAGATTCATCCTAAATTCTTGAAAATCATCTTATCGATAATATTACCGCACATCAGTTACATCTTCAATTCAATCTTAATATCTGGGGAATTTCTTCACCTAGTGATGCTGGCAAAAGTTTTACCTCTTTCAAAAAAACGTGAAAGGTGACGATTTTAGACCTATTTCAATGTTGCCTTTTCTGTCGAAAGTATTTTAAAGACTGCTTCAAATTCAAATAAGTAGATATCTCAGATATCTCACTACAAATAATTTGCTCACGCCGAAGCAATCAGGGTTTCGTGAGAATCACAGCTGTATAACAACTTCAATAAATGTTACGGATGACATAAGGCAGGCGGTGGATATGGATGAAGTTGTTTTTTTCATGCTAATTGACTTTTCCAAGGCCTTTGATACGGTCAATCATCAAAACTTATGTAAAAACCTTATTCAAGATTTTAGTTTTACAACAGATGCTACCAAGCAAATTTATCCATATTTAACGAATAGAAGGCAAGCGGTGCCCTTCTATTCTCTATTTACGTCAATGAACTCCCAAACGCAACTAATAACTATTCTTCTCAAATGTATGCAGACGACGTCTAATTGTACTTTAATTGTCTCTTGGCTTTATTGAACATGGTGCCTCTTGTGTCAACGAAGACGTGAAACATATTAAACTTTGGTGTCGTTCAAATGGACTTATTTTGAACCCAAAAAGTCAAAATGCGTAGTTATTTTAAGGAATAAATTAGACCTTTCATATTTTCCTGCGATAAAGTTATTGAAAAATGCATCCATCGAATATGTTGATACGGCGAAAAACCTTGGAGTGACCTTTAATCGCTCTTTAACATGGGACAACCATATAAATTCGCTTGTCGGCAAAGCCTATCTTGGTCTATGGGTGTGAAATCTATTGCAATTGCAACTCTACCAGCAAAAGAAAGCTCAATATTGCTTTCAATAGCATAGTCCGTTACGTTTATGGTTTAAGTTGATATGACTGATTGTCCGGCCACTATACTCGTTTGTTACAGGCCGACTCCACACGATATAATTTCTCTCATAATCTTCAACATGAGATGAAATATCCAATGGAGTCGCGTTGTTTCGGAGTCTGTTGGGATGTTAGACATCTCTCTCCGCGGTTCTATCTTGACATCGATGTCTTGATAACAATTTGACGTTTGTGTTTTTTCTTTCTTTTTTTAGGGTTCATCTCATTATTTTTTGTCTCTCATGCGGGTAGTTGCTCTTTTTGTGCGCTTTACAAATTTAGTTTGCAGTGAAAAAGCCTGAATACAATATTTTTATTAGTTTATGTGTATTAACAAGAGTAAATGAGACAACATTTATATTTTTTTAATGGAATAAATGTTTTAAAATGATAAAATTAACAAATATAAGAAGAAGAATTTCTATCTTTTGACTTTTGTCAGAGAAACAAACACATAAGCCTCTCTTGCTTTAATGAAATATCAAGACATGAACTGCCCAGCGAAGAAAAAAGAAAATGGTCTGATATTTATGTCAGAGATCTGGTTAGCAATACAGATATCGTGTGAAGTCGGCCTGTTAGGTATGCCCCTGGAAAATTATCTTAAACTTCGTTGTCTGACATTGATCTCTAATATTTTGTTAACACGCCATTCACAATACTGTTTCGATATAATAACTACGGCTTGTTCGCAAAGATCTCGCCAACTAATTCTTCCCGCTGTTCTTTTTTGACATCTGAGGGTCATTTTTTTGTTAATACCATCCGCTTGTGGAACTCTTTACCACGTTACGTAATGGAAATACAGAATGCAACAGGCTTAAAAAAGCACGGATAGAATATTTTAGGGAGAACTTTTAAATTAAATTTACAACTAGAATATTGGATTAAAATTACAATTATTATTTTAGTTTTCTTATCGGGTTATAAAATTTGTTACTAGAAACTGTTTTTTTCCTTTTTTGTCCTATATCATTCACAGTAGCTTTGTTCGTCTACTCCCTAAAACAAACTATTTTGAACAATTTTACACAAATGTTGTTCGTTTATTTACATTTTCGAGAGTTTTCATGAGAAGAGAGATGTTGTGAGAGAGCAAAACATTTACCCTAAATTGCTTATTTTAAAGAAAAAAAATTCTTGGAGGAGAAATGTGAGTCTTCGTATTTGAAGAATTTTAACTTATTATTTTCTGAGAGTTTTCATCCCCACTCTTCAAAGTTTGACAGTTTTCCTAAAACAACCCAAAAAGTAGATGAAGGACGTGTTTGGGTCCTATCTGTTCAATACACGCTTTCTTAAGCAAAAAATAACCCGCTTTTCGTCTTATTTGGTGAATATACTTTTGTATTTATTTATTTATTTATTTGCTTAATTCAAGCAGTCTTAAAAACTAACATTTATTTCTTAAAATACTAAACTTAAATCTAACAATTGTGGGGTTCAGGGTTCAGGTACATAAATTAGGAATGGTAGGAGGAATTAAAAAGGGAAGTTTTAATGTCGTTCTTACTATAGTGGAAGTCGAAAGCGAAGATCATATTATTAGTAGTACGTAAAATTCGGTTCAAGGGTTCGTTATATCCATAATTTGTACGGTGAAAATTTAAATTAAAAAGTGAAACTGATCTAACATTTCTAGGGTTGGTGTTAAGGGATATTTTCTGCAGAAGGGAAGGGCAGTCAATATTATTACTTAAAAGTTGGTGAATAAAGATGATATCAGCAACTTGGCGACGTTTTTCCAGAGTTTGCATATCAAGCAGCTTTAGACGGTCTTCATATGGTGGGAGATTATATCTATCCAGCCAAGGGAGGGAACGAAGGGCGAAGCGAAGGAATCTACGTTGAACAGCTTCGATACGTAAGGAATGGGTTGGGTAATAAGGTGACCAGACTTGGCTGGCATATTCTAGAAGAGGTCGGACAAATGTAAGGTATAAGGATTTAGTAACATATGGATCAGAAAATTCTTTGGACCATCGTTTTACGAAACCAAGAGCTGAATTAGCCCTCTTTATAGAATTGTCGATGTGAATACGAAAGTTTAGTTCTCTACCGCAGGTAACGCCGAGATCGCAAAGGGAGTCAACTTGCTGAACTGGTTCATTGCTTAATACATAAGATCTAGGGGGCAGAGGGATGGTTTTACGGGAGTATGTAATAGTTTGACATTTGCTGACGTTAAGCTCAAGAAAGTTTTTTTTGACACAGTCAACGTCGTTAATTGTAAGGGTAAAGATTAAAGGACCAAGATGGCTACCTTGGGGAACACCGGAAGTTGCAGGGTAAGGGTCAGATAAAGAAGATCTGAAAAGAACTTCATAGAGACGATCTTTTAAATAAGAATCAATCCATTGGATGAAATCGATTGGAAATCCAAGAGTTTTTAGTTTGAAGAGGATCAATGGATGGGAAATTTTATCGAAGGCTTTACTTAGATCAGTTGCAATGACATCAATTTCATTGCCGTTTTCCATGGCACAAACAGTGCCGGAGACAAAGTCTGTTAGATTGGTGGTTGTGGATCTACCTCTTAAAAATCCATGTTGGTTAGGGGAGAAAATATGTTTACAATGAAAAACCATTGTATTATAAACAATGCTTTCAAAAAGTTTGGGGATGCATGACAATTTGGCAATGGGGCGGTAGTTAGAGATATCATTCTTAGGACCTTTATTATGAATGGGGATTATAAAAGATTTTTTCCATATAGAAGGAAAAATTTTATTGGACAATGAAAGATGAAAAATAGTGGTCAGGGGTGCGATCAAGTGTGAAGAACATTTTTTTAGGATTATTGCTGGCAAACCATCCGGGCCAGCGCTATAATCATCATTCAACTTATTTATCTTATCTTCCATAATTATCGATGGCATTACAATTGAAGTTAAGGATGTTTGGTTACAGTTATTAAGATAAGAAAAATAATCGGGATCGGGCTGGGAATTATCGGTAGAAAAAGACTGACTGAAAAATTGAGCAAATAAGTTGGAGATTTGTTGTGAGTCATCTGAGGAGGAATTCATATATTTTAAATTGGAGGGAAAGCTGTCGGACTTTCTTTTATCATTGATGAAGTGGAAAAAGCACTTTGGGTCAGATAAAATGTTATTTTGCATTACACTGAGATATTCATGGTAAGGGGATTCACAAAGTTCTGAAAAAAGAGAGCTGTAGTACTGATAATTTAGAAGGTCGGCGTCGAAGCCTGTAACGAGATACTTCCGCCAAAGTTTATTTCTTAAAGATTTCAGCTCATTGTTGTACCATGGTGGGGATGTAGATACATTTCGTATGTATCTGCGGTAGAATCCGCTAAGGTGATATGTGACAGTCATGTGATCATATTAACTTTTCACTCTGCCTAAAGTGATCACCCCGAAAATTACAAAATCTGGCATTACTTGCAGCTTACACTGAAATCTTGAATTTCGTGTTTTGACATTTAGACATTAAGGTTAGATTGCCAATTTATTTGTTTATTTAATGTCTAAGGTGTGGTCCTGTTCGTGTTTAGTGGACGCACATTTATTATTCTTAGTCTAAAGAAATTTTTATTTTCAGCATCGGTTTGTCATTTTCTTAGTCTTCTGAAAAAATCGAAAATCGAGGGTGTTTTTTGATTCCCAAGTGCCCACCGGATACTATATCATGCATTTCTCGTAGGATCTCCTCCAATTTAGATCGTGGAATCACAAGCTGCATCTTAAAGGATCTTCCATCCAGCATTTTCCATTTTATCCGCAAAACACCATCTTTCATATGGAGAGTGTCCCACTGCGCCCAGTAAGCCTTTAAAGTAGGACTTCTGTCGGAGATGACTCTTGCGTTTGGTTTCTCCATAGATTCCTTTAATGCAATGATTGGCTCGATGACAGGGTCTTCTTTTTGTGCATTACGAATTTCTTCGGCACTCCAACCCTCTGCAGGTTCGGCTCTTATTCTGTGGACAGAAAAACCTTCTTCCTTTTCCTCTTTTCGCACAATGTTTGCAACTGGGCTCACATACTCTGCGGGAAAGCGCGTCCGCATTGCAGTGCAGTCTTCCTTTGCGATGCTGTACTTCGAAGTCGTAAGTCTGCAATCGTTCGATCCATCTTGCTACCTGCCCCTCAGGATTTTTGAATTGTAGCAACCATTTTAAAGCGGCGTGATCGGTACGCAGGATGAATATCTGTCTATACAGGTATTTATGGAAATGATTTGTCGTCAGTATCAGAGCAAGGAGTTCCCGTCTGGTTACACAGTTGTTTCTCTGTGGTCGCGAAAGAACTTTGCTGAAATAGGCTACCACTTTCTCCTGCCCATCGTGTATCTGCGACAGAACTGCTCCAACTCCCACGTTACTAGCATCCGCGTCCACAATAAATGCCTTGCCAGGGGTGGGGTAAGCTAGTATTGGTGACTCACAAAGTCGCTGTTTTAGATATTGAAAGCTTCTTTAGCACACACCTGACCATATAAATTGTCTACCCTTCTCAGTTAGCTGCTGCAGATACTTTGCGATTCCGGCAAAATCCTTCACGAACCTCCTGTAATATGTGGCGAGACCGAGAAAGCTCCTCAGGTGGTGTTTGCCTGCGGGATCCGGCCAATTTTTCACGGCTTCGATTTTCTCCGGTTAGTTTTTACTCCATTTGACGATATCACATCGATATCAACGACGACGTCATCCAAGTACACCAGGCAGGTTTTCTTTGTCAGACCCTGTAACACACGTTCCATTAAAGGCACAAAGTTGGCTGGAGCGTTACACAAAGCCAAATGGCATAACGGTAAACTGCCATAGTCCATTTCCCGTTGTGAAAGCTCTCTTTTCTTTGTCTTCTGGATGGATCCTTACTTACCAGTAGCCACTCTTCAGATGGAGGGTGGGAAACCATTTTGCTCCAGAAAGGGTATCCAAGGTGTCATCTATTCGGGGCAAGGTTTAGCTGTCCTTCTTGGTGACATCGTTGAGCCTCCGGCAATCCACGCAGAATCGTCGTAGCTGCCGTCCTTCTTTTTCACTAGTACAACGGGTGACGCCCACGGACTTTTTGAGTTTTTGATTAGACCGTCTTTTTCCATAGTCGATATCATCTCATCCACTTCCGCCTGTTTAGCCAATGGAAGTCTTCTAGCAGGTTGTCAGATCGGTCTGCTATCGCCGGTGTCTATGCGGTGCTGTACGAGGTGTGTTCGACCATAGTCTCTATCCTGCGATGCAAATATATAAGCAAATTCGCCAATAAGATTTTCGGCTATGCTCCTGCTTCTGATTTAGCTCACAGTTTCCGAGGATAGCATTACATACCTCGGCGAATTTCGTCGGAGAAACAGGACTCGCACATTCACTCCCAGATGTTGTCGATATGGCTGCAATGGGTACGCATCTTCCAATCACCTCTCCTTGACTGAGCTTGACTGAGTGTTTGTTCGGATTCATCAGCCTTACCGGAACCATGTTTTTCTTTGGTTCCACTAAAATTTTTCCAACGATATAGTTTGGAAAGTCCTCTTTATCATATGCTTCAACAAAATAGAATCGGTGGTTCCCAGGATCACCCTCCAAACGCGTCCAAAGAACTGTCTCTGAAGATGGTGGTAGGACTTCATCTCTGCTTATAACTGCCCGCAGATTCACAGCGTTCTCGTTTCCGTATACCATAAGGATCTCAACGGTTACACACCTTAACACTTGCGTTCGAAGGTCTATGATTACCTGATGTGCCTTCATGAAATTCACTAACATGATGCATTGGTCGCATGTGTCGGCTACCAAGAATGCATGTGAGAAGGTCAACCCTGCCAGTTGTATCTTTAGAAAAACCTCCCCGTATACTTTTGCTGCTTCTTCGGTAACTGTCTTAAGAGTGTAGCAGCTGGTATATTGTAGCCAGGAATTCTGAACAAGGTCTCTTCTAATTATGGAGGCTGTGGCACCCGTGGCCACACATTTTCTGTGACTGATGACTGTCTCCACTGTTAAGCTCTTGCTGCACCGTGTAGTTTGCGAAACTTGGATGATGCTCTTGGGAGCGTCGATTCCATCAACCAACTTCAGCCCCGCGAAGTTTCCCGCCTGCTGTTGATCAGAAGCTTGTCCAGCAATGTGAGTGTTATTCCTGCGAGATGCTTCGGCATTCTGCCTCCTCCTTGCGCAATGCGGGCAGCTTACCTGTCTAGGTGGAGATCTGAATTGTCGCTGTAGGTGTCCTAGCTTGTTGCAATTCCAGCATCTCATTTGACCTCGATCAGTGTTTGGGTTTTGTCTTTCAATGCGACTCCTTGAAATGAGCACTCTAGCGTAGCCATTTCCCTGACGCGATGACTACATTGCGAAGCTTGGTCTGCTGCTTCCATTATCAGGGCAAATGCTAAAGCCTCAGCGAGCGTTTTCTTTCCTGCCATTCTTACAGCCATTTGTAGTTTTCCATCTGCAATGACATTAGTAGTATCTAGACTCGGTAAACTTGCTGCATGTGGTCGTCGCCAAACTTCATCTCGATGGCCTTGACCGTTGCATCATAATCATAATAGATTTGTTCCCGATAATTATTCGCAGAAAACTCGCAGCAGTCAGATTTTTGAGTAGAGGGGATATTTTCTCTCTTTGAGAGATTTCTACGAAAAAAGTACGGGAACGCTTTAAACCAAAAAAATTGCAGCATTCTTTCCTAGTGTTGCTTAAGTATCGATAGTATTTATTTCCGATATCATCGATAGTTTTGAAAAAAATATCGATAGTACTGATACTATCGATACATTTATCAATTGAATAGGCGCAAATTATAAGTCATCAAATTCGATAGGCTTGTTCAAATTTTTAGATTTATGACTGCCTATATATAAAACAAAAGTGAAGCTTACCACCATTTATAAGTACCCTTATGGCTAAAACATAATCACGCACCAGCTTTGACTACGTCACGTTACATTTCACACGCTTTGTGTCCGCTTTGAATGACATTTTCTAAATTTCGGATTTAGTTTTTGCTGTTTTCTGTCAAAACGATCATAAGTTCAACCAATTTCAACTTAAGCTTTACGTTTGAGTCACGTTACCTTATATTGTACACGAACCAAACGTAACGTCAAAGCCGACATTGTGAAAAGATGTATTGATTTCATTGTAAATGTCAGGCGAAACCGAAACTAAAGCGTGATTGTGTTTTAGCCATAATGTCTTTCAATGAAATTGTAAAAAGTGGCGTTCTTCTGCAATAGGTTTTATTCGCTTATTAACTGCGAAAATTCCTCGTGTAAGAGGAAATTGTTATGTATTTTTGGCTGGATATTGTTGTGTTCAAAATTTCAAAGCACTCAGGAAGCTGCAAGATTTTATCTATTGCATGAAAATGTTTTTGGATGTCAGTGCAGCAAAACCTTTTTGACACTCTCTCATAGTTCACATAGCTCAAGCTCTCATCGAAAATCTGATAATCGTTTAAGCATAGAGTATGAGCTTTTCCAACAGGTTTTCATCTCTCAAGCTCGAAATATGAAGGTAAGTTTGAAATATTTAAACTATCGATAGTCGTTCGATTATTTTTTTTAAATCAGTAAATCGATGTAGCCGATATTTTTCACTATCTATACTATCTATAAACTGTCGAAAGCTCGAGCATCACTACTTAAATGTCAACAGATTGGTGGAAACTAATTATTGCAAAACGATTTTTTAAATGTTTGTTAATTATTTCAAGGGAAATGTTTTGCCTATTTGTTGCATCAGCTCCACCCACAAAACAATTAGTAATTTTGTAGGTGCTTCCACGCTTCCAGCAACAATTCTTCTCTACTCCTTTTTGCAAACAGCTGGCTTCAGAAGACTCAACTCACACTGCTCTGTAACAATTGCCTGAACCCTGCTGGACTTCGTCAACAATATTCATGGAAAAGTTTACAGAACCACCGGTTTTTATGTTTTTTTATGAAGTTCTAAAAATAACTGCAATCTTTATCAAACGTGTCGTAAATTTGATTTATATATTGTCTTTTTTCAATTGTCAAACTGACGTATGGCTGATACTTTTCTCTGCCTTCAAAAATTTCTTGAGAAGAAATTCGCAGGGTGGGGAAATTATTTTCTCTCTCACGAGCTCTCTCTTCTGCGAATTTCTACGAATTTTTGGTGTACGGGAACAGGAATTAGCAGAAATTCGTGAAAATTCGTACGAATTCGCAGATTAGGAACAGACTTAATGTTTGTCTTCAGGAATGGTCTGAAGCAATTTAGTAGTAGCTGTTCCTCTGAGCGCAAACGTAAGAGCAACTGACTTGTTTTCGTTGTCCCAGTTGTTCGTCAATGCGGCAGCTTCGAACTGCCTCTTATAAATTGGCCATGATATTTGACCATCGAAAACCAGAGGCTGCATTTATTTTCGTCGTGGACCTTCCCGAAGTTTCTGCTTCCTCAGAGAAATCAACCTCCTTAGTCAGATCCTCGTACTGTTGTTCTTCACTTTCTACTTGCTTTCCGAACTTTTCTTCTAAGCGCTCTATTTTGGCTTCAAAAACTTCATGAAAGCAGGCATTTCATCGGCTGTACCTACTGCGCCTTCTGTCTCTGATTCTTCATCTTTTTCAAACACTATTTTTAACAAAAATATTCACAATTCACTTTCACAATTATATGAGTCACCGACACTGTTTTAGAAAATGTCACTATGGAATTTTCAAGCACTGTACTGAGTTTTATCCCATATTTCTGACACCAATGTGAAGTTTTGGCCTTGGGTTCGACAAATAAAACTCAATCAAAATTCCAAAATAATAATCTCTGTATTCTATGAAACACAATGTCTTTCACCACCACCAAATTTAACTTATTCCACTTATTCACAATTCAAATACGTTTTTATAATTCAACACTTTTTCTTTAGTCTCAATTCAATCACTTTTTACTAACGCTTCCAATTGTTAACAATTCCACTTTCGAAAATAAACTCAACTTTCAATGCCATCTATTCTTGTATTTATACAAATTTACAAGCTTCTGGAAGCTTCTGTCTGGTTCTGGCACAATCTAAGATTTCGGTACTAATTCGAGACTCAAATTAGTACTTCAAGTTCTATTTAGTACTCAGTCACAACATATTGCAAATATGTAGCATACTTTTAGGGGCATGGTTGTTGTGCACATTAAATGTTGGTTGTTGTACAAAATGAATCCAACAGATGTCGTTAATTTACAAAATGTATCCTAGGAATATCTATACTTGTTGCCACATCACAATACATATGTACATAATTGAAAAAAAAGAATAAACGAAAGTTTACAGATTTCTCTTTCGCTGTGAAGAAAACCAAATAAAAAAGTAAGATCCTAAAATAAAAATTCGTTCTTTTGTGAAGAGGCAATCATTTTCTTTGTTGTACAATTTAATATTTTGTGTTTTCCATTTCCCCTTTCGTGTTCAATTTGAAAGTGGCACCTATGTCAATAGCAATGGGCCGCACACACGAGATGATTTCAACCTGGTGGAAAACCGGTTTCAAACCTTATTCAAGCAGACATGGGATTAATTACTCTGGTGGAAAGAAATGTATACATGAACTTATTTCTTATGTTTTAGTATTTCTTTTGCCTTTTGTAGACCCAAAATCGTACTAAATTGTGTGTGTGTATTAGTTTTCCTCTTCGATCACCCACTCAAAAGTTGGTTGAAGATTTTAGTCCAATGTACACAGCACGTTTCTCTTCCCTTGCCCAGAAAACCGGTTTTCCCCCGGATGAATTCATCTCGTGTGTGCAGGGCCAATCACAAGAATAAGTAAAAAAAATGTGATTATCACCTGTAACAATCACCTTACGTAGAGTGAATTTTTTGATTGTGACAGTTACTTTTCATGTATCACCTTAGCCGATTCCAACCCTGATCACTCTGTTTTTGTTTTTAAGCATAATTGCGAATTGCGATATAACTTAAGTGAATTTATTTGTTATTTTTGTCAAGCTAATTGAAATATAATCAAATAAACAACAGTAGAGATTAGAGTGTAAAAAGTTTGTTTATATATATATTGTGTGACATAATACCGCAGATTGTTAACTTAGTGTTATAACTTCCGATGCATGTTGTTTACGTAGTGATTTTTTTATAATCTTAAAGGTGCTAAGTAGAACAAGATCTTCGAATTCAGTGTTTTATTGATGAAAAAATCGAGTTCTTCTAAAAAATTAAAAGCACATCTACATTTTATGAAAGAGTTTTTGTAAAATATGTTCAAAAACCAATTTAGCAAACTTTTTTTTTTAACGCTAGTTTTTACTGGTTTTAATTTATATACACGTAAATATTTATTGTTTTTATCTTAAACGCGTGTTTTTTTCTTTAATTTACGTATATTTTTACCAAAAAATAAGTTCATGTTCCTTGCATCTTCCAAAAATGGTTTCTTTCGAAGCCGTTAGCTTATTGTACATTTAAGCATTAATGATTTAAAATTTAAGAAATTGACTCGGATTACTTTACGTTATAATTTTAGGTTAACATTTCTAATTTAAACTTTCGGATGATGAGGATAATTTGTAGACCTGAAAAGGAAAAATCTTCAATTTTTAACGACAAAAAATGAAGTAGGTGCAAGCGCCTTAAAAAATACATATTTATGTACATGTCAAGTTCTTGAGATAATCACAATCATCACGTTAAGACTAAAATGTCCTTTTCGATTCAGAAATAGATGATTGTTTTTTTGGTCGCAATTATTTGAAGCTGCGTACCATCCACACAGCCAATAACTCCCAGAAAGCCTGTTTTTTTCTAAACAATACATTTTGGACAGCTAAGTTTCTTCAATTGAAAATTTTAACGATATCCAATTGTTGCATAGGGTTTTTTCCAATATGTCTAGTGTTTCCTTTAGAACACTTGAAAAGGTGGTTTGGCCTATAGCTGACTGCTAATATTTTCCTACCCCATGCTGGTAGTTTCAATCAGCGAAGAATCTTAAGCACGCTGCTAGCTTATGCTCCAGTGTAGCGGCGTCAAAGCGATGATTCCCCTTAAATTTTCCTTTTATTTGGCAAAGTTGGTTTATTGAGACGAAAGTTCTTTTTAAATCTGTAAGTGAATTGCTTATTAAATATTAATATTCAGAAATAAGATCTAATAGCCTATTCACATCAAACCATAAACGAGATTTTACTCGTTTTCCTCAAAACGAATACCAAAAATTACTCGTTTTCCTATACGATTTTCATAAACGATTTGTTTTGTAAAACGACTCGTTTTCGAAAAAAACGACTTGAAAACGAGTTGCAATACAAAGATAAATTAGTCAAACAGATCTTTTTGTCAAAAGAAATTGGTATGATTGTGAATAGGTCTTTGAAAAAAGAATAGCTGGTTGCTTGCTGTCAAAAAATATGTATATATAATTTAAAAAAATTCTTAGCAACAGTAAGTAACTTTTTTGCAAATGCTTAGTTTTACCTTTTATTAGTTTTTAAATAACAGAAAATAGAAGAGATAAAATGCAAAAAGCCCTGGGTGGAGCTCGAACAAGGACTTCTGTGTGCCAAAAATGAACCAGCTAACTCAAGAAGTTGGAAGCATGGCCATAATTATTTGTTGAATGCGGTGGCGTTTCTGTGAGATTTTGTGATGTGTGAATAAAAAAAAATATTTTGTTTTTAAATCAATACGTGTTTGAATGATATATTTCTTTTTTCTGAAGTGTGTGGGTATGCAAACAGCGAACAATTTGCAAAAAATCAAAGTTGGGTTATGTGTGTTTTTGTTTGGCTATTGCCATAACAATTCAAATGTCAAACAAAAACGAGTAAATAGGTTTGTTCGATGTTCCCCGCCCCAGTGCGCACTGGGGAATGTCAGTGCATCAAGTCAAACTGCCAAAAAACTGCATAGCTGCTCCGGTGTTGATTTAACATCGAACAGCTCAGTGCAACATCTCTATTTTTGGACATTTCTTTCATTTAAATTTGTTTTCTTTAAACGGTGGCAAATAAATAGAAGTTGATAAAATGACCCACGAACGCAATATTTTGTCTATACACACATTAATAACTTAAAACCTACAAAATAATCTACGAAATATTTCATATCATAAAATAGCACAACAAATAAATTCCTCCATTCTCTGAAAACGAACTTCTGCCAACAGCTGGTTTGAATTTAAATTTTGAATTTTGACAGCTCTGATATCTTACACCAAGAAAATACCTGGGGCGCATGAGGGTGCACTCAGTGCGTGCCCGGTGTTTACATCGAACACAGTGCAAAAACACTGGGGCGAAAAAAGTGTCACATAAAACACTTCAGTGCGATTTCTGGGTACACCAGTGCGCCCCAGTGCTGACATCGAACAAAGCTAATGTTCGGTGTGAACGCTCTACTCGTTTTAGTAAACGAATAGTGAAAACGAAATTAGTGTGAATAGGCTATAAGATAACTTACGCTGTGTCGGTCAAATTGTTCAAATTGCTCTCGTTTCTTAAAATTCTTCTTTTTTTTTTGTTTTGTGCTCTTATTTCTCTGGACTCAGCCTAAAAACATACAGTCTAGTTAAAAACAAAATAATTTTTTTGTTATTTCTCGTACTTTTTCTATTTTTTGACAGCTCGGTGATAACATTTTCGAAAATATATCGATATATCCCTTGAATAGAAATACTGGTGTGTCATTTTTTTTATTTTAGCCCCAGCGTATACAATATCTTTCATCTTTCTTCCTTGAAACTATAAAATTCAAACCCCCATTGACATTATAACAATTTTAAGCTTATTTTAGGTTTATATATACAAATATCGTAATAATATCGAATTATCGATATATCGACGTATTTTCAAACAAATTGCGTCGTCGCATTTGTGGTATTTTTTTCCGATGACATTTACCACGAATGCAACTGGACCTTCCGACTTCGGATGCGTTGCGGAAAATTCTCCGTTCCGACTGATACCTCGCTTGTGCAGATTGTATAGAAATGACAACCATACTTAAAAGGTCCATGTTAATAGGTTCATGATCTGAATGCTCGATTTTGACGTTTTGACATTAGGTGTGTTCCGAAAATGATGTAGGGGGTGTTCCAAAAGGTAAGATTTGCACTACAATAAACGTTCAGTAAATTAGGGGACGTTGGCGTTATTATTTTGTTGAAAGAATTTTGGTTTGGTACATTTTTCGTTTTTGTTTGAATTATTATTATAGAAAATTAATTAAAATACTGAATAAATAATGAACAGCTTTTGAAATAATGAACAGTTTTATATTTTTTAATAAAAAATAATTCATAATAAACATCTACTTCAAATAATGCAAAGTTCATTATAATAATGAACCGATGGTCAACGTATACTATACACATTACAAAAATTTTATGTTTGTATATCTAAAGTATTTCTGTACCTTTTTTAATTAATAAAACAAAAAGTTATTTAAGCATGTAACTTAAGAGTTAAGAACTTACAACTTGAAACACTTTACAAAACAAAAAAATGAGATCCTATACAAAGGAATAGAGTATTTCACAGTTTAAATTTCTAGTCATCAAAACATTGTATTATTTCATATTTTTCCCCTTATTAAAAATACACAGTTAAATTGTTCTCCGACGAGTCCATGCCTTCTGTAGGAGAAAATAAATTCGATTTATGGGGTTCCCATTCTGTTTTCTTGTCTGAAAGATGTTCTACAGTCTCGTGGATTGCGATCGAATGTCGCTCCATTTCGCCATCATAGAGTTGGCCGTTAGCGGATGCCCTAGATACAATACCTAAATTAAAATTTTGGGAGAAAACAATTACAGGAGAGTTTTAAAAAATTCAATAATTTAAATCTAACTTCTCACGGTTGCTGCGTAGTTATCACGTTCACGTTGCCTTTCCCGTTCACGTTCACGTTGCGCCTCCCGTTCAAGACTGGCTGCTAGTATTGTTGAGGCTCCAGCGCTTAGACTACTCCCCGAGCCGCCGTGTCCATTGGTGATTGGATTTGTAAGAGTGACGTTGCCACCGGCTGTTGTTTTTATCCTAGGAAGACCATTTTGTGGGAGCACTTTAGAACGGGTCATTAGGTTTGCTGACGACACAGCTCCTTGGCTATGGACTCTATTTCGAGATTTTGCAGACTTGGTCTTTGTTTTTGAACGGATTATATAACACGAGAGAAAGAGTATAATTACAACAAAAATGCCCACAAGAACTCCAAACATGCCAAGAATGCTCGAAGCCCAAGACGTCTGAGCCATGGCTACACCTTTCATGGTCACCGTAATGGGAACTGATGTGCTCCTGGGTGGTACACCAGAATCTGTAGCAATAGCAACTATGTGGATTGTGGATTCATTTACCGGCATCTCTGGACGAATAAAAAGATTACCAGATGAATCAATTTCAAAAAGACCTGCGTACTGCCCTCGTAGAGAGAGCTCAATTTTGTCATTCCGATCCCCATCAGCTGCTTCGATCTTACCGATCATTACTCCATCGAAACTTTCTGCTCGGGATTTTAGGCTCTATGAAAACAAAAACAATATTTGTGAACTCTTCAGTAAATAATAATTATACTTACACTCTTTGGAACAACGAATTCATAATGCGTTTCTCGAAATCTGGGTTCCCAGTCATTAACGTCAATTACCTCTAAGCTGACTTCTGTAGTTGCATTTGCCACCCCATCTGTTGCAACAACAATAAAATCATGGCGCGTTGCTAGCTCGTAATCCAATGATTTCTGCAGAATTACTTCTCCCAGTGATCCAACGTTAAAGTTTTGCGATTGTACTGGATCTGGAATGTAATACTTCAAATGCTTGCCAGGTTTATTTGTTGGTAAGGCTAGAATTCTATTGCCAACAAGCATATCTTCCCGAATCCTCATGAAAAATCGTTTCTGAACAAAGGCTAAAGTTTTCATATCACTGTGAGTTCCCGGCCGTGATAATGTCACAGTTGTTAAGGCGTACCGGTCGGGGTTGTCAATCTGAGTTGCCTTAACAACCAACGTAGCACCATTTACCAGATCGGAGTAGTCAATATGAGCTAACAAAGTGATCGCACCAGTGTTAGGATGAATTCGAAAGTACTTCGTGTCCTGTGACTGGACAATGGAATACTGTATTGGAGCACAAATGCCTTCATCTTGATCAACTGCCTTGACTGTTTCAGGACGAATTTTTATTTCACCCGGACGTCCATCTATTGGGAGTTCTCCCTGGTACGCCACCCGCAAAAACTTTGGATTCTGATCATCGGCATCGGTGATCACCAGTCTGAGCATGGTATCGGTGAATTTTGGAGGAGTTCCTTGATCTTGGGCTCTAAGTTTGAGCGTAAAATTATGCATGACCTCATAGTCCAAAGGCTTTTTCAGAACAAGGGTGCCTTCTAGGGGATTCAAAAACTGTACATACTCTGAAAATGGTCCCGGAAGCACTTGATATTCAACTGTTGACAATGGGCCTTGCTGATCAATGTCTGACGCCCGAGCACCTTGTAAAATCCGTGTTCCTGGAACTGTAACTTCAGATAGCGTTAAAGTGTATGGTGTTCCAATCCATTGTGGTGCATTATCATTGACGTCTATAACTCGAACATTTACCGGAATGACGAAGCTCTGCAATTGATAAAAAAATACTTCGAAATAAAAACCAAAAAAGTAATCTTTTAATTTGTTTCTCAACAGTCCAACAATGTAAACACTCGGTATACCGGAAGTGCTTTACTTTAGTGGATTGAAAGAAAAAAACATTCTCGTAAGATAGCAAGAGCAGGGTTGCACAAATTAAAATTTTAATTGGGAAAATGGCAAATGTTGGCAAACTTTAAAAGAGCGAAACTGAGGTTTTGATTTTTTATAAAGTTGTTTTAAATCCAATGATTGTAAAGAATTCATATTACTTTTTATTATTAGTAATACTATTACAACTAAAAGTTTGTTTGTTTATTTCTATATTTGTAAACGCTTTCACATGTTACCTACTCAACCAATCTTCATTAAAGGAGGTGACTCATTTTTGGGCCGGTTATAAAAAATGGAAGCTTATGCTGAGACAAACCTACATAGTCCCCTTTTATACACATAATCATGTGACGCCGATTCTTCATCAATACCTAGAGTGGTTTAGAGCAACTAGAGCAGGCTCATTGCATACACTGGGAATGCTAAAGTTCTCATAATAAAAATAATTAAATACCTTCTTAAAAAACATTTTTTTTTCAAAATTAAACATTTGAATCTATTATGTAAAGACTTAAGAACTATTTTGTTTGTCACACAGGATCTAGGAAAGTACTCGACTGATTTATTCGAAACAAATTTCGTAATATTATTTACTATTATAAGATTATTTACTGGTTTTTTTTGAATAATTTGTTTTTAAAGTATGAATGTCAACGGTCTTGGCTCCGATAAATCATCGCTTCCCGTGAGATCAGCGAAATCAAGCATCGTTGCGTGTGGTTAGTGGAAAGATGTAGGACCGTCCGAAAACCAACTGTGTGCTGTTGACGTGTGTTATGTGTTTTCTGTTTTCCGTTCTCTCTGTATCTTCTGTTCTGTTCTGTATTAATGTCGTCTTATGTATTTGGTTCTAATTGTCTGAGCCGATCGCCTCAGTAGCTAGGGCTCGTAAGTGTGTCTATTTTGTGGATTAATCTGTCTCATAGAATAGCGCTGCGAAATAAGGCCCCAGACAAAAACGCCCCAAAACCAATGACATAAGGCCCCAAAAGTATATTAAGAATACAACAACAACAAAAAAAATCTTTATTTTGGGGTGTAATTTCACTTTTTGGGGCCTAATTTAATTTTTAGAATTGGGGTTATATTTCATTATGAAAAAAGCCCCTAATATCAAAGAATGAAATAAGATCCCACGAAAATATTATGTCGATTAGGAAAATTGGTAATAAAAGCCACTTAGGCCAGTATAAGCCCCAAACAAACATACAATGAATGTAAAGATATATCCCACTTTAATAAATGTTAGTATGAAGAAGGTATGAGGCCATGCTGCCCCCCTGCTTGGGCATACTATAGGATTTGGAAAAGGTGCAAGGTTGGGTATGTGCAACGTTTCTTTTTGATTTAAAGAACTTTTGCATAAACCCAATCTCGCACATACTCCAAATCCTATAGTGAGCCCAAGCAGGGGGGTTGCAGGGGGGCAGCCATTTTACCATTTTTGTTGGAAATAGATTTGACTTGAAATAAAACCGAAGTTCGCCTTTATTTCGCTTTTTTAGGGAAATAAGATTGACCTTATTACCATTTACCTTATTTCATGGCCATGTTCATCCTAGTTTTTCCTACACAAAACTAGTTTAGCCTAAGTGTGTTAGGTTTTTTATTTTTTTTTTTCAAAAAAATTGGGGTCTTTCATTTCGTTTTTGGGGTCTTTTTTAATTTTTTTTGGGGCGTGATTTCATAAAGAAAAATATGCTTTTATTTCATTATGAAAAAGTACCCATTTAATATGACAGAAGAAGCGCTGAGGGCATTTGAGGATCTGAAGAAAGCGTGAGGGTGAGGAAGCCTCTATAGCTTACTTTTCACAAAGGATTAATAAGAGTTAGAGGAATTATAGTGTCACAGTGCACTCAAGCCTTCAATGGTTGATGAGCATGAAGGACTTGAGCGGTAAACTCGCAAGGTGGAGTTTGTCTTTGCAGTTCTATACTTTTGACATATTGCACCGTAAAGGCAGCCAGAATGTGGTATAGAAAACTTGGAAGAAAAGTTCGTAAAGCAAGTAAAAAGCGTAGAGCAACAGTACAAACATCTGGCTAAAGAATTTGATTCTTTGAAGAAGCAGAAGGTTCGCGAACATTCGAGCGACGGTCCACGAAGAAAAGAAATTCAGTCCCCTGACTTCGATGCATTGACGAACAACTGTGACAACGAAGACAAGTCAATTGCATCATGATTATGATGCCATGGTCAAGGCAATCGAGATGAGGTTTAACGACGACCACGTGCAGCAAGTTTACCGAGTCCACTTGCGCCGAAGAGTACAGACGAGAGGTAAAACGCTACAATTGCAAGCTGACATCGAGCGCTTGGCGAATTTGTCTTATCCCAATACCAGGGAAATCATAAACGAACTGGCAACCGATGCGTTCACTAATGCCATTGCAGATGGAAAACTACAAATGACTGTAAGAATGGCAGTTAAGAAAACGCTCGCTAAGGGAAATGGCTACGCTAGAGTGCTCATTTCAAGGAGTCGCATTGAAAGACAAAACCCAAACACTGATCGAGGTCAAATGAGATGCTGGAATTGCAACAAGGTAGGACACCTACAGCGACAATGCAGATCTCCACCTAGACAGGTAAGCTGCCCACATTGCGCAAGGAGGAGGCAGAATGATGAAGCATCTGGCAGAAATAACACTCACACTGCTGGACAAGCTTCTGATCAATATCAGGCGGGAAACATCTAAAAACCAACTTCGTGTTGCTGAAGTTTGTTGATAGAATCGACGCATATAATTTCCGTTAATTCAAAGTGCAACCCCATAACCCTTCAGGTTAGCCCTTAGGTTTCCTATACCCCCCTTTTGAAAAACCGTACTTACTATATTTTTCGCGACCTCTATTTTGCATTGATTCACCCTTCGACGACAAAAAAGGAGTTCTTTTTTTTCGGAGCTCGGTTGAGGATAACAAGAAAACCCTTAAGGTGTAAGTAGTTTTGGTTTTCGGGGGTACGAAAATAAAAGGGAGCCTTCGGGTCTTAAATTGTTTGGGTGCTCTTTTTTTGGCTTAATCGTTTTTGTTCGGTAATGGGGTGGCTCCTAAGAGTATGCTACATATTTGCAATATGTTTTGACTGAGGACTAAATCGAACTTGAAGAACTAACTCGAGACTCGAATTAGTACCGAAAGCTTAGATTGTGCCAGGACCAGACGGAAGTTCCCAGAAGTTTGTAAATTTGTATAAAGACAAGAGTAGATGGCATTGAGAATTCAGTTAATTTTCAAAAGTGGAATTATTAACAACTGCAAGCGTTAGTAAAAAGTGATTGAATTGCGATTAAATAAAAAGTGTTGAATTATAAGGACTTATTTGAATTGTGAATAAGTGGAATAAGTTAAATTTGCTGTTATTTTAACTGAAAGACGTTGTGTTTTATAAAATAAAGAGATTTGTTATTATTTTGGAATTTTGATTTAGTTTTTTTGTCGAACCCCAGGCCAAAACTTCATATTGGTGTCAGAAATTGGGGATAAAACTCAGAGTGCTAGAAAATTCCATAGTGACATTTTCTAAAACAGTGTCGGTGACTCATATAATTATGAAGGTGGAATTTTCCAGAAACTATTGAACAGATTGTGCTATAAAACTGTCAAAAATAGTGTTTAAAAAAGATTTTTCTAGAAGAGATATTAAAATAAAACTGACAGTGTCGCGAAAATTGTGTTTCGGTTATATAAAATGGGTCGCAAGTTAGAACAATTGACAAGAGCTAAGTTGAAAGAAGAATTAGGAAAAAGGAACCTTCAGACTTCGACTTCAAAGTTGGTTAATAGAAACGACGCCCCCAGGCCCATCTTCCAAGTTTTGCAAACTACACGCTGCAGCAAGAGCTTGACAGTAGAGACAGTCATCAGAAACCGAAAATGTGAGGCCACTATCGACACGGGTGCCACAGCCTCCATAATCAGAAGAGACCTTGTTCAGACATCCTCTCTACATAACACCAGCTGCTACACTCTGAAGACAGCTACCGAAGAAGCAGCAAAAGTATACGGGGAGGTATTTCTAAAAATACAACTGGCAGGGTTGAGCTTCTCACATGCATTTTTGGTAGCCGACATATGCGACGAATGCATAATATTAGTGGATTTCATGAAGGAACATGAGGTAATCATAGACCTTCGAATGCAAGTGTTAAGGTATCGAACCGTTGAGATCCCTTTGGTATACAGAAACGAGAGCGCTGTGAGTCTTCGGGCGGTTATAAGCAGATATGAAGTCCTACCACCATCTTCAGAAATCGGGAACCAACGATTCTATTTCGTTGAAGCAGATGATAAAGAGGACTTTCCAAACTATATCGTTCGAAAAAATTTAGTGGAACCAAAGAAAAACATGGTTCCGTTAAGGCTGATGAATCCGAACAAACACTCAGTCAAGCTCAGTCAAGGAGAGGTGATTGGAAGATGCGTACCCATTGCAGCCATATCGACAACATCTGGGAGTGAATCTGCGAGTCCTGTTTCTGCAACGAAATTGGCTGAGTTATGTAATGATATACTCGGAAATTGCTGATATATTTGCATCAGCAGGATGGAGAGTATGGTCTAACAAACCTAGTACACCACCGAAAACTAAAAAACTAAGTGGACATCATCCGTTGTACTAGTGAAAAAGAAGGACGGCAGCACTCGATTCTGCGTGGAATACCGGAGGCTATACGATGTCACCAAGAAGGACAGCTACCCCTTGCCTCGAATAGATGACACCTTGGATACCCTTTCTGGAGCAAAATGGTTTCCCACCCTCCATCTGAAGAGTGGCTACTGGTTAGTAAGGATCCATCCAGAAGACAAAGAAAAGAGAGCTTTCACAACGGGAAATGGACTATGGCAGTTTACCGTTATGCCATTTGGCTTTATGTAACGCTCCAGCCACCTTTGTGCCTTTAATGGAACGTGTGTTACAGGGTCTGACATGGAAAACCTGCCTGGTGTACTTGGATGACGTCGTCGTTGATATCGATGTGATATCGTCAAATGGAGTAAAAACTAACCGGAGAAAATCGAAGCCGTGAAAAATTGGCCAGATCCCGCAGACAAACACCACCTGAGGAGCTTTCTCGGTCTCGCCACATATTACAGGAGGTTCGTGAAGGATTTTGCCAGAATCGCAAAGTATCTGCAGCAGCTAACTGAGAAGGGTAGACAATTTATATGGTCAGGTGTGTGCGAAAGAAGCTTTCAACATCTAAAACAGCGACTTTGTGAGTCACCAATACTAGCTTACCCCACCCCTGGCAAGGCATTTATTGTGGGAGCGGATGCTAGTAACGTGGGCGTTGGAGCAGTTCTGTCGCAGATACACGATGGGCAGGAGACAGTGGTAGCCTATTTCAGCAAAGTTCTTTCGCGACCAAAGAGAAACAACTGTGTAACCAGACGGGAACTCCTTGCACTGATACTGGCGACAAATCATTTCCATAAATACCTGTAAAAACAGATGTTCATCCTGCGTACCGATCATGCCGCTTTAAAATGGTTGCTACAATTCAAAAATCCTGACGGGCAAGTAGCAATATGAATCGAACGATTGCAGACTTACGACTTCGAAGTACAGCATCGCAAAGGAAGACTGCACTGCAATGCGGACGCGCTTTCCCGCAAAGTATGTGAGCCCAGTTGCAAACATTGTGCGCGAAAAGAGGAAAAGGACGAAGGTTTTTCTGTCCAGAGAATAAGAGCCGAACCTGCAGAGGGTTGGAGTGCCGAAGAACTTCGTAATGCACAAAAAGAAGACCCTGTCATCGAGCCAATCCTTGCATTAAAGGAATCTATGGAGAAACCAAACGCAAGAGACATCTCCGACAGAAGTTCTACTTTAAAGGTTTACTGGGCGCAGTGGGACTCTCTCCATATGGAAGATGGTGTTTTGCGGATAAAATGGAAAATGCTGGATGGAAGATCCTTTAAGATGCAGCTTGTGATTCCACGATCGAAAGTAGAGGAGATCCTACGAGAAATGCATGATATAGTATCTGGTGGGCACTTGGGAATCAAAAAACACTGGAAAAGTTACGAGAACGCTTTTATTTGCTAAGCGCAAGAAACGATGTAGAGAGCTGGTGTCGAAAGTGCACAACATGCGCGGCTTGCAAGGGACCCTAAGTCAAAACACGAAATAAAATGCACCAGTACAACGTGAGTGCCCCATTTGAAGGAATCGCCGTTGACATCACAGGCCCGTTCAGTTGTTGTCATGGACTACTTCAAGTGGCCCGAGGCGTTTGCGATACTGTTGTCCAGCAGATAGTGGACCACGGGCTGCCTATGGAATCGCATTCCAACCAAGGATGAAACTTCAAGTCGAAGGTATCCCAGGAAGTATGAATCGAACTTGATGTACTAATTCGAGACTCGAATTAGTACCGAAAGCTTAGATTGTGCCAGAACCAGACGGAAGGCTCCAGAAGTTTGTAAACTTGTATAAATATAAGAGTAGACGGCATTGAGAGTTCAGTTTATTTTCAAAAGCGGAATTGTTAACGACTGGAAGCGTTAGTAAAAAGTGATTGAATTGAGATTAAATAAAAAGTGCTAAATTATAAAACGTATTTGAATTGTGAATAAGTGGAATAAGTTAAATTTGCTTTTATTTAAACTGAAAGACGTTGTGTTTCATAAAATAAAGAGATTTGTTGTATTGTTTTGGAATTTTGATTTAGTTTTATTTTTCGAACCCCAGGCCAAAACTTTACAATACTATCATTTTATTTATAATTAAAAAAATTAATTACATCCCTTTAATGTGATATTGAAGTAATATTATTATTTCGCTTTTTTCCTACTCCAAATACCTTACATGTGATTTAAGTTTATTTTGTGATATTTTTATAATTGTTTTAATAAATACCAATGTAATCCACGCCAATTAAGGCATTTCGTTATGAATTGTTAAGGACAGTTTTCAGAGGGTGGGGAAGGGGTGCTGATGTGGGCGGCCTAAAGTGACATCGCTAGTTGAGCGATCAAATAGGAGTCTGGTCTGGTTCGGTGGTTCCCAGGATCACCCTGCAAAACGTCCAAAGAACTGTTTCTGAAGATGGTGGTAGGACTTCATATCTGCTTATAACCGCCCGAAGGCTCACAGCGCTCTCGTTTCTGTATACCAAAGGGATCTCAACGGTTCGATACCTTAACACTTGCATTCGAAGGTCTATGATTACCTCATGTTCCTTCATGAAATCCACTAATATTATGCATTCGTCGCATATGTCGGCTACCAAAAATGCATGTGAGAAGCTCAACCCTGCCAGTTGTATTTTTAGAAATACCTCCCCGTATACTTTTGCTGCTTCTTCGGTAGTTGTCTTCAGAGTGTAGCAGCTGGTGTTATGTAGAGAGGATGTCTGAACAAGGTCTCTTCTGATTATGGAGGCTGTGGCACCCGTGTCGATAGTGGCCTCACATTTTCGGTTTCTGATGACTGTCTCTACTGTCAAGCTCTTGCTGCAGCGTGTAGTTTGCAAAACTTGGAAGATGGGCCTGGGGGCGTCGTTTCTATTAACCAACTTTGAAGTCGAAGTCTGAAGGTTCCTTTTTCCTAATTCTTCTTTCAACTTAGCTCTTGTCAATTGTTCTAACTTGCGACCCATTTTATATAACCGAAACACAATTTTCGCGACACTGTCAGTTTTATTTTAATATCTCTTCTAGAAAAATCTTTTTTAAACACTATTTTTGACAGTTTTATAGCACAATCTGTTCAATAGTTTCTGGAAAATTCCACCTTCATAATTATATGAGTCACCGACACTGTTTTAGAAAATGTCACTATGGAATTTTCTAGCACTCTGAGTTTTATCCCCAATTTCTGACACCAATATGAAGTTTTGGCCTGGGGTTCGACAAAAAAACTAAATCAAAATTCCAAAATAATAACAAATCTCTTTATTTTATAAAACACAACGTCTTTCAGTTAAAATAACAGCAAATTTAACTTATTCCACTTATTCACAATTCAAATAAGTCCTTATAATTCAACACTTTTTATTTAATCGCAATTCAATCACTTTTTACTAACGCTTGCAGTTGTTAATAATTCCACTTTTGAAAATTAACTGAATTCTCAATGCCATCTACTCTTGTCTTTATACAAATTTACAAACTTCTGGGAACTTCCGTCTGGTCCTGGCACAATCTAAGCTTTCGGTACTAATTCGAGTCTCGAGTTAGTTCTTCAAGTTCGATTTAGTCCTCAGTCAAAACATATTGCAAATATGTAGCATACTCTTAGGAGCCACCCCATTACCGAACAAAAACGATTAAGCCAAAAAAAGAGCACCCAAACAATTTAAGACCCGAAGGCTCCCTTTTATTTTCTTATCCCGAAAACCAAAACTACTTACACCTTAAGGGTTTTCTTGTTATCCCCAACCGAGCTCCGAAAAAAAGAACTCCTTTTTTGTCGTCGAAGGGTGAATCAATGCAAAATAGAGGTCGCGAAAAATATAGTAAGTACGGTTTTTCAAAAGGGGGGTATAGGAAACCTAAGGGCTAACCTGAAGGGTTATGAAGTTGCACTTTGAATTAACGGAAATTATATGCGTCGATTCTATCAACAAACTTCAGCAACACGAAGTTGGTTTTTAGATGTTTCCCGCCTGATGTTGATCAGAAGCTTGTCCAGCAGTGTGAGTGTTATTTCTGCCAGATGCTTCATCATTCTGCCTCCTCCTTGCGCAATGTGGGCAGCTTACCTGTCTAGGTGGAGATCTGCATTGTCGCTGTAGGTGTCCTACCTTGTTGCAATTCCAGCATCTCATTTGACCTCGATCAGTGTTTGGGTTTTGTCTTTCAATGCGACTCCTTGAAATGAGCACTCTAGCGTAGCCATTTCCCTTAGCGAGCGTTTTCTTAACTGCCATTCTTACAGTCATTTGTAGTTTTCCATCTGCAATGGCATTAGTGAACGCATCGGTTGCCAGTTCGTTTATGATTTCCCTGGTATTGGGATAAGACAAATTCGCCAAGCGCTCGATGTCAGCTTGCAATTGTAGCGTTTTACCTCTCGTCTGTACTCTTCGGCGCAAGTGGACTCGGTAAACTTGCTGCACGTGGTCGTCGCCAAACCTCATCTCGATTGCCTTGACCATGGCATCATAATCATGATGCAATTGACTTGTCTTCGTTGTCACAGTTGTTCGTCAATGCGGCAGCTTCGAACTGCCTCTTATAAATTGGCCATGATGTTTGATCATCGAAGTCAGGGGACTGAATTTCTTTTCTTCGTGGACCGTCGCTCGAATGTTCGCGAACCTTCTGCTTCTTCAAAGAATCAAATTCTTTAGCCAGATGTTTGTACTGTTGCGCTACGCTTTTTACTTGCTTTACGAACTTTTCTTCCAAGTTTTCTATACTACATTCTGGCTGCCTTTACTGTGCAATATGTTAAAAGTATAGGACTGCAAAGACAAACTCCACCTTGCGAGTTTTTCGCTCAAGTCCTTCATGCTCATCAGCCATTGAAGGCTTGAGTGGTCAGTAGTGACAGTGAAGTCCATACCCTCCACATACGGCATGAATTTCTTCACAGCCAACACCGCTGCACTGTGACACTGTAGTTCTTCTGGCTCTTTTTAAACCTTTGTGAAAAGTAAGCTATAGGGGCTTCCTCACACTCCCCTCCCAACTGGGACAGTACGGCACCAATTCCCGCGTCCGAAGCGGCACATTGGATATTAATGGATATTAACGCTTTTAATAAACTCAGGATCGGATTCCCCCGGAGCCTTCGCGTCCCTCGCTCAGTTTTCCGCAAGACATCGCGGACAATTTGTTGTATAATAACCCTTCAGACCACAGCTGAAGCAATGTAAGATGCGTTTGTCCGAGTTGCAGTTAAACCACGTGTGGCCCTGCTCCTTGCAGTCCCAACAAACAAGAGTCGATGTGTCGGCATATGTCCGAGGAGAATTTTTTTGGACGTTTCTGACCGAACTGATAGGGCAGCTAGATGTTCATCAGAAGGATGGTATTCTTCATCATACTCCAGCTCATTCACACCATACTTAGCTGGGGCCTAACAGCGGGCTTGGGAACGTCTCTATCCCTATTCGGGAACACCGCTTCCGCTTCTTGCAACCATACCTCAGCTGATCTAGGAAAAGATGGGTTGAGAAAACACTAAATTTCTCAATTTTTCTTTGAGATTTCTTTGGATTATTTTCACCATATCGGCCTCTGGAATTGGCATGCTTAGCTGAAATCTCATTTTATTTATGGCTTCGAAGAATTCTTTACTACTTTCTTAAGAATATTGCTTGCGATCTAAAATATTCTGGACTATTTCCAGATCCGTCCTAGGGTTTTGAAATCGGCTCAATAGTACATCTTTTAAGGTATGGCAGTCGAATTCCTTATCTACTTGGAACTTAATCATACGCCGGACCTGAGAGCAATTGATGGAATTCTCTAAGTATTTCATTCCAAGAAGAAGAAAAAGAAGCGTATCAACTCTGCAATTTTTCCAGCTTAAACACAAAATTTTCCACCGTCAAATGGTTTGACAGACCATCGAATTTAAGGCCCACTTATCGACCTTAACTGGATCTCGATATCCCAAAGGCATGCATGGGCTAACAACTGGAAGTGGATATAGAAAGGATGTGAAAGGGGTTTAATAACTCCCAAAAACTGGGTGATTGGCCCGAGGTTGGAATGGCCTATTTGCAGCTTTCGTCAAAGCTGGATTTGTCCTACGCTGGTGTTCTACTGGAACAAACGCTCTCCTTCCTTGATCGGTTGAAGGATTTAGATTCACTGGTGGTGGCCCGGCAGGAGCTGAGTTATAACTCTGCATCAGTGGTGGACCGGTTGGAAAAGATGATTGACTAGGCACCTGGCTATTCACTGGTGGAGCTGTATGAGCCAAATTCAACTATTTCAAGAAACTACTGAGTTGATTCTGGATCCTGACAGGAAGATACACTTTTATTTACTTATGAACTTATGATTGCCTTTAACTTATCAGGTAAAACTTTTTTTGACTTGTTTTAGGTAAGGTACGAGCAATAGTTTCAATAGCAATAGTAATAGGATTGCAGTAAAACCTTGACTAGAATGTGCACCTGGAGATCTGTCATCGGTCTCTTCTCTTTGTCTATAACCTGACTCACTGTGTTGTCGAGAGAATCAAAATTTGTCTGTGGCGGTGGTACATTTTGGGCCTCTACGCCACTAAGACCAGTTAAAGACGGGATCGAGATTGAATTGGTGTTGGGACTAGCATTCTTAGCAATGTCGCTTTGACCGTTTGGATATTGAACAGTTGGAACTTCAAAGCCGGAACTACCTACTTTTTGAGATGTGGATCGGATTTGCCTATTAGTAGTCAGAATGAATGTAATATTTTTTGCCTTGTCCCTGTGTTTAAATTTTGCGTAGCTGATTTTGTAATTCTTGCCTCTTCTATTTTAGCCTTTCTTATTTTCTACTTTTAAGAACGAACGGCTTCAGCAACGAAAAATGAATGTCCACAATGAAATAAAAAAAAACAACTAATAGACAAGAGTGAGTTTTGAAACAAACGTTTTTTTTCCTTAACAAGAACTAATTTTTTTCTTCTTAATCCCCAATAGTAAACTATCAAAAAAAACACATTGTAACAAAAACAAAAACAAAATAAATTAATCTCAAAAAGATTGTAAATCTAACTAATATTGAGATAATCACAAAAAACTGTTAAAATTGAACAAAAATTGAATTTAAATCACAACGTAAATAATAAATTAATCAAAAAAATTGTAAACCAAAAACAAAACAAAATTGTATACGCATAAACAAAACAAACAAAATAAAAAATGTTTAAAATAAAAAAAATTAAGGTGAAACAAAAAGCTTGTAAAAAAACAATATTGAAAAAAGAACAAGTTAATTTTGAAAATGTATTGGAATTTAACGAAAAATAAAAAAAATAACAAAAAAACAAAAACTTAACAAAAAACTACTAAAATGAAGAAAAAAAAACTGGTTTGTAACGAATTTTCATAAAAAACTTAGAAAAAACAACTTAGGACAAAAACTAAATAATCTTGTAAGAAGAAAAAACGAATTGTGTAACAATAAAAACTATAAACAAAAAAAAACTTTCTAGCTCTAATGGTTTTGAAAACTTAATGTAATTTTTCTTCAGAAAAATTCTTAAATTTAAACAAAAAGAATAAGAAATAATTTTTTAATTCACTAATTTCAGGATTTTTCCTCACCGCTAAAATAAACCGAATTAAAGAGTAACAAAAACAAAAGAAAAAATAAATAAAGTGTACGACTAGATCGCACGTACTTGCTCATAAAATTTAAAAAAAAATGCACGACTGGGTGGCACGAACTTGTTCTTATGCTAGATAATTGCTTAGTGGCTGCATATGTATGTATAATGTATATATTAAAATAAAAAAAGTATTTTTTTCGAAATTTTTTTAATTAGTTTAAGAGTTTTCTCGGGAATTTGTATTTCACTGACAAAAGGAAAAACCGTAAATTAAATAAAAAATAAAAAGGAAATGTAAATTAAAGAAAAAGAAAAATATATTGGTCAAGAAATTATAAGGACTTTTATTTTTTTTTATTTTTTATATAAATTAAAAATTCATAAATTCATTTGGTTATTTTTACTTTAAAATTGTGCTTTTGAGAATCAAATAAAGATGAAAGTTAAAAAAAAAAAGATTCAACACATTCATAGCTTAAAGTGAAAAACCAGTATTTAACCTTATTAGTTAGATGTGAAAAACGAAGCGTTGTTCTTATAAATATGGGCAATTTGTTGAAAATATTCAGAGCTGTATATGAGTAGAAATGACAAAAATTAGTTCTATATGCAAACGGTACATTAACGAAGTTCATATTATTTACTCGAAGGTTGTACATTGATACATTTCTACTAGGAATATTACCACTTTGCTTAAAGAACTCTCTTAAAACTTTAAAAACATATAAATGTCTCATTGGTAGAATACCCAATCCTTTAAATAAAGAAAAACTGTGCTAAACGATTTTTATTTGAAACAATACGCACTAAGTGCTTCTGAGCAGTTAATAAGGGCTTAAGAGTATTATAATACAAACCTCCCCCGCTTGTTAAGCCGTATTGTAACTTAGAACGTGCAAGACCATAATTAGTAATAGTTAAAACTTTTTAAGAGCAAGAATGTTTTATTAAATACATTTTACGTGTGACCAACAGCATATAAGATTTAATTATTTGAATATACTTAATCTTTCCAATTTAGATTGAAATCAATCATCACACCTAAATACTTAAATTGCTGAACTGTTTCGATTTTTAAGCAATCTTCAGTACAACTAAAATTGGTTACGAAATTACTTTGTCCACACGTATGTATAGGTAAGGTAAAGAACACTGTTTGCAGTCATGAGCATGAAACCATTAATTAAAAGCTATTTCCAGACACTCCGTTCTTTAAAATTCTAGCTTCACTTAGAATCCCATTTACATAAACTTTTTGTTTTCTATTTTTTAAATAAGATCAGCGAAATTAAGCATCGTTGCGCGTGGTTAGTGGAAAGATGGGGGACCGTCTCGAAAACCAACTGCGTGCTGTTGACATGTGTTATGTGTTTTCTGTTTTTCCGTCCTCTCTCTATCTTCTGTTCTGTCCTGTATCAATGTCGTCTTGTGTGTTGTCTTTGTAATTGTCTGAGCCGATGGCCTCAGTAGCCAGTGCTCGTAAATGTGTCTACTTCGTAGATTTATCTACCGAGGTAGATTAAAAAATGTAATGTAATGTAATGTATTTTTTAAATAAGAACTTAACCAACAGAAAATATTACTCCGAAAACCTGCATTAAAGAGTTTAGATAGCAAAAGATCGTGGTTCACTAGATCGAAAGCTTTTGACTTTTGTCATTTCAATAAATAATCCAATAGTAGATTTGTTGTTGTTCAAACTTTCATAAAGTTGACTACAGACCCTTGACAAACCTGCTCTAAAACCAAATTGATTTTTACTGAAGAAGTTATATTTTTTTTAAAACGAGACGATGCGAACCTTAACTAACTTTTCAAAAAAATTTGAAAACGTCGAAAGAAGTTATATTGGCCTAGTATTTGAAACATTATTTCTATTTCCTTTTTTGAAAAGAAAGTATAACTTCAGCACATTTTAGATGGTCAGGAAAACAAACCTATTTCAACACTTTTATTAAATAAGAAGGACAACAACGACAATCAACGACATAACAGGCAACATTTTATAATAAACTGCTTAAAATGCCATCACTTGAACAAGACACAAGCATCAACTTAAAGCTAGCACAGCGAGCGGTAAATTCCTTTTTTCTCCCATCCCAATCATCTCACACAGTTGATCGGCTTAAGCACTGCAAGTTTTTTTTTCATTATATTCAGTGATAAAATTAGATAATATCATATGTTTAATTCTCTATTGTTCTAATCTTCCAGGGGCGAATCAATACACATTCCATGAAGGCCTAGTCACTGATGGAAATGTGTTGTTGAAAAGCTCATAAGGGGTTTATTTTCAATATTGCATTAAGAATATTCGTATGATTTGGTTTTCATTTATGTTTCTTTTTCTCAATGGTGGATAATTTTCCCGTCGATTACAGCAGATTACGCAGATTACGGATGCTTAGAAAGAATTTGTATGCAGTATTCGTCCACACTGCGAAATACAGACTAGCTGTTTTGGCACTGAGTGAAACCCAAATAGGTAAAAATTCTGACCATTTGGAATTCATCCTACATGGGCAAGTTTAGTGCCATTATTCTTTCCCTACCACGGTTTAGCCGTATACGTGGCTTCGCTATTCTGGCCAGAACACACCCGAAGTAAGGTTTACCGAGATCTTCGCAGAGCTGAACAACTTGACGCAGCTTGTTGACGACCCAACAAGAATACCTGACATTGCAGGTCACTCCGCATACACCTTGGACTTGTTTCTTACATTTCATCCTGATAGGTATACCATCAATATATTATCGCCCCTAGAAAGGTCGGACCACTGTATCATATCGGCTTATTTCTCGTGCTCCATCTTAAAAGTTAAAGAAAACATCCCAAAACGAACCGTATGGCGTTACGAGAAAGCCAACTGGGAAGGTTTAAACAATTTCTTTAATAACTTTAATTGGTCACTATGCTTCCTCGGTAGTGACGTAGACTCTAGTGCCGATATGATTACAAATATTATTCTACTTGGTATGAGAAAATTTATTCCAAATAGGCTAAAAAGTATCAAACCAAAAGTAAATTATTGTTTTGACTCAAACTGTAAAGAGGCTTTCAGGGTGAGAGAAGTAAGTTTCCGATATTATAAAGTTAACCCTTATGAGGAAAATCGGAAGAAGTTTAAAAAAGTAAGAAAAATCTGCAATGCTCTTATTCAAAGAAGACAATTTTTACACGAACAAAATTTAGGACGTGGAAGTAAAAATGTTTGGTCCTTCGTAAAAAACATACATAACTCCACTTCGTCTTCGGTTCCGACACTTGTCCTAAATGACAATTCTGTAATCAACTTTCGCTTGATTTATTTGCAACATTATTTGCAGCAAATTCAACGTTGCCTCAGTATGATATGGCTCCTCCTGTACTTGATAACGTAAATGGTTGCAAAAGTTCTTAAAGATCTCGATATTCACAAATCGCTGGCCCTGATAGTATTTCCCTTATAGTTCTGAAGAGGTGTGCTTCCACGCTGGAAAAACCACTGTGCAACCCTTTTACTACCGACCAATTGCACTTACATCCCTTCTTTCCAAGGTCATGGAAACGCTGATAAACTATCAGATTAAGGAATATCTTGAGACACGGAAATTTATAAATGACTGGCAATACGGTTTTCGTAGCAATAGGTCCACTGGTGATATGATGGTATATCTCACCGAACAATGGAAACAATCTTTACATCGTTTTGGAGAAAGTAAGATTATTGCACTTGATATTTCAAAAGCATTTGATAGAGTTTGGCATTAAGCTCTTTTATCGAAAATGCGTGCATTTGGAATCGGCGAACCTCTTATTCGATGGATTAGAAATTACCTTTCGGAACGTTCAATTCGCGTTGCTTTGGATGGCTTCCTGTCTGATAGTCACACAAAAATGCTAGTGTGCCCCAAAGCTCTGTTCTGTCTCCGACACTCTTCCTTATTTTTATCAATGATCTCTTGTCTAAGACTTCTAATCCATTAAATTGCTTTGCTGATGACAGTACTCTCAGCATCTCATACTCGTTTCCAAATTCACTTCCTTGTTCTTCGGATGTGGAACTGCAACGGCAACGTATGATTAGTTCATTAAATTCTGATCTGACCAGCATTGTTCAATGGGGAAATATTAATCGTGTGGAATTTAAGTATAGAGACTCATTCTTTAGCCGCACTTCACGAATGTGGAGTGCTTTAACCGGCTCGATTTTTCCCTTCCATTACGATTTACAAACGTTCAAAACCAATGTGCATCTGTACCTCCTTTCATCTCCTATCCAATTTTCCTAAACGCTCGCACTGTGATAATACATGATAAGAGCAGTAACAATCTTTTGAGTGCGCGCAGATTATAAAAAAAAGAGATTTTATTTTTTAAGAACATAATAGTGTTGTAAACTTCTCTTGGTGTTATCACAAAAAAAAACAAAACTGTTTGATTAAACATCATCATTAAAAATACGTTGAGAAAGGAACAATAGAAATCTGTATCAGGTTTGATAACTGGTTTCAATTTTTCAGATATTTCAGTAAAATAATCATTAAATATATTTGAAATCCTACATAAATCAGCTTCTACTTCTCCTTTAAACTCACAATTCCTTTCTTTTCCTTATATGTTATCAACTAATCGCCACTCTTCTCGTATATTACCATCAGCTCTAACAAACATATTCTCATAGAAGTTGTTACGAGTATCTTCGATTTCTTCGTTAACCGTTTGCAAAAAGTTTCATAATGTTTTTTTAAGTTTAATATGATTTTTATGTTTTTTGCATTTTAGGCTCAACTCCTTCTTTTTTTTTAATCTTATTAAGAAGATTATTTGTCATCCGGGATTTTAACCTTTTCTTGCTAAGAGACTGATTTCTTTTGAAAGTACTTGAATCTATGTGCCTTTTTAAAATATCCATAAATACGTCAAAAGCAATAGAGATTGCTTTCAGGATAAACCAGCTCCCAACATTCGAAAGTTAATAATTCTTTCAATATCTTTAAATCTACACAATATCTCACTGTATCAGAAGCGGGTTTAGAGTTTTTGGAAACAGAAAAGTAATTAAGGGTTATCATGCAATGATCTGCCAGCTTCAAATCATATAATTTGCCACTAAAAATATTTTATTGTTTTTGTTTGATGCCGTAACATATAAATAGTTTTCCTTATCGATGTTATTCCTAGATTCATTAAAAGCAATAAAATGTTAAGCTTAAGTTGTAGTAAGAATACTCCTTAGTTCAACAATGAACAAAATTGTTGCGAAATCATGAAGTCGATAAATGCATAGCAAAGTATAGACGATATCTTCAAATATAAACGATAATTTAATTAACACACAGTAAACCGATCTTTCACATAAAACGTAACACCTCCAGCAGCGTAAGATTCATTGCAATTCCCAAAAAGATTATAACCCTGTATATTATACAAATCTAATTCACTTATATAAATCCAAATTTCACTTAAAACAATTACAACAGGTAAATTCAACAACGAATCTAAATGAGCTAAGAAACATTTTTTTCTTAAGCTTCGTATGTTTTGATGTAGGCAAAAACAACATTCTACAGAATTAAAAAGATCAACTAGATATTCACATGCATTAGAATTTGAGAGTGAGATAGAGTTAACAACATTCATAATTCAAGAAAATCAGCAGAACAATTTATTCTTACATAGTTGTCACTCACTTCTTTTCGCATGCAAACAGTCCCATTTCTCGTGCATACATATTTGTGTGTGGTGAAATGTCATAGTCCGTCCGGTTTTCTTTTTTTCTTACTTTGTGTTGTCTCCTAGGCCAATTTCTATCCAATTTCCTAACCTTTCCTTTTTCCTACACCTCGTAACACACATCTCCAGTGTTGGAACTCCTATAACCTCCTATTGCCTCGACACATTTTTGTTTCTAAACTACCGCAAACCCCAATCGCGCCATCCTGTGGTGAGTTTAATGACTAAAAGTCATTTGCTACACCGCTTTTTAACATGGGGGGCTTACGCCGCCCAAATATTGTGGTGCAATTATACAACAAACAGTGAGGGAAATTTGCAACACATATTCTATTCCACAATTCGACCCATTTCCCAATGCCACCGATCCGTTCTCTTTCTCACCACTCTCGACGAATTCGAGTTGTAAGAAACTAAGTTGTATTGGACGGATTCAAGTCTAATTCTTACAAAATAAATGCTGGTGTGCTCTAGCGCTCTGTTCTGTCTCCGACTCTTTTCCTCATTTTTATAAATGATCTTCTGTGGGGTAATAAGAATCGTGTGGAGTTTAATGCTTCGAAAACTCAATGCTGTCTTCTGTCGTTAAAGCTAAACATACCCTCAATTCCATTGTCCATGAATGGCATTTACATCGAAGAAACCGAAAAGCTCTCAGTACTCGGTATGTGTGTCAATGACGACCTCCGTTGGAACGACCATATATGTATTTGAGATCGCTAAGAATGCTGCTAAGTGCTTAGGTTTTCTGTATCGGTGTAAGAAGTACTTTTCCCCATCTGACCTGGCTACGATTTATAAAGCGTTTATACGCCCTAAACTCGAGTATAACTCCCACCTCTGGGCAGGTGCTTCACAAACATCGCTTCACCTGCTTGATAGAATACAAAATCGAGCGTTAAGATTGATAGAAAATAGAACTGCTTGTGAAACAATTGCCCCTCTCGAACACCGACGCAATGTTTCATGTCTTTCCTTATTTTATCGTTTCTTTTATAAAAAATGTTCACTCGAGGTAGCCAGCTGCATTCCTCACCTTAAAAGTTTCGCCCGTAATACTCGTCTTGCTAGGAATGCCCATCAGTTCACCCTTGAGCCCAATTTCGGACGTACCGTGAAATATAGAGATTCTTTTTTTAGCCGTACAACACGACTTTGGAATGGTTTACCCGGCGAGATTTTCACTTGCCATTTCAATTTGCAAACATTCAAAACCAATGTTAATCGACACCTCCTATCTCTCCCTTCCCTATCTTCCTTTTTCCCGCGCAGTGTGTTACATTAAAAGGGAAACAAATAGTCCCTTGTGCGCGCGTTAATTATAAAAAAGAAAAAAAAAAGAAAAACTAACAGAACTATGTCTAGGTTATCAATTTAGCAGTTCTATTATTTTTTTTTTTATTAAAAGTTGGTTATTTTTCTTTACTTCGTCGGTTAGCAGAACATATTTTTTCACGTCAAGTAATTCCCATAAATACGCTTTTCGACATGAACGTGATGTGCTTGATTACCGAAGAGGAAATTTCGCCATTGTACCTATAGTCATAAGTACAAATCATAGATGTAATGAATTGCAGTCGGTTTGTTTTCGTTATCGTATAGTGACCATACGTCCAGCTTTTAGCGGGACAGTCCCCTTTTTGAAGTCTCTGTCACGTGGCCATAACTGTCCCGCTAAATGTCGCGCTTATCCTACGAACTGTAAAAATGCTTACAAATCTTAACATTAAGCAATTATTTACATAAATTCTATAGGAAAAAAGTGGGCACGACTGGGTCGCACGTACTTACTCTTACGTGCTTAATTACATTGGAGAGCAAGATCTTTGACAGAAACAAGTAACATTTACATTGAAAATAACACAGTTTCCACTTATAAAAATTATCAAAACCACAATACTGAACGGTTTTTAGTAAAAATGAAGTACGCCATCACACGTCTTAAATAACAAAGAATTTATGAAAAATTCATTTCTAAAATTGTAGTACCGGTTTTGATAAAATTCTGTATTTTTTTAGTTTTTGAATAAATATTTTTGTTGAAATTTAGTTTTATAGATTTTATAAATATATACATATGATTATTTGAAGATAATCGCTTAAGCCGTTTAGGCTGCAGCTCGTTATATATACTGACAGACAGACAGAAATTTTTTTGTCGATCATTTTTTTAGACTTATCTATGATCGTTATACCATGTTTCATTGTTATCTCAATTTGTTTTATATTCACGAAACCTTAACTTGCCTTATAGTCCCTATAATCACAAGTAAAAACGAGCCCATGTATTCCATGTTAAATGAATTGTCAGGTTAGTTTGCACCTAGTAGTGTGCCATTTTTAAATCAAAAACGAAAACCAAACTTGCTGTGAAGTGAAGTTCATTGGACGCTTCATTTCATAAATAGAAAAAGAATGGCATCCACTTCAGCAGCAGCAATCAAAAAATGCAAGAGGGAGTGTACATTCTCTGAAGATTAAAAAAAAATATCCATTCATCAAACCCAGCAAACGTAACACATTTGCTTATTGTTATGGCTGCGAATGTGAGTTTTCGATATCTGCAGGAGGACAAAAAATTGTATATTGTATTGTATGTAATTGTATATTGTATGTAATTCGCCACATCGAAAGACAAAAGCATAAATCCAAAGTAATGGACTCTGCTAAATCAATGAAGTTGGACACATTTTTTCGGAGTAGGGAATACAGGCTTGACAGTGGAGACAGTCATCAGAAACCGAAAATGTGTTGCCACTATCGACACGGGTGCCACAGCCTCCATAATCAGAAGAGACCTTGTTCAGAAGTACTGGCTACATAACACCAGTTGCTACACTCTTAAGACAGCTACCGGAGAAGCAGCAAAAGTATACGGGGAGGTATTTCTAAAAATACAACTGGCAGGGTTGAGCTTCTCACATGCATTTTTGGTAGCCGACATATGCGACGAATGCATCACAGGAGTGGATTTCATGAAGATAATCATAGACCTTCGAATGCAAGTGTTAAGTTATCGATCCGTTGAGATCCCTATGGAATACGGAAACGAGAACGCTGTTAATCTTCGGGCGGTTATAAGCAGAGATGAAGTCCTACCACCATCTTCAGAAACAGTTCTTTGGACGCGTTTGGAGGGTGATCCTGGGAACCACCGATTCTATTTCGTTGAGGCAGATGGTAAAGAAGACTTTTCAAGCTATATCGTTGGAAAAATTTTAGGAAAACCAAAGAAAAACATGGTTCCGGTAAGGCTGATGAATCCGAACAAACACTCCGTCAAGCTCAGACAAGGTGATTGGAAGATGCGTACCCATTGCAGCCATATCGACAATATCTGGGAGTGAATCTGCGAGTCCTGTTTCTGCAACAAAATTGGCTGAGGTATGTAATGCTATCCTCGGAAACTGAGCTGTGAGCAGAAAACCATGGCCAAAAATCCTATTGGAGAGTTTGCTGATATATTTGCCGAATGGAGACTATGGTCGAACACACCTAGTACAGCACCGCATAGACACCGGCGATAGCAGACCGATCCGACAACCTGCTAGAAGACTTCCATTGGCAAAACAGGCGGAAGTCGATGAGATGATATCAACCATGGAAAACCACGGTCTAATCGAAAACTCAAAAAGTCCGTGGGCATCACCCGTTGAACTAGTGAAAATGAAGGACGGGAGCAAAATGGTTTTCCACCCTCCATCTGAAAAGATGCTACTGGCAGGTACGGATCCATCCAGAGGACAAAGAAAAGACCTCTTTCACAACGGAAAATGGACTATGGTAGTTTACCGTTATGCCATTTGGCTTGTGTAACGCCATTGTATATACACTGTCTATAGTACTATCATGAAGCATTATTTTTTAGTTCTGAATCAAGTCGCAACGAGGCGTGCTGAAATTGCCAATTGGTGTTAGTATGGAATAAGTACAGACAACAAAAGTATATTAAATACTCGTAAAATATCGATTAATGTTCTCGTCTCCACTATTTAGAGTTAGTTCTGAATCAACCAGGAATATGGCCAGAAGAAAAAATTACCACCATGAGAGTACTATAGAGAATGTATATACAACGGTAACGCTCCAGCCACCTTTGAGCATTTAATGGAACGTGTGTTACAGGGTCTGACATGGAAAACCTGCCTGGTGTACTTGGATGACGTCATCGTTGTGGGAAAGACGTTCGCTGAACATCGCGACAACTTGAGGGAGGTGTTTACACGACTTCGAGCAGCACATTTGAAACTAAATCCAAAGAAATGTGCTCTGTTCAAAGCTGATGTGAAGTATTTGGGACATGTGATATCGTCAAATGGAGTAAAAACTGACACGGAGAAAATCGAAGCCGTGAAAAATTGGCCAGATTCCGAAGACAAACACAAGCTGAGGACCTTTCTCGGTCTCGCCACATATTACAGGAGGCTCGTAAAGGATTTTGCCGGAATCGCAAAGTGTCTGCACCAGCTAACTGAGAAGGGTAGACAATTTAAATGGTCAGGTGAGTGCAAAAGAAGCTTTCAACATCTAAAACAGCGACTTTATGATTCACCAATACTAGCTTACCCCACACCTGGCAAGACATTTATTGTGGAAGCGGATGCTAGTAACGTGGGTGTTGCAGCAGTTCTGTCGCAGATACACGATGGACAGGAGAAAGTGGTACCATTTCAAGCAAAGTTCTGTCGCGTACAGAGAGAAATTCCTCTGTAACCAGACGGGAACTCCTTGCTCTGATACTGGCGACAAAACATTTCCATAAATACGTGTATGGACAGAGATTCATTATGCGTAACGATCACGCCGCTTGCTACAGTTCAAAAATCCTGAGGGGCAAGTAGCAAGATGGATCGAACGATTGCAGACTTACGACTTCGCAGTACAGCATCGCAAAGGAAGACTGCACTGCAATGCGGACGCGCTTTCCTGCAGAGCATGTGAGCCCAGTTGCAAACATTGTGCGCGAAAAGAGGAAAAGGACGAAGGTATTTCTGTCCCGAGAATAAGAGCCGAAGCTGTAGAGGATTGGAGTGCCGAAGAACTTCGTAATGCAAAAAAAAGAAGACCCTGACATCGAGCCACTCCTTGCATGGAAGGAATATATGGCGAAACCAAACGCAAGAGACATCTCCGACAGAAGTCCTACTTTAAAGGCAGACTGGGCGCAGTGGGGCTCTCTCCATGCGGAGAAAATGGGAAATGCCGGATGGAAAATCCTTTAAAATGCAGCTTGTGGTTCCACGATCGAAAGTAGAGGAGATCCTACGAGAAATGCATGATATAGTATCTGGTGGGCACTTGGGAATGAACAAAACACTGGAAAAGTTACGGGAACGCTTTTATTGGGTAAGCGCAAGAAAGGATGTAGAGAGCTGGTGCACAACATGCGCCGCTAGCAAGGGACCCAAAGTCAAAACACGAGGTAAAATGCACCAGTTTAACGTGACCGTCCCATTTGAAAGAATCGCCGTTGACATCACAGGCCCGTTCAGTTGTTGTCATGGACTACTTCATCAAGTGGCCCGAGGCGTTTGCGATACCCAATCAAGAAGCTATGACCGTTGTCCAGCAGATATTGGACCACTGGGTCTGCAGGTTCGGGATGCCTATGGAATTGCATTGCTCCCAAGTGAGCTAAAATTCGGATTTCCTATTGAAGACCCAAAATGCGAAGAGGACTACGTGTTGGATCTTAGAGAAAGGATCAACGACATTCACCAAAGAGCAAGAAACAACATAAAAATTGCGAGTGACCGTATGAAGACCAGATACGATGCAAGAGCAACAGCAACTGAATTCAACGAGAGAGATCTGGTATGGCTATACAACCCACATCGCAGAAAGGGAAAATTGACCAAGCTTCAGTAGGACGGGGAAGGTCCCTACCAAATAGTTACGCGCGTTAATGATGTCGTTTTTCGAATCCAACGAGGACCAAGAGCAAAAATGAAAATTGTCCATGTGGATCGCCTGCATCGTTACCACGGAAACAATGATGATGTGCTTGTTCGGGACGAACAAATCTAAGAGGGGACAATGTGATGTGGCAACAAAATGATAGATATTCGGAGTGCCAGAACCAGACGGAAGCTTCCAGAAGCTTGTAAATTTGTATAAATACAAGAGTAGATGGCATTGAGAGTTCAGTTTATTTTCGAAAGTGGAATTGTTAACAACTGGAAGCGTAAGTTAAATTGAGATTAAATAAAAAGTGTTGAATTATAAAAACGTATTTGAATTGTGAATAAGTGAAATAAGTTAAATTTGATGTTATTTAAACTGTAAGACGTTGTGTTTCATAAAATTAAGAGATTGGTTGTATTATTTTGGAATTTTTACTAAGTTTTATTTGTCGTACCCCAGGCCAAAACTTCACAATACCATTTTTTTTAAAGCAGCATACGACAGCGTAGGCTGGCAATGAACAATATTACAAGCCAAATAAAAGTAGCCGCTTTGGTCTCAAGGTCTTCAATGGACTCTGAAAAGGGGACATTCTAGCTTGTATCCTCTTCCACCTGGGTTTCTAGAAAGCAATCTCTAACTCTGGCACGTCAACAAAACAGACTATCGTCACCAAGTCGAGCCAGATATTGGTTTAAGTGGACGACATCGACATCGTTTTGGGGCTTAATATAAATGAAGGGAAAACTAAGTACATGGTGGCCACTTCTGAAAGAAGTGTTTGTCCAAAAACGGATCCGAGACTTGGGTGCATACAAAAAGGCACTCTGATCTCTTATCTGCATTCAAGAGGAAGACCATAGGAACATTCATAACCACTTACACACATTCATTTTTATATATATGAAGATGACAAAATTTCGGGTGAAAAATTTTAGTGATTTTTTGTTAAAACTTACCGGATCTGTTGAATGCCGTCTTGCACAAATAATATTAACATATACTGAGGACGGCCCCTTTACTCCTTCCTTATCTAGTTCGACTGCTAGTACTATGTTCTTTGTTCCTGGTACTATCTCTACCGGTGCATCTTTTTCTCTTAGAGACAAGTTGATGTCACCTAAATCCTCATCTGGATTTCCATTGATTCGAAGTTTCCCAATCAACGAACCAATTTCAAGATCTTCGCTGGCAAGAAAGCTTTCCGCTGATCCACCACCTTCCAGATAGCATCTTGAGTCCAATATCACACTTTTAACAGCTGTAATTTAAAAAACAAAAACCTTTTCAAAATAAGGCTGAAAAGAAAATAAGTAAGCATGCAATGCAAAGGGCAAAATAATAGTAGTGGATTTAGAAATAATGAAAGGATGAAAAACCTTAAAGCATTTTATGTACCCAATTTATTGTTATGTGGCAACAAAATGCAGTATTTCGTTAGATACATTTTTCAAATTTAACGATATGAATTTATTAATGACATTGCGTACAACAACCATTTCACATGCATGTTTGCCAAAGGTCTACTTGCTAAAACCAAAGTACAATGCGTCTCGGTTGAGTTCTAATAAGAACCGAAAGCTTATAGATTGTGCCAGAACCATACAGAACGGAAAGCTTATAGATTGCGCCAGAACCATCTAGATGTCGTATAAATGTGTATAAATACCACGAATAAATACAGTCAGCATCGTGCAGTCAGACCGCACACACCACGAGCGGATAAATAATAATTTTAAATAATTAATTTTTCGTTTTCTGGAAATCCAATTATGGGAAAATCGGAGAAAAGGAAGAGTGACGTAAAAAAGGCCTATGAATCCGTGAAGAACCAAATCAAGGCAGGCATGAAGATTCACGGGAAGGAATTCCTGGTATCAATGCACACTAAGCGACATCGACTAGCTATACGAAGAAAACGAAGAGTACATGGATATCTACGAGAAAGTTATTAGTTATGAGGAAGAGGATCCTACTGACAACGAAGAAGAACCAACTTTACAAGGTCAACGACGAAGAAAATGTCGAAAACATGGCAGACCTTAACTCCAATTTAAATTTTGAGGTGGTTCAACGTAAAAAGAGGAAACCATCACCACCAACCTCACCAAAAAAGGAACCTTCATCCAAGAAGATAGCCATAAAGGACGGAAATAATACCACTAAGAAAAAAACAATGCCACCCATAATAAGGAACAAGATAAAACCCAGGAACCTGCCAGCAACAGCGTCTCAATCGCTATTGAACCACACTCCACCTTAATGCCGCCAATATTGTGTGTTTTGGACTCAACGTAGCCAAAACTAACAAAATCCTAAGAGAACAAGGAGTTGCTGTTAAAATTCATAACATAAATATGAAAAAATCTATCATTACAACAAAGTCGAAGGATGACCGTCAAAAAATTCGTAAAATGCTAAAAGAGGGAAACACGGAGTTTAATACATAGACGGCCAAAGCAGACAAAAAGAAGCTCCTAGTTCTTAAAGGTATACACTATAGCCACGATGCCAGTGAAGTCAAAGAAGAACTATTGAAGGAAGGAATACCTGTTTTGGCAGTAATCCCGTATAAGTCAGTAAAAAAATGCAACAGCTTCGTGGTTGCGGTCGAAAAAGACAACGGATATCCCTTCCATATATGGAAAAGCTCTTCTTATGAACCAAAAGGTTTACTGGGAGAAATTCAGAAGTACCAGCATCTCCCAGTGCAAAAATTGCCAAAAAGTTCGGTCATGTGGCTAGCAACTGCGAAATGAAGTACAGGTGCGTCAAGTGCAAAGATGGCCATTTACCAGGCTAATGCACAAGAACCAGCAACGGCATAACGGACGACAAGGTTTACTGCGTAAGCTGCCAGCAGGCAGGACACCCAAACTACAATGGTTGCCCATTGAGAAAGATGAAAATTGCCGAAAAGGTAAAATCCGCAGCCCAAAAACAAGAGATATATGCTTTTGCATGAGTTTTAGAGTTGTGTTGTTTTGGTGGCAAGTTGTGTTAAGATCAACGTACGTACATTTTTTTTTTATTTCACTTTGTAAGCAATAAAATATAATTTGTGCAGAAACATTGAAACAAGTTCTTGGCATTTAACTTTTATACTGTATGCCATATTCTATCTAAAAGTGACAGATTTTTTTAATTTTGCATATGGATAAATGCAAACAAAAATAATATTTTATTGAATTGTTCCCCTACCCAACATCATAGTGGTAATTCTCTCTACTTTTCATCTTTACCTCCATGACAACTTTGTCTTTTCTCTTGGTGAGTGCATTTTAGTACAAGTTCTGCCGTAAGCATAATTGAGACTACAAAAATACCTTTGTTTGGTTATTTTTATTTTGCATATAAACGTCATCTACTAAGCTGATCTACATTATCGACACTGCATATCATACACAAACCATTAAAAAAAGTTCAACATCGACATTGCCGACTTAGGTATTCCTGAACAGGGTTATCATAAACAAATTAAAAACAAAAAAATTAAAATTTTACGGAACTGCAAATACAAAAAAAAAAAAATAAAAAAAAAATAGATTGATATCTTAAATTAATACAAAATTAATACATAGCTATCAAGCTATATAATGTTTATCATAGCGTAAATTAGAATACTAAGAAAAATGACTAACTGTGCTTCTTGTGACAATATTGCTGACAACATGATTGACTCTATGACGTCTAGTGGAAAATGCCGGAAAAATTTTCACGTTAAATGCATTGACGCTCCGTTTAGCACCATCAAATTATTCAATACAAATAAATCATTTTATTACTTTTGTGACGTGTGCGACCCATTCGTATATAATAACATTGCTCGTGATGTTCTACAAACTTCAAAAAGTTTAAAAAAATTGCAAAAAAAAAACAGGTTTTGTTTCTTTCAGAAAAAGTTGACAATATCACTTCTCTGCCACAGTTGCAAAACAAAATAACAAGAAGTAAAACAAAAACTAAAAATGTAGCTAACGAAACTCAATCTAAACGTAAAAATGACGAACTTGATGATGACAATTCCGATGAAAATCCGGTGAATCCGGCTGCTTCGTCAGTATTTACTGATTTTACATTGTCCCGTCCAATTACCAACTTTAACTTTAATAACAACGTACCTACTCCTCCATTGTTCCGCCCTATGTTACCAACATCATCTAATAATCTGACTACATCAGGAACTTCTTCGTTTTCACCATCTTTATCGCTGCCAGCTACAGTTCCTATTCAATCATCTTTTACTATATCGTCTATACCAAATTCTAATAACACAACACTGACAACAATTCCTACAAATCCAGCGATAACCGCGAATAATTACAACAACAACAACAACTGCATGTCTCCTATCGAGGCTGGACTAAAAATAGTAGAAGGGCAAAAAACCATATTTATTTCTAAACTTGCCCCTCAAACGAATGCCCTGGACATAAAAAAACTATATACAGAATAAACTAGGCACAACTTGATGTATATTTGTGGAAAAAATGATTCAAGGTATTACTAAATACGCTTCGTTTAAAATAAAAGCGCCTATATTTCATCTTTTACTTTCAACGTCGTTTTGGCCTACTGGTATTGTTATGCACGAATTTGAAAACAGGAGCACAATAAAACAACACAAGAATTTTCCACAACTTCCGACAATCCGAAATCTCCGCCAAAGCAGCTAAAACAACTACTAATATACTTATTATCAAAATATCAACGGACTAACGGCTAAAACCAACAAGGTTTATAAAAATATAAATAATATTCCTCATGATGCAATTGTACTGACGGAAACATGGTTGAATTTCTTTTTTTTTGATACTGAGTTGTTTGAGAATACCTACAAAATTTTTTGTCCTGATCGACATTTCCGAAATGATGCAGCTACCGTAGGAGGAGGTTTATTAATAGCAGTAAAAACCTCTCTTATTTGTTCACTTGCTGATGATTTCCTGCAAACAGCACTGAAAGTGTTACGTGTAAAAAAAAAGTCATCTAAATATGTTTATGTGGTTGCCACATATATTCCACCCAGTTCTAACATCGAAATTTACGAAAATGTTTGCAATACTTTTATCGGAAAGTCGAAGTAATTGTAATTGGTGACTTCAATCTTGCCAGTTTGGAATGGACCAAGTCTAGTAATAATGATATCTTTTTGCCTGCAAACGCATCGAACTTAAACGAGTTTTGTATTATTGATGGAATGGCTTCTTTTGGATTAAATCAGCTAAATGGAGTAAAAACCCGAAATGGAAGAATATTAGATCTGGTTTACTTCTCTGATGTAATGAATACCGATGCTGCTGTTATCTCATGTGATTCAAAACTTGTTGAAGAAGATCGCCACCATCCTGCCTTAACTATTTCATTGAATTTATGTGTTTACAATGATCTAAATGAATCTAAAGGTCAACTTGTATTTGATTTCAAAAAATGTAATTTCAATCAATTGTTTAATATACTTATCGATAAAAATTGGGATATCTTATTTTCAAATTTAAGTTTAGATGGAAAGATTTCGCGTTTTTATGAAATTTTGTTTGATTGCTTCTTTGAAACTATCCCATTACGAAAACTTAGAAGATTTAACAATAATCCGCCATGGTTTGATTTGCATATAAAAACTTTAAAAATAAAAGAAACAAGGCCTGGTTAAGGTTTAATTTATCTAAGAATGAAGATACGCTTAGAGTTTATCAAGAACTGCAAGTTGACTTTATCAACTATTCAAATTACTTATATTCCGAGTTTATTTCAAAAAATGAAAGAGAGGTAAAAACGAACCCGAACAAATTTTGGAAATACGTTCATAAAAAGCGGAAATGCGACGGTTATTCAGCAAAAATGATTTATCAAGATTGTGAAAGCCGTTGTCCATAGACAATATCTAACATGTTTGCGGATTATTTTAAAAGTGCCTTTGAAGACTTTCCTTCGCACTTCCTCTTCTATTTCTTTTAATACTCAACAATACACACATCGTAATTACATAAACTTTTCAATCTCTGAAGTTTCCATACATGATAATATTTTAAAACTTGATGAATGTTTCAGTCCCGGCCCAGATGGTGTACCGTCATATATGTTAAAGAAATGTGTGTCTTACCTATCTTATCCGCTATTTATTCTTTGTAATGAATCACTTCAAAGTTCCAAATTTTGGGAATGGTGCAATAATAATCGTTTGTTTTTAAACATTGATAAGTGTGTTTCACACGCAAACGTAATTTACTTATTTATAACTATGTGTTGAATTCGTCTGGTTTGTGTAAATTATCTAGTTTTTCCGATCTTGGAATCCTATTAGACCTAAAACTATCTTTTATCGATCACTGTAACCACATCATAAAAGAAGCAAACAAAACACTTGGGTCGGCAAAAGATTTTCTCGTGAGGTTCGTGATCCATATGTTGTCAAAAATCTCTATTTTTCATTTGTAAGGCCAATCCTTGAATATGGTTTCGTTGTATGGGCGCCATACTACTCTATTGACATTAATAGAATAGAAAGCCTCCAACGAAGATTTTTAAGATTTTCTCTTCGTTTTCTTCCTTGGTCTGAAAGAATTATATTACCTCCATACATTCAAAGACTACAACTGATGAACCTCCCATCTCTTGCTGTTCATAGGGAATATTTGCGGTTCTGCTTTATAACTAAAATAATGGATGGATCTATTTCTATAATCGATCTGCATTCACATAACAAATTATCCTCTAATTTGTCCCAAGACCTTTGTGCTTAACTGCCTCTTTCTTATCTACTGTAGGCATCGTATGAACATACAATGCTTGCGGTAAATAGATAAGGGCATCTGAATTTGTCCTATTGTGCTGAATGTTTAGATTGGTTTTTTGTAAACAGGCTGTCTTATGGGCATAACACCTTTGATTATTACAGAAGTTAATTTGGATTTTCACTGCGTAGTTCGACTTAATCAGAGTTGTGTTTTTGTATGTAAGTATTTTTAAATGGTAAGTGATTTTTGTGTCGTGTATTCAAATGTTCGTGGTTTAAGAAAGAATTTCTTTCACGTGTACGTCTACACTGTTCAACACAGGCCAGCTGTTTTGGCATTAAGTGAAACTCAGGTGGAATAAATACTGATTTATCAGAATTTGCTCTACATGGGTATAGTTTGGTGCCATTACTCTTTTCCCATCATGGTCTCGTGGTCTATGTTAGGAATGATATTGCTTGCCAGAGCCTTCCCCAATATGGGCGTGTTCCAACACGGACTTTAACTTCTTATGGCTCAAATTCACTGTCCGCAAGCATGTCATTCATTATTGTTTTATTTACAGGAGTCCAAATCTTGACAGTAATTCGACTTGTAATGAGTTTGATGCACTGTCTGATTCCATCTCGAAAATTGTTTCCCTTTGTCCTCGCACTGAAATTGTTATTGCGGGCGATTTCAATGTACACAATTCCAAATGGCTCCGCTATTCTGGTCAGACAACACCCGAAGGAAGGTATGTCGAGCTCTTTGCCGGGTTACATCACCTTACCCAACTGATCGATGTGCCAACGCGTATACCGGATGTTGCTGGGCAAGCCGCCCATACTTTTGACTTGTTTCTTACTTCTCACCCTGATAAATATACCATTAGTGTAACTTCTCCATTTGGCACTTCAGACCATTGTGTCATTTCAGCTAATTTCTCATCCTCCACTTATCGAGTTAAAGAAAAACTTCCCACCAGGACCGTTTGGCAATACCAAAACACCAACTGGGACGGCCTGAATATCTTTTTCCGAAAGGAGATGACCCATTTCTGGGCCCAGGGCGTACACCTATGAGACTAGTATCAAATGAAAGCTTGTATTCAGTTCTATCTATCTGCAAAATATTTTTGAATTTGGCCTTGGGGATTTCGAGATATTTGAGCTTGAAGTTGAATATAGGAAATGGGAAAAATCGGACTTTTTTGCAAATAATTAAGTATTTTTCCGAAAATATCACGCATAGGATAATGATTCGGGTATCAAATGAAAGATAGTTAGAATATCTTTAATCCTATGTAAGAAACATTTTTCAAAATATCTTATATTTCGAAAAAATCAACCATAAACTTAAAAAAAAAAACATTTTTGAATGACATTCGGCAGCCAATATCTCGAAAAAACCAGTGATGACCTATACTTTTTTTCAAACCACTGTAACTGTCAGTTAATAACCTTTAATTTGATGTATAATATAGTAACAAAGCATCATAAAAAGCTTGATTTTAACTACAAAAACACAAAAAAACATGGTAAAACTTGGTTCTGGGCAGACATGGGGTGTGCTCATATTCGTAATGGAGTGTACACATACAAATGTGGTATAAAGTGAAAGGTATTTTAATGATGGTTATGTGTGCAAAATATTGTATCGATATTTTAAGGTTAATCTGAGATTTTTGGATTTGAAGTTGATCTCCAAAAGCAAATACGAAAAATCTGACTTTATTGCAAATAAATACGTTTATTTCGAAAAGTATAGAACGTAAAATGATGATTGATCTTGAAAATATCTTTCGTTTCATGTGAAAATCTTTTTTTCAAAATACCTTGTATTAAGAATAGAATAAACTAGAACTTGTTTGAAAAAAACATTTTCAATTGACTTTGACAGCCAATATCTTAAAGAAACCAGTGATAACCTATACTTTTTTTTGCACCATTGCAATCCTTAATTGCTTACCTTTAATTTCATATACAATTTAACTATAATTCTATTCTATAAAAAAAATTAAAACAAAACAAATGTTCCACAGTAATTGCATTTGTTTCTGTTATTATTTTTTTGCAATGTTTTTTTTTTTTTTTATACAAAAACAAAATATATAAGTATGTATTTTAATAATTAAAAAAAAGTCGCTAGTCCTCGTTAACGTCAATTAAAATGCCATCCAAAAATAAAGCCGGTGTTATGCTTATTGTTTCCTGGTATCTAGCATAGCCTAAATACCATAAAATGCTCATTACATGAGCGCAACAACCGACAGTTCTCATTCCAACGAGACAGTTACAATAGTAAGCTTTTATTGCGTTTTCGTAATTAACAGAAATAACAGAATTAACAGAAATAACAGAAAATAACAGAAAAAAATGCAATTACTGTGGAACATTTGTTTTGTTTTAAAATAAAAAAAAAAATAGATTGATATCTTAAATTAATACAAAATTAATACATAGCTATCAAGCTATATAATGTTTATCATAGCGTAAATTAGAATACCAAGAAAAATGACTAACTGTGCTTCTTGTGACAATATTGCTGACAACATGATTGACTCTATGACGTCTAGTGGAAAATGCCGGAAAAATTTTCACGTTAAATGCATTGACGCTCCGTTTAGCACCATCAAATTATTCAATACAAATAAATCATTTTATTACTTTTGTGACGTGTGCGACCCATTCGTATATAATAACATTGCTCGTGATGTTCTACAAACTTCAAAAAGTTTAAAAAAATTGCAAAAAAAAACAGGTTTTGTTTCTTTCAGAAAAAGTTGACAATATCACTTCTCTGCCACAGTTGCAAAACAAAATAACAAGAAGTAAAACAAAAACTAAAAATGTAGCTAACGAAACTCAATCTAAACGTAAAAATGACGAACTTGATGATGACAATTCCGATGAAAATCCGGTGAATCCGGCTGCTTCGTCAGTATTTACTGATTTTACATTGTCCCGTCCAATTACCAACTTTAACTTTAATAACAACGTACCTACTCCTCCATTGTTCCGCCCTATGTTACCAACATCATCTAATAATCTGACTACATCAGGAACTTCTTCGTTTTCACCATCTTTATCGCTGCCAGCTACAGTTCCTATTCAATCATCTTTTACTATATCGTCTATACCAAATTCTAATAACACAACACTGACAACAATTCCTACAAATCCAGCGATAACCGCGAATAATTACAACAACAACAACAACTGCATGTCTCCTATCGAGGCTGGACTAAAAATAGTAGAAGGGCAAAAAACCATATTTATTTCTAAACTTGCCCCTCAAACGAATGCCCTGGACATAAAAAAACTATATACAGAATAAACTAGGCACAACTTGATGTATATTTGTGGAAAAAATGATTCAAGGTATTACTAAATACGCTTCGTTTAAAATAAAAGCGCATATATTTCATCTTTTACTTTCAACGTCGTTTTGGCCTACTGGTATTGTTATGCACGAATTTGAAAACAGGAGCACAATAAAACAACACAAGAATTTTCCACAACTTCCGACAATCCGAAATCTCCGCCAAAGCAGCTAAAACAACTACTAATATACTTATTATCAAAATATCAACGGACTAACGGCTAAAACCAACAAGGTTTATAAAAATATAAATAATATTCCTCATGATGCAATTGTACTGACGGAAACATGGTTGAATTTCTTTTTTTTTGATACTGAGTTGTTTGAGAATACCTACAAAATTTTTTGTCCTGATCGACATTTCCGAAATGATGCAGCTACCGTAGGAGGAGGTTTATTAATAGCAGTAAAAACCTCTCTTATTTGTTCACTTGCTGATGATTTCCTGCAAACAGCACTGAAAGTGTTACGTGTAAAAAAAAGTCATCTAAATATGTTTATGTGGTTGCCACATATATTCCACCCAGTTCTAACATCGAAATTTACGAAAATGTTTGCAATACTTTTATCGGAAAGTCGAAGTAATTGTAATTGGTGACTTCAATCTTGCCAGTTTGGAATGGACCAAGTCTAGTAATAATGATATCTTTTTGCCTGCAAACGCATCGAACTTAAACGAGTTTTGTATTATTGATGGAATGGCTTCTTTTGGATTAAATCAGCTAAATGGAGTAAAAACCCGAAATGGAAGAATATTAGTTCTGGTTTACTTCTCTGATGTAATGAATACCGATGCTGCTGTTATCTCATGTGATTCAAAACTTGTTGAAGAAGATCGCCACCATCCTGCCTTAACTATTTCATTGAATTTATGTGTTTACAATGATCTAAATGAATCTAAAGGTCAACTTGTATTTGATTTCAAAAAATGTAATTTCAATCAATTGTTTAATATACTTATCGATAAAAATTGGGATATCTTATTTTCAAATTTAAGTTTAGATGGAAAGATTTCGCGTTTTTATGAAATTTTGTTTGATTGCTTCTTTGAAACTATCCCATTACGAAAACTTAGAAGATTTAACAATAATCCGCCATGGTTTGATTTGCATATAAAAACTTTAAAAATAAAAGAAACAAGGCCTGGTTAAGGTTTAATTTATCTAAGAATGAAGATACGCTTAGAGTTTATCAAGAACTGCAAGTTGACTTTATCAACTATTCAAATTACTTATATTCCGAGTTTATTTCAAAAAATGAAAGAGAGGTAAAAACGAACCCGAAAAAATTTTGGAAATACGTTCATAAAAAGCGGAAATGCGACGGTTATTCAGCAAAAATGATTTATCAAGATTGTGAAAGCCGTTGTCCAGAGACAATATCTAACATGTTTGCGGATTATTTTAAAAGTGCCTTTGAAGACTTTCCTTCGCACTTCCTCTTCTATTTCTTTTAATACTCAACAATACACACATCGTAATTACATAAACTTTTCAATCTCTGAAGTTTCCATACATGATAATATATTAAAACTTGATGAATGTTTCAGTCCTCACTGAATCACTTCAAAGTTCCAAATTTTGGGAATGGTGCAATAATAATCGTTTGTTTTTAAACATTGATAAGTGTGTTTCACACGCAAACGTAATTTACTTATTTATAACTATGTGTTGAATTCGTCTGGTTTGTGTAAATTATCTAGTTTTTCCGATCTTGGAATCCTATTAGACCTAAAACTATCTTTTATCGATCACTGTAACCACATCATAAAAGAAGCAAACAAAACACTTGGGTCGGCAAAAGATTTTCTCGTGAGGTTCGTGATCCATATGTTGTCAAAACTCTCTATTTTTCATTTGTAAGGCCAATCCTTGAATATGGTTTCGTTGTATGGGCGCCATACTACTCTATTGACATTAATAGAATAGAAAGCCTCCAACGAAGATTTTTAAGATTTTCTCTTCGTTTTCTTCCTTGGTCTGAAAGAATTATATTACCTCCATACATTCAAAGACTACAACTGATGAACCTCCCATCTCTTGCTGTTCATAGGGAATATTTGCGGTTCTGCTTTATAACTAAAATAATGGATGGATCTATTTCTATAATCGATCTGCATTCACATAACAAATTATCCTCTAATTTGTCCCAAGACCTTTGTGCTTAACTGCCTCTTTCTTATCTACTGTAGGCATCGTATGAACATACAATGCTTGCGGTAAATAGATAAGGGCATCTGAATTTGTCCTATTGTGCTGAATGTTTAGATTGGTTTTTTGTAAACAGGCTGTCTTATGGGCATAACACCTTTGATTATTACAGAAGTTAATTTGGATTTTCACTGCGTAGTTCGACTTAATCAGAGTTGTGTTTTTGTATGTAAGTATTTTTAAATGGTAAGTGATTTTTGTGTCGTGTATTCAAATGTTCGTGGTTTAAGAAAGAATTTCTTTCACGTGTACGTCTACACTGTTCCAGCTGTTTTGGCATTAAGTGAAACTCAGGTGGAATAAATACTGATTTATCAGAATTTGCTCTACATGGGTATAGTTTGGTGCCATTACTCTTTTCCCATCATGGTCTCGTGGTCTATGTTAGGAATGATATTGCTTGCCAGAGCCTTCCCCAATATGGGCGTGTTCCAACACGGACTTTAACTTCTTATGGCTCAAATTCACTGTCCGCAAGCATGTCATTCATTATTGTTTTATTTACAGGAGTCCAAATCTTGACAGTAATTCGACTTGTAATGAGTTTGATGCACTGTCTGATTCCATCTCGAAAATTGTTTCCCTTTGTCCTCGCACTGAAATTGTTATTGCGGGCGATTTCAATGTACACAATTCCAAATGGCTCCGCTATTCTGGTCAGACAACACCCGAAGGAAGGTATGTCGAGCTCTTTGCCGGGTTACATCACCTTACCCAACTGATCGATGTGCCAACGCGTATACCGGATGTTGCTGGGCAAGCCGCCCATACTTTTGACTTGTTTCTTACTTCTCACCCTGATAAATATACCATTAGTGTAACTTCTCCATTTGGCACTTCAGACCATTGTGTCATTTCAGCTAATTTCTCATCCTCCACTTATCGAGTTAAAGAAAAACTTCCCACCAGGACCGTTTGGCAATACCAAAAAACCAACTGGGACGGCCTGAATATCTTTTTCCGAAAGGAGATGACCCATTTCTGGGCCCAGGGCGTACACCTATGAGACTAGTATCAAATGAAAGCTTGTATTCAGTTCTATCTATCTGCAAAATATTTTTGAATTTGGCCTTGGGGATTTCGAGATATTTGAGCTTGAAGTTGAATATAGGAAATGGGAAAAATCGGACTTTTTTGCAAATAATTAAGTATTTTTCCGAAAATATCACGCATAGGATAATGATTCGGGTATCAAATGAAAGATAGTTAGAATATCTTTAATCCTATGTAAGAAACATTTTTTCAAAATATCTTATATTTCGAAAAAATCAACCATAAACTTAAAAAAAAAAACATTTTTGAATGACATTCGGCAGCCAATATCTCGAAAAAACCAGTGATGACCTATACTTTTTTTCAAACTACTGTAACTGTCAGTTAATAACCTTTAATTTGATGTATAATATAGTAACAAAGCATTATAAAAAGCTTGATTTTAACTACAAAAACACAAAAAAACATGGTAAAACTTGGTTCTGGGCAGACATGGGGTGTGCTCATATTCGTAATGGAGTGTACACATACAAATGTGGTATAAAGTGAAAGGTATTTTAATGATGGTTATGTGTGCAAAATATTGTATCGATATTTTAAGGTTAATCTGAGATTTTTGGATTTGAAGTTGATCTCCAAAAGCAAATACGAAAAATCTGACTTTATTGCAAATAAATACGTTTATTTCGAAAAGTATAGAACGTAAAATGATGATTGATCTTGAAAATATCTTTCGTTTCATGTGAAAATCTTTTTTTCAAAATACCTTGTATTAAGAATAGAATAAACTAGAACTTGTTTGAAAAAAACATTTTCGATTGACTTTGACAGCCAATATCTTAAAGAAACCAGTGATAACCTATACTTTTTTTTGCACCATTGCAATCCTTAATTGCTTACCTTTAATTTCATATACAATTTAACTATAATTCTATTCTATAAAAAAAATTAAAACAAAACAAATGTTCCACAGTAATTGCATTTGTTTCTGTTATTATTTTTTTGCAATGTTTTTTTTTTTTTTTTTTTATACAAAAACAAAATATATAAGTATGTATTTTAATAATTAAAAAAAATTAGCTAGTCCTCGTTAACGTCAATTAAAATGCCATCCAAAAATAAAGCCGGTGTTATGCTTATTGTTTCCTGGTATCTAGCATAGCCTAAATACCATAAAATGCTCATTACATGAGCGCAACAACCGACAGTTCTCATTCCAACGAGACAGTTACAATAGTAAGCTTTTATTGCGTTTTCGTAATTAACAGAAATAACAGAAATAACAGAAAATAACAGAAAAAAATGCAATTACTGTGGAACATTTGTTTTGTTTTAATTTTTTTATAGAATAGATCATCTATAGAATCAATCATCATTTTACGTGCTATACTTTTCGAAATAAACGTATTTATTTGCAATAAAGTCAGATTTTTCGTATTTGCTTTTGGAGATCAACTTCAAATCCAAAAATCTCAGATTAACCTTAAAATATCGATACAATATTTTGCACACATAACCATCATTAAAATACCTTTCACTTTATACCACATTTGTATGTGTACACTCCATTACGAATATGAGCACACCCCATGTCTGCCCAGAACCAAGTTTTACCATGTTTTTTTGTGTTTTTGTGGTTAAAATCAAGCTTTTTATGATGCTTTGTTACTATATTATACATCAAATTAAAGGTCATTAGCTGACAGTTACAGTGGTTGGAAAAAAAGTATAGGTCATCACTGGTTTTTTCGAGATATTGGCTGCCGAATGTCATTCAAAAATGTTTTTTTTTTTAAGTTTATGGTTGATTTTTTCGAAATATAAGATATTTTGAAAAATGTTTCTTACATAGGATTAAAGATATTCTAACTATCTTTCATTTGATACCCGAATCATTATCCTATGCGCGATATTTTCGGAAAAATACGTAATTATTTGCAAAAAAGTCCGATTTTTCCCATTTCCTATATTCAACTTCAAGCTCAAATATCTCGAAATCCCCAAGGCCAAATTCAAAAATATTTTGCAGATAGATAGAACTGAATACAAGCTTTCATTTGATACTAGTCTCATAGGTGTACGCCCTGGGCCCAGGCTCCATACAAAAATGGGTCATCTCCTTTAACTGGTCACTATGCTTCCTCGATAGTGACATTGATTCCAGCGCTGAAATGATCACAAATGTGATTCTTCTAGGGATGCGTGCTTTTATTCCTAACAGAGTAAAAAGCATCAAACCCAAAGAGAAGTCTTGGTTTAATTCTGAGTGTAAAGAAGCTATCAGGTTCAAAGAAGTAAGTTTCCGATCTTACAAAGCCAGCCCTACAGAGGAAAATCGGAAAAAGCACAAACAAGCAAGGAACTCATGCAACTCCGTTATTGAAAGAACCAAATTTTTGCATGACCAAAAATTACGGCAAAAAATTCTGCAGTGTCCCAAAGGCAGTAAAAATTTTTGGTCATTTGTAAAAAATATAAAAAACTCCTCGACATCTTCGGTTCCAACGCTCATCGACAATAACAAACCAATTGTTTACTCTTCAGAGAAGGCAAACTTGCTCGCCGCCCAATTCGCTGCCAGCTCCACGCTGCCTCAAAGCAACGTTGCCGTTCCTGTACTTGAGAATGTAAATTTTTCCATGGGACAGATTTTTTTCCGCACTCGTACAGTAGCAAGTGTTCTCAAAGATCTCGATATACAAAAATCCGATGGCCCGGATGGTATACCCCCGATTCTTCTGAAGAGGTGTTCTTCTACACTGGCAAAGCCACTGCGTAAGCTTTTCCATCGCTCCTACTCTTCTGGAATCTTTCCTAGAAGATGGAAAACAGCATTTGTCCAGCCTGTCCCTAAGAAAGGTGACCCATCCTCCCCCTCCTCCTACCGAACCATATTGATTAACCGTCAGCTTAAGGAATATCTCGAAGATCGAAAGCTTCTCCATGACCGTCAGTACGGCTTCCGCAGCAACCGTTCCACTGGTGATCTGATGGCATATCTCACCGAACAGTGGAACAAATCTTTACATCGCTTTGGTGAAAGTAAGATTATTGCTCTTGATATCTCCAAGGCATTTGACAGAGTTTGGCATGAAGCTCTTTTATCGAAAATGCGTGCTTTTGGGATCGATGATACACTTGTTCGTTGGATTAGAAGCTATCTTCTGGACCGTTCAATACAAGTTGTATTCGACGGATTCAAGTCTGATTCGCACAAAATAAAGGGCTCTGTTCTGTCTCCAACTCTTTTCTTGATTTTTATAAACGATCTTCTGTCTGTTACTTCTAATCCACTTAACTGTTTTGCTGACGACTCTAACCTCAGCTTTTCATATTCGTTCGATAATTCACGTCCTTCGCCTTCGGACGTACAATTGCAACGGTACTTATTAAGCTCCGATTTATACAGCATTGTCAAATGGGGTAATAGAAATCGTGTGGAGTTTAATGCTTCGAAAACTCAATGCTGTCTTCTGTCGTTAAAGCTAAACATTCCCCCGATGCCATTGTCCATAAATGGCACTTACTTCGAAGAAACCGAAAAGCTCTCAGTACTCGGTATGTGTGTCAACGACGACCTCCGTTGGAACGACCATATATTTGAGATCGCTAAGAATGCTGCAAAGTGCTTAGGTTTTCTGTATCGGTGTAAGAAGTATTTTTCCTCATCTGATCTGGCTACAATTTATAAAGCGTTTATACGCCCTAAACTCGAGTATAACTCCCACCTCTGGGCAGGTGCTTCGCAAACATCGCTTCACCTGCTTGATGGAATACAAAATCGAGCGTTAAGATTGAAAGGAAATAGAACTGCCGCTGAAACAATTGCCCCTCTCGAACACCGACGCAATGTTTCATGTCTTTCCTTATTTTATCGTTTCTTTTACAAAAAATTTTCACTCGAAGTAGCGAGTTGCATTCCTCCCCTTAAAAGTTTCTCCCGAAATACTCGTCTCGCAAGGAATGCTCATCAGTTCACCCTAGAGCCCAATTTCGGACGTACCGTGAAATATAGGGATTCTTTTTTTAGCCGAACAACACGAATTTGGAATAGTTTACCCGGCGGGATTTTCCCTTGCCATTTCAATTTGCAAACATTCAAAACCAATGTTAATCGGCACATTCTACATTAAAAGGGAAACACATAATCCCTTGTGCGCGCGTTAATTATAAAAAAAAAAAACAGCTCTAAGTCGAATAAATTTAAATTTGATTCGGACAAGTTTAAGAATAAAATTTGTCTCTTTACACAATATTCAGCAGATCAAATTATGGCGAGAACAGTCCTCTTAATCAATTAATCAAAACTTTTAATAAATTCTCTTACCTTTTTTTTTTTGTTCAAATGACAACTTTAAATCCGAAGGCTTTAAATATAATTTCTTTTTTCAAAGGCATTGAAACTTTGTATTTAATTAACTTAGAATTTAGATATTTAAGTATATAAAAGTAGTTCTATAAATTAAAATATTGTAAAGTTGACGTAAACATTTAACGTATTAATAAACAAACAAACTAACAAGAACAAGGGAGAGAAAGCACAGTAAGCACTGCTGATGAAATACCTGCTTTAATGGAGTTGCTTCTGTTGAAATTCGATACTCTGGAAAGTTTCTCGAAAGAACAAAAGAACTTTCTCGAAGAACAAAAGAATTCGTCAGAAATGCTGCAGAAGCAACTAAGCGAACAAAAGAATGCTCCTGAAAACAAGCTTGTTGCACAGAATGTTCTCTTCAACAAAAGACTTCAAATAAAGAAAATAGAAAACTAAGAAGAAACTATCGGAAAGCTAGTAGAAAGTGTAGAGCAACAGTACGAACATTTGGCTTAGAAGGTTGATTCTTTGAAGAAGCAGAAGGTCCGGGAATATTCGATCGTAGGTCTACGGTGAAAAGAAATGCAGCCCCCTGTCTTCGATGGTCAAAAATCATGTCCAATTTATAAGAGGCAGTTCGAAGCTGCCGCATTGACGAACAACTGGCACAATGAACACAAATCAATTGCTCTTACGCTTGCGCTCAGAGGAACAGCTGCTAAACTGCTGCATGCCATTCCTGAAGACAAACATTATGATTATGATGCCATGGTGAAAGCAATCGAGATGAGGTTTGGCGACGACCACATGCAGCAGGTTTACCGCGTCCAAATGCGCCGAAGTTCCAGACAAGAGGTGAAACGCTACAACAGTTGCAAGCTGACATCGAGCGCTTGGTAAATTTGTCTTATCCCAATACCAGCAGGGAAATCATAAACGAACTGGCGACCGATGCCATTGCGGATGGAAAATTACAAATGGCTGTAAGAATGGCAGGCAAGAAAACGCTCGCTGGGGCTTTAGCACTTGTCCTGACAAAGAAAGCAGCAGAACAAGCTTCGCAAAGTAGCCTAGAGTGCTCATGCCAACGCGTCAACATTGAAAGACAAAATCTGAACACTGCTCGGGGGCAAATCAGATGCTGAAATTGCAACAAGCCGGGACACCTACAGCGACAATGCAGATCTCCACCTAGACAGGTAAGCTGCCCACATTGCGCAAGGAGGAGGCAGAAAGATGAAGCATCTGGTAGGAATAACACTCACACTCCTGGACAAGCTTCTGATTAACAGCAGGCGGGAAACGCCTAAGAACCAACTTCGCGGGGCTGAAGTTGGTTGATGGAATCGACGACCCCAGGACCATCATCCAAGTTTCGCAAACTACACGGTGCAGCAAGAGCTTGACAGTGGAGACAGTCATCAGAAACCGAAAATGTGTTGCCACTATCGGCACGCGTGTCACAGCCTCCATAATCAGAAGAGACCTTGTTCAGACGTCCTGGCTACATAACACCAGCTGCTACACTCTGAAGACAGCTACCGGGGAAGCAGCAAAAGTAAACGGGAGGTATTTCTAAGGATACAACTGGCAGGGTTGACCTTCTCACATGCATTCTTGGTTGCGGACATATGCGACGAATGGATCATAGGAGTGGATTTCATGAAGGCACATGAGGTAAGCATAGACCTTTGAATGCGAGTATTAAGGTATCGAACCGATGAGATCCTGTTTCTGCAACGATATTGGCAGAGGTATGTTATGCTATCTTCGGAAACTGTGAGCTAAATCAGGAGCAGAAAATCATAGCCGAAAATCTCATTGACATTGACAGCACCGCATAGACACTGGCGATCCGTTATCCTGCTTGAAGACTTCCGTTTGCAAAACAGGCGGAAGTCGATTAGATGATATCGACCATGGAAAAAGACGGTCTAATCGAAAACTCAAAAAGTTCGTGGGCATCACCCCTTGTATTAGTGAAAAAGAAGGACGGCAGTACTCGATTGTGCGTGGATTACCGGAGGCTTAATGATGTCACCAAGAAGGACAGCAGCAGACAGCAACAGATCCGGAGAAAATCGAAGCCGTGAAAAATTGGCCAGATCCCGAAGACAAATACCAGCTGAGGAGCTTTCTCGGTCTCGCCACATATTACAGGAGGTTCGTGAAGGATTTTTCCGGATTCGCAAAGTGTCTGCACCAGGTAACTGAGAAGGGAAGACGTTTTAAATGGTTAGGTAAGTGCGAAAGAAGCTTTCAACATCTAAAACAGCGACTTTGTGAGGCACCGATATTAGCTTACCCCACCCCTGGCAAGACATTTATTGTGGACGCGGATGCTAGCAATTCTGTCGCAGATACACGATGGGCAGGAGAAAGTGGTAGCCTATTAGATAGAGAGAAACTAGTGTGTAACCAGACAGGAACTCCTTGCTCTGATACTGGCGACAAAACATTTCCATAAATACCTCTATGGAAAGAGATTCACCCTGCGTACCCATAACGCCGTTTTTAAATGGTTGCTACTGTTCAAAAATCCTGAGAGGCAAGTAGCAAGATGATTTGATTTGAAAGATTGCAGACTTACGACTTCGAAGTACAGCATCGCAAAGTAAGACTGTGGACAGTGGAAGATGGTGTTTTGTGGAGAAAATGGGAAATGCCGGATGGAAGATCCTTTAAGATGCAGCTTGTGGTTTCAAGATCGAAAGTAGATGAGATCCTACGAGAAATGCATGATGGAGTATCCGGTGGGCACTTGGGAATCAACAAAACACTTGTACCACTTTTTGTGCACGTTTGGGGTGCCTATGGAATTGCATTCCGACCAAGGGCGAAACTTCGAGTCGAAGGTTTTCCAGAAAGTATGCGCGGTTCTAATTGCCTACAGGAATGCGGTTCATAGTACAACTGCACTCCATCCGAAATTCTATTAGGACGAAGTGCATGTCTTCCAAGTGAGCTTTAGCTTTTTTTATTGAAGACATAAAATGCGAAGAGGAATACGTGTTGGGTTATTTTTTTTTAGATTAGATTATTTTATTATATTCGTTAAAATTTATTTACATTTGGCCTTAAACTAACTAATTACTAAAATAAATCATGTCGGCTCAACAAGAAGGGCCCGACGTACTTCAGATGACTCTATACAAGAGTAGTTGCTGGAATTTCAAGTTGGGGTGGTCCTGCAAGTTTCTCAAAATATTTTTGGAGATCTGTGTCATGAACTGATTTATTGGGATCAGTTTGTTGTCTTCATATAGCTTTTTTTTGGTATACATTTCCTTGTAATGGGGTTTCGGTTTAGACCTTCACAGCTACGGAGTATCTTCCTTTCAAATACATCGATCTTTTTCATATATGTTGGTGATATGGTGAACCAAATAGGACAAGCGTACGTCAGAACTGGACGGATCAGCTGCTTATAGATGAGGAGCTTAGTATTAGTGCTTAGTCCGTTTCTTCTCCTAAGAAACGGGTGGACCAGATGTAGGGAGAAGTTGGCTCTCCTAAGCATTAATGAAGCGTGCTTGCTAAATTTGAAAGGGGTTAGTGAAATTCATTCCAAGGTATTTTGCTGCTGTCTTTGTCCTTATCACTGTGTTGTCTGCTTGATACTGATATTATCACATCGTGATGCGAAACGTCTTCGACCTCTTGTTGCTGTTGTTGGGGTTCTGAAGCAGATAAGCTCGCTCTTATCGCTATTTATCTTTAGTCCCCATTTAAGGTAGTAGTCCCACAAGTTTCTTATGTGATCTTCAACTCTCCTGGCTGCGATTTCTGGTGAAATGGATGTTGCATATGTTAAGGAGTAATCGGCATATAGCTTCGTTTTCGTCCCTGGGATGTTGGTAGGCTGGTCTGCTGTATAGAGGTTGAAAAGTATGGGGCTCAACTTGGAATCTTGTGGAACCCGAGTGCTGATCGTGTTTCTTCGTGAATATTCTTTGTTTACCTGTATATAAAAGGATCTATGGGTTAGAAAATGTTTGATTAATCTTACCAAGTGTTCAGGTAGTTCTAGACTTGACAGTTTGAATATTAGTCCTTTTATTCAAACTGTGTCGATGTCCAGTAAACAGGCGACTGGCGTCTCTTTGTTTTTGAGTCCATTCAGGTATGATTTCCCTCTCCCTGAAGAAATGATGAAGCTTTCTCAAGATAAGTCTCTCCAGTATTTTGCTCACACAGCATAGAAGCGAAATCGGCCGATATCCCTAGACGCTAGTCCTGTTGGTGTTCTTCGGAACGGGCACCACTTTTGCCGTTTTCCATGTTTCGGGGACTACGTGTTGGATTTTAGAGAAAGGATCAACGACACTCACCAGAGAACAAGAAACAACATAAAAATTGCGAGTGACCGCATAAAGACCAGATACGACGCGAGAGCAACAGCACCTGAATTCAACGAAGGGGATCTGGTATGGCCTTACAACCCACATCGTAGAAAGAGAAAGTCGCCCGAGCTTCAGCAAGACTGGGAAGGTCCCTACCAAATAGTTACGCGCATTAATGATGTCGTTTTTCGAATCCAACGAGGACCAAGAGCAAAACTGAAAGTTGGATCACCTGCATTGTTGCCACGGAAGCAATGATGTGATTGTTCGGGACGACCAAAACTAAGAGGGGACAGTGTGATAAGGCAACAAAATGCAGTAGATTAGATAAGATAATAACACATAAAAGAAAATTCTGTTTTTAGCAATTTTATGTTTATATCGAATATTACATAAGGCATGGCTTTAATGTCGTCTACCCGAGTGATTACTGCCTTGCACAATAATTACAATAATTACACATTTTTCTGTGAGAGTTTTTTTTTTAAGGACTTTGAGTTTAGTCAAAACAAATTTAATACTTAAGATATTGAATTCAATTATAAATAAAATAATATCAAAAGGACTTTTGGTTTAGTTACAGTGAAATTAAGGTAAAAAGAATTATTTTTTTTAACATTTCAATCATTTAATCTTTTTTCTTTTTATGACTTTGATTTTAGCTAAAACAATCAAATTTGGACCTAAAAACTTTCATTTATTATTTGTAGGCGATAAGAAAAAGCATCGGTGCGATATTTTACGAGTTGACTACAGTTATCACCATTCAGCAAGCTGCAAACCTCTTCTCCTTCAAGGCTGTTTTTTCTAAAGTGGACTCTCCTGAATTCTTTATAAATTGGACATTTACCAAGGAAATGGACTATGTCTTCCCTCTCACGTTTATTACACAGGCTGCAATTGATGCTTAAATTCGGTCTATGTGGCTCAAAGTTTAATTGCAAAAGCTCCTCTTTTAGTTTAAATAAAAGACTAATATCATTGTGCAACATATTTGATTGGAAATAATTAACTTCCTGAAAATTGTAGTTTAACCTTTTGTAAGATGTCCGTTCCGTTGAAGCTCTAGCTCGTTTAATTAATGAATGCCTGTCATACTCATCTGTGGTCTGAATTATTTCGTTAAGCAAATTTTTCGTTTGGTCTGCATTTTTTTCTTGCTAAATCAAAGGAGAAACCACAATCTGCAGCCAGCTCCCGCCAATCTTCGAACCATATTTTTTTATACTGTATTGCATGCATCCATAGTTGGTTAGGCAGCCTAGAGTTGGCCATACCTGTTATTTTTATAATGTAGTCTGCATTCATTTTCAAGGATGTTATGAAAAGAGTTGGTAGTCCAGTTTCCAGGTAATACATATACGTGGGCGTATTTATTCGGAGGAAGAAGGACTTTCTCAGAAAGAAACGTAAAAGACTTTCTACTACATAATACTTTTTCAAACCCCAAACAAAAAGAATTGATTTGGCAGTCGCATTAAAAACTCTCTATTTTGCAGTCATTGAAACATGTTTGTTAGAAAATATTTTGTTCCAATTTATGCATATCGCAGCTCTGGCAATGTCGGCTTTTTGATTGAGATGGTTTGTCAAATTTAGATTGAAGGTTAACTCCATGCCCAGGTACTTATATGTTTTTACTACTTCAATGGGGCTATCTCCAAATTTCTAATGCTCATCCCTTGATAGTCTACCACTATCAAATAATTGGAAAATCATTACTTTAGACTTTTCCAAGTAAACTTCCAAGTTCCATGTTTTACAGTAGCTTACTAGACGGTTAATCATGAACTGTAGGGCGGTGGGTGACTCGGCTAATATCACAATATCATCCGCATACATAATGACTTTTATATGAATGGCGCCAATCCTTACACCACTAGGTAAACAGTAAACTTGATCATCGAGGAATAAGGCGAAGAGCAAGGGACTTAAATTGCATCCTTCATAGAAGTTTTCGGCCGGAATGCCAAAATTGTAGATAATGTTCAGTGCATCAGCAATTTTTCCTTAAAGTTGCTAGAGTTGTACTTATAAAATTCACATGAAATACCATTGGATCCAGCTGCTTTTCCATCTTGGAAGCCATTCAGAACGATTTCTACTTCTTCTATTAATATTTCCGAGTCTAACAACTCGCTTAGCTTTCCTCATATTCTTCTTTTTTATCTCTGCAACAGCGTTTGAATTTAATTCCTTATTGGCTTCCACATAGGTTAAATTAAGACTTGGTATGTTGAATTTTCCTATAACTTAAGTAGAGCTAAAGACTTTTTTCTTAATTTTTCACAGCTTATGCCATACCATTTTTTCTTTTTCCTTAGAGACGTTGATTGCTGCATGAAACTAGAAGAATCAGTAATTAGGTGCTCAAGTTCGGGTAATGGAAAGTAGTTTAAGCACAAATTTGACCCTTTTGCCTGTATCGCTCTATTTATTATTATTATTATTATTATTATTATTATTATTATTATTATTATTATTCGGTTTTGCCAGTATTTTTACATATAAGGGAATGATGCTTTTATTTGTGTCATTCGAAGAAATTTGAACGCCCTCAATTTTGATTTTGATTGAAATTGACAGATGATCCGATAGGGTGAGATCTCCAACCCTGAAATCTCTAATGATCGAATACCACTCACCACCAACTAGACAGTAATCTATAGTAGAACTTCCTTGTTTTCCTATAAACGGCAATTCTCCTTCTAGATCTCCAAAAGAACACCCGTTTAAAACACTCAAGCCAAAATCATTACACAGTTGCAAGATTTTCTTCCCTTCGGTATTAATTGTCTGGTCTTTAGATTTTCTTTGCTGAACTCCTTTATTAAAAGTCGGTCCTTTGTTAGCTGTTCTCCTATTTAAGTCTCCTATTATAATTAGATTATGTGTTTTCATTGAGCAAATCATATCATAAAGGTTATCGTAATCATTCTGCCATCTTGTGCAATTTATATAAATAGGTACAATAAAGAGTTTAATTTCAATATACAAAAAATTGTATATAAAAAAGATATAGAAAATGACTATGAAGTCAACCAGACAGACTTCATAGTCATTTTCTATATCTTTTTTATTGCTAAAAGCGTACCACCACTTGCTCTTCCCATATTTGGAGTTTTTATCGCCGAAATTCAAAAACATTTATATGATTGGAGATATTTTTCAATGATTTAATTTTTCATATCAACTATATGCGTTTCAAAAAGAAATATAAATTTAACAGTGTGAAGAAAATTAATAAAGCCTGGAAATATCAATTTATTTTTCAATCCATCCACATTATACGCATCAGTTTTTGCTATCTTTCTACGGATATTGATGCCCAAGCATCCTTTCTTAAACTATACTGCCTAAAAGTGCGAACTGTTTTTTGCCTTGGCTCGGTAAACTGAGTTCTTAACATTACACCATAAATCTATCTATCCTATTATATAAAGACGTAACAATTATGTTGTTTGTCACGCAGGATTTCAGAAAGTACTTACTGATTTATTCGAAACAATTTGTAATAATTTTGTAATTTTGTAATATACTTAATTTATATAAGATTGTTTACGGCTACTTTTTTTTGAATAATTTGTTTTTAAAATATGAACATAAGTATTTTTTGTAAATTGCCATTTTTATATAGTTCGTCTCACACAATCACTTATGTATATCTTTTCACCTGTTTGATATTGTAAAATTTTGTGCTGGGGTTTAAAAAATAAAACTCAATCAAAATTTCAAAATAATACAACAAATCTCTTTATTTTATGAAGCACAACGTCTTTCAGTTTAAATAACAGCAAATTTAACTTATACCACTTATTCACAATTCAAATACTGTTTTATACTTCAATACTTTTTATTTAATCTCAATTCAATCAATTTTTACTAACGCTTCCAGTTGTTAATAATTCTATTTTCGAAAATAAACTCTCAATACCATCTACTCTTGTATTTATACAAATTTACAAACTTCTGGAAACTTACGTCTGGTTCTGGCACAATCTAAGCTTTCGGTACTAATTCGAGTTCGAATAAGTATATCGAGTTCGAATAAGTACTCAGTCAAAACATATTCGAAATGTGTAGCAATACTTTTATGAGCATGGTTGTTGTACACAATAAATGTTGGTTGTTGTACACAATGAATCCCACAGATGTCCTTAATTTACACACAAAATTTATCCTCCGAATATCTAAACATTTTGTTGCCACACCACATTGCCCCCCTCTTGGTTTTGTTCGTCCCGAACAAGCACATCATCATTTTTTCCGTAGTAACGATACAGGCGATCCACATCGCTCGCATCGTATATGTCAGCTACCAAGAATGCATGTGAGAAGGTCAGCCTTGCCAGTTCTATCTTCAGAAGTGCTTAAAGTGCTTACTTACTTAGTGGGCGCTACAGTTCGGGACGGACCTAAGGCGAGGTCTTCCTTGACTGCGTCTACCCTCTGGGATGGAATCGAAGATCCTGCGAGCCGAAGCATTGTTGTCCATTCGCTCTACATGACCTAGCCATCTTAACGTGATATGCGTATTTTTTTCACCAGGTCAATTTCGCTGTACAGCTCGTATAGTTCTTAGTTGAAGTGTGCTATGCTAACAATGGCACAGACTTGAAAAAAATGGTCCCACTACAATTGACTTGCGAGTTTCTTATAATTTTTTCAAGTATTATGTTGAAGAAATCGCACGATAGCGCATCACCTCGTCGGAATCCTTTTTTGACGTCAAAAGCTTCTGTGAGGTCAGTACCAACCTTGACGGAGCAGCGAGAGTTCTCCATCGTCATCCTGCACAGTCGGACGAGTTTTGTGGGGATGCCAAAACCTGGCATGGCTCTGTATAGCTCGTCTCTATAAATGCTATCGTACGCGGCCTTAAAATCGATAAAGAGGTGGTGGGCATCTATTTGGAATTCTAAACTAAATGCATGACACTAAATAGTAATAACATTATTAATATAACAATTGAGGGAAACCTCATTGAACAAGTGAATGAAATGAAATATTATAGACAACAAGTTGAACCTTAAAAGTCATACGATTTATGTAGCAAAAAAAGTTTCTACAAAAATTGGGTTCCTTAAAAGTATAAGAAAAAATATAAGCCCAATATGTGCAGTTAATATTTACAATACAATTATAAAACCTCACTTTGAATTTTGTTCAACTATATTATTTTTAGGTAAAAATGAGCACATTAACCAGCTGCAGGTGTTACAAATAAAGCCATGAGAACCATTCTGAAATACAATATTTACACACCAATTGTATGGATGCTGTCGTGCCTGAAACATTAAACAGAGGATAATGTTCAACACGTTAATGTTTGTGTTTAAGATGAAAAATAACTTGACACCTAAATACTTAACATCAAACTTAGTATATGTAGGAGACAGTCACCCGTATAACTTGAGATCAAATTATGATTTTAGACTTCAACTATATATAGATTCTAGAACTCAAAATTTGCTTAATTAACTTGGCCTAAAATTATTTAATGAATTGCCCTCTGAAATGGAAAATGAAAGTTCCTTAAATAGATTTAAAAAACTACTTATAAAACATATATGAAATACATTTGTATAAGATTTAGTACTTAGTTTTCTAGTTGTATACCTTCATATCTTTGTAAATTTATTTTGTAATTTTAAATTTATAATATAATAATACATACTGTGATATTTAAGCCTAAGGTTCGACAAATAAAACTCAATCAAAATTCCAATATAATACAACAAATCTCTTTATTTAATAAAACATATCGTCTTTCAGTTTAAATAACACCAAATTTAACTTATTCCACTTATTCACGATTCAAATTCGTTTTTATAATTCAACACTCTTTATTTAATCTCAATTCAATCACTGTACTAACGCTTCCGATTGTTAACAATTCCACTTTCGAAAATAAACTAAACTTTCAATGCCTCTACTCTTGTATTTATACAAATTTACAAGCTTCTGGAAGCTTCCGTCTGGTTCTGGCACAATCTAAGCTTTCAGTACTAATTCGAGTCTCGAATTAGTATTTCAAGTTCGATTTAGTACTCAGTCAAAACATATTGCAAATATGTAGCATACTTTTAGGAGCATGGTTGTTGAACAATGAATCCCACAGATGTCGTTAATTTACAAACAAAATGTATCTTCCGAATATCTAAACATTTTGTTGCCCCATCACATTGTCCCCCTCTTAGTTTTGTTCGAACCTGCACATCATCATTGTTTCCGTGGTAACGATGCAGGCGATCCACATGGACAATTTTCATTTTTGCTCTTGGTCCTCCTTGGATTCGAAAAAAGACATCATTAATGCGCGTTGCCCCATCACAATATTTTACAGAGACGAAAATTGTTTGATAAATACAATACGATAGCACAAATTTTAAGCTATAGATCATTTTACATGTACCTATATAACCTGATAAATAAACAAAAAAATGTTTTAAAAATATCAACTTTTTACTTGCGATTATAGGGACTATAAGGCAAGTTATGCATTCGTAAAAAAAAAAAAAAATTCTAACAATCAAACATGATATTACGATGATAGAGAAGTCAAAAAAGTGGGTCCGGAAATTCCGTCCGTCTGTCTGTCTGTCTGTCTGTCTGTCCGTCTGTCTGTCTGTCTGTCTGTCTGTCCGTATCGATATCTACAGCCTAAACGGTTCGGCCGATTTGATTCAAACTTGGTATATAGTATTTTTAGAGTGCTCTACCCGACTGTTTTTGGAATTGGCATTCTAGCTCCAAAACTAACGGTACCTGCCATATAACTTTTATTAAAAAACTTATTTTTCTCGAAAACGGCTCCTACGATTTTGATTAAACTTTCAGAATGATGTTTTCTGTGCAAAATCTATCTTTTAATTTTAATGGATTTTTTCAGAAAAAGTTTTATAACGGTACCTCCCATATGACCGGTTTTTTAAAATCAGACTTTCTCGTTAACTAATTGACGGATTTTGATGAAATTTTCAAAATATGTAGTGTTTTATGATTTAAATAATATTGCTTATCAAAATTTTCAAAAACATTTTTTTTTTAATTTTAATAATTTTTTTAAAAAAATATTTTGTTTTTTGAATATTTTGAAAACGGATCTATAGATTTTTTTTAAAAATTTTTCTCCTAGTATAAACTATAGATTTCTTAAAATTGACATACTAAAAAAAATGTTTTCGAAAAGTTTTTCAAAAAAAACATTTTTTTGAAAAAACTGGTCGAACGATTTTGAAATGAAAAATTCATAAAATAGAAAACAGCAAAAGAAATAAGATGGCTTACAACATTTTTTTCCAAAAAACGTTATGAGTAGTGTTTTTTTGAATTCATAAATTTTTTTCCCCAACATTTTATTTCATATTGCTCGGCTAAGCCCTAGCCAAGCCATTAGTCAAATAAAAGAAAGTGACAACCTACATTACATACATACTTACGTATTTTAAAGTATTTTTCATCATCATAAAAGCACAGAATAAATAAGGAAGCCTTTGATAAACACACAAAAACAACTAACAAATAAAAAAAAACTATTCGATTACTACTGAATGCAAAAATTTCAATCGAGAAAACAAAAGTTTACACCTTCCTATAAATAAACAAAACCACTGTGTTAACTTTTAATATTGTCTCTATACCTACTGTCTTAACAGTAGTTGGAACACGTATCTTAATTTTAGTACCTACCTTCCTTCCAACCTTATTATAGGTACCTAAATCCTTTATAAATTCCATTGGTCCCATATTGGGACGTATAAAGGTCCCTTTACCTAGCATTATTGCCATACTGCTGATTCCGACGAATCTTTATGCCAGTTGTTCAAATTTTTCCATACCAAAATGAAAATTTAACTGAAAAAAGTCCTTTGTATCTTTCTATTAGCAAATTATATTATAAACAGTAAGCAGCAAGTGGAAAGATAATACTACACTAAAAAACTGCAAAAGCTAACAATCCTATATATTTATGTGTTTATCCCTTTGTCGTGACGCATGTTCGTTCGAGCTTCACCCCAAAACAATTCTAAGGAAGTTGCACGTCATACAAAAAATATTAAAATAAAATCTTTGTCAAAAAGACGCCTGCACTTAAAAAGGATTAGCACATAAGAGCAAGTACGTGCGACCCAGTCGTGCCTTTTATTTTAATATATTTTATCCAGCCGATTTGCTTCGAACTTGGTATTAAGTATTTATTAGGTAGTATCTCGGGGTTTTTTCATTTTTGCTCTAGGTCGAATAACAACGGTACCTGCCATACAATCTTTAAAAAAAGTTTGATTTTCTCGAAAACGGCTCTACCGATTTGGATAAATCTTTCAGGGTGCTATTTTTTTATTTTTATAGAAAAAATTCTAACTCTTTTATAGAACCATTTTTTTCAAAATCGGTTTTATCGTCATCATTATTCCGATTTCCATAAATTTTTGCACATAGGAAGTCATTTATAATTTAATTAATATTGCAATTCAAAATTTTCAAAAAAACAAATTTTCTAAAAAAAACTGGTTTTTGAAATATTTTGAAAACGGGTTGATTAAATTTTTTTTAAATAATTTTCCCAGATGAAAATTACAGATTTCCTTATGACATACTAAGAAAAATTTTAAATATTTTTTCGAAAAGTTTTTTTTTACTTTGTAAAAACCTGGCCGAAAAGTTTTCAATATTTTTTTCCTCGATAGACATTTAGTTTTCAATTTTTATTGCATACTTAGTTTTTTCGAGAAAACTCTTTAACTAATTACAAAAATTAAAGATTTTTTTTTGAGTTTTTTTCATTTTTGTTTTTTTTTCAAAAACGATTTGCTAAAAATTAAAATAAAAAAAATTGTTTCTAATAATAACTACCACCTGCTAGATGTTGGCATACTGAAAAAAAATTTGGAATATGTTTTCGAAAAGTTTAAAAAAAGTGTAAAAGAAATTAAATAGCATACTTATTTTTTTCCAAAAAAAACGTTTTAACTAGTGATTTTTAAGTGATTAACAAAATTTCAAATGATTTTTTACCTAATTTTTTTCAAAACTCTCAAGCCCCAAGACCACAGTTGCACATTAGAGCAAACAAATATCCCAGAGAATTTTTGAAAACTGATTTTGAAAATTCAGTCTGCGTAAGGTGATTGTGATAGGTGATAGTCACATTTTCTTCACAAAAGAACGAATTTTTATTTTAGGATCTTCATTATTTTTTACTTCCGATTATAGGTACTATAATACAAGTTATGCATTCGTGCAGATTAAAAATTTTGAGATAACAATCAAACATGACATTACGATGATAGAGAAACGTATTTGAGTTACTGGCAAAATTCTGTCCGTCTGTCTGTCAGTCTGTCTGTACGAATGTATATTGGACTGCAGCCTAAACGGTTGGGTCTTCAAATTTTGAGCTTTAGGTTATTTTGACATTCTACAGAGGAGTTTAAATTTTTTTTTTTTTAGCTCAACAATTAACGGTACCTGTCATATAACCGTTATGTAAAAGCTTATTTTTCTCGAAAACGGCTCCAAGAATTTTTATAAAAAAAATCAGTGTACTACTGTAGGTATGCATTATAATTAATTGAAAAAAAAAATGTAATATGGTAGGCTAAAAACGGTACCTCCCATAGGACCGTTGTTTTTTTCTTCGACTTTCTCGAAAACTGGAGATCCGATTATAATCAAAATTGATATTCAAGAAGATGCAGGTAGCCTGAGTAATTTTGCATAAATTTTTTTTCGAAAACTTTTTTTTTGTATTTTTAGTATTTTTTTTTTATTTTTTTTTTTTGAAAAATCAATATTTTGAAAACGGGTAAGGGATTTTTTTTTTAAATTTTGTTTGAACGTTATTTTTGTGCTTAAGTTTGTATTCTTGAATTCTTTTTTTTAATTAAATTAAATTAAAAAAATTTGTTAAAAAAAATCGTTTTATTTAAAAACGGCTCCTACAATTTTGAAAAAAAAAAATTCACAATTTTTTACATTTCCTAAAGAAATAAAATGGCGTTTAAATTATTTCACCCAATACATTTTAACGTACTTTATTCGAACAATCAAAAGTCACAAAAATTGAATAAATGCTTGATGTTCACTTTATTTTTTTTTAATTTTATTCTACAATGTGACCGCACATATGAGCAAGTACGTGCGATCCAGTCGTGCAATTTATTTATTTGGTTTTCTTCAGAGCGTAGCTCATCGAATAGTTTCTCTTCTTTCGAGGCCAAATCTGTGAAGTTTCAATGGTTTTTTTTATATCAATTATGTACATGGATGTATGTAAGTATTTTCTTTTAAATGCAGCGAGTGATTTCATTCCAAGAAGATTAAAAGTAATCCAGTGGGCTTTCCACCTGAATTACAGAGATTACATTTGACATTTGAAATCTTCTCTACGTATTTACCATAATTCTGAAATGAAAACAAGGTATTTGTATTTATTTCAAGAGTATTTTACAAAGACACATTAATGCCCAGTTTCACAGTATCGGTTTAAGCCTTTGCTTAGTTGAACTTGGCCCAGAAGCTTAAGCTAAGGCTCATGCCAGTACTGTTTCAAAGTTTGTTTATTTACTCAGCTTAACTGAACTAAGTTTATTATATTTTTGTTGTACACTGTAATTTGATGCTGTCATTTCGCTGAAATTATTTCTGTTCTAGAGTGATAAATGTGGTGTTTTCGTTAATAATATACGAATATAAAAGAAGAAAATATAAAGGGAGAATATAAAGGAATAACATATGGCGGAAAATAATAACAAAAAGAAGTCCAAATTTTACGAGTGAAATTAATATAAGCAAAGTTGCAGGACAAACGTTATTTTGAAAGCAATTGAAGGCGACTTTAATTCAAAATCTGGAACACATTTCGATCTCTCGATGTGATCCGTAAAAAATATGAAAATATAAAAAAAAGACAAAACAGATGGCTGTCGAAGAAAAGAAATATTTGTATGGAATTGGTGGAGGACCACTGAAGTCATCGAAACCGAAGTACGAAATAATGAATAACCTTATTGGTCCACAAATTGAAGGACATCAATCAGTGTGCGATAGCGATGCTATCGATGGTAAAATGCGACTTATTTATAAAAATAGCATCTCGTGACAATTCTTCTTCCATATATAGCAACTGTCCAAAATTAACCGATTGTCTCGAGCGCATTGGATGAAAATGGAATCTATAATGAAGAAGTCATATCCATAGAAATAAACGAAGAAACTCATAATAATGTCTAAATTCAGCCGAAAAAAACCTCAAAGAAAAGGTAATATTTCAACGCATTTTTTTCTGAAATTTGGACTTTTAATTTTTGCATAAATTAATAGATAGATTTGTACTTGGAACAAAAAAAGAGCAATATTTTGTCCCTTTCAAAGAGGAAAATGGGTGCAGACAAATGGCAACAATTGGCAGACCAAAAGATTCAACTTGTCAAGGAACAGATCATAAAAACCAAATAGAAATAAATTTCCTGAAGGAAAAACACCAGCTGGAATTACAGTTTTTGAAGGAAGAGCACGAGCTGAAATGTGCAATATTAAAACGTTGATCTAATAACTAATGTTGTAATAAAGATTGAAATTTAAAAAAAAAAAATTTTTGTTTTCAATTCTTGTTTGATTTTTTGTTTTTATTCTTCATTTTCTAAAATAAGATTACCAAAATATTCCAAAATAAGAGCTTGTCTGGAATTGGGGTTACAAAATCATATCCAATCTCCGTTGTATCCGAAGAAAGCGTCATATTAACCATTGATTCAAGATAGTCCTCAAGTGAAGGAGGATTAAAATCATTATAATTGACGCAAACGTTATGTAAAATGGCTGTGGAACCATAATGCTTTGAACTGTCTTAAGATTTAAGCGTAATCCAGTTGCTAGAACAGTGAAACGTCTTTTCCAAACCCCATATGACCGTTCGATTTCGATAAAATTTCTTGTCCTTATTTCAGACTTTGTATATACACTGCATATAGTACTATCATGGAGCATCGTTTTTTAGTTCTGAATCAGGTCGCAATGAGGCGTGCTAAAATTGCCAATTGGTGTGAATATAGAATAAGTACAGACAACAAAAGTTTATTAAATACTGGTAAAATATCGGTGAAGGTTCTAGTCTCCACTATTTAGAGTTAGTTCTGAATCAACCAGGAAGATAGCCAGGCGAAAAATGACCACCATGAGAGTACTATAGAAAATGTATATACAATGATATACACTGCATGTATATACAATGTTTCAGATTCATTGTAGAGCTGTTCTACATCATTCTTACAATTTCGAAGTTGAGTCATTATGTTATTTCTGCGTTGGTAACCTCCATCAGCTAAAATTATGTAAGTACGGAATTCACCTCCTTCAAATCTTGAACGAATCTTTGAATTATTAAATATAGTTGAGTCATGAGTTGGTCCTGGCCATCTGGCAATAATATCCATTATTCTCAAGGAAGCATCACACAAAGTTTGAACGTTGAATGAAAAGTATCCTTTTCTTTTCCGAAATAATTCAGCATTTTATCCATCTGAATGAAGTCATTATAAATAAATAGGTTTGTTCGATGTTCCCCGCCCAGTGCGCACTGGGGAATGTCAGTGCATTTCGTTTAGCTGTCAAAAAACTGTGTTTCTGCTCGGGGTTTGATTTAACATCGAACAGCTTAGTGAAAACTGTTGCACTTAGCTGTTCGATGTTAAATTTTTTGACATTTCATTCATCATCATGTATTAATTTTCTTTACAAAGTCTACAGTTTTTCCATTTCCATCAGATAGAATATATCTCGGCATTTTATCTTAAATCACAAAAATAACTTTATAATTGCAAAATAATCTACAAAATATCTTACCACTCCAAGTTTGTAAAATAAAATTTGTTTTAAAGTTCTGCCACCAAGCTCCAACAGCTGATTTGAATTTTGACAGCACTGATTTCTTACACCGACCAAAAACCTGGGGCGTGAGAGTGTGCACTCAGTGCGTGCTCGGGGTTGACATCGAACACAGTGCTAAAACACTGGGGCGAAAAAAGTGTCACATAAAACACCTCAGTGCGAATCCAGTGTACACCAGTGCGCCCCAGGGCAGACATCGAACAAAGCTATTGTTTCTAGTTTAAACAAGTTCCAAGAATTTATATTTTTTACCTGGCGATTGAAGACGGACATGGGTACAATCAATTGCTGCAATCACTCTTGGAAAACGAGCAATTTTAAAGAACTCTTTTAGAACTCTTGTTTGTTTTATTTCTGTATTTGGCATTATTAGGTATGTACTTCTTTTTAAAAGCTCAATGGAATGTGAGAATTTTTTTACAATACGAAAAGTTGATGATTTTTATACGCCCATCAAATCTCTTGTAGTCAACAAGAAACTGCCTGTTGCATAAAATCTTAGCGTTAAAAGAAACATTCAATCAGTACTTATTGCGTTATTCGTGCAAGGATAATGTATACAAATTATGTTTAACTAAAGTTGAGAATTACCATGTCACGTTATATTCAATTTGCATTCGTATCTGATTGAGAACTTCCCAGGCACATTCTTTGCTCATTCTAATATCGGTCACTGAGGTTCAAATCATTTTGAACCAAGTTGAACTCTTGAACCAGCACTGGTTTTTTTTTGGATTAAAATTTGTATGGCAAATCTAGTGATTTCGAAGAGGTTTGGGGAAGATTTGAGATAATCTAGATTTATCGTCAGGTAGAAAGGTAGTATTATGTATACATTTTGAAGGAAAGGAAATTATGGATTTACACGATCACCATAATCTGCTGTCGAGCGGTTCAAATACAGCTTGTGTGACAAGAACGAAAGTCAAATGTTGAGCTTGTCCCATAGCTCAAATTCGTTGAGACAGCTGAAAAGCGAGCTAGCTCACATAAGAGACTCAAATAAGAGCTAGCTCAATGGAACTAATGTGAGCTCAGCTGAGCTGATGTGAGCTGAACTGACCTAGTGTGAGCTGAGCTGATTAGATGTGAGCTGAGCTGAGCTGTGTTTTGAGTTTATGAAAAAATATTCCATTTGCGGCATAATTAAACATATTCCACGTAAGATTGTGTTCAGTTGTAGTTTGTTTAAGAAACATAGTTATAATTTTTAATTCCGATTTGTTGGTTGGTTGGTGAATGATGATGTTGGTTTGGACTATTTTGAACTTATATGATTAAAATTAATTTTCAGAAGCTAATCTTAAATTTGTATTTTTTTTGCAATGAGTTATTATTATTTTCTACGTTTATGATTTTAGTGGTTTATGTTATATGTATGAACGCTAGAAATGCAATTATGCAAGCTTTATATTCATAGGAATTTATACTTAAACACTTATAATACATATAATATTATTTTTCCAACAAGTTTATTTTTGAAAACATAAATATGTAGATAACTACAAATATTAAAATACTCCAACATTTGAATTTATTGAAACAAACTAAATTGGTACTGTTAGGGGCCAGTTATAGCGATCATTAAAAACCATCATTAAAAATGTTCAATAAATTAAATAAAATAAATAAAATAAATGTTATATACACTGCATATAGTACTATCATGGAGCATCATTTTTTAGTTCTGAATCAAGTCGCAATGAGGCGTGCTGAAATAAAAAATAAATTTTCTATACAATGATTGTATATAAATTTTCTATAGTACTCTCATGGTGGTCATTTTTCGTCTGGCCATCTTCCTGGTTGATTCAGAACTAACTCTTAATAGTGGAGACGAGAACCTTTAAATATATTTTGCCAGTATTTAATAAACTTTTGTTGTCTGTACTTATTCTATATTCACACCAATTGGCAATTTCAGCACGCCTCATTGCGACTTGATTCAGAACTAAAAAATGATGCTCCATGATAGTACTATATGCAGTGTATATACAAAGTAAAAAGTTTAATGCATGAAACAGATTGAACCAGCAAAAGTAATAGCACCAGCAACAGCGGCCGCCATTAATTTAGAACCAATGTATTTCAATGGCTCAAATTAGATTAGACCAGCATCGTTATACCAAAGTCCTAAATTTGCTGTTGCTGTTCCATTGCTACCAACTTTGCGCAGGTGAAATTTGGGGGCACCATACTGCAAAAGAAAACTTCGTATACTTTTTTTATGACACAAAGTGTCAAACAGAAGTAAGAAGACGATGCTGGTGCTGGTGGCAATGTGTTTCAATTTCTTTTGCTGGTTAGCGTGCTGTTTGCTGTTGACGGTGCTGGTGCTGTTGCTGGTTCAATCTGTTCCGCGCTTAATGGAGCATTTTACGTCATTAAAACAAATTTGAGGTTATGGCTGGTGTGGTTAGCCTTTAAATTCTGACACAACTTTACTTATCGCTATAACTATCCGTACATAAAAAATTCCAGTTTCCAGCTGTTTCAACTTTTAATGATGAATTTTTAATGATCGCTATAAATGGCGCCTTAGGCGTTTCTAAAAATATAAGGTGCGTTTATGTGTATGAATTGTGTGTTTGCGGATTTTCTATCTGCAAGGTGTTAGCCAGGTATCTAGTAGCTTTTTAGTGAAAAGAAAAAGGGTACGAAAGAAAACTATATTTTTGTGCGTGTGTACAGACCTACTCTAGGATTAAAAAAATAAAATGCACGACTAGATCGCACGTACTATATGTGGTGACATTGCAAAATAAAATTTAAGAAAATTAAAGTGAACATCCATTTATTCGATTTTTGTGAATTTTGATTGTTCGAATAAAGTACGTTAAATAGTATTGAGTGAAATAATTTAAACGCCATTTTATTTTCTTAAGAAATGTAAAAAAGTGCGCATTTTTTTCAAAATCGTAGGCGCGGTTTTTAAATAAAACGGTTTTTAACAACTTTTCTTAAAAAATTAAAAAAAAATAATTCAAGAATACAGCGCAAAAATAAAATACATTTAAAAACTAAATTAAAAAACAAATTTACATACCCGTTTTCAAAATAATTATTAAAAAAAAAGTTATGTGAAATTACTACATCTTCTTGAATATAAATTTTGATTGTAATCATATCACCAGTTTTCGAGAAAGTCGAAGAAAAAACCAGTCCTATGGGAGGTACCGTTTTTAGCCCACCATATTAATTTTTTTTCACCAAAATATTATGCATACCTACAGTAGTACACTGATTTTTTTTCATAAAAATTCTTGGAGCCGTTTTCGAGAAAAATAAGCTTTTACATAACGGTTATATGACAGGAACCGTTAATTTTTGAGCTAAAAAATTTTTTTTAAACTATTCTGTAGTATGTCCAAATAACCTTAAGTTCTAAATTTGAAGACGATTGGCCAAACCATTTAGGCTACAGTCCAAAATACATCCGTACAGACAGAGAGACAGACAGACAGACAGACGGAAGGAATTTTGCCAGTAACTCAAATATGTTCCTCTATCATCGTAATGTCATGTTTGATTGTTATCTCAATTTTTTTTTGCACGAATGCATAACTTGTATTAAAGTACCTATAATCGCAAGTAAAATATATATTGCACGACTGGATCGCACGTAGTTGCTCATATGTGCGGTCACATTGCAAAATAAAATTTAAGAAAATTAAAGTGAACATCAAAGCATTTATTCGATTTTTGCGACTTTTGATTGTTCGAATAAAGTACGTTCAATAGTATTGAGTAAAATAATTTAAACGAAATTTTATTTCCTTAAGAAATGTAAAAAACTGCGAATTTTTTTAAAAATCGTAGGAGCGGTTTTTATATAAAACGGTTTTTTTAACAACTTTTTTTTAAAAAATTAAAAAAACATAATTCAAGAATACAGCACAAAAATAAAATACATTTAAAAACAAAATTAAAAAAGCAAATTTACATACCCCTTTTTTAAAATAATGATTTTTCAAAAAAAAAATTTTATTAAAAATACAAACAAAAAATCGAATAAAATGTATGTGAAATTACTAAGGCTATCTTCTTGAATACCAATTTTGATAGTAAGCGGACTGCCAGTTTTCGAGAAATCGAAAAAACCGGGCCTATGGGAGGTACCGTTTTAGCCCACCATATTTACTTTTTTTCACCGATGTATAATGAGTGGTACACAGATTTTTTTTCATAAAAATTCTTGGAGTCGTTTTCGAGAAAAATAAGCACAACGGTTATATAACAGGTACCGTTAATCTTTGAGCAAAAAAAATCAAAAAACTCCTCTGTAGAATGTCAAAATAACCGTATATACTAATTTTGAAGACGATTGGCCCAACCCCTTAAGGCTACAGTCCAAAATACACCCGTACAGACAGACAGACAGACACTCAAACATGTTTCTCTGTCATCGTAATGTCATGATTGATTGTTATCTACAAATTTTTAATCGGCACGAACGCACAACGTCCGTTTAGGTATGTGTGAATGATATTTTTGCGAATTTTCGATATCAGTTAGATGTTAGCTGTTAGGTTTTTGGTAGCTTATTAGTGAAAAGAGAAAGGGTATCTACGAATAAAAAAAAATATGTATTTGCGTCCGTAGAGATAGAGACCTGCTCTAGGATAAACAAAGATAGTAAAGCATTGTAGAACTAACAGCTAACATATACAAAATCCACAAATTCATCTTACATATCATAATTAATTCGAAATATTCCAAAACCAACATCACCATTAACCAAGCAGTAAAAAAATAAAAATTACGTTTCTTAAACAAACTACCTATTACTGCAAACATATTACACATATTTAATTATGCCACAAACGGAATATTTTTTATAAAATTAACAAATGTTATGTCAACGCAATTCATGTCATTGCTCAAAATGCAGTTGAGCTAACACCAGTTCAAATAACAGCTCAGCTTAACCAACAGTTCAGCTCAACCGACAGCTCAGCTCAACTGACAGCTCAGCTCAACCGATAGCTCAGCTCAGGCACGACTGGGTCGCACGTACTTGCTCCTATGTGGTAATCCTTTTTAAGTGCAGGCGTCTTTTTGACAAAGATTTTATTTTAATGTTTTTTTTTTTTTGAGTTGCATTTTCTTTAGAATCGTTGTGGTTTGAAGCCCGAAAGGACATGCGTCACGACAAAGGGATAAACACATAAATATATAGGATCGGTAGCTTTTGCAGTTTTTTAGTGTATTATCCTTCCACTTGTTATTTACTGTTTATAATATAATTTGCTAATAGAAAGATATAAAGGACTTTTTTCAGTTCAATTTTCATTTTGGTATGGAAAAATTTGAACAACTGGCATAAAGATTCGTGGGAATCAGCAGTAGGGCAATAATGGCTAGGTTTAGGGACCTATATAGGTCCCAATAACAATAATTTACTTTTTGAAATCAAATTAATTAAAATAGCTTTATTATGTTTGATGGATCGATAAACGTATGGTGTGGTTAGGTATTAATGGAATTTATTAAGGAATATTAGGTACCTATAATAAGGTTGGAAGGAAGGTAAGTACTAAAATTAAGATAGACATTCCAACTACTGTGAAGCGAGTGGGTATAGACAATTTAAAAGTTAACACAGTGGTTTTATTTATTTATAAGCAGGTGTAAACTTTTGTTTTCTTGATTGAAATTTTCGCATTCAGTAGTAATCGAATAGTTTTTTGTTTGTTAGTTATTTTTGCGTGTTTATCATAGGCTTCCTTATATATTCTGTGTACTTTCCTGATGACGAAATGCTTTAAAATACGTAGGTATGTATGTAGGTTGTCAACTTCTTTTATTTGACTAATGGCTAGGGCTTAGCCGAGCGATATGAAATAAAATTTTGGGGAAAATATTAAACAAATGAAATTTTTATGAAATCAAAAAAACATTATTCATAACGTTTTTTGGAAAAAATGTTGTAAGCCATCTTATTTCTATTGCTGTTTTCTATTTTATGAATTTTTCATTTCAAAATCGTTCTACCAGTTTTTTCAAAAAAATGATACGGACAGACAGACAGACAGACAGACAGACAGATGGATGGAATTTCCGGACCCACTTTTTTTGACTTCTCTATCATCGTAATCTTATGTTTGATTGTTAGAATTTTTTTTTACGAATGCATAACTTGCCTAATAGTCCAGTGGCGTCAAAAAATATAAAAAAAAAACAAAAAAAAAACAAAATCAAAATAAATAAATAATATATATATATATATATGGGTTATGATCCCACTACAACAACCTACCCAAAGAGGAGTATTCTCGCTGGAATAACACACAACACAACACCCAAAACTGGATGAGGTCATCTTTAAACAAAGATAACGGCACCAACCAGATAAGCACATTTACATCCGACACCAAGGAAAGTCACAAGACGATAAGAGTATTTGCATACGGACCCAAGAGGAACCATAAAATATAATCAGTACCAATATATCACGTACGCCACTTCCAGAAGATAACAAGAAGTCATGTACACACACAGTATAAATACCACTGGATAAACTACCAGAGGAACATTCTTATAACTCCGCTACAGTCACGCACATCGTACTACACTTTGGTTCAGTCACGACAAATACCTCTAAGCCTTTCTTATTATTAAAGAAATTGTCTAATGTATTAGTAACTAAGTTATACGTTTCAAATAAATTATTTTAATCAAGCTTACTCATCGCTGTTCTTATATTACTTGACGAGTTAAGACACATTGGAATACTAGTATATCCTTCCTAAGGACATCCACTTTAATTGATCCTGAACTAGCTAACCGAACTATCAAGAGCCAACACGGCTACCGACCTTCTTAGTCAACCTGCTAAATCAAGATTAAAATTGGCGCAGTCGGTAGGATACACAAACTAAAAGTGTATCCGTAAATAAAAACCTGCATACAACCATCAACGGAGGACATCGCTGAAAACGAGAGAATCTATTGAAGGACCTTCTGAGAAACCATCTTCAATCAAACGAGGATCCGCAAGACCAGAAGTAAAACTAACAAACCTGTTGAACTAACAGCTGCCTTTGAAGAAGTAATCACTGCATATGAGGACTAATTCAACACCACCTGTTCAACACTAGCTAATCTATCGCCCAACTCCAGCGCAAATGGTAATGACGAGAATCCTGTAGAAGGAAAGATCAGCAAAACAAACCCCATGAAGAAAATCTTCAACAAAAAAACAAAGAAGTCATCAAATCAACCCTATCCGAGATTCACAGACGAAGAAGAGTCATCAGATTCAGAGGTAATAGATCTATCTAGTATTAGATTAAGTAGAATTAATTTTAAAAGTGAAAGTGAAACAAATTGTGATATAACAAAGATGACGCAACCACTACCACAGGAACTAAAACTGACGTTAGATCCACTAAAATAAATAGAAAAATTACAACCATTTGACAGTAGAAGAGAAGACCTTTACACATTTTTGACAAACGTAGATGGAATAATTCCAACTCTGAACAAATATTACCCATCTAGTCAGGTTATGTGTATAAATATCTTAAAATCTAAATTAATAAGCCGAGCGAAAAGATGCATCGAGATACACGCTCATTTAAATATGTGGCTACCCATTAAAAACTTATTAATAAATAATTTCGGAGGATTTGAATCTTCGTTACAGTTATATGACAAACTAAGACAGATAACTTACAAAAATAGTGTCATACAATTTTATAACGAAATACAAAAGAATCTATGTGAACTAAATCAAAAAACCGTACAAGAAAACAAAAAACATGAGATAGAAAATAATAATGTAGCCGCCCTAAACATATTTCAAGAAAAACTACCAGTTTATATGCGAACAATCCTATTCGCCCTTAAACCAAGGACCCTTCAAGAAGCCCTACACGAGTTAACACAAGCAGGCTTCATAAACGAAGAAAGACATTCTGAAAGTAGTAAAACTTTCGACAAAAAGCCTAATTTCCAAAACCAAAAGCTACAACAAAAAAACAAACAACCCCCAACAACAAAATTTCAAGCCTAATAATCCAATCCATATTAGACCCCCTTTCAACCACAATCCTAACTACAAAGGTAACAATTTCAATCCGAATTACAAACCACCCTCAAGAAATTATAGACCTGTACCAATGGAAGTAGACCCCACTTCAAGTCAACTCAAAAAACACAAGTACACCATAATAATGACAAAGAGGACCAGGGTTTTCGGGAAGTAGCCTCGGACCAAACTCACAACTTCCCTTTATTGTGCTAAGAAAAGCAAATCAAACACTCAAACTATTAATAGACACTGGTGCAACAAATAGTTTGATAAGCAAGGAAAAAGTACCAAAAGAATTAATAACTAAAAGAACTACCCCTTTAAAAATCAAAACCGTAGGAACACCCATATTTATAAACGAGGAACTAATTATTCCTAAAGGAAAATTTATTTTCCAACCCAAACAAATTGCATATTCCAGATTTATAATTTCAATACTCAATTTGACGGTTTAATTGGAAATAATATATTATATCCAAATAATACCAAAACTAATTTCAAGAACAAAACATTGAAATTAAATAACGAAAAAATTCCACTGTTCTTTTCCGAGGAAGATGAACATGAATATTACGAAGAAATAAATTCATTACATTCTTTAGATTACCAAGAGACTGATCATATCGAAAATTTGGATAGTTCACGACTCACTCAGCCACTTAAATATCGAGGAAAGTAAAGATTTAAAAAAATTTGTTAAAAAAATTTGTTAAAAAAATATAGAAACGTATTTTACAGAAAAGGAAACGACTTAACGTTTACCAACCACGTAAAACATAAAACACCTACACAAAACGAAGACCCAATCTTCACAAGAATTTATAGATACCCAGAAATACACAAGTCTTTCTTGTAGACAAAAAAATAATATAACGAAAGAAGACAAATTCGCCATACAACTAATAAACGACATGATGCGTTAGTTAAATTATAAAAATTCATTTTATTTGTCATTTTTACTTAACACTATTTACATCATTTAATAAATTTAATTTGTTTGATTTTCGTTTAAGTTTATAGACCTCGAGCACGAACCGCCATCAATCAACTGGTCTGAACACTGAACTGGACTACGAAATTCCTCTCATGTCAATAACTTCTGTGTGTATGTGCTCTGTGCGTATGTTTGTATGTGTTCTGTGCGTATGTGTTCTATGCGTATGTTTCGCTGTGAGGGATCACTACACACTCCCCTTCCAGCGCGAGCGTCTCAACATATCGTTTAACTTAAAATTATTATTTGAATTTAACTTTCTTAATAGCTATCCTATCGTTTGGTTCTGAGGCGCTAATAAATGCCGGTTTTAATCGGTCAATAGAGATTGAGACAAGTTTATTTTTAATTTTTACTACAAATTGTTTCCGTAGTTTATGTACCACTTCATATGGTCCTTCATAAGGCGCTGTTAAGACTGGACGTACCCTGTCTATCCTCACAAAAACGTAATTTGATTTACTAAGTGATTCAGGGACGTAGGTATCTCTCTGTGTTGTCTTTCGAGTATCAGTCGGGGTAATCTTTTGCATTGTTGTCCTAAGCTGATCAACCAGAGGAGAGCTACTTTTGTTTACATCGCGAGGTTTATCTGAATTAATGAAGAATTCTCCTGGGATCTTTAATGCTTGGCCATAGACCAACTCTGCGGCTGAGCACCTTAAGTCTTCCTTTACGGCCGTTCTTATACCCAGTAAGACTAATGGAAGTTCCTCACTCCAAGCATTGGTATTTCCCCGTGCAATTATCGAAGCTTTTAGTTGACGATGTAGCCTTTCGACCATCGCGTTTGCTTGGGGATGATAAGCTGAAGTTCGTATGCGGTGAACACCTAGGAGGTTTGTTACTTCTTGAAAGAGTTTGGACTCGAATTGGGTTCCTTGGTCAGTGGTGACTTGCTCTGGCACCCCAAATCGACAAACATACTGTTGTACGAACACTTTTGCTATTGTTATAGCAGATATGTCACTTATTGGATAGGCTTCTGCCCATCGTGTGAAGCGGTCTACAATCGTCAAAACATATGAATATCCGTTTGAGATGGGGAGGGGCCCAACAATGTCCATATGTATGTGTTCGAAACGACCATGTGGTAATTTAAAAGATTCGAATTGAGATCTCGTATGTTTATGTACCTTCGACTTTTGGCAAGCAATACAAGTTTTCGCCCACTGGCCACAGTCTTTGTTCATCGAGGGCCAGAAGTATCGACTTGAGATTCTTTTTCGCGTTGCTCTTATGCCTTTATGAAGTAAGTTGTGTAACGAGTCAAATATAGTTCTCCGCAGTTGCAGAGGAATGTATGGACGTTGATTCCCAGTACTCGTCTCACACCAAATCTTCTCTTCAGTGAAAGGCATTTTTATCTCTTCTAATTTGACTTTAGTTATTTTCTTTTCATCGTTTGTTAAAAGAGATTGAAGTTCCTTATCAGTAGCTTGCAATTGGGTAATTGTTTTGAGGCCAAACATTAGTGCAGTAATCTCAGCATTTGATGCGTCACTGGGTCGTGAGAGAAAGTCTGCGACCACATTTTCTTTGCCTTCAATATGTCGGATATCGTTTGTAAACTGAGAGACATGGTCTAGATGACGAGCTTGTCTTGGATTGCGTTCGGTTTTAGACGTAAGTGCATTGACCAAAGGCTTATGGTCCGTGTAGACAACAAAGTCCCTGCCTTCCGCGAAAAATCGGAAGTGTTTTATTGCTAGATAGATGGCTAAGAGTTCGCGGTCAAAGGCTGAAAACTTACGTTCTCTGTCAGATAGTTTTTTTGCAAAAAAAACGCAAGTGGTTCCCATCCTTTATTGTATTGCTGTAAGACAGCACCAACCGCAGTATTTGACGCATCCGTGGTAATATTGAATGACGTATTCTCAATTGGATGTGCTAATAATGCTACCTTACAAAGACTTTCCTTTGCTTTTGAAAAAGCATTGTCGCATTCTTCCGTCCAACTGAAATGGTTTTTATTTTTTTTAATTTTTACAAGTTGGGCGAGGTGAGAATGAATGGGTGCTAATATCTCAGCTAATTTAGGAATGAAGCGATTATAGTAGTTTATCATTCCTACAAATTGTTGTATCTGGTGGATTGATGTCGGAGGCGACAAATTTAAAATTGCTTCAACTCGTTCCTTTGATGGAGCGATTCTATCTTCAGTAATCGTGTGACTCAAGAAATCTAGAGTTGTAACGCCAAAGATACATTTTGTGGGTTTTAAACATAGACCAAAATCACTCAACCTTTTAAAGAGTTGTCTCAAATGTTCGATATGTTCTTCCTCGTTCTTACTAGCAATGAGCAGGTCATCTTTATATGAGAACACAAATTCGAAATCTTGAATTACAGAGTTGATAAATCTCTGAAACGTTTGACTGGCGTTCCTCAGCCCAAAAGGCATCCTAACGAACTCATATAACCCGAATGGTGTAGTGATAGCAGTTTTGTGAATGTCATCAGGGGCAACCGGTATTTGGTGATATGCCCTGACCAGGTCTACTCTTGAAAATATCTTGCAACCGCTAAGCTGCATTGAAAAATCATATACATGAGGGATTGGATACCTGTCAGGTACAGTGACAGCGTTTAATCTCCTATAATCCCCGCATGGTCTCCAGTCTTCACTATTTTTCTTTTCTTCCATGTGAAGAGGCGAAGACACTGATGAAGACGAGGGCCTGCATATACCCAACTCAAAATGTGCTGAAATTCAACACGAGCTGCTTTATGCTTTTCCAAATTAAGTCGACGAGGTTTTGAAAACGGCAATTGACCTTTTGTAAGAATGTGGTGCTGTACTGTGTGTTTGACCGGGATATTGAAATTTGGCGGAGCCGTTAACGAGGGAAAATCAGAAAGAAGTTTCTGATATTTGTTGGAACTAACCGGCTGCTTAGGAGACGGCGTATCAACCCGTGCGTGTAGTCCATTAATGCCTAGATTGGTTGTTGAGTCAACTAAGCGACGATTTTTTATGTCCACTAAGAGTGAATATTTGTTTAAGAAGTCAACACCAATAATAGCATGATTAACATCTGCGACTGTAAACGAGTGAATAAAAGATCGTCTCAGTCCTAGATTTACTTTCAAAAGTTTTGTGCCAAACGTGCTAATGGATGTCCCATTTGCTGCACAAAACGATATGTCAGATTTATATTTGTTAGTTGGAAAACTATTAATAGGCAATACTGACACATCTGCGCCAGTATCTATAAGAAAAGTTATGTTATTATCGGGGTCGCGAACAAAAAGGCGGAGTTGGTGTGATTCGGCCCAACCGTGCTCCACTACAACTGTTGGGTGAGTTAGTTTTTTGTGTTATGTTGATTCGAAGCACCACCTTTAAATTTGCAGGGCTCGTTACACTTTCGCGCTTTGGAGCCGTAGCGTCTGTGATACCAACACCACCCTATCTTTTCTACAGATCTATTTCGTGACTGTGACCTACCTCTATTAGTATCATGACGTGAATTCTGTCTTCGTCTATCGAAAGTGTTTGAGAGGCGTTGAACCATAGCTTTAATTTCATTAATTTCATTGCGCAGTTGAGATGGATTGTCAGCTATCTTTGTGCTATTATTTGCTTCCCTGAACCTAATGTCGGATATATTACCTGAAGAAACCGATACTGACGCTTCAAAAATTTTATCCGCTAAGGAAGTTAACTCGGATTCTGTCTTACCATCTTGTGAAATAAGAGCGATATTTATTACTTGCGGTAGACGTCGAAGCCATAATTTTCTAACTAAATCCTCACTGAAAATTCCCGATGCCCCCGCTAGCTGTTTAAGAGCTCTTAAAAATTCTGAAGGCTTCCTGTCACCTAACTGCTCACTTGATAAGAGTTTTTTCAATACGCCTTTCTTCACTCAGTGAGTGGCGTTCGATGAGTGTTTTCTTGAACTGAGTATAGATATCTTGCGTTGGTGGTGATTCTATAAAATCAACTACAGTTTCCAAAACATCTTGGGGTAAAGCTCCTAGAATATAGTGGTATCGTGTTATGTCTTTAGTTACTTTTGCTATCGCAAACTGTGCCTCTGCCTGAATAAACCAAACGTTAGGCGATTTTGGCCAGAATGGCTGTAGTTTAACGTTTAAGGCATTTACTATTTTTGATGATATGATGATTTGATGATTTTGACGCTAGCACTGACGTGGGCTTGAGTGTCGGTCGTATTTGACTTGACAAAAGAACCCTGTTTATTCTGTTCCGATTCCGATTCAGAATCACTCATCTTAGTAAGGTAAGTATACCACCGAGAAGAACTGACACAAGAAAAAAAAACTAAATTGAAAGGTGGGAAAAAAAATATTTGGATTTGAAAATAGAATGATTGATGATGGCTCGCTCTCTTTAAAATAAATATAATAATGTCTTTATATAATATAAATATGTAATATTAATAAGCATGCATAGATAGGTAAATAGAAGAAAATTAATTAAAAAGTTAACTATGTGTGGCTGTGGTTTTCATATGGAACAAAATTTACTTTATTTTATTTCAGAAGTTTAAATGAGACTAAATAAAAGTAAATGCAAATGAAGAAAAAAAATATATAAGAAAGAAGAGGATGAATATTGTTGATGCTGTAAGTTTTAGAGATGCTTTGTCTTCCTTTTGTGTGATGTCATCATATTATTTAGTTAAAACTGCTGCTGTGTTTATGTTGAGAGTTGATAATGCAGGGGTGATGGTAGGTTTATGTAGGCAAGGTAAATGAGTGTTAGATAAGAACCACTGAGTCTCGCACACTCTCGAACCGTTCGTGCTTGGTTTATGTCTTGCTATATGCTTGGTATATGGTTTTGCAATGTGATAATGTTTTGTGGTTTTGTTGTTTCTTTATTGTTTTTTTTTTTTATGTCACGCCAGAAGTAGTTGTTCCGTTAAGAATGTGGGGTAATATGGGCTTTTGTTTCACAGTTATTACTTACTAGATATTGAAGATTGGATTTGGTTACTATTTAATTTTATATCCACACTTGGAATATCAATAAGCACTTTTGATGAGGTTTGAATTCAGGGAAAGTTTAGAGTACACTTTAATTTAATAATTGTAAAGTATGAATTTCTGCTTTCACTCAACTTTTGTTGTCAATTTTTACTTCTGCGTCACCAATTGATGCGTTAGTTAAATTATAAAAATTCATTTTTATTTGTCATTTTTACTTAACACTATTTACATCATTTAATAAATTTAATTTGTTTGATTTTCGTTTAAGTTTATAGACCTCGAGCACGAACCGACATCAATCAACTGGTCTGAACACTGAACTGGACTACGAAATTCCTCTCATGTCAATAACTTCTGTGTGTATGTGCTCTGTGCGTATGTTTGTATGTGTTCTGTGCGTATGTGTTCTATGCGTATGTTTCGCTGTGAGGGATCACTACAGACATATTAGACAAATTAGGAAAAGCAAACTATTTTACAACTCTAGATCTAACAAAAGGATTTCACCAAACAGAAATAGCCCCACAAGATAGAGAAAAAACAGCCTTTTCTACTTTAACAGGACATTATGAATGGTTAAGGATGCCATTTGGACTAAAAAATGCCCCTGCAACGTTCCAAAGAATGATGGAAAGTCATGTTACGTATATTTATATGACGTAATAGTTTTTTCCACGTCATTACAAGAAGACATAGATTCATTAAATAAAATATTCTCAACACTTAGAGAAGTTAACCTAAAAGTATCATTAAATAAATAAGACTTTTTAAAGAAAGAAAGTGAATTTCTAGGACATATAATAACACCTGAAGGAATAAAACCAAATCCTAACAAAATACAAACAATACAAAAATTCCCAATACCCAAAAGTATTAAGGAAATACAATTCTTTCTAGGACTAACAGGATATTATAGGAAATTTATATTAGATTACGCAAAAATCATTAAACCTATGACAATTTTTTTAAAGAAAAACACAAAAATAGATCTGAACGATCAAGAATATAAAGAATCATTTGAAAAATTAAAACTAGCTATGTCAGATAACCTACTAAACAGACACCCAGATCTTAGTAAACCCTTTGTACTGACAAGAGACGCATCCAATTACGCAATATGCGCTGTATTAAGCCAATCATATGGACCACTTAGTTCCGCATCAAGAACTCTTAATGGCCATGAATGTAATTATAGCACTATTGAAATGGAACTATTAGCCATAGTTTGGGCAACCAAACAATTCAGACATTACCTATACGGTAGAAGATTGAAAATATTAACCGATCATAGACCATTAATATGGTTAAATAACTTAAAAGAACTCAATTCCAAACTACAAAGATGGAAAATAAAGTTAGACAAAATTCGATTTTGATATAGAACACTTACAAGGAAAAGAAAACAAAGTAGCAGACGCACTCTCCAGAGTAAAAATACCCGAAATTAATACATTCGAGCTAGTCTCAACTAAACACTCCAACGAATCAAGTAGTGAAAATCTAATTTTTATTACCGAAAACCCTTAAATTATTTTAAGAATCAAATAATAGTAAAAACAGGAAATACCGAAGAAAACAAAATAACATTCTATAAAGGAAATAGGAAAATCCACTTGGAAATACCTAATTTAAATAGGGAGGACTTTAAACAAATACTAGTAGAAATATTTCACAACAAACAAAACGCTATCTATGTAGAAGATGAAAAAACATTCCTAGAATTCCAAAACTATTGGAAACAAAACCAAAATAAGAAAACAAAACTATTAAGGCGCAAAATAATCCTAAAAGATATTGAAGATCAAACAGAGATCGAAGATCTAATCAATAAAAATCATTTAGAACTAAACCACGTAGGTATAGAAAAACTAAACTTAGAACTAAAAAGAGAAATATATTAACCGAACCTTAAAACAGAAATAACAAAGATAATAAACAACTGTGAGATATGTAATTTAAAGATAGAAAGAAACCCCATGAAACTACCATTCGAGAAAACAGAGACCCCTACGGGACCTAACGAACATTATCACATAGACATAGTACCTTCAAGAAACGAAAAATATCTCACATGTACCGATAAATTTAGCAAGTTCGCTTCCATAGAGAAGTTAAAGACAAAAAATCAAAAAGATTTCATAAATGCCCTCGAAAAAATGTTCACGTATCTAAAGACACCAAAAGTAATAACTATATCCATCATTTCAAACATATTCAATTACCAACTATCTAAGAGAAAGAAAAATAAACATACATTTTTCTACCCCTTACAGACATACAGGAAATTCAGATATCGATCGACTACATAGTACCCTGAACGAGCATATAAGGATCTTAGGAAAAACAGAAAGATTGCTAGAACTAACAAACAAAGCCTTAGGCGTATATAATGGAACTATACATTTAACTACCAAGGAAAAACCCATTGATATCCACTTAGGTAAAATATCCAATGAATTAATATTTAAAAGAATTGAGGAGAGTAAAGAAAAAATATTAGAAAAAAGAAATAAGAATCGTAAGAATTTAGAAATTAAACCTAATTATACAAAAATAAATAACCCAGAAAAAATTGGTAAATTAAAAACAAAACATGAAAAGGTTAAAATAATAAAACAAACAGACACGAAGATAATAATAAAACCACATGTCAGAGAACAAATCTTACACAAAGACCAATTTAGGAGGAAAAAGAAGAAAGATTTACTAAAGATGACAAAACTAATAGTTATACTCTTACCTTTACCATTAATAAGTAGCCACAACCTAAAAATCGATAGAATAGAACAAGAAATAGTAGTACTCCAATCTAAGCCAATCAAATTAATTCAAGATTACGAGATATTATTACACGTAATAAATTTAACCCACTGTCAGAAACTAATATCACAATTAGAAGGACAAGTAACACAAATAACTAAACCTAATGACCTCATTAGAGAAGAAATTAGAACTCTAAAGATAAAAATAGAAACCATAGTTCCCCATCATATAATACATAAAAGAAGATGGATCAACATAATAGGAACAGCATTTAAAGTAGTTTTTGGAACATTAGATGACAACGATAGACAAACTATAGAAAGCAAACTAGACGCTTTAAAGACAATACTAAAGAATTAGTACAGAATAATCATAAACAAATAACAATAAACAATCAATTTAACGAACAATTTAAACAAATACAAGATATATTCAAACAGATTCAAAAATCGCTAAACACTTACAAAACCGTTATAGACGAAATAAATAGTATACGTTTAGAATTAGATCTAAACAGAAACTTAGTAAAGTTACAACGGCTTGTAGAAAAAAAAGATGACATAATTATGACAAGTAGGTCAGGAACGCTAAGACAAGACATAATTACTGAAAAAGAATACTTTGATTATAAATTAAACACAGAAAAAAATGAAAGAAATAAAATTAACTTTAGCAACTTACAAAGAAAAACTTTCCCAAAAAACAATAAAATTGTAAAACTATCAGACACTCATGTACTACAAAAGGATACAAACCTTTATAAATATACTAAAATTTTAAGATATTTGCAACTAATACAAGATAATTGTATAAAAAACGTTATGAAACAAGATACTACAATAAATTGTACCACAGAAGACTATACAAAAGAAAATATAATCCTTGAAATAAATCAATTAATTATTATTAAGAATCTGAAGTACCAGGAAATTAAACATAACTGTTATAGTCTTAATTACTCCCTAAAAGGAAATTATATACTAGAATTAGAAAACTGTTTAATAACCATAAATAATCAAAAATATAATCATAAGCTTTATGAAGAAAATTATAACATAATGCCAATCCCAGATCATGTAATCACAAAATTAAATGAACTAAAATTTAAAGATATTGACAATCTTAAAGAAATTACCTTTTCAATTCCCAAAAAACATATGGATTACGGCATATCCAGTATTGTAATTCTTATAATAATCATTATTGTAACCATTATATTATTAAGACTACGAAAGCCAAAAACAACCACAACAAACATTAATCTGCCAAACGTCGAGTTTCAACGTTTGCCCGATCTTTCGCCGGGAGGGGTTATGATCCCACTACAACAACCTACCCAAAGAGGAGTATTCTCGCTAGAATAACACACAACACAAACCCAAAACTGGATGAGGTCATCTTTAAACAAAGATAACGGCACCAACCAGATAAGCCCATTTACATCCGACACCAAGGAAAGTCACAAGACGATAAGAGTATTTGCATACGGACCCAAGAGGAACCATAAAACATAATCAGTACCAATATATCACGTACGCCACTTCCAGAAGATAACAAGAAGTCATGTACACACACAGTATAAATACCATTGGATAAACTACCAGAGGAACATTCTTATAACTCCGCTACAGTCACGCACATCGTACTACACTTTGGTTCAGTCGCGACAAATACCTCTTAGCCTTTCTTATTATTAAAGAAATTGTCTAATGTAGTAGTAACTAAGTTATACGTTTCAAATAAAGTATTTTAATCAAGCTTACTCATCGCTGTTCTTATATTACTTGACGAGTTAAGACACATTGGAATACTAGAATATCCTTCCTAAGGACATCCACTCTAATTGATGCTGAACTAGCTAACCGAACTATCAAGAGCCAACACGGCTACCGACCTTCTTAGTCAACCTGCTAAATCAAGATTAAAATTTATATATATTTATATACATTCTGTGCTGTTCTAGGTTTAGGTAGATTTAGTTATTTTTAGTTTATTTTTAGTTAATTTTATAAGTACTTATACATATAAAGAAATATTTTAAGAAAAAATATAATCTGATGCCTAGTTTTAATTTTTTTGGGGAAAAATAAAACTCGTTAATGTTAATTTTAATATAAGTTATTCTTAGGCCGATAGGCAATTAATTAAGATAGAGAGTAATTTAGAGCGCCTGAATTGGGCCAGTAAGTTAGTTAAGTATATATTTAAGCTAGTTTTCAAATTTGTATGTCTAGTATGAAGATAGTTATAAGTTTTAACAAATAAAAAAAAAAAAAAAATCCCTATAAATCGCAAGTAAAAAAATTGTTTAATCACGTTTTAGAGCAACCACAAAAATAGCCTTTTTTTGGATGATATTTTAATCATGATCACTGGGCAATGTTTTTGTTTAAATTAATTATATTTTTAAAGAAAATATGTTAAAGAATTCTATTTCGATAATTTTTTTTTTGTTCAAAGCATATCTAAAAATGTAATTTAATATGAAGTTATTAGAATTTTTTATATGTTTTTTTTTGTACATCAAATTGAAAAAGCAAAGTAGTTTGTTTTATTCAGGATTTTTTTAATTTCAAGTTTTAGAAAAGTTATCCATTATGCATTTTTTAACACAAAAAAAACCTTGTAAGCGCACACCAAGAAGCTTGCAGTTTTTGAAGAATTTCGCTCCTCACTCACGCTTCACACGCCTTTATCACGTTATTAGGCGTTTTTCTTTTTAAACTCAGAGCATTGTATATACATTTTCTATAGTACTCTCATGGTGGTCATTTTTCGTCTGGCCATCTTCCTGGTTGATTCAGAACTAACTCTAAATAGTGGAGATTAGAACCTTCACCGATATTTTACCAGTATTTAATAAACTTTTGTTGTCTGTACTTATTCTATATTCACACCAATTGGCAATTTTAGAACGCCTCATTGCGACTTGATTCAGAACTAAAAAAACGATGATCCATGATAGTACTATATGCAGTGTATATACAAAGCTCAGAGCAAGGCTTGGACCTGTCAAAAAAAGATCCGTGTTTCTTTTCTAACTTGGAGCTAGCTCGGAGCGCGCTCTATGAGCTCAAAATAAAATGACCGAGCACATGGAGTAAAAGGCTGAGCGCGGCCAACTTCATATATTTTGTGTGATTTGACAAATGACAAGGTTTGAAAAAAATACACAAATCAAAATGGCGTCGGTTGAAGTAAAATATTAAAATGAATTTTTCTAAGAAAATAACATTAATTTAATTAAATTTTTGTATTTAATAGCCTATTCACACCAAGTTCATTTTCGCTATTCATTAACTTAAACAAGTAGAGCGTTCAAACCGAACTTTTACTCGTTTTTGTTTGACATTTCAATTGTTATGACAATAGCCAAACAAAAACATACATAATCCAACTTTGATTTTTTGCCAATTCTTCGCTCTGTTTGCACACTCAAGCACTTCAGAAAAAAGAAATATATCATTCTAACACATATTGATTTAAAAACAAAACGTATTTTTTATTAACCACAAAAAATCTGCACCAGCTCGCTAAATAATTATGGCCATGCTTCCAACTTCCTGATATGGCTGTTTCATTTTTGGCACACAGAAGTCCTCGTTTGAGCTTCATCGAAGGCTTTTTGCATGTCTTCTTTTCCATTTTCTGTTAATAAAAAGTAAAACTAAGCATTTGTTTAAAAGTAACTTACCGTTGCTAAGAATTTTCTAAAATTATTTACATATTTTTTGACAGCAAGCAACCAGCTGTTCTTTTTTAAAGGACCTATTCACAATCATACCGATTTCTCTTGACATATAGATCTGTTTGACTGGTTCATCGTTTTCAATTCGTTTTATCGAAAACGAGTCGTTTTGCAAAACAAGTCGTTTCTGAAAATCGTATGGGAAAACGAGTCGTTTTTAGTATTCGTTTTGAGGAAAACAAGTAAAATGTCTATTATGGTTTAGTGTGAATAGGCTATAAGGTGCTCAAGTATGTTTCTTAATTAAATCGGAGAGTTCTGATCATACTCTGCTCAGAGCGTAATCGACTAGCTCAGGCTCTACTCCGTGCTCTGCTTAAAAAGAAAAACGCCTATTTAGAAGTGGTTTTTGCACTCTCAAATAGTAATAGACATGGAATTCATGTACCCGGTCCGCCAAACAGAAATTGTATACCCAAGTTAGGACATTAACTTCTCCTCCAAAATGATGTTTGGAGTTTTTTCTTATAATAATGCAAGGGATTAGTTGCAGTTATAATGTGCGCAAGGGATTAGTTGCCCTTATAATTTTGAACACACTGCGCGAGCAAAGGAAGGTTAGGAAGGAGGGACAGAAAGTGTTGATTAACATTTCTCTAGAATATTTTCAAATTGAAATGGTAAGGAAAAACATCGCTGGTTAAACTATTCCAAAATCGTGTTGTTCGGCAAAAAAATAATATCTGTATTTCACAGTACGTCCGAAATTGGGCTCAAGAGTGAACTGATAAGCATTCCTTGCGAGGCGGGTATTAAGAGAGAAACTTTTAAGGGGAGGAATGCAACTAGCTACTTCGTGTAAAAAATTTGTATACAAAAAAAACGATAAGATAAAGAAAGACATGAAACACCTACCTTAATGCTAAATTAACATTTCAAGAGCATATTACCCAAACCTTGAAAAAAATTGTCGTTGCCATAAAAATGTTATATCCTTCATTAACCACCAGTCAAAACTATCAAATGAAAATAAAATCACACTGCACAAAGTTATTTTTTGGTCTACATTTTTGTACGGATGTCCTGTATGGGGAAATTGCGCAAGATGTCACATAAAGAAATTGCAAATATCTCAAAATAAAATAATAAAAATGATGTTTAATCTGCCTTGGAACTATACAACAATAGAGCTACATAGACAAGCGGGCGTTGAATTAATTAATGAAAGGATCGAAAAACTAACTCATTGGTTTCTTTTCAAATGTAATTTTGCTGAGAATCGCCTCATTCGTGATATAATAAATATATAAACTTCTATAATCATTGTTATTTAAAAAAATATACTTTATGTTTTGTTATTCATGTAGCTATTATGTAAAACTCGACATTATATTAATTAATTTATTTAATCTTGTTTTTTAACTTACTTATTTACTTATTTATTATGTATTTGTTTATTTATTTTTGTTTTTATTTATTTATTTATTTATTTGCTGATTTAGTTATTTATTTATCTTTTTTTATTTATTTAAATATTTGTATATTTATTTTTCATTTTATTTATTTATTTAATTGTCTATTTTCTATTTATAAATTTATTAAATTATTTTCAAAAAGATAATAGATTAATTATTATCTACTACAACATAAAATTCTATTCATTTTTTTGAACATTTAAATGGAGTTTTTTTCGTGTTTCCTTCAAATTTATTTGGTGTAAAAATTATAACTTTGTATACAAAAAAAAAATGTTTCAGTAGAAAGATCACATGAACCAAATCTCTGTATGTATAAATGTGCGGTGGTAAGCCTTATTGAAAACATTATTACGAAATATAGAATATCTATCTACCTATCTATCTATCTACATGAAACATTGCGTTGGTTCCGGGACAGTGCTATCTCCTATCAATCTTAACGCTCTGTTATGTATTCTATCGAGCAGGTGTAGCGTAGGTTAGAACCTTACGAGGAGTACCATCATTCATCAATCCTCAGAGCAAGAAATATTACGCCGGATGATATCCTCCAGATGGTTGGGTCTAAGAAGGTGGGGGTAGAATTCTTGATTGCAACAACATTTCCTCATATTTCGGGTATGACATTAGAAATTATGTGAAGTTCTGATTTTAGTTGGCTTTTTTGCCGGTCAATCGTTTTGCAGTTTTCAAACGTTTCAGTTTTATTAAGTTCCGATTCTTTTCCATCTAAAACTACCTGTCGACCAGACTATAAAAGCACTTCATTTAATTCAAATTTTGTTATAGATTCCATCATTCCATTGTAACGGTCACATAAATAAAATAAAAAGTGAAGTTTGAAATATGTAGGTAATTAAATTTCCAATATGATTGATTTTGAAAATGTTTGCGTTTATTTCTACGGTTACGAAGTTTTCGCGCTATAAAAGTAAAAGAAACTGAAAACTTAAAAAAAATACCCACATTTGAGCATTTTTTGCTGCTTAATAGCTCCGTGCTACTGGGTGTACAAAAAAGCTTTACAGACTAAAATTATGGGACATTTGATTTGCTACAAGTTGGCATTTTAAGTATTTTTTTTTGTTACAATACACCAGAAAGGAGTTATACAATGGCGTAAAAGTATGGACAGAGTATAACGAAGTTTTAAATTATTTTAATATGAAAAAGATCAGTTTTGAAAATATTTTCCCTGACCGCTTTAGAAATTCCTGACTTTCTCTTACCAAATTTTTGTTCCCTGACTTTCCAGTCGAATGACAATTATGTAATATGAATAAAATGTAAACAATAGTTTTATGATATACTTTTTATGTATTTCCACTTATTTGGACAGTAGCTTTTTTCCCCACAGCGAATTTAGACTTGCCGCAAAAAATACCTTTTCAACTATATATGACTCATCATTATCGGTCTGTACGCCAAAATTGCCAGTGTCCTTTGCATTTTAGTTTCTTAAATACGATAAATTTGAGAAAACAAAATGTTCGTCACGAATTCCAATCTGATTGCTACGAACTGCCAAGCTCTATTGGCGTTCCACATACGATCCACACTTCGACGAACAAATTGTTCGTTCGCGAATAACCTCAAAACCACCTTTGTGTCTGTTTCCGTGGTGGTTGATAGATACGAATAAGAAAATGCCATATTAAAGAAAAGTCAAAGAGGTCGAATGTGCGTTCATTCGTTGGTCACTCTCATGTGAATAGTACTTAAAGCGCGGAACAGATTGAACCAGCAACAGCCCCAGCACCGTCAACAGCGCTGACCAGCAAACCAAAATTCAAACACATTGCACCCACAGTAACTTAACCAAGGTAATATATTGCGCAGGTTGTCAAAATCTCATCTGTCACTTTGTATTAAAAATGGTGGTTGTTAGACCCCTACATAAAAAAAATTTATGAACATTTTTTTTTTTTTAGTATATTTTTTTGTTGTATTGTTTTATATTTTTCTTATTTTCTTGTTTATTAAAAAGCATAGCAACGTTGCTATGCGGCAGCATGGAGCTGCAGCGAAATGGGCGACGAGCAAGTTTGCCTTCTCTGAAGAGTAGGATCGGAAACTTACTTCTTTGAGCCTGATAGCTTCTTTACACTCAGAATTAAACCAAGACTTTTCTTTAGGTTTGATGCTATTTACTCTGTTAGGAATAAAAACACGCATCCCTAGAACAATCACATTTGTGATCATTTCAGCACTGGCATCAATGTCACTATCGAGGAAGCATAATGACCAGTTATAGTTTCGGAAAAAAATAATCAGGCCGTCCCATTTGGCTTCGAACAATGGTGTCAGAAATTGGGGATAAAACTCAGTACAGTGCTAGAAAATTCCATAGTGAAATTTTCTAAAACAGTGTTTTGTGTTTTAAACATTTATTTTTAAGTAAAAAAACTTCCAGAAATACTCTGAAAGTGAAATTTTCCAGAAACTATTTAACTGATTGTGCTATAAAATTAAAAAATATTAAAATGGGTCGCAAAATAGAACAATGTTGTCAAACAGCTGAGTTGAAAGAAGAATTAGGAAAAAAGAATCTTCAGATTTCGGGAGTTAAACGAGAATTATTGCTCCGACTATAGAATGCTATCACTCAGGATGGTTGAAACCCTCCTGATATTGGAAAGAAAGCACGGTAAGTACTACCGATGAAATGCCTGCTTTCATGAAGTTGCTTCTGTCGAAATTCGATACTCTGGAAAGTTCCTCGAAAGAACAAAAGAACTTTCTCGAAGAAAAAAAGAATTCATAAGAAATGCTGCAGAAGTAACTAAGCGAACAAAAGAACATTCTCGAACAACAAATGAGAGTTCTCGAAAATAAATTCGACGATCAAAAGAATGGGCAGAAGAATTTAAGTTCTCCATCAGCAATTAAGTGACAAACTCGATACACAAAACGTTCTGCTCGACAAGACTTCCACCAATAGATGAGAATTTTGAAGCCGAAATAGAAAACTTGCAAGAAAAGTTCGTAAAGCAAGTAGAAAGTATAGAGCAATACTACGAACGACGAAAAGAAATGCAGCCCCTTGTCTTCGGCGGTCAAACATCATGGCCAATTTATAAGAGGCACTTTGAAGCTGCAGCATTGACGAACAACTGGGACAGCGAAGACAAGTCAATTGCTCTTTTGCTTGCGCTCAGAGGAACAGCTACCGAATTGCTGCAGACTATTACTGAAGAAAAACATCAGTATTATGACGTGATGGTCAAGGCAATCGAGATGAGGTTTGGCGACAACCACATGCAACAAGTTTACCGAGCCCAGTTGCGCCAGAGGAGCTACAATAGTTGAAAACTGACATCGTGCGTTTGGCGAATTTTTATTATCCCAATACCAGCAGGGAAATCATAAACGAACTGGCAACCGATGCGTTCACGAATGCCATTGCGGATGGAAAACTTCAAATGGTTGTAAGAATGGCAGGTAAGAAAACGCTCGCTGAGCTTTAAGCATTTGCCCTAACAATGGAAGCAACAGACAAAGCTTCGCAAGGTAGCTGTCGAATCAGGGAAATGGCTACGATAGAGTGCTCATGTCAACGCGTCGACATTGAAAGAAAAAACACGACCACTGCTCGAGGTGAAATGAGATGCTGGAATTGCAATAAGCTGGGACACCTACAGCGATAATGCAGATCTCCACCTAGACAGGTAAGCTGCCCACATTGCCCAAGGAGAAGGCAGAATGGCGAAGCATCTGGCAGGAAAAACACTCGCACTGCTAGATAACTCCGCGGGGATGAAGTTGGTTGATAAATCGACACCCCAGGATCATAATCCAAGTTTCGCAAACTAAACGTCACAACAAGAGCTTGATAGTGGAGACAGTCTTCGCAAACAGAAACAGAAAATGTGTGTCGGCAGGGGTGCCACAGCTTCCATAATCAGAAGAGACCTTATTCAGACGTCCTGGCTACATAAAACCAGTTGCTGTATTCAGAAGACACCTACGGGAGAAGCAGCAAAAGTATACGGGGAGGTATTTCTAAAGATACAACTGGCAGGGTTGATCTACTCACATGCATTCTTGGTAGCCGACATATGCGGCGAATGCATCATAGGAGTGTATTTCATGAAGGCACATGAAGTAGTCAAAGACTTTCGAATGCATAACCCCAGTTGGGTTATCGAAAAGTCGAGATCCCTTTGGATGATCAGAAATGAAGTTCTACCACCATTTTCAGAGCCAGTTATCTGGACGCGTTTGTAAAGTGATCCTAGGATCGACCGATTCTACTTCGTTGAAGCAGATGATAAAAATGAATTTTCAAGCTACATCGTTGGAAAAATTCTTGTGGAACCAAAGAAAAAAGTTTCCTTCCAAGTAAAATTTTGAAATTGTCTTTCAGACCCCTTCGTGGCCCACTCTGGCGTACCTCAAGGAAGCCGCATTGGTCCTTTACTATTCTTTTGGCAATAAATGATGTTACTTCATGCATACAATCAAGTGACATTCTTATATTCGCTGATGACATGAAGATATTAAACACAATTATGTCTAGCGATGACCACAGTCTTCTGCAGGCAGATATTGATAGCTTTTTTATTTGGTGCAGAAAAAGTGGTAAACCCCTTATCCCTGTAAAATGTCAGACGATTACCTATTCTATAAATCGTATCGTAAGTGCATTCGATTATCATATTTCCCAGCACAAACTCTGTCGCGTCTTTAGTTTTAAGGATTTGGGTGTTCATTTTACCTCCAACTTTGAATTAACTCAACACGTTAATTTTATTGTGAATAAAGCTAGCTCTATGCTAGGATTCACAAAACGCTGGGCAAAGGAATTTAGTGATCCATATGTGACTCTTTCCTTGTACAATTGCTACGTACGCCCCACCTTGAGTATGCTCCACAGGTATGGACCTCTTATTACTTAATTCATAAGAATCGCATTGAAGCAACCCAACACAATTTCATTCGTTTTGCCCTCTACCTTGGAACGATCCAATCTGCCATCATATGAACAGCGAATCCAGCATCTGGAGATGCAAACCCTTCACCAAAGGCTCCTTATTTATTAGCCTGTATTGGGTTATATTACCGTGGAGGATCTTTACATAGAACAAACTATGGCATACATGAAGCTCTAAACCGTATGAGCAGACTTTTTAATCTAAACGCTTCTTCTATAGACTTTAACTTAACTTAAGTGGGATTAAAATCTTTATTTCAAACCAGTGCTCCACTGTCGTGATGGTTTTGTTTAATGTTTTCTTGTACTGGCATGATTACATTTTAGTTAGTTTTTGTAATTTTTGCATGTGTTAGGCTATTATTATTTTATTTTATTTTAATTTTCCTATCAACTTACACATGCACTTATGATGAGCCTCTGATTGTAGTTAAAAGCTTGCTCTTACTAACTACATCAAAGAATCTGAAGTGTAAGAAAAAGGCTGATGAATCTGAACAACCACACCATTACAGCCATTTCGACAAGATCTGGGAGTTAATCTGCGAGTACTGTTTCTCCAATGAAATTGGCCGAGGTATGTTATGCTATCCTCGGAAACTGTGAGCTAAATCAGGAGCAGCAAACCATAGCCGAAAAACTAATTGGCGAGTTTGCTGATATATTTGCATAACAAGATGGAGACTATGGCCGAACACACCCAGTACAGCACCGCATATACACCGAAGATAGCAAACCGATCCGCCAACCTGCTAGACGACTTCCATTGGTGAAACAGGTGGATGTCGACGAGATGATATCGCCCATGGAATAAGGTGTAATCGAAAAATAAAAAAGTCCGTGGGCATCACCTGTTGTACTAGTGAAAAAGAAGGACGGCAGCACTCGATTCTGCGTGGATTACCGGAGGCTCAACGATGTCACCAAGAAAGACAACCACCTCGAATAGATGTCACCTTGGATGCCCTTTCTAGAGCGAAATGTTCTTTTCACCCTCGATCCGAAATGGAGTAAGAACTGACCCGGAGAAAATCGAAACCGTGAGAAATTGACCAGTTCCCGAAGAGAAACACTTGCTGAGGAGCTTTCTCGATCTTGCCACATATTACAGGAGGTTCCCGAAGGATTTTACCGAAATCGCGCAGTGTCTGTACCAGCTGACTGAAAAGGGTAGACAATTTAAATGGTCAGGTGAGTGCGAAAGAAACTTTCAACAACGACGGTAGTAATGTGGGTGTTGGAGCAGATTTGTTGCAGATTCTAGATGGACAGGAGGAAGTGGTAGCATATTTCAGAAAAGTTCTGTCGCAACCAGAGAAAAACTACTGTGTAACCAGACGGGAACTCCTTGCTCTGATAATGGCGACAAAACATTTCCATAAATACTTGTATGGACAGAGATTCATCATGCGTACAAATCACGCAACTCTTAAATAGTTGCTAAAGTTCAAAAATCCTGAGGGGCAAGTAGCAAGATGAATCGAACGATTGCAGACGCAGTGGGACTCTCTCCATTTAAAAGATTGTGTTTTGCGGAGAAAATGGGAAATGCCGGATTTAGCGGAAGTTCCTTTAAGATGCAGCTTGTGGTTCCACGATCGAAAGTGCGGAAGTTTTTACGGGCACAATAGAGTATGCACTTGGGAATCAACAAAACTTTGAAAAAAGGTGCGGGAACGCTTCTATTGGCTAAGATGTAGAGAACTGGTGTCGAAAGTGCACTACATGCACGTGTAGAAAGGTACCAAATGTCAAAACAAGATGGCGAAACTTCGAGTGGAAGATATTCCAAGAAACATGCGTATCACTCGAACTAAAGAAAAGACGGACAAAACCTCTTCATCGGCGAATTCCGTTATTCCTTATGACCTACCGGAATGCGATTCATTGTACAACTGGAAACACTCCATCCGAAATTCTATTTGGACGAACTGCCCGGCTTCCCAGTGAGCTAAAATTCGGATTTCCCACTGGAGACCCAAAATGCGAAGAGGACTACGTGTTGGATGTTAGAGAATTGATCGGCGAAATACACCAGAGAACAAGAAGCAACATACAAATAGCGAGACTAGATGCAACGTGAGAGCAACAGCCCTGAATTTAACGAGGGAGATCTGGTATGGCTTTACAACCCACATCGCAGAAAGGGAAAATCGCCCAAGCTTCTGCAGGACTGGAAAGGTCCCTTCCAAGCAGTTACGCGCATTACTGATGTCGTTTTTTGAATCCAACGAAGACCAAAGCAAAAATGAAAATTCTCCATGTGGATCGCCTGCATCGTTACCACAGAAAAACGATGATGTGCTTGTTCGGGACGGACAAACCAAAGCGGGCGACAATGTGATGTGGCAACAAAATGTTAAGATATTCGAAAGATACCTTTTATTTCTAATTTAACGACATCAGCAGGATACATTGTGTACAACAAATATTTTCAACACAACATAAAATGTGTATGCTACATATTTGCAATATATCTCAACTGAGTTCGAATTCGAACACGAAAGCTAAAACCAGAACTATGCAATAGAAAATAACGAGTGGGGAGTTTGCCAGACGAAAGCTTCCAGAAGTTTGTTAATTTGTATAAATACCAGTAATAATGGTTTTGACCTCAGTTTATTTTCAAAATTTTAATTCTTAACAACGAAAGCGATAGTAAAAAGTGATTGAATTGAGATAAAACAAAACTGTGAAGTATAAGGACTAAATTGGATTGTAAATAAGTGGAATAAGTGAAAATTGTTGTGATTCATTATTTTGTAATTTTCTATTGCTATTTAAAATACATTTTGCGGTACGACTTGCACGCCACATGCTGGAAGTTTATTTTGCTATGCTAACAACACTCAGTTAAACTAAGAAAGAAAGTTATGTTTGCTTTGCTTTATGTTTAACAGCGCCAATTAGTTTTATACCTATTATCGCATTAACATCACCTAATCCCTTAAGTTGATATGCTGCAGCATCAATCAGTTGCAAGTTTTAACAATGCTTATAATTGAGTACTTTTACGGTTTTGCTAACACAAACATAACTTTTCATTTTTAAATTTCTTATCCAAATACGTCTTTTAATTTTTTTTTTAATTTTTGTTTTTTGCCCCACGTATAGAGCATTATTTGAATTATTGAAGAATTTCTGTCGGTATTATTTAGATTCATATGTCCCTCTTTCTTATAATTCATTAATTCGTAATTTTCTATTGCTTTTTTAAACAAATATCCTGGTACGACGTTTTTTGTATGCCCGTTTTTACTACGCCTATATCCTTCCCGTAAGTGCAGTAACTGACAAAGTTTCATTACAATTGAATGAACGGTATGGCAGCGCATTAAATACGAACAAACAAATTTTAATTTTTATATGTATTTATATTAAATTACATATCAAAATTAGTTTTCTCAACCTCTATTCTATATGAATTTAATTAACATATCGACTGATGACAATTTACATGTACAGTAACTATACTACTGATCAAGTCGTTTCATTCTTGAATTTTAGGAAAATAACAACAAAAACCTCATAAGTTTCAAGGTGCATTGACTAAGAACGATAAAATCATCAAGAATCATGGCCCTGACGTCTTGAGCCAAAAGAAAGGAAGATAATTACTCAAAGGTGTGTGATAGTGTTGGTCTGTCTATATTTGACTTTATCGCTAGTACCTTTAACAAAAGATACCAACACACAAAATTTTGAAATTTCCACATCATAAGGATGGTAAGAAGAAAAAAGTGGCTTCCAAGCCCACGATTCGTCACTGGAGCGCATCAGAATGAACAGCTATATAGCAATGGCCGCAATGGAAAATGCTCCAGATTTCTTGGGTGATATATTGGATTGTGTTTCCACAGGGCAATTTAGCTTATTGTGGTGTCCACATATTGTGATGTCTTATGAGGTTGGCCCAACAACCACACCTACGGAAACCATCCAATTGTAACTGTATAGATGTAATGAAAGCAATATCTATGCCAAATATAAAAAAAATCAAATTTCACTTTCTTTAAAATAATATTTGCGTATGCGGCAATGGTGCAGTGGATAAGATTTAAGATATTTGCTTTCTAAGCGAGAGATCGTGAGTCCAACTCTCAGTTTGGGAAGCAATTTTTCTAACTCCTAGTGCATGCTGGAACCGTCCGTGGGTTTTAAGTGAGAAAATAGTCACCTAATTCTCGATCTACCGCGCCGTAAAAATTCTTTCCTATTTTTCTAATGCTTCTAACTATTGTCATGCAACATTCAGTTGCATTCTTAAAGACATCCATAGTGCCTTACAGATCCATAGTTAGAATATTATAAAAAAATGCGTTACTTTCTTTTTTTTTTGTTATTCTCGGGTGTTAATGAGGTTCAACGTTCAACCATTCCGAAGTCAAAGAAAAAAAGCCTATTTTTCCGTTGCATCCAACACCCCTTCATCCACAATCAAATGGACTAGTAGAATGATTTAAAAAGACCTTAAAGAAACATCTGTCTAAAGTCGTGAACGAAAACCAACGGAATTGGGATCGCCGAATTCCTTTATTCCTTATGACCTACCGTAATGCGTTCCATAGTACAACAGGGTACACTCCATCCGAAAACCGAAATTCTATTTGGACGAACCTTCCAGTGAGCTAAAATTCTGATTTCCCACTCAAGACCCAAAATGGGAATCTTAGAGAATTGATCAACGGCATACACCAGAGAACAAGAAGCAACATAAAAATTGCGAGACCAGATACTACGCGAGAGCAACAGCACTTATAGTCCGGGGCAATTAGACTTTTGCTGGGAAATAATTTACAGACGACATTTGACTTCGGTATTCAAAAGAGTACTAGTACACGAGCCAAAAAACACATTTTGCACACATGCACCTATTGTCAGTAAGCCGCCATTTTGTTTTTAATGTTTATTTCTATTTTCACTCACAACTCTCGTAATTATTATCCTAGATAAAAAAGTTATATCACAAACTTGTAAAAAATTAAATTTTCTACAAAATATGTCAAAAGACTTTTTTCACTAAATGCTTAAATGTTTAAAATGTATAGCACATATTGTTAAAAAAAGTAGGTGTCGATTTTTTTTATATTTGTCATATTTTTTTTGGATCAGTTAAATTGAAAAACGTCTGTATTAAAAGTTGTAGATCCGTTCTCGTTCTGCAGCACATATAAGGTCGAGAAAACCGTTCTTTAGAAGTACGGTGCATTTTGGCTTCTTTATAATATGATGTGCTGGGAAAAAGTCGCAGACGAAATTTGACATTAGTATTCGAAAGAGTACCTACCGCCGAACTATGGTCTTCCAATAATCATGTTAGATGAGAAATTCCAACGGTTTGAAAATGCTTTCACGATGCGATTAACAGACAAAATTTCTTTTTCAATTATATAAATACTTTTAATTTATTTACTTTCTTTCTTAGAATTTGTTTATATTTTGTTTTTATTTCCTTCAAATGTAGGATCACAATTTTATACGTTTAATGAAAAATGTCATCTTGAATTTTAATCTGCGTCCTTGTGTGCTTTTGGTTTTGATTCTGCCTGCGAGAACAGAATCGATTTTCTCTTTTTTCAGAACAAGAACTATCATTAATTGGCCAACCAACACTTTCAGAAGCATTCGGAATCCTTACGGACTGTTCTGGACGACAAATAAAAACTAAATAAATCCGCTTTTGTACCATTTTTTTAAAAAAGTTTGTGAATTTTTTTTAATAACAATATTTTAATAAGGATAAATTTGTTATTGTCTTAAGTTATCAATTTTTTTATTAAAAAATGGCATACAAAATGCACGATTCTCAAAAAATTGTTGTTTTTTTTACTTCTTGACATTTTTCTTGCTGCAGTTCACCGTTGTTCAGATTGAGGACCCTGAAACTGGCTGGGCCCCTAGGCTCTTGCCTTGTTAGCCTAGGCTGTGTGATAGTGTTGGCCTGTCGTAGATTTGACTTTTTCGCTTGTACGTTGTACCTCCAACAAAAGATACCGACTCATAAAATTTCGAAATTTCCACATCATTAGGATGATAAGAAAAAAGAAGTGGCTTTAAGACGCACGATTCGTCACTGGAGCGCATTAGAATAAACGGCTATACAGCAATGGCCACCATGGAAAATGCTCCTGACTTCTTGGGTGATATATTATATTGTGTTTCCACAGTGCAATTTAGCTTATTGTGGTGTCTATAAATCCAAAATCATATACATACATACATATATGTATTGCCTCATTGCTTTCAATGTTTCAATCCTATTTTAATGTGCGAAGGCAGAACTTATGAGGTTGTTCCAACAACTAACCCCTACGGAAACCATCCAATTGTAACTGTATAGATATGTTGACCATAGATGTACATAAATGAAAGCAAAATCTAAGCCAAATATAAAAAAATCAAATTTCACTTTCTTTAAAATAATATTTGCCCATGCGTTACTTTTTTTTTTTTGTTATTCTCGGGTGTTAATGAGGTTCAACGTTCAAACATTCCGAAGTCGAAGAAAAAGTGACTATTTTTCCGTTGCATGTCTGCGGTCGGATGGATATCTGTTTTTGCTTTGTAATACGAAAAACACATGTATTTATCTGCCCATAATAATTATTATTTTTTAATTTCGCCAGAAATTGCTCCTCTTTATTATAGTTTTTTTTGTCGTCCAGAACAGAAATTGTTCGATTGGTACGGATTGACAGTTCTTGTTCTGTAAAGAAGAGAAAATCGATTCTGTTTTCGTAGTCGGATGCAAAATTTGTATCCGTCATGTTTACAAATAAATGAAATAAAAAAAAAAAAATTTGAATCGCATTTGATGTTTTACGAATATATTGAAACCAAACTTCAGAATTAAAACTGCTTTGACAATTTGTTCTTTTGGCATTCCGGATCGGGGTGGTTCTGTTACTGGTTTCGGATTACCAACGAAAAAGACTATAAGTCAACACCTTAAAACATAGAATTCTACGTAAACAATGCTTCTATATTTATTCCGGACTTCTGTTGTAGGGAATTACCTACCTCCACGTGAATCCACGTCTGTATGGGAATATAGTTCACTTTTCCAACTATGAGTGATAAAAAATTCCACGTTTTACAAAGAAAACACTTTATCATTTCAAAAGTTGCCTCGCACCTCCTTCAAATGCGAGAGTTACTACAAGCAGAGTAAGAATGGGGGGGGGGGGGTGGTAGGTTATAGGAAGCAGCGTTAAAGAATATTGTAATCCTACCAAAAGCATTTTGATGTAAAATGTTGCCAAGACGAGACCATATGGCTCGCCCTGTCGAAAAGTTATCACATCTCATGTAGAGCCAAACTTCGAACTATACACACTCTAACTCTACAAGGCCTAACTTCAGAAACTTCACACCTTAGTCAAAATGAAAATATGTTGCTTGGTTGTTGATGCAAATGCTTCATTTCAATGCTATTTGAAAATGATGAATACACAACAAAGAACAAGCATGATAAAATGTTTGAATTTAAAGTTTTTTTTTATTGGCGCGACAGCTCTTTAAGAAGACAAGGCGGCAAGGCCTAATAGTGACTTATACTCTCAACCATTTCAGTGTATGTGTTGTTAATCTGCGAGAATGGAAGGGACCTACATATTTTTACTCTTGGAGGTTTTGTCAGTTCCTCTCTAGAAGCATTACCCCGGAAAAAACGATGGCTCTGATGGGGAACCTAATTTAAAGGTTATGTCAAGAAAAATCCTCTCCGTCTTAGCACTAGGTGTTTAATTGTGTATTTTGAAACAACGTATTCATTTGGGGCACACCATTCCGACAATAGATAAAAGCTCAGTTAAGGCAACGCACAACCTAACGCAACAAATTCTATTGGTTGGACCTTTTTAAGAGCTTACAAATTTGTGATAAACAGCCAATTAACGAATAAGTGAAATAGGTGGTTACCCTTAACCCAGGTGAGGAGGTAAATCAAGCAACAGCAAAAAATGTACAAAGGCTTCTTTTGTCAAACCAAAGATTCATACTAGCTATTCTTAAATAAAATGAGTTCTCAAGAATATTCATAAATTGATTTGTACATTATGTTCCAAGCAAATATTTGCTTCATTTCTCAGATTAGTTCTGACTTCTGATCAGATGGACTTTTTTATAAAATTTTCACTTCTCACTCTCCGCGTGGTTCGAAAAATTGCAAATGACCTAAACATTGCTATTTTACTAATTTGCTTTATAAAGAAATATTTTGATTTTTAAAACAACCTTTTTTTTCATATTACAATAAAAATAAACTAATTTAAAGTCGCCAAACCAAAGATACAATTTGGAAACGTGTGAAAACGATACCGTAATTGCTGTCACTTGATACCAAAGCAAAAAACGATTGTTGATTTGATAATCACCTAACATGGAGCAAAATTGTCGATTTTGATAATCAACTATCGCGTTAACCGACTCCACCCCAGGCAGGATCGTAATGTCGTTTTTAATTGGCATATAGAGTTATATTTTTCCGGGATCATAAGCTGATCGCTAACAACTTTACTGTGAACCCAATATAACAAACTGTTTCAAATACAAAAGAGTTTTATCACACGTCTTAAGCAACAAATAAATTATTTGGCTTAAATTCTGGTTTTCATTTTAATTTAAATAAAACATTTTTTTTAAAGATTTTGAAACCAGCTAAAGTTTAAGGCTTTCACGGTTGTTTTTCACATTGATTTATATATACAATATTTTCGGATAATTCCACGTTATAAAATAATTTCTGAGTGCAATTGTACACAGAAATATAGTTTCTTAGAGTTATCAATATACAAATAATCATAAAATAAGAAATATAAGTTTTTAAAAGTAATACAAATATTAAAAATATCTACAAAAAATTCCAAAATATTCGTTGTAGATTTGTTTGGCAATCTAGGTCTTTTTTAAATAAAAAAAATTACAGAAAGTCGAAAATTCAAAAACCGATGTATGAAATTTGATATTTGATAAAATTATCTTGACCATACCTATTAAAATATCTAAACAGCGTTTCAACAAAATCGTTAAAGCAATTTTCGTACCAAAATTTAATGAAATCGCTTTAGCCATTTTAAGCCAGTAGCGTTAGACACAAAAATCACATATATGGGAAATAATTCCAAAAAAGGAATTTCTTGTTGCAATGGCTTTGTTAGTGGCCCTCTCGGCAGATCTGAGCTAAAAAGAATGGGGTAAAATGTAAGGCACGCCGCTAGGTGTAACTCCAACGGCTGAGGAGTTATTAGCAATTAAAAGGGGAAGAGTCGGGGTACATTTTTGTCCGCATTTTTGATTTGTCATTGTTCCAATTGGCCCATCCTAAAATTTGCAATAACTTTGTTCCGGTTTGACGCCCATATCTTGTTATGTAGAGGTCCTAGCTGAATATATTTTGCATTCCCAGATAGGCATTGAGTCCAGCTACACGATCCATATACGTAAAATTTCTTGAAAAATAACTGTTGCCAGGAGCGGATTGAAGTGTGGCGTGTCATAAGCTACATTTTTTCACTCAAACCTTAGGACGCCTATATCTCGTTATGTGGAGGGCTAATATTTATTGAACAAATAACTGCGCCTCCAGGAGCGGATTGATGGGTGGCATATCAGAAACTACATTTTTTCACTGAAACCTTCAGGGGCCTGTTTCATAGATCATACATTACATAACATGTATGATTTTGACAATTCTGATGTATTATTTCTGTTTCATTGAAACGTTGTTTTGAACTTTCATACAGCAATGTATGAACAGAGAATCGACTTTAAGTATTCCAATGTTGTATGATTCTGTTTCATAGAATTTTATCACACGTATACATACATCGTTTTGATAGAAATAATTGTAAATTTGTCATACATTTCAAACAGCAAAACTTTCTGCTGTAAGTTAAACATTTTCACCAAAATAAAGTAAAAAAAGTTGAGTTTAAAGTTTATAATTTTAAATATAATGAATATTTATAGGGTGGTTGGGTGCTGTATAAAAAGGGTAGGCGCTGAAAGGCGTCAACGAAGCGATGCACAGTGTTGTAACTATCTCATACGCATCAATTGTGCTTATTTTACTACCCCACGGTAACCACCGGGTACTGGTCTGTCCATCCGGACATTCCTGCTTAACTTATAAGCGCGAGTGTTGAACACAGAAAAAATAGCAACACTATAATGCTCTGCTTTAATGACTGTTCTGATCGATTCGCAGAAGTCTTGCACGAGCCCCTCAGAAAGAGGACGTACGGCGGATGAGCCCAACCAATTGGACCAACGGTGGCGTCAACAGTCAACGAAGCAGACGCCCTAATGAGCTACTTCGACGTATTTGGAGATAAGGTCATTAGGACAATTCAATGCAAGTCAGGGCATTGAAATAGAGATGGTGGCGGATGAACTCTTAATGGGCCAACGGCAGCGCTCATATCCCCGAAGTGGGTTACTGACTCCGGATTCTCCGGTTCCTTTTGTCCAAGGAATCCAACGAAGGACCTGGCCCTCCAGGTTGGGGGTTGTGCGTGGGGTTAACAACCCTGCCACGGAAAAAAGAAAAAGTTGCGAAGCGACCAATAGCCTCGGAAAAGGACGGATTTACTGTTGACGACCCGGAAAAACGAATCAAGGACAACGACCTTCGGATCTGCACGTGGAATGTTAGAACTCTTAACAGACCACGTGCATCCAAACAACTAGCGGAGGCCCTAGACTGCTACAGAGCAGGAATTACTGCCATCCAGGAAGTGCGATGGAATGGGCCGGGCAAAAGGAGGATGAAAAACTGTGACGTGTACTACGGTGATTGCGCAAGAAGACCACAGTGTTTATTTGGGTGCGGATTCGTCATAAGCGGTAGACTTAGGCAAGAAGTCTTGGGCTTTCGACATGTAAGTGAGCGACTTGTGACAATCCGTATCATGGCTAAATTCGCCAACATTAGCCTAATATGCGCTCATGCCCCCACAGAGGACAAAGATGACGCCACCAAGGATGACTTCTATGAGCTCCTCGACAAAACCTATGAGCAATGCCCTAAATACGACGTTAAGATCGTACTAGGCGATTTTAATGCCAAAATAGGTAAAGAGGAAATCTTTGGTAGGACTGTCGGAAAACAAAGCCTACACGACACAACGTCTGAAAACGGACTTAGGCTAATTGACTTCGCAGCGGCACATAACGTCACCATTGCAAGCACACGGTTTCCTCATCTCGATATACACAAAGGGACTTGGCGACACCCAGATCAAAGAACCGTCAATCAGATTGATCACGTTGCGATCGATGCAAGACACGCCTCCAGTATCTTGGATGTTCGCACCTTCCGAGCAGCTAACATCGACTCGGATCACTACCGTGTTGCAGCAAAGGTAAGAATGCGAATAACCCGAACTCCACAACAACGGAGTAATACTGTGAGGAAGTATGACGTCGGAAAGCTGCAATCGCAAGAAACCGCCAGAACCTATGCCGATCGAATATCCGGTAACCTCTCAAGAAATCCAGTACCGCCAGCATCAAGTGCCGAAGATCAGTGGCAACACTGCCAACAAGCCATCAGAGATGCCGCAACTGATGTGCTAGGTTTCACCAGACCACCTCCACGAAACCTCTGGTTTGATGACGAATGCAGGCAGGCCCATGCAGCCAAACAAGAGGCATATAAAGCGACGCTGCAAAGAAAGACGAGAGCTGCTCGCGAGCTTTACGAGCAGAAAAGACGCACAGAAGCCTGTAGAGATAGGAATGGAAACCTCGTAGTAGAGTCACAGTCGGTGCTGAGTACATGGAAGGACCATTTCTGCAGACTGTTAAACGGCGATGAAGGCCAAAATCCCGCTGTCAGGCAGAATGAACCATTCAACATGGATGATGACAGACAAAACTTCCGTCCACCTGACCAAAATGAAGTAAGGATAGCAATATCTAAACTCAAAAACAACAAAGCTGCTGGACCCGACGGACTACCCGCCGAACTTTTTAAAGCGGCCGGAGATGACCTGGTGGAGTGCATACACCAACTCATCTCTAAAGTTTGGTCAGAAGAAAGTATGCCTGATGAATGGAACCTCAGCATCGTTTGCCTGATCCACAAGAAAGGAGATCCTCTAAACTGCGCCAACTATAGAGGAATAAGTCTCCTGAATATCGCCTACAAGATCCTCTCTGCCGTACTATGTGAACGCCTGAAACCTTTCGTCAGCAGCCTGATTGGCCCCTATCAGTGTGGTTTCAGACCAGGAAAGTCCACAATCGATCAAATGTTCACTCTACGGCAGATCCTGGAAACCACCCAAGAATTCCAAATCGATACCCACCACCTCTTTATCGATTTTAAGGCCGCGTACGATAGCATTTATAGAGACGAGCTATACAGAGCCATGTCAGGTTTTGGCATTCCCACAAAACTCGTCCGACTGTGCAGGATGACGATGGAGAACTCTCGCTGCTCCGTCAAGGTTGGTTCTGACCTCACAGAAGCTTTTGACGTCAAAAAAGGATTCCAACAAGGTGATGCGCTATCGTGCGATTTCTTCAACTTAATACTTGAAAAAATTATAAGAAACTCGCAAGTCAATTGTAGTGGGACAATTTTTTTCAAGTCTGTGCAATTGCTAGCATACGCTGACGACATAGACATCATTGGCAGAACTCGGCGAGCTGTCACTGGAACGTTTGCTAGCATAGAAGCTGAAGCGGCTAAGATGGGACTAGCAGTCAATGAGGCCAAAACGAAGTACCTGCTGTCCACAAAAAGGGACACACAACACCGGCGGATTGGACAAAACATCACAATAGACAGGTACAACTTTGAGGTAGTTAGGGACTTTGTGTACCTCGGATCCGCTATAACATCTGACAACAACATCTCGTCAGAAATAAAGCGAAGAATTACTCTTGCCAATCGCTGTTTCTATGGGCTAGGAAGGCAATTGAGTAGCAAAGCCCTCTCTCGAAAGACAAAGGAGACTCTGTATAAGACCCTAATCATCCCAGTCCTGCTCTATGGCGCCGAGGCATGGACTCTATCTAAAGCGGATGAAGATATCCTTAGTCGTTTCGAGCGTAAGATTCTTCGGAAGATTTTTGGCCCTGTCTGCGTTAACGGTCTTTGGAGGAGAAGGTTCAACCAAGAACTATACGAGCTGTACAGCGACATTGACCTGGTCAAAAAAATACGCATATAACGTTTAAGATGGCTAGGTCATGTAGAGCGAATGGACAACAATGCTCCGGCTCGCAGGATCTTCGATTCCATCCCAGAGGGTAGACGCAGTCAAGGAAGACCTCGCCTTAGGTGGCGCGCTCAAGTGGAGGACGACCTGAACCAACTTGGAGTGCAAAACTGGAGGCAGCTAGCCAAAGACCGAGTTGGCTGGAGAGGCATGTTGGTTGAAGCCCAGGTTCGTCCCGAACTGTAGCGCCACCTAAGTAAGTAAGTAATTAAGATCCCTATATCTCGTTATAGGTGAGTGCTTATTGCACTGTTAGATTGATATTGATTCCAGCTACCCGTACATCAGCTTTCCATACACCAGTAAAATAAGGTGAGGAAAAATAATATTTGCACCTTCAGAAGTGGAATGAGTGAAAGGCTCTTCATTCGGAATTTAATTCTACAACTTTTATATGTACATTTTCCATTCTAAAAAGTTTATTTACAAAGATATTTAAGAAAAAAGAGAAAAATGTGGAAAATTGGCCCAAATTTGACCTAACATAGTTTGGGATTGGGTAATCTAAAAAAAACTTGGTTTTGATCTCATCTGACGCGGAATTAAATGCTACATTTTTTAAAATATTGATAAGTTAAGAACATGCAAGTGAAAAAACACAAAAGCAACCCTTTTTGGGTATAATTTTACCCCCCCCCCCCCCCACCCACTTTACCCAGTTCAGCCGAGAGGGAAAACTTAGGATATTCGTATTGGGCCACAAACAATGCCATCGCATAACTTAATTCTTTTGTCGGAATTATTTCCGACTAGCAGACCCGTGCTCACGTTGCTTCGCAAAGTTTAAAGACAAATTTGTGTTAATATTATTACCTATTATTATTATTATTATAATTATTATTATTACCTATATTATTATTACCTTTATATATCAAAACATTGGTCAATGGAGCTTACCCTAGTTTCCACCATAAAATCTATTACAAGAAATCATTTAATAATACTTATTGTTTGGCAACACTTACAACTACGCCATCTACATTTAAATTAATTATTTATTCTAACCTTTATATATTTACCACTATAATACTTGCCACTAAAATATTTACCCCATTATGTTACTTGACATTTACCACCATTTTCTTATTTAAAATAAACTTAATCTTTCAGTGTAGTCGATAAAATTTTTAATCTTCTGTGAAAATCCCTTGCAATTGTCTAAATTAAAGTACAAATTCTACAAAATCAACCAAAAGTTTTTATGTATTGTATATGCTTACAGTTAGGTATACATAATTTGATTTTATTTCACGGGAAACACTTTAAAGAAATAGACTTTTTTGATGTTTGTACATGTGTTTATTGTTTTTTTTTATTTCAAGGCCTTAGGATAGACAATTAATGTTGGCAATACTATTATTTTCAGGAAGAAGAAAATACTGATTATTTTTTGAGCTCACTCTCGAAAGGGCAACGTAAAGATGACCTGATGGGAAACACACTTCCTTAAAATCGACCCGAACAAATGTAAATGATTGGCCTTGAGTCTTGTTAATTGTAATAATTCATTAAGAAAATGTGTATCGTCCACTGCAGTAGAATAGAATAGAATTGTTACAAGTTTATATAATAGAATAGTATAGATTTGAATGTTTACCGCTCCTGGCCTATATAGTCCACAGACTGTTTAAGGTACTTAATAATGCAACATAGGCAACATTTTACTCACTAAGTACGAAGAAATAAAAACAATCAGTTAGGTACTCCTCTCATGAATCATATAACTAACTAATAATCTTTCAATTTATGGCTGTTATAAGATTATATAATATTAAATGTTTAAAAATCAAGTCTTTTTTTTAATTATTATTAATATAAAACGTTAAAATAAAATAAGGTTTTTACTTTTCGAAGAATTGTCGGTCAACTTCTATCAATGTTGCAGCCAACAATTTTGTAACAACTGTGAGAATAAACATTCATTATTCCCACAACAATGGAATGTTGCTTCCCTAACATTCCCGCCTCCATTTATTACAAGACCTACCGTCTTACTAAAAACATTTCTAAGAAACTCATAAACAATTTATAACCCTCAATAAAAAAAAGCCAAGCACTACCAGACGTGCATGTCTTGTCAGTTCACCTCACTTGCCCTTACCTTTAGCAACATTGTCCGTCTTCAAAATTGACATTAACAAAGACTACACTTGAAGAGTAAACATATTAAAAATTGTGATAAACCTTATTCCAAATTAATTTTAATTGCTCTTCTGCCAACCACATTAACCTAACGTTAAGCTATATTTACGGGCCAGGTAAAGCAATTTGATCTATTGTGACATTATTACTGCTTGTGTCTGTTCTTTTATTTTTGAAGTACAAATAGTTATGAAATTGGGACAATTACTAATTATTAACTACTATATAATGCTACTAACTAAAAGATTTCATAAACGACAAGTAATTTGTTATAATATTTTTTTTTTAATTTGTAAATATGCATAGCGGATGTTTTCGAGTTTTCGTTCTTTTGTTCATTCTTTTTTGAAAAAAATATCATTTACTTCATCGTTATCATACTGCAAACCATGTTTAAACGAAAATTATGTTTTTTTTAAACAAAAAAAAATGTTAATATATCAAATGTCGAAGATGAAGTTCTTTCGATTTTTTTAAAAGTTTTTGAAAGAAGTATTAAATCACGAAAACTTGCTTTTTTGAATAAATATAATTTGTTCAGTAATTCACAATTTGGTCATCGTCTGGCCATATTCCTGGTTGATTCCCCCAGCTAATTCTAAATAGTGGAGACGAGAACATTTACCGATATTTTACCAGTATTTAATACACTTTTGTTGCTTGTTTTTTATTTTATATCCACACCAATTGGCGATCTCAGCGCGCCTCATTGCGACTTGATTCGCAATTAAAAACTGGGTCGCACGTACTTGCTCTTATATGTCTAATTACATTGGAAAGCAAGATCTTCGATAAAAAAAACAAGTAAAATTTAAGTTGAAAATAAAACAGTTTGAACTTATAAAAAGTATCAAAACCACAATACTTAACGGTTTTTAGTAAAAATGAAGTACGTCTTCACACGTCCTAAATAACAAAGAATTTATGAAAAATGTATTTGGAAAATAATTGTAAGACCGGTTTTGATAAAATCCTGTTTTTTTTATTTTTAGTTTTTTGAAAAAAATTATTTTTTGAAATTTTGGTATGCAGTTTCTTAGAGTTTGTTATCATACATGTGATTATAAAATTTAAAATAAATTTTTTTACTAGTTTTAAAAATATTGATTTTTCAAAAAAAAATAAATTTTAATTAAAAAAAAAGTTATGCAGAATTAATTAAACTACTTAGATCTTCTCAATTATAAAATTTGACAGAAACCTAAACAGCCGTGACCGAGAAAGCCCAGAATTAAAAAAAAACGTTTTATGAATCGTACTAATAGACTTTCCCGTAAATTTGGTTCTATACAAATGATAGCAAATACCAACAAAAAAATTCTCAAAAATGTTCATCAAAATCGTTGTAGCCGTTCTCGAGAAAAATAAGGTTTTCTTTCTTTTAGGTCTAACAATAAAATTTCAATTTCCCCTCTGGGGAATGCCAAAATAGTCAAACACCAAGTTTTAAGATAATCGCTTAAGCCGATTAGGCTGCAGCAGACAGACAGACTGACAGACATTTTTCTCGATCACTTTTTTAGACTACTCTGTGATCGTAATATCACGTTTCATTCTTATCTCAATTTTTTTTCCTATAATCGCAAGTAAAAATGATGTTTCATGATGGTACTGTAAAGATTTGGTTCAGAAAAAGTTAGTCAACAACTGCTCTAAATATCTTTTACAAATGTCTCGCAGGTTAAGCTCGAAGGGATAATACTGCCAATCTGTCGCTATACTTGAATTTAATTGTAAGACGTATCTACAACGTATAGATCATATCTATTAACGTAGAAAAATAACACTATGTGAACTTATAAAAAGTCCTAAGACCACATCACTTAACGGTTTCTAATAAAAATGAATGTACGCCATCAAACGTCTTGTATAGTAACCAATTTATGAAAAAAGTATTTCGAAAATTGTAGGACGGATTTTGATAAAATCCTGTTTTAATTTTTAGGTTTTTTGAAAAAAAAATTAAAATTTTTGTATGCATTTTTTTAGAGTTTATTCATTCATATTAAAAAAAAAATTTTTGATTAGTTTTAAAAATATTGATTTTTCAAAGAAAAAATCAAAATTAATTTTAATCAGAAAAAAAAGGTTATTCAAAATTTTGATATGCAGATTTAATTTGGCTGTGTAGATCTTCTCAAATATAAAATTTGACAAAGGTACCGTTAATAGATCCCCCCGGTAAATTTGGTTCTGATTAAATTTTCATCAAAATTGTTCGAGCCATTTTCGAGAAAAAATAAGTATTTCCTCAACGGTCAAATAGCAGGTACCGTTATTTTTAGCCCTAAAAATAAAATTTCAAAAACCCCTCCGAGGAATGACAAAAGATACACACATACCAAATTTGAAGACAAATGTTTAAACCCGTTTAGGCTGTTGTTTGTTATACACCCAGACAGAAAGACAGACAGACATTTTTTCTCGATCACATTTTTAGGCTCTATGATCGTAATGTCAGGTTTGATTGTTAGATTTTTTCCCTATAATCGCAAGTAAAAAAGAGCATGGGCTGCAGTCACTTTATACATATATAATATTGGGTATAGTCTTTGTATATGAAATCTATAGTACTACTATGGGGCATCTTCTAGTTTAGCGAGATACTGCCGTAATAGCGCTGCAGTAGTTCATGGTATGCGTTTGTATGGGTTTTGGAGAGTAGAATGAAATATAATGATGAAAGAGTAGGTTGTATATTATATTTTCAGAAATTTATGAGTTAGAATGATTACAAGCATTTGCAGGAATAATAAATAATAAGTACGAGTGAAAGATGCAAAAAGTGACACTAGACCATATGGTATGGCAGAGTACAAGAAACAAAAATTAATGGATTTCCCTTTGATTTTTCGTAAACAAACCGAGATTGTGTGTTTTCAATTATTTTTTGGATTTTGCATTTTTCAAGAAATGTTGTTATTTCTGTAGCTTATATCGAAATTACATACCAATGTTGCCATATTTTGACATTCTACAGAGGATTTTTTTTTAATTTTTTTTAGCTCAAAAATTAACGGTACCTGTCATATAACCGTTATGTAAAAGCTTATTTTTCTCGAAAACGGCTCCAAGAATTTTTATAAAAAAAATCAGTGTACTACTGTAAGTGTGCATTATTTATTTATTTATTCAAGTAACTTACAAAAATAAATTTATAAATTATTTACTAAAAGGCATCTGGGCAGCCAGGCCATATGATGCCGTCTTTTAAGGTGTGCATTATATTTTGGTGAAAATAAATTTAATATGGCGGGCTAAAAACGGTACCTCCCATAGGACCGGATTTTTTTTCTTCGACTTTCTCGAAAACTGGTGATCCGATTTCAATCAAAATTGATATTCAAGAAGATGTAGGTAGCCTGAGTAATTTTGCATTAATTTTTTTTCGAAAACTTTTTTTTTTTGTATTTTTAATAATTTTTTTTTTGAAAAATCAATATTTTGAAAACGGGTAAGTGATTTTTTTTTAATTTTGTATAGTCTTTGTATATGAAATCTATAGTACTACTATGGGGCATCTTCTAGTTTAGCGAGATACTGCCGTAATAGCGCTGCAGTAGTTCATGATATGCGTTTGTATGGGTTTTGGAGAGTAGAATGAAATATAATGATGAAAGAGTAGGTTGTATATTATATTTTCAGAAACTTATGAGTTAGAATGATTACAAGCATTTGCAGGAATAATAAATAATAAGTACGAGTGAAAGATGCAAAAAGTGACACTAGACCATATGGTATGGCAGAGTACAAGAAACAAAAATTAATGGATTTCCCTTTGATTTTTCGTAAACAAACCGAGATTGTGTGTTTTCAATTATTTTTTGGATTTTGCATTTTTCAAGAAATTTTGTTATTTCTGTAGCTTATATCGAAATTACATACCAATGTTGCCATATTTTGACATTCTACAGAGGATTTTTTTTTAATTTTTTTTAGCTCAAAAATTAACGGTACCTGTCATATAACCGTTATGTAAAAGCTTATTTTTCTCGAAAACGGCTCCAAGAATTTTTATAAAAAAAATCAGTGTACTACTGTAAGTGTGCATTATTTATTTATTTATTCAAGTAACTTACAAAAATAAATTTATAAATTATTTACTAAAAGGCATCTGGGCAGCCAGGCCATATGATGCCGTCTTTTAAGGTGTGCATTATATTTTGGTGAAAAAAAATTTAATATGGCGGGCTAAAAACGGTACCTCCCATAGGACCGGATTTTTTTTCTTCGACTTTCTCGAAAACTGGTGATCCGATTTCAATCAAAATTGATATTCAAGAAGATGTAGGTAGCCTGAGTAATTTTGCATTAATTTTTTTTCGAAAACTTTTTTTTTTGTATTTTTAATAATTTTTTTTTTGAAAAATCAATATTTTTTTTAATTTTGTTTTTATATGTACGTTATTTTTGTGCTTAAGTTTGTATTCTTGAATTATTTTTTTTTATTTTTTTACAAAAGTTGTTAAAAAATCGTTTTATTTAAAAACGGCTCTAACGATTTTGAAAAAAAAAAATTCACACTTTTTCACATTTTTTAAAGAAATAAAATGGCTTTTAAATTTTTCCGCTGAAAACTATTTTACGTGCTTTTTTCAAACAATCAAAAGTCAGAAAAATCGAATATAATCTTTGAAGTTCCCTTAATTTTTTTCAAATTTTATTCCAAGCTGTGACCGCACATAAAAACAAGTACGTGCGATCCAGTGGTGCAATTTATTTCTTAAATTCTTTGTTATTTAACACGTCTGATGGCATACATTATTTTTACTAAAAAGTTACGGTTAAGTATTATGGTTTTGATATTTTTTATAAATTCAAACTCTGTTATTCCTAACGTAAATGTTAATTGTTTCTGACAAAGATGTAATTGGGCACATAAGAGCAAGTACGTGCGACCTAGTCGTGTCCATTTTTTGTATATGTCCTCTTTTAAGGCTCGTTTTCTATTTTCCTCCATAGAATTTCTAGAATCTAACAATTTGTTCTCTTCCTCATATCAGTTTTGAAATTTCAACATCAAAACCAATTATTTTTCATCAACATTTACATGTTTAAAAAAAGTTTCAAGAGTCGAAAGTAAACCCCTTATTTTGAAAATAGGATTGTTATATTGTTTTTGGTACCTTTACAAACCGGGAGGTAGTTTTTTTTTTCTATTATGGAAACCCTAGCAGCCTAGCATAATATACTGCAATCATATTAACAACAAGGCCTCAATGGAAAGTGCAAAAAAGGAAACTTTAGAAAAGCAAATAAAAATTCATCCTAACACTGCGGCTCCACAGGCAATATTTGCGGCAATGACAATAGGAATAAGGAGGGTAATTTTCAATCTAGGTGGGGTTTTCATTGCCGGTGTTCGAGCTTGTTTTTATATAATATAACGTCAGCCATTTTGAAAAAGAGAAATTTGAGAGAATATTGCCTTTGCAATTGACAAAGCGATAATTGCCTTCCATCTTACGAGCAATATTGTTATTGCCATTGCTTCAGCGTCTTCACTAGGCAAAATGAGGGCAATGGTAATGAATTGAGCAATTTATGCCTGGGTAGGTTGTTGAAACATTTTTGATAAGGGCTAATGTCACATGGATGTTTGAGCGCGAACAGAATATTTTATAGTTTTAAAAAAGAATGAGAAGATATGGTTCTTTTGCGTGCCTACGTAGATATATAAATATGTATGACTAGCGCAAAACATATTCTTTTTCGAAGTTGCTAAAAGAATTTTCCAAAAAGCTAGAGCTCTTTGACATACTAAACAATTTTTATAATAAACTAGCGGTACCCAGCGCACGTTGCTACGCCCAAGAAAAAAAAATGTATTTAATGTGAAATGAAATGTCTTCAGTTTCTGCGGCGGTTTTTATCATATATTCCTTGCTTCTGATGATTTTCTTCAAAACGACGCTTTTGGTAGCATTGCTGCAAAATGAAGACTTATTGAATCTTACTTTATTTGGTGATTGTGGAAGAAATGTTGATGAACAGTCGCAATCAATTAAAAATGAAAAAGTCAGTTCACACATTTGACTCAACGAATAATTATTCAAGTGCAAAAAGAACACTTGCAATCGATTGAGGGAAATGTGGTTAAAACACGAGTACTGTTAACTCTGTTTTGTTGTTTTTTTAAATATATTTTCTTAAAATTTGCAGCCAACGATTTATTCTCCGCGGTTTAAACCTATGTATATATATCTATGTATTCAATGCGTAACAATACCTCCACATACATTTACCAATCGTTTCAGTTTAAAAAATGGGCACGAATGGTTCGCACGTACTTGCTCTTATGTGCCTGATTATATTGAAGATCTTTGACAGAAACAAGTAACATTTGCGTTGAAAATAACACAGTTTGAACATATAAAAAGTATTAAAAACCACAATACTTAACGGTGCTTAGTAAAAATGAAGTACGCCATCACATGTCTTAAATAACAAGGATTTTATGAAAAATTGATTGTCGAAAATTGTAGGACCGGTTTTGATAAAATCCTGTTTTTTATTTTTAGTTTTTTTATTTTATTTGTTTAATTTTGGTATGCAATTTCTTAGGATTTATTAAATTTAAATTTATAAAATTTAAAAGAATTTTTTTGATTAGTTTTCAAAATATTGATTTTTGAAAAAAAAATTCAAAAATTTATTTTTATTAGAAAAAAAAGTTATTCAAAATTTTGATATGCAGAATTAATTTGGCTTTCTAGATATTCTCAAATATAAAATTTGACAGAAATCCAAAGAGCCGTTACCAATAAAAAAAAACCGTTATATGAAAGGTACCATTAATTGGATTTTTTCCGTAAATTTGGTTCTAATCAAATGATAGCCAATTCCAACAATAATTTCTTAAAAATTTTCATTAAAATCGTTGGAGCCGTTTTCGAGAAAAATAAGGTTTTCCTAAACGGTCATATGGCAGGTACCGTTATTTTTAGGTCTAAAAACAAAATTTCAATTTTACCTCTGGGGAATGGGAAAAGAATCATACACACAAAATTTGAAGATTATCGCAAGCCGTTTAGGCTGCAGCTCGTTATACATACTGACAGACAGACAGACATACAGATAGGCAGACTTTTTTGTCGAAAAAATACGTTTTCTTAAAATTGAAATTGAAATTTCCAAAAACCAAATGAAGTTTTTTCTATAGCGCAATTTTTATCAGAATAAAAAAAATTATAAGAAAATCTATTTTTATAGAAAGATATTCTCGGAGTTTATAAATGTAACAATGCAGCATCACTGTAAAATAAAAAAATAAATACAAATACAAATACAATACAAATACAAATACTATTGTAAAAATATGGTACCATTTGTAGCATTTTTGGTAAAATTTGATTTCATTTTTGAGAGCAAACGTCAACACTTCTAAAAAAATTAACAAACTTTCCAATGGACGGTATTTGCCTGAAGAAATGGCATGTGAATTTAGCAGTGATGATGCAGTTTTACATTTATGAACTCGACCATACATAGATCCCTTACGATCCATGTGACCAAAATCATATTAGAATAACATCTTCAAATATGACAAACTAGAATAATGTATACCATTGAGATGTCGTTCATATTTATATTTGATTAGATTCACTATTTAACTTAATTTCATAAATGAATTAAAGAATAAAATCCAGTGAGAAAGCCTTGAAAAAGAATAATTTTTATTGTTAAGCTTTACACTGCCAACAATTGAAACAACTTAAAACTCTATCCAAAAGATTTATTTTCAACCGTGGTGGAAGAAGTTCTAAATTAGCTGAGGTTTCACTATCATCGGAATTATTGTCTTCAGACTCAATTATCATTTCTTGTATGCTAAATGTATCTGAAAGTTCCTGTTTCTTTGTACTCTTCGACTTTAAGGGGAAGAATGATATCTCCTCTTGGTCATCACTAAAAAGCAAACATTAAATTTGTTTGTATAAACTTCTATAATTAATATTTCGTATTTTTTTATACCTACCTTTCAGATTTGTAATCAACCAAAGGCTGGTTTTCCACATAACCAGGTATTTGCAAGCGACTTAAAGGTATTAGGCTGGAAGATTGTGATTTTTGTGACTAAACAAATAATGAAGACATTTTTAAAATGAAACACAGTATTTTTCTAGAATTTAATCTCACACAATTGTCCTGATATTGGTTATAACTACGTTTCGCTTTTTCAACTTTCAACTCCAATTTTCTTTGAAGAATACGACACGTATTTGCCTGTTGATAATATTCGGAATTACCATTTTCTTCTTCATTTGTTTTTGTTGTATTTTTATTTTTTCGCCCACTAAAAGTGACTTCCAAATTGTTTGTTGCGTTTTCATTCGCCTTATTAAAAAATTGATATTCAAGTACATATACCAAAGACTGTCAAAAGGCTTGCATCTATTCTATTATCTTACGTTTTCAGCCTTACTAAAATACCCATTGATTGGTCCAAATTCATCGTCGTTGTTACTACCTGTGTCTTCCATAATATCCATATATAAAATATTGTTCGTAGCCTATACTTGTTTTAGAGAAAACTTTAACTGTTTAACTCACAAACTATCAACGAACGTCGACTAATTGTTGAAATGTTTTCATCTTGACTACAGCTTGGATGTCAAACTGACACTTTGAATGGCTTATTGATTTTTAGTGCAATTTTTGTGGTCATGCGCATTTTCAGTATTCGAAAAGTGGTATTTTCAGAAAAGGGACTTGTAATTCTTCCACTTTATTTTGTGGGTACACGAAATATGTCAGTTATTGTTTTATGAATGAAATGCATGATTGAAACAAATCTGTAAGTATTGGTATTATGTTTTTATTATGTTTTTACTTGCGACAAGGTATTAATCGTATGTTGCAAGTTATGCATTCGTTCAGATTAAAAAAAGTTGAGATAGCAATCAAAAATGGCATTATGGTGATAGACAAACACATTTGCGTTAGTGGCACAATTCAGTCTACCTGTCTGTCTGTTCGTATGTACTTTGAATTACAACCTGAACGATTAGGCCAGGTTATTTTGACCTTCTACAAAAATACTAACGGTAACTGTCATATAACGGTTAAGTACAAGCTATTTTTTTCCGGGAACGGCTAGAAGAATTCTTATGCCAAAAATCGGTGCACTATATTGCACCACCCAAAGGACCGTTTTTACTTGCGATTATAGGTACTATATACAAGTTATGCATTCGTGCAGATTAAAAATTTTGAGATAACAATCAAACATGACATTACGATGATAGAGAAATATATTTGAGTTCTGTCTGTCTGTCTGTGTGTCTCTACGGATGTATATTGGACTGCAGCCTAAACGGTTGGGCCAATCGTCTTCAAATTTTGAACTTTAGGTTATTTTGAAATTCTACAGAGGAGTTTTTAAAAAAATTTGTTAAGCTCAAGAATTAACGGTACCTGTCATATAACCGTACTGTTAAAGCATATTGTTCACGAAAACGGCTCCAAGAATTTTTATAAAAAAAATCAGTGTACTACTGTAGGTATGCATTATATTTAAGTGAAAAAAAATTTAATATGGTGGGCTAAAAGCGGTACCTCCCATAGGACCAGCTTTTTTTCTTCGACTTTCTCGAAAACTAGTGATCCGATTACAATCAAAATTGATATTCAAGAAGATGTAGGTAGCCTGAGTAATTTTGCATTAATTTTCTTTCGAAAACTTTTGTTTGGTATTTTTAATATTTTTTTTTTTATTTTTTTTGAAAAATCAATATTTTGAAAACGGGTAAGTGAATTTTTTTTTTAAATTTTGTTTGAACGTTATTTTTGTGCTTAAGTTTGTATTCTTGAATAATTTTTTTTATTTTTTTAAAAAAGTTGTTAAAAAAATCGTTTTATATAAAAACGGCTCCTACAATTTTGAAAAAAAAATTCACATTTTCTTACATTTCCTAAAGAAATAAAATGGCGTTTAAATTATTTCACCAATATATTTTAACGTACTTTATTCGAACAATCAAAAGTCACAAAAATCGAATAAATGCTTTGATGTCCACTTTAATTTTTTCAATTTTTTTCTACAATGTGACCGTATTTATGAGCCAGTACGTGCGATCCAGTCGTGCAATTTATTTTTTCTTCGACTTTCTTAGGAAATGGTTAACCGATCACAATTAAAATTGATATTAAGGAAGATGTAATTGGCCAAAATAAATTCGTATTTAATAATTTTCAAATTATGGTTTTCTTGTATTTTTAATTATTTTTTTTTTTTGAAAAATCGCTTATGTTGCGTTCTTGATTTTTGATTAAAACTTAAAAATTGTTTTTTTAAACCGTGCCTACTTACTTTCAACATTTTTAAGGAATACAAGTGACGTTTAAATTATGCCGCTGAAAACTATTTTACGTACTTTTTTGAACAATTAAAACTCAGAAAAACCTATTAAAAACTTTGAAATTCCCTTAATAATTATACATATTTGGTGACCACGCATAAGAACAAGTAGGTACTTCCGATCCAATCGCATATGCGCCCACAGGGTAGGGCGAGGGGGAAGGTGCCCCACATTTGCAAGTGCATTCACATTTTTATCGGATTTGTGATTTCGGATATTCAAAATCCGTTTGTTTTGTAAACGAACATACCCCATGATAGGTTACTTTCCGAAATCCGAAATAGAAAAATGGGCACGACTGGGTCGCACGTACTTGCTCTTATGTGCCTAGTTACATTGGAAAGCAAGATCTTTGACAGAAACAAGTAACATTTAAGTTGAAAATAACAGAGTTTGAACTTATAAAAAGTATCAAAACCACAATACTTAACGGTTTTTAATAAAAACGACGTACGCCATCACACGTCTTAAATAACAAAGAATTTATGAAAAATGCATTTCGAAAACTGTAGGACCGATTTTGATAAAATCCTGTTTTATATTTTTAGTTTTTTCAAAAAAAAATTTTTTTTGAAAATTTGGTATGTATGTTCGTCCAAGTAGTCCCTTGTGCGCGCGTTAATTATATAAAAAATAACGTTGCTCCTCCTGTACTTGAGAATGTAAATTTTTCCATGGGATATATTTTTTTCCGCACTCGTACAGTAGCAAGAGTTCTCAAAGATCTCGATATACACAAATCCGCTGGCCCGGATGGTATACCCCCATTCTTCTGAAGAGGTGTTCTTTCACACTGACAAAGCCGCTGCGTAAGCTTTTCCATCGCTCCTACTCTTCTGGAATCTTTCCTAGAAGATGGAAAACAGCATTTGTCCAGCCTGTCCCTAAGAAAGGTGACCCATCCTCCCCCTCCTCCTACCGACCCATAGCACTGACATCTCTTCTTTCTAAGGTCATGGAAACACTGATTAACCGTCAGCTTAAGGAATATCTTGAAGATCGAAAGCTTCTCCATGACCGTCAGTATGGCTTCCGCAGCAACCGTTCCACTGGTGATCTGATGGCAAATCTCACCGAACAGTGGAACAGTGTATTGGACGGATTCAAGTCTGATTCCCACAAAATAAAAGCTGGTGTGCCCCAGGGCTCTGTTCTGTCTCCGATTCTTTTCTTCATTTTTATAAATGATCTTCTGTCTGTTACTTCTAATCCACTTAACTGTTTTGCTGACGACTCTACCCTCAGCTTTTCATATTCGTGCGATAATTCACGTCCTTCGCCTTCGGACGTACAATTGCAACGGTACCGTATGTCAAGCTCATTAAACTCCGATTTATACAGCATTGTTAAATGGGGTAGTAGCAATCGTATGGAGTTTAATGCTTCGAAAACTCAATGCTGTCTTCTGTCGTTAAAGCTAAACATATCCCCAATGCCATTGTCCATGAATGGCACTTACATCGAAGAAACCGATAAGCTCTCAGTATTCGGTATGTGTCAACGACGACCTCCGTTGGAACGACCATATATTTGAAATCGCTAAGAATGCTGCTAGGTGCTTAGGTTTTCTGTATCGGTGTAAGAAGTATTTTTCCCCATCTGATCTGGCTACAATTTATAAAGCGTTTATACGCCCTAAACTCGAGTATAACTCCCACCTCTGGGCAGGTGCTTCGCAAACATCGCTCCACCTGCTTGATAGAATACAAAATCGAGCGTTAAGATTGATAGGAAATAGAAGTGCCGCTGAAACAATTGCCCCTCTCGAACACCGACGCAATGTTTCATGTCTTTCCTTATTTTATCGTTTCTTTTATAAAAAAATGTTCACTCGAAGTAGCCAGCTGCATTCCTCCCCTTAAAACTTTCTCCCGTAATACTCGTCTCGCAAGGAATGCCCATCAGTTCCCCCCTGAGCCCAATTTCGGACGTACCGTGTAATATAGGGATTCTTTTTTTAGCCGAACAACACCGGCGAGATTTCCCCTTGCCATTTTGATCTACAAACATTCAAAACGAATGTTAATCGACACCTCCTATCTCTCCCCTCCCTATCTTCCTAATGACCGCGCAGTGTGTTCTACATTAAAAGGGAAACAAATAGTCCCTTGTGCGCGCGTTAATTATAAAAAAATGCAGTTTTTTACAGTTTATTAATATACATGTGACTCTAAAATTTAAAATATTTTTTTTTTATTAGTTTTAAAAATATAGATTTTTCAAAAAAAAAGAAATTTCAAAAATTTATTTTAATTAGAAAAAAAGTTATTCAAAATTTTGATATGCAGAATTAAGCCGTTACCGAGAAAGGCAAAAATTAAAAAAAACCGTTATATGAAAGGTACCGTTAATAGACTTTTCCCGTATATATGGTTCTGACCAAATAATAGTCAATACGAACAAAAAAAATCTCAAAGAATCTCAAAAAATTCATTAAAATCGTTGGATCCGCTTTCGAGAAAAATAAGCAAGTCGTACGGCAAGTACCGTTACCGTTAGCCCTAAAAACACAATTTCAATTTCCCCTTTGAAAGACGGACATTTTTTGCCAATGACTTTTTTAGGCTTCTCTATGATCGTAATGTCATGTTTGATTGTTATATCAATTTTTTTTAATATTCACGAATCCTAAACTTGCCTTATAGTCCCTATAATCGCAAGTAAAAAAGACAGTCAACTATAAATGAGTATATACTTGACATACCTAACTCTACTATAGAGGAATAAGAAGCGGTGGATAATGATCCGTACGTCTTACTTTCCAAAATCCATTTGCTCTTTTTGACCTGAAATATAGGTTTTTTAAGGCAAGTTTAGGATTCGTGAGTATAAAAAAACATTGAGATAACATCAAACATGACATTACGATCATAGAAAAACCTTAAAGAGTTAGTTACAAAAAATGTCTGTTCGTCTATATGTAAAACGATCTGGAGCCTAAACGGCTAAAAATTACCTTTGAATTTAATGGGCTAAATATAGCGGTACATATAGCTGCTGGTGATAACATAACGGCGGTAAAGAATTTGATGAAAAATGTAGGAGTATTTTGGTAGGTATTAGCTATCATTTTATCAAAAACAATTTCCCCGGAAAAGTTAAATAACGATAAGGTTTTTTTTATTTTCGGCTTCCGGCAACGGCCCATTGGATTTATATCAAATTTTAAATTAAAAAAAAAAAACAGAATTTTATCAAAATCAGTCATACAATAATAATAATTGTGAAAACCAAAAACAAAACAAAGCTACGCATTCAGAAAAGGTAAGAAGTATTAGTGTGTTTTAAGCACACTTTGGCGAAAGTATAATACAAATAAATATCTCCCCCCCCCCTATGAAACTTTATGCGGGCGCCTATGTCCATTCGTGCAATTATTTATGTAAAGTTAGTTATACGAGTAATAAGAAATATTGCTCTCAGTGTAAGTAACAATAAAATGTTAGTATTATTGTTAGTATTGACGATAGAGTTGATTAATTGGACGACAAACTTAGAAAAAATGGCGGAATGGTGTTTTAACTCAGTTAACAAATAAAATGCATAAAGAAACGTTTCAAACTGAATTAATTGAATAGATTCATTATGAAATCAGTTACAGCCTTTATTGTTTATTGATTACTTATTTGAATAAAAATATGAGTTAAAAACTTGAAATGAAGGATTTCTCGGATAACTTTATCTGTCCCAAAATATAAAATCAAATTACGTTTTATCATGTCAAAGTCTTGCTAGACTTGTCTATTTAGAGTCAATTAGCCTAAAAGCGCGTTTTGCGTAACTTAAGATTACCAAAAAAATGCATTTTTGGAGGTTGAAAGTCTATCCGCAGACTAGTACGTAGTACTCCATGTAGAATTTCATTAAAAAATCTGAATATTTTAAGAAATCGCGCTATTAGGATTAAGATTGATCTTTGTTCTGTCATGAAAAAGCTTTTTGACTGTGTCTCGCCATGGGCGTACCGAGGGGTCGAGCGGTGGGGGTGATTTTCATTGAAATGCCGACTTATTTAAGGAATTTGCCGGCTCCATAGATTTCACACCCGTATTAAAAAAATGATTACATTACATTACACTTAAATCTACTAAATAAACTTATGCTACTTAAAGCTAGAACAGCCACAGCAGCAATTTTTTTTAATTTAATATATATATATATATATATATATATACCCTACAACCATGTAAGCCGACCATAGGCAATAAAGGTAGACTGAAATTATCGGTTATTAAGCCACCAAAACTGGTGCACCTGATCAAAATATTCCTCCGATCCCTATGGAACACAGCCCTATTGAACTGGAGGCTCTCTGTTTCGCTCCCTTCGACAATGTCACGGTCGTAAAGGAGCCGCCTATCCATAGTTTTACGGCCGACGTGGTAGATCAACGGGATCGCTGTATCAGCCCTCGACTGTCTAAATAAAGGAAAGCCTCGGATGGGATAAAACCGCTCGAACGTGTGCTCTCGAAATATTTATCTTGGGGGTAGTACGCCCCGAAGATTAGTCCATTAGTCGAGATCATTTCTCTTGCAATGCGACCTCGAATGAGCTTAATTAAAAAGTTATCTATCCTGTTTATATTGGGCCCGTTGTATAGGGCTTCGTTAGAATAGTAGTGTTTGTACTCCGACTCTGGTGTTCTGTGAAGTCCAAGACAGGTACGAAGACACTGTCTCTCAAATACCCGAATCTTTTTCATTAGAGATGGTGCAACGTTGAATCACACAGGGCATCCATACACAAATTATCGGCCTAATGAGGGCAATGTAGCAAATCACTTTAACCCTCATGTCAGGGCAAAAGCTCTCTTAGCCCTGGCCAGAGACTCTATAATATGTCGGTTGAAATATGGAAACTGATCGAGCCAGATGCCGAGGTACTTTCCTACACTTTTACTCGCCAGTGGATGTCCATGTGGCCCAACGATCACTAGCTTTCGCCAGTTCTTTCTCGTATCCCTAGATACCCTAGACACAGTGGTTCTAAACAGGATAGTTTCACATTTCTGGAAGCTAATTTTCAGCTTTCAACCATTACAATATTGCTGAATCTTATCGAAGGCACGTTGTAACAGAATTCTGATAACCTCAATGTTTGGACCTGTTCTGTACGCAAATAAATCGTCGGCATACGCAATTGCATGAAGTAGACTCCCAATGAGATTGCTGGTGTAAATACTAAAGAGAATCGGTGAGTTCACCGCTCCCTGTTGCAGACCGTTTTTAATATCAAACGTGGTGGTAGATGTTACATTGCCACTCTTGACAACTTCCTTAGGTCCTCTTGGACATGCGTGTACCACCCAAGACTCGTTTCGTTTGTTTCCAATGCTTTACTCAATTTGCAGCTCGAAAAGATTTTTCTCCAATGTTATAACTCTTTAGTTTTGTCTGGCCTTGGCTCTGATAAAGCATCGCTTCCCGTTAGAGCAGCAAACTCAATCATCGTTGCGTGTGGTTAGTAGTCTGGTAGGGGAACATTCGAAAACCAACTGCCTGCTGTTGACTTGTGTTTTCTGTTTTCCTTCCTCTCTTTTTCTTCTGTTTTGTCCAGTATCAATGTGTTGTTTTGTATTTTCTGAGCCAATAGCTTCAGTAGCCAGAGCTTATACGTCATGAGGGTCTTAACTTCGTAGATTTATCTACGGAGTTAATGAATACGCAATGTAATGTCGCTTTTTAGTTTTTCAGAACGCAATGCCGACCTGCATACCTCCATTTATTAATTGAATTTGCCGATTGATCTCGTTACATTTTACAGAGTCAGGGATATTTAATACCTTCTTTTGTTTTTAATCAATAACTAATTATTTAATCGGAATTTGGGAAATTGAAAATGGCTACTTGCACATTTTGTTTATAATTTTGTTGGGCTTTTTTGGTGAAAAATTTTTTTTTTTGGATTATGCAATACATACATTTTATCCCGACGTTTCACTTGCCCACTTTTATAAGTTTAAAAACAAAAAAAATTTCATTTAGCTTTTTAAAGGATTTGTTCCATATACATACATTTTATCCCGGCGTTTCACTTGCACACTTTTATAAGTTTAAAAATAAAAATGTTTTCATTTAGCTTTTTTAAGGAGTTTTTCCAATCTAATCTTTGAAAATGTTGGGTTTTATTCATACTAGCGATCAATTCTTAAACTGCTTAAATTTATTAATGCAGCTCCCTTGATCTGCCCCCCACACCCCCTCTCGATACGGCCCTGTGTCTCGCTCATAAACAGTTCTGACGCAGTATATACAAAAACATTTGCTCCCTATTTGAATGTCAGCAGAAATGTTGATGATGATGCTGAAAATGGATTTAGGTATAGGGTTTCCAAAACATCTCTTTTAAAGAGAACATGTTCTCTTTTTCAACTCAGATCTATTTTACACTCTCTTTTTTATAAAATTCTTTTTTGTCCTCTTTTTTTATGTGTCCTCTTTTTAGTCTCTTTTTCTATCTTCCTCTACAGAATTTCTAGAATGAAGCAATTTTTTTCCTTTCCTTACATCAATTTTAAATGTTCCGCATCAAAACCAATAAATATTCATATGTATATAAAACTACATTAACACGTTTAAAAAAAATTCAAGAGTCGAAAATCAAGCCCTTGTTTTGAAAATCAAGTGGTGTTTTTAAGAGGTATTCTATACCTCGGTAGTGCCCCGTGGCTAAGTGGTTAGTGTGTCGGACTGCTAAGCGAATGAGCGTGGGTTCGAATCCAGCTCATAGCCACCATTTTTTCCGGGGTACTGCTTCTTGCGAGGAACTGACAAAACCTCCAAGAGTAAAATTTGTCTCGAAAAAGTGCATCTCATGTAGCCGTTCGGACTCGGCGGTAAACTGTATGTCCCTTCCATTCTTGCAGATTAACAACACACAAACAGGAATGGTTAAGAGTATAAGTCACTAGGCCTTGACTCCTTAAGGAACTGACGCGCCAATAATAAAAAAAAAAAATTCTATACCTCGATAGGGATAACTGTCAAACTAGGTGTCATACTAATGAAGTGTGTTTGACTTTTTTTCCATACTATGGCGAATCACCATGCAAAGACTTAAACCATAAGAACGTTTACAAATCGTGGAAATCCATTTCCAAAATTCGCACTTTGTTCGTCAAACTTGTAGAGCACTTCGTCAAGCTTACGGTGCGCATAATCATCCATCTTAGAAGCTCCGCTACGTACCGTGCGTACAAAAGAAGCCATCCTGATGTAGACGTGAATAAGACGGAGGACCCTAATTTATCGATCCAACGCCGTTGTTAGCAACTCGGTCTCTGTTCCCTGCCAGTCCACTACTTTACTTGGAAAAGTTTGAGGAAAGATCTTGGCCTACATCTATATAAGATCCAAGTAGTGATAGAACTTAAGCCAGCGGACCATCAATTGCGTCTTGTGTTCGGTAAATTGACTGAGAATCAAGTAGAAGTGGAACCAGATTTTTATCGTCAAATCATGATGCGGGTCATTTCTGGCTGGTATATAAACAAGCAGAATTGTCGTTTTAAGAGTGAGATTCTCATGAGACTTTTGAGACTCCATTACATTCTCAAAAAATGGGCACGACTGGGTCGCACGTACTTGCCCTTACATTGGAAAGCAAGATCTTTGGCAGAAACAAGTAACATTTGAAAATAACAAAGTTTGAACTTATAAAAAGTATTAAAAACCACAATACTTAACAGTTTTTAGTAAAAATGAAGTAAGCCATCACCCGTCTTAAATAACAAGGAATTTATGAAAAATGTATTTGGAAAATTGTAGGACCGGTTTTGATAAAATCCTGTTTTTTATTTTTAGTTTTTTGAAAAAAAAATCATTTTTAAAATTTTGGTATGCAAGTTTTTAGAATTTATTAAAATACATGTGATTATAAAATTTAAAATAATTTTTTCTGATTAGTTTTCAAAATATTGATTTTTCAAAAAAAAAAAAAATTATTTCAATTAGAATCTTAATCTACTTAGATCTTCTTAAATATAAAATTTGACAGAAATCCAAATATCCGTAACCGAGAAAGCCAAAAATTAAAAAAACCGTTATATGAAAGGTCCCGTTAATAGACTTTTTCCGTATATGTAGTTCTAATCAAATGATAGCCAATACCAACAAAAAAATCTCAAAAATTTTGATTAAAATCGTTGGAGCCGTTTTGGAGAAAAATAAGATTTTCCTAAACGGTCATATGGCAGGTACTGTTATTCTTAGGTCTAAAAAGAAAATTTCAATTTCCCCTCTGGGGAATGCTTAAGCCGTTTGGGCTGCAACTCGTTATACATAATGATAGACAGACACCAAGACAGACAGACAGACATTTTTTCTCGATCACTTTTTTAGACTTCTCTATGATCGCAATGTCATGTTTGATTGTTATCTCAATTGTTTTAATATTCACGAGGGTTACAAGATTTTACCGACAGGATAGCTTTCCTAAGGCGTAGTCGGCAAGGGCGCAGGCCATGTGCCAGAAATCGTTTTTAAACATTAAATGCAATAAAATTTTTGAGCTTATAGAGCCAAAATTGGTCATTCTCTTAGTAAGAAAGTAAGATAGTTTTGGTTCTAAGTGGAATTTTGAAAATGTTCTCTTATTTCTAGTATTATGGACACCCTAATTTAGGAAAGCCAACAAGTTGCCTTTTGAAAATCGCGACATGTTTAAAACTGGTGTTAATGTTGATGCAGATATACTCAAAACAAATTTATTTTGTAGATTGAGATGGTTTCATATTTCGAGTTTAAGTAAAGATACTTGAACTGATAATATTACATCTTATATTCAATCAAAGACAAAAATTGAAGCATACATTTTCCCATACTATAAGCTTGTATCCCACAGCGTTTATTTGGGTGCGGATTCGTCATAAGCGGTAGACTTAGGCAAGAAGTCTTACACGTAAGTGAGCGACTTGTGACAATCCGTATCAAGTCTAAATTCGCCAACATTAGCCTAATATGCGCTCATGCGCCCACAGAGGACAGAGATGACGCCACCAAGGATGACTTCTATGAGCTCCTCGACAAAACCTATGAGCAATGCCCTAAATACGACGTTAAGATCGTACTAGGCGATTTTAATGCCAAAATAGGTAAAGAGGAAATCTTTGGTAGGACTGTCGGAAAACATAGCCTACACGACACAACGTCTGAAAACGGACTTAGGCTAATTAACTTCGCAGCGGCACATAACGTCACCATTGCAAGCACACGGTTTCCTCATCTCGATATACACAAAGGGACTTGGCGACACCCAGATCAAAGAACCGTCAATCAGATTGATCACGTTGCGATCGATGCAAGACACGCCTCCAGTATCTTGGATGTTCGCACCTTCCGAGCAGCTAACATCGACTCGGATCACTACCTTGTTGCAGCAAAGGTAAGAATGCGAATAACCCGAACTCCACAACAACGGAGTAATACTGTGAGGAAGTATGACGTCGGAAAGCTGCAATCGCAAGAAACCGCCAGAACCTATGCCGATCGAATATTCCGTAACCTCTCAAGAAATCCAGTACCGCCAGCATCAAGTGCCGAAGACCAGTGGCAACACTGCCAACAAGCCATCAGAGATGCCGCAACTGATGTGCTATGTTTCACCAGACCACCACCACGAAACCTCTGGTTTGATGACGAATGCAGGCAGGCCCACGCAGCCAAAAAAGAGGCATATAAAGCGACGCTGCAAAGAAAGACGAGAGCTGCTCGCGAGCTTTACGAGCAGAAAAGACGGGAAGAACACCGGCTTCTCCAAAAGAAAAAGAGAGAGCATGAGAAGCGCGCGATCGAAGATATTGAGAGATGCTACTCCAGGAACAACGTGCGGAAGTCTTACCAACAGGTAAAAAGAACATGCCAAGGAAAAAAATCCCGCACAGAAGCCTGTAGAGATAGGAATGGAAACCTCGTAGTAGAGTCACAGTCGGTGCTGAGTACATGGAAGGACCATTTCTGCAGACTGTTAAACGGCGATGAAGGCCAAAATCCCGCTGTCAGGCAGAATGAACCATTCAACATGGATGATGACAGACAAAACTTCCGTCCACCTGACCAAAATGAAGTAAGGATAGCAATATCTAAACTCAAAAACAACAAAGCTGCTGGACCCGACGGATTACCCGCCGAACTTTTTAAAGCGGCCGGAGATGACCTGGTGGAGTGCATACACCAACTCATCTCTAAAGTTTGGTCAGAAGAAAGTATGCCTGATGAATGGAACCTCAGCATCGTTTGCCCGATCCACAAGAAAGGAGATCCTCTAAACTGCGCCAACTATAGAGGAATCAGTCTCCTGAATATCGCCTACAAGATCCTCTCTGCCGTACTATGTCAACGCCTGAAACCTTTCGTCAGCAACCTGATTGGCCCCTATCAGTGTGGTTTCAGACCAGGAAAGTCCACAATCGATCAAATGTTCACTCTACGGCAGATCCTGGAAACCACCCAAGAATTCCAAATCGATACCCACCACCTCTTTATCGATTTTAAGGCCGCGTACGATAGCATTTATAGAGACGAGCTATACAGAGCCATGTCAGGTTTTGGCATTCCCACAAAACTCGTCCGACTGTGCAGGATGACGATGGAGAACTCTCGCTGCTCCGTCAAGGTTGGTTCTGACCTCACAGACGCTTTTGACGTCAAAAAAGGATTCCGACAAGGTGATGCGCTATCGTGCGATTTCTTCAACTTAATACTTGAAAAAATTATAAGAAACTCGCAAGTCAATTGTAGTGGGACAATTTTTTTCAAGTCTGTGCAATTGCTAGCATACGCTGACGACATAGACATCATTGGCAGAACTCGGCGAGCTGTCACTGGAACGTTTGCTAGCATTGAAGCTGAAGCGGCTAAGATGGGACTAGCAGTCAATGAGGCCAAAACGAAGTACCTGCTGTCCACAAAAAGGGACACACAACACCGGCGGTTTGGACAAAACATCACAATAGACAGGTACAACTTTGAGGTAGTTAGAGACTTTGTGTACCTCGGATCCGCTATAACATCTGACAACAACATCTCGTCAGAAATAAAGCGAAGAATTACTCTTGCCAATCGCTGTTTCTATGGGCTAGGAAGGCAATTGAGTAGCAAAGCCCTCTCTCGAAAGACAAAGGAGACTCTGTATAAAACCCTAATCATCCCAGTCCTGCTCTATGGCGCCGAGGCATGGACTCTATCTAAAGCGGATGAAGATATCCTTAGTCGTTTCGAGTGTAAGATTCTTCGGAAGATTTTTAATCAAGAATATTGTTGCTGGTGATGCTGCTGCTGTTAGTAATGTTGTCGCTGTAGATCATTATTTTGCCGATGCTGCTGGTGAATTTGTTATTACCGGTAATGGTGTTGAATTCACAAATTCCCAACACCATAATTTTAATGTATACTACCAAAACGTAGGAGGAGTAAGAACTAAATTAAATAGCTATTATACTTCTCATGATTATCAATTATTATTGTTCTCATTATTATCAAATTATTGTATTAACGGAAACTTGGTTGAATGATAGCCACCTCACGAGTGAAATTTGTAATGCTCAACAATTGAATGTGTATCGTAGATTGTTGTTCCGCCACTACTGGATATGACAGGGGGTGAGGTTATGATTGCGATCTATACTGGTCTTTTTTCAAGTAAGGTCGATTTAATTTCAAATCAACTATCTCATAGCTTGGATATTGATCAAATAATTGTTAAAATTTCTTTCAAGCATAAAGTAAATATTTATCTGAGTGTGAGCTATTGTACGTATTAAACGTTTGGAATTCGCTGTTGTAAAAAATACGAGACATCATGTTGCTTCGTCAATTGATTTTAAAATACTAGTCTGCTTCAAATCCAAATGATTATATTGATTTTTATGATTTTAAATGTGGTAACTTTAATGCTTTTAACAATTATCTAAGCTCTATTAGTTGGGAACAAATATTTGCCCACAAAAATCTTGAACAAACGTTTTACATTTTTAAGCATCACTTAACAGTTGCTATAGAAAATTGTATCCCTTTAAAGAGAAAAAGGATAAATTCCAATCCACCCTGGTTTAATCGAACGCTTATAAATTTAAGAAATAAAAAGAATAAGGCGTATAAAAAATAAAAAAAAGATAGAGGTAATTCGTAAATCGTGATTTCTATTTGTCTGTTCAAAGAGAGTTTGATTTTCTTTATAAATTCCTTTTAACCAATTTGTAAGTGACATGGAATCCGAAATTAAATCCGACAGTAGAAAATTCTGGAAATTTATTAATTAAAAAATGTCGTCAGGATTGCCTAACTGCATGGAGTATTCTGGAGATAAGTCTAATGATATGTCTACCATATGTATATGTTTGCTGATTATTTCAAATCTGTGTATTCTGTTGAATCTGTTAATGTTTTACCAAAACTTCTCTCTTCAAATGTAGTTGACCTTGGAGGATTACTTCTCAATACCACGGATGTATATGAAACCCTAAAGATGTAAATAAAAGACCTGGACCTGATGGTATACCCGCAATAGTTAAAAAAATGTGCTTTGGCACTATCGCTGCCTCTTTGCCACTGGATTATTTATTGATGAGTGGAAAGTTTCTCATATTTCTCCAGTTTTCAAATCAGGTTCTAAACAAAATTTTAGTAACTAAAGACCTATTTGTAAATTATCTGTCATACCCAAAGTTTTTGAAAAGATTATTTCAGATAAACTTTATTTCTTGACCAAACGTATTAAATCTAAATTTCAACGTGGTTTTATGTCCGGTAGGTCTACTGCAACAAACCTTACCATTTTATGCGATTCAATGTATAAAGGTTTCGAAAGAGGATTTCAGACTGATATTGTACTATCCAAAATAATTGAAACTCATATAGCTAAAGCACTAAATAACTAACAATCAAAATACAATGCAAAGCATTGTTCGGCCTTCTACTTCAGGGTAATCAAAGATGCACATTTATCCGACTCGTATTCAATGAATAAGAAAAAATAGGAAATATAAGTATCATATTGCCCGGATGGCACGAACGGCACATAAAATAATAATGGGTTGATCAGTGGTCATCGGCTTAGGCTACCATAAAATGTCAACTCAGCATTATGCCGAGCGAACCATGCCACTTAAGATAGATGATCGTTCACCCTTATGCTGATTTATGAATATCGATTGTAAGTGGGGCCAATAATCGAAGTATGGAAATAATTTCGATATCATGTCACTTTGTATAAAAAGCAAGAATATTTTTGAATAAAATGGTCTTTTTCACTGAACTCCAACGAACAAAGGTCTTTTATTTTTCTTTTAGGAGCTTCGAGCTAAAAACAATTTTTAAAGGAACAATATCAAAACTAAACTAAGATCTTTTTTATACGAGTTAGATAATTTATTTCTTTATAATTGAAAATTTGTTCTTTATTATGTAACTTAACACGGAATGTATATAGTTTGTTTAGTAATTTTATAATTGTCATCATTGCTTTTCTATTGATTTGTTTTCTTTTGTTCTTAAAGTTAAGTAATGTTAATAAAATCATTTAAATGTAATTTATACAGTATCTAATCTGTAGTTAATTTGTTTTTATTAATCAAAGCTTCACTTGCTAAAAGATTATTTAGGTCTTAAAGTGTAAGTATTTAATATATAAAATAAATAAATAATTAATTAATTTTGCGTTAAAATGCACCTGGAAGGAAATATATGCCAATGAGTGAAAAATCGCCGATTTTTATTCATTTTTACTTAATTGTGAAGTGGGCGGATGGGGCGTGGTTGTGGAATTTTCGTTTTTGTATCTACCGGGTATCCCAAACACCATATCAAAAATTAACAACCATCCGACCTTTTTTAAGGTAACCAACTATTATTTTTGTGTTGCAAAAATTGTAATTTGATTGAATTTTTACTAGGTTCGGCGGTTTTTTGAAATTTTTATGGTGTGGATGTGGGCTTTGGTAGGTTTGAGTAGGCTTGGCAATTTTACATTTTCTCAAAAAAATAGTAATCATAGAATCATCTAGTTTTCTTTCAGTGCTTGATAAAAATCTTCTAGCGGTAGATCATTTTCTCATCGTTTCTATGCACAAGTCTGATGGCAGTATTCACTGAATACATTCTTTACATTTAAGACGCGAAAGTGTGGGCAGAGTACAACGAAGAATTGAATAATTTTAATATGAAAAAAATCAGTGTTGAATAATATATAGTATTTAGTCCCTCTACAAGAATCCGTTATTATTTTGCGGCGCCAAAGTTATCTTACTTGCCAAAATTCTTACCGAAAAAATAAAAACTAGATTTTTCCAAAATCATAAATTAATTGTTTCTTATGTCTCAAGAAACAATTAATTTATGGCATAAGATAGTTTGGAGTTGAGATTAGCCTTCATATTTGTGAATTTGTCCTCAAGTTACTTATTTCGGTTATAACACTGTGCTGCAAAGAGAATTTTATCAAAATGGGTTTGCTTATCATTTTTTATTAACAAATTTGTAGAAAAATCGATTTACTTTTCACAAAATATTTGTGCTACTATATTGTAGTTGTTATTTACAAAGGAAAATTTGAAGAAATTTCATTATTACCCTCTCACCAAGTTTATTTTCTATGTTGCTAACAATAGTACAACTTTATTCAAATTCATATTTTTTTGCAAACCTAAAAAATGTCCTAACGTCGCGTCGGTCTCCTGCTCAAAGGTCGGAGTTATACTCGAGTTTAGGGCGTATAAACGCTTTATAAATTGTAGCCAGATCAGATGGGAAAAAATACTTCACTACTACATTTTTAGCGATTTCAAATATATGGTCGTTCCAAAGGAGGTCGTCGTTGACACATATACCGAGTACTGAGAGCTTTTCAGTTTCTTCGATGTAAGTGCCATTCATTGACAATAGCATTCGGGGTATGTTTAGCTTTAACGACAGAAGACAGCATTGAGTTTTCGAAGCATTAAACTCCACACTATTCCTATTAACCCATTTGACAACGCTGTATAAATCGGAGTTTAATGAGCTTGACATACGGCTACGGCACCGTTGCAATTGTACGTCTGAAGGCGAAGGACGTGAATTATCGAACGAATATGAAAAGCTGAGGGTAGAGTCGTCAGGAAAACCGTTAAAAGGATTAGAACAGATGATCATTTATAAAATTGAGGAAAAGAGTCGGAGACAGAACGGAGCCCTGGGGCACACCAGCATTTATTTTGTGGGAATCAGACTTGAATCCTTCCAATACAACTTGTATTGAACGGCCCAGAAGATAGCTTCGAATACAACGAACAAGAGTATCATCGATCCCAGTGGCAGTGGCTTTGTCAGTGTGAAAGAACACCTCTTCAGAAGAATCGGGGGTATACCATCCGGGCCAGCGGATTTGTGTATATCGAGATCTGTAACACACTGCGCGGGCACTAGGTAGATAGGGAGGGGAGAGATAGAGAGGGAGTTGCTATGCGGCAGCGTAGAGCTGGCAGCGAAATAGGCGGCGAGCAAGTTTGCCTTCTCTGAAGAGTAAACAAATGGTTTGTTATTGTCGATAAGCGTTGGAACCGAAGATGTTGAGGAGTTTTTAATTAATTGGAAGAACTGTAAGAAATAAAATGGCGTTTAAATTATGCAATTATTATACAAAACTCAATTAAAATCTTTGAAGTTCTCTTAATATTGTTGTGACCATCGTGGTGGTAAAATAAACGTAATATAAGTATATCAGAACAATACTAATAAGATGTGTATTAAAAATTATTTTAAATCTTTTTGGATTGAAGAGAACACGGTATGTTGATATAATTATCAACCAACCATAATCATGTAGCTTCACTGCATGTTATTTAATTTAACATATAGTTTCACTTTATTCTTTTAATAACTTACTTTCGCATTCGTAGCCAATGCTTAAAGTAATATACAAATTTGTGTGTATCTTGTATCTTCCAATAGCCTGTTCCCATAAGATGAATAATGTCAGCAAAATTATTGCATTCGAATATTGGATATGACTATTGAGGCTTAAGCGCGGAACAGATTGAACCAGCAACAGCACCAGCACCGTCAACAGCAAACAGCATGCTGACCAGAAAAAGAAATTGAAACACATTGCCACCAGCACCAGCATCGTCTTCTTACTTTTGTTTGACACTTTGTCTCATAAAAAAGTATACGAAAAGTCAGTATAGTACACATAGCGAATCTCCAATCTCTTTATATTGTTTTTCTTTTGAGTCGAAGTTTTTATAAGATTTCCTTCTCTTATCAAAAAGAAATGTATTTTCTCCTACCATTTCGATACGTTTTTCTTCCATTATTAAAAAAAAAATTAATAAATAGGCTCTGAAAACACAACGATAGCGACGAGCGCAAAATAAAATTATCAATATTTTTGTTTTTTTCTGCAATATGGTGCCCCTGAATTTCACTTGCGCAAAGTTGGTAGCAATGGAACAGCAACAGCAAATTTAGGACTTTGGTCTAACGACGCTGTTGACGTTGCTGGTGCTGGTCTAATCTAACTTAAGCAATTGAAATACATTTGTTCTAAAATAATGGCGGCTGCTGTTGCTGGTGCTGTTGCTGTTGCTGGTGCTGTTGCTGTTGCTGGTGCTGTTGCTGGTGATGTTGCTGTTGCTGGTTCAATCTGTTCCACGCTTTATGTTTTCTTTTTTTATCTTTTTTTTTTAAAGCGACTAAATAAAGGGTGTTTTTTTGAGACGTGTGGTTTTCAATCTGGGAATACTTTTTATTTCGTTTGATTTATTTTTTTTTTATTTTATTTGTTTGATTTATGCTCAGTTTGGTTTGCCATTTAATAATGAGTAGATTAACTCCTGAACAACGTTTGCAATGCAAGCAGAAAAAATTGCAGGCTTTGGAAGCCCTATGGGTGGAATCCCACCAAAATCATGAAGCACTAAAGTGCTTTGTTAAGGAAAGGACCATGAAATATTTAAAAAAATGTACGTGGAATTAAAGCAAACTCAGCTTTTAATCATGTCTGAGTCCGTAAAGACGATGACTGTGGAGCAAATGGTGGTACAATCCAGACAAGTATTGTAACCATTCCAAAAGATCCTGCTCAATGAACGTCTACATTGCCTGGACAGGACGAAAGCAAAAAGCAGGAAGCAAAAACCGTCATCCAAAAGGCTTATTAAAAAACAAGATTAAATGATCGCAATTCCAAACACTCCACTGATCGCATGACTGAAGATAAAGATCAACAAGCTGAAGGGTTTTATTTGATAAGGCTTAAATCGATCGAGCAAGACTGGGCGGCTATACAAAGTTTCCAGCACAAAATATGGGAATTATTAGATGAGCCGAATCTTCTAGTTTATGATACTTAGCATTTTTTATACGACAGAAAATAAAGTGCATATTGCACTAATGACGACGGACGATCAGAGTCAAATTCTGGATCTGGAACAGCTATAACCCAAATTCAGGGAACGAAATTGCAAAGGGTTGTGCTACCAAAGTTTAATGGTGACTATTCCAAGTGAATCCAATTCCGAGGTCTATATACAAAATTGGTCCACAATCAATCAATTTCGAATTGTCAGAAGATTTGGTATCAGAAGACCACTCTCACAGGAAAAGCAGAAAGGCTCATTCAGCGCTTTCCTACATCTGACGCAAACTACATCGGGGAACTTTCACAATTCGCTATGAAAATACCCGATATATTGTATCAGCCTTACTCAACAAATTATTGGCACAAGCTATAATTCACAACGAGAATTCTTTTTCTATAAGGTCACTACATTATACTACGCAAGAATGCCTCCTCAGCCTGCAAAACCTTGGCATAGAAACCACCTATTTGGATCCAATCCTTCGGCACATTCTCATCAAGCGGCTGGATCGAAAAACCCTCACTCTTTGGGAACAATCATTAAAAAAACCCAAATCTTATGCCAACATTTAAGGAGTTTCTATCATTCTTGGAGCTTCGGTTTCAATCTTTGGAGCATTAGCAAGAACCACAAGAGGAAGTTCAACGAAAAAGATTAATACCAAATAAGGTTTTAACGACTGTCGCTGTAGCGGGACTCAAATGCATTTCCTGCAAGCGAAATTATCTGCTATACGCTTGCCAGAAATTTCTGCAAATAAGTCTAAACACCGGCTGCGCTTAGTACAAAGGTCAAGACACTGCGCAAATTGTCTGAGTTCAGGTCACGCTATTAAGGACTATACATTTAGAGGCTGTGCCAAGTGCCAAAACGTGCGCAATACACTCCCTCATTTGTATTACTCTAAGGCAACCTAAGGGCTCAAAAATATCAACTTTATGAAGTGCTCTAAATTCTTTTGTTTACTCACCAAAGATCTGCACTTTGGCAACAGAGCCCACTCCTGTTCTGTTAAGTACATATTTTCATATGATCAGCTGTTTATTAATAAACTTCAAAAAAAACTAAAAGTTTTGTATCAATTTGCGTTCAACAATTTTCAAAATAATATAAAAATTTTAAAATTCAATTTAAAATTTAAGACGTGTGATGGCGTAGGTACTACATTTTAACTAATAACCGTTAAGCGTCTTGGCATTTTTTATAAGTTCAAAACGTGTGTTTTTTTACGTAAATGTTACTTGTTTCTGTTGTTTTCCTTCCTTAGTGATTAAGCACAAAAGAGCAGGTAAGTGCGACCCAGTCGTGCCCATTTTTTTGTTTAAATTTATGATGTAAGAACTGCATCATGATTGCTACGAGCTTCCAAGCTCTACTCGGGTTCCACATACGATCCATACCTTGACGAACAAATTATTCGTTCGCGAATGACCTCAAAACCACTTTGTGTCTTTTCCCTTGTTGCTTCGATAGCAACGAATAAAAAATCCATGTGAAAGAAAAGTCAAAGAGGACGAATGTTCGTTTATTCGTTCGTGGTTTGGTCGCTCTCATGTGAATAGTACTTTAAAAGCAACACACAATCGGACGCAACAAATGCTATGGGTCGGGCCTTTCAGAAAGCTTACACTTTTGTAGTGCCCAGTGGCTTAGTGGTTAGTGTGTCGGACTGCTAAGCGAATGGGGATGGGTTTGAATCCAGCTCATAGTCACCTTCTTTTCCGGGTTACTGCCTCTTGCGAAGAACTGACAAAACCTCCAAGAGTATTTGTCTCGAAAAAGTGCATCTCATGTAGCCGTTCGGACTCGTCGATAAACTGTAGGTCCCTTCCATTCTTGCAGATTAACAACACCCACACAGGTATGGCTGAGAGTATAAGTCACTTGGACTTGGCTCCTTAAGGAGCTGTCGCACCAATATTTTTTTTTTTTACACATTTGTAAAAATCATTTGTTGCTTACAACTTTGCAAAGTAAATGGTAAAACCGGATTTTTTTGTATTTTTAACTAACAAAAACAAATACAATTTCTTTTTTAATATTAATTTTTTGTAATTAAGTTTGTAGTTTGTGATATATAAAATGAGTAAACACATTTGTAAATGTTATCAACAAATACAAATTTGTAATATTATTTGTAATTTATATGTATTTTTTGTCGTCCCGAACAGTCTGGAAGCATTCCGAATGCTTCTGAAATTGTTCGATTGGTATTCAATGACAGTTATTGTTCTGAAAGAACAGAAAATCGATTCTATATTTAACGTATAAAATTGTGATCGTTGATTTGAGGGAGATAATAAATTCTAAGAAAGAAAGCTAATAAAGTGAAAGAGAATATACATAATTGAAATAGAAATATATTATAATTTCTCATTTTTCATTGGACATAGAATGCAATCCTGCAAAGTTGTATCCGCCATGCTTTCAAATAAATGAAATTAGAAAACAAATTATTTGAATCGCATTTGACGTTTACAAATCCAGTGAAACTCAAACTTCAGTATAATAATTGCTTTGCAAATTTGTTCGTTTGGCATTCCGGATCGGGGTGATTCTTTACTGATTCCGGATTACCAAAAAAAAAAAAACACTATTATTGAAATAGGCCACAGGCCACAGCTGTCATAATGTTTTACAAAATAAACAAGAAAAACTTCAAAATAGGCGGTGCAAAAAATGCACAAAAATGAAATGAGGCCCCAAAAGTATATTAAGAATACAACAACCACAAAAAAATCTTTATTTTGGGGTGTATTTTCACTTTTTGGGGCCTAATTCCATTTATAGAATTGGGGTTATATTTCATTATGAAAAAAGCCCCACTTATACTTACGTTTTCATTAGGCCAAATGAGCTAATTTCGTATCAAATTTCCAAATTTGATTCCAAATCATCTCATTTCCCATACAATTACATTTCGCAATCATCTCATGTCCACCTAATTTTTAATTTCGACGAAATTAGGTTGAAATGTATGTAATGTGAAGTCGAACACACCTTATTCAAAAACAATTGAATCACAATTGAACAAGGTTCTATAACAAACGTCAAAGTTGACATAATAAAAAGTCAAAAAATTAAATAAAAAGGTGAGAGGGCATGACTGGGTCGCAGGTACTTGCTTTATGTGCCTAATCACTAGATATTTGAAAGAAAACTATTAACTTTTACGTAGAAATAGTAGACTGGCAGACAGACATTTCTTGTCACCAACTTTCTTAGGCTACTCTATGATCTTTATTTCATGTTTGACTTTTATCTCACTTTTTTATATTCACGAAACCTAAACTTGCCGTACCTGCAAAATACCAAATGAGGTAATTTCGGCTCTAATGAAAACGTAGTATTAGGCCAGTATAAGCACAAACAACACATTTAAAGATATGTACCACTTTGACAAATGTAAGTATGAAGAAGGTATGGGGGGCATGCTGCCCCCCTGCAACGCCCCTGCTTGGGCTCACTATAGGATTTGGAGAAGTTGCAAGGTTGGGTATGTGCAACGTTTCTTTTTGATTTAACCTAATCTCGCACACACTTCAAATCCTATAGTGATCCTAAACAGGGGGTTGCAGGGGGGCAGCATGCCGCCCATACCTACCTCATACTGATTGGGAGATAAAATTTCAAGAAATGCCTAGGCAAAACTAGTTTAGCCTAAATGTGTTAGGTATTTTATTATTTTTTTTATATTTTTATTTGTTCAAAAAAATTGGGGTCTTCTTTCATTTCGTTTTTGGGGCGTTATTTCATAAAGAAAAATATGGTTTTATTTCATTTTTGTTTTTGAGGCCGTTTGTCTGGGGCCTTATTTCGCACCGCCTACAAAATGTTAACTTACCGTCAATGTATAGCATTAAACAAAGCCCCACTGCAACAGTAGTAATCCAGTTTTTGGAAACGATCCACATGTTTCGATCAAAGATTTATTAGCAATAATCTAACAAACATATCCAAGCACATTATGTGTACAACAGGGTTAGTATCCTTTGAGCGAATTTCTCAACACACACTTTCTAATTCGAATTTCCGCACTGATTTTTTCTTTAAGCACTTTTAAGTTTCAACACCCTTCTTTGGAACAAACACGTCCACAAGAATTTAGCTTTAATATTCTAACACTTCATATCCAGACCCTAGTCATTGTTTGAAACACGCTTGTACCACGAACCGGAAGCTATAATTCAGCTCATATCCCATGTCAATCGTTTTAAGGGGAACTAAATTCCTTCGTATACACTGCCAACCCATATTAAATAATATACATACATATATGTATATATTTTGTTATTTAGAACACATAACTGTTCCAGATAAAAAAGTCCCGGTCTATGTCAAAGATAAAAAGATCGGCTCAGTTACACAAACCTGGAAAAAACAGTGTTTTCTGCGTTGTTTATGATTTGAATTGTCTTCGTTTAAAATCATTTCTTTTTTTTGCAGATGCAGTTGTTGAGAGTACCTACTTAGTGTGTATTCGTGTGGCAATAATCAACATAAATCTTGGTTAGCACAGAAATTCATGCATGTGGAACACAAATTTCATATTTTGGAACTCCCAAAACGAAAAAAAAATTGTAAATAAACTTGACAACTAATCTCAATAAACAATTAACTTTCGTCTATACTAGCACTGTGAAAAAGGATTCATTTCTTGCAAAAACATACGGAGTTTACAATTTTATATGAAAAGGAGTTTGAAATAACTTGACCGGAACTAGCAACTAAAACCGCCGCCACAGTAGAAGTCATTCACCCGCGATGTGATTAGTTGTTTCCATTGCTCCCCTTCCTTCGTTATCCTTCTTGGGTTTCCACTTCAACCCTTATTAGAGTTTAATCACCGTCCAGAATTGGAAACAAAATGCACTTTCTCTGTATTGTGTTGTGTTTATTGCACGCAATGCATGGAGATTTTTGTGCCGGAACACTCTTTTACAATCGAGGGCGATGAGTGCTAATGGTCAAATATGGAAAATATAGAATTGGAGTACTGGCTGCTTTTGTTTGACCAACCGGAACTTGTAATTTGAATAAATAAAAAGAACACTAGATTTTTCAATTGGAATACTTTGTTCGAGCGCACAGTTTTTCCAAACTTCTTCGTTTACCGCTGAATGTTAACTGAATTGTGAGTATCAAAGAAAGGAGCTTGGTTACGATACGAAGTTGTGTTATGCCAAATCTAGTGGTTAATGCGCTGGTTCTTTCCACATCACCCGTCAAGCGTTGCAAAGAAGACGAGACTTTCCACCTAAAGAAGTACAATGTTTTGTTGTGGTATCGTCTATACAACTGAAGTAAGCTGCTAATTGTGTTATAAAGTATGGGACAGAGGGAAATCAAGAGAGAATATTGAAGTTAAAAAGTGAATTTGAGGAAACAAATGAATACGGATCCGGGAGTATTTGGAAACCCGGGAAATAAAGCGAAACATTGAAAATGTTCGTGTGCTGTCATGAAGATGTCTACATGCTAATGAAATATTTTCTTAATACCTACTGACCGGGTTGGCCGAGTAGTTTACCTCATGTCTTACTTGTTACGTCTGATACATGATAAAAAAAATATAATTCATTGTATTTTATTGAATACGGCTAGGACTGAATCAGATAATCTCACTCACATATCATCCTCACACATCCAGAATTCCAGATCCAAATCTCAAACTTACCAATCCTATACCCAAATAAAATACCCATACAGTACATATACCAAGTTTAAATAAAAAAAAAACATAATATGAATAAATATTTTTTTTATTTAACAACCAATGAAACAATTAGTACAGTTAGCTGGTATTTTTAGTAATCATCACTTTTATTGGAGTCTTTTAAGTTTTAACTTGAGTGAGTAGTGGACATTCTTTCTTCGAATTTTCTTGAGAAAGTCGGTTTCGACTTCTGGAATGCACAAACGACTAGTGTGAAAAAACCCTTTCAATATCAGCAGATGATGCTGGTATATTAAGTAAGCGTAGTGCATATTTTGAAAGACCAGGGTGCATCTGGGACGCAAAACTCCAATAAGTTTTAGGCTTTAACTGATCCGCACTTTCCTGGCTACATTTTTGATTCAAATGGTCAAAAATGCCATCTCTGCATACATAACTACTGTAATCGTTTAGCTCTTCAGCAGATAGAACCTCAAGTAAATTAATTTCAACTTGGGTTGATGGGAATTGCGTAGTAAATTGTTGTTTGTTGAAGTTGACGTTAACACTTTGACAGAAACAACAATCTTTAGAATTGAAGTGACGTTTAAAGCAGAGTATACTACAATTATTAACTACGTTAACTATTTTTGTTTTGTATGCAACGTAGTAGACGTAACAAATCTAGTTTTGATTGAGTTTGTGACCTATAGTCATCCCTGCTAGAATTTGAAAGAAGTGTCACATAATCACACTATAAGGTTTAGGATTCGTGTTTATAGAGTAAAATGAGATAACAATCAACAAACATCACATTGCGATCATAGAGAAGTCTACGTCTGTATGTAAGTTAAAAGATGAACATATGTACATGTTTAATTATTGAGAATAAAAAGGAATTTTATGAATCATAGGACATACAAACATGCAAATATATATATTATATCTATTGTCCAGTGAAGGAATGAGTTGTAGAGTGCGTGAGCTAGCAAAAAAGCGGTTCCTTCAGAAACTTGTTCAGGGTGCTAGCGGGTTAACATACAAAGTCCTGGTGTCTAGAGGAGAGCTAGATGAGGAGGGGGGGGGGGGAACGAACCCTTGCTGCAGAACAATTCAGCATTGCTTTCCAGCATCCACATTTGCCAGTTAAACAATCCTTAAAAAATATTGTTTTCAGAAGGATCTCCGTTGCTGGTGGATCCTCTGTTGTAATTGGCACCGGGGTGTCTCGAACATGTTTGCACCCCCATTATTGAGTTGGCAGCTCAATCCCGAGTCACTGCTGTACTTGCCATTATGCGTTTTTCTTTATTCATTCAGAGCAGAGTCTGAGTTGTCAAAAAAGAAGTTGTATTTCTTTTTTCGCTCAGAGCGTTCAGATCTTTAAAATTGTATTTCTTTTTTCGTTTAGAGAATGATCAGAGCGTGCTCTGAGAAGGCTGTATGCGCTCAGAATAAATTGACTGAGCATTCTGAGAAAATGCTGAACGAAATTAACGTCACTTTAGAGTTGTACGCTATTTCACTCTATCCCATGCACATTGCCTACACCACTGTTCGAAAAATAGATGCCACAACGAAAGAAACAATAGTATTATGTGCATGATATTGCCGCCTGTGAACAAGCTATATGAGAAGTGTCAATTTGTGACAGCCAAGTGCTAGAACGTATTTCAAAATTATATCTGAGCACTCAGATCACGCTCAGAGGGATCTTTTTGCCAGATTACTCTGTGTAGGAGGAATTTCTCCGTCCACTACTATGTTCATCTGAGGAAGTAAAAAAGATTTTTTGATAGGCTCAAGCAAGTTGTATGTTCAGAAAATGACAAAGTGTTATGAATGATTTTGAAATAGCTGTGACTGTAGACTGGTTGGAGATTAATCTGCATTTGTATATATGTATATTCTTAAAGCTGACCAATAGGTTAGACGATATGAAGGAATGTTTGATGAAAAATAAGAGGGAAAATATTTTTTTTCAAAAATTTCCATTTTTACCGGGCATGTAGCTCGAAAATGGATGAGAATTTGAAAAAACCTATGGAATAAAAGCTTTATATAATTTTGTGACCTTTATCTTATTTTCAGAAAATTTTCCCCTGCGACGCACCGTTTTGGATATATAAGTAGAAACCCGAAAATTGGGGTCCTTGCCCCCCCCCCTCCCATTTAACTCACCCTCTAGACATCAGGACTTTGTATATGTTCACCCCCTAAGCAGCCTCAACAAGTTTCTGAAAGAACCGCTTTTCTGCCACCTCTACACCTCCTGATGCATTCATTGGCTGGACTACTACTTTAATTTTATTTTTCAATTTTTATTGTAACTTTTTTTATTTTTTAATGTCTATAGCGCAAAATTTTAAAGATTTAATACCGACTATAAATCCCTTTTAATATCAGATTCGGCTGTAAACAAATTATTTTAATACGGAAATCGACTTTTTGATAATTTTAGTCTATATATATATATATATATATATTAGTGTATACTTTACTGCTAATTGACTCGTCTAACTTTAATAATACGAAAAGTCGATATTATCTTTTTAATGTATACTTTATCTAGTACAGTTTAACATTTCAAATTAAATAATTCAAAATTCTCATTGTAAAAATATATTCAGAGAAGATTTGAAGTTTTCCGAAACCCAAAAACGTTTAAATATCGTCTTCGCTAATGTTATAAGAGATGACTGCACCTAAGCGCACATCAAGCGAAGAAGAAAAATTGAATTAATAGATATCGTTGCACCGTTTCCGTTTCGAAATAAAGCTTTTTTTAACGTTGCTTGAACAAAACATCTTTAATTTAAAAAAAAATAATTACAAATAATTGTATTACGACTTTTTTAGTTGTGTTGGCTTTCTTCACATTCTTTTCACTGCCAGCAACTTCTTCTCGACAAATAACAATTGGTTCATTGTATTTTTACCCAGGAAGGAACCAGCAGCTTCATTGACTGGTTTGTACTAACTTATCCTAACTACGTCTCTTTCAAATATATCTTGATGAACTGAGCGACTTCTTGGCTATCAATTTTGTAATTATAGCAGCAATATTTTTTCTCGATGACAAAAAAGGGAAGAAGAACATTATTCCTTAAAAGTTTTGATGGCATCATCTACCACTTGCTGGGTAGAAAGATAATATGGAGGTGATATCGGCTTCCTTATATTTTTTTTTTTAAGGAACAGAATCAGATTGCAGAGAATTGTTGTTTAATTTTATTAAATGTTTTAATATCTTACATCTTCATGTCAAATTTGAGTGCGTTCGAAGGATATTTTCTCACGTTACGTTACTAGTCAGTAGTTGTTAGCAAGAATGCTTATGCTTACGCCCGATTTCTTCACATGAGTACTAAGGCAGCCTAGTACCCGGTCTAGCTAGATCTGGTTCTAGCTCTGGTACCCAGTCCTAGCGAAAAATTAGTACCTGAGCATTTCTTCACATCACTGGTACCGATCCTAAGTTCACAGGGCAGTCCTAGAAACTAATACGTCTAAAACTGGTCTAATTTAAATTTTAGCTCTGATTTGACATTTCAAATAGATTGTGTTGAATTTTATTAAATATATACGTGAAACGATTTTTTGTTTCTTGTGGTTTTTAACAAAAAAGAGGTGGTTTCTAAGACAAACAATGTGTGAAAAGTTTATAAAATTATTCTTTTGAAAAATAAAAAGTGCAACAAATATGTTTTTTTTATTAAGGCCATAGAATTGTTTTCTATAAGTGGCTTTCGGTAAAAGTAGATTTTTCTTACTCGTTTTCCATATAATGGATATTATGCAAGCGATCTACACTTATTCCTGTCTATAGGTTTAGGTACCCGTCTCCTGTTTCTTGGTCTTTTACACCTTCCAAGATGGTTAATTGGCAATATGGTGAATAGGTACATTACAATTTATTATTTTCTGTGCGAACTTGATTCCAAATGAGAATAATCCGTGCTTGCATATCTATTGTATAGTAAATAGTATTAACAGTGTAATTACCTTATATACAAGAAGTGTATTTACTAGTCATATTTAATTTCCTTACCAATCGTACCTAATGTTGTTTAAAAAATCTGACTTGGTTATCAACTAATAACTTTTTAACATGCGACATATTGCATCTATAAGTATTTTCAAAAATATTAAAAACGGAGCGTTTCGCAGTTTCAATAAATTTATCAAAATAATGTTACCAATGTGGTTAAATTACTTATTCAAAAAAATATAAAAATAAACATCAGTAAACCCTCTGGTATTATAGCGTTAGTCCACCGATTTCGAGGTCCTAGCTAAAACCGTGTCCTAACTAATACTCGGTCCCAATTTGACAGAACTAGAGCTTAGGACTTCGGTGAAGAAATCACTTGGTACTAATTTGAGTACTAACAACTGGTATAATGCTCGGGTACTAGTTGATTTTGAGGAGCTAGCTAGGACCGAGTCCTAGCTAGTACTCGGTACCAAATTGACAGGACTATAACTTAGGACTTGTATGAAGAAATGACTTTGTACTAATTTGAGTATTAAATTTGGAACTAGGACCGGTCCTAGCGTTAGAACTCTGTGAAGAAATCGGCCGTTAATGTGTTTAAAATTGATAAAAAAAATAATTGAGCGTTATTAAAAGTCCACATTATCTAGAGCAGGGATGGGAATGCTGCGTCCAAAAAGTGAAGCAGATTCAGAAAATATGTAGTAGATAATGAAAAAAAAATATAACAAAAAACGAATTTATTTTCATTTTATTTTATATTCAGAAGAAAACATAATAGGGACTAGTTTTTCGTTTAACAACATTACAGCTTTTTATAAACTAATTCACAATCACAAAGTCATAGGTACATATGTAAGTTTTTTTTAAATATATTTCATAAAAATAAATAGGAACTTTTTGTTTTAAATTCAATGAGATTCTACTTCCTCTATCTAAAGAACAACTATGTATCACAAATGTATACAATATTATATGTAGATATATGAAAATTGTAATATTAAAATTACTCAGCTTTTAAGACAAAGCCGTCCGCAACTGCTTAGGAAGTTCAAAATTTTCAAGCCCACCAACAAAACTCCCTTATTAGTAAAAGGGAAGAAGCGGTATTTATATGTAGATTATTTCTTTTTTTTTTTGGTTTGACGTTGTTAAAATCTGAAAATCCTTTTTCGGCTGCTGCACTGCTATGTGGTAGACTAGCTAGTGTAAGCATATAGTCAGACAATACCTTAAACATATCTTCTTCTAATATATTTTTCTGGGAGCATAAGCGCGACAACAACATCTTCGTCGTCCTCCATTTTGATGTTTTTGGCAAACATAAGCGTTCTAAATTCGGAGTTCAGAGATTCTAAGTTTGTTTTATTACTATCAAAATAAGGAAAGCTATTTACAAGTGGAAGGATTGTCGAATATTTTTTCAGTTTGTATTTCGATTTGATCCAACTTTTTGTCGGTTAAATCAAACCGATGTTTAAGTTGATGACATAATTCAACATAAAACGAAATTAGATACATTTTAGCCTGAAATAAATCTACTTCCGTATCCACATGTTGGTTTGCTTTTAATTCTTCCTCGTACAAAGCAGATTTTAATCCAAAAAACATTTGTTTTAGATCTAAATAATTGGATTTTTCTTAAAAATGTACGAATAGTATGGAAAAGTCAACGAGTAGTTCTGTCTTTACAAAATTTGTTAAAATGGTCTTATATAGCACACGCTTACGCAAAATAAGTATCTGTGTCTTTTCCGACTGAAATGCTTTGTTAAAATTGTTTCTAATTTCTAAAATGTAGGACAAAAATAGCAGTGTTAATTTCTGGACAAATTAATAACTTTTGTTAAGTATCCCAGAACAAAGATCAGTTTGTGACGTCATACGTAAAGTAAGCATCTTTGCTTTTGTTTCAGTTTTAGGGTAAATACGTAGGTCAGATTTCAAATGTCAAATTAAATCTCAATAATTCATGTGGAAACACCATTAGATTCTTTTTAATCTTACTGGAATGAAATCTAGATTATTGTCAGGTGGAAACGTAGTATAACAAAAATGTGCAATGATTGCAGTAGAATTTTAGATGAATACATTCAGATCGAGCAAGTGACTTTTTCGAATTGCAAAAATGAATCAATACAGCATATTTGAGGTGAAATTTTTATCGTTTCATAAAAACAAATAAAGCGAAGTAGAATTGAGAGTAGTAGATGGATACAAATAAATAAATGAAGTATATCTACTACATATGAAGTAGATTGGCAGCCTTGATCTAGAGTCGGTATTATTGCTTAATCAAGGGCTGACTAAAATTTTACGCTTATAATTTTACAGTTTAAAACTAGATTTGGATACCGACATTAAAACAAAATAAAAAATTGTTTGCAAGAATATTAGTGACTTCGTTTAGCTTAATTTAAAACGTAATAATAAATCAATTTATAGATATAAGTAATTACCACATAAATTCGGCTGCGTCGTATTGGTTAGTTGTCATTAAAATTTTATAACCCATTTTCTTAACATTATTATTATTATTATTATTGTAGTTGTTTTACATACATTATATATATATACTAATTTGCTTTTCTTCAAATAGTATATCTTTATATCACTAATTATATTTTATATATTATGTAGTACATTTACTACTATAATAAAGCAATGTATACATTCGGAAGAAATCTAATGTATAATGCTGTGATAGACAACTCTTTTCCTTTATATTCTTTTCAATTATGCCTTTATAAAGCTAGTATTAGACGGTGCTTGTAATTGATCACTGCAGTGACATTCTGACGTCACTATGACGTGGTTTTCTGTCCTGTTCTGTTCATTTCGGCGGCAATAAGCGTCGTCTAAGCGCGGCGTTGAAATAAATTACAAATTATTATTTTGACGCCGCGTTAGAACAGATTATTTTTTTAATTGTTTTGAGAATTAAAGGCTTTGTCAAATAGAGCATGTTTCTTTAGCGGCGTTGAGATTATTGAACGCGACGTTGAGATTATTTTGACGCGGCGTTTTAACGCAACGTTGGAGAAATAGTCCATTTCCGATTTTTTGCCATTTTTGTCCTTCGGAACTACATATATTCTTACATGTTTTCTTATTACACATTCTATCAGTTTTTCCATGATAAGCAATATTAAATATAAAAATGACACAAAAACAAATATCAAAACAATATTTTTAATGATTTAAGGCCTCGTCAAACAGAGAACGTTTTAAGGCCGCGTTTTTACGCCACGTTTCAACGCCACGTTTTAATATACAGTAATACATATCCCATGTCACATATGTAGATCGCGTTTTCAACCCCGCGTCAAATTCCACACCGCTTAAAAACGTGGCGTTAAAACGCTGCGTTGTGATTGATTACAAATTTTTTTTTGACGCCGCGCTAGAAAGATTTTTTTTAATTATTTTGTGCATGGTGAATTAAGTTATTCTGAATTTGTTGTAGACATTTTTTGACTTACTTAGTGTCATTTAATATTGTTTTAAATGGAAAAAATAACCTGATTGGCATTTGGTGAAAAAATGAAACTCAAGATTCAAATATTAAACGCGCTGCGGATAGCTCCCTGTTTGACGTTCTCTAACACCGCATTTATAACGCCGTGTGAAAATAATCTCAATGCCGCGTAGCCTTTAATTGAGGGTTATTAATGTATTTATTGAAAATATCTCAATTTGTACACATAGATAATCTATATACATACATATATATAGAGAATATATATATATAAGCTCAAAAAAAAAAATCTTCTCACGTCGCGTTGAACTCGACGCGGCGTTGAAAACGCGCTCTTTGTGACATGGGATATGTATTGCGGTATATTACAACGCGGCGTCAAAACGCGGCTGTTTGACGAGACAATAGAGCTCTGGCTCCTCAGCTCATAATTCTCGCATTAGTTTTGCGCAGAAACCTTCATTCTCACGTCGCAACAACCAATTTTTGGACCACAATGAACGAATTCCTTGCGGTGGCCTTTGGTTGTTGTCGGAGTCATCGTCACTTCTGCTTTCCAATATGTAGGCCGCAAGAATCGCTACCTCTACCATATTTCGTGTGGACATCCTTAATTTGACTTTTCACTTTTGCCTTTAATCACTGTAATTGGAAATGTATTATTTATTCCTTTTTTAAATTAAATTAATTTAGGTAATTGAAACACTTCAGAAACTCACGTCAATATTTAACCAAAACAACCATGACACGGGGACTCATTTGAGTGACGCCGTGTGATCGTCACTGCTGAAAATGATAAATGTCATAGCAATTTAGGCTCACCGCCAACGATCAGCTGTTTGAGAGTTGTCACGTCGTGTAATGGTCACTGTTTTGCATGTCCTTGTAGTGACACCGACATACAGGGACAATAGGGACACACTTTGACGTTCATTGTATTTTGGGACAACAAGGACAGACATGGGTCATTCGTGTGATAGTCACTATAGCTAGCTGTGACACGATGACTTTTGTCGCGGCAGTGACGGTGGTAGGACCTATTTTGTTGTGACGTCACAGTGTCCCTGCAGTGACCAATTACAAGGACCGTCTAATGCTTATCTTGTTCAATTTGTTTTATATAAATAAAAAAAAATCTACCCCAAGTTAAAGTTAGGCTAATACTGTCGTTTGTCGTTTATAGGGAAAAAAACGTTTCGCTCTGTTGCTACTACCAACAAACTACTCTCTTGTTGCTCTTTTCCCTTTATTAAGAAGTTCCTTTTGTCGCATCCAGGAACTAACTAGCCTGTTATTGTTTATACTCATGGATAAATCATTGTTTTAACCTACCAACTTGAATACCGGCTTCTTTGTGTTGTCATTGTTTCAAAAGCAGAATGCAGGAGCACGAGTGCGGGCAATGAAACTTGATGCAAAGCCAACGCAGCGCTTACTTTGATACATGATCCTGTTGCAATTTGAGGTTCCTAGATTGTTTGTTTACCTGAATGCCTAATAACCGTGGCTCATAAGTGATAACACAGTAAAAGCACAATAATATGTATAAATACACAACAATTACCAAATTTCATCAACATCGTTTGATTAGGGATTATCAAACAGAGTATACAAACCTCTTACTGAATAATTAACAATCAATTAAATATTTAAACAGAACAAATGTTCAAATAAGATAAAAAAAATTTTCTTCAAAGAATCCTTACATATTGAACTCAAGAGCGCTACAAACTGAGTTTGCCTGGCTTAAGCAGCGCGTTATTGGGTCATTATGGCCATAATTAACTTTATGGAAAGGACCATTAAAGAAGAGGCGAGAGCGAAACACAAGTACATAGAAATTAACTAGGGAAAGCAAAAAGAGACAGTTGATTTTATAATTAATATTATCTCTGACAAATACAGGGTGTCCGCCAGGAAGGTATACTACTTTGTTATGCCGCCATTTTCGTAAGCATTAGTCTTGACAGTTCATATTTAGCAGTCGTAAAGTAGACACGTGGCAAATTTATTATGGAAAAATATTCGATAAACCAACGTGTTTTAATCGTAAAAACATTTTATCAAAATCAATCATTGATTACTGTGACGATGAGAAAGTTACGTGAAATTTTTGGGAAAAATAACTTACCAACAAAACGAACTATTTATCGTGTAGTGAATGATTTTGAAGAAAGAGGGTCTGTAGGTAAAGGTGATAGGCCCAAGCATGGAACACAACGTACTGCAAGATCCGCTGAAAACATTACTGCTGCTCAAGGAAGTGTTCAAAACAATACATCAACCTCAATTCGACGCCGTGCTCAGGAGCTTGGTCTTCAAAGAACAACTTTGGCCAGAATTTTGTAAAAGAATTTGCATTTGTTTCCATTTAAGATTCAGTTGACACAAGAACTTCTTCCACAAGACCATTTATGCCGCCGTACATATGCACATAGGATGTTACAGCAAGCCCATGACAACCCCGATTTTCATGAAAAAATCACAATGGGTGACGAGGCAAATTTTCATTTGAATGGATATGTGAATAAACAGAATATTCGGTTCTTGGCAATGAAAAACCCTCAAATTATTCCTTTGCATCCATTAAAAGTTACATTCTGGTGTGCAATTTGGTCAGGAGGAATCATTGGACCTTACTTCTTTGAAAATGAAAACGGCGTAACGGTAACTGTGAATGGGGAGCGATATCGTGATATGATTGAAAACTTTTTAACGCCACAACTACATGCTTTGGTCTTGATCAACATGTGGTATCAACAAGACGGTGCCACATCGCATACAGCCAGGATTACAATGGAATTACTGCGATACCTCTTTCCACAAAAAGTTATTTCAAGATGTTGATTGGCCTTCACGGTCGTCTGATTTGACTGCTCCGGACTTCTTTTTTGTGGGGATATCTGGAAAGCAAGGTTTATGCAAACAAACCTGAAAAGCTTGAGCAACTCAAAAACAAAACATTCATGATGAAATTAATGAAATTACGCGTGAAATGTGTGAGAATGTAATGAAAAATGTGCTCAAAACGGCTCGCATTTGTGAGACTAACAGAGGCCTACATTTAACTGATATTATATTCCATACATAATTGCGGACATTAAGTAAAACATTTATCAATATAAGATCCATTCTCTTTCATTTAATCAAAAATTATAAACAAACAAAGTACTATACCTTCCCGGCGGTCACCATGTATTATTTTAAATATTCAACCTCTATTATACATCGAGGGCATATCGATATTTCAACCTAATATTTTAATAGCAATTCTTGTAAAACGTTTCTGGAATCGTTCAATTCTAACCAAGTGAACTCGATAAAATGGTTTCCATGTGATACAACAGTATTCTAAAATAGATCTTACATAACCAAAATAGATAGATATCTTAGTGTAAAAGGATCAGTAAAGTCCTTAGAATTTCTACATATAAATAAATCCGAGCATAGAGTTGGCTTTTGATATAATTTAGTCGATGTGATTGGTAGAAGTCAATTTAGAGTCGAATATTACAACAAGATCTTTTTTCCCTTACTCTGGTTAATTATTTTAATTTTTTTTTATAATTAATGCGCGCACAAGGGACTATTTGTTTCCCTTTTAATATAACACACTGCGCGGGCATTAGGAAGATAGGGAGGGGAGAGATAGGAGGTGTCGATTAACATTTGTTTTGAACAAAGTCGTGTTGTACGGCTAAAAAAGAATCCCTATATTTCACGGTACATCCGAAATTGGGCTCAAGGGTGAGCTGATGGGCATTCCTAGCAAAACGAGTATTATGGTAGAAACTTTTAAGGGGAGGAATGCAGCTGGCTACCTCGAGTGAACATTTTTTATAAAAGAAACGATAAAATAAGGAAAGGCATGAAACATTGCGTCGGTGTTCGAGAGAGGCAATTGTTTCAGCGGCAGTTCTATTACCTATCAATCTTAACGCTCGATTTTGTATTCTATCAAGCAGGTGAAGCGATGTTTGTGAAGCACGTGCTCAAAGGTGGGAGTTATACTCGAGTTTAGGGCGTATAAACGCTTTATAAATTGTAGCCAGATCAGATACGGAAAAGTACTTCTTACACCGAAACAGAAAACCTAAGCACTTAGCAGCATTCTTAGCGATCTAAAATATATGGACGTTCCAATGAATGTCGTCGTTGACACACATACCGAGTACTGAGAGCTTTTCGGTTTCTTCGATGTAAGTGCCATTCATGGACAATGGCATTGGGGGGGGTATGTTAAGCTTTAACGACAGAAGACAGCATTGAGTTTTCGAAGCATTAAACTCCACACGATTCCTATTACCCCATTTGACAATGCCTTATAAATCGGAGTTTAATGAGCTCGACATACGGTACCGTTGCAATTGTACGTCCCAGGACGAAGGACGAAAGAATATGAAAAGCTGAGGGTAGAGTCGTCAGCAAAACAATTAAGTGGATTAGAAGTAACAGACAGAAGATCATTTATAAAAATGAGGAAAAGAGTCGGAGACAGAACAGAGCCCTGGGGCACACCAGCATTTATTTTGTAGGAATTAGACTTGAATCCGTCCAATACAACTTGTATTGAACGATCCAGAAGATAGCTTCTAATCCAACTAACAAAAGTATCATCGATCCCAAAAGCACGAATTTTCGATAAGAGAGCTTCATGCCAAACTCTATCAAATGCCTTGGAGATATCAAGAACTTTCACCAAAGCGATGTAAAGATTTGTTCCACTGTTCGGTGAGATATGCCATCAGACCACCAGTGGAACGGTTGCTGCGGAAGCCATACTGACGGTCATGAAGAAGCTTTCGATCTTCGAGATATTCCTTAAGCTGACGGTTAATCAAGGTTTCCATGACCTTAGAAAGGAGGGATGTAAGTGCTATGGGTCGGTAGGAGGAGGGGGACGATGGGTCACCATTCTTAGGGACAGGCTGGACAAACGCTGTTTTCCTTCTTCTATATGAATCCATTAATATTATATTCACATGAGATTGGGCTGATTTTTCGGCTAAAAGATAAACTTTGACATTCCGAGATGTTAAGATAAAGACTAATTTATTAAAAACTATTTTTTTAAAAAGTTTAGGGACTGTAGAAATCTTACAAATTGGACGGTTATCTGTAGCTTCATTTTTCGAACCTGACTTGAAAACTGGTGTTAAAAAAGAATCCAATAAAACACCTAAACGAAGAGAACGGTTAAAAACATATTCAAACGGAACTGCTAGAGCCTCAGCGCAGCTCTTTAAAGGAATACAAGCAAGGCTATCAAAACAAGGCCTGTAAATCACCAACATTTACAAGATCGGTGGAATCATTCACTTGAGAAATATTTTTTAAACATGAAGGTTTGTAAACTGAACGAAAGAAACAAGCAAAAAATATTACATATCTTTAAAGGGTTTTTGAAGTTTTACCTAGATAGTTAATAGGAATACCTGTTGACCGTTTTTTGTCGTTTAGAAATTTCCAGAAACATTTACTTTTATATTTTAACTTTCACGCAATACTAAGAATATATTGCGTAATTTGAGAGCTTTGTTTTTTTTATTATTAACATTAATCAGCCTTTTATTAAACTAAATTGGCTTAGATGAAGTTCTATTTAAGAACTGCCTCTTTTAAAGATTTAGTAAAGGTACAAAATGCATTTTATAAATTTTCTCTGCTTAAAAAAGGTACCCAACTAGTTAAATTCGTAAATTTTGGTATCCAATTGAAATACATTTACTGAAATTTTAAATATAATTATTTTCAAAAATATGTTTTAAATAACTATACAATCTATTCATTTCATTTCATGCATTTCATTTATTTATTCAATGGAAGCTTTTACAATGGGCTGTGAAGCCTATACAATAGTTAGTAAAAGTTAAAAGAGTATTTATTTCGTTAAATTTAAATTCAAGTCAAATTTTATATAAATTTAGTTTGAAAAATGACAAGAAAGACATAGGAATTTTGCATTGAATTTAAAATTACCCATCGTTCTTTGTTTCTTTTTTCATTTGAAGTACATATGTAGTTTATTTTCAATTTTATAAATTTTTAATTTAATTTAATAATTTAATGCCAAGGGAAAGAGCTACATGATTATCAGAGTATGGGAGTGGTGCAGGAGTGGAACTGTTAATACTCACACTAAATTCTTTATCGACAAATACCAAATCAAGTACTCGATTTAAACTGTTAAAATTGTCATTTATTTGAATAAGATCAAATGCAAAGTGTCAACAAACACACTCTCAAACCTTTGTATCATGGGACGTAAAAAAATCTTGTAGAATCAGGACGTGTGATGGCGCTAGTTATGCCCGCTAGATTTGTGAGAGAGAATTAAGAGCACGTTAGTAGGCGGAAAGAAAAAAAGAGGGTTTTTTGTTTCGCTTAGCTGAGGTGAATTAATTTTTGTTAGTCTGCTATTAGACGATGAAACTGGATGCATGCACCTTGTTCGAATTCTTCTTTGTTATTTCATCCTCTGTCGCAAGCACCATTACACGATGAATCTAGTTTCATGAAACCATTTTGACAGTTCTCTTTCATTTTTGTTTTCCATAATCGTTTGCAATGAATCTACTATTTTAACCCTATCGATGTAATGACTATGTTCAACCACATACACATTTTTCCTGGAATCATAGACATAAGATGTCCAAATTAGGTACCTTACACCACAAACATTTACATTCCACTTCATTTTCACTCATTTTTTTTTCTTTACTTTGAATCATATCAGAAGTTTACTCTGAGCACAACGAAACCAAGTGATAAAGAATTAAAGAAAGCGAACAAGAGAAAAGAAAATCGTCAAACAGATTCTTCGAACATGCTACCCGTGCGACACACGACAGCTTTTTTCCTGTCTCATCTTTTCGAATTTTTTCTCCCTTTTGCACTTACTATTTTCGAAGAATTCGAACAAGGTGCATGCATCTAGTTTCATCGTCTAATAGCAGACTTAGGAATTTGTACACGATACAAACATTTTCATTGACTTAAAATCGTTGCTGAGAAACGGATTTTTGTTTGATGTAGCGTTTTAGGCGTTGCTAGGTAGAAATCCTTAGCAACGGTTTTTTAAGTAAACAATTATTTGTTGTTGGTAGGAATAGGCAGTTAGGAAGGTAAACAAAACCGGCAAGCGTCTGAATTTTTGTTTATTTTTGTTTATTTTCCTTTTGTTTACAATTGAATTGAATTCTTTAAATTTACAATTTTTTGTTGCCGTTGTTGCAAATTGTGTATAGAAATTCGTTAGAAAACTCTTATTGAAAATTCATAGGTACAAGGGATTGAGTTATAGTAAATAATGGGTAGAAAAGGGAAACAAATTTATTTCCGTTATTTTGCAGAGCTAGTAAAATAGACAAGTAATAGATTCCTATAATAAGGAGACCTATCAAACATGGCATTATTTATAGGACTAACTATAGCTAGTGACAAAATATGTCTGTCTGTTTGGAGTACACATATAAAGTATATGGGCGTAATGGCTTTTGTGCCTATTTATTTATATGGTTTAATTCTTATAATTAATCCCAATTTTAATTTGCGATTAGATATAGATACTACGAATATAAGAAAAAAATAAGCATTCATGCCACATACTTGTTCTTAATGTGCCTAATCACATTCAAGAAATGCAAAATTCTGCAAATTTTTCAAAATATTTTTTTTGTTGTTGCAAAAAAGAGCCTTAACATGAAAAAATTGTTACCAGTTCCTCCATAGAACCCAATGTGGATAAAGGATTTGATGCAACGTTGGGTAGACCTGTATGCAGTTTCTTTTTAAATTTGGTGGATTAAGGTGCAGAATAACTGACGCTGCATACTTTAAGGTGTGGTGAAAAGCAATTTTATGAGAAATAGAGTCAAACATTTATTCGTCTACCTAATCTTATTAAATATAAAGTTTTATATAAATCCAATAAGCCGTTCGTGAGAAAGTTGAAAATTAAAAAAAAAGTCATCCATGAAAGGTGCGGTTAACATACCCTTCTGATATTTGTTTGTAAATAAAATAATACCCACCAAAATACTCTCAACATTTTAATCAAATTTGTTAAAGCCATTTTCTAGACAAATGTGGTATTCGGCTATTTGACAAGTAGCGTTATTTTAAGCCCTAAAGCACAGTTGCCCTGGCTTAGTAGTTAGTGTGTCGGACTGCTAAGCGAATGAGCCTGGGTACGAATCCAGTTCATAGCCACCTTCTTTTACGGGGTACTGCCTCTTAGCTCTGCGAGGAACTGACAAAACCTCCAAGAGTGCAATTTGTCTCGAAAAAGAGCATCTCATGTAGCCGTTCGGACTCGTCGGTAAACTGTAGGTTTTTTTTTTTGCAGATTAACAACACACACACAGAAATGGTTGAGAGTATAAGTCACTAGGCCGTGGCTCCTTAAGGAGCTGTTGTGCCATTAAATTTATTTATTTTTAAGCACAGTTGCAAAAACCCATCTCATGAATGCCAAAAGAACTACACAAACTAAATAAAAAGGTTATTACTTTAGGGCTTCTTAGGGTGGCGTTGATACTCATCCTCGGGCTGTGATATGCTTGAGACTGTTACATCCCGGATGGATGTCGCGACCCCCAGTACGGATCTTGTTGGTTGGTCGGCTGGTATCCTCCACTCTCCGACCGGTTCTCCCAGTTCGAGCAGGTGTGTGCGTTGCCACAAGGGTCTGTTTGTGGCATATATAACCTATGGCCAGGATCTCCTTGAAACGGACGCAGACGATCTCCATGCGACCGTCTGCCAGCTCCCTCCACTATGACTCCATGAGTACCCAGACTGCGACCTCGCTCGTTCGTCGGTTGCCTTGGACGAGTGACTTGACTGCGCTTAATCTCCGTCTTCAAGAATTCAGCCAATTATGTTCTCAGAGAACTGTTGAAACGGGTACAGGGGTTTACGACAGTAATCTTCGCCATAAAACGGCGGAAATACCCGCTCAATTGGCTTCTTCGCTGCTAGCGCACAAGTCCAGTCCTAAGTAAGTATCGAATTTCTTATATTTTGTTCCTCATTAATTGGTGTCCCCTTACTACCGCAGGATCGCGCTGTCTCGTCCAACAATCTGACCAGTTGGTTTCCGGGTACCTCACTCTCGGCCGAAGTTCTCCCCGATAGGACGGCTTATGCTACCTCCGTGTCGGCAATGATGGCTCCGATGTTGCTGAAACTTTTCGTTAGTGTTTCTGGCAACACTCCTCCAGTCATCTTAGCTCCCGTCGAATTCGCACGCCGGCTCCCGTCAAGCAGCTGTATGACGTAGAGTCGATAGTGTCGGTGGAACACCCTGTTCGACTATCTGTTCTAGGAATCGAAGCGGGTGGAACGGAATACATAGGAGGGATCACCTGAGAGATTTTAGAGGAGACCCTGGCAAGCACCATTACACGATGAATCTAGTTTCATGAAACCATTTTGACAGTTCTCTTTCATTTTTGTTTTCCATAATCGTTTGCAATGAATCTACTATTTTAACCCTATCGATGTAATGACTATGTTCAACCACATACACATTTTTCCTGGAATCATAGACATAAGATGTCCAAATTAGGTACCTTACACCACAAACATTTACATTCCACTTCATTTTCACTCATTTTTTTTTCTTTACTTTGAATCATATCAGAAGTTTACTCTGAGCACAACGAAACCAAGTGATAAAGAATTAAAGAAAGCGAACAAGAGAAAAGAAAATCGTCAAACAGATTCTTCGAACATGCTACCCGTGCGACACACGACAGCTTTTTTCCTGTCTCATCTTTTCGAATTTTTTCTCCCTTTTGCACTTACTATTTTCGAAGAATTCGAACAAGGTGCATGCATCTAGTTTCATCGTCTAATAGCAGACTTAGGAATTTGTACACGATACAAACATTTTCATTGACTTAAAATCGTTGCTGAGAAACGGATTTTTGTTTGATGTAGCGTTTTAGGCGTTGCTAGGTAGAAATCCTTAGCAACGGTTTTTTAAGTAAACAATTATTTGTTGTTGGTAGGAATAGGCAGTTAGGAAGGTAAACAAAACCGGCAAGCGTCTGAATTTTTGTTTATTTTTGTTTATTTTCCTTTTGTTTACAATTGAATTGAATTCTTTAAATTTACAATTTTTTGTTGCCGTTGTTGCAAATTGTGTATAGAAATTCGTTAGAAAACTCTTATTGAAAATTCATAGGTACAAGGGATTGAGTTATAGTAAATAATGGGTAGAAAAGGGAAACAAATTTATTTCCGTTATTTTGCAGAGCTAGTAAAATAGACAAGTAATAGATTCCTATAATAAGGAGACCTATCAAACATGGCATTATTTATAGGACTAACTATAGCTAGTGACAAAATATGTCTGTCTGTTTGGAGTACACATATAAAGTATATGGGCGTAATGGCTTTTGTGCCTATTTATTTATATGGTTTAATTCTTATAATTAATCCCAATTTTAATTTGCGATTAGATATAGATACTACGAATATAAGAAAAAAATAAGCATTCATGCCACATACTTGTTCTTAATGTGCCTAATCACATTCAAGAAATGCAAAATTCTGCAAATTTTTCAAAATATTTTTTTTGTTGTTGCAAAAAAGAGCCTTAACATGAAAAAATTGTTACCAGTTCCTCCATAGAACCCAATGTGGATAAAGGATTTGATGCAACGTTGGGTAGACCTGTATGCAGTTTCTTTTTAAATTTGGTGGATTAAGGTGCAGAATAACTGACGCTGCATACTTTAAGGTGTGGTGAAAAGCAATTTTATGAGAAATAGAGTCAAACATTTATTCGTCTACCTAATCTTATTAAATATAAAGTTTTATATAAATCCAATAAGCCGTTCGTGAGAAAGTTGAAAATTAAAAAAAAAGTCATCCATGAAAGGTGCGGTTAACATACCCTTCTGATATTTGTTTGTAAATAAAATAATACCCACCAAAATACTCTCAACATTTTAATCAAATTTGTTAAAGCCATTTTCTAGACAAATGTGGTATTCGGCTATTTGACAAGTAGCGTTATTTTAAGCCCTAAAGCACAGTTGCCCTGGCTTAGTAGTTAGTGTGTCGGACTGCTAAGCGAATGAGCCTGGGTACGAATCCAGTTCATAGCCACCTTCTTTTACGGGGTACTGCCTCTTAGCTCTGCGAGGAACTGACAAAACCTCCAAGAGTGCAATTTGTCTCGAAAAAGAGCATCTCATGTAGCCGTTCGGACTCGTCGGTAAACTGTAGGTTTTTTTTTTTGCAGATTAACAACACACACACAGAAATGGTTGAGAGTATAAGTCACTAGGCCGTGGCTCCTTAAGGAGCTGTTGTGCCATTAAATTTATTTATTTTTAAGCACAGTTGCAAAAACCCATCTCATGAATGCCAAAAGAACTACACAAACTAAATAAAAAGGTTATTACTTTAGGGCTTCTTAGGGTGGCGTTGATACTCATCCTCGGGCTGTGATATGCTTGAGACTGTTACATCCCGGATGGATGTCGCGACCCCCAGTACGGATCTTGTTGGTTGGTCGGCTGGTATCCTCCACTCTCCGACCGGTTCTCCCAGTTCGAGCAGGTGTGTGCGTTGCCACAAGGGTCTGTTTGTGGCATATATAACCTATGGCCAGGATCTCCTTGAAACGGACGCAGACGATCTCCATGCGACCGTCTGCCAGCTCCCTCCACTATGACTCCATGAGTACCCAGACTGCGACCTCGCTCGTTCGTCGGTTGCCTTGGACGAGTGACTTGACTGCGCTTAATCTCCGTCTTCAAGAATTCAGCCAATTATGTTCTCAGAGAACTGTTGAAACGGGTACAGGGGTTTACGACAGTAATCTTCGCCATAAAACGGCGGAAATACCCGCTCAATTGGCTTCTTCGCTGCTAGCGCACAAGTCCAGTCCTAAGTAAGTATCGAATTTCTTATATTTTGTTCCTCATTAATTGGTGTCCCCTTACTACCGCAGGATCGCGCTGTCTCGTCCAACAATCTGACCAGTTGGTTTCCGGGTACCTCACTCTCGGCCGAAGTTCTCCCCGATAGGACGGCTTATGCTACCTCCGTGTCGGCAATGATGGCTCCGATGTTGCTGAAACTTTTCGTTAGTGTTTCTGGCAACACTCCTCCAGTCATCTTAGCTCCCGTCGAATTCGCACGCCGGCTCCCGTCAAGCAGCTGTATGACGTAGAGTCGATAGTGTCGGTGGAACACCCTGTTCGACTATCTGTTCTAGGAATCGAAGCGGGTGGAACGGAATACATAGGAGGGATCACCTGAGAGATTTTAGAGGAGACCCCCTGGCGGTTAACAGGATTTCTGCCCGGTAAACGACTTAACGGCATATTGGCATGATCATGATCAACGAGATTTGCAAAGTGAGAACGTGTCACTGTACGGGTCTGTTTTTATAGTATACTATTAATTTTTCTCAGGATTCATGAACAAATGAAGAAACGTATAAGCACGGCCAACCACAGACCACCCCTACAAACATCAAGCAACTATATATATGTTATCCTATTTATTCTTCTATTACTTAAGTACTAATATTAATACTTATATAGAAACAAACGTTTTTTTCGGTTTTTATTCAAATGTTATTTAATTTTGTTTTTTTTGTATACTATTTTTTTACTTGCGATTATAAGGCAAGTTAAGGATTCGTGAATATTAAAAAAATTAAGATAACAATCAAACATGGCATTACGATCATAAAGAAGTCTAAAAAAGTGATCGAGATAAAATGTCTGTCTGTCTGTCTGTCTGTATAACGAGCTGCAGCCTAAACGGCTTAAGAGATTATCTTCAACCTTGGTGTGTGTGATTCTTTTGGCATTCCACAGAGGGTAAATTGAAATTTTATTTTTAGCCCTTAAAATAACGGTACATGCCATATGACCGTTTAGGAAAATCTTATTTTTCTCGAAAACGGCTTCAACGATTTCGATCAAAATTTTTGAGAATTTTTTTGTTGGTATTAGCCATCATTTGATTAGTACCACATATACGGGGAAAAGTGTATTAACGGGACCTTTCAAAAAACGGTATTTTTTTTTAATTTTTGGCTTTCTCGGTTACGGCTTTTTGGATTTCTAAAAAAAATTATATTTAAGAAGATCTAAGTAGCCGAATTAATTCTGCGTATCAAAATTTTGAATAACTTTTTTTTTTAATTAAAATAAATTTTTGAAATTTTTTTTTTTCAAAAATCAATATTTTGAAAACTTATAAAAAAAATTATTTTAAATTTAATAATCACATGTATTTTAATAAGTTCTAAAAAACTGCATACCAAAATTTAAAAAATATTTTTTTTCAAAAAAACTAAAAATAAAAAACAGCATTTTATCAAAACCGGTCCTACAATTTTCGAAATATATTTTTCATAAACTCCTTGTTATTTAAGTCGTGTGGTGGCATACTTCATTTTTACTAAAAACCGCTAAGTATTGTGGTTTTTAATACTTTTTATAAGTTCAAACTGTGTTATTATCAACGCAAATGTTACTTGTTTCTGCCAAAGATCTTGATTTTCAATGTAATTAGGAACATAAGAGCAAGTGCGACCCAGTCGTGCCCATTTTTTATTAATATATTATTATCTTCTTTCTTACTACTACCCAAATTAACTCCTTATCTCAAATTGTTCTTATACCTAACTTATTCTGACATAAACTTTCATAAATAAACTTATTGTAAGTACATTACACAATATTAGTCTCTATTTAACGAAAAAAAATCAATGAACATTAGAACACAAAAAAGTAATAAATAACACCTAAATCAAACAAGTAAATCTTAAATACTAAACTAATTAATAATTCTTAATAAATAGATGCGAAATTTTAATAGAGAATAAAAGGTAACTAGAAAAAAGAGATAAACTAATGAATATTAAATAAATTGCACGACTGGATCGTACGTACTCGCTCATAAGTATGTGCGATCACATCGTCGAATTAAATTTAAAAAACAAGGCTAGGTATAATTATACCTAGACATAAGCCATAAGGTACATTTAACAATAATTTACTTTTTGAAATAAAATTAGTTAAAATAGGTAGCTTAATTATGTTTGGTGGATCGATAGACTCATGTTGGGGGTATTCATGGAATTTATTTAGGATATTATGTACCTACCTATAATAAGGTTGGAAGGAAGGTAGGTACTAAAATTAAGATACCTATTCTAACCACTGTGAAGCGAGTGGGTATATACAATATTAAAACTTAACACAGTACAGTAGTTGTTTGTATGCAATTGTACACTTTCGTTTTCTTGATTAAAATTTTTTTGCATTGAGTAGGTAATCGAGTATTTTTTTTATTTGTTAGTTTTTTTTTGCGTGTTATGTGTTTATCATAGACGTCCTTATTATTTATTCTGTATGGTGTATGCTGTTATGATCATGAAGTGCTTTAAAATAAATAACGATAAATAAATAATAATAAAAATAACAATGTTTGCTTTCATTAGACTAGTGGCTAGGGCTCAACCGAGCAATATAAAACAAAATTTGGGGGAAAATATTGAATAAATTAATTTTTTATGAAATCAAGAAAACACTATTCATAACGTTTTTGGAAAAAATGTTGTAAGCCATCTTATTTCTTTTGCTATTTTCTATTTTATGAATTTTTCATTTCAAAATCGTTCGACCATTTTTTTTTTTAAACAATGTTTTTTTTTGAAAAACTTTTCGAAAACATATTTATCTTTTTTTTTTGAGTATGTCAATTTAAAGAAATCTATAGTTTATTCGTTTTCAAAATATTCAAAAATGTTTTTTATGTTTTTTTAAAAAATTTAAAGAGCAATATTATTTAAAACATAAAACACTACATATTTTGAAAATTTCATCAAAATCCGTCAATTAGTTAACGAGAAAGTCTGATTTAAAAAAAAACCATCATATGGAAGGTACCGTTATAAAACTTTTGCTGAAAAATCCATTAAAACTTGAAGATAGATTTTGCATAAAAACACCATTCAGAAAGTTTTATTAAAATCGTGGGAGCCGTTTTCGAGAAAAATAATTTTTTCATTAAAAGTTATATAGCAGGTACCGTTAGCTTTGGAGCTAGAATGCCAATTCGAAAAATAGTCGGGTAGAGTACTCTAAAAATACTATGTACCAAGTTTGAATCAAATCGGCTTAACTGTTTAGGCTGTAGGAATCGATACGGACAGACAGACAGACAGACGGACGGAATTTTTTTGACTTCTCTATCATCGTAATTTCATGTTTGATTGTTAGATTTTTTTTTACGAATGCATAACTTGCCTTATAGTCACTATAAATCGCAAGTAAAAATGAAATCAAACACCAAATTATGAACCTTAACAAAAAAAATATTAACTAAATAACTAAATTAACTAAAATAAAAACAAATTCGAATAAATAAATAAATCAATACAAAAAATCGAAAAAAAACAAGTAATACTTATGTACCTACATAATATAATTAAACTAAAATAAATGTTAAAATAAATGACGAACGATTTTAAAATATCAACAAAACTAACTGACAAATAAAATAACTAAAATTTAAACTAAATAAATAATAATTAAAAATAAATAAATGAATAATTAAATAATAAATATATATATAACTAAAGCTAAAAATTTAAACTACCTAAATAATAACTAAAAATAACTAAATAAATAGTTAATAAATATATAAATAAACAAAACTAAAATAAATACTAAAATAAATAAATAAAAATTTAAAACGATAAAATATATTAATAAGCAATAATGTTGAACAAACAAAACAAATAAATAATAACAAAATATAAACAGTAGAAAAAAACTAAATTGACCTTGAATTCCAGACAAACTGCTTCTTTGGTAAAAAGAAACAAAATCAAGTAAATGTTAATAAAAAAATAATCTTAATAAATAATAATAAAATAATATAATAATAATGAAATAATAAAACCAAACAAATACAAAAAAAAATAATTCAATTTATTAACCACACAATGCATAATTAGATGCTAAGAAAAAAAAACAATTAAATTAAAAATGACAAAAAAAACTTCATACTAAAACTCATAAACAAAAATATCAAACAAAAATTATAATTTAGTATTTTTGTATGATTAGTTCGGGTGCGTTTCGGGCGACTACTAAGGCGGCATTCTATTCATCTTCCTTATGGTATGATTTGGAGGTCAGGAACTATTCCATAATTCCCAAGGTGAAGTGACCACAGGTTTGCATCTCACAGACATACAAAACAATATTGATACGAACATTTGTCAATTGTTTCTGACACCATGACTGGGCTTCTTCGTCGCGATAGCCCGGAGGAAGTGATTACACAAACATTTTACCAGTTGCTCCTGCTAGTAACATCACCACGCCTCGTCGCTATTGATCGGGTAAGCTAACGCTTTCCCGATTCAGACTTACGGATTGTGCCCATTATACAAGCAGCAACTCCTGGTAAAAATAAGGACAACAGACAAAACTAAACGAACACAAACGTTGGGCGCCATATTTGTAATTAATGAGGCAATTGGACGAGGTAGGGAGTTAAAAGGAGAGATGGGATTAGGTTCGGGTAGAGTGAAGGAAAACGAAAAGATAGGAAAAAAATATGATAAGGGAGAGATATGGAAAGGGAAATAAAAGGAAAGGAAGTGAAGATGAGGATAGGGAAGGGAAAGAATGTCTAGTAGGTAGGCCATGGCATGCTGGCTGTGCACGGCTTAGGTCGCCGGATGTAGGGGGGATCTTGCCACCCACTACACCTCACCTCTTACAAAAAAAAATTATTCATGCCATTATCGATCCTTACAGTATACCTGTGTCACTTCTCCTGAAATTCCTAAGGCCTGCTTTGTGGAACTCCCTTGAGTCCTGGTACTTATCTCCTCATCGCATCGTTCCGCCTTTTACATCGCCTTTGACACCCCCTGAAAATTTGACCTTAACGCATCATACTAAACGACGTTGTTGGCGTGGCTTACAATATTTTCATGATTTATTTAAAACGCAATAAAAAATATCACAAAACAACTTAAATCACATGTAAGTGATAACAATTTAAAAGATGTATTTAAATATAGGAAATTATATATTAAAATGATAGGATATAATAAATATAAATGAAATTAAAGAACATGAAATTTTTCACAATAAAAAAAAAGACATTAACAAAAGCACCCAGAAGAAAGGAAAAGGCTCGAAGGTGGCCAACTCCACTCTCACTTCTCTACACCACGAACAAAACTTAATCGCCCTCCTGGGGCGTTCCTTTCTACCCCAAACCTAGCTGTAAAAAAGAGCCCTTTTTAATTTCCGTCGGGAGGGTTGGTGTTTTCGACGGATGTCTTGGTGGATGTCTCTGCTTTTTTTTTTTATTTCAATATCTTTATTTGTATATAAAGGTGGGTGGTGGTATTGGCTACATTTACTTTAGCGCACTAATGGTGGGTAGCCCAGTTGTTACCCACTACCAAACCCATTAGTGGAAAACTCCACCCTCTCTTTTTGGTGGAAATTAAATTTTTTTTAAATAAAATCGTTAGGTACCAAAAGTTTGTATTTTTACTTGCGTACTCCGTCTGTCTGTCTGTTCGCGCCTCTTCAGCCTAAACGGATGGGCCGATTTGCTTCAAACTTGGTATTTAGTTTTATTAGGTAGTATCTCGGGAGTATTTTTCATTTATGCTCTAGGTTGAAAAATAACGGTACCTGCCATACAATTTTGAAAAAAAAGTTTGATATTCTCGAAAACGGCTCTAACGATTTTGATTAAACTTTCAGGGTGCTATTTTTTTACAATAATACATCTTTCAGATAGAATAAATTTTTCGAAATTTGTTCTATAACGGTACCTCTAATATAACTGGTTCTTTCAAATGCGGTTTTATCGTAAACTGTTATCCCGATTTCAATTAAGTTTTGCACACAGGAAGTCATTTATAATTCAATTAATATCGCATTTAAAAATTTTCAAAAACTTTTTTTTTCGATTTTTTAAATATTTAAAAAAAAATTGGTTTTCGAAATATTTTAAAAAATGGGTGGATTGAATTTTTTTAAAATAATTTTCCCAGATGAAAACTACATTTTGCCTTATAATGACATACTAGAAAAAAATTTAAATATTTTTTCGAAAAGTTTTTCAAAAAAACGACTTTTTAAAAAAACTGGTCGAACGATTTTCAAAAGTTTTTATTCTTCGATAGAGATTTAGTTTTTTTTTTAGATTTAGTTTTCAAATTTTATTGCATACTTAGTTTTTCCAAGAAAACTGTGAAAATAATTTAAAAAATATTAAGAATTATTAAAAAACAAAAAACTATAAAAAAAAATCTAAGAATCAAACATGACATTACGATGATAGAGAAGTCAAAAAAAGTTGGTCCGGAAATTCCGTCCGTCTGTCTGTCTGTTTGTCCGTATCGATATCTACAGCCTCAACGGTTGGGCCGATTTGACTCAAACTTAGTATATAGTATTTTTGGAGTGCTCTACCCGACGTTTTTCGAATTGGCATTCTAGCTCCAAAACTAACGGTACCTGCCATATAACTTTTAATGAAAAACTAACGGCTCCTACGATTTTGATAAAACTTTCAGAATGATGTTTTCTATGCAAAATCTATCTTTAAGTTTTAATGGATTTTTCAGAAAAAGTTTTATAACGGTACCTCCCATATGACGGTTTTTTTAAAATCAGACTTTCTCGTTAACTAATTGACGGATTTTGATGAAATTTTCAAAATATGTAGTGTTTTATGATTTAAATAATATTTTTTATTAAAATTTTCAAAAACATTTTTTTTTAATTTTTAATATTTTTTTTTAAAAATTATTTTGTTTTTTGAATATTTTGAAAACAGATCTGTAGATTTTTTTTTTAAATTTTTCTCCTAGTATAAACTATAGATTTCATTAAATTGACATACTCGAAAAAAAAACATTTTTTTGAAAAAACTGGTCGAACGATTTTGAAATGAAAAATTCATAAAATAGAAAACAGCAAAAGAAATAAGATGGCTTACAATTTTTTTCCAAAAAACGTTATGAATAGTGTTTTTTTGATTTCATAAAAAATGTTCCCCAAAATTTTATTTCATATTGCTCGGCTAAGCTCTAGCCATTAGTCAAATAAAAGAAGGTGACAACCTACATACATACCTACGTATTTTAAAGCATTTTATAATCATAAAAGCACACAGAATAAATAAGGAAGCCTATTTTTAACACACAAAAACAACTAACAAATAAAAAAACTATTCGATTACTACTGAATGCAAAAATTTCAATCGAGAAAACAAAAGTTAACACCTGCCTATAAATAAACAAAACCACTGTGATAACTTTTAATATTGTCTCTATATACCCACTCGCTTAACAGTAGTTGGAATGTGTATCTTAATTTTAGTACCCACCTTCCTTCCAACCTTATTATATGTAGTAGTACCTAATATCCTTAGTAAATCCCAAACTGCAAAAGCTAACAATCCTACATATTTATGTGTTTATACCTTTGTCGTGACGCATGTTCGTTCGAGCTTCAAAGAAGTTGCACGTCAAAAAAAACATTAAAACTATATCTTTGTCAAAAAGACGCCTGCCCTTAAAAAGGATAAGCACATAGGAGCAAGTACGTGCGACCCAGTCGTGCCTTTTATTATTTTAATAGACGTGTGGTTTTCAATCTGGCAATACTTTTTTCGGAGTTGGTCTTTTTGACAGCTGTCTATTGATTTATGCTCAGTTTGGTTTGCGATTTCATAATGATAATAATAGACTTATTCCTGAACAAAATTTGCAAATTGTGCAAATTTTTTACCCAAATAATGGTTTGTTTCGGTGGAGCAGAGTAAAGAAGGAGACCCAAATGAGTCCATCCGCCATCACGCGCAGAAGGATCTTGGCTTGCAGGCTTACAAAATTCAACTCGTTCAAGAGTTGAAGCCGAACGCCCATCAAGTGCGTCACACGTGCGGTGAATGGGCCCAAAGCGTAATGGTCACCGATCCCGATTTTCACATAATTTGGAAAATTGGGCCTCGGCTGGAATTTATTCGAACCAGCCACGGCGGCCACTTCCCCGAAATCATTTTTAGAACACAATGCAAACACTTATCTTTATAATAAAGCTAGATTCTTGGCCGTAACATTCAACTATATGCGTTTTATTTCTTCTTGAAAACCACACGTCTAAAAAAACACTCTTTATATACATACATATGCAGCCACTAAGCAATTATCAAGCATAAGAACTAGTTCATGTGTAATAATAGTCATGCATTTTATTTAAATTTTATTCGAAGATGTGACCGCGAATATGAGCAAGTACGTGCGATCCAGTCGTGCAATTTTACTTGCGATTATAGGTACTATAATGCAAGTATGGATTCGTGCAAAAAAAATATAACAATCAAACATGACATTACGATAATAGATTTTTTTACAACAAGACACATTACAGTTAGAATGATTTTTTCGAAATTTGTTCTATAACGGTACCTCTCATACAACCGTTTTTTTTTTAAATGCGGTTTTATCGTAGACTATTATCCCGATTTCAATAAAATTTTGCACACAGAAAGTCATTTATAATTCAATTAATTTTGCATTTCAAAACTTTCTTTTCGATTTTTTAAATTTTCTAAAAAAATGATTTTCGAAATGTTTTAAAAATGGGTTGATTGAATTTTTTTAAATTATTTTCCCATATGAAAACTACAGATCCTTATAATGACATACTAGAAAAAAATATAAAATATTTTTTCGAAAAAACGATTTTTTAAAAAAAACTGGTCGAACGATTTTCAATATTTTTTTTCCTCGATAGATATTTAGTTTCAAGATTTTCTTGCATGCTTAGTTTTTCCGAGAAAGCTCTTAAACTAATTAAAAAGATGAAAGAATTTTTATAAAAAAAAAATATTTTTTTATATACGTGTGGTTTTCAATCTGGCAATACTTCTTTCGGAGTTGGTCTTTTTGACTGCTGTCACTTGATTTATGCTCAGTTTGGTTTGCCATTTCATAATGAATAGACTTATTCCTGAAGAAGTTTTCAAATTGTGCAATTTTTTTATCAAAATAAAGGTTTGTTTCGCGCACAACAATTGGATATGTGCTCATCCACTTCATGGAAGATTTTGCGGAAGTATCTTGGTTTGCAGGCTTACAAAATCCAACTCGTGCAAGAATTGAAGCCGAACAACCATCAAGCGCGTCACACGTTCGGTGAATGTGCCCAAAACGAGATGGCCACCGATCCAGATTTTCACAAAATCATTTTTAAAACATAAGGCAAACACTTGTCTGTATAATCAAGCTAAATTCTTGGCCATAACATTAAACTACATATATGCGTTTTTTTACTTCTTGAAAGCCACACGTCGATAAGAAACACCCTTTATTATACATACACATGCAGCCACTAACAATTATCTAACATAAAAACAAGTTCGTGGGACCCATTCGTGCATATTTTAAATTTATTCGATGATGTGACCGCACATATGAGCAAGAACGTGCGATCCAGTCGTCCAATTTATTTACTTGTTTGCATCGAATACAGCGGAGTTAGGTGGTTTCCAGTACCATATGTTGTTCCCCTGATGGTTTGAAAAAACCTGTTGCTGGTACTTTCTTCAAACAAAACTGCAGGTTGGTACTTCCACAAAAAAAATTGCAGGTTGGTACTTCCACCAAAAAAAGAGACTAGCTGATGTGCCTAATTTAACTTTAAATTTCTGAATTGAACACACACTACTGGATACACTTAATTTTACCTGTGGTGTATGTGCAAGGAAGTTTCCCATCTTCCTTAATTTTGTTCCTTAATTTTCTAAATTGCTTTGAACAATCCACCCTTTACAAAGATTTATTATTTTTTGTTAATTTTATTATTCTTTTGGGTTTAAAATTCACTCACGAAAACTATTGTGATATTTTGGCCTGGGGTTCGACAAATAAAACTCAATCAAAATTCCAAAATAATACAAAAAATCTCTTTATTTTATAAAACACAACGTCTTTCAGTTTAAATAACACCAATTTAACTTATTTCACTTATTCACAATTCAAATACGTTTTTATAATTCAACACTTTTTATTTAATCTCAATTCAATCACTTTTTACTAATGCTTCCAGTTGTTAACAATTCCACTTTCGAAACTAAACTGAACTTTCAATGCAATCTACTCTTGTATTTATACAAGTTTAAAAGCTTCTGGAAGCTTCTGTCTGGTTCTGGCACAATCTAAGCTTTCGGTACTAATTCGAGTCTCGAATTATTTCGTCAAGTTCGATTTAGTACTAAGTTAAAACATGTGGCAAATATGTAGCATACTTCTAGGGGCATGGTTGTTGTACACAATAAATGGTGGTTGTTGTACACAATAAATGGTGGTTGTTGTACACAATGAATCCAACAGATGTCGTTAGTTTACAAAATGTATCCTCCGAATATCTAAACTTGTTGCCACATTACATTGTCCCCCTCTTAGTTTTGTTCGTCCCGAACAAGCACATCATCATTGTTTCCGTGGTAACGATGCAGTCGATCCAAATGGACAATTTTCATTTTTGCTCTTGGTCCTCGTTGGATTCGGAAAACGACGTCATTAATGCGCGTAATTACTTGGTAGGGACCTTCCCAGTCCTGCTGAAGCTTGGGCGATTTTCCCTTTCTGCGATGTGGGTTATAAAGCCATACCAGATCTCCCTCATTGAATTCAGGTGCTGTTGCTCTTGCATCGTATCTGGTCTTCATGCGGTCACTCGCAATTTTTATGTTGTTTCTTGTTCTCTGGTGAATGTCGTTGATCCTTTCTCTAAGATCTAACACGTAGTCCTCTTCGCATTTTGGGTCTTCAATAGGAAATCCGAATTTTAGCTCACTTGGAAGCCGGGCAGTTCGTCCAAATAGAATTTCGGATGGAGTGTATCCAGTTGTACTATGAACCGCATTCCGGTAGGCCATAAGAAATAAAGGAATTCGCCGATCCCAATCCCGTTGGTTCTCGTTCACGACTTTGGACAGATGTTCCTTCAAGGTCTTGTTAAATCTTTCTACCATTCCATCAGACTGTGGATGAAGAGGTGTTGTCCTTGTTTTCTTTAACCCGAGTGATGCGCATACTTCCTGGAATACCTTCGACTCGAAGTTTCGCCCTTGGTCGGAATGCAATTCCATAGGCACCCCGAACCTGCAGACCCAGTGGTCCACTATCTGCTCGACAACGGTCTTAGCTTCTTGATTGGGTATCGCAAAAGCCTCCGGCCACTTGCTGAAGTAGTCCATGACAACAAGGATGTAACGGCTACCGTTTTCAGTTTCCGGGAACGGGCCTGTGATGTCAACGGCGATTCTTTCAAACGGGGCGCTCACGTTGTACTGGTGCATTTTACCTCGTGTTTTGACTTTGGGTCCCTTGCTAGCTGCGCATGTTGTGCACTTTCGACACCAGCTCTCTACATCGTTTCTCGAGCTTAGCCAATAAAAGCGTTCCCGTACCTTTTCTAGTGTTTTGTTGATTCCCAAGTGCCCACCGGATATTCCAGCATGCATTTCTCGTAGGATCTCCTCTACTTTCGATCGTGGAACCACAAGCTGCATCTTAAAGGATCTGCCATCCGGCATTTCCCATTTTCTTCGCAAAACACCATCTTCCACATGGAGAGAGTCCCACTGCGCCCAGTATGCCTTTTAAGTAGGACTTCTGTCGGAGATGTCTCTTGCGTTTGGTTTCTCCATAGATTCCTTCCATGCAAGAATTGGCTCGATGTCAGGGTCTTCTTTTTGTGCATTACGAATTTCTTCGGCACTCCAACCCTCTACAGGTTCGGCTCTTATTCTCTGGACAGATATACCTTCATCCTTTTCCTCTTTTCGCGCACAATGTTTGCAACTAGGCTCACATGGTCTGCGGGAAAGCGCGTCCGCATTGCAGTGCAGTCTTCCTTTGCGATGCTGTACTTCGAAGTCGTAAGTCTGCAATCGTTCGATCCATCTTGCTACTTGCCCCTCAGGATTTTTGAACTGTAGCAACCATTTTAAAGCGGCGTGATCGGTACGCAGGATGAATCTCTGTCCATACAGATATTTATGGAAATGTTTTGTCGCCAGTATCAGAGCAAGGAGTTCCCGTCTAGTTACACAGTAGTTTCTCTCTGGTCGCGACAGAACTTTGCTGAAATAGGCTACCACTTTCTCCTGCCCATCGTGTATCTGCGACAGAACTGCTCCAACACCCACGTTACTAGCATCCGCGTCCACAATAAATGTTTTGCCAGGGGTGGGGTAAGCTAGTATTGGTGCCTCACAAAGTCGCTCTTTTAGATGTTGGAAGCTTCTTTCGCACTCACCTGACCATTTAAATTGTCTACCCTTCTCAGTTAGCTGGTGCAGACACTTTGCGATTCCGGCAAAATCTTTGACGAACCTCCTGTAATAAGTGGCGAGACCTAGAAAGCTCCTCAGCTGGTGTTTATCTTCGGGAACTGGCCAATTTCTCACGGTTTCGATTTTCTCCGGGTCAGTGTTTACTCCATTTGATGATATCACATGTCCCAAATATTTCACCTCAGCTTTGAACAGAGCACATTTCTTTGGATTTAGTTTCAAATGTGCTGTTCGAAGTCGTGTAAACACCTCCCTCAAGTTGTCACGATGTTCAGCGAACGTCTTTCCCACAACGATGACGTCATCCAAGTACACCAGGCAAGTTTTCCATGTCAGACCCTGTAACACACGTTCCATTAAACGCTCAAAGGTGGCTGGAGCGTTACACAAGCCAAATGGCATAACGGTAAACTGCCATAGTCCATTTCCCGTTGTGAAAGCAGTCTTTTCTTTGTCTTCTGGATGGATCTGTACCTGCCAGTAACCACTTTTCAGATCGAGGGTGGAAAACCATTTCGCTCCAGAAAGGGTATCCAAGGTGTCATCTATTCGAGGCAAGGGGTAGCTGTCCTTCTTGGTGACATCGTTGAGCCTCCGGTAATCCACGCAGAATCGAGTGCTGCCGTCCTTCTTTTTCACTAGTACAACGGGTGATGCCCACGGACTTTTTGAGTTTTCGATTAGACCGTCTTTTTCCATGGTTGATATCATCTCATCGACTTCCGACTGTTTTGCCAATGGAAGTCTTCTAGCAGGTTGTCGGATCGGTCTGTTATCGCCGGTGTCTATTCGGTGCTGTACTAGGTGTGTTCGACCATAATCTCCATCCTGGGATGCAAATATATCAGCAAACTCGCCAATGAGATTTTTGGCCATGGTTTTCTGCTCCTGATTTAGCTCACAGTTTCCAAGGATAGCATTACATACCTCAGCCAATTTTGTTGCAGAAACAGGACTCGCAGATTCACTCCCAGATGTTGTCGATATGGCTGCAATGGGTACGCATCTTCCAATCACCTCTCCTTGTCTGAGCTTGACGGAGTGTTTGTTCGGATTCATCAGCCTTACCGGAACCATGTTTTTCTTTGGTTCCACTAAAATCTTTCCAACGATATAGCTTGGAAAGTCCTCTTTATTATCTGCTTCAATGAAATAGAATCGGTGGTTCCCAGGATCACCCTCCAAACGCGTCCAAAGAACTGTCTCTGAAGAAGGTGGTAGGACTTCATCTCTGCTTATAACCGCCCGAAGATTCACAGCGTTCTCGTTTCCGTATACCATAGGGATCTCAACGGTTCGATACCTTAACACTTGCATTCGAAGGTCTATGATTACCTCATGTGCCTTCATGAAATCCACTCCAATGATGCATTCGTCGCATATGTCGGCTACCAAGAATGCATGTGAGAAGGTCAACCCTGCCAGTTGTATCTTTAGAAATACCTCCCCGTATACTTTTGCTGCTTCTCCCGTAGCTGTCTTCAGAGTGTAGCAGCTGGTGTTATGTAGCCAGGATGTCTGAACAAGGTCTCTTCTGATTATGGAGGCTGTGGCACCCGTGTCGATAGTGGCCACACATTTTCTGTTTCTGATGACTGTCTCCACTGTCAAGCTCTTGCTGCAGCGTGTAGTTTGCGAAACTTGGATGATGGTCCTGGGGGCGTCGATTCCATCAACCAACTTCAGCCCCGCGAAGTTGGTTCTTAGGCGTTTCCCGCCTGCTGTTGATCAGAAGCTTGTCCAGCAGTGTGAGTGTTATTCCTGCCAGATGCTTCGTCATTCTGCCTCCTCCTTGCGCAATGTGGGCAGCTTACCTGCCTAGGTGGAGATCTGCATTGTCGCTGTAGGTGTCCTAGCTTGTTGCAATTCCAGCATCTCATTTGACCTCGAGCTGTGTTCGGGTTTTGTCTTTCAATGTCGACACGTTGACATGAGCACTCTAGCGTAGCCATTTCCCTGACGCGATGGCTACCTTGCGAAGCTTGGTCTGCTGCTTCCATTGTCAGGGCAAATGCTAAAGCCTCAGCGAGCGTTTTCTTACCTGCCATTCTCACAGCCATTTGTAGTTTTCCATCTGCAATGGCATTAGTGAACGCATCGGTTGCCAGTTCGTTTATGATTTCCCTGCTGGTATTGGGATAAGACAAATTTGCCAAGCGCTCGATGTCAGCTTGCAATTGTTGTAGCGTTTCACCTCTTGTCTGGACCCTTCGGCGCAACTGGACTCGGTAAACTTGCTGCATGTGGTCGTCGCCAAACCTCATCTCGATTGCCTTGACCATGGCATCATAATCATGATGTTTGTCTTCAGGAATGGTCTGCAGCAATTCGGCAGCTGTTCCTCTGAGCGCAAGCGTAAGAGCAATTGATTTGTCTTCGTTGTCCCAGTTGTTCGTCAAGGCGGCAGCTTCGAACTGCCTCTTATAAATTGGCCATGATGTTTGACCATCGAAGACAGGGGGCTGCATTTCCTTTCTTCGTGGACCGTCGCTCGAATATTCCCGAACCTTCTGCTTTTTCAAAGAATCAAATTCCTTAGCCAGATGTTCGTACTGTTGTTCTACACTTTCTACTTGCTTTCCGAACTTTTCTTCTAAGCTTTCTATTTTGGCTTCAAATTTCTTATCTACTATTTGAAGTCTTTCGCTTAGTTGATTCTGGAGAGTTTCTAATGAATTCTTTTGTTCATCGAATTTACTTTCGAGAACGTTCCTTTGTTCGCTTAGTTGTTGCTGGAGAATTTCCAACGAATTCTTCTGCTCATTCTTTTGTTCTTCGAGTACGTTCTTTTGTTCTTTCGAGGAACTTTCCAGAGCATCGAATTTCGACAGAAGCAACTTCATGAAAGCAGGCATTTCATCGGCTGTACTTACTGTGCATTCTCTCCCTTGTTCTTCAACATCGAACAACATGGTATCGGGGTCTCCACCATCCTGAGTGATAGCATTCTGAAGTCGGAGCAATAGTTCCTTTTTCAGCCCCGAAGTCTGAAGATTTCGTTTTCCTAATTCTTCTTTTAACTCAGCTGTTGTCAATTGTTCTAATTTGCGACCCATTTTATGTAACTGAAACACTATTTTCGCAACACAGTTAGTTTTATTTTAATGTCTCTTCTAGAAAGATCTTTTTCCAACACTATTTTTAACAAAAATACTCGCTATTCACAGTTTTATAGCACAATCAGTTCAATAGTTTCTGGAAAATTCCACTTTCACAATTAAATGAGTCACCGAAACTGTTTTAGAAAATGTCACTATGGAATTTTCTAGCACTTTACTGAGTTTTATCCCCAATTTCTGACACCAATGTGATATTTTGGCCTGGGGTTCGACAAATAAAACTCAATCAAAATTCCAAAATAATACAACAAATCTCTTTATTTTATAAAACACAACGTCTTTCAGTTTAAATAACACCAATTTAACTTATTTCACTTATTCACAATTCAAATACGTTTTTATAATTCAACACTTTTTATTTAATCTCAATTCAATCACTTTTTACTAATGCTTCCAGTTGTTAACAATTCCACTTTCGAAACTAAACTGAACTTTCAATGCAATCTACTCTTGTATTTATACAAGTTTAAAAGCTTCTGGAAGCTTCTGTCTGGTTCTGGCACAATCTAAGCTTTCGGTACTAATTCGAGTCTCGAATTATTTCGTCAAGTTCGATTTAGTACTAAGTTAAAACATGTGGCAAATATGTAGCATACTTCTAGGGGCATGGTTGTTGTACACAATAAATGGTGGTTGTTGTACACAATAAATGGTGGTTGTTGTACACAATGAATCCAACAGATGTCGTTAGTTTACAAAATGTATCCTCCGAATATCTAAACTTGTTGCCACATTACACTATGTTCCAAACTTAAATAACTTTTATATGCAAAAAAAATAAACTTCATCCAGGGTGCACTAAATCGGTCTTTCTGTACCGGTCGGCGTTTATCTCGTGACTCCCCCGTTTTTTGATTTCCAACCACCGTAAACCCCAATCATGCCATTCAGTTGTAAACTCACTTCCGAAAAGCCGTTTGCTTAACTGCTCTATGGAGAATCTCAACATTCGCCCCATAATACTGTGGAGAAATTACCCCTAATTTACCACACAATGTGGGCACTTCGTAACTCCACGATTCCACCCATTTCCACTACTCGGTATTCCTTCTCACTACTTTCGGCGAATTCGAATTAGTTAGAACAATACAACAATGAACAATCAACAGTGAATCATTTGGTGTTTTTATGGCAACAAAAATGTCGCGTTTGTAACTATAGGCTTTGTATATACACTGCATATAATACTATCATGGAGCATCATTTTTTAGTTCTGAATCAAGTCGCAATGAGGCGTGCTGAAATTGCCAATTTGTGTGAATATAGAATAAGTACAGACAACAAAAGTTTATTAAATACTGGTAAAATATTGGTAAAGGTTCTCGTCTCCACTATTTAGAGATAGTTCTGAATCAACCAGGAAGATGGCCAGACGAAAATGACCACCATGAGAGTACTATAGAAAATGTATATACAATGCTATAGGTACCTTCAAATAAAAGGTGATTACTTATTAGTGTTCAATCGTTTTTATTTTTATTGTTTTTAATATAGTCATTGTTGTTTCATATTGGACATTACATTATTACATTGCAAATATATATACATATTTGTATATAATTATTTTTCTGTTTCTCCATTTTAGAAAACAATTCAGACGAAAGCAACAGATATGCAAACAATAAATAAAGGATAATTTCACCGCGCCAAGCTAATGCAGGTAAGTAACTTTGTTCGCGATTTTTTTTTTAGGCAAATTGTAATATTTGTTTTTCTTTTTCCTTCCGTAACGGGCTTTATCCCGCCCGATGTTTTCCTATACCTTGATAGACGAGGACTGATTCAGGATAGATCGGCGATTCTACAACGATCTACAACGTCGGCCGCAGAACAGTTTATAGGCGGCTCCTTTACGACCAAGACATAGCCGCTGGGAGCGAAACAAGGCGCATCCGATTTAGTAGGGCCGTGCCCGACCGTGATTGGAAGGAAGCCATCAGGTCTACCAATTTTGGTGGCTTTATGAAAATAGTTAACTTCAGTCGACATATCGCCTAAGGTCGAGTTAACATGTTTAAGATATCTTTAAGTTAGGTTACGGTAGTTACGGTGGCACCAAAAAAATCCAAAGAAATACAAAAATATATATATATCCATATAAAACAATAAAAAAAGCTTCCTGTCCAGTGTTAACACTTTTCCATCATTGTGGTGGATTTATTTTTGAATAGAATTTTGAAATCTACTACATCCACCACGGTAGTCAATAATTCTACCACTATTTGCTCATTAAAAAACATTTTATTTCTATCATCACTTTTTAGCCTTGTATTACCTTAATGCAGCCTATGAAAAGAAATTACATCAGTGGTCTATTTCACCGATCATACACTACCTACATATCACACAACATACAACAAAGTGGCTGTCATACATTACATGAAAAGTTCTGTTTCACAAATTTCATTTGAAGTATTTTATGGTTCTAATGCAAGATGTCTGAAATGCATGATTTGACATTTTTATTTGTTGGCATTTAATCTAACCAATCGTGTTTTTACTTCGTTCACAATAAAAAGAAAAAAAATGTTCATTTACGATTACAAATATATTATTTTTCAAGAACCAGACATACACATTTCAAAACGTAGATAAATCTACGAAGTAGACACACTTACGAGCACTGGCTACTGAGGCCATCGGCTCAGACAATTACAAGACGACATTGATACAGGACAGAAGAGAAGACAGAAGGAGAACAGAAAACAGAAAACACATAACACATGTCAACAGCACGCAGTTGGTTTTCGGACGGTCCGCCATCTTTCTACTAACCACGCGCAACGATGCTTGATTTCGCTGATCTCACGGGAAGCGATGCTTTATCGGAGCCAAGGCCGTTGACTACACAATCCTTTTTTATTTTTTTCGACATTATCTGAAATCTGGTGCTGAATGAATTCTTTATCTTTATTTACATATATTATTGTTCATGAACCTTGAGTGTATATACAATACTTCTATTTATAATTTTATATAGTTTGTTGACGCTTTCATCTTCATCTATTATAGCTTTTCAATTCCTTGAGGCTTCAGATGGGATTATAAATGTTTACGGAATCAAATACTGCCAAAATAACAATTCATCGCTGAACTGCAAATATGCTGACTGCACTTTTAAATAACCTACTTTCACTGTTTCCAAACAATAAAAAAAAAAAAAACAGAAATAAATATACAAAACTTGGCACATTTTTGCCACCAACTTTTATATAAATATACTGCATATTTTTAATAATCTTACAATAATTCAATAAACAAAATAACTATTCCCCTACCTAAGGTTAGGTGGTTATTTTAAATAAATTAATTTACTTGCGTGTTTTAATAATCAAGTGGTCCTTCGAGTCATTTTTTCAAATAAAATATAAATATTGTTACTAAGTGATAAACAAGTTTCAAATAAAATAACCAAGTGGTTCAATTTAAAAAAAAATGAATAAAATGCGAAGGGTTATAGATAACCTTCAGGTTGTCATCGTCCAGCTGGAGAAGTTTAGAGATAACCTTACAAAGCTGGGATTAGATAGCGTACCCCGGAAACGCTCTTAAGGCAGTACAACAAGGCGAAGGGTCTTCGCACTTCCATCGAGGCTAGTTACGACGCCTTGAAAGATCTGAATCAAAATACCGCTGATTGCCAAGATCAAATTGCTAAAATAACCCCTACCTTGGAAGCCGGAAAACTATCCCTAACTAAATGGGCATCGAAGACACTAGAAAGCTTTGTGCATTCAACCAAGACTCTGATCCAACAATGAAAATCTTAGGAATTCTCTACAATCCAGTAAGATGCATTTTCTTTCCAAAACAAATAAATAAACAAAGACAACATTAAATACACAAAAAGGGGCCTTTTATTTGCAGCCGCGTCGCTTTATGATCCTGTGGCCTGCATCCTTCTCATCATAATGCTGCTCCGAATTTGGATCCAAGACATGTGGGCACTGAAGTACCAACTCTTTTAATTAACTGCACACTATGGTTAAGAAGGCCTAGTTGGTTAATAAACCACCGGTTACCACTCACCCCGTTCAAGGAGATTGAGTGCACTATTAGTAATGCCACCACAAATAAGCCAATGGAAGCAAGCTTCATCGAAAGATTCTCTTGCTTCAAACTGAATAAAGAAGAATACTGGATCCCTGCTGTTAGATCACGCGTAAAGAAATGTATACGATCCTGTCCAGTTTCTTTACAATGGAAGGCTAAAACCATTCATCCGATTATGGGTGATCTACCACTGGAACGCATTACACCAGCACTCGCTTTCAGTAAAATCGGTGTCGATCTGTGAGGTCCTTTTCATATTAAGGCCAGCGCAATAAGATTCGATAAAATCATTAAAGTTTGGGTGGCAGTATTTGTTTGCCTAGTTACCAAAGCTGTTCATCTAGAGATATGCTCCGGTCTGAGCACGGATATGTTCCTAACCGCATTTACGTTTTGCGAATAGACGATGTTGGCCTTCTCTTGTGCTCTTCAATAATGGCACACATTTTATTGGAGCCAAAAGGAAAATCAACAAAGAATGGGCATCCAAGAAATTGTATGGAAGTTTAACCCGCAGTACAGCCCCAACTTCGGAGGACTATGTGAAGCCGCTTTCAAATCTATAAAAGATTTTGTAAAAAAAATGTCAAGGACGAGGAATATAACATACGAAGAATTTAACACTCTCTTATGCCGTATTGAAGGTATACTTAACAGCAGACCCCTATATCTAGATCCATTAGAAGCAGAAGATGCACCCGCCCTTACACCGTTTCACCTAACAACTCAGCGTAGCTTCAAGAACTCCGTAATCAATTACAAAACGCTGGTTATAAGTACAGCAACTTCAGCAGCAATTTAGGAAAAGATTTCACCCAGAATATCTCCAACATTTACAGAAAAGAAACAAATGGAAGTTTGCAACTAAAAACCTTGTATCGGAGGTGTAGTATTATTTCAGAAGCGTTATGCCTTTCGACTGAAAAATGGGTCGAATCATTGAATGTTATCAAAATGAAAAAGGCAATCTGCGCCGAGTTGATGTAAAAACAATAAAACGAGAAGTTGTGCACCGTCCAACAAATCGATTGGTCCAAATATTTCCAGACACCGAAGGAGAGATAACCTTAAAAAGAAGTAACCGGGTGCAAAATCGCTACACTACACTGCTTACACGGGCCAGCTATCCCAAAGAACGATCAAAACTCGGTGTCATCCCTATCGTAATGAAAGGACTTGTTAAATAGGCTCCCCAAGTACTGATGACTGCCGGTATAGCCTATCAAGCTGTGGAGAACAATAATCTGGAGCAGCAAATCACCCTGCTGAATAACAAAATAAGTAAGGTCTCTTACCTGATGACAAATATTACCGACATAGAGTTCAAAGCCGTGGATACACATCCTGATGAACTTATAGAGCAGCAGCAGCAGCAGCAGCTTAGTATTCAGGAGCAAATAAATACCTACTCAGCGAGCATTCAGTAACTCATCGTTCCATTCAAGCGAATCACCAAAACATCGAAAACATTCCCCCTTCTGCTGAACTACAGGAACACGTTAGCAGAATGAACAAGGTTTAAACTTTTGTGTGCTGCCACCTGCATAGGATATATCTATACTATTTACTTACAACAAAATAGCAAAGTTTATCCGTCAAGACATGATTATTGTAAAATTCACTATACCCATAGTAAAACCTTAGATCTTTTTCGAGTTCATTTTTATTAATGTACCCACCATTGATTCCCATGCTATTCTTCTAGGCAATGGAAATCTTGTACAGCAAATTAAGATTTGTTCAGACAACAGAACATTCTTTGAGCCATCTCAAGCCATAGATCTGGGCAACGGAATATACGACGACGCAAAGGAGAAGCAATTAAATGAGTGCTGGAAGGAAATCCTTAAAGTTCCAAAGTATTATTCACTTTTGAAAATCTGTAACTCCACTACGGATAACACTGAATTTATATATAATTCATCTTATTAAAGATGATCTTGCAGTTGGACGAAAGCCAATTAAAATTAAGAATAATTTTGAGAGCCAGTATATGGGTAAAAAGTTAATGAAGTTGATAGTGTTTACTAGGTTTTAAGATTTTTGTCTAGATTTAAGTAGTTTGTAATAACCAAAACTATACGAACTATAAGCCCTCTGTAGTCTCATTGTTGTAACCAAAATAATTATTATATTCTGGCAATGCCATACTAGATTTTTTTAAAAGGAAAAGAAATAATAAATATGGCGGGATCCGAAAAGGACGGCCATTATTAGGAAACCAAGAAAAGAGCACATGTGTGTGCCAAGTAGGAAAAAAAGTTAAACTCTTGATATTATTTGGTTGAATAAAGAAAAATTGTATAAAATCTCAGGTGTGGGGTTATCCCAAAAATATATTAAAATAAAAAGAGTATTTTCTATTTATAAGATAAAATCTCAGGTAGCTGCGATGACGAGATTAACTCGACCAGCATTAGTCAAGATACTCACAGAAGCCGGTGTCAGTTTTCCTGCTAATGCTACGGTCATGCAGCTTCGCCCACTTTATGAAGAATTAATAGACCGGTGGAGAGTGATGTTGAGGAGGAATCCGAAGTCCACGCAAGTGATGCATCTGCTGTCCCTGCTGTTGAAGTTCATGAAATTGATGCACCCGCTGCCCCTACCGCTGCCTCTACTGCTGTTAAATTTCAAACAAAAGATACTTCTGCTGCCCCCAGTGCCGAAGTGCCTACATCAGCTTTGGTTGCTGCCGAAAACCTAGCCCAAATAAATACTGCAACTGCTGCTACTGCCGCTAGGGCTTGTGCAACTGGCTTACCTGCTGTCGCTGCTGCTAAACATCACACAACTGCTGCTACAGTGTCTGACCTCACAACATGTGCCGAAGCGAATGCTTTAGCTACTGCCAACAACTCCACTGGATGTGCGTACTTACAGAACGACGTTCACCGACTTGAAGAACAGCTGAAGATTCTCCGGATGAAACGGGAGATGATCGAATTGCAGGAGCAAATCCGAGCAATGGAAGCGATCAACGAGCAGCCTCGCAGTCGATGTATAAACTTTGAGGAATTGGATGCGGCAGTCACGAAGTTTAGTGGCGACGATCACTATGATGTGGTTAAATGGTTTGTGCAGTTCGAAGATTATACAACCACTTGTGGATACACGCGACAGGAAGTTTACCGCCAACTGCGAGCTCGAACGCTGAAAAGTAGCGAGTCTTGCCTAAGTTATGTGGTGGCTATGCAATCAATAGCTTCGAAGTCAGATATAGGTGAACAGGAGCTAGTTGATATAATCATCGACGGAATTCCCGACAATAGCAATTGTGTCACATTACTATATGGATCGATTGATGAACTGGTGCGCTGTATGGACCGATACGAGCAGCGTCGCTCGAAGATAACTAAAACCAGTTACAACCAGTTAAGTAAAACGAAAGCTGTTACTGTTGGCACTTCTGCTGACACTTCTAATGGCAAAGGAGTACGATGTTTCAACTGCTCCCAGTTTGGACATTATCAGAGTGCTTGTCCGAAACCAACTCGTCCGCCGGGTTCTTACTTCATTTGCCACCAGATGGGCCACCTCCATAGGGATTGTACGATGTCGAAGGCCAGGAGATTACAAACAGTTGCCTCATTGTCGGCGGATCCAACTGATGTTTCTCAGAATGATTATGAAAACTTTTCTGATGTACAATTTATGCAAAAGGTAAGGGTGGCTTTTTTGTATTGTAATCAAAACAGATGCACTAATTTTGTGAATTTATTATCCCTTATCGATTCGGGTAGCCCAATTAGTATAATCCAACGCTCAAATGTCTTGAGACTAACTGAATTGTCAAATATCTCAGTGCAAACTAGATTCCGCGGTCTGGGCAAATACAGAATAAACACTTATGGTACAGTTTTATGTAAAGTAGAGTTTCGAAATGAAATAAAAACCGTTTCTATTATAGTTACACCAGATGAAACAATGACGATGCCGCTGATTCTTGGACGTGACTTTATGCGTATTTTTAATATTCGTCTAGTACAAACTATACCTGAAAACATATGAATTTAAATTTAAGTGCATCTGGTTTGAATAGATTAGATAGAGTAGTCGATGATCTCAGTTACCAAGTGACCTATCATAAAAGTTTGCAAGAGTCTAGTAGAATTAAAAGAACTTATTATGATTTTGATGTTGTCCCAAGTGGATGTGCCCTCCCGATCGATTGTGCCATAAACGTTTTTAGAGAAATGTGTTCCATTGAAATAGAAGGTTTGCAGCATGAAATTGACTTTTGTCCAAAACTAGATAAGATCCAATCCGATGCTATTCATTCAGTTATAAAGAATTTTTATCCGCAACCAGTAGGGCTTGTGCAAAAGCTTCCCGATTATGAAATGCAAATCCGTCTTACCGATGATATCCCCTTTTATGGTGCACCACGTCGCTTATCCTTTCAGGATAGAATGGAAGTTCAAAGAATAACTGATGATCTGTTATCTAGAAACATTTTCCAACCGAGTCAATCTCCCTATGCTTCGGCAATTGTTTTAGTGAAGAAGAAAAATGGTGAAGCACGAATGTGTATTGACTACCGTGCTTTGAATAAGAAAACGATTCGTGACAACTTCCCATTACCGTTGATCGAAGATTGTATCGAGTATACGGCTGGTAAACGCTGGTTCACTCTTCTTGATCTGAAAGATGAATTTAATCAATTGAAAGTACATAAGGATTCAGTAATGTTTACTTCTTTCGTAACTCCCCATGGACAGTTTGAGTATTTAACGATGCCGTTTGGATTAAAGAACGCTCCTTCCAATTTTCAGAGATTCGTTTACAATATTTTTCGTGACTTGATTGATTCAAATAAAATTATTATTTACATAGATGATATACTGATTGCTTCGGTCGATTTTAAATCCCACATTGAAGTAGTTAAGGAAGTTTTGCGTAGAATATATGAAAGTGCCTTAGAAATTAAGCTAGCAAAATGCAAGTTCGCTTATGATGAAATTGAATACCTGGGATACTTAGTAAATTCATCTGGTATTAGGCCTACAGATGCTCACATTCGTGCTATTAAGAACTACCCGGTTCCGACAAATAAACAAGAGCTTGATTCTTGTATTGGTTTATTTTCGTATTTTCGCAAATTTGTACCATCATTCTCAAGTTTTGAACTGGAAACCCTGGCAATAATTTATGCACTTAGGCGGTTTCGTGTATATTTAGAAGGGATCCCATTCAAGATCATTACCGATTGTAACTCACTTACAATGACACTAAGCAAAAAACATGTGAACCCTCGGATTGCCAGGTGGGCACTAGAATTGGAAAATTTTAATTATACAATCCAACATCGTGGTGGGGTCTCTATGGGGCATGCCGATGCCTTAAGTCGATGTTTTCCTAACGCTCATAACGCCAATGACAGGAAGGAGCAAGAGGATGTAATAAACATCCTTGCAGCTCTTGATGATGATGATGTTGATTTTCACATTCAGGTAACCCAGAACCGCGATAAATGGATAGAGGAGGTGCGAAAAAAATTAGAGACAGGCTTGGTCGATAGGTTTGAATTGCGAGATGGTCTAGTTTTCCGCAAAGATGATTCAGGTAACCTGCTTTTGTGTGTCCCAGGCAAGATGGAGGAAAATGTTATTCTTATGATTCATGAGAAAATAGGACATTTAAGCACAGATAAATGTTACAACAAAATGCGGGAGAACTATTGGTTCGCGAACATGAAGCGTAAAATCGAACATTTTATTAAAAATTGTATCAAGTGTATTATGTATTCAGCTCCTACTCGTTCAAATGAACATAATTTATACAATATACCGAAGACACCAGTTCCATTTGATATAATCTATATCGATCATTTTGGGCCCCTGCCGTAAATTGCATCAAAGCGAAAACATATATTAGTTGTTATTGATGCATTCACCTAGTTTGTACGCCTTTACTCGGTAAAATCAACTAGCATGAAAGAAGTATGTTGTGCATTAGATAAGTACTTCAGCTACTACAGTCGTCCCAAGCGCATAATCTCTGATCGAGGTACCTGTTTTACATCTCGTGAATTCGGAACTTTTCTTAGGTCACATAATATAGATCATGTCAAGGTAGCAGTAGCTTCACCACAAGCCAATGGTAAGGTCGAACGTGTAAATCGGGTTCTGAAGGCCATGTTAAGCAAGATATCAGAGCCGGCGTTACATGCTGATTGGTCCCTGAAACTGTCCCAAGTTGAATACGCTATTAATAACACCACACATAGTACCACCAAAGAAACACCCAGTAAATTATTGTTTGGAGTTAATCAGCGCGGTAGTATCATTGATGAGATGACTGAATATTTGGAGGATAAGTTTGGTAGCAACACAAATCGTGATCTAGACGGAGTTAGGGAAAAGGCATCGAATGCTATCAAAAAGTCACAAGAATATAGTTTAGAATATTTCTTCGACCGGCGAGGGTATATTCAGTCGGTGATTTCGTTGTTGTTAGGAATAATGACACTACGGTCGGTACGAACAAGAAGCTTATACACCAATTTCGCGGCCCTTATGTTGTTGTTCAAATGTAGTAATCTAATTGGGGTCAATTGATTGTCAGATTGGCCGAGTTGTAATAACCAATACTATACGAACTATACGCCCTCTGTAGTCTCATTGTTGTAACCAAAATAATTATTTTATTCTGGCAATGCCATACTAGATTATTTTAAAAGGAAAAGAAATAATAAATATGGCGGGATCCGAAAAGGACGGCCATTATAAGGAAACCAAGAAAACTCTTGATATTATTTGGTTGAATAAAGAAAAATTGTATAAAAAAATATAATATAAAAAAAATGGGCACGACTGGGTCGCACGTACTTGCTCTTATGAGCATAATTACACTAGAAAGCAATATCTTTGGCAGAAACAAGTAACATTTGCGTTGCAAATAACAGAGTTTAAACTTATAAAAAGTATTGAAAACCACAATACTTAACGGTTTTTAGTAAAAATGAAGTATGCCATCACACGTCTTAAATAACAAGGAATTTATGAAAATTTCGAAAATTGTAGGACCGGTTTTGATAAAATCCTGTTTTTTTATTTTTAGTTTTTTGAAAAAAAAATATTTTTTTAAATTTTGGTATGCACTTTTTTAGAATTTATTTAAATACATGTGATTATAAAATTTAAAATAATTTTTTTTGATTAGTTTTCATATATATATTATTTTTGAAAAAAAAAATTCAAAAATTTATTTTAATTAAGAAAAAAAGTTATTCAAAATTTTGATATGCAGAATAAATAAAGCTACCCAGGTCTTCTCAAATATAAAATTTGACAAAAATCCAGAGAACCGTTACCGAGAAAGCCCAAAAATAAGAAAACCGTTATATGAAAGGTACCGTTAATAGACTTTTCCCGTAAATTTGGTTCTACACAAGTGATAGCCAATACGAACAAAAAAATTCTCAACAATTTTCAATTAAATCGTTGGAGCCGTTTTCGAGAAAAATAAGATATTCCTAAACGGTCATATGGCAAGTACCGTTATTTTTCGGCCTAAAAATAAAATTTCAATTTCCCCTATGGGGAATGCCAAAATAATCACAGTCACTAAGTTTGAAGATAATCGCTTAAGCCGTTTAGGCTGTAGCTCGTTATACATACTGACAGACCGACAGACAGACAGACATTTTTTCTCGATCACTTCTTTAGACTTCTCTATGATCGTAATGTCATGTTGGATGGTTATCTAATTTTTTTTTAATTATTCACGAATCCTAAACTTGCCTTATAGTCCCTATAATCGCAAGTAAAAATATAGCAAAAGAAAAAAATATTTTTTATTTTTTACCTACACAGACTGTGGATGAAGAGGTTTTGTCCTTGTTTTCTTTAACCCGAGTGATGCGCAAACTTCCTGGAATACCTTCGACTCGAAGTTTCGTCCTTGGTCGGAATGCAATTCCATAAGCACCCCAAGCTTGTAGACCCAGTGGTCCACTATCTGCTCGACAACGGTCTTAGCTTCATGATTGGGTATCGCAAACACCTCGGGCCACTTGCTGAAGTAGTCCATGACAACAGGGATGTACTGGCTACCGTTTTCAGTTTCCGTGAACGGGCATGTGATGTCAACGGCGATTCTTTCAAACGGGGCACTCACGTTCTACTGGTGCATTTTACCTCGTGTTTTGTTTTGGGTCCCTTGCTAGCCGCGCATGTTGTGCACTTTCGACACCAGCTATGGTTTTCTGCTCGTGATTTACCTCAAAGTTTACGAGAATAGCATTCCATACCTCGGCCAATTTCGTTGCAGAAATAGGATTCGCAGATTCAAACCCGGATGTTGTCGATACGGCTGCAGTGGGTACGCATCTTCTAATCACCTCTCCTTGTCTGAGCTTGACGGAGTGTTTGTTCGGATTCATCAGCCTTACCGGAACCATGATTTTCCTTAGGTGTACTAATTTTTTTCCAAAGATATAGCTTGCAAAGTTCTCTTTATCATCTGATTCAAAGAAATAGAATGGGTGGTTCCCAGGATCACCCTCCAAACGCGTCCGAAGAACTGTCTCTGAATATGGTGCTAGGTCTTCATCTCTGCTTATAACCGTCCGAAGATTCACAGCGTTCTCATTTCTGTATACCATAGGGATCTCAACGGATCGATTACCTCATGTGCCTTCATAGAATCCACTTTTATGATGCACTCGTCGCATATGTCGGCTACCAAGAATGCATGTGAGAAGGTCAACTCTGCCAGTAGTATCTTTACAATTACCTCCCCGTACACTTTTGCTGCTTCTCCGGTAGCTATCTTCAGAGTGTAGGAGCTGGTGTTATGTAGCCAGGACATCAAGGCCTCTTCTGATTATGGGGGCCGTGGCACCCGTTTCGATAGTAGCCACACATTTTCGCTTTCTGATTACTGTCTCCACTGTCAAGATCTTGCTGCAGATGCTGCCAGATGCTTCGTCATTCTGTCTCCTCCTTGCACAATTTGGGCAGCTTACCTGTCTAGGTGTAGATCTGCATTGTCGCTGTAGGTGTCCTAGCTTGTTGCAATTCAAGCATCTTATTTGACCTCGAACAGTGTTCAGGTTTTGTCTTTCAATGTCGACGCGTTAACATGAGCACTATAGCGATATATATATACGGTAAGTTCTCAGACTAAAACATACATATAAACATAAAAAAATTATATCAATGCAAAATATTTGAAGAAAGGCTAACAGTAGGGTGCAAAAAAAAATTGAACCTATTCAGATGAATGTATGTTTTCAACGAACAAATAGTTTTAAAAATTACATTGGGTATAGTATTTGTAGGCTTTGTCACGATTTATTGTTGTCTAAACATGAATTCTTTGGGGGTACCTATACAAAGACGTATCCACATGGATCTTAAGTGATTTAAAAGAAACCAATCTTATATATTTTTTTATAAATTGTTATAGTCCGGAAGCCTGCAACAGAAAAAAATTGTCAATGTGTTCGTCATTCAAATCATAATGTAGCGTAAAATTTAGGAGTGTGTGTCATAAACTCGAAACCTTCTGATGTAGGGCGCTTGAAACATAAAAAAAAACTTATTGCTTCGTCGGTAATCTTTCGTAGGGTACTTAAGAAGCATTAGATAATAGCTCTTTTTATTAACAGCTCTAATCCATATATATCATTAATTTACATGGCTTAAAAACAACAACGCGAGATCTTACTATTTAACAAGATTAAAGCAATTTGGAGTCTAAACATCCCAATATTTTAATCGAATCACATCTGTATATCTAAAAAAAAATTAAAATGGGTTCTTAAAAAGTAGATTCAAAATTCAATGACAATTTCATTTGAATGGCAGCCATTTACTTAAAATCCTTAATATTCTCTCTGTCAATCTGTCATATCACATGACAGGAGTTATTAGACATGATACACAGAAATACAAGGTATACTCAGTAGATGCATAGAAATCGCCATCTTGATGTTTTATGACGTTACATTCTTCTTTTATTATTATTTTATTTATCAAGTGAAGATTATTTTTTAAAACTGAAGGTTTAAACGATTTTTTGTGTGAAAATAAGAACAATAAACATCAAAACACAATAAAAAAATCGGCAAATTAATACATTTATTTACACTCTCTAAGAGTGTCACACGTCACACGCAAAATCAGCCAAAGTGAGCATACCTTGTATTTCTGTGTATCATGTTATTAGATGTGTTTGTTGATACCAGACAAGAAGTATGAAGAAGAAGAAGGGAGTCATCTGATTTATAAAATTTCCTTTTTAAGCCAAAATGTCAATAGTTTGAGAAAAGTTGTTAAAGTTTGTTTAGAAATCAATATAATGTGTGAAAGTATATGTTCAAAATTCAAACTGACATACATAAATCAGTTATAAACTGGAAACTCGCAATCAGATACGTGGAAAGTCACTATTTGCAAAGCTGTTTTAGAACAATTTTATGTTCCCACAAAATATAAAATATCAAAATATGTTGCCAAATGGCGGAAATTATATGTTTGGGGAAATGTGTTTTTGTGATTCCAAATTGGGAGATTTCGCCGAAATCTCATTGAAATCTTTGTGCAAATTCCAAGTTATAAAATCTAACAAATCTTTTTGTGTCATCAGCAATCGAGTTTGTTTTTTGTGAACACGATAAAGCGCAGGTGACCAAAGAAAACACGGAAAACAAAATAGTTTCAAGAAGAGACAAAGGTTTATTCTTATAATTGCCGAAATCATTTCTTAAAATGGCATGCGAAATGTTAAAGATGGTGTAAACGCTGTTTTTAAATCTCAAAATCTCTGTTGAAATCCGAGATTTCGGTTTGGTATTATGCAGGATTTATAATTGTTTAAATTTGTTTGAAGTGTGTAGGAGTAAGGGTGGTTGGGTGCTGTATGAAAAGGGCGGGTAGGCACTGAAAGGCATCAAACTGGTGATGCACAGTTGCTGCAACTATCTCGTACACATCAATTGTGCTTATTTTACCTCCCCGTGGTAACCACCGGGTACTGGTCTGTCCATCCGGACATTCCTGCTAAACTTATAAGCGCGAGTATTAAACACAGAAAAATAGCAACACTATAATGCTCTGCTTTAATGACTATTCTGATCGATTCGCAGAAGTCTTGCACGAGCCCCTCAGAAAGAGGATGTACGGCGGATGTGCCCAACCAATTGGACCAACGGTGGCGTCAACAGTCAACGAAGAGACATAAGAGATAAGGTCATTGGCACAATTCAATGCAAGTCAGGGCATTGAAATAGAGATGGTGGCGGATGAACCCTTAATGGGCCAACGGCAGCGCTCATATCCCCGAAGTGGGTTACTGATTCCGAAATCTCCGGTTCCTTTTGTCCAAGGAATTCAACAAAGAACCTGACCCTCCAGGTTGGGGGTTGTGCGTGGGGTTAACAATCCTGCCACGGAAAAAAGAAAAAGTTGCGAAGCGACCAATAGCCTCGGAAAAGGACGGAAAAACGACCCGGAAAAACGAATCAAGGACAACGACCTTCGGATCTGCACGTGGGATTTTAGAACTCTTAACAGATCACGTGCATCCAAACAACTAGCGGAGGCCCTAGACTGCTACAGAGCAGGAATTACTGCCATCCAGGAAGTGCGATGGAATGGGCCAAGCAAAAGGAGGATGAAAACTGTGACGTGTATAACGGTGATTGTGCAAGAAGACCACAGCGTTTATTTGGGTGCGGATTCGTCATAAGCGGTAGACTTAGGCAAGAAATCTTGGGCTTTCGACACGTAAGTGAGCGACTTGTGACAATCCGTATCAAGGCTAAATTCGCCAACACTAGCCTAATATGCGCTCATGACCCCACAGAGGACAAAGATGACGCCACCAAGGATGACTTCTATGAGCTCCTCGACAAAACCTATGAGCAATGCCCTAAATACGACGTTAAGATCGTACTAGGCGATTTTAATGCCAAAATAGGTAAAGAGGAAATCTTTGGCAGGACTGTCGGAAAACATAGCCTGCACGACACAACGTCTGAAAACGGACTTAGGCTAATTGACTTCGCAGCGGAACATAACGTCACCATTGCAAGCACACGGTTTCCTCATCTCGATATACACAAAGGACTTGGCGACACCCAGATCGATGAAGCGTCAATCAGATTGATCACGTTGCGATCGATGCAAGACACGCCTCCAGTATCTTGGATGTTCGCACCTTCCGAGCAGCTAACATCGACTCGGATCACTACCTTTTTGCAGCAAACGTAAGAATGCGAATAACCCGAACTCCAAAACAACGAAGTAATACTGTGAGGAAGTATGACGTCGGAAAGCTGCAATCGCAAGAAACCGCCAGAACCTATGCCGATCGAATATCCCGTAACCTCACAAGAAATCCAGTACCGCCAGCATCAAGTGCCGAAGACCAGTCTCGATATACACAAATCCGATGGCCCGGATTGTATACCCCCGATATTGTATAAACACTGCCTATAGTACTATCATGAAGCATCATTTTTTAGTTCTGAATCAAGTCGCAATGAGGTGTGCTGACATTGCCAATTGGTGTGAATATATAATAAGTACAGACAACAAAAATGTATTAAATACTCGTAAAATATCGGTTAAGGTTCTCGTCTTCACTATTTAGAGTTAGTTTCGATTCAACCAGGAAGATGGTCAGACGAAAAATGACCACCATGAGAGTACTATAGAAAATGTATATACAATGCCCCCGATTCTTCTGAAGAGGTGTTATTCCACACTGGCAAACCCACTGCCATCGCTCCTACTCTTTTAGAATCTTTCCTAGAAGATGGAAAACAGCACTTGTCCAGCCGGTCCCTAATATTTCACCGAACAGTGGAACATATCTTTACATCGCTTTGGTGAAAGTAAGATTATTGGTCTTGATATCTCCAAGGCATTTGATAGAGTATGGCATGAAGCTCTCATCGAAAACGCGTGCTTTTGGGATTGATGATACTCTTGTTCGTTGGATTAGAAGCTCTCTTTTGCACCGGATTCAAATCTAATTCCTACCAAATAAATGCTGGTGTGGCCCAGGGCTCTGTTCTGTCTCCGACTCTTTTTTTCATTTTTACTTGCGATTAGAGGTACTATAATACAAGTTATGGATTCGTGCAAAAAAAAAATTCTAACAATCAAACATGTTATTACGATTAGATAAAGTTTTGTATTTTCGGAACTTACCGCGTTATAAGAAATATTTTCTTATTTCTTTCTACCCGACGCACAGTGTTGCTCATACGGACAGATATTTACATGCTACATCACATCATCACCCAGCCAACTTGACATCGGTTGTATCGGCTCTTGTGAACCGTGCTCACAAAATTTGTGACCCCGAACACCTCAAGCAAGAGTTGAAGGATATAGACATTGCACTTAAAAAGAATGGCTACAACTCCTAACAGAGAACCTGGAAACCCAAACCCAGCTCACAGAAACATTCGCTACCTCCAGCATTGGAAAAAAGGGCCTTTTTACCCTATATCAAAGGCATAACGGATAGAATTGGGCGAATCTTACAAAAATATGATGTTAAAACCATCTTTAAACCGCCAACTAAGGTTCGTCAATTTTTAAGATCGCCTAAGGACAAAATTCCACTCCAAAATTCTGGTGTTTACTCTGTTCCCTGTAGCTGTTGGTCTTTTTGTATTGGTGAAACGAAAAGAGGTATTAAAACGCGTTTAAACGAACATATCAAAGCTATCCAAAACAACGCTGTCACAAAATCGGCAAAATGTGAACATCTGTCCTACAACGAAGATCACTTTATACGTTTTGATCAAGCTAGATCAATCGCAAATGAAAGATTTTATGTACCAAAAATCGTCAGAGAAGCAATTGAAATTAAGAAACATAAAAATAGAGAGATTCTAGCTTTAAATTATCGCCAACGTGGGATCCTCTCATAAGCAAAACCATAGTAAAGCAAATCAAAAAACCTAAAGCCAATGTCGTGAGCTTTGCATGTGTCCAAAAATACATCGACTCAACGCAACAACAACCTAGAACGAGTACACCACCACCACAAGCAATCCAAGTGCATCAACATCTACGCACCGGTACTACTTGAGAGCGAGAGCTAAAAAATAATAACTTAGACAACATCAATCAAACGTCAGTCTCATCCCGTGACCACGAAGTATGAAATTTTTAACAAAAAGTTTGATTTTCTCGAAAACGGCTCAAACGATTTTGATAAAACTTTCAGGGTGCTATTTTTACTTGCGATTATAGGTACTATAACGAAAACTTTTTTTTTTGTATTTTTAATAATTTTTTTTAAATTTTGTTTTAAATGTACGTTATTTTTGTGTTTAAGTTTGTTTTATTTTTTTAAAAAAAGTTGTTTAAAAAAACCGTTTTATTTAAAAACGGCTCTAACGATTTTGAAAAAAAAATTCACACTTTTTCACATTTTTTTAAAGATATAAAATGGCCTTTAAATTTTTCCGCTTAAAACTATTTTACGTACTTTTTTCAAACAATCAAAAGTCAGAAAAATCGAATATAATCTTCGAAGTTTCCTGAATATTTTTCAAATTTTATTTCAAGCTGTGACCGCTGTGATCCAGTCGTGCAATTCATTTTACAACAATACATGTTCGGACGTACCATGAAATATAGGAATTCTTTTTTTAACCGAACAACACGAATTTGGAATAGTTTACCCGGCGAGATTTTCCCTTGCCATTTTGATCTGCAAACATTCAAAACCAATGTTAATCGACACCTCCTATTTCTCCCCTCCCTATCTTCCGAATGCCCGCGCAGTTTGTTACATTAAAAGGGAAACAAGTAGTCCCTTGTGCGCGCGTTAATTATATAAAAAAAAATGTTTGAGTTAAAATGAATTTTTCGAAATTTGTTCTATAACGGTACCTCTAATATAACCGTTTTTTTCAATTGTGGTTTTAACGTTAACTATTATCCCAATTTCAATAAAATTTTGCACACAGAAAGACATTTATAATTCAATTAATATAACATTTCAAAATTTTCAAAAACTTTTTTTTTGATTTTTTAAAATTTTCTAAAAAAAAATTTGGTTTTCGAAATATTTTGAAAATGGGTTGATTGAATTTTTTTAAATAATTTGTCCAGATGAAAACTACAGATTTCCTTATAATGACATACTAGAAAAAAATTTAAAATATTTTTGCGAAAAGTTTTTCTACAAATTTCTTATTGTTATTATTCTTATTGCATACTTAGTTTTTCCGAGAAAATTCTTAAATTAATTAAAAAAATGAAAGAATTTTCTAAGAAAATATATTTTTTTATTTTAATAGACGTGTGGTTTTCAATCTGGCAATACTTTTTTCGGGTCTTTTTGAAAGCTGTCACATGATTTATGCTCAGTTTGGTTTGCGATTTCATAATGATTAGACTTATTCCTGAACAAGTTTGCAAATTGTGCAAATTTATTACCAAAATAATGATTCGTTTCGGTGGAGCAGAGAATCGAAGAAGACCCGAATAAGTCCATCCGCGATCGCGCGCAACAATTGGAGATGTTCACTTTGTGGAAGATTTTGCGGAAGGATCTTGGTTTGCAGAATTACAAAATCCAATCCAATTCACTAAGTCGAAAGGTTTATAAAAAAAATAACTTTATTACTCAACATATAAATTACACGAATGAACTTAAAACTACTTGTTAACCACGGCTTCTATATTGACTCTGTTGACTGTGTATACAGTGTATATTGTTTGCATTCAACGTTCTTTATATCAATTAGTGTCGATCCTAAGCTCGTTGAAGACGGATGTCGAGGTGCGCGCACAATTAGTTAAACGAAGTCCAGACAAATAATTGTTGCGCGTTGTTATCGCGAGTGCTTTAAGGAAAAAAAAATAATACACGCTCGTTGAGAAATTAGAAAAAAACCCCTCGCGTGTGCTGTAAAAAAAAAATAATAGTGTTCACTCGCGTCGTAGGATGAAAAAAGATGCCCACTCGCGCTGAAGAAGAAAAAAAAAAAAATAAATAAAACGCATTCGCATAACAAATTATCCTCTATTCTGTCCCAAGACCTTTGTGCTTAACTGCCTCTTTCTTATCTACTGTAGGCATCGTATGACCATACAATGCTTGCGGTAAATAGATAAGGGCATCTGAATTTGTCTTATTGTGCTGAATGTTTGGATTGATTTTTTGTAAACAGGCTGTCTTATGGGCATAACACCTAAGACAGTTTGATCATTACAGAAGTTAATTTTGATTTTCACTGCGAAGTTCGACTTAATCAGAGTTGTGTTTTGTATGTAAGTATTTTTAAATGGTAAGTGATTTTTGTGTCGTGTATTCAAATGTTCGTGGTTTAAGAAAGAATTTCTTTCACGTGTACGTCTACACTGTTCAACACAGGCCAGCTGTTTTGGCATTAAGTGAAACTCAGGTTGGAGCAAATACTGATTTATCAGAATTTGCTCTACATGGGTATAGCTTGGTGCCATTACTCTTTTCTCATCATGGTCTCGTGGTTTATGTTAGGAATGATATTGCTTGCCAGAGCCTTCCCCAATATGGGCAATGTTCCAACACGGACTTTAACTTCTTATGGCTCAAATTCACTGTCCGCAAGCATGTCATTCATTATTGTTTTATTTACAGGAGTCCAAATCTTGACAGTAATTCGACTTGTAACGAGTTTGATGCACTGTCTGATTCCATCTCGAAAATTGTTTCCCTTTGTCCTCGCACTGAAATCGTTATTGCGGGCGATTTCAATGTACACAATTCCAACTGGCTCCGCTATTCTGGTCAGACAACACCCGAAGGAAGGTATGTCGAGCTCTTTGCCGGGTTACATCACCTTACCCAACTGATCGATGTGCCAACGCGTATACCGGATGTTGCTGGGCAAGCAGCCCATACTCTTGACTTGTTTCTTACTTCTCACCCTGATAAATATACCATTAGTGTAACTTCTCCATTTGGCACTTCAGACCATTGTATCATTTCAGCTAATTTCTCATCCCCCACCCATCCAGTTAAAGAAAAACTTCCCACCAGGACCGTTTGGCAATACGAGAAAGCCAACTGGGACGGCCTGAATTTCTTTTTCCGAAACTTTAACTGGTCACTATGCTTCCTCGATAGTGACATTGATGCCAGTGCTGAAATGATCACAAATGTGATTCTTCTAGGGATGCGTGCTTTTATTCCTAACAGAGTAAAAAGCATCAAACCTAAAGAAAAGTCTTGGTTTAATTCTGAGTGTAAAGAAGCTATCAGGCTCAAAGAAGTAAGTTTCCGATCTTACAAAGCCAACCCTGCAGAGGAAAATCGTAAAAAGCACAAACAAGCAAGGAACTCATGCAACTCCGTTATAGAAAGAACCAAATTTTTGCATGACCAAAAATTACGGCAAAAAATTCTGCAGTGTCCCAAAGGCAGTAAAAATTTTTGGTCATTTGTAAAAAATATAAAAAACTCCTCGACATCTTCGGTTCCAACGCTCATCGACAATAACAAACCAATTGTTTACTCTTCAGAGAAGGCAAACTTGCTCGCCGCCCATTTCGCTGCCAGCTCCACGCTGCCTCAAAGCAACGTTGCCTCTCCTGTACTTGAGAATGTAAATTTTTCCATGGGACACATTTTTTTCCGCACTCGTACAGTAGCAAGAGTTCTCAAAGATCTCGATATACACAAATCCGCTGGCCCGGATGGTATACCCCCGATTCTTCTGAAGAGGTGTTCTTCCACACTGGCAAAGCCACTGCGTAAGCTTTTCCATCGCTCCTACTGTTCTGGAATCTTTCCTAGAAGATGGAAAACAGCATTTGTCCAGCCTGTCCCTAAGAAAGGTGACCCATCCTCCCCCTCCTCCTACCGACCCATAGCACTGACATCCCTTCTTTCTAAGGTCATGGAAACACTGATTAACCGTCAGCTTAAGGAATATCTCGAAGATCGTAAGCTTCTCCATGACCGTCAGTATGGCTTCCGCAGCAACCGTTCCACTGGTGATCTGATGGCATATCTCACCGAACAGTGGAACAAATCTTTACATCGCTTTGGTGAAAGTAAGATTATTGCTCTTGATATATCCAAGGCATTTGATAGAGTTTGGCATGAAGCTCTCTTATCGAAAATGCGTGCTTTTGGGATCGATAATACTCTTGTTCGTTGGATTAGAAGCTATCTTCTGGACCGTTCAATACAAGTTGTATTGGACGGATTCAAGTCTGATTCCCATAAAATAAATGCTGGTGTGCCCCAGGGCTCTGTTCTGTCTCCGACTCTTTTCCTCATTTTTATAAATGATCTTCTGTCTGTTACTTCTAATCCACTTAACTGTTTTGCTGACGACTCTACCCTCAGCTTTTCATATTCGTTCGATAATTCACGTCCTTCGCCTTCGGACGTACAATTGCAACGGTGCCGTATGTCAAGCTCATTAAACTCCGATTTATACAGCATTGTTAAATGGGGTAATAGAATCTTCGAAAACTCAATGCTGTCTTCTGTCGTTAAAGCTAAACATTCCCCCAATGCCATTGTCCATGAATGGCACTTACATCGAAGAAACCGAAAAGCTCTCAGTACTCGGTATGTGTGTCAACGACGACCTCCGTTGGAACGACCATATATTTGAGATCGCTAAGAATGCTGCAAAGTGCTTAGGTTTTCTGTATCGGTGTAAGAAGTACTTTTCCCCATCTGATCTGGCTACAAATTATAAAGCGTTTATACGCCCTAAACTCGAGTATAACTCCCACCTCTGGGCAGGTGCTTCGCAAACATCGCTTCACCTGCTTGATAGAATACAAAATCGAGCGTTAAGATTGATAGGTAATAGAACTGCCGCTGAAACAATTGCCCCACTCGAACACCGACGCAATGTTTCATGTCTTTCCTTATTTTATCGTTTCTTTTACAAAAAATGTTCACTCGAAGTAGCCAGTTGCATTCCTCCCCTTAAAAGTTTCTCCCGTAATACTCGTCTCGCAAGGAATGCTCATCAGTTCACCCTTGAGCCTAATTTCGGACGTACCGTGAAATATAGGGATTCTTTTTTTAGCCGAACGACACGAATCTGGAATAGTTTACCCGGCGGGATTTTCCCTTGCCATTTTGATCTGCAAACATTCAAAACCAATGTTAATCGGCACCTCCTATCTCTCCCCTCCCTATCTTCGTAATGCCCGCGCAGTGTGTTGTACATTAAAAGGGAAACACATAATCCCTTGTGCGCGCGTTAATTATAAAAAAAAAAAAAAAAAAAAATCCGTTATTGCTGGGTCAGCTTTCAGTGAACTCTAACGAGTCCAATCGATTGCCAAACCAAAGCTCGTGTTTGGTGTCGTCGTATTGGCAGACGCTGACGTTGGTTTTTTGGTAACTGCAGCGGTGGGAACATCCGTTGCTGTTTGGTTCCCTGAACTTGATATAACCTCTCCCTCCTTAAGATGAAAACTCTCCTGAGTTATATAGAATGTACGTTTGAGTTCTTTTGATTTTATATAAACATAAATTATTAAACTAATAATTAATAGTACAATTATGATTCCAACATAAATATTAAACATAACATGGTTCTTATGGTTGAATTTGAATTCGTTAGTGTTTTCGATATTTTCTATTTGTTTTATTATTATATCATCGAAACTTAATTGTTCTTTAGTTGTATTAAGGCTTATCTCGTAAGGGATAATAAATCTTTCCTCAAATACATCTTTATTGTTGGCAAAAGTGTTATTCAATATTTTGAGTTTGCAGCTATTAAAGTTTAATAAAAAGTTTCCATTTAACGGTGTAATTCTTTCATCACAAGTACTTGACAAATTTGTATCTTTAATATTCTTTAACAATAACAAACCATTTTCAATTTCATTAATTTTCATTTGGTAGTTCTTCGTTTTCATACAGACAGTATTGTTTAAACATAAATTTGGTTTCCTTAAATTTTTAAATTCTACATTTGGTTCGTATTTATATATATTTTCGTTTATCTTAATGATTTCTTCGTCATCTATTACCAATTCTTCAAAATTCATATTTGTTAAGGAGGTAACTAAATATTTTCTTGTCTCTATTAGTTCATTGGGTATTTTAATTATAAAAACAATTTTTTTCATTTTTATACAGAGCTGTTCCAATTTTTATATTTTTTAACTTCTCGAAACTTATGTCATATTTAATTATTTCTTCTTTACTTAAAATATTGTTTCCCATTATTCCTGTTCTACTTGAAGCAATGTTATTTTGAATGTGTTCGATATTGTCTTTTATTATTCCAATTTTTAATAATGATTCTAAGTAAATAAGTTTGTTATTCCATTTAATAGTTTCTTTTTTAATATTATTGAATTGATTCAAAATTTTAAATCTATCTTTCTCAAACAAACTATTGTTTTAACGTTACAAAAGTTTGATTAAAACTATCATTAATGAATATTTGTTTGTTGTTTTGGGTTATTAGGTTATGGTTATTCTTATCGATGACTTTTAGATGTTCTTCGATGTTTTGCATATCGTCTTCGTCCATTGTTCCATATAACCATTTCATACCTGTACCTACTATATTGATGAGTCCTCTTTTGTGTCTGTGGGGGATAATTGTATGTAATTTGTATTTTAGTGATTCTAACTCATGAAATAAAATTTCTTTTCCGTTGTCAATTTGAATATTGGAAATATTTTCCTCTAGGCATTCAATTATCTTCAAAATTTCTGTGGGGTTTATAATGTGTAGTATGACATCATAAGTTCTTACTATTTCAACGTTTCCTAGTTTAATTTCTATGAATCCACTGTTTGTATCAATTTTTTCTATGGTCAATGTTGCGTCAATTGTCGTCGCTGTCATTAGTAGAATTACTAATATCCACTTGATCTGAAAATTTAGTTGGTCTTTTAATATTTGAAGGATGTACATTATGTAGTTTAAGTTTTCTATATCTAGGTTCTTCTTTATGTCTAAGTGCTTTATAATTCCTAACTATTCCTTCTTCTCGTTCCTCGTTATATTCTTCTCTATTTGTGTTTAGTTTATTAATAATTTTGTCCTTTATATCCTGCATGTTTGTTTTAACTTTTTGTTTATCTACTCTACCTTCTAGAACATCTATTGGTTTGAATTTTATTGCTGAATGTACTGATTTGTTATACCATTCTACGCACTTATATATTTTTTCTTTTGTTGTTAATTCTGATTTTTCGGTTGTGAGTACTCTCATTTTCTCACTGATGGTGCTGTGAAATCTCAAAGTCTGAGTTACCTGTATGGCTATTCGGTTTGGTGAAGTGAACTTCGATGTTCTCTTGCCTTAAGAAGTCTTTAACGTTTATGCTTTGGAATTCGTTATCTAAAATAATTTTGCTGGGTTTTCCTTTGATAGAAAAGTAAAGTCGCAATTTTTCTTTGATAGTTAAACTATTTCTGTCTTCTAAATAGAACATAGTACAGTGTTTAGAGAATTTGTCAATGAAAGTGAAGAAGTTGTTTTTGGAGTTAGTGTAAATATCTGCGTGTACTATTTGATTTATGTCACTTGGTGTTTCGGTGTGATGAAACTTTGGCTTTATTGGTTTTCTATCGTACTTGGCTCGATTGCATGTGTCACAATTGTTAATATATTTTTGTATGATTTCTTTTAAGTTTTTAAAGTATATGAGTTTCTTTAAACCTTCATAATTTTCGTTTATGCCTGCATGACCTGTTTCGTTCTTATGATATCGTGCTATCTGTTTATAGGCTTCTTCTTCAGTTTTTATATTTTTTACGTGATACATGCATTTATAAAATTTAATATGTTCTATGTCAAATAATTCAATTAGTTTTAGTTGAACCAAATTATATTCATGTTCCGTTAACTCTGAGTATATACCTATTTTACCTCTTCTCTTTATGAACCTTCTGAATATATCTATGAGTCTCCCTTCTTGGATATCTTCGGAATTGATATATATTATTCTCTTATTATTTAGTATTTCTATCTCTTTTGTCTTATTGTTTGTTAGAATGATTTGCGTATAAAACCTATTGACTATTGTGTCTAGTATTGGAAAATGGTCATTCTGTTCTTCTTGGGAATGAATTGTATTGTTATCTACACTCATATTATCAATTTCAAAATTTAAATTTGGGTAGGGTGTAACTTCTCCCTCCTTATGTGTGATTGTCTCAATCGCATTTATTTCTCCTGTTTCGGTATTGATTCGACTTAGAAAATCCGCGGCTTTATTCTCTTTTCCCTTTATATAATCAATATTAATATTATATTCTCCTAGTTGTAGCAACCATCTTTGAAGGCGTTGATTAATATCCTTACCTTTATGTTTGAATTGCAACCATTTAAGGGGCTGATGATCTGTTAATAAATCGAAAGGTCTACCATATATATATGGTCTAAAATAATTTACCGACCAAACTATTGCTAATAGTTCTTTTTCAGTGACTGAGTAATTTCGCTCGTGATCATTTAAAGTTCGACTAGCATAACACACTGGGTGTACATCCTGCGTAAGTACAGATCCGATAGCAAAGTCACTTGCATCGGTAGTTAGTTGAATTTTTTTTATTGAAATCAGGATATTTTAAAACTCGGAATTGATATATATTATTCTCTTATTATTTAGTTATCTCTTTTGTCTTATTGTTTGTTAGAATGATTTGCGTATAAAACCTATTGACTATTGTGTCTAGTATTGGAAAATGGTCATTCTGTTCTTCTTGGGAATGAATTGTATTGTTATCTACACTCATATTATCAATTTCAAAATTTAAATTTGGGTAGGGTGTAACTTCTCCCTCCTTATGTGTGATTGTCTCAATCGCATTTATTTCTCCTGTTTCGGTATTGATTCGACTTAGAAAATCCGCGGCTTTATTCTCTTTTCCCTTTATATAATCAATATTAATATTATATTCTCCTAGTTGTAGCAACCATCTTTGAAGGCGTTGATTAATATCCTTACCTTTATGTTTGAATTGCAACCATTTAAGGGGCTGATGATCTGTTAATAAATCGAAAGGTCTACCATATATATATGGTCTAAAATAATTTACCGACCAAACTATTGCTAATAGTTCTTTTTCAGTGACTGAGTAATTTCGCTCGTGATCATTTAAAGTTCGACTAGCATAACACACTGGGTGTACATCCTGCGTAAGTACAGATCCGATAGCAAAGTCACTTGCATCGGTAGTTAGTTGAAATTTTTTATTGAAATCAGGATATTTTAAAACTCGGAATTGATATATATTATTCTCTTATTATTTAGTTATCTCTTTTGTCTTATTGTTTGTTAGAATGATTTGCGTATAAAACCTATTGACTATTGTGTCTAGTATTGGGAAATGGTCATTCTGTTCTTCTTCTTGGGAATTAATTGTATTTTTATCTACACTCATATAATCAATTTCAAAATTTAAATTTGGGTAGGGTGTAACTTCTCCCTCCTTATGTGTGATTGTCTCAATCGCATTTATTTCTCCTGTTTCGGTATTGATTCGACTTAGAAAATCCGCGGCTTTATTCTCTTTTCCCTTTATATAATCAATATTAATATTATATTCTCCTAGTTGTAGCAACCATCTTTGAAGGCGTTGATTAATATCCTTACCTTTATGTTTGGATTGCAACCATTTAAGGGGCTGATGATCTGTTAATAAATCGAAAGGTCTACCATATATATATGGTCTAAAATAATTTACCGACCAAACTATTGCTAATAGTTCTTTTTCAGTGACTGAGTAATTTCGCTCGTGATCATTTAAAGTTCGACTAGCATAACACACTGGGTGTCCATCCTGCGTAAGTACAGATCCGATAGCAAAGTCACTTGCATCGGTAGTTAGTTGAAATTTTTTATTGAAATCAGGATATTTTAAAACTCGGAATTGATATATATTATTCTCTTATTATTTAGTTATCTCTTTTGTCTTATTGTTTGTTAGAATGATTTGCGTATAAAACCTATTGACTATTGTGTCTAGTATTGGGAAATGGTCATTCTGTTCTTCTTCTTAAGAATTAATTGTATTTTTATCTACACTCATATAATCAATTTCAAAATTTAAATTTGGGTAGGGTGTAACTTCTCCCTCCTTATGTGTGATTGTCTCAATCGCATTTATTTCTCCTGTTTCGGTATTGATTCGACTTAGAAAATCCGCGGCTTTATTCTCTTTTCCCTTTATATAATCAATATTAATATTATATTCTCCTAGTTGTAGCAACCATCTTTGAAGGCGTTGATTAATATCCTTACCTTTATGTTTGGATTGCAACCATTTAAGGGGCTGATGATCTGTTAATAAATCGAAAGGTCTACCATATATATATGGTCTAAAATAATTTACCGACCAAACTATTGCTAATAGTTCTTTTTCAGTGACTGAGTAATTTCGCTCGTGATCATTTAAAGTTCGACTAGCATAACACACTGGGTGTCCATCCTGCGTAAGTAAAGATCCGATAGCAAAGTCACTTGCATCGGTAGTTAGTTGAAATTTTTTATTGAAATCAGGATATTTTAAAACTGGTGAGTTTTTGAGGATTATTTTCAATTTTTCGAAAGAACTTATATAATTTGAGTCGTTCAGGTTTATTCTTGCGTTCTTTTTAAGATATCTAGTCATTGGTTCCGCAATTTTAGCGTAATCCTTTATAAATTTTCTAAAATAACCCGTAATACATAAAAATGACTTAATTTGCTTTGTAGTTTCTGGTAATTGAAGTTTTTGAATGGTTTCAATTTTCTTATTGTTTGGTTTTACTCCTTCGGTTGTTAATATTAAATATTAAATATTAGGTTTCTTTTGCGAAAAACTTGCATTTGTCTATTTGTATCTTGAGATTGTGTTGTCTCAATTTATCTAACACTTTTTGAACACTGATGATATGTTCTTTGAGGGATGTACTAAAAATCAGAATATCATCTAAGTAGACGACGCATATTTGATTAATATGTTCCCTAAGTACCGAGTTAATTAACCTCTGAAACGTAGCAGGGGCGTTTTTGAGTCCAAAGGGCATTCTTGTGAACTCATAATGCCCAAGAGGAGTCGAAAAAGCTGTTTTTTTTCTATCTTCTTCTCTAACTAAGACTTGGTGAAAACCCTTAGCTAGATCTAAAGTCGTAAAGTATTGCGACCTTCCTAATTTATCTAATAGAGTGTCTATATTAGGAATAGGAAACTTGTCGTCAATTGTTTCTTCATTTAGTTTTCTATAGTCGACAACTATTCTCCATTTTTTTTCGCCGGAGTTGTCCAATTTTTTTGGAACAACCCACAATGGGCTGTTATAAGGAGAGTTGCTTTCTTTTATGATTCCCTGTTTCAACATTTCCTTAACCTGTTTGCTAATTTCTTGTTCGTGTACCTGAGGGTACCTGTATGTCTTCGCGTAAATTGGTCTATCCGTAGTTGTGACGATTTCTTGTTTTACATCATGAGTGCTAGTGAGTTGGTGTCCCCTCTTTATTTCTTTTCAAAATTTTTTCTAGTATTTCCTTTTCTTCGATATTTAAGTGATATCCGAAAAGGCTCTGTAGTATGTTTTGCTCTTCTATAATACTTTCTAATGCATATACCTCGTTATAATTATATGGGCAAGCACATAAAAATTTAATTTTATTACCGTGTATTTCTACATAATCTTCTTCTAAATTAATTTTTGCTCCAAGAGGTCTCAATAGATTTTGTCCTATAATGCCATCAAAATCTTTCTGGTTAAAGGAAGTAAGTTTACAGTACATTCTAGCTTTCTCTTTAAATTCTTTTGGAAGTTCTGTAAGAATTTCAGTTTCTATACATGCTCTTCCATTAAGTGTGTTAAAAACTATTTTGTCTTTTAATGGGATACGTTCGTAATGTTGTAATTTTGTTTGATCCAAAAGGGTTGTGGTTGATCCCGTATCAATTAAAGATTTTATTTTAATTTCTCCTACTGTCAATTCTTCTATCGGTAGATCCGATCTGGAAAATTTTCTTCCCTACCTTGTTGAACATGGTCACATTCCATGGGTTGAATATAATTGTCATTATTATTATTTGGATTATTCCTAGTTTGGTTGTACTGACCTGAATTTGTTGGTTGTTTTGAGATCTATTAAAGTTATTATTATTAGTATTAGTAGGTTTATGGGGTGGTATTTGTCTGTTAAGTTTTTGTTTATCTGGACTTGTTTGAATCATACCTGTTTCTTCAAGAGTATAATAAGCGTCTCTTAAGTTATTAATTTGCCTACTTATTACAACACTGGCTAGATTCGGATTTAATCCGTTTATACAAATTTTTAAAATCATATTTTCATTCGCTGAAGGCGAATTACATTATTGTTCTTTAGGCTTAAGGCCTGGTGATGCAGGTTATAGTAAGTTTCTCTGTCACCGAAGTTTCGTATGAGTTCCGCTTTTATAATTTCCCACGATGCGTTTGTTCTCAGAGTTCTGATGACTTGAAGTGCCGGTCTTTGCACCTTGTTGACCCGTGCCTTTGAAGAAAGTACTGTTCCAGCGTTGTGTTGGCGAAAAAGGGCAGGAAAATTTCCACTTCCCTAATGAACGATGTCAGGGCGTATTCGTTAGAGCCCTAATACTCCTTGATCCTTGCAGACTCCTTCATTAATTCTGTTAAAGTTAATGTAAACAGATTTGGGGTTGGAGGCATGGGAGGAGCCTGTGAGTTCTTTGTTTTTTTTTTTTTTTTTTTTTTTTTGACGATTTATGTATATATATATATATATATATGTAGCACAAATTGATTTTAGTTCTATTTTGTCACTTCACTATTTATGTCACTTTTATTGTCCACCTTTCTTTTATTGATAGCAAGTGTTTTACTTTCACGATTTGATTCTTGGTGGTACAAATTAATTTTAGTTTAATTTGATCACTTCACTTTTCAAACAACTCAGAAGAGAAGATATCTTCTTGCAACCAGGTTTCTGTCAAAATTATAACTTCATAGTCGTGTGTAATTAAAGTGATAAAAACATCATTAGTTTTAGTGCGCCGGCATTTTGATTTGATAAAAAAAACTTCACTTGTGAAGGATACAGCTTCATCTGAGATTTCCTAGATTGCGGTTCGAGTGGCAAAAGATTCATTCACTAGGATGTCAGCGAGAATCAGAGAATCCTTGATGAGCTTACCATATGTAGCAGAAAGAAAGCGAACAAGTGGGGTGTTGGCATGATGTTTCTTAGGTTGTTAAAGATTTGGCGAAGGTATTGAGTTTTAAATTAAAAGAATTAGGAATCGAGTTGGATGTATGCGGATAATCAGAGTCATTGTCAAGAGCTTGATTGGGTAGTAGCCGTGTTTTATTGGGAAATCTATCCGTAGCGTAGCAAGATTTTACACACACTACAAATACAAAAAACAGCTGCCGACAAAAGTAGATGTTGAATTTGGCTGCGGATTGCATGTTCCACACAACAAGATTTCATTCACAATAGACATGATATAAGACTTTTACTATGCTACAGATAGTGGGCCTTTCATCGTAACCGATCGGAGAAAAATTTCCTCCGATTTGTACGAATCTTACGAATTTTGTATCATGGTATGCTTTGGTAATGTCAAAAACACAGCAACGCGTTACGAACTTAAACGGTGCACGACGATTAAAACCAAAATCAGTGCAACGCATGCGATGCATACCGATTTTGAGGTTATGAATCTTCTCCGATTGTCTCCGACAGCAAATTTATTGCGGAAATTTATCCGATGAGCAAAAAAATTAAAAATGTCAACAAAATTAAATGAAAAAAAAAATACCGGAATGCACTGCTACAGGTGGTGGTCCATTCAAACAAAAATCCTTCACAGATTTAGAGGAGAGTGTAATTGAACTGATAAACACAATAAACACAAATCGCCATCTTCGTATTTTATGGCATCATGACATCTGTTTTATGTGTCAAAAATTACTTGCGTTTATACGCGTCTTCATTTTTGTTCCGATTCGGATACCACGAACAAAATAAATCTTTTGGAAATCTGTTCGGAGAAAAGTTCCGATCGGAAATTTCTCCGAACAGATACCATAATAAGGCCCAGTATATTTCCAAAGATATTGCACGCAGAGCAAAATAAAATGTTCGTGCTCGATCCTCTTTTTAGTGGTATCTTGTGTGTAAACATTTTTTAGACTTATGCTGCATTGTTGAGAAGCTTGCAAGGTTTCACTGGGATATAACCACTGCGGACTTGCCGCCGTCATATAGCTACGAAATGAGCTCGTTGTGTTGGATGAATTTGTGCCTGCGCGCTCTTAAAATTTTAGTAAGGCACGCTGGCTACGTTTCTCCAACACCCTGACAAGAGACCTCCTCTCCAACAACATTGTGCCTCTAAACGACAGGAATTTATCGAAAGTACAAATCAATGAATACCTGCTTCAGATGGATGGTGTCATAAAACAAACGATGGACAGAACAATCCCACGATACAAAGAACGTAACGCAACTGAAATTTACAAGAAGGTAACAATAGACGCACTACACAGACAAAAAAGTGGCCTTCTAACAAGATTAAAACTCTTGTACAGGCGGTTTACAGACAGAAACAGAAAATCAAAAACGTCAACTCGCTCATAAAGCAAAATTACAGATTGTCTATTAACTCGTACTCGTATAACAGAATTCGAGCCGTCAACTCTAGCGACCCGAGTATGTTCCCCGAGATTAATAAAATCTTCAGAAAAACAATAAAAACAATCTTCCGTGTCTTAAGCTTCCGAGAACGACAGACAACGAAAACAAACTCCTGACCGCAGGAATATATCTGGGGGACACCGTCTTGGACGACGATTTCTTTGTGATCGAAGATCCATTGGAGAAGGTCGAGGCAGTGGGTTCTGCTTTTCAGCAAGTGCATAAGGTAAGTGAGTCCATTCATCCAAATCACGACCTGGAGAACAGAGCTCTACTGAATCACTTCCACCTGCGAAATAGCATCACGCAATGGCGTTCTGAGAATCTTGGTTTTACCGGGTAAAATGAAGACAATCTGGCAAACGCCACCATTGCCGAGCGAAATGGGCCAAGTTCCCTGCTCATCTCGAAGGTCGAACTCCAGATGATCTTTGCATCATTAAAGAAAAAGAAGTCAGCAAGAGTCGACGGTATCCCCAATATCGTACTACGACATCCCCCTGAGGAAGCAATAGACATAAACAAAACACTGTTCAACAACGCGCTGAATATTGCATATTATCCAGTGAGTTGGAAGACAGCTGTTGTATATCCTCTGCCAAAAAAAGGAAAGGACAGTTCCAATCCGGAAAATCTCCGGTCGATAAGTCTTCTTCCGCGTATCAGTAAGGTATTCGAAAAAGTTCTCAATAGAGCTATGTCCAAGTGCCAAGGACGAAAATATAATTCCAGTATCTAGTATCTGCTATCCAATGGAACAATGCTAAGAATCAAAGCACGGGTCCCTGTCTGGTTGATTTGCAGAAGGCTTCGAAACCGTATGGTTAGAGGGACTTTATCTGAAGTTAATCAGATGGGACACAAGTAAACCACTGCTATATAAGTAATAAATTCGTTAGAATTCAATTTATTCGTAATCAATTCAAATTATTGTTTATAGTAAGACTCTTAAAAGACTAACAAAAGCTTAAGACTGACTTAGCATGCTAACCTACCATCTGCAATAATGCTTTGGATACCTTGCAGCTTGTGCAAGATATCGCATTTCATTCTTCCCACCGTCGGTTATTGGCACTAGGCTGCTGAAATGCTTTGGATATCTGGCAGCTTGTGATAGATATCGCATTTCGCTCTTCCCGTCGTCGGTTTCTGACACTAAACTACTTCGTTTATAGAACCAGCCGTGTCAGCATGATTTGTTGTTGACGATTGACGACGACGACGATGTGCGGCCTGGCGGATTTAATGGATTATGTGTTAACTACTCCCCCACTAAGATGAAGGCCGTCCTCGGGCTTCTTGAGACCTTTGATGACCTCTTGAAGATCGACGTTTTGGCGCTGTTTCTTCTGACGTTGCTTTAGCTTAATGGTGGTATAACAAACTATAATGAATGCAAGTGTCGCGCAGCAAGCTATAAGTGGATGAGTCGTCAATTTTGTCTCCATCTCACCAATGTAACGTAAATTGTCCATGTTCATTCTATGAAGAAATGGTATGCTCAATATCTCTTTACGACCGGTGATATTGAGAAGCGTAGATGTTGCACTGCCGGGTTGCTTTTTCTGGATGTTATTTCGATTGATAAATTTGGATCCATTAATCCACACAGCATCCTCAAAAGTCAGCAAATACGTCTCGTTGATGTCCGTCTCAAAATCATTCGCCTCCCTTATTCTAGCATTTCTGTTGTTTATTATAACAATGCCATCATCAATAACCAACACGGATTCCCGATGGTCTGGTTGTGTCTTACAATGAGCAATGCCTCCAGAGTGTAATTCTTGAGCACATGTCTTGCTCGGTAGTTCCTTGCAAAACATTAATGTTGTTGCTACATTGCAGTCCTCAACAGCCACCACTTGTCTTCCACATCATTTCCACTGAAGAATAAAATGTTGCCATTATGAGCAACAGGATTATTACTTTCTTACAAAGTTCTTCTTATATGAGACTGCGGAGGGAACAGCTCAGTGATGTTTTAAGATTTAAGATTAAGATGGACCACCCTCCCTTTAATTAGAACCGTTGTCCCTAAATCGGCTTCCACCTTCTCTTCGACGTATAATTGAGTTAACTTATTACCTAATCGTCTATTTGTTTTTACTAAAACCTTTTCTCCTACGCTAAAATTCCTGTTCTGCCTTGTTTCATTTTCTCTTTGCAACAGTAATTCTTGGGCTTTTTGAAATTTATTTTTAATTTGTTCTCTAAAATCTGTCGGCGAAGAGTGTATTATATCAATTGGTCTTTGGAATTTGGAAAACTTCTCAATGCAAGTTAAAAAATATTTTTTATCCGTGGAGAATATGTCCACGTAAAGCATTTCTCCAGCGTATGAGGGGACTGGTGTCTCGCCAATCAATTGTTTTTTTGGATGGCGATCGTACTTCGACTTTGAACATGTTTTACAGTTTGCCACAATCTCATTTCCCTGTTTTGTAATTTTGGGAAAGAAATAGTCACATAGGATTTGTTTAACATTTTCTTAAGCTGCTCTATGTGCTCGGTTGTGTTCAGTAATTATAATTTCTTTTTGTTCATTTGGGTCGAATATATCAAGCACGAATTTATTAGTATGCCAAAACTTAGTTGATGGAAATAAATCAACTAAATTGTGCTGAATAAAAGCTAGAACTGTCAGTTCACAATGAAGTACGTTGACGGCATCTATTTTAATCACGTTTTTTAAAGTATTTATCAATGTATTCCTGTCTGAAAAATTAATGAAATGTCTAGATTTTCTACCAAATAATATAAATGTGCGGATTGAAGCGATTCCTCTATAATTATTTGATTTCTGAAGCAGTTTAAAGGTTTATCTGTTGTTTCGATTACATAAGTCAAGGATAATTCGCTGTGAATTGTGGCGGCATTAGAAGAAACCTCATTCTCCAATGCATGAATATTTTGTCGCGAAAGTGCATCGGCGACATTCTGAAAATGAAAGAGGTTAATGGTCCGTAAAAATATTTAAAGTTTTCACTCCATAGAGGTAGTTGCGAAAGTTTTTTAATGACCACACTATGGCCGACAGTTCTCTTTCATTTGTTGCAAATTGCATCTCTTTATCTTTGAGTTTTCTTGAAATCATCGTAATAGGCTTTCCGTTTTGTGATAAAACCGCTCCAATACCATGTGATGAAGCATCCGTCGTTAGATCGAAAGGCTTCCTGTAGTCTGGATATAACAATGTGACGTCTTCTGACGCCAAAATTTCTTTTAATTTATTAAACGCTTGGAGTTCTTTCTCTTTTATTTATATTTTATTTTTATTTTTTTTGATTGATTGGCACTTATTTTGCCATTCTCACCTTTTAATAAATTAGTAAGTGGTTTAGCAATTGATGCGAAATCTTTTATGAAGCATCTATAATAACTGGCTAGACCTAGAAATGATCTTATTCCAAAGAGTGCAGAAGGTTGTGAGTAATTTTTAATCGCATCCACTTTAGCAGGGCAAGTTTTTATACCATCCCTAGACACTATAAAGCCTAGGTACTGTACATCCGTCTTAAAAAAGTTTGATTTTTCACGCGAATTGTAGCAACGATGTTTGTGTTATACGGCAAAGATTCATTTGAGTCTGCAAATGCTTTTATTCTATTACGTAACATATTTTTAAAATATTTTTAAAAATTTTTATCGCATTTCGCTCTTCCCGTCGTCGGTTGCTGACACTAAACTACTTCGTTTATAGAACCAGCCGTGTCAGCATGATTTGTTGTTGACGATTGACGACGACGACGATGTGCGGCCTGGCGAATTTAATGGATTATGTGTTAACTTATATGCTTTACGACATGCTTAATGGTAGAAAGTTTGTTGTCAAGAGTGGCAATGTAACATCTACCACAACGTTTGATACTAAAAACGGTCTGCAACAGGGTCGTGAACTCGCCGATTCTCTTTAGTATTTACACAAGCGATCTCATTGGGAATCTATCTCATGCTATTGCGTATGCCGAGGATTAAGTTGCATACAGAACAGGTCCAAAAGTTGAAGTCATCAGAATTCTCTTGCAACGTGATTTCAATAAAATTCAACAATGTTGTAGTGATTGGAGGCTGAAAATTTACTTCCAGAAATATGAAACTATCTTGTTTAGAACCCCTGTGTCAAGGGCTTCTAGGGATACGAGAAAGAACTGGCACAAGCTAGTGATCGCTGGGCCACATGGACATCCTCTGGCGATTAAAGTTTGGTAAAGGTCCTTGGTATCTGGCTGGATCAGTTTCTATATTTCATGTAGAGGCTGCACAGGCCAGGGCTAGAGCAGCTTTTGCCCTGACAAGACGGTTGTTTTATAGCAGCAGGGTAAAAGCAGAACAGTCGATAGGCGGCTCCTCTAGTCGCTGGGAGCGAAGCAGAGCGCCTCCGTTTCAGCAGGGCCGTGCCCGAACGGGTTCAGAAAAAAGCCCTTGTCAGGTCCACCAATTCTGGTTGCTTAGGTAAAACCCGATATTTTCAGTCAACATAGACGAAATATCGCCTTTGGCCGACCTACATTTATCTAAGGTATCTTCAAGTTAGGTAAGGCAATTGCGGCGGCACCAAAAAAAATCACAAAATAAACAAAAAAAAATATAAAAACACAAAATATCAAAAAAAAATATAAAATTAAAAAAATAGCTTGTTGTGGCTGTTCTAGATTTAAGTATTTTAGTTTTATTTTAAGTAGTTTTAAGTTTATTTTAAGTAAGTTTTTAAGTGGTTTAAGATAGATTAAGAAATCGATAAAATAAACCCAGTTTTTTTCATTTTCTGGGTGAAAAATAAAAGGGGATGTTTAAGATAAGATAAATTTATGTTACTTTTAGGCCGAATTCAATTTTGGTTAGTTGAGCTTTAGTAAAAAGTTTATTTATTTCCATTTTTTTGGAGGTAGTTTCTTTATTATCAGCTAAAAAGATCATTAGTTCATTTGAATTTTTTCGAATATCTTTTTACTTGCGATTTATAGCGACTATAAGGCAAGTTATGCATTCGTAAAAAAAATTCTAAAAATCAAATATGACATTACGATAAGAGGGAAGTCGAAAAAAGTGGGTCAGAAAATTCTGTCCGTCTGTCTGTCTGTCTGTCTATCTGTCCGTATCGATTCGGTTGGGCCGATTTGATTCAAACTTGGTATATAGTATTCTTAGAGTACTCTACCCGACCTCTTTCGAATTGGCATTCTAGCTGCAAAACTAACGGTACCTGCCATATAACTTTTAATGAAAAACTTACTTTTCTCGAAAACGGCTCCTACGATTTTGATAAAACTTTCTGAATGGTGTTTTCTATGCAAATGCTATATTTTTTTTTAATGGATTTTTCAGGAAAAGTTTTAAAACGGTACTTCACATATGACCGGTTTTTTAAAATCCGACTTTCTCGTTAAGTACTTGACGAATTTTTCAAAATATGTACTGTTTTATGATTTAAACAATATTGTTTATTAAAATATTCAAAAACATTTTTTTTTTAATTTTTAATAATTTCTTAAAAAACTTATTTTGTTTTTTGAATATTTTGAAAACGAATCTATAGATTTTTTTTTTAAATTTTCTCCTAGTATAAACTATAGATTTCTTTAAATTGACATACTCAAAAAAAAATTAAATATTTTTTTGGAAAGTTTTTCAAAAAAAAAACATTTTTTTTTGGAAAAAAAAACTGGTCGAACGATTTTGAAATGAAAAATTCATAAGATAGAAAACAGCAAAAGAAATACAATATTTTTTCCAAAAAAATGTTATGTATAGTGTTTTTTTGATTTCATAAAAAAAATTATTTGTTTAATATTTTCCCCCAAATTTGGTTTATATTGCTCGGTTGAGCCTTAGCAACTGGTCTAATGAAAGCAAACTTCATTATTTGTTTTATTATTATTTATCTTTATTTATTTTAAAGCATTTCATGATCATAACAGCATACAGAATAAATAATAAGGAAGCCTATGACAAACACATAATCACGCAAAAAGAACTAACAAATAAAAAAAATACTCGATTACCTACTGAATGCAAAAATTTCAATCAAGAAAACAAAATTGTACACCTGCATACAAACAACCACTGTGTTAAGTTTGAATATTTACAGTGGTCAGAAGAGGTATCTTAATTTTAGTACCTACCTTCCTTCCAACCTTATTATAGGTAGGTACAATATCCTAAATAAATTCCATGATATGAGGTTATTATTCACTCACACATCTAATTCACACTTACTTACATATCCTAAAGAATTAAAATGGCGTTTAAATTATTTCACCCAATACAATTTAACGTACTCTATTCGAACAATCAAAAGTCTCAAAAATCGAATAAACGTTTTGATGTTCACTTTAATATTCTTAAATTTATTTTACAATGTGACCTCACATATGAGCAAGTACGTGCGATCCAGTCGTGCAATTTATTTAATTCGGTTAACGAGTCGGAAAGTTCATGAATTTTTTATTGCATTTTACTGCCAGAGAATGTGCTATAGTTAGTAGATTTTGCTTAGCTTTTGCTTATAGCCATGCAAGCTGGATGAAAAACTTAACACAAATTCCATTACAGAATATCTTTAAAGATACAGAACAATAATTGTTACCACATTTACTCATTTTAGCAAATATTAAAAAAAAATATTGCTGAATGAATTATAAAATTTCTTTCAGTGTATTTAAAAATGCTCCTGAAGTGGTTGTGGTATTAATAAAAGCACAGTAAATATCAACTATTATAGACACGAACCCTATTTTGCAGCCTTAACATAAGCTTACAGTACGATCCACAATTCTTTTAAGTTGACAAATTGAGAAAGCAATGCGTGCCAAGTGGTTATATGGGTTGTATGGTAAAGATGAAACATCGACGGTAGTATAACAGTTCACAGTTGTATCTTGTATGCAGCGCAGCTTGTGTTGGAGATAATATTGCATTTAATGATGGTTTGAAACAGAAATTCCTGATTTTCGTCAATTCTGTCCATCATTCCAAGTCTATACAACATACACTGGTTGCCAGATGCGAAACTTTTTTCAGCTTCTTGACCCCACTAGGGGGTCTTCAATTTTTCACAAACTGCAACCCCTTGAGACATTTTGGGGAATATTTAAATAAAATAATAACAAAATAAAAATGTAAAAAAGTGGCCAAACGTTTTTCAAGCTAAAATATCTTTATTTAGTAAACAATTTATTTGTTTCTGCAATAGATTTTGTAAGAAACGTTGTTCAGTTATTCAACACTGAACATTTTCAAAAATGTTGTCAGGTTTATTTGTAGGGGTATGCAAATGAATTACCTTGGATAGAAAAGGAAATGGGTGGGAAAGAAAGGAATAATGTAGGATATAGTAAGGAAAGGGGTACTGTAGGATAAAGAACGTCTGACGTCTGACGCCACATGTTGCAGGAATACTGGCATTGTATATACAATGTATATACAATGATACTGGATGGGAAGGAGAATGAAATTTAAATTACAGGAACAAAACCCTATTAAGTATTGCGTGAAACATATTGAACCAGCAACAGCAACAGCACCAGCAACAGCGGCCGCCATTATTTTAGAACCAATGTATTTCAATTGCTCAAGTTAGATTAGACCAGCAACAGCAACGTCAACAGCTTCGTTAGACCAAAGTCCTAAATTTGCTGTTGCTGTTCCATTGCTACCAATTTTGCGCAAGTGAAATTCAGGGGCACCATACTGCAAAAGAAAACTACGTATACTTTTTTTATGACACAAAGTGTCAAACAGAAGTAAGAAGACGATGCTGGTGCTGGTGGCAATGTGTTTCAATTTCTTTTGCTGGTCAGGGTGCTGTTTGCTGTTGACGGTGCTGGTGCTGTCGCTGGTTCAATCTGTCCCGCGCTTATGGACTGCTGATTGGTTGTCATTGCATACCATGCGTACGTTCACGAACATAACTTTTGGGTTGGTTACCTTGCTTGTGTTTGGGTTTTTTTGTGAACGAACAAATCCAACCAGATAGGTTACCTCTCAAAATTCGAAGCAAAAGAGAAACACAGTCAGTTGTTCATCAGCTGTTCACGTGTTGAGAAAAGTATCCAGGAAATTTTAGGATACCTTTGGATTTTCTCTGTTTCCATATGTTCTTCAATCAGCTGGAAAACAGCTGTTCTTACCCATGCTAATTACAACAAAAGCAAGGTAGCCAATCCAAATGTTATGTTCGTGAATGTACCCATTACACTGCATGATACACAGAAATACAAGGTATGCTTACTTTACGTCACATTCTTCTCATTTTTGTTCTTAGAGAGTGTAAATAAATGTATTAATTTGCCGATTTTGTTATTGTTTTTTTATGTTTATTGATGTTATAATCATAAAAAAATCGTTTAATCCGTCAGTTTAAAAAAATAATCTTCACTTAACAAATAAAATAATAATAAAAGAAGAATGTGACGTCATAAAATATCAAGATGGCGATTTGTATGCGTCTAGTGAACAAACTGTGGGCTTACAAGCAGAAGGCACTAAGTCAAAAATCATAGTTTTGAGTAAATTGATATTTAAGATTTGTTTTCTCGTCAAAACTCAATACTCACTTTTTTATGTAAATGGATCCCATTAAATACAAAGTTGATATTATGACATAAGGTTCAAACAGAAAATTTTATTATTAAAACACAAATATTTGCGCATAATTGAAAAATACGCTGACATAGTGCTTTTTACCTGAATTGATAATGCAATAATTATGTTATGTACATAATATAAAAACAAAAAACTTGAAAAAAACAACATCCTGAACATATTTTTTTTTAAAACAACTACATTTTATTTAAGTGATAAGAACAGGGTAAGAATATTATTACCAAGGAGTATTAATAAGAAATAGTAATTGAAGAAGCAGGTACAGAAATAAGAAAAAGTACGAACTATTCACTATCATTGTAGTACGTCAGGTTCTGGCAAGTAGTCTCTTGTTTTAAGTTGTGAAGGCAAAGATGCAAACCAAGAATGAAAAATTTCGGGAACCACACCTTTTGAGCACATTTCAATTAAGTCTTTCTGTTTAGCTACGCTTATTTTGAGTGGTTCAGTATAGAGTTTAGGCCATTCTTTTTCGGAAGATATTTTGGAACAGCGTTTCTTCCTCTTCGTGAAATTTTTACTACACTCACATTGCTAAAATTGTCATCATAATTATATTTGAATTGGAGAATTCCTGGTTTATTTTTTTCGTACCGGAACCATTTAATTTTAAGCCAATTTACTTTTTGGCCATTGGTGTCCACTGTTTTGTTTTTAATCACGTCTTCGGCTAATAACTTTAATTTGTAAAAATTTTTAAATTTCATTTCCATAGCTTCATAAGGAAATTTGTTTGGCACACGAACTCTTGCAGCTCTGAATATATTAAGCCAGTCATTGACACAATAAATTGGCATGAACTTTTTTTGTTTTTCGATCGCACTATGCATTGAATCAACTTCCATGTACGAGTGGCCACTTTCTAAAAACTTTTGATCAATAACGTTTAATGATGGTGTTTGTACAATATTTAAAAAAAGTGCCACAATATTTGCATTTCTGTTTTGTCCAGCGCAAGTATCCGAAAATATAGATATCTCTTGAACGTTTTCGGGTAATTGCTCTATATACTTTAAAATACAAGAACCCACTTCGCAGCTCCCGCCTTTACCATTTTATTTCAGTCCATGCATAGCAAAATGCATTATTCGGCAAACTTGATTCATATATTGTGAAATTGTGAAGTATAAGTTTTCTTTTGTAGTACGTTAAAGAAACATCCGTGGATGGAATTTGAAGAACACTTTGCATATCCATGGAAATTGATCTAAAACTTTGATCTGAATTGGCCCTTTGTTTATCAGTTTGTTTTTCTTCGAAAGCTTCTCTTTTGCGTTGCAAATGACTTTTATAATCATCTAGCATTTCAAGCTTCAGGAGATGAAATTTTGTACTTATTGCGAAGTAAGCATTGATCTTTTTTCGGCACAAAAAAGATAAATTGTAATCGTTACAAAATATTCTTCTATATGTAATTTCAGAAACAAGATATTCGGTACACTGTACTTTGTATAACTCGTACATTTTTCTTATTGAAAGCTTACTGTCTGCATATTTTCTTTGATTGCCTTTACGACAGTAATGACTTTCCATAGACGGAAAACTTTCGATATGTTTTTTAACATTCAAAATAATATCGGGCTTCGTTTTATTGGGTGGTGTATGTTTGCCCTTTTATCATCCGCAGAATAGTGACCACCAAACTCATCCCTTCTTAAAAACGCGTTTAATACGCTCCTATTGGAAATATTCAACGTACTTAGAAAACATTTCTGACAAACTCTTGTTTTGTTTTCATTTTCCATGAAAAAAATACTTTTTTGCCGTTTGCCGCAGAGTTGCATTTTCATTTCTTGGTCTTCTATATTTTGGTGCAAGGCATTCAACATTTTGAATAATAAAATTCTTTTGCTGCACATAACTCAAAGACCAAAAATTTTTGCATAACTTCAATCGACAACTTTCGTTTATATAGACACTCAAATTTAAACTTGTGGTTTGAAATTTACTTAGGATTTTTTGGTAGTTTTAAATTACCTTTATGGTCTCTATATGGCAAACATTTGGATTTCAGACTCTTTTCGATGTTTCGCTTCCACTTTTTTGGACATGCCTTTTTCCATCTGACACCTTTTGCAGGACTTCCTGTTTCTGTCTTGTTATTTGTGTCTCCGACTTCCACTTTATCGGTGCAACTTTTCAAGATTATCATCAACGCAGTAATAATTGGGATCTTTGATACTATCATCTAAAAGCGTCTAAACTCACAAAATACAACTGACAATTTAAAAAATTCTTTGGAATTTGACCGCAATTATCGTGTATGATTAAACAGCCTACTGCGTAAGTCATTTTTTAATCTAAAAATGTAGTTTTGATGACAGGTAAAAAGCATTAAGTCTCATTAATGCTTTATTATTGTATGGTTATAGTAAATTGATTTTCTTGAATTACAGGTAAATCGCACTAAGTCAGCTTAGTGCTTTCTTTCAGTTTTAAACATATGAAACTTCAAATAACTCATAAAAGACATTCAATATGACTAAGGAAGTTTTTTCCAGTACATAGATATTATCATTCTGAGTCACTTTGCATTAAAATGTCAAAATCCCAAAAAACTGACTTAGTGCTTTCTGCTTGTAAACCGACGATACCTTGTGTTGTGTGTATCATGTTTACATTGTACAATCAGTACAGTGAACAATTAATATTTTGTTTATTATGATTTGTTTTCTGAATAATTTTTTCATTCTAATAGTTTGTGTTCTCCAACAATATCATTTGGTTCCAATTAAATATTTTCCTTTGAATATAATTTCACTGCTTTTAATTTCAATAGGTTATGGGCCAAGAGTACAAGATTAAAAGAAAAGAAAAAAATAAAAATCTGAAAATATTATGGCTGAAGGAACGAAATTTTCTATTTCAAAATTGAATAATGAAAACTATTCGATATGGAAGTTCAAGCTAGAACTGCTACTAATAAAAGAAGGTGTTTGGAACATAGTCAACGAACAAAAACCACAAACAAATGCTGATGAGAGGGATGCTGCTGCTTTTGCGGCTGAAATTGAATCGCAAAAGGGGAATAACAAGGCTAAAGCACTCATCGGTATATATGGTGGAAGCTTGTGCATATAAGACGGATGTCTACAGCGAGAGGTGCATAGTTAGCACTACAGACTTATCATGAGAAAAGCACACTTAGTAACAAAGTTCATTTAATGCGAAGGATTTGTAGCTTGAAATTGGATGATGATGGCAAGATCCAGGCCACATAAATCAAATGACGGAATTGTTTGATAAATTAAGAGACATTGGTGAGACACAACTATCGGAAAATTAGAGTGTTGCAATGCTTCTTAGCAGCTTAGCAAGAAGCTATGACACTTTAATTACAGCACTTGAGACACGACCGGAAGGAGATTTAACGTTTGGTTTGGTGCATTCCAAACTGCTTGGAGAATACAGTCGTCGAAATGAAGCAAATGCGGTATGCAAGGAGTCAGCTTTAAGAATAAGTGACAAAAGAGAAAAGAACTGCTTCTTTTGCAAAGAAAAGGGTCACTTTAAGCAAAATTGTGTTCAGTACAAAAAGTGTAAATCCAAGAATATTAAATTCAAAGTTTTTCAGTACAAACCAAATAAAGCAAACAAAATTAAGAACACTATTGAATTTCTTTTCATGGTATCAAAGGATAAAGATGGTTGGATTGTTGACTCTGGAGCCACATGCCACATATCTAGTGACAGAGGTTAAGGCACTGAATATAAATCATTGTGAGAAGATCAATGTTGCTAATGGTGATGAGGTTACAACTGCAGGGCGTGGCAAAGAAATCATAAAGTTTATCAATCATAAAAATGAGGAATTTTTCGTGGAATTTACTGATGTATTGTATGTTCCAGATATTGGAGGAAATTTGTTATCTGTACGAAAATTGATCAAACGAGATGGTCGTCAAATTGCTGTTGCGGACTTGTACTCAAATCTTTACAAGTTGCGGTTATCAAATAAGGTATATTCAGCATGTGAGCATACAAGCAAATGTATTCATTATTGGCACAAATTGAGGTATGTTTACAAGGAAAGACAACCGAATTATCTTTTCCAAAGCCATCAACTACTAAAACTATTGCTCCACTTTATCTTGTGCATACAGATATTTGCGGACCAATGCAAACAGTTTCACCCAGCGGTAAGCGTTACTTGGTTACATTCATCGATGATTTTACTAGATACACCACGATATACCTACTAACGGGTGATTTTTTTGAGGTTAGGATTTTCATGCATTAGTTTTTGACAGATCACGCGGGATTTCAGACATGGTGTCAAATAGAAAGATGCTCAGTATGCTTTGACATTTCATCATGAATAGACTTACAACGTCGAATTTTCAGTGAATGGGCCCTAGAAAAGTTGGCAGAAAATCCGCTTTTTTATCGACAAATTTTGTTCAGCGATGAGGCTCATTTCTGGTTGAATGGCTACGTAAATAAGCAAAATTGCCGCATTTGGAGTGAAGAGCAACCAGAAGCCGTTCAAGAACTGCCCATGCATCCCGAAAAATGCACTGTTTGGTGTGGTTTGTACGCTGGTGGAATCATTGGACCGTATTTTTTCAAAAATGCTGTTGGACGCAACGTTACGGTGAATGGCGATCGCTATCGTTCGATGCTAACAAACTTTTTGTTGCCAAAAATGGAAGAACTGAACTTGGTTGACATGTGGTTTCAACAAGATGGCGCTACATGCCACACAGCTCGCGATTCTATGGCCATTTTGAGGGAAAACTTCGGAGAACAATTCATCTCAAGAAATGGACCGGCAAGTTGGCCACCAAGATCATGCGATTTGACGCCTTTAGACTATTTTTTGTGGGACTACGTCAAGTTTAAAGTCTACAGAAATAAGCCAGCAACTATTCCAGCTTTGGAAGACAACATTTCCGAAGAAATTCGGGCTATTCTGGCCGAAATGCTCGAAAAAGTTGCCTAAAATTGGACTTTCCGAATGGACCACCTAAGACGCAGCCGCGGTCAACATTTAAATGAAATTATCTTCAAAAAGTAAATGTCATGGACCAATTTAACGTTTCAAATAAAGAACCGATGAGATTATGCAAATTGTATGCGTTTTTTTTTTTTAAAAAAAGTTCTAACCTCAAAAAAATCACCCGTTAAAACACAAATCTGAAGTACTGTGTAAGTTAAAGAAATATGTAGAAATGGTAAAAACGAAATTTCAACGGAAGCCGAAGGTACTTAGGTCTGGTCGAGGAGGAGAATAGACCGGTAACGAAATAGTAGCGTACTTGAAGAGCGAAGGTAGTCAAATTCAATACACTGCAGCGTACACTCCTGAACAGAACGCAAGATTCGGACATTGATTGAGATGTCTCGTTGCATGTTAATAGATGCTGGCTTGCAGTACATGTTTTGGGCAGAGGCAGTTACAACGGCTAATTATATTCAGAATCGTTTACCAACTAGGGAAAAACGGTAACACCATATGAAGGATGGAATGGTTTAAAGCCAAATATTAAACATTTTATAATTTTTGGTACTAAATGCTTTGTTCATGTTCCAACAGAAAAGAGACAAAAGTTGGATAAAACTGCTGTGCAAATGATTTTTGTTGGTTATGATGAAAATTCAAAGGCGTATCGTTGTTATAATTCATCAACAAAACGTGTAGTGGTTAGTCGAGATGTTCAATTTATGGATTGTAAAGTCGTTCCCGAGAGTAAAAAGACAATTCGGACGTCCATTGAGGAGAAAATGGAAATCGAAACACAATCGGTGGATTTGGAAATCGACTTCAAAGTAAAATCAAATGATGTTAGCCACGACACAATTGTACAAGACGTTGAAGAATTTTTAGAAGTGTCTGATCAACAGCCGAAAAATCAGGAACAAAGTCATGAGGATGTGGATACACATAGTGCGCGCATAAGGCTATCAAAACGATCAAATAAAGGAGTTCCACCAATTAAATTAATCTACGTAATGAAAATCGTGCAGTGTACCGAGCTGGAACCGAAGAACTTAAAGAAAGTCATGGCAAGTAAATATAACAAAAATTGGCTCGATGCTATGGATGAAATGGAATCCTTAAAGCAGAATCGCACTTGGGAATTGTGTGAGCTTCCAAAAAACAGAACAGCTGTTGGCAGCAAATCGGTATTCAAATTAAAAAGAACTTCAAATTGAACAGAAACAAGATTTAAAGCTCGTTTAGTCGCTCAAGGTTTCTCACAAAAATATGGCAGTGATTATGATCTGGTGTTTGCACCGGTTGTCAAGTAAACAACATTCAGAATCTTAATGTCAGTCTCTGCCAAGGAAGGATTTATTATTTATTTATTATTATAAGAAAACAGCATTTCTTAATGGTGAACTAAAAGAAACTATTTACATGCGGCAACCACCTGGTTTTGAAGTTGAAGGAAAAGACCATTAAATTTGTTTGTTAAAGAAAAGTCTCTATGGATTGAAGCAGGCTGCAAGATCATGGGACGAGGCAATACATAAAATATTAAGCGATGCGCAATTTCTTCAAAGCAAAGTTCACCCTTGTCTCTATTCGAAGAAGGAGCAAAACGAATGGTGCTTCATAATAATTTATGTTGATGATATGGTTGTGGCAAGCAGATCCAAACATTTAATTCGGTCAACAGAGAAAATACTCTCATCAAAGTTTCAGATGAAGAATATCGGCAACATAAAATCTTTCTTGGGACTAGATATTGGCAAGGACAGGAAAGGAAATTATCATTTGAACCAACGGAATTATATCGAGCAGATTGCAAAAGATTTTGGTTAAACCATCAAATATTCCAATGGATCCAAACTATGGCAAGCATGCTGAACAATCAGAAGTGTTAATAGACAAAGACAAATATCAAAAACTAATAGGATGTCTTCTGTTTGTTTTAGCTAACACGCGACCGGATATATCTGCAAGCATTTCAATTTTGGCACAAAAGGTCAGTCAACCGACACAGAACGATTGGAATGAACTTAAGCGAATCCTTAAGTATTTTAAAGGCAACATCGAAAATGAAGTTGTCATTAAGCAAAGACGATGACGGTGAATTCTTCTACGGTTATGCGGATGCAAATTGGGCTGAGGATAGAAACAGTCGTAAATCATATAGTGGCTATGTATTCAAGGTAAACGGTGGAGTTATCAGCTGGTCATATCGGAAACAAACGTGTGTAGCTCTTTCATTTACGGAAGCGGAATTCATCGCATTGTCAGAAGCATGTCAAGAAGCATCATGGATTCGACGCATTTTGAATGATATGAAGCAGCTGATCACTGAACCTACACATATATGCATATATTGTCCAACAGAATCTATGCCAGCTGATTTTCTTACAAAACCATTGGGAGCTGGAAGACATAAGATGCTACGTGAAAGATGTGTGTGTAAATGAGGAGGAGTGTTGGAGATACATTTACACTGTACAATCAAAGTACAGAGAACAATTAATATTTTGTTTATTATGATTTGTATTCTGAATAATTTTTCATTCTAAAATTCTGTTCTCCTATCAACAACAATATCATTTGGTTCCAATTAAATATTTTCCTTTGAATATAATTTCACTGCTTTTAATTTTAATAGCTTGTTGATGTTTAGAGACATGAAATGAGGTGCAAAACAAGTTTATGTATACTCTGTTCAATTTATATTTTCAGTACAGGGAAGATAGAATATTTGCCTTTCACTCTTACTGTTATGGATTTCAATAAGCTATCTTCATTTTAAAGCTCTCAAATGGTTGCCATACTGGGCATTATAAATTGGTATAATTCTTACACAAATGTAGTTATGGCTACCAACTGTTTATTCAAATTTTATGAAAACAAAAACATGTAGACAGATTTACACACACAGATGTACACAGATTTTTTTCACACAAATCTTTGGAGCCGTTTTCGAGAAAAATAAGCTTTAACTTAACTGTTATATGACAGGTGCCGTAAACATTTGAGCTTAAAAATAATAAGGCCTCTGTTGAATGTCAAAATAATCTTATGTTATAAATTTGAAGACGATCGACCAAGGCGTTCAGTAGTCCAAAATACATCTGTTTCCGTACAGACAGACAAACATAATTTTCAAGTAACTCAAATACGTTTCTCAATCGTAATGTCATGTTTGATTATTATCTCAATTTATTTTTATGTACGAATGCATAACTTGCATTAAATCACCTATAATCGCAAGTAAAAATAAATTGCACGACTGGATCGCACGTACTTGCTCATATGTGCGGTTACATCGTCGAATAAAATGTAAATAAAATGCACGACTGGGTTGCATGAACTTGTTCTAATGCTAGATAATTGCTTAGTGGCTGCATATGTATGTATGTATATAAAGGGTGTTTTTTTTAGACATGTGGTTTTCAAGAAGAAATAAAACGCATATAGTTTAATGTTATGGCCAAGAATCTAGCTTTTTTATAAAGATAAGGGTTTGCATTATGTTCTAAAAATTATTTCGGGGAAGTGGCCGCCGTGGCTGGCTCGAATAAATTCCAGCCGAGGCCCAATTTTCCCAATTTTGTGAAAATCGGGATCGGTGGCCATTTCGCTTTGAGCCCATTCACCGAACGTGTGACGCACTTGATGGGTGTTCGGCTTCAATTCTTGAACGAGTTAGATTTTGTAAGCCTGCAAACCAAGATCCTTCCGCGCGCGATGGTTAATGGACTCATTTGGGTCTTCTTCGATACCCTGCTCCACCGAAACGAACCATTATTTTGGTAATTAATTTGCACAATTTGCAAACTTTGTTGAGGAGTAAGTCTATTCATTATGAAATCGTAAACCAAACTGAGCATAAATCAAGAGACAGCTGTCAAAAAGACCAACTCCGAAAAAAGTATTACCAGATTAAAAACCACACGTCTGTTAAAATAAAAAAAAAATATTTTTTTTTAGAAAATTCTTTATTTTTCTTTTTTTAATTAGTTTCAGAGTTTTCTTGGAAAAACTAAGTATGCAATAAAATTTGAAAACTATGTGTCTATCGAAGAAAAAAAAATTTTGAAAATCGTTCGACCAGTTTTTTTTTTAAATGTCGTTTTTTTTCGAAAAACTTTTCGAAAAAATATTTGAATTTTTTTCTAGTATGTCATTATAAGGCAATCTGTAGTTTTCATCTGGAAAAATTATTCAATCCACACATTTTTTAAAATATTTCGAAAACCAATTTTTTTTTTAAGTATTCAAAAAATCGAAAAAAAAAGTTTTTGAAAATTTTGAAATCCGATATTAATTGAATTATAAATGACTTCCTGTGTGCAAAATTTAATTGAAATCGGGATAATAGTTTACGATAAAACCGCATTTGAAAAGCCGGTTATATGAGAGGTACCGTTTTAAAACAAATTTCGAAAAATGTATTTTAACTGAAAAATGTATTATTGTAAAAAATTAGCAACCTGAAAGTTTTATCAAAATCGTTAGAGCCCTTTTCGAAAAAATCAAACTTTTTGTTAAAAATTGTATGGCAGGTACCGTTATTTTTCGACCTAGAGCAAAAATGAAAAACACCCCCCGAGATACTATCCAATAAATACTAAATTTTAAGTTTGAAGCAAATCGGTTCATCCGTTTAGGCTGTTTAGACCGTTTTTTAAATAAAAATAAAAAACGAAAAGATGTAAGCAAAAAAAACATAGCGACATCACGTTCTTCTTTAAACTTAAAATATGCTCTAAGAAAGCTTCAATTCTGGAACTTTCATAACAAAAACCAAAGAAAAAGGTATTATAATTTCCATTAATGGCAAATGGTAACTATGCAGTAGTGCTTTTTTTAAAATAAATACAATAAGCGAGAGGCAAATTGATAATCAGTCTCCAACTCCTCGCAGCCGGGGAGCAAACAGGTTTTGGTGGGATGTACGTGGGTTAAATGAAATATTACAACAGATTTTTCAGATTTTTTTTTATATTTAATTGGCAATTTCTTAAGTTGAGTGCGATGCAAACACTTGCAGGTAGTGTGTTTAAAAGCTCTCTTACATACTGAAAATATAAATTGAACAGAGTATAAAAGTAAAATATTCCTCCTAAATTTAAAATGATAAATTGGCCACTCTGGATAATAGAGTTGAATCAACGAGTGCGAAACAAGTTTATGTAGCTTCAAATTTGCTTCGATAGGCAGAACATGTACTAAGAATGTTTCACTCACCCAGAAGAAAATAAATTGCACGACTGGATCGCACGTACTTGCTTATATGTGTGGTCACATTGTAGAATAATATTGAAGAAAATTAAAGTGAACATGAAAGCAGATTCTTGTCACTTTTGATTGTTCGAATAAAGTAGGTTAAACTGAATTGAATGAAATAATTTAAACGCTATTTTATTTCTTTAGGAAATGTAAGAAAGTTTTAATTTTTTTTTCAAAATCGTTAGAGCCGTTTTTAAATAAAACTGTTTTTTAACATTTTTTAAAAAATTAAAAAAATTATTCAAGAATACAAACTTAAGCACAAAAATAACGTGCATTTAAAAACAAAATTTAAAAAACAATTCACTTACCGTTTTCAAAATATTGATTTTTCAAAAAAAAAATTTTTTTAAATTATTTAAAATACAAAAAAAAAAGTTTTCGAAAAAAAATTAATACAAAATTACTCAGGCTACCTACATCTTCTTGAATATCAATTTTGATTGTAATCGGATCACCAGTTTTCAAAAAGTCGAAGAAAAAAAAACCGGTCCTATGGAAGGTACCATTTTTAGCCTACCATATTAATTTTTTTTTCACCAAAATATAATGCATACTTACAGTAGTACACTTATTTTTTTTATAAAAATTCTTGAAACTGTCTTCGAGAAAAATAAGCTTTTGCATAACGGTTATATGACAGGTACCGTTAATGTTTGAGCTAAAAAAATTTTTTTTAAAAAACTCCTCTGTAGAATTTCAAAATAACCTTAAGTTCAAAATTTGAAGACGATTGGCCCAACCTGCAGTCCAAAATACATCCGTAGGTTCAGACAGACAGACGGACAGAATTTTGACAGTAACTCAAATATGTTTCTCTATCGTCGTAATGTCATGGTTGATTGTTATCTCAAAATTTTTAATCTGCACGAATGCATAACTTGCATTATAGTACCTATAATCGCAAGTAAAAACGGTAAACGATAAAATGAAAATAATTAAAATTAAAAATTACCTACAAGTAAACCGATTAAAGACACTTCGTGGCAGAGATATTGAGATCGAGATATGTTAATGATGTACCATTCAATCAAAAGTTTACTTATTTTAAAAGGATTTAGATTGATATAAAGTGGAGCAAAAAAACACAGGCAGATCAAGTGTTAACACGAGTGGAAGGAGAGACATAGAGTTAAATAGACACATACCTTCATTTAGATATTTAATTCCTTTCTTATCTAAATTGATTTTCTGCTTTAACGGAGTCTTACTCAACTTCATTATTTAAGAACACTTAGCTTCAAGTTGGGCAAGTTCAACTGAGTTACCATCACAAGTTACATTATATATGTACCTAAGTCAAATTGAAAATGGTTTTCATTGTGTGTGTATCATTGGTGTTAGTATTTCATCTCAATCTAATCATTTTGTTACATTCCTTTTAAAATCTCGCAAATTCAAATTCTCACATACTTTCTCAACATATGACCCTTTTTGAAATGCTCACATATATTACGTTAAAAGCCCGTTACCTTATTAGTCAATCGCATTCATATTCGTACAATACCATCAGTCTATACGAGCTTCCTTTGCAATCAGGGAAGAAATATTTCAAGAAAAGGAATGTCCCTAAGAAAACATTTCGGTGATAGTAATAAGTGGCTTTTTCGATTATTGTACCCAGTATCCTGGACCATGCATATCTTTACATATTTGTATATCCTTCTTGTTGCTGTAAGCAAAAACTTACTTTCTCCATTAGATTAAGAGAAATACATGAGATTCAAACAAACAAAAATTGAACAAAAAAGGAAGAAATAAAAGGAATGCAGCACAAAAAATCTCTATTCTTACTGATGTTATTAGCCATTTCAATTCCAACAAAACACAGTAGTAGTATACACCACTCTCGATTTTGGTCTTATTTTTTGTCCTGATTCTCTTTTGTGAACATCCACCCCCTTGCTTTTACCGTCTTTCATGCTAACAATAAAATTTACGAATTCCTTCGTTATCTGAAAAAAAAATTCACCCAGAAAAAAAGGCCCCTCCTGGTATTAAAGAACCCATCATGAAAACACACTTCTCTACCTCTCTCACTAGAAAACGATGGACACAGAGAAAAACCTTTAAGGATTTTTGTTAAAAAAAATTAAGGAAGCTTCGGCAGGCCGAACATAAAAACGAACGACCCATCGTTATGATAATACGTATATAAACCGTACGCACATTACGCACTTTGCAATACAGCTCCTGAATTTTTACCCCAACGCTAGCTGTCACCGAGCTTTATACCACCCCTCCACCAAATGTGTAATGGAAACGAATAATAAAATAACTGTTTTTGGTGGGGATACTTTTTTCCTTTTATTTTTTGTTCGGTTGGGATTTTGTATATACATGGAACAGGGATGAAATTAAAGGAGATCGATGTTGGGCGAAAATTGAAAGAAATTCCATTATTGTAATATGAGAGCCGTAGGCTTAAAATTTTTAAATGTTTTATTCATTAAAATAATCTAATCAAGGCCTACATTTTTATTTTGCAAAATTCTCAATAAAAGACGAAGTAGCTACATACATAAATGTATATTTGTGTAAGCTTTAATATTAATATCAATAAAAACATATAAAGGGTGTTTTTTAGAGGTATAGAACTTTGAAATGGAATAAAACATACTTAGATGTTTTTTTTTTTTAAATTGACATGAAGTTTACTTTATTCGAAAAATAATCTTCTGGCATTATGATTTGAATGATGATTTCTCGCATATGACTGCACCAGCTGGCTCGGACGTAGTGTAATCTGGAGGTCCAATTTTCTATGACTTTTTCTGTATATCGGCAATAACGCGGCGAATGTTGTCCTCCAATCGGTCAATCGTTTCGGGCTTATCGGCGTAGACTAGCGACTTCACATATCCCCACAGATGGCGTGAAGTCGCACGATCCAATTCACGGGTCCGTTACGTAAAACTATGCGGTTAACAAACGTTTCCTTCAACAAATCAATTTTGGCACGAGCTACATATGTGCGACATGTTGCGCCGTCTTGTTGAAACCACAGCTCCTGCACATCATGGTTGTTCAATTAATGAACGAAAAAGTCAGTAATCATGGCTCTATAGCGGTCGCCATTGGCTGTAACGGTCTGGCAAGCATCGTTTTTAATGAAGCACGGACCAATTATTCCACCATCCCATAAAGCACACCAAACAGTCAGTTTTTATGGATGTATGTAACGGTGTCTCAACATACACTTGAGGATTATCATAACTTCAAATACGGCCGTTTTGTTTATTAACGTATCCATTTAACCAAAAGTGAGCTTCATCGCTAAGCAAAATTCGCTTATGCAAAAAGGGATCAACGGCAATCTTGTTTTGGGCCCATTCACCTAATCTACGCATTGCTAGGTGATCATGTGGCTTCAATTCTTGCACGAGTTGGAATTTGTAAGGACGCAAACCAAGATCTTTCCGCAAAATCTTCCATAAAGTGGATGGACACATATCCAATTCCTGTGCACGATGGCGGATAGACTGATTCGGGTCTTCCTCTACGCTACGCTCTACAGCATCAATTACTTCTTCTGTACGCACTGTACGTACGAAGTCTCTGTGGATGCGTATTATCATTGAAAATAAACGTGATGCGAAAACGTTCCATAGTTAATCGAATTAATAGTTCTGATGGACAATTATGTTGACCGTAAAATGGACGTAGTTCGCGATACGTATTTTGAACAGAATAATTTTTTATATTAGAATTTAACCAGCTGGCGTTTCTGCAAGCAAAACTCTAAAATGACTCAGCATGAAAGTCGCCGATACATGATTGAATTTTCGCTTTTGTCTCTTTATTGCTTCAATACCTTACTTGCGGTCACACCCGCAGTAATGATCTCTAAAGTGACATTCTTTTCCTATACTTAGAAATTCCAAAATAAATTTCAATTAAATTTTACCCGATTAGTATTATTATGAACATTGATATTTTTTTTTCTTTTTTATAATTAACGCGCGCACAAGGGACTATTTGTTTCCCCTCTAATGCAGAACACACTGCATGGGCATTAGGAAGATAGGGAGGGGAGAGATAGGAGGTGTCATTTAACATTGGTTTTGAATGTGTGCAGATCAAAATGCAAGGCAAAATCTCGCCGGGTAAACTGTTCTAAATTCGTGTTGTTCGGCTAAAAGAAAATTCCCTATATTTCACGGTACGTCGGAAATTGAGCTCAAGGGTGAACTGATGAGCATTCCTTGCGAGACGAGTATAACGGGAGAAACTTTTAAGGGGAGGAATGCTGCTGGCTACTTCGAGTGAACATTTTTTATAAAAGAAACGATAAAATAAGGAAAGACAATGGACAATGAACAGCCGATCTTAAGCTCGTAGAGGCGGGACGCCGAGGTGCGCGCACAAATAATTAAGCAAAAGTCAAAAAAAATTATAGCGCATTGTTATCGCTAGTGTTTAAAAAAAAATATTAATACACACTCGTTAGAGAAACCGAAAAAAAATCCTCGCGTGTGCTGTAAAGAATAAAATAATATCCACTCACGTCGTTGGAGGAAAGAAAAAGATGCCCACTCGCGCTGTGGAAAAAAAATAAATAAAACGCATTCGCATAGCAAATTATCATCTTATCAGTCCCAAGACCCTTGTGCTTAACTGCCTCTTTGTTATCTACTGTAGGCGTCGTATGACTATCTAATGCTTGCGGTAAATGGATAAAGGCATCTGAGTTTGTCTTATTGTGCTGAATATTTAAATTGATGTTTTGTATGCAAGCTGTCTAATGGGCATAACACCTAAGACAGTTTTTTTATTCCAGAAATTAATTTGGATTTTCACTGCATGGTTCGACTTAGTCAGAATTGTGTTTTGTATGTAAGTATGTATTTTTAAATGGTAAGTGATTTTCGTGTCGTATATTCTAATGTTCGCGGCCTACGAAAGAATTTCTTTCACGTGTACGTCTACACTGTTCAATACAGGCCAGCTGTTCTGGCATTAAGTGAAACCCAGGTTGGAGTAAATACTGATTTATCAGAATTTGCTCTACATGGGTATAGCTTGGTGCCATTACTATTTTCCCATCATGGTCTCGTGGTCTATGTTAGGAATGATATTGCTTGCCAGAGCCTTCCCCAATATGGTCAATGTTCCAACACGGACTTTAACTTCTTATGGCTCAAATTCACTGTCCGCAAGCTTGTCATTCATTATTGTTTTATTTACAGGAGTCCAAATCTTGACAGTAATTCGACTTGTAACGAGTTTGATGCACTGTCTGATTCCATCTCGAAAATTTATTCCCTTTGTCCTCGCAATGAAATCGTTATTGCGGGCGATTTCAATGTACACAATTCCAATTGGCTCCGCTATTCTGGTCAGACAATACCCGATGAAAGGTATGTCGAGCTCTTTGCCGGGTTACATCACCTTACCCAACTGATCGATGTGCCAACGCGTATACCAGATGTTGCGGGGCAAGCCGTCCATACTCTTGACTTGTTTCTTACTTCTCACCCTGATAAATATACCATTAGTGTAACTTCTCCATTTGGCACTTCAGACCATTGTGTCATTTCAGCTAATTTCTCATCCGCCACCCATCCAGTTAAAGAAAAACTTCCAACCAGGACCGTTTGGCAATACGAGAAAGCCAACTGGGACGGCCTGAATATTTTTTTCCGAAACTTTAACTGGTCACTATGCTTCCTCGATAGTGACATTGATGCCAGTGCTGAAATGATCACAAATGTGATTCTTCTAGGAATGCGTGCTTTTATTTCTAACAGAGTAAAAAGCATCAAGCCTAAAGAAAAGTCCTGGTTTAATTCTGAGTGTAAAGAAGCTATCAGGCTCAAAGAAGTAAGTTTCCGATCCTACAAAGCCAACCCTACAGAGGAAAATCGGAAAAAGCACAAACAAGCAAGGAACTCATGCAACTCCGTTATTGAAAGAACCAAATTTTTGTATGACCAAAAATTACGGCAAAAAATTCTGCAGTGTCCCAAAGGCAGTAAAAATTTTTGGGCATTTGTAAAAAATATTAAAAACTCCTGACACTGACATCCCTTCTTTCTAAGGTCATGGAAACACTGATTAACCGTCAGCTTAAGGAATATCTCGAAGATCGTAAGCTTCTCCATGACCGTCAGTATGGCTTCCGCAGCAACCGTTTCACTGGGGATCTAATGGCATATCTCACCGAACAGGTGAAAGTAAGATTATTGCTCTTGATATCTCCAAGGCATTTGATAGAGTTTGGCATGAAGCTCTCTTATCGAAAAAGCGTGCTTTTGGGATCGATAATACTCTTGTTTGTTGGATTAGAAGCTATCTTCTGGACCGTTCAATACAAGTTGTATTGGACGGATTCAAGTCTAATTCCCACAAAATAAATGCTGGTGTGCCTCAGGGCTCTGTTCTGTCTCCGACTCTTTTCCTCATTTTTATAAATGATCTTCTGTCTGTTACTTCTAATCCACTTAACTGTTTTGCTGACGACTCTACCTTCAGCTTTTCATATTCGTGCGATAATTCACGTCCTTCGCCTTCGGACGTACAATTGCAACGGTACCGTATGTCAAGCTCATTAAACTCCCATTGTCAAATGGGGTAATAGGAATCGTGTGGAGTTTAATGCTTCGAAAACTCAATGCTGTCTTCTGTCGTTAAAGCTAAACATACCCCCAATGCCATTGTCCATGAATGGCACTTACATCGAAGAAACCGAAAAGCTCTCAGTACTCGGTATGTGTGTCAACGACGACATTCATTGGAACGACCATATATTTCAGATCGCTAAGAATGCTGCTAGGTGCTTAGGTGTAAGAAATATTTTTCCCCATCTGATCTGGCTTCAATCTATAAAGCGTTTATACGCCCTAAACTCGAGTATAACTCCCACCTCTGGGCAGGTGCTTCGCAAACATCGCTACACCTGCTTGATAGAATACAAAATCGACCGTTAAGATTGATAGGAAATAGAACTGTCGCTGAAACAATTGCCCCTCTCGAACACCGACGCAATGTTTCATGTCTTTCCTTATTTTATCGTTTCTTTTATAAAAAATGTTCACTCGACGTAGCCAGCTGCATTCCTCCCCTTAAAAGTTTCGCCCGTAATACTTGTCTTGCAAGGGATGCTCATCAGTTCACCCTTGAGCCCAATTTCGGACGTACCGTGAAATATAGGGATTCTTTTTTTAGCCGAACGTTACGAATTTGGAATAGTTTACCCGGCGAGATTTTCCCTTGCCATTTTGATCTGCAAACATTCAAAACCAATGTTAATCGACATCTCCTATCTCTCTCCTCCCTATCTTCCTAATGCCCGCGCAGTGTGTTACATTAAAAGGGAAACAAATAGTCCCTTGTGTGCGCGTTAATTATAATTAAAAAAAAAAAAAAAACTTAATACTAATAATAATAATTAATAATTAAATCATAATAAATAATAAATAATTTCTGAAATCATCAACTCCTTTGATTACTTTTATAATTTTGACTTCAGTAAAGCACAACGAATCATATGTATGTAGGTAAGTATTAATGTTTTAACAATGTTTAAATTTTATTTTATATATTTTTGCTTTCCTTGTCGATATTTACATCAATCGATTACCGGAATCAGCAACTTATCACTAGGGGTATTCATGCAATCGCGTAAAACCCTGATAAAGCGTAAAAACCTCGTGAATTTATCTTTTCTTAAATGAACGGTCAACATTTGTATGGGAATTTATTTATGCGAACTTTAAAAATTTATCTCATGATTTTGCCGGATAAAGTGAAATAAATGAACCTCGTTAAACTGACGAATATCTTTTTTTTTGTTGTCTTTGTCTTTTGTGGCAGCTGAGGTTATAAAGATACACTTGTTAACAAAAGTCTACGTACATCATTCTTTTTTACATAAACTTTTGTATTCCTTTTTTATTGCATCTATAGATCCTGACTAGTTTTTTTCTATTTTCTTAAGAAGTTTGTTTTTATATTCATATTTTCAGCTATAACAAAGCGAAAAATAATTGTTTTCTTCGAATTTTATATTCTTTTAATAAAAAACAATAACTAAATAATAAGGCTGTTTCGAGAGAAAGATTCTCTGGGTGATTTTTGGTCCCGTATGCATAAACGGAAAGTGGAGAAGAAGATACAATGAAGAACTTAACCGGAAAATCTTCGAAACCACCCCAGAGGGACGGCGCAGTAGAGGAACACCGAGACTCAGGTGGCGCACACAAGTGGAAGAGGACCTCAACCGACTCCACGTGCGAAACTGGAGATTGATAGCTAGGGACCGAGCTGGCTGGAGAAGTTTGTTGGTTGAGACCCAATTCCACACCGGACTGTAGCGCCACCTAAGGTAAGGTAAGGTAAATAATAAGATCTACTAGTGTGCGTATATTTTGTTAGTAAGTGTACTCCAATCTCAACTCTGACGTTAAGTTAAATGATTGTTTTCACATTTACGCAATTTGTTTCGAGGGGCGTTCATGAAAATTCTTGCGGAAGGATAGGATTTTCTACGGTGTATGAATTTATCTAATTGCATGAATACCCCTACTATATTTTCTTTTTTTAATTTTTGCGCATCAGTTTACGAAACTTTGCATTAATGACTTTGACGTGTAAAGTGATGCGAACTTTTTACGTTGATGAACTTTGACTTTATGGATTGAGAATCATTACCGCTGTGATACGTTTATGAATTTACCCGAAGATCATAAACGATTTTGGAAGCTAGTTTGGAGAAAAGTTAAGTCTTCGCATATTATACCCATCAGTTAGAAAAAAACCCATCGATATATCTAACACTTTTGCAGAAAATTGTTAAAGAAGCAATGGTTGTTGGTGAATTGTTTTTCCCATTCTAAACAACTTTTCGCAAACTAGCTGTAATTATCCAATGTACTGCAGCGTACAGTACTTAATCTGTCGATCTTCTTTCTTCGTCAAAATGATGATTGTTTAGTTGGACGCGAACCGAGATGTCATTCCTCCAATTGTATAGATACAAATGTATACATTCCTTAGATCAGCCGCTCAGGTTCATATTTGAGTAATTACATGCAAAAAGGCACTTTTTTAAGAAAGGAGACTTGGCCATGGCTGATATTACAAACTATAGGCCCATTTATAAATTATCTTGCATTCGAAATATTTTTTAACAAGTAATCTGTGAGCGTGTGACATCGTAAGAATATAAATTGTGAACAACAACATGGATTTGTGAGGCATCTGTTAAATCTTAATATAAATCTAATAATGCCTTAGGAAATAAGGTTATGAAGTTTACTGTATTAACACATTTCAAAAGCATTTGATCAACTAATGCACAAATTAATTTTATTCAAGTTAAAAGCTTTGCTCATAGAATTTGAGTTTTAATTATTTTATGTTGAATTTAAGGCTGAAGTTCATCTTTGAAAACTTCTGAGAGCAAAATTAATTTTTATAATAAAACAAAATTTGCAAGACTTTTTAGCCCTACTTGCTCTTAGCATACAATTATAAATAAATAATTGAATAAAACTTTTTCAAGCTCTTTAAGAAACGGTACAATCTAGAATGATAACATCAATCATGAAGTTGACTGCATTTACACTGACTTCTCAAAAGCATTTGATTAACTAAGCCACGAACTAATCCTGTTTAAGCTAAAAGCTTATGGTTTTCCTCCCTGTATCTTAGCTGGGATCAAATCATACCTTGAGAATAGATCCTACCAGTTAAAATTTAGAAATTTAGATCCCTTCGTGGCTCACTCAAGGAAGCCACCTTGGTCCATTATTATTAATGTTGGCTATAAATGATGTTACATCATGCATGTGACATTCTCATATTTGCTGATGACATGAAGATTTTCAAGATAATAAAGTCTAGCGATGACCGCATTCTCCTGCAGGCAGATATTGATAACTTTAGTATTTGGTACAGAGAAAGTGGTATTTCCCTTAACCCTGTAAAATGCCAGACGATTACCTTCTCTAGAAAAGTATCGTAAGTTCATTTGATTATCTGTCGCGCCTTCAGTTTTAAGGATTTGGGTGTCCATTTTAGCTCCAACTTAGAATTTGCGCAACACGTTAATTTTATAGCGAATAAAGCTAGCTCTATACTTGGATTCATAAAACGCTGGGCAAAGGAATTTAATGATCCATATGTGACTCTTTCCTTGTACAATTTCTATGTACGCCCTCACCTTGAATATCCTTCACAGGTATGGACTACCTATTACAAAATTTATAAGAACCGAATTGAAGCAATCCAACATAATTTTATTCGTTTTGCCCTGGAGGGTCTACCTTGGAATGAATGATCGATTTAATATTTCTTCATCAACTTATAAAGGGTGAAATTGATGCTACTTATTTATTAGTTTGTATTTGGTTAAATTACTGCGTGGATCGGAACTTCTGCATGTTGACTTTCATAGAACAAACTACGGCAATTATGAAGCTCTAAACCGTATGAGCAGACTTTTTATTCTTAACGCTTCACAAATGGATTTTAACATTAGTAAAGTGGGATTAAAATCCTTATTTCGAGCCATTGCTCCATTGTCGTGGTTGTTTTGTTTTATGTTTTAATTATGTATATAATTCGCATGATTTATTTTATAATTTATGCATGTGTTAGGCTAGCTGTGTTTTATTTTATTTTATTTTAGTTTTATTTTATTTAAGGTTTTTACTAATAACTAACACATGCTCTTATGATGAGCCTATGATTGTAGAATGAAGCTTGCTTTAAGCAAGTTAAAACATCAAAGAATCTGAAATGTAAAAAAAAAATCAGCATCTATATCATTAACCTTCAATTATATATAATTTGTTGTTGTATTATATCTTCTGGCCTGAAGCGGATATTTTATCATCTTTTAAGAATACCCCATTACCATCGTCAGAAAAGATGTTCTGACAATTAACTTAATCTAAATCCTCGAAAGTGTGTTGATCGTTGTCAACTTCTATATCTTCATCATCCAAATCAGCAACAAATTCAAGAACGTTTTCACAGGGCTCTACTCACAATCCTTGCAAACCGCTAAGCAATAAAGCCCAGACTTTTGGATCGGCAAACTACAAGCTCCTTCATTATATCATCCTCCATGCGCAAGAGACTATATAGTATACTAATATAAGTGCCTGTGGGGCAGGATCCTTCGTTCTATGAAGTGGAACCAAACCAAGCATAGTGTTCTTTTTCCACCCCCATTCCTCGGAATCTAGTTTTATATTTAGCCATTTGATCGTAACATCGAAAAAGATATTACGTGCCTGCAACTTTTTTTAACAAAATTTCCTATAACTTTTAAACAAAAGCAATAAGCGAAAAAATGTATTTATAATATTTTGTGGGAAATTTAATATGCTACAACTTTGTCATATAATTTTTGTATCTTAAATAAAAACTACGAGTTACGTTTGAAAATAGAAATAACCGTTAAAAACAAAATGGCGAAATGATGATGACTAGGTGCAAGTGTGCAATATATGGCTCTTGGCTCGTTAACTGATAGGTACTCTTTCAAAGAACGAATTCAAACTTCGTCTCCGACTTTTTCCCCAGAGCACCATAATGACATATATATGCATCGTATAGGACTAGATTGGTTTTCTTGACCTTATATGCGCTGCAGAGGCAGAACCGTTATTTTCATCAATAAACTGCGTAGGCCAAAAATATAGATAATTGGAAGATCTACAACTTTAACTACAAAAGTATTTTTCGATTTAAGTGATATAAAAAATATGACAAACTAGCAGGTACCCGGCGCTTTTTAATTAAAAATATTCATGGCAACTTTTGCGGTGGACGTCATAATAATATAAAAGTTTTTCCAGCAGAAACATATATAACTGGTTGAATTCTTATTTATAATTAAGATTCACATTTCTTTATTTCTTCATTTACATGTTCTTAAATTTATTTTGTTACGCCACCTAAGGGGCGTATAATGGGATGAGATAGATTTATTATCCTCAGTTTTTCACAGCTATTCATTACTTTTTAATTTTATATTGCTCTTTCAAAAACATTTTGCAGTATTGGAATTTTATTTTACTCTGCCTATAACCTTCTAGTAAGTGCAAGCAATAATTCGAAAAACTTTCATTGTAATTTGGTGAACCGTATGCCAGCGCATCAAATTTAAATTTTTATACGTATAATAGGTAAGGCTACTTTTTTTTAACAAAATGTGCTATAACTTTTAAATAAAAGCAATTAGTGAAAAAAGTTATTTAACATATTTTGTAGGAAATTTAATTTGTTACAAGTTTTTCACATAATAGGTTAAAATTACGAGAGCTACGCATGAAAATAGTAATAAACTTTAAAAAACAAAATGGCGGCATGACAACAGGTGTATGTGTGCAAAATATGGTTTTGGCTCGTTTAATGGTATGTACCTTTTCGAATACCGAAGTCAAATGTCGTCTGCGAAATATTTCCCAGCAAAAGTCTAAATGCTCCGGACTAATAGCATTTCAAAACAAATATTGATAAGACAAAAAATGTTTACATCTTATAATTGTTTTATTCTATGTATAGGAAGCCAAATAGATAGTTATGTCCCTTATTAAACCTTACCTTACCTTAGGTGGCTCTACAGTCTGGGGTGGATTCTTTACTTTACTCTTTTGGCTAGGTCTGTGTCGCTGTAGTACAGTCGGTGCAGTTCTTCATTGTATCTTCTTCTCCACTCTCCGTTAATGCATACGGAAACGGAACCAAAAATCAGCCGGAGAATCTTTCTCTTGAATCAGCCTAAAGCGTCCTCTCTGCTCATCCGCTTTTCACAACATCTGCATCATAGAGCAGGACTGGGAAGATGAGGGTCTTATAAAGGGACAATTAAGTTGCCCGAGAGAGGGCTTTGTTGCTGTTGCTGTTGCTGAAGGTAACTACATCAAAGTTATAGCTGTCTATGGTGATGTTTTGTCCAAGACGTCGATGTTGGGTGTCTCATCTTGATGACAGCATATACTTGGTTTTGCCCTCATTGACTGCTAAACCCATCTTCGCCGCTTCCGTCACAATACTCACAAAAGCCATACTAACATCACGCTGTGTTCGTCCAATTATGTCAATATCGTGGGCGTATGCGTTTAATTGGACGGACTTTTGAAAGATCGTACCTCTGGTGTTGGCGTGAGAGTTATGCACTATTCTTTCAAGTATGATGTTAAAAAAGTCGTACTACAGCGCATCGCCTTGTCTAAATTCTTTTTTGATTTCAAAAGTGTCGGTGAGGCCTTTACCAACCTTGACGGAACGGCGTGCGTTTTCCATCGCCATTTTACAGAGGCGGACGAGTTTGGCAGGGATGTTAAAACTGAACATTGCTCTATATAAATCGATGAAAAGGTGGCAGATAGATTTGAAGTTCTTGATTTTTTCCGAGATCTGCGTAATGTGAATATTTGATCGATAGTGGACTTTCCTGGCCTAAAACCAGGTTTGTTGAAGAATGGCTTTAGGCGTTCACACAATACAGCAGAAAAGATCTTGTTATTAAACAGTACTGAAGATTTCCTGATACAAGGCCCAATTCCTATATAAATTCGTTCTGGTATACAAAGTATCACAGACAGTTACATTTTTTTTAGTATACCGTAATACACCTAATGGTTTTTTCTGATTTGTATTTTTTGTCCGTCCTTTTTATTCCAGTGAAATAAACCTACAATGTTTGTATATTAGTCCTTGAGGGAAGAGGAATGGTGAAAAACTTCCATTTTCATTCCCCAGTGGTATTCCTATTATGTGCCTTTCCACTCAAAAAAATTAGTTTTTTTACCCTCCATTGCAGCTGAGAATCTCGAACCAATTTCCCCTGTCACTCCATAAATAAACATATCCTTCGCTAGCATTGGTAAATCAAATGGTAATAATTCTGATTCCGATTTGGGTTCAAGCTTTTTGGCGAAAAAATAAAATAAAATAAACGTATTCTCTACAATCCTATGTTTGTATGAGTATTTGAAACAAAATACAATGTTCAACTCAAACGAATCCGGGCAACGAACGCATTAATGGGCGAATGTATCCCGTCCTGCTAGTCGAGAGGGTGGTGTTGGGCATTTTTTTCTGCGTTTCAGCCATATTTTTATTTTTCCTTACACAAAACTTTCCTACGGCATTGTAGAGTTGGAGATGCTTTTTATGAAATAAGGGATATTCTTCCACTATACCACGTTAATATAAATATTTTGATGGTGTGGTGTAGTGCGGTATGGTACGGATTGAAGTTGAATGTTGAAACTAGCTTATCCTCAAATGGGCCAAAGTGTGTAGTAAATATGTATGAATTCCAAGGCCATACAAACTGATTTTTTTTTGCAGGATAAGATGTGGGAGGCTAAGAGGTGGTTTTAGGGTCGTGCAGGATTCAATGGCAAATACAGGAAATTTGAAGATAACGTGCGAGGTGAAGGAACGACAATAACCACAACAACGAGGACGATGTTTTCTTTAATATCCTTGTTTTTTTTGGTTGGATTCTTTTTATTTCCTTCTTTTTGCTTTTCGGCATGAAAAGGACACTTCTTATTTTTATGTATTTTTTTTTGTTTTCTTTTTCGTTTATGTTTTTCTTTCCGCGGGATATGATCATGAAGTTTTTTTTGAATCTATTTAATTTGGTTTTGGCAGCACTCGAAAATGGATAGGAAATACTCTTTGTGCTTGCTTTCGAATTTTTGAGTGGGTAAATGATTTTTAAAACAATAGGTGTAAGAATGTAGGTATGTTGTATGTATGAACATACATATGTATTTAAACAGGGAGAAAACATTTTCCATATGGTGGCGACAGTATTTTTTAGGAAATGATTTAAAGCCAAGTGAATATAAATAAAGATAGATAGATATATATATTTTCGTTCTAAATTTTACAATGGTTTGCTACCGCACGTTTTACATTATAGTGATTTGATACAGTGTATATTACAGCTAGAACATTATTTTACTAAGGATTATAAGTTTATTTTATTAATTACATAATCATTTTTTGGTGGAAATACGATAAAAACCTCTCTTAAAGAAAGAAAAAGAAAAAAATATCAATAAAGATGCATAGTATAAATGTTAAAAGCTCATCAGTTATATTTTCATGACAAAGGGATGAAGGGAAATAGAAAAACTATTGCAGTCGAGGGGTATTCGTGTTTCAAAACACTGATTTGATACAGGCCTACGAGGATCAAAAGCCAACAAATGCAATTTTTCCGGGCCATGCTCATTTATTTTTTTATAGGTGTTAATAAGGATTCTGTTTTCTATCATTTAATGAATCTTTTTTCTTCTTATATATAAACACGAATGTCTGTATTTGGTTATTTATGGTCCCTAACTATAAGGAGTAGCCGATTTTCTAATCCTATTTTTTATTTTGAGTTTTTTGAAAAAAAAAAAAAAAGAAATTTGGTGTGCATTTTTTTAGAGTTTATTAATTAAAATATACAATTTAAAATAATTATTAATTTTAAATATAAAAATTAAATTATTCAAAATAATGGTATTCAGAATTAATTTTGCTTTATCTTTTTCAAATAAGTACAATGTTATTGAAATCCAATAAGCCGTTACCGAGAACCCCGAACATTAAAAAAAAACAGTAATATAGACGGTACTTTTAATAGACTTTTATTATACGATGTGACCGCACATATGAGCAAGTACGTGCGATTCAGTCGTGCAATTTATTAGTAATCCAAACAGAAGTTATGAGGGCTCAAAAAAACGACGAAGCACTTCTAGAAAAGGTAAGTAGTGCCCTTGATTGACTTGGTCGTCTTGGCGGGGGCACTACTGTGCGCCACCAGATTGTGCGAGTATTATTATAAAAATATGCTCAGAAGATCTAATCATTCCCAATATAGCCGTAATGCAATTAAGCTTCGCTAAATTGCAAATCAATCCACGGGAAAAGAACAAGAAAACGCATGAGAGGAGCAACGCGTTTGTTTGTATGGCCTGACTACGTGCTTCGCAAACAATGGACTCCTAAACGACGAAACCGATTTTTTTGAAATTTTAACACAATTTTTAAGTTGGGCCTGCGAATGATCCTGTATAGTTTGAGATATTACGAAAATATAGTAGATATAGATAAAGTAGGTTCCCTTTGTTGTTTTGGCGTATAGTAGGACCCCCGACCCCATAACTGATGTTGTTGTAGGGATCCAGTATCCAGAAAATGTATTGTGTTCTGAGTAAGGCCGAAGCAGTCCTTATATTCTTGATTATGCTGAAATTTTTAGGCAATTGTAGTATATTTAAATGGCTTGACTGATTTTGAAGACATTTTTTAAGAGTATGAACATGAATATCTTGGTGTTGTTGTTAGCTTCAGTTGGACCGGATAGAAGCAGTTGTTGTCGGGACCCAGAAATACATGTATGATGTACGCGAGTTTCGTTGTTTCAGTATTTTAATCAAAATCTTTTTCAGTTATATAGGTACTTGGTTTAGGTATATTTGTTTTGAAAAAAACCATTAGGTCTTTTACTTAATTGGTCTAAAGTTCATTTCGCCTATTATTATTTAGTTTTTCAATTATTTCGTTTTTTGTTCATTTCGATTTCGAATACCTACTTCGGCATTGTTTATTTCATCTTTATTTTTTTTATGTAAAAAGACCACACAATGTTGAATGTTTTTAATTCTACTGATTGTTAAGACAAAACTTTTTTTTTTTTTGAAAATTAATACAAACCATATCCACGTAACCCATACCAACTTAAATAAAAAAGAAAAGAATTCCATACAAAATTAATTTTATTAAACAAAAAATAATTCCTTCATTATAGGTACAAAAACATAAACAAAAAATTAATTTACATAAATTGTAATAAAGTTTTACATTAGACACCAATGATTTTAACATTTCGAATAGTCATCTGGTTTATTAAAAATAATTATTTTCTAGTATCTTTTTTACCTACAAATAAAAAACAAAATGCGAAATAAACCGTTAGCGAGATAACCTTGACCTAAATAACTCATTGCGCTTTTAACAAAAAGCAAAGCGAGTAAAAAGAGAAAGAAATGCGAAATGATAGAAAAAAAAGTAACAAAAAAAGTAAAAATAAAAGTAAAAGTAAAAAGAAATAATTGTAAGAAAAGGCGAAACAACCAAATACGATGTAAAAAAAACTAAACAATATGCACCCCCAGATAATCTATGATTACTTCGAGCAACGCCGGGTGGGTCGGCTAGTAGTAAAATAAAAACATTACATTTTTTTTTTAAACATGGATTTGGGGCCCTCAAGCTGCCACACGTCACCCTGTTTCCCCCACCTGCTTCCTGCAACCTATACAAGATTTAAAAGTTACATTTTTGAGCAAATGACTTTAAAATTATCGCAACATGCAAAACAGTTTATTTAAGGGTACTTCTTCATTCTTTATGCAAATATTTTTTGGTTAAGGTAAAAAAAAAAACGATAAGAAAACTATACTAACAAAAATAATCTAAGAACGTCAATCCATTACAAACAAATTTATTTCAAATGAAGAAGAACTCAATAACGTTTACATAATCCGACAAATATTCGAGAAATAATTGTTATTTCATCATCATGTCCTCAAACAACATGGAATGGAAAAAAACCAACGACACGGTCTGTCATCGTTTAAAAACGATTACAGTGTTGCAGCTTTTTATCAATGTGAAAATGTCTCGTTTTTCTAATGGCTAATCTCAACGCGGCTATTGTCTTATATTGTTTTTAAGCAAACAGTGCACTCTAAATCTGTTTGTTGACGGTTAATTATTTTTTGAATAGAATAGGACAGGGAAGGAGTTTTTTTTAAAACGAGGAAATAATTGAAATAAAATGTTTGTAAGTAAAAAATATTTGTAATTTTTGTTTTGACAGCCGACAAAAAAATTATAATTTAGCAAAAAAAAACTTTAAATTTTCTACTTTGTATGTGATAATTTTTCAATATTTTCATTATTAAAAAAAATTAGAAGTTTTAGGCCACAAAGTCAACATAATTTTTCGTAATATCTATATTTTATATTTTAATATTTTATTTATTATATATTAAACAAGCTTCGAAAGTTTTTTATTCAACTTCGTTGGCCTGTACTGTAACTCTTTTGTTATAAAAAATTGCTCTTCACTTTCCCTACAATCTGTTCTAAAAAAATCGTCGATATACTAACAGACAAAAAATATTTGATTTAAAAATTCCAAATGGAGGCTTAAACGTGAATTTCGCTCCATCTTGAAAATCAGGGTTTCTTCTTTATTGCCTTCGAATGAGCAAACAAAAATTTGGGGTAGTACAAACTGCCGTTTCACCTATACCATTGTATATGAACTTCTATAGTACTATCCATTGTATATACATTGCCTATAGTACTATCATGAGACGAGAAAAAATCTTTTTCCCTAGAGCCGCTTGGAGTGCTAGTGTAGGACATTTTATTTGAGTGAGAGAGAATTAAGAGCATGGTTTTTAGTGTTATGCTTTGTGCTTAGTTTCCTGCGCATGTGCAATGTGACAATGTGAGGCAAGAAAAAACCGAAGGAGAACATGAAATAATTCAGTATCTTGTTTTGTTCATTGTATATATGTGTATAAACTGCTAGCAGTTTTGAAGTTAATATACAATGGTTTCGCTTAGCTGAGGCGAATAGTTTTTTGTAAGGATTTATACACGATCCAACATTTTCATTGTTTACGTTTTTTTTATATGGAATATGTAATATGAGAACTGGTTCTCACATAAGCATTTATACATGCGTACGTCATTGACCAGACTTTTGGTTTGAGTTTTTTAGGATTTTCAAGTTTTGTACAAGCACTACCTACATACATATTTGTCATATTTGTACATATATACATCATTGACCAGACTTTTAATTCGAATTCTTTAGGATTTTCAATTTTTTTTACTATTATGAAGGTTGTCGTCTTCAAATAATGTACACATTCATTCTTGAAATTTAAACACAAACTTACTTCTTGCTATATTTATACAAAGATACAAACGTCCTTGCAGTGGATGGATTTTTGTTTTGAATTTAACTTTCCATACAGATAGGTACCTACATATACATATAGGTACATACAGATGTATATATAGGTATCTATCTGAATGAACTATGTGCAGAAATTCAATCAAAAATTGTTTGTAAATTGATTTATATTATTATTGATTGATTATATATTATTGATTTATAGTAACAAAGATCTTTTGTTTGTTTGAGGTTTATATAATAGGTACTAGTTGACCTACCCAGCTTAGCTCGCGGGAAAGAAATTTATAGTTAAACCAAAATATTTCTTTGTACTAATCTTCTATAGAATTGCTAAAAATACCACGGGTTTTTTACATTTGTAATACCTAATTGTTTAATTTTAACTTGCAATTATTAGAGGTAGGTACTAAGTACTAAGTAAGTTATGCATTCGTGCAGAAAAAAAAAAATTGAGATAACAATCAAATACCTATAACATTACGATGATTACGAATGCATAACCAAAATTGATATTCAGAAAAATGTGAGTAGCCTAAGTAATCTAACACTAAAATATATTTATATAGGTATATTTAAAAATAACGGCAACATTTAAAATAATGTGTTATACCTTTTTTAAAGCCAAAAGTCTGTTCAATCATATTATTTAAAGAATTTCAGAAAAAAATAAATATACATATAAAAGGCACGACTGGGTCGCACGTACTTGCTCCTGTGTGCTAATTTGTTTATTTAGGGGCAGGTGTAAACTTTCGTTTTCTCGATTGAAATTTTTGCATTCAGTAGTAATCGAATAGTTTTTTACTTGCGATTTATAGGGACTATAAGGCAAGTTATGCATTCGTAAAAAAAATTCTAACAATCAAACATGACATTACGATGATAGAGAATTTAAAAAAAGTGGGTCCGGAAATTCCGTCCGTCTGTCTGTCTGTCTGTCTGTCTGTCCGTATCGATATTTACAGCCTAAACGGTTGGGCCGTTGGAATTGGCATTCTAGCTCCAAAACTAACGGCACCTGCCATATAACTTTTAATGAAAAACTTATTTTTCTCGAAAACGGCTCATACGATTTTGATAAAACTTTCAGAATGATGTTTTCTATGCAAAATCTATTTTTTTGTAATGGATTTTTCGGAAAAAGTTTTATAACGGTACCTCCCATATGACCGGTTTTTTGAAATTAGACTTTCTCGTAAAATATGTAGTGTTTTATGATTTAAATAATATTGCTTATTAAAATTTTCAAAAACATTTTTTTTTTAATTTTTAAAAATTTGTTAAAAAAGTTATTTTGTTTTTTGAATATTTTGAAAACGAATCTATAGATTTTTTTAATTGTTTCTCCTAGTATAAACTATAGATTTCTTTAAATTGACATAGTCAAAAAAATTATATATATATTTTCGAAAAGTTTTTCAAAAAACTGATCGAACGTTTTTGAAATGAAAAAATTATAAAATAGAAAACGGCAAAAGAAAGAAGATGGCTTACAACATTTTTTTCCAAAAAACGTTATGAATAGTGTTTTTTGATTTCATAAAAAAATTATTTGTTTAATATTTTCCCTCAAATTTTGCCACTAGTCTAATGAAAGCAAACTTCGTTATTTGTATTATTATTTATTTATCGTTATTTATTTTAAAGCATTTTATGATCGTAACAGCATAAATAATAAGGACGCCTATGATAAACACATAAACATGCAAAAACAACTAACAAATAAAAAAAATACTCGATTACCTACTGAATGCAAAAATTTCAATCAAGAAAACAACTCAACTCAACGGTCATATGGCACTTCCTTTACTTTTAGGCCTACAATTTAAATTTCAATGTCCCCTCTGGGGAATGCCAAAATAATCACACACACCAAGTTTAAAGATAATCGCTTAAGCCATTTAGGCTGCAGCTCGTTATACATACCTACTGACAGACAGACAGTCATTTTTTGTCGATCACTTTTTTAGACTTCTCTATGATCGTAATGTCATGTTTCATTGTTATCTAAATTTTTTTTTATATTCACAAATTCTAAACTTTACCTTATAGTCCCTATAACCGCAAGTAACATTTGAAAAAACTGTGTAAAATGTCAAAATAACCTTAAGTTCTAAATTTGAAGTCGATTGGCTCATCGGTTTAGGCTATAGTCTAAAATACATCCGTACAGACAGACCTACAGACAGACGGACAGAATTTTGCCAGCAACTCAAATATGTTTCTCTATCATCGTAATGTAATGTTTGATTATTATCACAATTTTTTTATGTTCACGAATCCTAAACTTGACTCATAGTCCCTATAATCACAAAGCTACTTGTGCAAATTGTGCATAAAATTCAACATCAACGATAACGAAGCCAATGAAATGAAAATTAAAAAAATAAAATCATTGTCGATCCTCTTCGTTGTTCACCGTCACCGAGAACAGGATATACACAATACACATACACATGTGCTTATTAAGTTTTCCTTTTTAGTATCTCCTCACCCTCGCTCACACCATCTACCACACCGACAACCGACCGATCGACCTGAATTTAGCTGAACATTTTATCGAAGATAATATAACAAGTATACCTACGTAAATACACACATTATGTAGGGATGTATGTAGGTACATACCTAAATATCTACCTACCCTCGAATGTTTTATATGAAAAAAAATATAAAACTCAAAATAAACTTATCAACCAGCTTAAACCCATACCCACCCCCCAGACACCATTCATTTACAAAAGTCGTTTTTCTTCTTTTTTGTCAATCCTTTTAACTAGCCATCTCGTCGCCCTGCTTGTGTGAAGCAATCCAGTTGTGCAAAAAAAAACTATACTCGCATCATTGTATATATGTAAACTGCAAACTGCAAAGAGTAAAGTACATGTTCACAGAGTTTCTCTTAGAATTCTCTTTGTTCGACTCGTTCGCCTCTTTCAATTTACCAAGTTAATTTTCCCTAGAGCCGCTTGGAACGCCACCGTCCACCGGTCGTCATGATAGTACTATAGCAGTCTATATACAATGGTACTATCATGGTGACATGTGGACCGTGGCGCTCCAAGCGGCTCTAGGTAAAATTAACTTGGTAAATTGAAAGATGCGAACGAGGCGAACAAAGAGAATTCTAAGAGAAACTCTGTGAACATGTACTTTATTCTTTGCAGTTTGCAGTTTACATATATACAATGATGCGAGTATAGTTTTTTTTTTGCACAACTGGATTGCTTCACACAAGCAGGGTGACGAGATGGCTAGTTTTAAAAAAGGAATGACAACAAAGAAGAAAAACGACTTTTGTAAATGAATGGTGTCTGGGGGGTGGGTATATGTTTAACCTGGTTGATAAGTTTATTTGGGTTTTATATTTTTTTCATATAAAACTTTCGAGGGTAGTTAGATATTTCGGTATGTACCTACATACATACCTACATAATGTGTGTATTTACGTAGGTATACTTGTTATATTATCTTTGATAAAATGTTCAGCTAAATTCAGGTCGATCGGTCGGTCGTCGGTGTGGTAGATTGTGCGAGCGAGGGTGAGGGAGATACTAACAAGGAAAACTTAATAAGCTCATGTGTATGTGTATTGTGTATATCCTGTTCTCGATGACGGTGAACAACGAAGAGGATCGCCAATGAATTTATTTTTTGAATTTTCATTTCATTGGCTTCGTTATCGTTGATGTTGAGGTTTATGCACAAGTAGCTTTGTAATTATAGGGACTATACGTCAAGTTTAGGATTCGTGAACATGAAAAAATTGTGATAATAATCAAACATTACATTACGATGATAGAGAAACATATTTGAGTTACTGGCAAAATTCTGTCCGTCTGTCTGTAGGTATGTCTGTACGGATGTATTTTGGACTATAGCCTAAACCGATGAGCCAATCGGCTTCAAATTTAGAACTTAAGGTTATTTTGACATTTTTCAATTTTTACTTGCGATTATAGGGACTATAAGGCAAGTTTAGAATTTGTGAATATAAAAAAAAATTTAGAAATTAGAAATTATTAAAAATTAAAAAAAAAAAATTTGACAATTTTAATAAGCAATATTATTTAAATCATAAAACACTACATATTTTGAAAATTTTATCAAAATCCGTCAATTAGTTAACGAGAAAGTCTAATTTCAAAAAACCGGTCATATGGGAGGTACCATTATAAAACTTTTTCTGAAAATCCATCAAAACTTAACAATAGATTTTGCATAGAAAACATCATTCTGAAAGTTTTATCAAAATCGTAGTAGCCGTTTTCGAGAAAAATAAGTTTTTCATTAAAAGTTATATGGCAGGTGCCGTTAGTTTTGAAGCTAGAATGCCAATTCCAAAAACTGTCGGGCAGAGTACTCTAAAAATACTATGTACCAAGTTTGAATCAAATCGGATCAACCGTTTAGGCTGTAGATATCGATACGGACAGACAGACAGACAAAAGGACGGAATTTCCGGACCCACTTTTTTTAACTTCTCTATCATCGTATTTCATGTTTGATTGTTAGAATTTTTTTACGAATGCATAACTTGCCTTATAGTCCCTATAAATCGCAAGTAAAATACTATTCGATTACTACTGAATGCAAAAATTTCAATCGAGAAAACGAAGGCTTACACCTGCCCCTAAATAAACAAATTAGCACACAGGAGCAAGTACGTGCGACCCAGTCGTGCCTTTTATATGTATATTTATTTTTTTTCTGAAATTCTTTATTTAAAAAATAATATGATTGAACAGACTTTTGGCTTTAAAACAGGTATAGCACATTATTTTAAATGTTGCCGTTATTTTAACTATACCTATATAAATATATTATAGTGTAAGATTACTTAGGCTACTTACATTTTCCTGAATATCAATTTTGGTTGTAATCGGTTACCTAACCAGTTCTCAGGAAAGTCAAAGCCAAAAAAAACTCCTATGGGTGGTACCAGTCTTAGCCCAACATCATATTTAAAAAAAAAAAAATTGAATGCACATTGATTTTTTACATACAAAATTCTTGGAGCTGTTTTTGACAAAAATAAGCTTTTACTCGACGGTTATATCGCAAGTACCGTAAATATTTCAGCTAAAAAAGAAATTAAAAAAAATCCAATGTCGAATGTCAAAATAAACTTATAATCCAAATTTAAAGACGACTGGCCAAACCGTTTAGTAGACGGGCAGAATTTTGCCAGTGACTCAAATATGTTTCTCTATCATCGTAATGTTATTACCTATTTGATTGTTATCTCAATTTTTTTTTCTGCACTAATGCATAACTTGTACTTAGTACCTACCTATCATTGCAAGTAAAAATTAAACAATAAGGTATTACAAATGTAAAAAAACCCGTGGTATTTTTAGCAATTCTATAGAAGATTAGTTGAAAGAAATATTTTGGTTTAACTATAAATTTCTTTCCCGCGAGCTAAGCTGGGTAGGTCAACTAGTAACTATTATAATTATATAAACCTAAAACAAATAAAAGATCTTTGTTACTATAAATCAATAATATATAATCAATCAATAATAATATAAATCAATTTACAAACAATTTTTGATTGAATTTCTGCACATAGTTCATTCAGAGAGTTACCTACAGTATGTACCTATATTTATATGTAGGTACCTATCTGAATGGAAAGTAAAATTCAAAACAAAAATCCATCCACTGCAAGGACGTTTGTATCTTTGTATAAATATAGCAAGAAGTAAGTTTGTGTTTAAATTTCAAGAATGAATGTGTACATTATTTGAAGACGACAACCTTCATAATAGTAAAAAAATTGAAAATCCTAAAGAATTCGAATCAAAAGTCTGGTCAATGGTGTATAGGTATATGTACAAATATGACAAATATGTATGTAGGTAGTGCTTGTACAAAACTTGAAAATCCTAAAAAACTCAAATCAAAAGTCTGGTCAATGACGTACGCATATATAAATACTTATGTAAGAACCAGTTCTCATATTACATATTCCATATAAAAAAAAACGTATACAATGAAAATGTTGGATCGTGTATAAATCCTTACGAAAAACTATTCGCCTCAGCTAAGCGAAACCATTGTATATAAACTTCAAAACTGCTAGCAGTTTATATACACATATACAATGAACAAAACAAAATACTGAATTATTTCATGTACTCCTTCTGTTTTTTCTTGCCTCACATTGCACATGCGCAATAAACTAAGCACAAAGCATAACACTAAAAACCATGCTCTTAATTCTCTCTCACTCAAATAAAATGTCCCTACACTAGCACTCCAAGCGGCTCTAGGTAAAAAGATTTTTTCTGGTCTCATGATAGTACTATAGGCAATGTATATACAATGACCTATACATAAAGTTCGTGAATGCACTGACTATAGACTTATATATAAAATTTTAAATTGGGCGAATTTAAGCATTTTTATAATTAACGAAACGGCTGTATCACAACTGCTCTTATGAGCAGTCACCGACGCGACGCACGCGACGCCGACGATTCTTTAGATCTCTAGTTTAGGTACATGGGTAGATGAGTCTGAAAAGAGACACACACTTTTCTAGCCCTCTAGCTAGATTGATGACGTAATCAATATGGCGGCCAAATTTTTTTACCGATTCTACATTTTCCTATTTTACTCTCAGGTTTGGGTTTTATATTTAATTATATTATTAGTGATTACTAAAAAGGAGAAAACACGCTCTCGGTATATTTGACATCATTTAGAGTCATAATACCAGAAAATTTCGAAGCTTTGCTAAAATCTTTTTTTTTATTTATATTTTTTTGAGATATTTTGCTATTTAACTTCAAATTTGTTAAATACATGCATATATCTAAAATCCATCCGCCCCCTGCATAACAAAGAAAAATTACTGAAAATTTGCATTTTGTTTACTATAATTCCTCTCTGGTGCATTTTAACCCAAAATTAGTTTATAATCCAACTTGTAGTAAACAAAATATGCAGGTAGTCTTAGGTCAACAAAGGTCGGAACTTAATGAAACTTTGAGATAATGCTTAATGGTTAATTAACATTTTCTCAAGTTTTGAACCTCGTGGACCCTGTGACTTTTTAAGCTTACGTCTTACGTCTTATGTATTATTAATTTCATTGCTTGAAAAAACTATATTCTCAGGGAAAAAAATATCCTTAAAAAAACGTGAATAAGTAAAATTTTTTCAAGCTCGAAGTCACGGTATAAAAAGCGTTTTAAACTGATGTTTTTTTAATTAACTAAACATATTAACATATCAATAGTCTTCATTTGAAAAAAGAAAATAAATAGGTAAACCAAGCTATTTGCAAAATATTGGTTTAACAATTTTTGTTTGATTATTAAAAATAGTTATAAGAAAGACATTATTTCAAAACATAATTTAATGTAAAATTACTGAGTAACCAGTAACAATGTACATATTTTTAAGTATCAATTTTGATTGTAATCGGTTAACCAGTTTTCTAGAAAGTTGAAAAAACCGTCCGCTGGGTGTATATATAAGTATATATAAGTGACTTGATTGTTCGAAAAAAGTACATTAAATAGTTTTCAGCGGAATAATTTAAGAATGTGAAAAAAGATTGATTTTTTTTAAACAAAAGAAAAAAACCATTTTTAAATTTTGATTTTTCAAAAACAAAATTATATTATTACAATTAAAAAAAAAACTTATTCCAAAATATTTCAATGTGAAATTACATCTTCCTAAATATTAAATTTAAATCCGATAACTTCTCGAGAAAGTCGAAGAAAAAAAACGTTACCGTTTTTAACCCATCAACTTAAGTTTTTGTTCACCAAAATAAAGTACACAGATTTTTTTGATAAAAAATTGGAACCGTTTTCGAGAAAAATAAGTTTTTACTTAACGTTTAAATGACAAAAAAATTAAATTAAAAAAATTAAAAAAAGTCCCCTGTAGAATGTTCTAAATTTGAAGACGATTGGCTCAACCGTTTAGGCTGCAGTCCAAAATACATAAGAACAGACAGACAAACAGAAGGAATCTTGCCAGTAACTCAAATATGTTTCTCTATCATCTAGATATCATGTTTGATTGTTATCTAAAGTTTTTTTAATCTGCACGAATGCATAACTTGCATTATATACATATAATCGCAAACAAAAAGAAAAAATGGGTACAATTGGGTCGCACGTACTTGCTCTTTTGTGCCTAATTACATTGGATAGCAAGATCTTTGACAGAAACAAGTAACATTTACTTTGAAAACAACACAGTTTGAACTTATAAAAAGTATCAAAACCACAATACTTAACGGTTTTTAGCAAAATTGAAGTATGCCATCACACATCTTAAATAACAAAGAATTTATTAAAAATGTATTTCGAATTGTAGGACCAGTTTTGATAAAATCCTGTTTTTTATTTTTAGTTTTTTGAAAACAAAAATTTTTTTAAATTTTGGTATGCAGTTTTTTAGAGTTTATTAATATATATGTGAATATAAAATTTAAAATAATTTTTTTTGATTAGTTTTAAAAATATTGATTTAAAAAAAATTAAAAAATTAATTTTCATTAGAAAAAAAAAAGTTTTTTTTAATTTGGCTACTTAGATCTTCTCAAATATAAAATTTGACAGAAATCCAAATAGCCGTTACCGAGAAAGCCCAAAATTAAAAACAAACCGTTATATGAAAGGTAAGGTACCAAAATAATCACACACACCAAGTTTGAAGATAATCGCTTAAGCCGTTTAGGCTGCAGCTCGTTATACATACTGACAGACAGACAGACAATTTTTTCTGGATCACTTTTTTAGACTTCTCTATGATCGTTATGTCATGTTTCATTGTTATCTCAATTTTGTTTATATTCACGAATCCTAAACTTGCCTTATAGTCCCTATAATCGCAAGTAAAAAGGTTTATGGGTCAAAAAATAGATTCAGGACATTATTTCCACGCACCGTGTTATGTGCTCGAGACAATTTACCGAATGAATAAAAACGAAGTTGGCGAGCCACACGATTTGCTCCAAGTTTCACTCCCAGTCTCCTCGACTTAATGATTGTCTCGGAAGTATCTTATGTTCTTTTGCAAGACCGCAATTATGCTTGGATGGTATATCTTAACACGACTTATTTTGTTGCACCTATAATTGATTTTTCTCATATACCTACAGCTTCAACATTTCAATTCAGAGATATTTAATCCATAAATAACCGTGCACTGCTAAATGATGCCACTAATTATTATCCATCCCTGGAATGAGTTTTATTCATTCTCAAATGCCAATAATAAAGTTAACTACTTTCAATCTCTAATTCTTGAGTTGTTTGAAAAGCATGTTCCTATTAAAACTGTTAAGGTGCGTAGTAAGAAATGCCCTTGGTTTACCACGGAGGTTCATACGCGATTAAAAATCGGAGAAAATGTTACACAAAATGGAAAAATAACCCTTAGGGTATGAATTGGGAATCTTTCTGCCGTACTCGCAATAGAGCTACATTGGTTACTCGCAAAGCCAAAAAAAAGATTTTTTATTTCAAAACTAAGCACAAACAACCTTCTCGTCGGCTTTGGAATAACCACCGCTCTATTGGAATTAGAAGAAAGCAACAATTCCATAGTTTACTTGATCTAAATGACCTAAATAAAAGATATATTTACATTTATATGGTCTCAAACTTCCCAAGAAGAATTTATACTCAAGAATGAAGCCCTTTACTATTCTATTACCGAATTTGAATTTAAGGTGGTTTCGAAGCGCGAGGTAATTGATAGTTTGAAGTCAATTAATTCAAACGCAGTTGGAGAAGATGGGTAACCTAAATGTTTTGTAAAAATAATAATAAGTCATATTCGTAGTGCCTTAACTCATGTGATTAATTTTTGTATAACTTCTTCTCCACTTCCCGATTGCTGGAAGTGAGCTAAGATTTATCCCTGTACCAAAAAACTCTAATCCTAGGTCTTGCGCTGAGTTTCACCCTATCCTATAGTTTCTTCCTTCTCTGTCCGTCAAAGGTTTTTGAAAAGATTCTGGCAACACAGGGATCTAGTTACCTTGACAGGTTTAAGTTGATTTCTCTATTTCAGTTTGGATTCCGAGCTCATCACACTTCCCAAACTGCAATAATCAAGGTCCTTGGCCATATTCAATTACAATATGACCTTGAAAATATGACAGTTCTCTGTTTGCTAGATTTTTCAAGGACTTTTGATAAAGTGAACCAGGAAATACTTTGTATGAAACTGAAGAGCTACTTTGGCTTTCATGATAGAGCAGTGAGACTCATCGGGACTATTTATCGGATCGAAGCCAGATTCAAAATTAATCAAATGGTCTTTGAGTCTCTGTTTTTAGAAGGGCGTTCCACAATTCTCTATTTTAGGACCTATCTTACTTTGTCTCTTTATAAATGATTTACCAAGTTTTTGTGCAATAAGTTCCATACATTTATATGCTGATGATGTTCAAGCATATTGCAAGAGGACATTATTTATATAATAAATAAAAACCTGCTAGATATATTCAAATGGTCTCAAAACAACAGCCTAAACCTAAACTCTGCTAATTCCTAATTAATTGTGATACATATGTACAAAAAAGGCTTATACTTTGAATTTACTTCCGGTATATCTCTCTAATGTCAAGGGTTTTGTTTTTGAAAACTATGACCAGTCGTAGTTTTAGGATCAACACTCCTCTTTCGATTGTAGATCAAAAAAAATTTACCTTCGGAAAAATCTACGGTGGGTTGCGTAGGCTAAGGCTATTTTCCTATCTAACTCCAACAAATACGAAATTGAGGCTAATTACGACACTACTGATTCCTCTTATTGACTATACGCGAATGTCCTACATTGTAAGCTCATTCGCAACATAAATTCAATGATATGGATAAGATAGTTTAATGGGCTTCAAAGACATAAACACATTTCGCATTATCACAAGCTGATACTAGGGTTGAAAACTCTTGTACATACTTTTTTCAAACAATCAAAAGTCACCAAAATCGAATAAAAACTTTGAAATTCTTCTTATAAATAATTATCAAATTTTATTTGACGCTGTGACCACACATAAGATCAAGTACGTGCGATCCAGCCGTGCAACTTATTTGTTTATGCAAGTAGATTATCGAACTCTCAACCAGTAACAATTAAAAGAATAATTGCAACTGCAGATTTTAAAACAGCAAAAGCACTACACTTTTGTTAGTATACTTACAAAAACAGTAGATGAATGGTAACGAAAAGGTGGGTGAATTAATTAAGGTTTAAGGTACAAAAAATTAAACACAAATCTTCAAAATTATATAGGGCTATTTACTTGTGATTTATAGGGACTTTAGGCAAGTCATGCATTCGTAAAAAAAATTCTAACAATCACACATGACATTACGATGATAAACAAGTTACTGGCAAAATTCTGTCTGTCTTCCGTCTGTACGGATGTATATTGAACTACAGCATAAACGGTTTGGCATATCTTCTTCAAATTCGGAAAATAAGGTTATTTTGGCATTCTAAAGAGGACTTTTTTAATTTTTTTTAAATATTAACGGTGCCCGTCATGTAATAGTTAAGTAAAAGCTTATTTTTTCAGGAAACGGCTCGAAGAATTTTTATGAAAAAAACATCAGTGTATTATTGAAGAAGTAGGTTATGTTTTGGTGGAAAAAACAATTTAAGATGGTGGGCTAAAAGCGGTACCTCCCATAGAACCGCTTTTTTTCCTTCGACTTTTTCGAAAACTGGTCATCCGATTTCAATAAAAATTCATATTCAGGAAGATATTGGCAGCCTAAAAAATTTTATTTTAAATAATTTTTTAAACTTTTTTTTGTATTTTAAAAATTTTCTTAATTTTTTTTTCAAAAATCAATATTTTGAAAATGGGTACATGGATTTTTTTTAAATTTTGTTCTTAAATGTAGATTGTTATTTTGCTTAAGTTTGCATTCTTAAATTTTTTTTTTTAATTTTTGAAAAAAGTTATTAATATAAAATCGTTTTATTTAAAAACCGCTCTTACGATTTAAAAAAAAAATCACACTTTTACACATTTTTAAAGAAATAAAATAAAAACTGTTTAACGTACTTTTTTTCAAACAATCAAAAGTCAGAAAAATCGAATAAAAACTTTGAAGTTCCCTTAATATGTTTCAAATTTTATTCCAAGCTGTGACCGAAGAGCAAGTACGTGCGATACAGTCGTGCAATTTCTTTTATAAGATCTTGATGTTATCTTTGATTCAAAACTCACGTTTTCAGCCCACTTTGCTTTTATTGTGACGAATTCTGTTTTAGGTTTTCTTAAACGAACTTCAGGAGTTTTTAAGGATGTGTAATGTGTATACTTTGAAGGCAATCTTAGAATATTGTCGTGTCGTTTGGTCACCATTTTAGGAAAATGCTATTATAAGAATAGAAAGAATACAAAAAAGATTCACGCGGTTTGCGTTAAGAAATCTGAGATGGTTCGACGAAATGCCTGCTTACTTATCAAGATGTGGGCTATTAGATTTGAAAACTCTCAAAAGCCGTAGACAAGCTCAATGCGTTCTTTTTATAAAAGATATAATAAATAATTTTATAAAATCTGAAGAACACATTCACAAGTTTCATTGTATGTTCCAGAAAGAAACTTAGGAATCGTAATGATCTGTTCTATGTTCCCACTCATCGTGCAAATTATGGTTTAAATAATCTCGTAACTCGTTCGTTAACTCGTTTGTTAACATTGTATAAGTCGGCCTTTCCATAAGTATTGCTAGTTTCAAAAATATTGTTTAAAATCTTTTTCACTCAAGTTGAACCAAAATATTATAGTTGTAAATAATGTAAATGTACACCTTTTTGTAATCAGATTGCAAATCCATTGATAAAATAAATAAATAAATAAATATATTTTTTTATAATTTTGTATCATTTTTATTAGGTTCCTACTTTTAATATTTTTTTTTAATCTATCTAAAACTGATGAAACAAATTAATAGTTTACAACCGTATATTAAGCTATGTATGTACTATAAAAGACATACATACGTCTTACTTGTACACCAGATAAAATAAAATTGAAAAACTCAATTGTTTTTATCTCATTTTTTTATAATCACGAATCATAAACTTGCCTTATAGTACCTGGAATCGCAAGTAAAAATAAGTAATAAATTACGTAGTATATAAAATCTTGTATATCTTGCCTTGCCAGTGATTTCGTAACGGAAAAATAATTATATGTAACATGTATGGCGGGATTGCCATCTTATGCGTATCAACCAAAGACCATGGATGGTTACTATATACGAATCAAAGAATATGTGGAAAAAATAAAACTGTCTCAGACAAATTAAAATAGGCTAATAAATTATCAGAAAAAAGGTCAGATGAAAATGGTCGCGAAAAAACCGCCATTTCTGATATGGGGTCAAAACTATAACAATCAGAACATTTAGATTTTCGGAAATACTTCCTCCTCTTTCGTTCTGCTTTCGTAACGATCAGGATATGCATACTTGAACTTGCAGCCTTTTTTGCAATTGAAAAAATGTAATAAATTAACTAACCCACTGCCAGGATCAAACAATCAGGGCATTGTTCTTTTCGTCTGGCCATCAGTGAAAAATTGTTGAAAATTTTTAATTTTCACCCCAGAAGAATGCAATTTCTTTTCATATCTATTGTGTATTTGTGTGCGTGACCTTTTTGCGTCTTCGCAAATTCCTTATACGTGACCCTCTATTATAATACCGAAGCCCCTCTGACCCTGGTTGACAGCAATGGTCACTAAATTGACCCTCGTATCACAGTTTGATGCAATTCTATAAAACATCTCTCTTCAGAATATATATTGTGGCTTTTAATAAGGAAGGATAAATTCTCAACACAACATTGTTAAGTTTCATAGAAAGAGCATGATGGTCAGGACATTTATTGACACCTATATAAACGTGTGAAGTAAATAGAGCGCCAATCTATTGTTCTAGGATTTATTGTTGATTCGGAAATAGTATGAAATAGAATTTTATATTTGACCCGCATCTGTTCTTAGAGGCTTCTCGGTGACCCCCGATATAAATCGGGTTATGGCATAGATTCGTGGTCCTTTTTGATGTAAGAGCAATAAGCAGGATTACATAGAATTACATTGAGAGAATGAGGTCTGCGGCGCGGCCAGCCGTTGCTGTTAGTTGGTTACAAATGGCAAAGTCCCTTTTATTATGTTGATTTCAAAAAATTTCCGTTTGCAATAAAATATCCTTTTTTCAGATTTTTCGGTTACAATACAGTTTAAGCTGGCCAATTAATGATATGGCAACGCAGGGAGGACACAAAAGAAATGGCTTGGCGACAAAGCGCAAGCTGAATTAAATTGGCGCGTCTTTAGTTGATCCAATTTCCGTTACCTATGCTGACATTCCAAGTATTAGGATAGGTATTAGTGTAATCAATTGGAAATTATTTCATTTGAAAAAAATCAATTTTATAAGAGAAAACCGAAGAAGAAGATTTTTAGAAGATTTGCTAATATATGTATGTACATCGCATTATGTAATATGTAATAAATATTAAATATGTACGTTTGTGCATTGTCCAATTCTACGAATCGTATTTGAGTTGAGAAAGGTAAAGCAAAGCACTTAGTTGTATGGGAGATCACCCACTCCTATAATATATTAATCAGCGTTTCCATTATCATTGAAAGAAATGACGTAAATGATCTAAGTCGGTACTTCCGGGAGGAGAATTCGCTTTTTTACTTGCGATTATAATGCAATTTATGCATTCGTGCAAAAAAAAATTGAGATAATAATCAAACATGACATTACGATGATAGAGAAACATATTTGAGTTACTGGCAAAATTCTGTCCGTCTGTCTGTCTGTCTGACTGTCTGTCTGTCTGTACGGATGTATTTTGGACTGAAGCCTAAACGGTTGGGCAAATCGTCTTCAAATTTAAAACTTAAGGTTATTTTGACCTTCTACAGAGGACATTTTTACAATTTTGTTTAGCTCACAAATTAACGGTACCTATCACTCGAAAACGGCTCCAAGAATTTTTATGAAAAAAAACAGTGTACCACTGTGGGTAAGCATTATATTTTGGTGGAAAAAAAATTTAATATGGTGGGCTAAAAACGGTACCTCCCATAGGACCGGTTTTTCCGACTTTATCGTAAACTGGTGATTCGATTACTATCAAAATTGATATTCAAGAAGATGTAGGAAGCCTTAGTTATTTCGCATTAAAAAAAAATTTCCAAAACTTTTTTTGTACTTGTTATAATTTTTTTATTTTTTTTTTAATCAATACATATTTTGAAAATGGGTAAATGATTGTGCTTAAATTTTTATTCTTGAATTTTTTTTTAATTTTTTTTTAAAAAGTTGTTAAAAAAACAGTTTTATATAAAAATCGCTCCTACGATTTTGAAAAAAAATCACACTTTTTTACATTTCTTAAAAAAATAAAACGGCGTTAAAATTATTTCACTCAATACAATTTAACGGACTTTATTCGAACGTTTAAAAGTCACAAAAATCGAATAAATGCTTTGATGTTCACTTTAATTTTCTTAAATTTTATTCTACAATGTGACCGCACATATGAGCAGTACGTGCGATCCAGTCGTGTTTGGTAATGGGCGAAAGCTGTTTTTTATCTGTTTGGACCGAGCGCTGTGAAAAAGGATAGGTAGAAAGAATAACGCAGTATTTTGTCAGTGTAGAAGAACACCTCTTCAGAACAGGTGCCTATTGTTTTGTTTTTTTACATCGCATTTCGTTGTTTCGCCTTTACTTACAATTATTTCTGTTTACTTCGTTTATTTTTACTTTTTTTGTGTTACTTTGTTTTTCAATCATTTCGCCCTACGATCACTTTGCATTTCTCTCTTTTTTCACTCGTTTTGCATTTTCGTTAAAAGTACGATGAGTACTTTTCAAGGTTATCTCGTTAACGGTTTATTTCGCAATGTAGATTAAGATACTAGAAATAAAAATATTCTTAATAAACAAGATGAATATTCGGATATTGGCCAGTTAAAATCATTTGCGTCTAATATAAAACTGTATTAAAATCAATGTAAAATTATGTGTTGTTTGTTTTTGTTTATGTTTTTGTATAAAGAATTATTTTGTTTAGTAAAATTCTTTTTTTTTTTTTAAATTCTTTTCCTTTTTATTTTCATTACAGTTAGTATGGGTTACGTGGATATGGTTTGTATTATTTTTTTAGAAAAAAAAGAGTTTTGTCTTAATAATCTGTAAAATTAAAAAACATTCAACTTCTTCGCTAACGTTTGTTTCGTCTTTATTATTTTGTTCAGGTAAAGACACCAAGGGAATTTTAATGCATATGTTTTTTTCGGGAGCGGGTCATAATTCTGTATGAAAATACTGTACGTACAAAATTCTGTTTTTTTTTTTGATAATTCTGTTTTTCAGAATTCTGTATGCCCAAATGTCTGGTTATCCAAAATGCTATATGTAATAATTCTGTTTTTCAAAATTTTGCTTATGCCCGCTCGCTCCAAACAAAATGAATAACCGTCGACAATTAATTTTTCTTTTCCTTTATTTGACTGAGATGTTCATATTGAATTAATAACAAAAAAAATACATATAATTAAAATATTTAAACAATAGATTTATTACAAATATTTCAGTGCTTAGCAGGTGCGAGAACAAGAAGAATGTTTTGTAATTAATTTTGCTGATTTAAGAATGATTACTGATATGGATATGGATATGTAAAGAACGAGTAAACAATATTTATGAGAGAAAGAGACGTATTTGTAAGCTAACTTGGTTTTGTTTGTGTATCCATATCGAAATATGATAAAATCAAATATGATATATTAGGGTTAAGGTTCAGTAAAAATTTTGTGAACATGTAGCTGTGACTGTTGTTTTTGTTGTTGTTGATTTTGTTCATATTAATTTTGATGTTCTGTTTTCAAAATTCTGTATTTAAGGAAAAAAGTGCGCACTTTTTTACATTATCAAAACCATTTTTGTTTAAATACAGAATTTTGACCACACAGAATTTTGAAATGCAGAATTTTCTGCATACAGAATTTTGTGTAACCAGAATTTTGAAATACAGTATTTTGTAAACAGGATTTTGACCATACAGTATTTCGACCCCAACCCTTGTGAATAACATTCAAAATTATTATTATGACTCCAAATGAGAATAATCGGTGCTTGCATATCTATTGCATAGTACATAGTATTCGCAGGGTAATTACCTTGTATATATTAAGTATAGACACCAGTCATATTCAAGTTCCTTACCCATCATACCTAATGTTGTTAAAAAAATCTCACTTGGTTATCAACTAATAACTTTTTAACATGCGACTTATTCACATATTGCATCGATAAGAACTTACAAAAATAGTAAAAACGTAGCGTTTAGCTTAAATAGTTTCGATTTTGTAGCATACATGTATTAAAACAAGGTTACCAATGTTCAATTATCTATTAAAAAAAAATTAAACCAAACATCAGTAAAGACTCTGGTATTAAAGCGTTAGTCCACCGCTTTCGAGGTCCTAGCTAAAATCGAGTCCTAACTAATACTCGGTCCCAATTTGACAGAACTAGAGCTTAGGACTTCTGTAAAAAAATCACTTGGTACTAATTTGAGTTCTTACAACTGGTATAATGCTCGGGTACTAGCTGTTTTTTAAGAGCTAGGTAGGACCGAGTCCTAGCTAGTACTGGGTACCAAATTGACAGGACTAGGTCTTAGAACGTGTGTGAAGAAATGACTTGGTACTGATTTGAGTATTAAATTTGGGACTAGGACCGGTTCTAGCGTTAGAACTCTGTGAAGAAATCGGTCGTAAATGAACTTAAGACGAACTAAGTAAAAGAGCTTATGATTTTTTGTCCAAACAAATATAAAGCAAGTAATTGAAAAACGTTTTGATTAAAATGCTGAAAGAATGAAATGCGAAACGACTAAAACGAAATAATAGAAAAACGACAAACGGCGAACTGCATAGAAAATTCTTAGCTTTTTCTTGAGAACTAACAAATAGAGTGTCATTGAGAACAAAAGAATACGAGGAGAAATTCTTCATATTTTTTATAAAGAACCAAATATTCTTACTATCTCTAGGAACATTGTAGTATTTTTCGGCTTAATTTATTGCTTATTTATTTAAAAATTTGGTCCGTCGAATATGGACGGTACAATCCTTTATGGCTCTTTTGTGCTTTTTTCCGGTTTCCTCAGTTGGGTTGGCGATAACGAAAACATTACCTGCTTAACTCTGATAAGTTCTTAGCAGTTTAAATTAAGCCATGCATTTTCCTTGGGCCTGATGCTTTTAACTTTGTTTGGGATAAAATTGCTTATTTCCGAAAGAATATCTGCGTTGCATTGTACATCATGACTAAACGGTAGTGGTATATTTTTCCATTGGAAATGAGCAGATATGAAATAAATGCCAAGGGGCCATAATACATTAATAATTCACTTATCAGGTTCAGATATAAGATAAGAACAAAATGAGTAAGAGGATTAAACTCGATAAAGATATCTAAAGATGTCAGCACACATATACATATGTACATACCTTCGGGTACTGTTACTGTCAGGCCAAGAAAAGAGAAGAAATGAGCAATTTGGGACACAGACATCGCCCGTAACAACGATTTTAGTGCGAGGATACCGAGAAACAATTATTTGAAAGGAGTTAAATCGAGTTCGTTAAAAGATGACACTGTCTCGTCACTCTGGGTGCATTGATACGCAGCATAATTCCTAATTTAAACAGCAATATCGTGATGTCAAAGGAATAATTGAGTTAACTATACCAATGAAAGATTAATTTCGACGGATCGGAAATCTATTCTGCCTGAGTTTCAGTGAGCGCCAAAACAGCTGGCCTGTATAAAACAGTAGTTAAAAAATTAAATAAAGTTCATTGTGCGTAATAATAAGCTGTCATTGTGTTACATAAAATTAACTACTACTACTACTACTAAATATATCTGGAAATCCAGATTAAGACTTTTCAATGAAGCTTGTTTTATGTTTAAATCGTATCGTGATTGACTGACGAGCACACACAGTATTTTGACATGACACACAATTATACAAATCATGCAGAGCTGATACGTTCAAAATGCCATTTTGGTATTTTCTGACTTCACAAGCAACTTTTATTGTTGTTTTGTTTCTTTGACGAATATCTGTTTATTTAATTGCCAAGCACGGGCTGGCACAAGATCCCAACAAATAACAAAACATTTTCCATTTGACGTTTGATCGAAAAGACACATATGTACATGTATGTGACGTTTGATCGAAAAGCGACATACATGTACCTATATATGTGTGCATTCAGATCAAACCTTCCACCCCATTAGAGATCAAATCGTTCGTGTTGAGATTTGATCTAGATTTGCTCTTTTTCTTACAATTAAACTCTCAAAATTCAAAAAAGATCAAATCTGTTGGCAGAAAGAGCAAATCTTTTTTTAGAATGAAATCGCTATGGGTGTCTTGGCGACAAATTTTAACGCTATTCAACTAAGCTTCCGTATGAAGATAGTGTATACGTCGAGAGTTACATTCATTAGATGGAAACAATCCTTATTTTAAAAATTTCCCCCGTTAACCTATGGAGAAATGCTACTATTCAGATTGAGTAGCTCTAGCTAACATTGAAGACTGGTCAGTTCGTACTGCCATGAACACCAAATGGTGTCTTCCCGACACCATGTCATGACATGACATGTCAGAGCGGGACAGTAATATATGTATATTTTAACAAAAACATAGACAAGGACGGAAAATTGTTGTTGCCGACTCTAAAGTCTTAGGAATTCGAAAATCGAAGTATATACTCCTCATGAATTTCTTTAACAATTAAAAAAGAAAAAAGAACCCTATCTTTTATTTTCCATGTCAGCGGAATGTACAAAGATTTCGACTGGGAAAATATGCGGTAGTAACCTTAATCCTATTTTCCGGATTGATCCGTAAAATATAAATCGTAGGCAAAAAAAAATCGCGCGATTTTTTCAACTATTCTGTTACTCGATGATTGCCTAGCTATTGTGATTTTAAACGGAATAGTTGAAATGGCGTTAGTTCGCATTCAAGTGAAATTAATTCTCACATATAAAGTTAATTTTTTGTCTGACTCTTGATTGGAATAAACTTCACAAAAATACTGAAATTATTACCCTCAATTTTTTTTTTTTTTGGTAATAAAGTCGAATACCAAAATAATTTAAATTCGGCATTATTTCCATTTAAAATGGAAATAAAGCCGATTCGACCTTATTACCTTCGACTTTATTTCACGGCACCAAATTTTACTCTTGGAAGATTTCTCAGTTCCTCGCAAGAGGCAGTACCCTGGAAAAAAGGTGGATCTGACAGGGAGTATGGTAGTAAATCTATACACATAAACAAAAATGAAGTGTCTGTTTTATAATATCAAAATAACAGCTTTTTAAAAGATACATATGAACTCCCTGTCTTTAACACATAAATAGCCGTACTTTTATTTAGTGCTCGATACTTTATATCCAAGAGCTTTCTTAAAGATCTTTATATGTATATAACAAAAACACAATTTTTAAAACTTTTGCCTGTTTGTCTATCTATCTGTCTGTCTGTCTTTCCGTCTTTTAGGCTATTTAAATTACCCACTAGGTTACACTGGGTAATTTTTTTTTAATTCTTATTTATGGACCGGTTTTGACGGGATTTTCCCAGGCAGAAAGCTGATATTGTAAGAAGCAAGTAAGCCTATTTTAATTATCCTTAACTGCCGCTGGAGGCGGTTTTATAAAAATTCTTATTTATGCCCGATTTTGACGGGACTTTCACACGCAAATAGCTGATGTGATGTGTAGCTAAGCCTCGGTGCCGCTGGGATCGTTTCACAAGCAGATAGCTCATTAGGTAAGAAGTAACTAAGGTTTTTTTGATTATTAGGTGGTGCCACGGCCCCTGGGTCGTTTTTCGAAATTATATGCTATACCCGAGCAACGCCGGGTGGGTGAGCTAGTCATAAGTAAGAACCAAAAATTGAAACCCTGAACTAAGATCTTTCCCACAACCAATTGGTCTTTTTTATAAGGCGCATCAAGCTTTGAAATCATTTTATTTCAACTATTACAGCTAATCAATTATAATTCTATTCTGCTAACATTTTAGTCAATTAGAAACTTCTAAGATTTTGGAAATACTCGCGTATCCTAATGAATTTCAAGGTTTTCCAAAAAAAAATCCGAAAAATTACATTTAGAACGAATGAGTCTTTTAAAGACAAAGGCTTTAAAAAAAAATAGATGCTCTAGTTTTCATTGTTTAAATCAACTGATCTCGTTCAAGGTTTCGGTAGGTAGGACCTTTATACGGAAAATGGCCTTACCAACACTGTTAGTATGCAGAAACTATTCCTTTGCATCACAACAGGTAAAGAATATAATTTTGTCTTAATAATTGAAAATTAAAATATGATTCTTGTTTATTGTGCGCGCAAGACTAACTTTATTTACTGCAAATTTTATTTTGGAAATGAAAAAGTCTCGTTTACCGTATTTCCTTATGTTCTTTGGAGTTTTAGACGGATTAGTAATGCAATAAAACATGCTGGCATAATTATTATCCTTAAGAACGGATAGCCATTTTTATACCTTCGTTTTTCTTAGTGGGGAAGGATTAAAATGCGTTTGAAGCATGCTGATCCCATCAGATGACCAGTACTGTCTTAGAATAAGTACGGTGTGTCCTTGTTGAGGTTAGTTATTGTGTGTTTTTCTTCAGTTCAATGCTAGTCCTTTTTTATGATTTTACCATTTTTATGATGCTTACCTCAATAAAATTATCCTTGGAACCCAAAAAGTTTCTATTTTCACTCACCTTTTTCCTAATATTTGTGTCCTTTTAACGAACGCAAGAGTGGTAATACTTAGGATTTATTTACACAGGATTATTCGTTACTTTACTTATTTTCACATGTGTCCTCCTCCACAAAAAAGGACTTCTGAGGAATTGTTAAGAAATATCAAATGCTTTTGTGTATTTGTTCCTTTTAGCGCTGTACAAAAAACCTTTATGTGTATATTTATAAGAAATGGTTTAATTTTTTTACGACATGCCTAGTGTTATTTAATTTCAATAAATAACCCTTTAGGATGAGCTCTTAAAAATATATAAGACGATCCTTTTGGTTAATTTGGCGGCAATATTAAACGATTTTTGTGTTTTTATTGCCACTATCCTTTTGTTTTTAAGCATGATCATTAGAAAAAATTATCCTTTGAATAGCTTAACCCTTTCGCAAACGGAAATGGTTGCGTCGTATAACTATGAAAAAGAATTATGCTCATAGCACTTCAAGAGTTTTCTTTTATATTATATTGGAGTAACCTTGGAAAAATACTTAAATTGAAGATTTAGCTTTAAACACAATTAAATATTTAGGAAAATTTTTATTGAAGAAATTAGTTGCTGTACAAAACAACTTATGAACGATACCTAAAGAAAAAGGGTTATCATATCTATATATACATATGGCATGGCCTGAAAAAAAGTGCTCTTTTAGGGAAACATAAATATAAATTAAAAACGAAATTACTGTATCATTTATGTAAATAGGCAGAATATATTATTTTTTATAGGGTCTTCTACTATCATTCACCTTTCTTATAATATACATACATATGTATATATGCTGCAGTAATTGAATTATGTATGTGCATTATATGTGTTAATAAAATAAAAGAAAATTTAACATTGTATTACAAAAGAGCCTTTATTCATCTATATAATCCGTATTAAAATTGAGTGGAGATAGAATCATAAAAACCTATGGTTAAATGACTTCAGATCAATAGATGATTGGATTTATGACATTGATGGAAATCTTGCCGTTATCTGGTTAAATTATGTGTAAAAGTTATATTGAAAGTATTTTCGCCTGCCGAAATATATTTACATAAAAAGCACTTAAAAAATAATTTTAACTTAACATTGAAATCAATAGTTTAAAAAAAAGGTTCAAATAGTAAACATTAAAGATGAAACTTCTTAAGCTAAGTGTACACGATTAGTAGATCTTACAATATTGCCAGATCTGACAATGTCTGACAATTATCTAAAAATGAGCTGACAATTAATTGTGTGTGAACACGGTTGGTTATAAAATCTACCAACCTCTTAATTTATTGTGATTAAATTACTTATATTATTTAAATCAAATCTTGCTAAAGAAAATTATTCAGATTTCTCCCGAAGAAACGGTGCATTTTTTCGGAATTAAAGTAGCCTGTGTATTATGGTGAATCCTGATGTAACTCTTGCATCTACCAAACTTAACAAATTTGTGCAGTCTTTTAGGCATGAAAGCATAACAAACTAACGTACAGCAGCGCAGTGTTGCATATTTAAACTTCTCCCACAGGAACTGTGCATTTTTCCTGGATACAATTTTCCACAAATAAAGTTGTCCGTCTACCTAACGAATTTCATCTAAATTTATTAAGCCGTTGAGACGTGGTTGGGGAACAAACACCCAAATATCAAAACATAAACATTCACATTTATGTACAATAATTATAATAGAGCAAGATCCCAGGGACCCCACTTATTTCCTCAGAAACCAAATGTATGGGAGTAAGTACTTTGAGCGTATGCGTACCTGTAAGCTTGGTCCGGGGGCAATAAAAAGTTACCCGGTTCTAAAGGTACGTAAAAATGGTATTAACTTTACTATATTTCCCAGTGCTGATTTTTACTTGCGATTTATAGGGTCTATAAAGCAAGTTACGCTATCAGAACACATACGTGAGATGCTCCATCAAGTGAAGATATTCAAGGAGGATAAAATGCTCAAAGGTTCTTGTGGCGGAATATGGAAATATTGAGGTGTATCAGATGCAGGTTATGACATTTGGACCTACTTGTTCACCTTTTGTGCTCAATATATAAAAAATAAAAACTCTAAAAATGCAAGGTGCCGTTTCCAAGGGCAGCAAAAGCGATAATTGAAAACCACTACGTGGACGAATGTTAAGAAAACGTAGACACCGAAGACAAGAAGATAGCCTTGGTAAAAGAAATGAATCACATCCTAATGCAGGCAGGGTTTTATATAATAGTTTTCGTTTCGAACTTTACAAAAGTTTTTAAGCTCTCTACAGATAAAAGCTTCAAAGATTAACAACTATTTCACAGAAAATGCTCAAAATGATTTCGAAAAACTCCAAACATTTTCGTCTACACATTCAAGTCCAGCCAGATGCAGAATGACGTTATGAACCTCAGACAATTTCCAACAAAACGCGAAGTATTTAGAACCCTCATGTGCATCTTCGAGCCCTTTGATCTTATTGCAAACTTTACAATTCACCTCAAGATCATTTTTTATTTGGCGCTCAGGAATAGGATGGGACGAGAATATTAAATATTGACTGTTTCAAAAATGGAAAATATGGTTGAGCCTGATTCCTAAAATAAAAGATATGTCAAATAATTACAATTTGGAACTGGAAGTCGTGTTGAGTTACACATATTCGTGAATGCGAGCTGCGGCAGCCTGTATCAGAGTATCTACTGAAAACGAAGTTGAATGTTCACTTATCAGTGCAAAGGCAAAGGTTGCTCCCATTAACACACTCTCAATACATCGACTAGAGCTAGAAGCAGCCGTATTAGGATTTAGACTCTCTAAAATTATTCTGAGAGGTCACACAGTTAAATTTAAAAGTTTAACTTTCTGGACAGACTCACGAGTTGTCCTCAGTTGAATAAAATCCAGTGGAAAATATACAAGTTTCGAGGTTAACATTAACAAAACCAGGTTCATTTTAAACTCTCTCTCCGTACCTAAACGAAAATGGCCTAATTCGTATTGCTGTCCGAATCCAAACGCTCGTCTTCAACATTTTCATACACAGGAGTGGATTATTTCGAGCCACTCTATGTAACAATTTGAAGACTTCTAGAGAAGAGATGGGGTATGTTATAAACTTGCACTACTTTATGAGCAATCCACATTAAAATTGTCCACAGCCTTTCGACTGATTCCTGCATATTGGTTCTTAAACGGTTCATTTCAAGAAGAGGAATGCCAAAAGAAGTAGAATTTCATATTGGCATCAGAGTAATTAGGATCAATGATCAAAAGATCTCAGTTTTTTCAAGATTAAATTTGTATTAAGATTATAAAAAGTAAAACTTATGTCCGATAATTTTAAATTAATTATTTTATGGATTTTTTCATTTCATTTTGCAAAATTTAAATTCCTTGGAAATTTTATTTTATTAGTTTAATTTTGTTTATTGCACCTTAGGTAAAATTGTAAAATGCATATTTTCGACACAAAAAATATGTCAAGGCTCATCATGAGGATTAAGGTTTAAATTGGCGTGAGCGTGTGGATAAAGACAAAGCTATCCACGAATTTGTATTGTAGTGTTAAATAAAAGATAATTACATGCCTAAAAATGTATATAATCTTAAATCACAACTAGTTAATAAGATTCTCCTACCCACTTTTACGTTCCTTAATAGATATGCATAGTATATATGTGTGTGGAATTTTAGGATTACCAAATAAACATACATCCATTACTTACATACGATTGAAATATTTCGACTTATCTCCTCTGTACTGGACATTTTATTTATATCTAATTATGTTTCAAAGGTTAGAGCTCGAAATTATACCACCTCACCTTTATTCAATAGCTGAAAATCGTCTTAGATTGGGAGAAGAAAACAGATAAAACTAGAACTATTGCTGGCACTTCTTCACCACAAACAATTTTAATATGGGTGAATGAATTTGCTTATGTTGCTGCTGATCCCTGTGCGTGTAAACAAAGATACTTATGATCATTGTTTGACAATAGGATGCGGATACCCAAATTAAACCAACTGACCTATGATCCTCACAATAGATTTTTAAAGAGAAGTTCCATTTTTTCTTGCGATTATATATACTATAAGGCAAGTTTAAGATTCCTGAATATATAAAAACGAGATAACAAATAAACATGACATTACGATCTTAGAGAAGCCTAAAAAAACTTAGTAACAAAAATTGCCTGTCCGTCTGTCTGTATGTATAACGATCTGTAGACGTCCAGACGAATACCTTCAAATAACCGTTAAGGAAAAGCTTTTTTTCTCGAAAACGGTTCTAACAATTTTGATGAGCATTTTTTGGGAGTGTGTTGGGTAGGTATTGTCAAAAAGAAATTTACCAGGGGAAAAGTCTATTAACGGTTCCTTTATATAACGGTTTATTTAATTTACGACTTTCTCGGTAACTATTCATTGGAGTACTATTAAATTTAATATTTGAAAAGATCTATGTAGCCAAATCAATTTCTGCTGCATACCAACATTTCGAATAATTTTTTTTTCTATTTATAAATAACTTATGAATATTTTTTTTTGTATTTTCAATATTTTTAAAACTTATCAATCCATTTTACTTTAAATTTAATGATTTATTTTTTGTTTTATAAAGGGTCTTTCAATAATGTCTACCGAAATTTGACAGTTGATAGCGGACAACATGTTGAAACTACAACTGTCAAATTGGCTGTCATTTGTTCAGTCTCTTTTGCCAAATAACCATGAACGGATATAACGTTAATTTTTTCAAAATGGGTGTTCTGTTCGGGCAAAGTTCCGCGCGCTTCGCCCATTGTATGGTCGCGAAATTTGCGAATTTTGCTACTTGACTTTCGCCAAGGGGCTGAAAGTAAACGACCATAGACAACGACGTTTGTTCACTGAATGGGCTCTGGAGCATTTGGCAACTGAACCTGGCCCTCAAAGCCAACATAACCAATGTCAACGGTCAAATTCATCCTGATTTATGCGCTAGTCATGGACACTTCGTATGCGCGCCAGCAAGAGAAGCCCCGGGGGACATTTAAACGATGTTATATTCCACACATAATGGCATCGATCGATGATACATAAAACAAAGTGTGTGTGAGATCACACTTTGTTTTATTTAAATTTAAAGTAAGGAAGCGCTAAATGACAGACCCTCGTAATATTAATTATCAGTAATCAGTGGATAAGATAAATAAGACTTCGCAAGTCGGCGAAGGACAAAAAATATAATCATGCTTTAAGGCCGTCTAAGCTCGTTTCTGATGTCGAATGGAACATGAATCAATTCACGGATGCCTGTCTGATTGATTCGTAGAAGGCTTTCGACACCGTCTAGGTAGAGGGTCTTTATCTAAAGCTGACTCGACCTGAAGTAATAACGTCTAAAGTTAATGTATATAAGCTTAATGGTAGAAATTTTGATATAGAAAGTGGCGTTGTGACTTCAACCGCAGTATGTGGCATTAAAAATTACCTACAACAGGGAGAGCTTAGGTCGCAGTTTCTCTTCAACATTTACACCTAATACGTGGTCTTATCGAAGCAATTGCATATGTCTAGGATTTAATCGCGTACAGAACAGTTCCAACAACAGAGACATTAGAAATGTTTTGCACCGTGACTTCTACAAGATTAAACGATATTGTCATGACTAAAAGTTAAAAATCAACTGAAACTATTTTGTTTAGAACCCCTGTGCCTAGGGCTTTTTGGGATACCAAAGAACTGGCGGAAGCTGTGATTTTAGGGCCATAAATTTTCGGGGTTTATCATTATCAGTTTCCACCCCCCGCCCCAAGAGAGAAATTTTAAGAGTGTGCGTTTACGTGGCTTCATCCCGCCTGAGACATTTTTCTATTAAGAACCTAAGACGTCAACTGTGAAGGTGTGAGCAGGCAGCTCCTTTATAATCGCGTCGGCATCACGGGGAACGGAGAAGAGCGCCTGTGGTTCATAAGAGCCATATTGATTGGTGGTAATAAACTACGATAATGGTAGTCCATAAGGGATATTACCATGGTCAGCTAACATAGATTTATGGTTCTTAAGTTATGTTTTTAAGATTTTTATATATATTTATGTAATTAAAATTGAAAAATTAACCATAAATCTGAAAAAAAATTGTTATTTTATGTAAATTAATTTATTCAATCACTGTATCTATTTATATGTTTATGGTATTTATTTATATGTTTATTTGTTATTTATTTATTTATTGAATTATTTATTTATTTTATTATTTATTTATTTTTTATTATTTACTTATTTTTTTTTTATTATTTATTTATTTATATATATATTTATTTATTTGTTACCGAAGTAAATATTTATTTATCTTATCTAACAATATGCTAACTTTTAAATTTAAAATATGTATTTACTATAATTTACTAATTTAAAATTTACTAAACTACTTCATAACTTGCCTTTTGAAGTTTTATTGTTATTTCTAGTCAAAATGCTCTTACCATTTTCAAATTGAAGGTTTTTTGTATTTTCCTTCAAAAATAAATATCCAAACCAATTCTAGACTCAATGTAAATTAAAACACTTATTCAGCTGAAAGATATTATATGTTTAATATATCAAATCACTGTATATAAACTGTGCGGTAGCTAACCAAATGTATATTTAAATACCGAAAAAAAATCTATCTAATCTATCTTAAATGTCATAGTTGGAGGACCTGGAAAAAAATTTTAAATAATTACATTGTTACCAGTTTTCTGATCCACTAGTGCCTATCGCAGGCTTTTGTATAAGCTCCCTAAGCAGATGGAAAGACTTATACTTGTGCGCTGAGTGCTCACATACGGTCAAAAAATTTAAAAATGTATGAAAATAAACCAACGACAGTTGAAAATAATATGCTTAAGATCCGAGAGAGACTTCACGGCAAAAAACATCTCCATAAGACCACGGTTACCATGGTTAAATTAGAGATTCTCAAAAGCGCGCGACACAATCTTAATGATACTAAAACAGAAACATGTAGCGAATAAAACTTCGAAACCACCATTTGAAACAGTTCCTAGCATCTTAGCAAAAATAAAGTTTAATCATATGTCCTTAATGAGATTAGTTCGAAAACAGAACCAGTATTTTTATGAAATTTTAATTTGGATTTTTAACCATTTTTTAAGAAATTTTGCTAAACAATTGTAAATTGTTTATCCATACACAACGGAATATAAAACTTAATATTTATTGATTATGGTTTTAAAATATTTAAGTTTGCAAAAAAGTTTTTAGAAATAGAAGATTCTGTGTAAATGTTTGTAGTATGCCTTCAAAGCAATTTAGCATCTATAAATATTCAATTTGGTCGAAATCAATAATATTTTACCGATAAAGTCGCAAATTATAAAAAAGGCTGTATGGAAGGTACACCCTGTAGTTATAAGAAATTGACCAAATGATTTACCATATCTACAATAAATCTTAAACAAAGACTAAAATCGTTGGTGCCGTTTCGAGAAGAGATTTTTTTCCTTAAAGATAAAATAAATTTAAAACTTGTGGGGAAAGCTAAATGCTAAACTACGTACAAATTGAAGCAAGCAAATCAGTTCAGACAAAATAACAACATTTAAATGGGGATTCAATGTACGTGTACACAAACAGGCAGACAGACATATTTTGTAACTAACTTTTTTGACTTCTGTATCGTAATAAGTACGATCGCTGTCCAGATTTTTATCATTTTAAGGAATCACGAATCCATAACTGACCTTATAGTAAATATAATCGGAAGTAAAACATTCTCCTTCTATTTAAAGTACCTATTTACCTACTTTTAAGTTTAACAATGAATTCAGAATACACAATCTACAATGGAAGTGATGAATTGAATTACACTCAAACTACCACTCAATAGACTTAATCGGAAATCCATTTATAACAATGTTCACTGCGCCTACCTGGCCTGCATGTAATGTATTCTTCATACTGCGCTGCGCTGGGCTACTGGTTGATGGTATGGTAATTCCTTTTCTTCATCCAAAATGCACTCAAAGAGTGAATTCTCTATCATGTGTCGACCAAGATTCATCCTAGCACACCATTGAGTGTAAATATTTTCTAATGTTCATTGGCCGGCAATTTTTTTTCAAGGAGGGTGCGCTTTCCCTTTGGCGGCTCCGACAAAAAAAAAAGGAAACAAATTCGATTTCCTTTGAGGGAAAACTCAGTGAAATCTCAGTCGTGTTCGAGACATCATAACGTTAAGGATGCGCGCAATCACGATTTAAAAATATCTATCCAAGAAGAATATAAGTTTATGAAAAAAAAACTTTTTTTATTTATAAACAAACAACTGTCATATTTTGAACGGTCTTCTTTAGTGAATAACTTAAATAGATTGGATTACTGTAATAACGGTGACACGTAATTTTTTCTTTCAAATTTTGGAAAAGCTGTGTAACTATGTATATGTGGATTTATAAACAATTAACTACCTATGAAATAAAATTTTGAAAAAGAATGGACTATAGTCTTGAGAGGGAGATAGCTATAAACAAAAAGCTACCTTGTCGTGGTAATTAAGTGATGCTGGCGCGTGTTCGAAAATAACGGATTTTTACTCAAAAGAGAGAAATAATTACTACCTATTTTCGCAAAAGGGGAAAATAACATTTACACGACAGAGATTAAAAAGAAGTGGACGCCGCGCGGTGTGGGTCAAAAACAAAAGAAAAAGACTGAAAGTTATTAAGGTAAGTTTTTGTTTATTGGAAAAATTGTATTTGAAATAAGTATGTTTTTTTATAGAAAGATTTCGTAGAGAAATTATGAAATCAAGTATTAAAGATAATTTAACGTAAAACATAACCAAGTGATTGGTTTTGTGTATATTCATTACATTACATTACATATAAAAATGTGCTGAAATTTCATTTAACCTATCGAAAAATCTACATGTCATTATCCTTAATACGTACTTAGATGACACAAACAACATGCGGGCTTGGATTCATGATAAATAGATAAGTTTATTTTGTATGGAGGCTGCGAAGTGGCAAAAACTTTAAAATACACACGTATTTGTATAAAGTGTTGTAGTACATACATGCAAAATATGTATGTTTATACTTAGTGTTTAGGGAAGTGATTTTTGCTGCAAAACTTTAAATCTTAGAGTTAGGGCCGGACAGTCTACTTATTCTTCATATCTTTGTTTATAGAACTATACCTCGATTACCCATGATTTTCCAACTTTGGCTGGCTTACTGGTTTAAGGTTTCCATTCAAAGGCTATGTCAAATATCAACATTCTAAGAAATTTTGGAATTTTCAATTCAAACGCTCTGTTAAATATCAACATTCTTAGAAATGGCATTTTTCATTTCGCAAATGTTTTTTTTTTTAATTAATGTCAGTTGATGTAGGTATACATATATGTTTTTAATTAAGTCTCAGAAATTCGGTGTTTAGATTCATTCTTGAAAAATGTGGTGGACTTACCAAGATAGGTTGTTTTTTAATACATGCATGATATTGAAACTTCACGAAGAGGTAGCTACTTACATATGCTTTTTTATTGCATCCTGAAACAAAAACACGGAAATGTTAATATTTAAACACGATGGTTATTATCTATACTGCCTTAAGTTATTTGTTTTTAATGGGAACATCAGTTTGTAGCTAACACACATATTTATGTACGTATATCCTTCGATCTACAACCACAGTTTGTTTGATTAATTTAATGTTATTAATTAATTTTATAGACATATCAATATGTATTTGATATATTATGTGCATTGTAAATAATCTGGACATCTGTTACGATTTGATTCGACTTTCAGCACCTACCTACATGACATTAGTCATTATCTAAATTTTTATTGTTCTATGTTCTTTTTCTTCAAATTCATATAGTTATTTAGTTCATATAGTTGTGAGTAAATCAATAATTTTCAATCCATAGTCAACGATTGCATATGTAGGTATGAACATACATTTTCAAATCATAAAACAATAAAATGTTGTTAAGGAAAGTAGTAGTAAATAGACAAAAGCTTAAAAACAAAAATCATGTTCTTAACCATTTCCTTTACAAATGTTTCTGTGAGATATATGCACCAAAATGCTATATATCTCGCAAAACATCGTATTAAATAAAACGATGATCTAATCTTACTCAAGATGCACCCAATACATTATCACGAAAACCATTTTTAAAATGTTAAAACAAAATTGAAAAACTAAAAAAATAAACAAAACAAAAAGTTTTTAACAGAAAAATCAGTTCTTGCGTATAATTTCTTTTTGTTTTGTAAAAATTTATTTTCAATTTATTACTCACTCACTAAAGTGCAGCGTGTGCAAGTCACCCCTTCCTACCTGCCTTCCATGCCTAACATTTCGAATATTTTTTTGTGTTGCTGCACAAAAAAGTGTGCGGAAAATATTTTTTGTCTCACTACCAAATTAGAAACAACTATAATAATTCAAAGTCACTAAAAAACTTGGCGCAAAAATCGCTGTATTCCCCGTGACTACAATCATCATCATCACTCCCGTCATCATCGTCAAGATTTTGTTTTTGTTAGATTTTTTAAAACATCTTGTCTCCTTGCACTGTGTCTAAAAATCACCGACGGCAAAAGTGTGCATCATCAAAATCAAGAAAAAAATGAAATCTAGCTTTTTGTACACAACAAAGATTTTCAAAAATACGCAGATACATTTTCGCAGTGCCTGCATTATGCAGGCGTTTTTTTTGCTTCTCCTCGTCCACCGAGAACTTGACCGGAACACAGCCAACTAGAAAAGATGACAGAGAAAAAAATTTCTTCATAAAATAGTTTAAAAATATAAACAAATAAAAATGTATATGTAGATGAAAAAAATATAAAGAATGTTCCTCAATTTTTTAAATTTTTTTTGTTTATGCATCGTTTAATGCATTTTGGGTTTTAAGTGCCATACAACGAAGAGAAAAAAACATTAAAAATCAACAAGTTGATTCAAAAAGCTTTTGTGATGTATACACACATTTTGCGAAAATTGCTTCATTAATTATTCTTATTAAATAAATCGCACGACTGGATCGCACGTACTGGCTCATATGTGCCGTCACATTGTCAAATTACATTTAAAAAATAAGTAACATTAACGTAGAAAAATAACACTATCTGAAATTAAAAAAAATTGTTAAAATGACAACACTTAACGATTTTGTAGTACAAATGGAGTACGCCATCACATGTCTTGTATAATAACGAATTTATGAAAAAAGTATCTCGAAATTTGCAGGACGGAGTTTGATAAAATCCTGTTTTTTATTTCTAGTTTTTTTTTTTTTTTGGTATGCAGTTTTTTAGAGTTTATTAGTTTACCCCTAATTTTAAAATTTTAAATATTTTGTTTTGAAGTTTTAAAAATATTGATTTTTCAAAAAAAAAATCAAAAATTAATTTTATTTAGAATAAAAAAAGTTATTCAACATTTTGATATACAGAATTATTTTGGCTACCTAGATCTTCTCATATATAAAATTTGACAGAAATCCAAAGAGCTGTTACAGAGAAAGCCAAAAATTAAAGAAACCGTTATATGAAACGTATCGTTAACAGACTTTTCCCGTAAATTTGGGTCTGAACAAATGATAGCCAATATCGCACGTACTTGCTCTTAAAATAACACAGTTTGAAATTATAAAAATTATTAAAACCACAATACATAACGGTTTTTAGTAAAAATGAAGTATGCCATCACACGTCTTAAATAACAAAGAATTTAAAAAAAAATCGAAAATTGTAAGACCGGTTTTGATAAAGTCCTATTTTTCATGTTTAGTTTTTTTTTTTTACCTCTCATTTTAAAACTTTAAATATTTTGTTTTGATAAGTTTTAAAAATAATGAATTTTCAAAAAAAAAAAATTAAAATAATTATTCAAAATTTTGATATGTAAAATTAATTTGGCTACTTAGATCTTTTCAAATGTAAAATTTTGTTGAAATCTATTGAGCCGTTACCGAGAAAGTCGAAAATTAAAAAAAAAGTAATATGAAAGGTACTGTTAATAGACTTTTCCCGTAAATTTGGTTCTTATCAAATAATAGCTAGTACCAAAAAAAATCTCAAAAATTGTCATCTAAACCGTTGGAACCGTTTTCGAGAAAAATAAGCTTTTCCTTAACGGTTATATGGTAGGTTCCGTTATTTTAGCCCTAAAAATAAAATTTCAATTTACACTCTGAGGTATGTTACATACATACCAAACTTGAGGGCAATTGCTTAACCCGTTTAGGCTGCAGCTCTATATACACCCGGCAGGCAGACGGACATTTGTTGCCAATAACTTTTTTCCTATGACCGTATTGTCATTGATTGTTATCTCAATTTTTTTTATATTCACGAATCCTAAACTTACCTTATAGTACCTCTAATCGCAAGTAAAAAAAGGAAAAATCTACACTTGGCCTTTAGACTAGATGCACACACACGTAGGCTTCGCGGTATAACGAAAACATTTTTTATATCTTCCTTAATATCAGGGATTGATTTTCCGATGTTGTTTAAGATAGATTCAAAATTAACAAACTTTACCTATCTACTAAACTATCCTTTTTCTTAAGAAATGCGTAAATTTTCTGTTATAATTAATATTTTGCGATCAGTTTCAGTGATATAACAATCACAATCTTGGCCGGTAGAGTATTTAGTTTATTAATATACAGCACAAATTAAAATGTTTTTTTAGTTTTAAAAATATTAAAAAATATAAATTATTGTTAATTTTATTTTTATAAAACAATAGACCATATCTACTAAAATACTCTCAAAAAATGTCATCAAAATCGTTAGAGCCGTTTTCAAGAAAAGTAAGCTCTTCCTTAACGGTTATATGACAGTTACCTACTGTTGTTTTAACACTTTTTTTAACGAATTTAATTGATTTGAAAGTTTAGATTTCCATTCCTGATTGAAACTTTAAAAAAAAGTTGGTTGAAAACCTTTTTTATTTAAATTGGTAGATAAGATGAGTAGGATTTTCTGAGTTGTGTTCTTTCTCTACCTGCATGTCCTTCTATCTTGTATCAATGTCGTCTTGTATTGTGTGTTGTAATTGTATGAGGTTATTGGCTTCGTGTCCATGTCCACATCAAAGAACCAATTTTTTTTTAAACATTAGAAACATTTTAGAAACAAGAAAATATTTCTGAAATGTTTTTTAAATGTTTCTGAAATGATAGTTTAGGTCTGGACGCTTTGCGAAACATTTCTGAAATGTTTCTCTGTTTCCCCTTCCGAACGGAAGACTTTCTTTAGCTATGATTGCTATTTTTTACAATTCATCTTGAACTACAAAACTGGATACAAAAAATGGGAAACAAATAAACATTTCAGAAATGTTTCTGAAAGAAAAAAAAACATTTCTGAAGTGTTCTGAAGTATTCTAAAGAATTGTTTGTTTGGTGTGGTCACACCTTTATAAGAGAATACAACTGAATTCGTAATTCACTGACATGGTATTCGCATTTGAAATCGTGTAAGTAATCACCTTTAGCCTGAAATACTGAAATGAAGTTTTACAAGAATATCAGATTTGCACGAATTAGTTATGCACTTTTTTAAAATTAATAAAAAAAATGACACCAATTTGAATGTAATTAGATATTTGATGTATGCGGTTATCGTGTGAATTTGGCAGAAAAGTAAAAAAAATGCACATCACATTGGAATCAGTCAGCTTTTAAAAACAAAGAAACTACATATGTAGATTATCTGCCATTAAACCAAAAATAATTTTAGGCTATGCATTTGTCCAAAACCTGATATTTAATTAATTTAACTAAGATTGTAAGCAGATTGTAGCATTCCGCCTGCGAATTGTTATGCTCGCCAAAATCCAAATTTTTGTGTTTCTTATAATCCGTTGAAATTTCTAACCAAATCTAGCTTAGTAACCATATTTAGCTAAGTTTGGTTGTGCAGTTCGAAGTTTGATAAATCTGGACACATTTCTTCTGGTCTAACCGAGCAACGGATGGAGGGTACACATATAGTTTTATAATTATTTTCATCCACAGTGGTCCACCTACCTGCATTTATGTATAATTACTCTTACAGCCAATATACAACAAAGTATGTACAACTTGAATATCCTATATTCTAATCCTTCTACAGTGTTGGTCAAACAACAACAAAAACTCGCTGGTGGTGGAAATGTAAATTCTATTGTTTTAGGAACAGACATCATTTGTTTACTGGGTTTGTGTCCCTTTTTCGGACCTTAGATTTTATGGCATTTTACTATTTGGTACCTAAATGCAAATTTATTGGAAACCCATAAACTGTGTCATATTTTTCTTTTAATGCACAATAAAAAGGATGTTGATTTTTGTAAACCGATTTATGTATTGCAGTATATTGGGCATTTGGTTAGGTTAAAGGTTAGTTTTTTTGCTTTGTATTGTTTAAAGACTGCATAATCTGGGAACCGAACCTTTTTGCAAGAAAATTTTGCACCGGTCATTTTAGTTTTATGAGTGCCTGTATTTTCGCATTAATTTTTGCAAATATGTAATTATGAAAAGGATTCTAAGAAAAAATAAAATATATAATAAAAGACGAAATATCATAAAAACTTTAAGCAAATAAAGGTACATATACCAACATAGGCATGTAATGCTAGCATAGAAAATATAAAAGTAAGTTGTTTGTCTTGTTTTGTTCTGCCCATATTAGAGAGAAACTGTTAATGGTAATGACGGACAAGAATGATGAACGGAACACAACAATTTTAAAATGTTCTACATCACATTAATACCTACATATATACTTGTTGAAACTTTAATCCTTCAAAGAACATTATAAGTTCTTCCCTTGACCAGTACAATACCTAAAACCTACTGTTTGTTAAATTAATAAAAAACACACGCTTATAAAAATCTGTGTATGTAACTTAAAGTTAGTGGTCAACCATTCAGAATAAGAATATAACCGAACCGAAATTTGTAAACTTGATTGTAAGCTATGCAAACGAGATACGAGTATAGGCAGGACCATAGCATAAGATCTTTTTTATTGTTTTATCGTAAGTATACCGCGGTTGTTATCTGATGAATTATTTTACATGTATAAAGATAAATACATTTCAAGCCCATGATTTAGTTTTGAACATATCTGTCGTGCATGAAACACTATATAATATTCATTAAAAAAGGAAAGCACTTTCTAAATGCCTTACTGGCTGAACACAATGGTGAAGCTGAAGCTGAAGTATGAAGCGCAAAAATGAAGCAAGTCAAAATTGATTTTCAATGGATTTGAGAAAAAAGATATCTCGGATAGTTCAGAAACATTGAACTATCCTATTTTGTTCCTGTGAAATGTCAAGATGAAGCTGAAGCGTGAAGCGCATGTTGAAGTTGAGTGAACTTGCCCTTCAGCTAAATTTCAAGCTTCAGCTTCTCGTGGTTTTCGCCTTATAGGGTTCGCGTATATTTAACCTAGACAGAGCTTCATACTTCAGATTCACCATCGTGTTCATCCAGTTAGGTATTCTGTCAAAGAGCTAACAACACACGTCCAAAAAAAAACACTAGGTTTACTTACGTATTTTTAATTTTTCTCCGATGGTGTTACTCTGATCTTTGATTTTGCGTATCGGATAACTAGACAGGATATCTGTATGTTACATATTCAAGTCCTCTACCAGATCTACAATATAAACATCTCAATCGGATTGCTGTTCATCTCTCTGTGCAATATATTGCTATTTATTTCTCTATACTTTATTCGGATAATAAAAATTCTCCCTTTCCCTTCTCCCTTACATGTACATACATATGTATGTATATCTAAATAAAAAAATAACGAAAACGAAAAAAGGACGAGCAAAAAAACAAAATACTATATAAAAACCATTTAAAAAACCAATGCGCTGCATATAGCCATTGCTTCGACTTTAGTATTTATGTACGACAAGTCGTCAAACCAACCCCGGGTTTTTCACAGGGGAGAGATTTGTCCCTTATGTATTATACCAACCACTACTTTAGATTATCATATTCGTAGGGGTGACGCTCTGTCACAGGCACGCGCAGTAAGTGTGCCAAAAACGAACAGTTTAACTTAAAAAGAGGGATATCTAGGGTTAAAAAATGGCGCAGCTTATAAAATATTATAAACACAACAGAAAAATGGCTTATGTGATAACATTAAATTTTTTTCTCTTTACAGTTCTGTCTATATTCAATACTCACAAAAGCGGCTACAAAATGCAGAACTGGGATTCAATGCAACCTGCTGCCAACTACGAACACAATTGGTACAGCAACATGTTTCATCAGACAATTAAACAGGAGCCACAATCACAATCCTCCACAACTAATCAGTTGGAACATTACCTCAATATGAAACAGCAAGAATTGTCATCAGTGATGACTCCTTCCCCACGTGTTTCCGAACCGAATATTAATGCAGCGATGGCAAGTGATGTCAATAATACGCACCATTATTTTGATAGCACGACAGGAATGTTGAATCAACATCATCCACTTGGTTTTAATCCTCTCACCCCACCAGGACTGCCAAATGCTGTTTTGCCTTCCATGTCACATTTCTATCAACAAAACAATCAAACTGTCAGCACAGGCAATCCTATTGAATCTGTGGCCAAAATGGATCAACAATCGAATAACTCACTGACGCCGAGAAATACTCCACCAATGGATGTGACCCCACCTAAGTCGCCCAAACTATCGCTTATGTCCACATCAAGTGAGTTAGAGCACGACGTAATGTCATCGAATTCTAGTGAGGACATGAAATTCCTAGAAAGTGAAGATGATGAAACTATACGCTTGCCAATCTTTAATTCTCATGGTAAAATGAAGAACTATAAGTGTAAGACTTGTGGTTTTCTGGCTATAACGAAAGTTGGCTTTTGGGAACATGCCCGTTGTCATATGAAACCTGAAAAGACACTTCAGTGCTCCAAATGTCCTTTTGTCACCGAATTGAAGCATCATCTAGAATATCACATCAGGAAACACAAGAATCTCAAGCCATTCCAATGTGACAAATGCAATTACAGCTGCGTAAACAAGTCTATGTTGAACTCGCACCGAAAGTCACATTCGTCGGTCTACCAATATCGTTGTTCAGACTGTGATTATGCCACCAAGTACTGCCATTCTTTTAAGTTACATCTAAGGAAGTATGACCACAAGCCTGGCATGGTCTTAGATGAAGATGGTGCGCCTAATCCTTCCGTAGTGATCGATGTTTATGGAACAAGGCGAGGTCCAAAAATGAAGTCTGGCCGAAAAGAACTATCTGGGACATCTAAGATGCCACAATTAAGTGCTGCTTTGCAGGGATTCGCCTTGAATCAGCAAAACAATCATCATAATATGCCTGCCTCGCCAGCTAAAAGTACTGCTTCATCGTCATCAGAGATAGTTGGGAATGTCCATCAAATGCAAGCTAACCAGCAATCGCAATCAAGTGCTGCCAAGCAAGAACAAAAAGAACAACAAAAACAACAAATGCCAAATCAGCAGCAGCTTAATCTAATTACTCCGTCATTGTCGGCAATTCTTCAACAGCAAAGAAACCTTCAATTTTTCCCTTACTGGAACCTCAATCTTCAAATGATCGCTGCTCAACAGCAAGCTGCAGTTTTAGCTCAACTATCACCAAGGCTTCGTGAAACTGCTTTGCAAAGCCTTCAAAACAAAGAAGATGAAGAAAAAAATATTTTCTTCGACAGTTATAATGAGGAGCAACGTGATGAAAGTAGCGACGGAACAGCTATGGATCTCACAGCTGCCACTCCAACAAAGAACTGTGAAACTGTCCAACAGGAAACACCTCTTATTAGTTCAACTAACCAGTTCCGTCGTAAGGGGCGAGCATTGAAACTAGAAACAACTATTCAATCCAAGGAAAACTGTATGACCCCAGAACCAAAGGAACGACTTAGTCCGAGCCCAACAGAGGTTCCAACATCTTCGTCATTAGGTGATCCATCGAAAGAGAGCGAAAGCACTCTATCCAATGAAGACTCATCAGCGCCCTCGAACAACACATCCAATGCGGCAACAACCTCCACAACCAATACATCACCTCCGTCTGGCGCCATTTTCGAATGCAAATACTGTGATATCTATTTCCGTGATGCAGTTCTCTACACCATACATATGGGCTATCACAGTTGTGATGACGTCTTCAAATGCAACATGTGTGGCGAAAAATGCGACGGACCCGTCGGCCTCTTCGTCCACATGGCTCGAAATGCTCATTCTTAAATAGAATTTGCTTTCATTAAACCTTTTTTGTTATTTCATAGCCCGCTCTTGGAAGTAATATTCATTGCTTCTGAGATCAGGTTTCGTTGTCAATGATTGTAAATATAAAATCTAATATTTTTTTCCTAAGAAAAAAACTAATTATAAGCAAAAAAACGTTGTCAAAAATTGTAAATAATATGAATTAAACAATAAATGTTAAAATAGCTATTAGTTTCCAAAAGTATATTTCTTATATTTGTTTTCTAAGAAACATAATTAAAAGAATGAAACTAAAAACCAAATCTATTTTCAAAAAATATATATATTTTGTTATCGAACATACATGACAAAAAATTAGTAAATAAAAACACATCTAGGAATTAGTTTGGAAGTAGAATTTGAATTGGTTTTTCAATATATCTTTTTCGTTAAAAATGTAAACATTCAAAAGAATGTATTATTTAAAAAAGGATTATGTAATAGAGTTGCAAAAATAGGTAAAACTTCTAAATCTTTATATTTTTCTTGTTTTTTTAATTTGCAATTTTTGTAATTAAAGAGATACTTTTGTTTGAGAATCATAATTTATTTTTTTTTTATTTTTATTTATATAGGGGTTGCTATTTTATCTTCGCTGTCCTAACAAAAAACTGTTTTCTAGTCAATCAGGGAAGTCGTTTGTTCTTAATTATTATAGCTATTATGCCTTTCAGAATTAAAAAAGGAAATCCAAAGAAATAAAAAAGGTCTAAACCATACCAAAAAAAAAACGTTGACAATACTAAGGTACAAAAAATAATAACGAACAAAAACTAATATTAAGTATGTATATGTACATATATAAAGCCTTCTGCGGTTGACAAGCTTCAATCTGGGCAAAAAAATCAAAATTTATTTAATGCTTAGATTATAATAAATAATATTTAATATTTTTTAAACTTAAGTGACAAAATTATTAGTAACTAAGTTAAAATAAAAACTATACAAACTTGTTTTTAGTTCAAATACAAAGATTAAATAAATTTTCTAATTACATGAAACATCATTATTGTTACTGAGTTTTTCTGTGTTCTAGAAGACAGTATTTTTAAGTTTTGAACTTGCAGTTTCGAAAGATGTACTTAGCACTTCTAGAGAATTAGAAGGTAAATGGGTATATAAAAGGTTTTCGAATAAGGAATTCACAACTTTTTTACTTGCATTTATAGGTACTATAAGGCAAGTTATGAATTCGTGCGAAAAATATTCTAACAAAGAATAATCGTAATGGATAGAGAAGTTGAAAAAATTGGGTCCGGAAATTCCGTCCATCTGTCTGTCTGTCTGTCTGTCTCTTCGCAGCTCTACAGCCTAAACGGATAGGCCGATTTGCTTTAAACTTGGTATTTAGTATTTATTTGGTAGTATCCCGGGGGTGTTTTTCATTTTTGCTCTAGGTCGAAAAATAACGGATTTTGATAAAACTTTCAGGGTGCTATTTTTTTATAACAATACATCTTAAGTTAGAATGAATTTTTCGAATTTTTTCAATAACGGTACCTCTCATAGAACCGGTTTTTTTCAAATGCGGTTTTATCGTAAACCATTATCCCGATTTCAATAATATTTTGCACTCAGGAAGTCATTTATAATTCAATTAATTTTGCATTTCAAATTTTTTTAGATTTTTTTTTAATTTTCTAAAAAAATTGGTTTTTGAAATATTTTGAAATAATTTTGAAATTATTTTCTTAAATAAATTTTCCCAGATGACAGATTTTCTTATAATGACATACTTAAAAAATTTAAAATATTTTTTCGGCTTTTAAAAAATCTGGTTGAACGATTTTCAATATTTTTGCCTTTATAGACATTTAGTTTACAAATTTTATTGCATGCTTAGTTTTTCCGAGAATACTCAACTAATTTAAAATATAAAAGAATTTTCGAAAAAAAGTATTTTTTTATTTTAATATATAGGTACATATATATGCAGCCACTAAGTAATTATCTAGCATAAGAACAAGTTCGTGCGACCCTGTCGTGCATTTAATTTGAATTGTATTCGACGATGTGACCGCACATATGAGCAATTTCATGCGATCTAGCCGTGCACTTTATTAAAAAAAAATTAGGAGCAAAATCATTTTCGGAGTTAAGGGGGGGGGGGGAGATGTTGCAGTCGTGCAATTTATTTTTAAATAAAGCAAACCATTTGAGATATTTAAAAAATTTTATTATCGGCTTGAAGTACAATCAAAACATTTATGAATGGATCTTGACTTCTTTCATATGGCCACCGCGGGCACGTTTGCAGTGGTCGATTCTTTGGACCCAATTTTCGATGACTCGGCCGCAATTTCGCGTCGCGTTTAATGTTGGCTCTAAGCTCTTCCAACGTCGTCGGCTTGTTGGCATAAACCAATGACTTAACCGTATTCCCAAAGAAAATAGTCTAGAGGCTTTAAATCGCACGAACGAGGCGCCAATCGACTGGTCCGTTTCTTGAGATAACACGCTAATGAAACTTACTTTAATAAATCCATTGTAAGGTGTGCTGTGTGGCTTGTGGCACCATCCTTTTGAAACCATATGTCGTCCAAGTCCATATCTTCCAATTCGGGCCAAAAATAATCGGTAATCATGGCGCGATAACGCTGGCCATTCACAGTAATGTGACGATCAATATCGTCGACGAAAAAATTAAAAAATAAAGCCGCCGGCATGCTAACCGCACCAAACAGTTATTTTTTGTGGATGAAGTGGTGATTCATGAATGTGGATTTACCAATGAGCTCCGTCACTGAAAATGATTTTGCGATTAAATTCAACAATTCAACGCTGTTAAAGTCGCTACCAATTTCGGTAAATTTTTTTTATAATTTGCAGACGTTGTTGCTCGCTCGTGTACTTTATCATGATGAAAATGTTAAGCTTACTGAATAAATTGACAATGAAAGTTCGATGATTAGTGAAAGGGTGCGTTCACAAATTAAATTCAAAGTTGTCAAGTCTCTATTGGAAAACCCGATATTTATATTTATAATGTATACAATTGTAAATGTGGATTCGTATATTATATGTTTAATTAAGAACCATATTTGAAGGACCAGTTTTTCAAATGCACTTGAAACATGACGTTACAATATATTTAAAAGTCAAAAACATCTAATTCAACATCTACTTATAATATGTCATGTTGTCATGTTTTGTGCTCTGTTGTTTTTTATTACTTGCGTTTATAAGGACTATAAGGCAAGTTTTGGATTCGTGAATATTAAAAAAATTGAGATAACAATCAAACATGACATTACGATCATAGAGAAGTCTAAAAAAGTGATCGAGAAAAAATGTCTGTCTGTCTGTCAGTATGTATAACGAGCTGCAGCCTAAACGGCCTATGCGAGTATCTTCAAACTTGGTGTGTGTAATTATTTTGGCATTCCCCAGAGGGCATATTGAAATCCTTTGATCGAGAACGTATAGAAACTTTGGTACAAAGCTATGTACCAAAGTTTCTATACGTTATACATAGCTTTGTACCAAAGTTTCTATACGTTATATATTACGGTATTCCATTAGACCAAAAACTATTTTGGATTGACAATATCTGAATGGTAGAAACAATAATTTCACCTATGGATTGATCATATCTATACCAACTTTACAATTAGTCTCCGATGGTTTATTAAAATCGAACTAGAATATGAAATTTCTTGCTATGGGGTGGTACTTTTTTGAATAAATTCAATATTTATAAAACAGAAGCATCCAATTTAGTTAACTTTTAAAGCATTCTGTCCGCAGTTTTGAGCCTTCTTTTGACAAAGCCTACAAGCTTGAACTGTCATTTCATTAACATTTTCGGATAAGTATGAGTAAAACGTGTTGGGTACGATTGACCGCATTTTAGAATCTCGTTTTCAAAATCTCGCATTACGAAATCTCTTATATCAAAATCTTGCAAATACAAAATCTCGCATAATGATAGCCCACAACATTAAAATCTCGCAAACTAAAATCTCGAAATTTATAACCTCGCATTGAAATTAAATATTTATTAAATAAAACAAAACGGCCCCAAAAACAAAAATGAAATAAGGCCCCAAAAGTATATTAAGAATACAACAACAAAAACAAAAATATCTTTATTTTGGTGTGTAATTTCACTTTTTGGGGCCTAATTTCATTTTTTCGTTATGAAAAAAGCCCCTACTATCAAAGAACGAAATAAGACTCCACAAAAAACATTATCTCGAATACAAAAATTGACAATAAAAGCCACTTAGGCCAGTATAAGCACAAGTAACAAATTTAAAGATATGTTAGTATGAAGAAGGTATGCTGCCCCCCTGCAACCCCCTGCTTGGGCTCACTATAGGATTTGGAGAAGGTGCAACGTTTCTTTTTGATTTAAAGAACTTTTGCATAAACCCAATCTCGCATATACTCCAAATCCTATAGTGAGCCCAAGCAGGGGGTGGCCTACCTCATACTGATTGGGAGATAAAATCTCAAGAAATGCCTAGGCAAAACTAGTTTAGCCTAAGTGTGTTAAGTTTTTTTATTTTTTTTTTGAATTTTTTTTATTTTTTCAAAAAAATTGGGTCTTCTTTCATTTCGTTTTTGGGGTCTTTTTTCATTTTTTGGGGCTTAATTTCATAAAGAAAAATTGGATTTTATTTCATTATGAAAAAGTACCCCATTTTTGGGGCGTTATTTCATTTTTGTTTTTGGGGCCGTTTTGTCTGGGGCCTTATTTCGCGCCGTACGATTACAAATGTCGAAAATTGATTACTTGCGGAGCATAGCTCAGAACATCTCTCTTTGCTAAAGTTAAAAAACATAATTTGCAAATATATGTACATATGCACATTTTGTTGTATATATACATTTATATTATATGCATATATTATTTAATTTATCTAATAATGCTTGCTAGAGATACTTTGTGTAATCGTATTGTAGTTCTAAACTCCTCTCTCCTTTTTCTTTGTATGCTCCCTCAAGGCAACTAAGGATGAGGCAGGCACTCTTTTTTGTTCCCCATTCTTTTACGAACTACGGTAGATCCGATCCAATTTCACGATCCAGCTCTGAGTTTAATTCAATTTATCAAAATATTGACTTGTCTTTTAGAAGAGATGTTTCAGAACTACTGTTTTGAGTTTAGTGTCATAGCATATCGTATTAATGTAAGTTAAATTTCTCTGATTATTCTTTGAAATGTAAAGTAATGTCAAATATATGTAAAGGATATACAATTTTATAAATATGTTTAAGTCTAATAGAGATGTGTACTCGATAGATGATAAATAAATAAATAATATCAGTAATTTGTGAATTAAATTACTTTTTTCAGAATTTGGTGTTTGTGTTTTATTTTTTTAAATGCGAGATTTTTATATTGCGAGATTTTGATACAGCGAGAATTTAGTGCACTAGCGAAATTTTTTCTAAAAAGCTAGATTTTGTTATGCAATATTTTAATAATGCGAGATTTTTAAATAAAAGATTTAAAAAATGCGAGATTTTGTGATGCGATATTTAAAAAAAAAGCGAGATTTCGTTACAAGAGATTTTAGTTTGCGGTCAATCGTACCGCTCCCGAGTAAAACACAATGAATGATATACAATATCATTAACACGTTTGGATAAGTATGAGTAAAACACAATGAATGATATACAAAAGATAATGGGGCATATTCATAGACAATTTTTAATCTGCTGCTAAGCTATAACTAAGCAAACCTGCAGTTTAAGGTTATCATAATCAAATTTAAACTTAAGATTAAGAATTAAACTGGAGTTTAATTTTAATTGTGAGTGATGCTATATTTAAGTTGCTATTAGGGCTGCCAAATGTCAAATGAAAGCATATCATTTCACATTCTCTCATTTTATTGTAAACCAAATACGTTTTTTTATAATTCTTAGATATATATCTGATTCTGCAAGTATTTTATTATTAAAAAATGTCAATTGATGTCAATATAGAAAAAGATCTTGATATACTGGAAGACATGGACATAATAAATGATGTCCAAACTGTGCCAGTAGCAAGACGGCGTAAAATATACATATAAGCCACGTTTTGATCCTTTTGAATAACAAATAATTTTACGAACGATATCGATTCGACAAGAAAACTACCATTTATTTAATAAATTTGTTAGGAATTGAAGAGCTTCCTAATAAGAGAGGATTCCGATTTCTGGAAGCTTGCAAGTTCTTACGGTGTTGAGATTTTTTGGAAGAAATGTCCACCAGAGTGATATAGGTAGGTACCTACACACAAAAAATTGTTTGCAACATTTAGGTACGTCCAAATCCTTTTTATAGCTGACCTTCATAGAATTTCTTAACCAACAGTTAGCAAAATTATTGCTAAAATGGCAAACAAAATTGTACAACAGCTACTACAGACACAGAATATTTGTTTTTTGTATTCTTATTTTGTAAAATTTAAATAAACATTTTATAAAGAACCTTTCTTGGCTTATAAAAATTTGATGCTACAGAAGCAGTACGGAAGAATTAGTTTGAATATTTTTTTTATTCTTTATGTGACATCTGTGATGTCAAAATTGTCATCGTGTGAAGTATAATTGTAGTAGATGTATTCACTAATCTCCAGTTTAGTTAATCACAGCAAGAAAATTATCTATGAATAGCAGCTGTGTTTACTTAACTAAATATTCTAAAACTGTAGACTTAGAAGTATCGACTTTAGTAAATCTTTATGAATATGGCCCAATATTTTTACTGTATGGTTTTGAGTTGCTCAAATGTCCCAAACTTCTTCCTCTTATATAGGCTCACTGGCTGCTACAAGGCCCTTTAGATATTTGTCAGTTATCAAACTTATTTTTCACATTATCTTTATTAAACGTAGATAATGTAATAATCAAACAACAAGGAAACATGGCATTAGTATACTTAATTGCATTTTGACAACGAGCTGTCAATGTTACAACTTCAAACTGTTATTTAGTTTGTAAATTAATTGCCGTTAAGTTTAAAATCAATGTTATCACATTAGCTGTCAAATACAGACGTTTCCACTTAATTGTAAAATTATTTGACTACCATATTTTATAAAAAAATCCAGCTAACATTTCTTTTGATATTATGCCATTATCATCGGTCTAGCATTATAAATAATTTCCCTAAACGTCGATGATTCACATTCACGCCATCCCAGGGATAAGCATTGACAATAATTGTAGGAATGTTTAAACATTACAGTGTCCATAGTCTCAATTTGGTGTTCATTCTTAGTACGTAGATGTAATTTCTCCTTTAGTCGTATTTTACGACAAGTGATAAAGCGTTCAAGCTGCAGGAATATTCTACCCCGTCCCTGCGCAGGGCCAAAGGTTATTACAAATAATGCCTGGCATATTCTCAGTGATCTGAGAAGAAAATAAAAGAGGTTCGATATCATCTTTTTTCGTTTTAATAATCCTTCTGTGCGAACTTTTCTAAAGTCTTACTTACCGTTTATTGAAACGGCTTTAATCAAAGAAAACGAGGTTCTATTTGAAATAAATGCCCTTACCCTCAACTGCTTAGTCTGCTTTATTGTAAGTTTTAATATTTCGAGACGTTTCATAATACTTAACAAAACATATTTGTTTTCATTTTGTCCAGAACCTGGATGCTGAAATGTTCGACTCTTCGTGGCAAGTATTTCGTTGCAACCCCTTTCTTGTTCCCACAGCCCACATAAAGCAAAGGAGAGGAGGAGGAGTATTGCTAGCAATTCATACATCTTTGCCCTGCTTTCCAATTGCCTGCCCATCATCATATGACAATAACTTAAACCAATAACTTTGCTGCAAAATTAATACCGAGAACAAAAATATTTACTTGGGATGTAACCTAGTAACCAACCCACTGAAGTTCATGAAGCTGCAATGAATCGTGCCTCGGAACTCGGATATCTTATCAAAACTCGATGAATCCGATGAGTTGTTCTTTTTTGGTGATTTCAATCTTCCTGGGCTGGACTGCCCCGCGATGACAACGACTCCATTTTCGATCCGGTTAATATCTTAACTGAGTAGCAGTCTTGTGTTATTGATTTTTTAATGAGCATGGTTACAATCAAATACATAAATATATAATGTTGTTTCAAATGTTCTTGATCTTGTTTTTACCAATATTTGTGATAATCTTTAATTTAGAGGAAACTTCATCTATCTTGGCTAACAAACCAAGTATATTTCATAAAATATTAAAGATTCACTATTTTTATAACGATAACACACGACCAAAGACAAATGAGAGAAAATTAAATAAAATAAATAAATTTATTGGCGCGACAGCTCCTATACAGACGTATATACTCTCAACCATTCCTGTGTGTGTGTTGTTAATCTGCAAGAATGGAAGGGACCTACAATTTACCGCCGGGTTCGAACGGCTACATGAGATGCACTCTTTTGAGACAAATTTTTACTCTTGGAGATTTTGTCCGTTCCTCTCAAGAGGCAGTACCCCGGAAAAGAAGGTGGCTATGAGCGGGACTCGAACCCAGGCTCTTCGCTTAGCAGTCCGACACAATAACCACTAAAGCCACGGGGCACTACTAAGAGAAAATTAGTCTTTGATTTTAATAATTGTGATTACGCGAGTAAATTATCTTAATTAATTATAATTTATATAATTAATATATATATATATATATTAATTGATTTTAAAGCGAACAATTTCGTCTTGAATGGAACACTGAATCTTTCGTGTTACCTTGTTACTCCCACCGTCTGAAGCTTGTCAATATGTGTAGTCTTGCTAATCGTAGAGAGTTATCTGAGGCTTGAATCAGTTTATCTTTGTTCCAAAGTGTCAGTAAACCAAAATGTCCGAGTCTTGAGACACATCAAATTTTTAAATGAAATCAAATCTCAAGAATCTTTTAATCGGTGCTCGAGAGCTTTTAATAAATATTGCGACATGTTTGATATAACAATGAGCAGAAGCTGTTTTAAAAACAAAATATTAGCCCGAAAGATAGCTGAAGAACCTTCGTGACTTTTTGAAATTAACTCTTAAACGTTAACTATATATATTTTTTTTTTGGTAATCTAAATATGTTAAATTAATGTAACTTTTTTTTCTTATATTCACTTTTATCATAATTTTCACTGTAATTTATATTTTATGTTCTCTTATTTTGGCAAAATGAAATAAAACTAAAACTAAGATAGAGAAATAAAAAAATAGTCCTTTTAAATTTTGTTTACTCTCAAACCAACTACACCTTTTAATATTTCAAGATCCCATCAATTTGTAATACTTACATGTAACAAAACCTATTATTATTCTTCTAGTGCACCCTATTAAGCAATTCTTAGACTAGGAGTTTTAGAAATCAGAAACATATGCGCTTGCTGCCAAATGTCAACAACGCAGAAACGAATTATGATTTATTGTTTTTCATATTCTATATTAGATTATTGTAAAAGATGGAAATATGCTCGATCATTTTCCTATCATAATAATTATTTTTTATACAGAAGACTTCAACAAGAAAATGGCAGAAAAAAAACCCTAAAGAGAAGTGTGCCTATTGCTCAACCAAGAAAAATTGATATGCTGGCGACCCAAACAATGCCTTAACAAATATATTTTCAATTTCCACCATTTTAATGGTCCTATCCAAATCTATCCAGTGGTAGCAGCACCCTCATCATTAAGATCTGAACTGTTGGGCAATCATTAAGAGTAGTGATGTAACGTGTGCCCATAGACAAATAATGGGAAAAGAACCTACAATTTGAATGGAAGTATCGAATACCACCATGAGTTCCGCCTTCAATATCCCAATGGAAATGAGGATCACCATTGTGGAATCCATCACGAGCAACATCCGCATCCCCGCCGCTTTGCTGATAAAAGTATTCAATTACCTCAAAAATGTTTAAATATTCAATTGAAAAAAATAATGCAACCGCGCCTGCGCGCACACAAAACATTTTGTAATTTGTAAATCGTCGGTACGGCATTCTATACAAAACGCACGGTTTCTTGACACCACCTCCTTAAAGATACGTGAAGCGTATTGAGTCGCGTGCTAAGATCAAGAGATCAAGACGATCATTGGAATGGAACAAGGAGTTCCTTCATTCAGTCTCGGAAATAAATCGGGTATTGAAATTTGGTGGGGCAAGTAACTTTGCAAACCAATGAAAAGAATGTTGATGTGTACTATATATAAAAAAAATTTAAACTAGGAAGTATATAAAGACAATCTTTAAGGAAACATATCAATGAGAACAAGCACATTAATTTCTTCTGGGAGAGGTATTTCATCTATGCATGTTTCCGAAATGGAAAATGGAAAATGGAGAGTAGTTGTTCTCTTAGTGTCTGTGGTTACTGGTTAGGTTAGGGTGATGCTGATGATGTGAATATCTACGTGTAGTTGTTTATTTTTAAAAACTCATTACTGTGGGTGATGTGTTAACATGAAGCAGCTTAGATTTTGGGGTTAAATCGAATGCTATTTTTAGAACGATATTGACATTGAGAATGGACTTTATAAAAATGTTGAAAATATTATGGATACAAAAATGTGATAAAGAGTTATTTTTAATAAGTTTTCATTTTGTTTTCATATGGTAAGCATTTGCTTTTATAAAACAAAGGTTAGAGATTTGAAACTAAATTATTTAAAAATATAAAGATACAATGTTAAGAGATCAAAAAGTGGTTTTAGCGATTTGCTAGGCGTGTATTATGTAGGTAATATAATATGATTTTACTTGTGGTGATATAGATTGATATCCTGCTTAGTAGAAATCAGTTTTTAGTATAAGAATTATCCTAGGCCGCTGAAAAAAATTAAGTTTTGATATATTTATACAACAGACTTTAAGGTTCTCTATAAGGTTCTCTCTGTCCTTTAAACAAATATTTAGATACTAGCTAATCCACCCAGCGCTACTTGGGTATACCTCACACTTTTAGGATCCCAACAACAGCATCAACATATAGGGTCCAACAGTAACTGACAGGGTTGACCAGAGGGGGGTTGCGGGTGGATTACCACCGGGACCGTAGTTCTTAGAGGGTCCGAAGTTCTTCGAAGGGTCTCGTCATTTACTATTAATACTTTAATTTTTCTGGGAAAACTGAATTTGACTGCTAAAACTCACACGGAACTCAATGGATGCATCAAATACTTGCATGTGCAAATTAAAATGTGTTTAAATGGTGTCTATGTGGTTCAAAATTTTGAACCCCATCAATTGTAGAAGTCATCTACTGCAGGCCAGAGGAATGACCATTGAAATCGAAGTACAACATCTCGCCAGTGTTCTCAAGGATTTGCAGCTTTTGCAAAATCAAACATCGAGAACGTTACCTGCTCTTCAGAAGAAAAAAAAAAACACTTGAGTGCTGTGCCCGAAATTGAAAACAAAGAATATTCTGGTGAAGAAATCGGATTCAAAAGAGATATTTTTTACATGATAATTAATTGAATCATATCAGGAATCAATCATAAACTTACCGTGGTTAAAAATGTTTTCGATTTTTGCTTTTTTGTGGAGGTTTCCATGGAGGTTTTCCAAATGAAAGAAGGTGATTAAACTTTTAAATGTATTCTGTATTTTTCTTTGAGATGTTTGGCCAAAGTCTTCTTTTGACCCGACAGCTGTCGAGTTTTGACCATCTCTCCTTTGCGACTTTGAGGGAATTCTCGTAAATTATTTTCCACTGTCCAAAAAAAGTAAGGTACAATTTGGCTTGGTTCCAAGGATGAACCGTTTTTGGCCAGTTCATCAGCTCTTTCATTTCTGTGAATGACGATGTGGCCTTGATTGCCGCTTGGCTGTCTATGAAAATATCAATATTTTGATTCTTCAGATTAAAACATAAAAGGTGGTTTGCATTTTCACTCACTGCGAGCACTTTTGCCTGAAAAAAATTCTAAAGCTTGGCAGCTTAATATAGATCTATTTATTGGTGGGCTTATCGAGATGACACCAGACCCTACGCCTGTTTCCGTTTTTAAACGGTGTATAGACCGATATAGGATTTTCGTTTATCCCGGTTTCCCTTCCATCATTCTCTTGTCGGAAAGTCTATAAGTGCCACCGTGTTAAAATGTAAGTGCGATACTGACTGTATACATAGGTATATGTAATTTTCTATGATTTTATGACTATAATAGCCCTTATTCCAATTATTGGCAATTGTTGAATTGTTGAATGACATTACTTCGAAGAAATTGAGCACACTTTTTCCAAACTGTTTAATAGGATTTCGCATATTCGGTAGGTACATTAACATTACCCATCTCAGTATCCAGGGGTGAGCAATTTGTTAGCGTGCTCGTAAGAATCAAAAATTATCATCGTTCCTATTCGGCTCAAAAATATTATCAGGATTAGCCATAATTTGCCTAGAATCGGAATTGGCTGGGAAATTAGACTTGAATTCCGCCGAAAAAAAACTTGAATCACACATACACAGAAATAAACACAGAAAACACAAAGATTTTTATTTACTGATTTGAATGATTTAACAAAGTTTTCTATTAATTATTAAGATGGGGTCTTTTTTATGATTAGAAAGGACGGGCGTACATGATTACCCCCGGGTCCGAATATTCTCTCGGCGGCCTGGTAACTGAACACCACCTACGTGGTGTTGTTACTAATACACAATAACAAAATTAAATAAACCTATCGGCTGAACATTTTGCTAAAAGATTTTCTTTTATTATTTTTATTGGAATATACCTATTTGTTGTGATTTATAGTCAAAACATTCCATCAATAAGAATTTTCAAAAAAAGCCACCTCAGCGCCACCTGAGGGTAGTTACCATAGCCTGAGTTACTCCTTATAACATCAGCTATATGTCAGTATAAGTGCCGTCAAAATCTGTGCAGCTATCAGTATTCCAATGCTTAGGAAAACAATAAATTGTTTTATGCATTTTATTGTATTTATTGTATGGTTTTCCTTTTCTTTAACAGAAACAAGTAAAAATTCATAGAAAAATCACACGATCTGAACCTATAAAAAAGTGCCAAAATCAAAACAATTGTCGTTTTTTTTAGTAAAAATGGAGTCCGCCATCACACGATTTCATTCCATTCACTCCATTCTTGCAGAGTAACAACACACACACAGGAATGGTTGAGAGTATAAGTCACTAGGCCTTGGCTCCTTAAGGAGCTGTCGCGCCAATAAATTTATTTTATTTTATTTTACGCCATCACACGAATTTATGAAAAAAGTATATGATAAAAAGTTTTTTGATAAAATCGTGTTTTTGTATACAGTTTTTTAGAATTTATTATTATACAGCTGATCATAGAATTTAAAATTATTTTTTTTACATTTTTAAAAAATATTGAATTTTCAAGAAAAAATACAAAAATTATTTTAAATACTAAAAATAAATTATTCAAAATATTGGTATGTAGAATTAATTTCGCTTTATAGATCTTTTAAGATTTAATTTTTTATTGAAATCCAATGATTTTATTGTTATTATTTATTATTTATTATTTTTTTTATAAAATAATAGCTTATATCTGCAAAACAAATCTCGAAAGTTTTCATCAAAATCGTTCTAGCCGTTTTCGAGAAAAATAAGCTTTTCGTTATATGGAAGGCACCGTTATTTTTAGGCCTTAAATGAAATTTCAACTAACAATATTTTAACTATGTGTCTGTAAGCCACAATGCCTTTTAACGGCTATATGGAAGGCACCGTTATTTTTAGGCCTTAAATGAAATTTTAATTATATGTTAAATAACAATATTTTAACTATGTGTCTGTAAGCACAATGCCTTTTAGAATACAGCTGGATGTTGCACGACTCTCGTTAGAAGAATTAGAGAAATAGGAAAGAATTTTTTTTCGGCCAGTAGATCGAGAATAAGGTGACTATTTTCTCTCTTAAGACCCACGGACGGCTCTATCTTGCATTAGGAGTTAGAAAAATTGTTTCCAAAACTGAGAGTCGAACTTAGGATCTCTCGCTTAGCAAGAAAATATCTTAAATACTGCACCACTGCCGGCCAAAAATTCAATTTTCCCTCTGAGGAATGTCAAAAGAACAACACATACCAAATTTGAAGGCAATCACTTTAGCCGTTTAGGCTGTTCAATATACATATAGACGGAGAGACAGACTGACAAGCTAAAAGACTGACAAACTGACAAACTGACGGACTGACAAACTAACAGACTGACAAACTAAAAGACTGACAAACTGACAGATTGACAGACTGACAGACTGACTGACAGACAGACAGACGTACATTTTTTGTAACTAACTTTGTAAGCTTCTCTATGATCGTAATGTCATGTTTGATTGTTATCACAATTTTTTGTATATTCACGAATCATTAACTTGCCTTATAGTAGGTAGATACTTATAATCGCAAGAAACATAATTGTTGCCTGTCTATATTTTTGGTTTCCGATAATTTTCTTTGTTACTGACACTAATCTACCAAAAACAATCCACAATCTGCAAGACAAGGGAAAACACAACAATTGATCTCCAAGGCATTTACTATCCATCTACATCTTCCATTCGTAGCATAACATCTTTCTCCAACATCAGGCACATGCCAATTATTTCATATAAATCACTATTTTATAATATAAGCGCATTTCTGGTGTCCGGTCAAATGGACAAAATAAAAAGATCCTTTTCAACACAAGTAGGTAAAAGATCTTTAGCCAACGGTGTTCGCATTATAGGACTACTTTACCTTTAAATCCAAAAGAAGAATGCTATCTACTTACTCTTTTAAAAGGGTACGTTATCTTTTACAAACAACTGTCCATGCGCTTGAATTTATCCTCTACGGTCTACAGTCTACAATAAAAACAGGGTAGCAACAACAAAAACACCTCATTTTTGAATGGACACTATAGGATTCACCCAACACATATGTACCTACCCGTACATCACATTTCTAAAAAGGAAAGTTGAGAAATGAAACAAGTATAATATATGTATATGTGTAATATTTCTAACACATACATACATAGTCAAAAACAGAAACTAACAATAAGTGGCTATGTATATGAAAAATTACGACGAGCATGCATTTTTTATATATCACACCGTATAGTGGTTGTCAGGGCCGTGGTTTGTTGTGCTGGACTCCGAACAGGACCTCTAGCACACGGGAAATTTGTTCTGGTGGATATACTACGACTGGCCAGTGAGCCAGTCAGCCAGTGAGGGCGCCCAGGAAAATCGAAAAGTTAAAACTGACAACAAGGAATCCCAAAATCTATGGGACAGATGTTTCTTCTTTTTTTTTTTGTTGATAGCAACATACCTACATACACACTTTGATTTGTATAAAAGTGAATCATTGTCTGGGGTGGCCCAAAGTTTGCAATTTTTTGCAGTTATGCAAATTTGGTAAAAATTGTACCACCATATTGACATTCAATTGCACATATTATAGCTTATAGGCATTATCGGTTTAATAATACGATTAACTTTTGTAATATACTTTATATACTGGATCATTGAAATATGTACGTATACAATTAAAGAAACGGCAGCGAAATTTAAATGTATTTTCATTAATCTTTCTGTTTATGGTTATTGATTTTGTTTAAAATGTATTAGGTACTTCAAGGTAGAGTGCGGAAATCCAATTCTATGCATATCAATATATTATATTTCTCCCTCTGGTTTGAACGCTTAAAAGAAAAATCATACACTTAGATACATACTATATGTAGTATATATGTATGTATGTATGCACTTTTTTTTACTTAAAGTAGACCACAGTTCAGTAGTGAAAGCATAAAATCTACTAATTGTATGTTTATTAACAAAATTAATTAAATTTTTCAAAAAAAAAGAAATTGGAAAATCAGAAAATTCATCTGAAAAAAAGAAAAATACCATCACGTTTTGGGCTCTTAAAAAAACAAAAATATATGTGTGGTCTAGAGGTTGAAGCATTTTTAAATAAAACGGGTTTTTTTTAACAACTTTTTTAAAAAATTAAAAAAAATAATTCAAGAATACAAACTAAAGCACAAAAATAACGTTCATTTAAAAAAAATCACCTACCCGTTTTCAAAATATTGATTTTAAAAAAAAAATTTAAAAAAAAATTATTAAAAATACAAAAAAAAGTTTTCGAAAAAAATTTATGCTAAATTATTCAGGCTACCTACATCTTCTTGAATATCAATTTTGATTGTAATCGGATCTCCAGTTTTCGAGAAAGTCGAAGAAAAAAACCGGTCCTATGGGAGGTACCGTTTTTAGCCCACCATATTAATTTTTTTTCACTTAAATATAATGCATACCTACAGTAGTACACTGATTTTTTTTATAAAAATTCTTGGAGCCGGTTTTGAGAAAAATAAGCTTTTACATAACGGTTATATGAAAAGTACCGTTAATTCTTGAGCTAAAAAAAAAAAAATTAAAAACTCCTCTGTAGAATGTCAAAATAACCTAAAGTTCACAATTTTAAGACGTTTGGCCCAACCGTTTAGGCTGCAGTCCAATATACATCCGTACAGACAGACAGACAGATATACGGACGGAATTTTGCCAGTAACTCAAATATGTTTCTCTATCATCGTAATGTCATGTTTAATTGTTATCTCAAAATTTTTAATCTGCACGAATGCATAACTTGTATTATAGTACCTATAATCGCAAGTAAAAAACTTTATGCAACAAACTTGTAGGCAATTTAATTTACTACAAGTTGGTATATAGAGTCATTTTGCATCAAAATGCTATAGAAATGAGTTATAAGCCAAAGAGTAAATTCAGTAATTTTTACCTGGTTGTGAAGGGGTCAGAGGGGACGTGGTTGTAAAAATGTGTTTTTTGTATCTTCTTAATATCCCAAACATCAGAATAACAATTCAGAACTACCCGACCTCTTGAAGGGTTGTAAAACCCCTTCATTTACTGGACTAGATAGTAATATTGGTCTAATTTTTGCACCTTTGAGAGCTTGTAAGCGGTATTTTGTTCCGCTATCTGGTTGTAAGCGGTACTTTTCTGACATTATCTGATATTAATTAAGTACCAAATACATTTTTTTTTCCCCTTTTTTTGGCATGTTTCAAACGCTCCAGAAAGCGTTGTCCCGCTATCTGGTTGTAAGCTGTGCCTTTTCGTAATGTAATGTTGACATCTAAATTGAAGCCCACAGATTGTTTTCATTGACGAACAAATCAGACATTAAAACCTGTTGCGGGTTCCCGAACTATTTGTATATATGTTACCGGCAAAACAGTTTTTAGGCAAAAGTTCAATTTTCCCTTTATAGATGATTAAAACAATTCATTACTTCTCATGTCTTTCTTCAGAGCGACAGTTTTTTGCAATCGCATTCGTTATTGGAATTCGTTTCCAGGTCATGATGAACGGAATACGGATAATCTTTGTATAAATAATTCAAAGCGATATTGGTTACATTAACTTTATTTTTAATTCATTCTCAATTGTAGTTTGATATTGTATGCTCATATTAAATGCTTGTGTGTCTACTATTAAAATAATTAATAAAATCAAATTAAATCAAAAATCGCTTTCAATTTATAAACCAGAATACTCTGAAAGAACGCAGAGAAATAGCAGAGATTCTCTTCATTCATCGACTCCTGTCAGGTTCCGTGGATTGTGAGGCTTTTCAACAGCACAAAGTCCAGTCGATAATGTCTAAAAAAGTGATGGTAGCTGGAACGTATTCCGAAGTTAATGAAACATTAATGGGCTGTTTACGGGTATATTAGGAGTACTATCCTAGTTTTTCGGCATCGCAGACCCTGGGAGGGGGGCAAAAACCTCCACATTCTAGGGCTTTTTTTCAGTTTTTCACAAATATCTGATGAATTAAACTTCAGAACCAGAAAATTCAACATCATTGATGGTGGGTTTCTACTAAATAGAGTTGTTTGGACAAAGTTTAGTGGAGCCACATTTCAAGAAGTCTGCTAAAGCTAAGTGGATTACGTCCAAAGGCCGGTAGCCTAGCCATGCTGAAATGTACTTAATTATCTAATAGTAACTTTTATACATTTTTAAAATGATCCAATAAAGTACTAAATAATAAGTAATAAAAACGTCCAAAGGCACTTTGAGAACAATGCCATCGTGGTTTTTGATGGTTATCCTGTTGGGATAACCTACCAAAGCCGCTGAAAGTTATCGGCGTTCTTTGCTTTACTCATCAACCAAGTTTGTCTTTTCCAAGACAACTTCGATCAGAAAGATTTCGCAGGCGAAATTTGTTTCCAACGATACCAACAGAATAACTTCATAAATATGCTGAAGAGTGAAATGGAAGCTAGAGGGATCCAAGTGAAGCATTAAGTAGTAGAAGACGGTTATGATTGTGGAGACTGCTGCCTCAGCCGCTGACAAGTCTGATAGTGTCTTCATAACAGGGGAAGTTATAGATCTTCTGGTACCTCTCACAACGTTCGATTCTTTCAAAAAGAATGTTTATTTTTGCAGAAGAGTGACTCGTTTAATTACGAACCACAGGATATACTTTTCCTGCATACCTGCATTCTATAAGTGGGTGTGACACAACTTCAGCACCCTGGTATTGGAAATAAAGGTGATATAGATGTACACAAGAACCCTAGCCTTTCAGAGATGTTGGCGATTTTTAAAGATCCCAACTCCAACTCAAATCTCTGACTTTGGACAGAAATTATTTGTCAATGGAAGGACCATTGAAATTGTCAATCTTGAAACTGCATTTTTTCCAAAGCCGATGCAAAGGGAAAATGTCAACTTGCCATACTACCACCAACCATAGAAGCCGCCAAGTACCACTCATTCAGGACTTACTTACAAGTCCAGGTATGGATTTAAAGTCAAAGGACTCATCAGAAGTTGCCTTCTTCATGGGCATGGAAGCTTTCCAAACAAGGTGGATACTTCAATATTATATTTTTATTCCTAAAGCCTGCCGGATGATATGTTACTGTTGTAACAACATATAATGCACATGTATTAATTAATTAATTTGTTTTCAGGTGTGGTTCCGATCACCACAAAAAAGACACTGCCCCCAGAGAATATGTTCAAGGTAATATCAGCAGCAAGTACACGACTGGTTGTCATGCAGGCTGCAGCTGTAAAATGGTTGGTCCATTATGCTCTGCAGCATGGAAGGACTCCGTGGGCAATTCATACAAGAACTACCCTCAGCCTGATAGAAATTTTTTCACAAAGAAACATTTCTGAAATGTTTTTTAAATGTTTCTGAAATGTTTAAACACATATTTCTTTGGTGTGGACACACTTTAAGAAATACTCCCCTCTTCTATGTGTCGCTACTCACCATGCCTCTTGCATTTATGGCTCAAACGATCCTATTACTCGTATGCTGTGGAGGGTTAATTCGAATGAAAACTCTTTCGACTTTAACCTCAATAATTTATTTTTTCTTATTAAATTTTCTTCATATTTCTCTTTTTTAACATTTTTGAAGTATAAAAAAATGGCGGTGGTTGGGGTGCATTGATAGAGCAAAAAGGTTGACAAATGACAAATCATCAACTATCACCTTAGCCGTTACCGCTTTTGTAAAAAAAAATGTTTTTGATTTGGCAAACTAGGATATCGGCAAACCTCACACAAAAACGAGTGTGGATCGCTGATACCTCGTTTGAAAGCTCACATATCGGTTCGGCTGAAATCAGAGATTTCGTTTTGGTTTCATAGCTGAATGTGTGGGAGTAAAAGGAACTTATGTGATTTAACAGTCCCGATGATGTGGTTTCATAGAATATTTTAGAATAATTCTTGAATGAAACCAATTTATGATAGCAGAACCTTACACATAGCCTGGGGCCATTTTAATTTAATATAATTTTAATTAAAAAAAAAATTACGAAAGTATTTCGTGGTCTATAAATAAACTTTATTTGTTAAATCTACATCTTATAACAAACGTCGCTTTCTATGTTTAATTGTTGTTTCGTGGTACAGGCCCCTGGTTGGTTAGTGTTCGTTTTTAAGCAGGTGCTTAAACCTCAACCTTCTTCTTAGCTGGCTACAAAATATAGTTACATATGTATACAACAAATGTCAGACGCCTAAAAGTCCTTGTGGGGAAACCACAATCATACATATGTACCTAAGTATTGTTCGCATCCTTCAAATCATCTTCCAAAATAATTGTAATATGATCTATACAAAAATAAAAACTCAAGGTGTATAGTGAATTTTCCATGGAAAATCTTCAAAATAATGCATATGTCCTGTCACATTAACCAAGTACATTTACTCTATCCCTTTTGTTGGTTACTCTTACTCCTTTTATATTTTCATTCAAAAATACCTATGTTCACATCATTTTTTGCATGCGATTCATATATTGTATCGCTGTCCTAACCTTCAATCAAATCCTGGTGTGCATCTGTTCCCGACAAAAAGGATATGCATTATTGTTAAATAAATAATGGTGGACACAGCCAACTGCAACATTTCGCCCCTCGATTAAAAAATTCACACATTTTATCCCAAAAAAGGGTCTTTTATTTGATGCTGGCTAGAGACGGGCATTGCAAAACACCAAACAAAAAAAACACGAAAAACTAAAAGAAAAATGGAGTACTGATGGAAATTTTCTCTGTCCAATAGCTCGCTGCATGTGAAAAGATTTTAATTGAATCCCACCATGCCACCACGACTCTTATGTTACTACTTACGATATGGCATTATGGAAGGATAACTACAAAAACAACTGCATCCTTTTCGTTGTTCTTTATTTATTTATTTTTTTTTTTTTTGCAATGAAAGTGAGGGTGGATATTTATTACCCGGCGAAAGTCGTGGGTGATTTTCATGGTAAGATTAATCAAAAAAAATTCTCATCCCTTGTATAGTAATTTTCAAAAATGTATAAGTACATAACATTGTTCGAATATTCGAATATATCCATTTAATTATTTTACTAATCGAGGGGCGAACTTTTCTTTTTAGACATTTTCTAAGAATTTTTACGGAATCACCGAATATATTTTTCACCAACTGGACTCAGGATTACCTCTCCCTTACCTAAATGTTTATGTATTAGAAAAAATTGTGAGACCATTTGCAGTCACGGTTGTTTAGAGGTTTCAGGTCTTCAATTTTTGATGAAAACCCGCGTAAATGGTTGGTTCTGCATTTCCTTAACGCTTGTCAGAAATAAGTTTGAAGTCATGTGGATATGGCTGGCGCTTATGATTTGTTGTGAAAATGTTCGGCAATTTAAAATGAAGTATATGACTCTAACCGAAGTAAATTGTTAAGTGGATAAAGCAATACATTTTAGCGATTAAATGGTTCTTGACAGATCTATCGGCGGTATTGGTTTTACAAATAAAAAATTATACCATAGTATTTTTATATAAAATAGCATATGTATGTGTCTTTGGAGATATATTTACTTTTTTTTCATTTTATCAAATTTAAATAATTTGTAAATTTTGGTTGATATATTCTATCAGCCATAAAAACATTCAGGAGAATATACTGATGAACACAATATGCATTTGCAGCATACCTTCTTAAAAACGGCATTTATATATGCACTTTTCATAATAGCAAAAACTTGATAGTGGCTTTTACTTTATTGTTCAAATTAATCATTAAATTGAAACCTTCTTGTACTACATAATTCTTCTGACCGCGACCGGCATGGTGTTCCAAGGGTGTATAACATGGACAAAAAATTACGTTCACTAGTTAGTTCAGTAGTTATTTATAGTTGTTAAGCTTACCTTGTAGATATTCAGGCTGTTGAGTTTGAAAGATTTTTAGAGATCTATGGAAAGTTAAAAGAGTTGTCGATGCCACAGACGAAGATACGTAGTGCATAAGAGGGGATTTAGGCAAATATGATAGTTTGTATATTTGTAGACCATTGTAGAATGTGGACTAGGCCCTCATTCATCAGAGCTATGGCATTGTTCTTCTCTGCAAAGGATCGACTAATAAGAAGCCGCAAATCATCAGCACATACCTAGATGCATCAAACAATTAGATTAGATTTAGATTTAAGAAGAGGATAGGACCGCGTAAAGAAACTTGTGGCAGTCTAAAAGCTTTGTATCTTTTTTCATGAGATTAAAATCTTAATTCCAAAAAATAATTATGGTTTACCAACCAAAAATATCAAATAGTGACCTGTATCACTATATCCAACTGATTTATGTATGACTATACCATTAAGCCATTAACACCTATCGAGCAGGTTCGTAGAACCCACAGAAGTTAACTTTACTTAGCAACGTTTTGATTTCTTTGTACCTATACCGAATCCCTTAAACTGTCAATCTGGCTAATGGGCTTTATTACTACTTCTATAAATAATAGTGAATTGGTTAAAAACAGATACAACAAAAATAATTTTTCAAATGTCAATGTCAAATATCTGGTCGATTAATGAATAATGTTCTCGGTGATATCTTCGCTTTAACATATCTTTACATTTTTCTCTAACTGCCATATAGTTTAATAAACCTTCGCAGAAAAACGGGGCTTTTAAGTTTAAACTATTTTTTTAAACATCAAAGCATTAATTTGATTTTTGTGATTTTTGATCATTTGAATAAATTACGATAAATTGTATTGGGTAAACTAATTTAAACGCCATTTTATTTAGGAAATGTGAAAAAGTGTGATTTTTTTTCAAAATTGTAGGAGCAGTTTTTAAATAAAACGATTTTTTTAACAACTTTTTTTTAAAAAATAAAAAAAAATAATTCAAGAATACAAACTTAAGCACAAAAATAACGTACATTAAAAAAAAAAATTAAAAAAAAAATCACCAACCCGTTTTCAAAATATTGTTTTTTCAAAAAAAATTTAAAAAAAATTATTAAAAATACAAAAAAAAAGTTAACAAAAAAAAATTAATTCAAAATTACTTAGGCTACCTACATCTTCTTGAATATCAATTTTGATTGTAATCGGATCACCAGTTTTCGAAAAAGTCGTAGAAAAAACCGGTCCTATGGGAGGTACCGTTTTTAGCCCACCATATTAAATTTGTTTTCACCAAAATATAGTGCTTATCTAGAGTAGTACACTGATTTTTTTCATAAAAATTCTTGGAGCCGTTTTCGAGAAAAATAAGCTTTTACATAACGGTTATATGACAGGTACCGTTCATTTGTGGGCTAAAAAAAATTCAAAAAACTCCTCTGTAGAATGTCAAAATAACCTTAGGTTCTAATTTTGAAGACGTATGGCCCAACCTTTTAGGCTACAGTCCAGAATACATCCGTACAGACAGACAGACAGACAGAATTTTGCCAGTAACTCAAATATGTTTCTCTATCATCGTAATATCATGTTTGTACCTAAAATCGCAAGTAAAAACAAGATATATATGTAAGAGGTTGCATTAATGCTTTTACATATATAGGCATTTCAGCACACATCCTGTACCTGTAACTGAATATCAATAGGCCAACATCGATCAAAATTTTGAAAAGGAAAAGACATACATAAATTGATCGCAAAATCACCGAAAATCATGACAATTCTTGAACTCATTCTTCCTTTCTTCTTTCTTACCGACATTAAATAAAATGATCTTGGATAACTGAAACGTTTTTTTTTTTGAGGAAATCATCACCTGTTTTCAATTGTTTTTTACACTCAAGTTACAAAAACTCTACATATATCCATCAATCACCAATAATACAACAAGTAAAACACAGACTTTTTTCCAATTGTTCCTTGACCAACCCACCTTAACCATGAAATCTAATCCTCATCATCTGATCTGTACCTACAAACAAAAAAAACCCTCGTTTAAAAAGAAAAAAAACGGCTAAAAAAAACTAATCCCCTGGGTAGGTTCAAGAGATGCATCGTCGATGAAACAGGAGTTGGTTTTTTGCTAACCTCAGATTAGCCATTTTTTTTTATTAAAATTCTTTTTTTACTGCAGAGTGTAGAATTGGGGTGATTGGAAAAGAATTCTACCCATGTTTTTAATCTGACGCTTAAAAAAAAACGTCCTTTTGGGGGAATGTTATTTAGGAACTGATATTACATAAGGGCGCGATTCAGGGCAATTGACTTTGAATTATGTTATTTTTTTTTTGTATTTTTAGGGACTGTCATAAGGGTGTTTTTTTATGTTCCAATTAAGGTAAAAGGCATAAAAAACTATAATCACATAAAAAAGAGGGGTTCAACAATGATCAACAAGTTTTTAAGATCAAGTGGGGTGAATTTTGTTATTAGGGGTTTTTTATTTACTGGATAAGGGTCGTTTTTTTAAGTGGCTGACACTAAACAAAGAACTCATGTTTTTTCACGAGTCTATTCGCGGTTGCTTATAAAAGGTATTATCCATACATCGAACCTAATTGACTTGTTGATCTTTGTTTGTGGCTTGATGGGTATTTTTTATGTAAGATGCATAGAGGATCCTAATTTTTTATTTCCCATTAAGTAATTTGACAAGGGTTGATGATAGGTTACCTACATTCGTTGTAAGAACGATCATGATAAAAATAGAAATTAAATATGTGTTCGCCTGTAGCATTGAAGGGGTTTGTGTTACATAACACATTATGATATTTCGAATATGAGAAGGGGTGAACCTCTTTCACATTAATCTTTTTTTTTGGTTTAGTACGCTCGTCCAATCAAAGAAGTTCGTTTATTTTTTGTGAACGAGTTTTTTTCCGGAATAAATTTGATAGCGTTAAGTGGTTGTTAAGACTTTTTTTTAAACAGAAGTAGGAGGCGTTGTTATACGCTGCTTTGACACCCTAGGGAAAATGTAATTAACAATTTGAAAGTGTTGAGTTTGAAGTGGTAAGTGTTGATGTCTTTATCCATGCATGAAAATCTTATATATTGTTGGGGAGGTTTATTATTTCAGAGGGTTTGTATGTTATTTATAGAAAAAGGAGTGTTTAAAATGTAGCGAGTGTCTAAAATTGAAACACTTAAAGAGTAAATGGATTTTGGAATGAATATCAGAAGGAAACAATGTGCCTGAACTTAATAAGAGCACGTGGATTCAACTTTGAAAAAAACGATGGCATGGCGCTGTGAAATAAGGCCCCAGACAAAACGGCCCCAAAAACAAAAATGAAATAAGGTCCCAAAAATGGGGTACTTTTTCATAATGAAATAAAACCATATTTTTCTTTATGAAATTACGCCCCAAAAAATAAAAAAGATCCCAAAAAACCTTCTCCAAATCCTACAGTGAGCCCAAGTAGGGGGGTTGCAGGGGGGAAGCATGCCCCCATACCTCCTTTATACTAACATTTATCAAAGTGGGACATAAATTTAAATTTGTTGTTTGTGCTTATACTGGCCTAAGTGGCTTTTATTGTCAATTTTTGTATTCGACATAATATTTTTGTGGGGTCTTATTTCATTCTTTGATATAAGGGGCTTTTTTCATAATGAAATGTCTATAACCCCAATTCTGAAATTAGGCCCCAAAAATGAAATTGCACCCCAAAATAAAGATTTGTTTGTTGTTGTTGTATTCTTAATATACTTTTGGGGCCTTATTTCATTTTTGTTTTTAGGGCCTTATTTCGCAGCGCCTTTAATAACACTACCAACACAAAAAAACGCAATATTTTCCTTATTTAAAAATTGCAAATTGGCGTGTTTTCGAAGAAAGATCAATACGAAATTCAAAATGGTTCCACACATCTCGACAATATTAACTGTAGGGAAGGAGTGGATACATTGATCCATTACTTCACAGAATCCATTATTTCTTCAATAAATGAAAGTGTTCCAATAAATTAAGGTTGAAACTTCACATAGATAAGATATCTTCCATCAAACATTTTGGTACTCATTAAAATAAAATAAAGTGCACGACTGGGTCGCACGAACTTGCTCTATTGTGCGACTTTACCTGTTAAGTATTACGGAGCTTATTTTGACAAAAAAAAACTTACTTTTAGGGAGCATATTCAAATCACATTAAAAAAAATGGGTGCTGCAATTGAAATGCTGCATTCGTTTATTAACCAGAATCACCGCTAAGTAACTAAAACAAAACTCTAATACATAAGACATTTTTTGAATGTCCAGTTTAGGAGGATGCTGCTGCTGCGAAAAGTTATATAAAAAGTTAAAAATTTCGCAAGCTTTTGCTTAATTCAAATAATAGCTGTAATATTTTCGAAAATCCAATCATACATCGGCTGTTTAATACATACATCCTAATTTATTAGAATTCCCTAAACGGCTCTAAGTGGCTGAATAGTTATACAAGTTATGTGGTTTGCCGCGGTGAAGCTTAAAACAAACAAAATTTTATTTCTTTGGGACAACTGTCCAATTTATTGTCCCGAAGGGAACTAAACTTAATTTCTACTTTACAATTATTTATAAGGTCACCATCAGTTGGAATATTTGCCTACTCAGCAGCTTGGGTTGGTTCGATCGTTTCTGTGAACTCGGAATTGTATCGGTCGTATGAGCCTTTGTTGCGGAGGTCGGGTAATATAATTTATAGAAACTTTTCAACCTCTAATAGTATTTACAGAAATCTTGTGGAAAGTTGTAAATAACTCTATTAAAAACGAAATTTTACAGGATGCTAGTACTACTTGAAGAACGTATTTTAGGAAAAATCCCCACCTCTAGGTGTTAGTTTCAATATTTTATTGCTTGAAACTATTATTTTTTCTTAGTTTTGTACACCAGCTTTATTTATATTTAAATTATACTTAGCTAGGACCTCTACATAACGAGATATAGTCATGTGAAAGCTTGAGTGAAAACAATAATTTTCTGGCACGCAACCTTTCAAGCCGGTCCTCTAGGCGCAATTATATTTTTGAAAGACTTTAAAGGCATGGATCAGATAGCTGGGCTCTCATCATGTAACTTTTCGGACGATAATCGTCAAGCTTCTTCAGCTTTGAAAAAACGGATGAAACGAGCTCACTAGAAAACCTCAAGTCTGCTCACAAGCTTATTTTTTAGATTGTTCAATGAACTTTGTGTTTTTTTAATAATTTTTTTCTCATTCCTAAATATAAGTGCGCGTTCTCGCTTGCAAATACAACTATTTACCAGCGATGATGATGAAGGCAAGATGCGTCGTCAATCAGTTTTGTGATTTCGATTAATCATATTTGGTGCAGGTGTTGATCTTCGTAGATTGATGTTAATGTTTATGCTAAAAGGGCGAATACAATAGGTATTGGTATATTCCGGCCGCAATCCCCATTACTTGGGCCCACCAACCGTTCATGAGTAGATTTTCGCTAGCACGGTTGAAACAAAGAGTATGTTTATAGGTAAACTACGAGTAACAACCTGTCCTACCAACAGCCATATTTCATCAAGTTTGATCTGATGATAAATCAAGTATGAAACTGGACGTATGAAACCGGTTGCCCCGCCGCAATTCAGTTAAATACCGGTTTTATCGGTATGAGTGCAGTTTGTAAAACCTTCGAGTTTTTCATTACAACAAATTTGTTCATCATGAATTATTCATATGAAATATTCTGTTGTAATTTTTTACTTTAATTCTTCAATATGTGTCATCTTATCCTACCCAAGCTGACATGGCGACATGGTCCTTTCACCAAATTTGTAAAGAAATTATATTGAAATTTGTAGTGCTTCAATTTTACTTTTCGGATGTATATCTACCTATAAAGCAATGTTGTTAATTCACACAGTTACTTGTGGATGTGGAAGAAAGCAATGATATGGGGCAATAGAAAACAAGGCGCCATCAAACTTGGATTTAAGCGAAGCGGGCCCGATGCACCAGGGCTCTTATCCACCTAGCTACACCACTGCATATAGCAGGACTTAATATAAACATTGGGAGGGGGCCTATCTCCTCCCGTTTAGTCAAGAGGGCCAATTTTCTAAAAAAAAAAAAAAAAAAAAACAACGGCAACACTTAAAATAATGTGCTATGTCTTCTTTAAACGGCAAAAGTCTGTTCTATCATAAAGTTTTTTGAATCCTAAAATATCTATAAAAACTTTTGAAGAAGCTTATTTCCAACTCAAAATTTCCGAAAAAAAAATTAAGAAATTAGTTCATATTAATTTTTTTTTTATTTGAGATTATGTGTACTAAACTTGCATTTAATATTTGTTACTGCTAATCCTTAATTGAACACTGAAAACTAGATGATATTATGTAATTTGATTTTCGAGAAAAATGAAATTTACCAAACCCATTTTACTTGCGATTTATAGGGACTATAAGGCAAGTTATGCTTTCGTAAAAAAAAAATCTAACAATCAAACATGACATTACGATGATAGAGAAGTCAAAAAAGTAGGTCCGGAAATTCCGCCCGTCTATCTATCTGTCTGTCTGTCTGTCTGTACGTAGCGATTCCTACAGCCTAAACGGCCCGATTTGATTTAAACTTGGTATATATAGTATTTTTAGAGTAATCTACCCGACCCGACTGTTTTTCGAATTGGCATTCTAGCTCCAAAACTAACGGTAACTGCCATATAACTTTAAATGAAAAACTTATTTTTCTCGAAAACGGCTCCTACGATTTGTATATAACTTTCTGAGTGGTGTTTTTTATACAAAATCTATCTTTTAGTTTTAATGGACTTTTCAGAAAAAAATTTATAAAGGTACCTCCCATATGACCGGTTTTTTTTTTAAATCAGACTTTCTCGTTAACTAATAGACGGATTTTGATGAAATTTTCAAATATGTAGAGTTTTATGATTTAAATAATATTGCTTATTAAAATTTTCAAAAACATTTTTTTTTAATTTTAAATAATTTTTTAAAAAACTTATTTTGAAAACGAATCTATAGATTTTTTTTTTATTTTTCTCCTAGGATAAACTATAAATTTATTTAAATTGACATACTCAAAAAAAAATTTAATATGTTTTCGAAAAGTTTAAAAACAAAAAATTTTTTGATTTCATAAAAAATTTTCCCCAACATTTTATTTCATATTGCTCGGCTAAGCCCTAGCCATTAGTCAAATAAAAGAAGGTGACAAATTACATACATACCTACGTATTTTAAAGCATTTCATCATCATAAAAGCACACATAATAAATAAGGAAGCCTATTATAATTACACAAAAACAACTAACAAATAAAAAACTATTCGATTACTACTGAATGCAAAAATTTCAATCGAGAAATTAATTTTAGTACCTACCTTTCTTCCAACCTTATTACAAGTAGGTACATAATATCCTTAATAAATTCCATGAATACTCCCAACATGAATTTATCGATCCACCAAACATAATTAAGCTACATATTTTAATTCATTTTATTTCAAAAAGTAAATTATTGTTAAATATACCTTATAGCTTCCTATTATTTTGAAAAAAAAAAATCACACTGTTCAACATTTTTATAGAAATAAAATGGCGATTAAATTACGTACTTTTTTCAAACAATCAAAAGCCACAAAAATCGAATAAAAACTTAGAAGTTCTTCTTATATATATCAAATTTTATTCGACGCTGTGACCGCACATAAGAGCAAGTACGTGCGATCCAGTCGTGCAATTTATTTTACTTGCGATTTTAGGGACTATAAGGCAAGTTTAGAATTCGTGAATAATAAAAGAATTGAGATAACAATCAAACATGACATTACGATCATAGAGAAGTCTATAAAAGTGATCGAGAAAAAATGTCTGTCTGTCTGTCTGTATGTCTGTCTGTCTGTCGGTCTGTCTGTATGTCTGTCTGCCTCTCTATCTGTCTGTCAGTATGTATAACGAGCTGCAGCCTAAACGGCTTAAGCGATTATCTTCAAACTTGGTGTGTGGGATTCTTTTGGCATTCCTCGGAGGGGAAATTGAAATTTTATTTTTAGCCCTAAAAATGACCGTACCTGCCATATGATCGTTTATGGAAATCTTATTTTCATCGAAAACGGCTCCAACGATTTTAATGAAAATTTTGGAGAATTTTTTTGCCGGTATTGGCTATCATTTGATTATAACCACAAATACGGGAAAGGTCTATTAACGAGACCTTTCATATAACGGTTTTTTTTAATTTTTGGCTTTCTCGGTTACGGCTTTTTGGATTTCTATCAAATTTTATATTTAAAAAGATCCAAGTAGAAAAATTAATTCTGCATATCAAAATTTTGAATAACTTTTTTTCTAATTAAAATTATTTTTTAGGGCTAAAAATAAAATTTCAATTTTCTTTCTTAGGAATGCTAAAATATAAACACATACCAAATTTGAAGGCATTAAGGCAAGAATATTAGGCGGATGAAATTACTTGGAGCTAGTGTATTTAGTTCCTTCACTAACAGCATGCTTAGCAAGTTCACCTGGCAACAGCAAACGGACAGCAGTCTGAATTTCCCGACTGGTAATTGTGGTGCATTTGTTGTAGTGAGCTAAACGAGATGCTTTAGCTGCAATTCTTTCAAAGATATCATACACTAAGCTGTTCATGATGCTCATGGCTTTTGAAGAAATTCCAGTATCAGGATGAACTTGTTTAAGAACTTTCCTTCCTCTTACGCTTCTTCTTTTTATCGGTCTTGGTAATATTTTTTTGTGCCTTCCCGGCTTTCTTTGCTGCTTAACCCGTTTAGGCTGCAGCTCGATATACACCCGGACAGAACGACAGGCAGACAGACAGACGGACATTTTTTGCCAATGACTTTTTTGATTTCTCTATGATCGTAGTGTCATGTTTGATTGTTATCTCAATTTTTTTTATATTCACGAATCCAAATCTTGCCAAAAAGAAAAAGAGAACGGAAAACAGATAACACATGTCATCAACTTGCAACTGGTCCATGATATTAGAAAGTAGGACGTAAGTGAAATTATTGCTGGATAGTTTAAGGGTGAATAAGGTTTGCCATTTTTGGAGGACACGCTGGACACATAATTGGAATCAGATCCAGGCTTCATTCAATAAGTTTTTCAATACATCTCGATTGTTTCCAACGTAAGCAAGGTCTGCAACGCTACCATTAAAAGAACAGCAAAAGACTTTCCGAACTGGAAACTCGCTCACACGAGCTATGAAAGTGCCCAGCCGACCGATGGCTACTGAGCTTTATTTCTTCCACAATATTCATGCCTTCTTCAGCTATAGTCTTGAAAAAAAATAGATAATCGAACAAATTATTTGCTTAGTTTATAAAAAAATTAAAAAGTAATGAAGTTAATAAAATATCTTTAGTCTATGTAGAGAAGAGAATAAATAAATATGTTTGTTTAATATTTCTTCCTTTTGTGTAATCAACAGTTTTTTTTAATATATTTCAAGTCCTTTAGTAATACTTAACAAGTAAGCTGAAGGGACACGGTTCCAGAGGCAGTTGTGGAAATAAATTTTAAATTATCACTTGAAAAAGAACATACAAATTAGATTTTTCGAGCAAACACCCGGCCTCTAAATATCAGAAAAAACACACATATATGTGTGTATGTACCACCAAAAACTCTTCCGCATTGCCAGACGTTATATATGCTTCGAATTCGATCACGAATTTCACCCCAACGCAACATCAGTGCATGCCAACTCGCGCCATTTGACATATTTCCTAACAAAATATCAAATAATTTTGACCCAACTGCTCTTAGGGCACACAAAACATCATCACAACCTATTTTTGGGTCACCAGAGTCCTTATGGTAATTCGATTCGTGTTCAACGAGGCCATGCGTCTTATGTCCTGGATTGCATCCTACAAATATCTCAGTCAGCATCTTAGGTAGCTGTTTATGTACCCATGGATGCATTCCTAAGGGAATTAAAACCTAAGGGAATTATTGATGATCTTCGAGCCGGGAGTAAAGGCCATACGGAACATCCGTAACTTCAGAGCATTGAATAATCACGAGAAAACATAATGACAATATCTTATCGAGGATCGAGGGAAGGACCAGGGATTATTTTTTATATTCTTTTAGGCGTTTATGCTGCCGCCTCGATAGAATTTTCATTTTTGATCTCAATCTCAAGTGATCCTTGAAGGATATGTGAAGTTACATAACAAGAAAACGCGTGCTGCACACGTGCCTATTTTGTTTGGGGGAAATGACTTAATCTTCCCAGTATGATCGCGGTTGACCTAGAAGCCAAAGATTATTGGTTACACATCAAATTTTGACAAATGAGGTGATCGCTTCGATGCCAATGACATGTTCTTTCTTTAGAAAAATGGTGTTTATAGAATATTTTTAATTGTGTGAAATTTGTTTAATTTATTTTATATTTTTTTCATTCTTATATTATAACCATTGTTTTTGCATTGAAGGGGACGAAACTGGCATGTTTACAGTTCATTCAAGCATTACAGTTGCATTAGGCAACAACTTATAAATACTACCGCTTAATGAATATATAACGTTTAGATAATAACTTACATTGGGTGGAGCTACAGGCAAAGTGGACTTATCGGCATCAATCAACAGGCTTTTCAAGCCGGTTCGGTCTCTACAGTTGTGCCCGTGAAACTTCTTTAGGTTTTTTTTTATTAATTTTTTATTATTCATTTACTTTTAACTAACTTAATGCTGGACAAAAAATCTTAAAAAACTAGCTTACATATTAATTTAATTAACTTACTGACCCCATGCGGGCTCTCTAAATTATAAGAATAAACTATATCAATATTAATACTAAAATACTGATGGGTTTTATTTTTCCAAAAAAAAAAAATAAAACTAGGCATCTGATCAATTTTTGTTTTCCTTAAAAACTATCTTAATCCACTTATAATAAACTTAAGCTAAATTAAAAATAAACTAAACCTACATAAACCTAGAACAGCAACAGCAGCAGTTTTTTTATTTCAATTTTGTATTTTTTTTTTGTTTTTTTTTATTTTGTGTTTTTTGTATGTTTGGTATTTTTGTATTTTTTTCTTTTTTGTTGGTGCCGTCTACCTACTACTATGTAAGCCGGCCATAGGCAATAAAAGTCAACTGCACCTGATCAAAATATTCCCTCTGGTCCCTATCGGACACAGCCCTACTGAACCGAAGGCGCTCTGCCTCGCCCTCTGCGACAAAGTCTCGGTCGTAAAGAAGCCGCCTATCCACAGTTTTACGCCCGACGTGGTAGATCAGCGGAATCGCCGAACCATCCTGTATCAGCCCTCAGCTGTCTAAATAAAGGAAAGCCTTGGGTGAGATAAAACTGCTCGAACGTGTGCTCTCGAAATATTCATCTTAGGGGTAATCGCCGAACCATCCTGTATCAGCACTCGACTGTCTAAATAAAGGAAAGCCTCGGGTGAGATAAAACCGCTCGAACGTGTGCTCTCGAAATATTCATCTTGGGGGTAGTAAACCCCGAAGATTTGTCCATTATTCGAGGTCATTGCTCTTGCAATGTGACCTCGAACGAGCTTAATTAAAAAGTTATCTATGCTGTTTATAATTGGCCCCATTGTTTAGGACTTCGTTAGGACTCTGGTGTTCTGTGAAGTCCAAGACAGGTACGAAGACACTGTCTCTCAAACACCCGAATCTTTTCCATTAGAGATGGTGCAACGTTGAACCACACAGGTCATCGGCCTTATGACTAATGAGGGGCATGTAGCAAATCACTGCCGTCAAGGCGGCTGCTATAAGACAACCGTCTTGTCAGGGCAAAAGCTCCCTTAGCCCAGGCCAAAGTAGCCTCTATATGTCGGTTGAAATATAGAAACTGATCCAGCTTGATGCCAAGGTACTTTCCTACACTTTTAATCGCCAGTGGATGTCCATGTGCCCCAACGATCACTAGCTTGCGCCAGTTCTTTCTCGTATCCCTAACAGCACTAGAGACAGGGGTTCTAAACAGGATAGTTTCACATTTCTGGAAGTTAATTTTCAGCTTCCAATCATTACAATATTGCTGAATCTTATCGAAGTCCCGTTGCCAGAGAATTCTGATAACCTAAATTTGTGAACCTGTTCTGAACGCAACTTAATCGTCGGCATACGCAATTGTATGAGGCAGACACCAATGAGATTGCTGGTGTAAATACTAAAGAGAATCGGCGAGTTCACTGCTCCCTGTTGCAGACCGTTTTTAATATCAAACGTTGTGGTAGATGTTACATTGCCACTCTTGATAACTTCTTTAGGTCCTCTTGGACATGCGTGCACCACCCAAGACTCGGCCTTCCTCTACTCCGCCAGTTGTTTCACCGAGCCGGGGTGAATTTGAAGATTTTCCTGACCGGAAATTTGATGTCCATCGGCTCTATACGCTAGACGGCTTTTCATGGCCGGGGTAGTGACAACTACCGGCAATATATAATTCCTTTCTTTGGGATACACAATAATAGCGAAGGAGGCATACGGCATATATGATTTTGTTAAGCTTGTCATCAGGATTGTATTCCATCGATTTTTGGAGACACCGCCAGCGAGCATTATACGATACCAAAAGCGTTTTCAAGGATGAGGCTATGGCAACGATCTATCTGGATGCAAATTCAATGAGTTTGTTTTCAATGCTGCACTCAATTTGCAGCTCAAAAAGATTTTTCTCCAATGTTTACATAAATAAAGATAATAAATAATAATTAAATATAATAAAAACCACGTTTAATGTTCCAAATCTCTCATGAGTGTTGTGTGGTACTAATTTTTTCAGCACCAAGTTCGTAAAACATTCGCATACAAATTGACCTACGATCAGCCGCATTTTGTTCTATCAAATGCTCTGAAATACATTGGATGATTTCTATAACAGTTAACTGCCTGAAATCCAATAATTCTTCCTCGCAAAAACTTTCATCAGTGAACTCTATTTTGCAGCTACCATAGATAAGCAATAAACAAACCTAAGCCCAAAGTGGAAAATCCACATTCCGTACCCGTTTACACACAAAACACTTTCAGAAAACATTTTCGTTTTCATAGTGTGACGACCCGAAAAAGTACTTTCAGAAATTTGTCTTTCTGGAAAGTAAAAAGTCGCTTTCATAAAGTATTTTCCTTTCATAGTGTGACTGCTCTCTGAAACTACTTTCAAGAAAATTTTAAAATAGGAATTTTCGAGATGTTTTTTGAAAATACTTTCCTTTCATTGTTGTGACGCACCTTAAAGCTTTCGAGATACATTAAGTTATTAATTTACAAATACACATTATGTATAAATCTGAAAAAATAAAATTGTTGAGTTAAAATTTCAGCCTAGCTAAGTTAAGTTCGCCATGACAAAACAACCGGACTCATGCCTAAACCCCATTAGTCTTTTTTTACTAGGGTTGCCTTAAGGAAAACGTGAATCCGAAGCCAATAAATGACGTCGTTAACTTATTACTTTCAATTAAGGCATAGCATTGGTAAGTCTTATGGCTTTTCAAAAACTACCAGTATTAAGCAAGTTTTTAAAAAATAAAACTTCGTGGTATAATTTATAAATGTTTAAATAAAAAAGTTTTGACGAAAATTAAATATTATTTATTTATTTTAACGAAATGCTGAAGCCTAGGAAGCAAAAAACAAAAATCAATTTTTGAAAAGTAGAGATTTTCTGAAATAAAAAAAAAATATAGCTATAGCTTCTACCCGCGTCTTCGTCTATGTAAACTTCAGATTAAAGAAAAGTATTCACAGGAACCCTGCGTTTTCCGTGATAAGAAGTGGCCTGTCTTGAATCCAGTACCTAATCCATCTACGCACCAAATTTTATTCAAAATCGTTAAGTCGTTGAGGCGATTGAGGAACAAACATTCAAACATTCACATTTATAGTATTAGTAGGTTATATGTATAAATATAAATAAATATTAATTTCATTATGTATGATCCACTAAATAGATATGATTCAAAAGCAGGCAGATTCAGATATGTGTGGGTAAAAAATAAATATTTTTTCAAGTTGGTATAAATAAATTGCAAAGTTTTGCGGTAATGTCGAAAACAGGATAATATCCTCATCACCTTTTATTTTACCCTGGTACTCTATGCTCTTATACGTTATACCATATTATATATATGTACATACATATGTCTTCGATATCAATTTTTTAACCCTGGCATGAATGTATCTTCATTTGATTTCATATTTTGTTGCCTCTGGTTTTGGTGTTCCAAAACATTTGAATCACATTCACGCTTTCATTTCCTGTCCATCGTATCCCTTAAATACAATTTCATTGCTTACCTATTCCACATTACCTATTGATGTGGGGAAATAGGGTGTGCACATTTTCCATCTTTTATTGTTGGTGTGTCCAAATCTTTTGTTGTTATATTTTTAGTGACCATCCGGTAGCTCTCTATTTTACCATACACACACATTTATCCGGTAACCGACCCACAGTCTTACGGTTCCTCATTTTTTTTCTGAACATCCTTGAATCCTTAAAAAAGATGACAAACTGAAAAGTGATGAGCGTGACATATTTGTTATTTGGGTGATGATTTTATTTCATTGTTACCTCAGAACAGCAGATTTTCTATCTGAAGGATTAAATCAATACGTGTGACAGGATTAAAATCTTTTACTCGATTGATCAATGTCCTTAGACGCTTGTGCCTGGGAGTCATAAAAAACTTACACGGAAGGGGCATTGGTGATTAAGATGTACAAGTACGAGTCAAAGATGTGTCTCCTAACTTAAAAGGTTGGAAAAGAAAGATGTTTTGGTATGAAATTATTCGCCGACATTTTCCTAATTTCTCAGATTTTGGAAGCGTGAAATTATTTTCAAATTGGCTTACTTAGCGCAAGAATGTATGTATGTATATAATTTTGTAAAGCCATTTTTATGGAAATGAGCAATGCCGGTTAATTGACTTAAAAGCAAATTAAAGTACAGAAAGTGAGTAGAGGTTTTCCATTCAGATGGTAATTGTATTTGGGTGACATTTAGAGATGCAAATTCAAAATCCTGGTTTCGAGTGCATACACACGGCAACAAAGAGAAACCAAAATTAAGTGTCTGTATACAAAACACATTATTTATTCTACTAAAGCATTAACGACCATGTGAGTGACATTTTTGGTCATAAATCCGGTTCTATACTCTGTTCGACAAAGATTGTCAGTACAGGAAGATAGGACGTTTGTATCTCAGTTTGGCTGTAACACTTTCCATAAGTCTATCGCATGCAAAAGCTCTTGCAGTGATGCCACTGTATGCTAAATAACTTGAGTGAAAAAGCACTGGCGTTGCCACCTGGTAGGTTTAATTTGACAATAACAATTTAAAAATATAATAAAAATATTGATTACTCTTTTCCACACCACCATAAGGTAAGAAGTAAGATAATAGGTGCGTTTTTCTAAGGGTATCCCCAGTAGGCCTAATCCCTTTTTTAATAAAAACAACAACAAAAAATATCACTTCATTTATTTATAAATAAATAATTTAAAAATATAAAATAACAAAAAATGGATATATATATAGATAATCCTATTAGTAAAATATAAAGACTTAATTTTAACAATATAAAATAACAAAACAAATGTATTTACATAAATAAAAACTCAATTTTCAATAATAAATATACTAAACCTAAGTCAGAATCCGAGGAGTAGTTGATAGTGCTACCTTCATGATTTATTCACAAAACAGCCCGGCCCCCGAATAAAGAATTTTCCCGCAAATTCCATTTGCGTTATATTGTTAGGTGTTAGACTGCATTACCCAAACTAAATAAAAGGCACGACTGGGTCGCACGTACTTGCTCCTATGTGCTAATCCTTTTTAAGTGCAGGCGTCTTTTTGAAAAAATATTTAATGGTAATGTTTTTTTTACGTTCAACTTCCTTAAAATCGTTGTGGTTTGAAGCTCGAACGAACATGCGTCACGTCATAGGGATAAACACATTAATATATAGGATTGTTAGCTTTTGCAGTTTTTTAGTGTACTATCTTTCCACCTGATTCGTGGGAATCAGTAGTAGGGCAATAATGCTAGGTATAGGGACCTATATAGGTCCCAATAACAATAATTTACTTTTTGAAATTAAATTAATTAAAATAGCTTAATTATGTTTGATGGATCGATAAACGTATGGTGTGGTTAGGTATTAATGGAATTTTTTAAGGAATATTAGGTACCTATAATAACGTTGGAAGGAAGGTAGGTACTAAAATTAAGATAGACATTCCAACTACCGGAAGCGAGTGGGTATAGACAATATTAAAAGTTAACACAGTGGTTTTGTTTATTTATAGGCAGGTGTAAACTTTTGTTTTCTTGATGGAAATTTTTGCATTCAGTAGTAATCGAATTGTTAGTTGTTTTTGTGTGTTTATCAAAGGCTTCCTTATTTATTCTGTGTGCTTTTATGATGATGAAATGCTTTAAAATACGTAGGTGTGTATGTAGGTTGTCACCTAATTTTATTTGACTAATGGCTAGGGCTCAACCGAGAGAAATCAAAAAAACACTATTCATAACGTTTTTTGGAAAAAATGTTGTAAGCCATCTTATTTCTTTTTCTCTTTTCTATTTTATGAATTTTTCATTTCAAAATCATTCGACCAGTTTTTTCAAAAAAATGTTTTTTGTTTTGAAAAACTTTTCGAAAACATAGTTAAATTTTTTTTTGAGTATGTCAATTTAAAGAAAAAAAATCTATAAATTCGTTTTCAAAATATTCAAAAAACAAAATAATTTTTTTTTAATATTATAAATTAAAAAAAATGTTTTTGAAAATTTTAATAAGCAATATTGTTTATATCATAAAACACTACATATTTTGAAAATTTCATCAAAATCCGTCTATTAGTTAACGAGAAAGTCTGATTTAAAAAAAAACCGGTCATATGGGAGGTACCTTTATAAAAGTTTTTTCTGAAAAGTCCATTAAAACTAAAAGATAGATTTTGTATAAAAAACACTACTCAGAAAGTTTTATACAATTTTTTTTTCATTAAAGTTATATGGCAGGTACCGTTAGTTTTGGAATTCCAATTCGAAAAAAAGTCGGGTAGAGTACTAAAACTAAAAATACTATATATACCAAGTTTGAATCAAATCGGCCCAACCGTTTAGGCTGTAGAAATCGATACGGACAGACAGACAGACAGACAGAGGGACGGAATTTCCGGACCCACTTTTTTTGACTTATCTATCATCGTAATGTCATGTTTGATTATTAGAATTTTTCTTACGAATGCATAACTTACCTTATAGTTCCTATAAATCGCAAGTAAAAGTATATTCATTTCATCCAATTCCATTAAATACAAAAATATTGATTGGAATAACATTTGTTTGTATTAAAAAAAAATGAAAAATCAATGTTTTAAAAACGGTTCGATGATTTTTTTTTTATTTTATTTTTAATTCTCGAATTTGTATGCTTACATTTTTTTGTAATTTTTGAAAAAATTTGTTCAAAAAAGTATATTTGTACACTATTTAAGAAATCTATATAGTAGTTTACATATTTAAAAAACGTTTTTGCAATGTTTTTTATAAATTTTTTTTTACTGCCAGGAATACATATCTACATACTTCATTATTAGATATCTATAGGTAAATAAAAAGAAAGCTGTCGGTACATTTTTTTCTAATTATAAACAACATTTTGTTCGTTGTTTACCATTTTGGATGTTTGTGAACTCTTTCAATCCTTAAAAATATATGTATTGTCGATATTTTAAAAGCATCTTTAAAAAAAATATATTAAATAAAAATACACCTACGCTCCTTTATGTTTTGTTCAATGAATTACCAAAGTCCTTGGGGAGAAATAAAAATCAAACATTCCAAAATTACCCGCAATAAACCATCGATAAAGGACCTCAAACCATATATATTTAATGTAATCTCAAACAATAGCTTACTGTTCAGAGAAACATCTTGACCATTAAGTAGATGATCATCTGCTCCCACAACACCATGAGCATTTTGCGCGCACACTTTTTTATATTTTAAGGAGCAGGACCAAAAAAGGACATTAATCTTTAATGATCGAAGGATCAGTCGTCTCTGTATTAGAGTTTATTGTGTAACATACACCCCTAGTTGACCCACGAAAACATTATTCACATTTTCATTCATCGCTTGTTAAAAGAAAAATCAATACATCACCAAGAGAGGACATTTCCATCTTAAGGAAAGTGAGTAGCAAGGAAAAAATCTGAACCAACACATGGTTACACAAAAAGGTCAAACGGCTGCAAGTCTACGATGCCCATGACCTCTATTGTCATGTCATGAGTCTAATTCAGTTAGCGATAAAGGAGACGAGTGTAGGCCAAGAATTTTCTTCTGATCCTCTACAGATACATTTATGCTCATTTGATTGCTTGAAAGAAGCAAATCGTAAGAAGTTAGGAACAGATGAAGCATACTGTCCTCTGGTTAGTAAATTGACCCCTAAGTCTCCTAAGAACTATGTCCAGGATATTTTTCACAAAAAAAGTGAAAGGAACTACCTAACTTATGCAGACAAAATACATTGGTGTCACATAGACACTTTTTGGGTCTATTCTTTTCCAACTGAGTATATATTTTACGGTAATCATTGAGAGCACGCTTCCTTTTATTGCCCGTTTAAAAAAATGGGACTTTTTTATCCTTTTTTGCAAACAAACCAATAAATTGTCTGTAATTTTGTTGTCATGGATGTTTCCTATTATTTATTTCGATCGAAAAGTGTTCTTTTTATGTAGTAGATTTTAGTTTTTGTGATATGTGTACTCTGATCAATTGAGTACAAAATCAGTAAAAATTAACACAAAATCCTTAGGAGTATTTTTTACTTACACGAAAATGAGGAAGTAGTTTTTTTCTATTATATTCTGTAAAAATATCTAATTTATACTTATATGGCTTGGGGAACACCTTGCATTCGTAATGATTTCTATTTTCGGCCTTATGTTGCTGTACAGATGACATCGAGGACCCTCTTCGGGACCTCCGAATGCGACCTATGTGACTTATGTAACATCTGCAATTAAAATATCGTTTTAAATATTTGTTCAGACATCAAATTAACACACAGTGATGCAAATGAGGAAAACGCACTGTATAAGGAATAAAGATGTCGTTAGAGTGTTGTCGAGGGCGGAAAGGATATCGAAGTTGAGTGATTTGTGTTAGGTTAGGCCATCTACGCGTGTTTGAAGCATGGTGAAGAGGATGCCAATATGACAGATGTGATGGCTTTTTATTAACCAAAAATTTAAGGAACGTGGAAAAAATACTTTAATAAGGCAGTTTATCACAATAACAGGGGTTTTTATTTTTAAGCTCTGAGCAGAGCACGGAGTAGAGCCTGAGCAAATTGATTACGCTCTGAGCAGAGTATAATCAGAGCTCTCCGATCTAAAAAAGAAACACACTTGAGCACTGAATTGTCATATTTTGTTGAATTTCAAATGAAATTATTTTGCTTACTTGTTGTTAAAGTTTTAAGTGTTTATTGAAAAGAAATTGAAAAAAAATGGATTCTACGAGAAGCTTACAATTTCGACCGACGCCATTTTGATGTTTGTTGTTTGTTCTTTCTTTCCAACAAAACAAGTCTTGTCAAAACAAAAAAAACGAGTGAAGTTGGCGGCGCTCAGCCTTTGGCTCCATGTGCTCGGTCATTTTATTCTGAGCTCATTGAGCGCGCTCCGATCGAGCTCCGATTGAAAAAAATAAACACAAGATGAGCGCTCAGAATGCTCCGAGTTAAAAAAGAAACACAGGTCTTCTTTTGACAGCGCCCTGCTCTGAGCTTGAAAATAAAAACCCCTAACAATACCAATAATAGGGGTTTTTATTTTTAAGTTCTGAGCAGAGCACGGAGTAGAGCCTGAGCAAATCGATTACGTTCTAAGCAGAGTATGATCAGAGCTCTCCGGTCTAAAAAAGAAACACACTTGAGCACTGAATTGTCATATTTTGTTGAATGTCAAATAAAATTAATTTGCTTACTTGTTGTTGAAGTTTTAAGTGTTTTAAGAAAAGAAATTGAAAAAAAATGGATAAAGCAATTATTCTACGAGAAGCTTACAATTTATTTTTTGTATCCGATGAGGAAGACGATGATTTTCAAGTAAATCATTCAAGACGTATCACAAAAAATTACACCATTTTTTTTGTTCTTTCTTTCCAACAAAACAAGTCTTTTATCAAAACACAAAAAACGAGTGAAGTTGGCCGCGCTCAGCCTTTTACTCCATGTGCTCGGTCATTTTATTCTGAGCTCATAGAGCGCGCTCCGATCAAGCTCTGATTGAAAAAATAAACAGAAGATGAGCGCTCAGAATGCTCCGAGTTAAAAAACAAACACAGATCTATTTTTGACAGACTTCTGCCGTCTTGAAGGTTGGGGGTGAAAGCTGAAACAATAATAGTAAGTCAATCCAAAAACCATTTAAAATTACATACTATTATTTTAATTAAAAAAGCTTCTAAATAAAAATCTGTCCTGTTTCTAATTTAATACATTAGCTACAAGTTAACGACATCGTCTGAACAATTTTGAATAACAAAAAATGCAAATACAAATTATTCCAGTAAACGCATGTCTGTGCACTGCGAAATGCATTTAAGAGTCTTGGAATTCGATTGCCAAATCGTGGGAGCATAAAAATAATTCTCGGAAACATGCATTGCTAAGGTCAGCAATTAAATAGTATAAAAGCGAATAATTTTATGTTAGATTGAGGCATTAGGTATTCAGAGGCAGAATCCCTGCCGGTTTGTGAATAAATATATTGAAATAGAAAAAAGATAAAAAAAAAATTTGTTTTTTTTGTAAACAAAATCAATAAATGAAAATTTAACTGGCGCCCGAGCAGGAACCGCGATAATAATAAAAAAACAATCCTAAGAAAGTTGTTTGTGAAAAAAGGACAATCCTAAGAAAGTTGTTTGTGAAAAAAAGAACAATCCTAAGAAAGTTGTTCGAAATATCGCGAACCCCAAAAAAAAAGATAGAAATTCAATATAAAAGTGAAGCATTAGTGATTTGCCACAAATACTAAAAATAAGTGATCGGTTTGTCTGCCCTAGAAACCCACAAAACAACCCTTGCAAATGTGCAAGGATCCCGACGGATCCTGAGTATTTTAATTTAAAAAAAAAATGGAATCATCCGCGACGCCAGCGAGAGAACGCATTTAGTCATATGCATATTTTCGTAAGAATTAAGCTAAGTTATTTAAAAAAAATTATAAAAGAGAGTTTTTATTTAATTAAGATAAAGTGAAACCATTACTCAAAACTGGTGCAGGAAATGATGTCCAACCAAATCCCCCCATTAACCCTTTATTAAATCTGTCCCAAAACCTTTGCGTTAGCTTAACTGCCTCTTTCTTATCTACTGTAGGCATCGTATGACCATCTAATGCTTGCGGTAAATGGATAAGGGCATCTGAGTTTGTCCTATTGTGCTGAATATTTAAATTGATGTTTTGTATGCAAGCTGTCTTATGGGCTTAACACCTAAACCAGTTTATTTATTACAAAAATTAATTTGGATTTTCACTGAATGGTTCGACTTAGTCAGAATTGTGTTTTGTGTGTAAGTATTTTTAAATGGTGAGTGATTTTTGTGTCGTGTATTTTAATGTTCGTGGTATAAGAAAGAATTTCTTTCACGAGTACGTCTACACTGTTCAATACAGGCCAGCTGTTTTGGCATTAAGTGAAACCCAGGTTGGAGTAAATACTGATTTAACAGAATTTGCTCCTACCGACCCATAGCACTGACATCCCTTCTTTCTAAGGTCATGGAAACACTGATTAACCGTCAGCTTAAGGAATATATCGAAGATCGAAAGCTTCTCCATGACCGTCAGCATGGCTTCCGCAGCAACCGTTCCATTTGATCACCAGTGGATGGCATATCTCACCGAACAGTGGAACAAATCTTTACATCGCTTTGGTGAAAGTAAGATTATTGCTCTTGATATCTCCAAGGCATTTAATAGAGTTTGGCATGAAGCTCTCTTATCGAAAATGCGTGCTTTTGGGATCGATAATACTCTTGTTCGTTAGATTAGAAGCTATCTTCTGGACCGCTCAATACAAGTTGTATTGGACGGATTCAAGTCTGATTCCCACAAAATAAATGCTGGTGTGCCCTGTCTCCGGCTCTTTTCCTCATTTTTATAATTGATCTTCTGTCTTTTGCTGACGACTCTACCCTCAGCTTTCCATATTCGTTCGATAATTCACGTCCTTCGCCTTCGAATGTACAATTGCAACGGTACCGTATGTTAAGCTCATTAAACTCCGATTTATACAGCATTGTCAAATGGGGAAATAGGAATCGTTTGGAGTTTAATGCTTTGACAAGTCAATGCTGTCTTCTGTCGTTAAAGCTAAACATACCCACAATGCCATTGTCCATGAATGGCACTTACATCGAAGAAACCGAAAAGCTCTCAGTACTCGGTATGTGTGTCAACGACGACATCCATTGGAACGACCATATATTTGAAATCGCTAAGAACGCTGCTAGGTGCTTAGGTTTTCTGTATCGGTGTAAGAAGTAGTTTTCCCCATCTGATTTGGCTACAATCTATAAAGCGTTTATACGCCCTAAGCTCGAGTATACCTCCAACCTTGCAGGGGCTTTGCAAACATCGCTTCACTTGCCTTGATAGAATACAAAATCCAGTGTAAAGATTGATAGGAAATAGAACTGCAGCTGAAACAATTGCCCCTCTCGAATACCGACGCAATGTTTCATGTCTTTCCTCATTTTATCGTTTCTTTTATAAAAAATGTTCACTCGAAGTAGCCAGCTGCATTCCTTCCCTTAAAACTTTCTCCCGTAATACTCATCTCGCAAGGAATGCCCATCAGTTCACCCTTGAGCGCAATTTCGGACGTACCGTGAAATATAGGGATTCTTTTTTTAGCCGAACAACACGAATTTGGCATAGTTTACCCGGCGAGATTTTCCCTTGCCATTTTGATCTGCAAACATTCAAAACCAATGTTAATCGACACCTTCTTTCTCTCCCCTCCCTATCTTCTTAATGCCCGCGCAGTGTGTTCTACATTAAAAGCGAAACAAAAAGGCTCTTGTGCGCGCGTTAATTATAAAAAAAAGAACAAGCTAATGCCCCTAATCTATCTAATCCCCCTTTATCAGAAGCAAATCAAAACATATCCTTCCAATTAAATATATATATCACACGGAACCAGGGCAGGTTTTGGATTCACTGATAACTTCAATAATGAATCGGGTGTTAGTACGGCAATGCCCTGCAATGATCCAAAATATCTTAAATTCTAACGTTAATAATTTTTTCTGGACAAGACCAGGCAATCTCCTTGGCGATATATGGATAAAATTAATTATTTTGTTCGGTTTTTAGGGAACTTCGATGGAGATCCAGGGGAATTCAGTTCTTGGCGAAAAAGCGTGGACCGTATTCTCCAAATATATGAGCCACTCAAAGGACTCCAAAATATTTTGGTATACTAAGTGTAATCAGGAATAAAATTATAGGCCATGCGGACGCGCCTCTTGAATCTTATTATATACCAGTTGACTGGAAATCAATATCTAAATGTCTTACTTTGCATTATGCTGACAAAAGAGATGTCAGCTTATTGGAATATCAGATGACTTCTCTTCTCAGGGAAATCAACCAGTCCAAGAGTTTTATCACACCGTATATGCACATTTATCCCTAATTCTAAATAGGATCTCCTGTATGGAGATAAATGAAGAATCATTAACTCTCCTCACTCAAACTTATATGGATAAAGCGTTGGATACCTTTATTAGAGGTTTTAAAGGAGACCTACCGAGATTGCTTGGAATTCGAGAGCCAGCAGACCTTCGTCAGGCTCTGCATCTATTCCTAAAATTAGAAAATCAAAATTTTAGGTCAAATTATGCTATAAATGCACAGGGAACATCAAAAAGATTACTACCAATAATCTCGCAGTTTCCCCCACGCAAAGCGTATAATGCGCATGTAGCAGAAACCAAACAATCAATTTCTCAACTACATTTCAGGCCCAATTATCACTTGAATAACAATAATCAGAGATCTTTTCAACAGCAAATTAGATATAATTCCCAACCAACCTTTTCACCTATTCTACTCCAAAACACTTCATATCGACCACAAAATTATACTCAGCCGTATGATTCCCCATTAAGAAACACTTATAATCATAATAATGGACAAAAAGGTAATAGACCAACTTTTACACCAAGGCCAAATCCCCAATTCACACAAAGACCAGTAAAGCTAGAGCCTAAGAGCTCACAAACTAGAACTCATTTCGTGCCAAGAATACAACAGATTCTAACATCAAATACTGCACAACAAAATTTTTACATTAACGGGTCTCAAGATGACACAGATTATTACGCTCAAGGCAATTCTCACATTAATACAACTCAAGATGAAACATACTATCAGGCCCAAGGAAATTTCAATATCTCTGCAACCCAAGATGAAATGGTCGGCAATAATTCGACAACAGCAAACTAGCTAATTCCTATTGAATGACTTCATGATTATGCCCAGCCGCATAATGGAGAGTTACTAGAAATTTGTGATGAACTTAAAGAACTTAATTTTTTAGATTAGAATACTCTTCGCTACCATATTATGAATTTAAGGCGAAGAGTGGAAAACCACTAAAATTTAAACTAGATACAGGGTCAAACAAAAATTATGTACAAGGTTGTTATGTTCAGAATCCAATTTTTAATCAAAAACCTTTTATTAGTCAAAGGTTATATAAGAACAACTTCTGACACAACTGTTTATACAAGACCGTACCCGTATCCAAGGGCATTGAAAGAAGAAGTGGATAAACTTGTAAACGGAATAATTCGCCCTTCAAGGTCTCCCTACAACTCACCTATTATAATAGTTTCAAAAAAGTTAGATGCATCAGGAACACAAAAATATCGCTTAGTCGTAGACTACCGAAAATTAAATTTAGTCACAGTACCAGATAAATACCCGATTCCTGATATTAATGGTGATGCAATTTTTTTTACAATCATTGACATTAAAAGTGGATTTCATCAAATACAGTTGAAAACTTCCGATATAATGATGTTACATCATGCATTCAGTCAAGTGACATTCTCATATTTGCTGATGACATGAAGATTTTCAAGATAATAAAGTTTAGCGATGGCCGCATTCTCCTGCAGGCAGATATTGATAACTTTAGTATTTGGTGCAGAAAAAGTGGTATTTCCCTTAACCCTGTAAAATGCCAGACGATTCTCTTCTTTAGAAAACGTATCGTAAGTGCATTCGATTATCATATTTCGCAGCACAAACTCTTTCGCGTCTTCAGTTTGAAGGATTTGGGTGTCTATTTTAGCTCCAACTTAGAATTTACTGAACACGTTAACTTTATAGTGAATATGCTTGGATTCATAAAACGGTGGGCAAAGGAATTTAATGATCCATAAATAACTCTTTCCTTGTACAATTGCTACGTACGCCCTCACCTTGAATATGCTTCACAGGTATGGACTCCCTATTACAAAATTCATAAGAACCGAATTGAAGCAATCCACCATAATTTTATTCGTTTTACCCTGAAGGGTCTACCTTATGAACATCGAATCCAGCTTCTTCAGATGCAAACCCTTCACCAAAGGCGTGTTAATAGCAATTTAATATTTATTCATCAACTTATAAAGGGCGAAATTGATGCTCCTTATTTACTAGCCAGTATTGGGTTAAATTACCTTGGAAGATCTTATCACCTACGTGGATCGGAACTTCTGCATGTTGACTTTCATAGCAAAAACTATGGCAAATATGAAAGTCTAAGCCGTATGAGCATCCGCTGCTATGTTTATATAGACGATATAATCATATTTAGTCAATCAGAAAAACAACACCTAGAAGATGCTTCGAACCACGCACTGGGAGCTGTATTAAGCCAAGAAGGTAGATACATCATATTTCTATCCAGAAGTCTAAACAAGACAGAAGAACATTGCGCGACAAACGAGAAAGAAATGCTTTCTATACATTATGTGGGCCTTAGGGTCACTACGAAATTTCCTTTACGGATCAAAGAAAATAATTATTTTTACCGACCATAAACCGCTTACTTATGCGCTTAGTAATAAGAATACAAACACGAAAATGAAACTTTGGAAGGCCATATTGGAGGAATACAACTACGAATTAAGGTATACTCCAGGCAAATCAAACGTGGCAGCAAATGCCCTGTCGCGACCCCCACAATCAAATATTTCACCTACTAATATCTTTGCTTTAACATCTACTGTTCATAGCCACGAAAGTTCTCCACAAACATTAATACCATGCGTTAAAGTACCAATCAATGTATCTCGAAACCAAATTATTATAAAGCTTTGAGAATCATCCAATCACGTTATTGAAAATCTAGACAATAAATTCGTTAGACATATTATATCAGAGCAAAATTACACAAAAGAAAATTTAATAGGATTTTTAAACGTTTCTTGGATCCAAACCACATTAACGATCTCTCTGCCCCAGAAGGAGTTATGGGTATAATCCAAGAACTATACCCATTATACTTTGCTAACTACAAAATCAGATATACGCAGTTGATAGTGGAAGATATCTCCTCCGAAAGTAGATAGAAAGAGATAATCATACAAATGCATAATATAGCACATCGTGGTCCAGAAGAAAATAAATTCCAAATCACGGATAAATATTATTTTCCTGCTATGATGAAAAAAATAAAGAATTACACATTATCCTGCTCTACATGTAAAGACAATAAGTATGATCGGCATCCGAATAATCCCCTACTTAGCAAAATGTCCTTTATATGTAGATTAAGAACATGGAAATGGATAGCGGGAAATCCAGTCCATGACGTATTTACCATTGTTACAGAAAAAATTAATAAAATATTAAAAAATAATAAAAAAAAATTATAATAAATAAAGCATCAGTAGACAGAATAAATAAAATCAGAAACATAACAAATAAAATTTTCAAGAGACTAAAAAATAACAATATTATTAAAGATAACTTTGCCCTAAGTACACAATACAATATAAGATTAATTAAAGAAGAATAATTAAATGTAGAATACACAATAGAGTGGGCTAAAAATGGAATACTCAACTCCTATATACTTTCTATGTTAAAAGTAAATATTGCCAGGAAATTTTGGCCTGGGGTTCGACAAATAAAACTCAATCGAAATTCCAAAATAATAAAACAATTCTCTTTATTTTGTGAAACACAACGTCTTTCAGTTTAAATAACACCAAATTTAACTTATTTCACTTGTTCACAATTCAAATACGTTTTTATAATTCAACAATTTTTTATTTAATCTCAATTCAATGACTTTTTACTAACGTTTTTCCGATTTTTTTTTATAAATTTTGTTTTGCTGGCGTTCCTAAGATAGGATAGTTTTTATTCCTTATTTTTTTTATTATTTAATTTAAAATTCAACTTTTATTTAATTTCCATTACACCAACAAAAGAGGGAAACGTCAAAACAAAATGTATGTACGATTCTCTGCGTTCCTCAGGGTTACCACTTAATTATTTTTTACTACATAAATGTAATTAAATTTTGTTGTACTACATATGTTATTAAAAAGAAAAATAAGAATGAAACCACCGTTTTTAATATTGGCTTTAGGCCTCATAATGCGAATAACCAGAAATGTATCTTAGAAGGGAAATTCAGTTTTGCAAACAATTTTTGCTAAATTTATGGGAAAATCCTGTACTTATATTATGTAAAGGGTGTATGAAAAAATTTAAAAAAAAATTTAAATTCAAGAAAAATATGTCAATTTTCAAAGTTTCATTAAGTTGGTTGCAAAATCTCCGCAAAAAGACCAATTAAGTTAAAACAGAAAAAAACACATACAAAATATTATCATTAAAGGGAGCCAGAACAGAACAGAAAAAATAGCATTTTTGTAATATTTTTATTTTATTAATAGAAAATCTCTTTTTTATATATATAGCGGATGTAGTATCTTTAAAATCATCCATTTCTTCGCTCAAGATTAAAGAAGCATAAAACTCACTGAATTTTTTACATTATGCCAAAAGCTCGACGATAAGTCCTGCCACTGGTGTATATTCCGATCAGTGAGAGACAAATATATGTCGTGAGACAAGGCCAGGTGGTTTCATTCTCTAAAAAGATAGGCATTAGAATGCAGTTGCCTAGTAACAATGGATTTATGGAGGCTGCTTCCACTTCTTCTTATCACTCTCGTTAGGTAGTCTGTCTGAGATTTTAAGTTTCTTTTGTAGACAAGCGCTAGACCAGATTCCACATATATAGCATAGGTTGGAGCTGTATTCGGTAGTCGAAATACTCGTTTCAAGAAGTATCTTTGTAAAGCTTCAAATTCTTCAATGTGGGTCACTTCAAAAGCCTGGACTCCATAGCACATACAAGTGTCGACTGTAGCATTGAACACTTTATATTTACAAGAATGAGTAATATTTGTATTAGAAAAGAACTTTGGCCACATTTTAGCTTCACTGCTTTTATCCTTTGCGTGCTTTCGAAAGTTCAAATTCGCCGTCAAAAACACTCCGAGATACTTAAATTCACGTACTACATCGATGGACTCATTATTTAGTCGCCAAGCTTCTTCAGGCAGTCTTCTCCCCTGTCGACTCTCAAAAATCTTAACCTTTGTTTTCTGGACATTAATGCGAAGGTCCCATGTTTTGCAATAAGCCTCTAACTTATTAATTTGGAGTTGAAGGGTGAAGGGATTGTCAGCTATTAGCACCAGATCATCCGCGTACAGAAAAACCTTTATCAGAATTCCGGCAAAGATGACGCCGCCTGGTAGCATATCTGGTATACCATCGATGTAAAGTGCGAATAGTAAAGGACTCAAAATACATCCCTGTGGTACACCTGAAGACGTTTCAAACCACTCTGTCAATTGCCTACCATCCCAAACTGCAGAGCTTGAAGTAGCGAGAAATTTGGTATATATCATCAAAAACTTCGGCGATATTCCAAGCGAGGCCAATTTATAAATCAGGGCCTGTCTGTTGACTGTATCAAAAGCAGCCTTGAAATCAACGAAGCACACATACAAATTCTTCTTGTTTTCAATGTATTTTCTGGCTATACAAGTGAGGACAAAAATTTTATCAACTGTAGAGAATCCAACCCGGAAACCCGCTTGAAATATACTGAGACGATTTGTGCTTTCAGTCCAGCAGGAGAGTATTCCATACATGATCCCAGCAAAGATCTTTCTCAATAAGTTCAGAACAGAGATTCCCCTGTAGTTTTCAGGTTGGTTCACTTCTCCTTTTTTAAAAATTGGAAAAATAATAGCTTTCGTAAAACCCTTGGGCACACAAGCACTGTCGAACATTTTGTTAAAAAAAATCAGTATGTAGGTTTTGAGTTGGTCATTGCTGTTTTTGAAAAACTCAGCGGGTATATCATCACTGCCTTGAGCTTTGTTATTTTTCATCTGCAGTAGTGTTTCCAGTTCTCGAATACTTATTGGGGCGTCCAATTCGGAAATTTGTAAGTCCTCTGATGCATAGCTAAAAGTATGAAGATTTTCCTCGGCCGATAGTAGAGTTTTAAAATGTGCAGCTAATGTCTGAGCTTCGAGAGAAGTTTTCATACATCGAGACCATCCACCCAGTTCACATACATTTGACCAGAATTCTTTTGAATTTTTACAATGCTGCAATTGCAAAGCCATATTTTTGAGGAAGTTAATTTTGTTGACTGAGCATAACTGCTTATAATCCTTGTTGACACGAACGTTCATATTTTTGAAGTCAATAGAGTAGCTCTGAAAAGTTTTAGGTACTTGAAAGTTAGTTTGCGTAGTTTACTACAGTCTTTGTCAAACCATTTGTTCTTCGGTGTATAAGTGATGAAATTGTTATTCGCATTTAGCACTGAAGGGTAAATCAATCTTGAAATGCTTTCCTCCATTTGTTGTATTGATATAGAACTTGTAGGCTGGTGTTGCAGTAGATAACTGTCTCGTGCTAGGAGTGCCTGAAACTGAGTAGCTTTACTTTCAGTCCATTTAAGTTTCCGTAGACGACCCAAATCAGTCTGCCGAGCTTGTTGAATGAAGTGGGCTTTCACAGCAATTGGCATGTGGGCTGAAAAATTGGCCAACAGCACCTCAAAATTCTTAACTACGTTGGTCCATTCACCAGAAATAGCGCAGAGGTCAATAACTGACTGTCCTTGGCCACTTATAAAATTGAACTCACCAGATTCATCAATCGTCAATGAATCGTGACGCCATTCAACAAAAACATACCAAAGTCTTCCAGAAATTCTGCTGACATTATACCATTTCTGTTGAGTGTTTCATCTTTAGAGTTTCTGTTTGCACAAAAATTCAACTCTGCTTGCAAAATATGAACAGGATGGTTCTGATAATTACCGACACGGGATTGAGAAGAAGATGTCATAAAACTGCACAGATCGTCAAAATCATTCTGCCAGTTATTACAATTCAGGTAAACTGTTACTATATAAAAGTTCAAATTGTTACTTAAAATATGAATCGTAAGTCTATTTGTAATTGGTTTAAATGGGAGCGTAACGGTATCCCGCTTTTCAAAAATCCCGAAAAAAAAGTTTTAAAATCCCGTCTGCTAAAATACTGTTTTTTTAAAATCCCGCCTGTTCAAAATCCCGATCTATAATAATCTCGCTTTTTAAAATCCCGACAAATCCCGACAATCCCGCTTTTTTACAAAACATTCTTATTTAACTAAATAACAATAGATCACAAATTCACAAGAAAGACGAATTATTCTTTTGGAACGTAACTGTTATATGTTGTTGTTGAATAGAACCACAATGGGCGCCAGGACATAAGTCCCAGTCTTACGATTTGAGACTTATATCCCACCTTGTTAATGTAAGTATGAAGAAGGTATGGAGGCGCATGCTGCCCCCCTGCAAACCCCCTGCTCAGGCTCACTATATTTTTTGGAGAAGGTGCAAGGGTATGTGTAACATTTCTTTTTGATTTAAAGAACTTTTACTCGTACTTGAAAGAATTGTTTTCCTCTAATGTTAATGCTAGATACACACGAGGCAATCGTTGCAGCAACACAACCATGTTGAAGCAACCGTTGCTTCGTGTGTAGCTGTGTTGCCCATTGATTTTCGTGTTGCTGCAACCGTTTCCAGAAATATCAAAAAGTTTTGATATTTTCGGTCTGTTGATGCAACCGTTGCTTCGTGTATATCATTGGTTACTGCATTTACTAGTTCAGATCGTCAGAAACAAGCGATTAAGAAGGTTCGAGCGGACTTATATAAAGTGAAAAAAATGTTCGTCAATTATAATAATTTATTCTTTTCAAAATGAACCCATCAAAGTTATTGAATCTATATATGATTTAGGTGTTCACCCATATTGACCAGATAATTAACAAAGCTAATCGTTCTCTTGGTTTTATTTAACGTTGGTCTAAAGAATTCAATAATCCCTATGTGACGAAGTCCCTTTATATAACGTACGTTCGACCCACTCTAGAATATTGTAGTCAGGTTTGGTCACCTTGCTATGAATGCCAACCCAATCTCGCACCTACTCCAAATCCTATAGTGAGCCCAAGGAGGGGGGTTGCAGGGGGGCAGCATGCCCCCATCTCTATGTTATATTAATGTAAGATATATTTTCCTGTTTCAAAAATTTCACTAAAAGTGTTGTACAAGTACATACATAATTTAGTTTAAAATTATGAGAAACAGAATTAAATTATACATTCTTCCAGTATTTCTAGTCTTCTACATTGATATTAAATAATCGAGCAACATAACCGCACAAAATGGCAGTTACTGTGCGCAATGTTTTTTCATCTAATTATCACGTCTCTCATCGCTTCTTCTATCGAATCGCTTTGTCGAACCACTGTTCGCAGCTTTACGGTAGTTAGAATCAAAATCAGGAGTATTAATCGGTAATGGCCCGCATTTTGTCCGTGTGTTTTCTTTCACATTGGTCTTAGTTAGTGCTACTTGTTGCATCCCTTCTGTGTATTTTTTGATTTCGTTATCCTGTTTCAATTTTTAAGATTTCCTCAATTCGCAAACAACCGACCAAACATTTTTGTTTTTTTCGCGGTGACTCAGTGCTTACAACTTCACCCTACCCTACCCTCATACTCGTACTTGAAAGAATTGTTTTCCTCTAATGTTAATGCTAGATACACACGAGGCAATCGTTGCAGCAACACAACCATGTTGAAGCAACCGTTGCTTCGTGTGTAGCTGTGTTGCCCATTGATTTTCGTGTTGCTGCAACCGTTTCCAGAAATATCAAAAAGTTTTGATATTTTCGGTCTGTTGATGCAACCGTTGCTTCGTGTATATCATTGTTTACTGCATTTACTAGTTCAGATCGTCAGAAACAAGCGATTAAGAAGGTTCGAGCGGACTTATATAAAGTGAAAAAAATGTTCGTCAATTATAATAATTTATTCTTTTCAAAATGAACCCATCAAAGTTATTGAATCCATATATGATTTAGGTGTTCACCCATATTGACCAGATAATTAACAAAGCTAATCGTTCTCTTGGTTTTATTTAACGTTGGTCTAAAGAATTTAATAATCCCTATGTGACGAAGTCTCTTTATATAACGTACGTTCGACCCACTCTAGAATATTGTAGTCAGGTTTGGTCACCTTGCTATGAATGTCATTCACGTAGAATTGAAGACGTTCAACGAAGATTTATCCGTTTTGCCCTTCATGCCCTTCCTTGGGACGACAGAACCAATTTACCTCTCTACCTTGACCGTCTGAAACTAATCGGGTTACAATCCTTAAGGCAACGGCGTCAAATAGCTGACATTACTTTCGCTCATGAGTTGATCCTTAGTAATATCGATTCTGGCCCCCTTATACGCAAAGTCAATCTTAATACTAATCCCCGAAATCTCCGTTCCCGACAATTTTTTTACCTCCCACATCATCGAACCAATTATGGGCACTCTGAACCAATGTCCAGAATACTACGGTACTCGAATGATGAGATGCACTCTCTCGACATTAATATAAACAAGTCCGCACTTAAATTAGCCCTTCGAAATACCCTTCAAAATTAATACTTCCTTTCTTTTACCCTTTTAGTTTGTACTTTGTTTTTTATGTATATTTTGTTATTTTTTTTTTTTTGTTTTTTTTGTACAAAAAAAAAATAAGCCCAAAAAAAAAACAAATGTTAGCTCATAAGTCTTAGTTTTTAAGTTAAAGCTTGTACTAAGCTCAATAAATAAATAAATTGACGACTCGAAAAGAAATGGTTTTTCGAACTGCTCCTGTAGTTCTGTTGTTTGTTGCTGCTTTAGTTTTTCTTATAACCGTTTTAAACCGACTTGCTGCCTACCAATACCTTTCCTATTACTATGTAGCTCCAAATTTTCCATTTTTGTTTCGGAACTTTTTAAGAGGATGAACTTTGGAATTTATAAATTTATGAAATTGAAAATCACCTGATTTAAAATTATGTATTATAATTTATCTGCCACTTTGGAAGGCTTTTGGTGGCATCAAACGAGATACGGGGGAGGAGTGTTACCATTAAGGAACTACTCCTTGTATCCACACGGTAGCGGAAGAATTCTATAGATAGAATCAAGGGTGCAATATACAGTTTCAGTCAGGCTGTCCCATTCTAAGCCTTATGTAAGCTCTAATCATCGACCTTGGTAGCCTTGGAGGAAAAGTACACTTTACTGCAGATGGGTTAAATATTGTATAATAATGTTGATTTAGAGACCAGTTGTCCTTTATCTTTATGTCCAAGGTTGTTTTTAAATAATTGCTTAAATCTTTTTTACTGAAATGGTAAAAAGAGATAAGGGGTTGTTTAAGTGCCAATTTAGCTTCTGCGTCTGCATTTTCATTGCCAGTGATTTCTGCATGTCCCGGAATCCAGGCCAATTTCAGGTTTTTCTTTTGGGCAATCAGTTTGTCGCGGATGTCTGAAACGATATTGGAGTAGTTGTTAGTGTTCTTGATGGCGTTGATCGAAGAAAGGCTGTCGGTTAATATTATGGTTTTCTTGTTTTTTTGTAGCTTGGATGGCTTCTAGTATTGCAAGAGCCTCAGCGTTGAAGATAGAATAAGTAAAATGAAGCAGACCTTTACTGACAATACAGCCGTTTTCATCGACTACAGCAAAAGAACTCCCTTCGTCGGTTTTTGAGGCATCCGTAAACCATAATTGCCAGCCTTGCTTTTCGTGTTTGGCTTTTAATTCTTAAAACATTTATTTGTATATATCATTGCTTGTAGATGCTTTAGAATATTCTGCCAAGTGAGAAATAATAGAGCTACTCGGCAGGTTCCATGGAGGAAAATTTGTCGTGCGTTTGTTTACTACCACAATTGGGATGTTTAGATCATTAGCATAGTTCAGGGAGTTATGGAGAGCTGATGGCAATTTTGGCGTTTTTTTTTCGTTTAAGTATTTTTTTGGCTTCATCGTGAATAGGTATTACAAATGAAGAGTTTAGTTTTTGTATTATCTGCGTAGTAAGAAATTGTATTCTTTCATTTAGATGAGGAAGTCCAGCTTCGATTAAAATATTTTTAATGGGTGTTGTCCGAAAAGCTCCCAGACTGCTTCTAACTGCTGTATGGTATGGTGTTGTGATGAGTTGCTTAGATGAGTGTGCACATTTTCCATAAATTGGTAATCCATAATCGATTTTGGAAAGAATAATAGACCGGACAACATAAACTATGGTATTAATATTACAGTTACTTTTATAGCAAGACAAATATTTAACTAAATTAATCCTGGTAGTAAGGTTCTTTCTTAGATTTGTACAATGTTCCTTAAAACTATATTTCGAATCGAATACAATGCCAAGTATTTTTGAGTGATTAACATTTTTTTACGGACAAATTATTAAGCTTTACTCCTACAATATATTTAACATATTTGTACCTTTTATATATGTGAAGAAGTTCACATTTTGAAATAGACAATCTGACAAGTTTTTAATTATATTTGAGAATATTGTTGCTAAGACAACCGTCTCTTTGTGTTTAGAAAATATAATAAGGTCATCGGCATAGAGAATGTGGCTAATTTGTGAAAAACTACGTACAATTTTACTTACCTTATTAAAAGCGATAATAAATAAAATTACTGAAAGTCGCTAACCTTGAGGGATGCCGTTTTGAAATGTATGGATTGTTGAAAAAATATTGTTAGTTTTGATTCGAAATTTGCGGTTAGTAAGAAAGGATTTAACGTAGCTCAATATCTTGAATCCAATTTTCCATTCCCTGAGTTGATTTAAGATCACATGTGGACCAACTCTGTCGAAAGCTTGTTCGAAGTCGATTGCCAAAATTGAAACGTGATTTTTTTCAGAAAGATCTGAAGTTACGAAAGACTCTAGATACTCTTTCTACTAACCAGAAAAGCCGTTTAGATATAATTTTTTTCTAAAATTTTGGAAATGCATGGGAGGAGGGAATGATCTTTATTTGGCTTCGGAATAGGTGCTATTGTCGCAATCTTCCATGTTTGGGGAATTATTCCACTGTCAAAAATGTTATTGTATAAAGAAAGTAACCTAATTTTCATACTTGGTGGGCAATTTGTAAGCATAGAATAAGAAACCCTGTCAAAGCCGGGTGTCTTTCCCTTGACTGAGCTTAGACTGCTTTCGAACTCTTAAATGCTAATGGAGGATTCAATAAGCTCTGCTGAAGGCAGATGGATGGAAATTTGATTCCTCCTGGGCTTTTTCGAAATGGTTTGCAAAGTATTTATTAATTTCTGTAGGAGAGGTTAAGTTAGATGAATCTGTTTTAATGATTTTTATTGTGTGAGGGACAAATCTGCCTGTTAGGCAATTAATATTATTCCAATTTTTTTTAGGGGTTGAGTTTGGGTTTACTTCTGATGTGAACTTACTAAAGCACTCATTTTTTTCCAACTTAGCGGCCTTACGGAACTCCGCATTTGACTTACGGTAGAAAATCAAATTTGTAGTATTTGGAGATTTTTTGAACGACTTCCATGCATTCTTTTTTTTTTGGCGAGGGTTATTTAGATTATGATTCCACCAGGGTACTGTTTTGTTATGTATTTTGTTAGTGGTTTGTGGAATAAATACGTTTGCGGCAGTACGTATGGATTTTAAAATACAAGCAGCTTCTTTGTTGATATTAGTTGTATTTGGTCTTAGCGATTTTTGTTTCAAAACTTCGACTTGGAACAATTTCCAATTTGCAAAGTCAGTTAAGAACTTCGGTTGGGTTATAGGAAGTTTTAGGGTTTTGCCTATGAAAATAGTGGTCAGAATTGGGAAGTGATCGCTATCGTCAGACACATTCCAGATTGATTTTGGTGTCAGTTGAGGCGATATGAGAGTAAGATCGACGTGAGAAAATGATCCATGTGTGGAAAAATGAGTAGGACGTCCGTCATTTAATATTGAGAGCCCAGCGTTTGATATAAAATGTTCAACAAGTTTTCCCCAAGAAGGACTCCAACAATTAAAATCACCAGTCAGGACGAAAGGGGTCGAAATGTTCCTTAAGATATTATCAAGATCAGATGTTTCGATTTTTTGATCTGGTGAGATATAAATTGAAATAATGGTTATCTTCAGGTTCAAATCCACTTCAACTGCTATTGTCGGTATGTTGAAGTTTATGTTGAAAATATGTTAGCAATGGTTTTGTGTACTAAAAGGCTTACACCATTTTTTGAAGTTCTGTGACATTGCAAATTGAAAAAGAAAGCAGAATAATTTTTGGGTGGAAAGGGTTGATCGTTGTTTTTTATGTGAGTCTCTTGAAGAGAGATTACACAGGGACATAAATCTTTAATAAGCAATTGAAGTTCATGATAGTTATTTAAATAACCATTCATGTTCCATTGCAGAATTTTGAGATTGTTGTAGACGGTGGCAACAGCCTGGTTACCAATACAATTTAATGTACCGGCAGGAGACTGAACACCACCTGTTGTTATATAGCTTCCGCGCCCCCACCGGTGAAGAGTGCCAGCCACCACTAGGTTGGTGGCTCCAATCACCGGCAAGCGCGAGGGTTTTGGGTGGGCTATTATTTATATTATGGGTTTTCATCATCATCAATGTGCATAGATTATTGTTTTTGTGTTTGAAAGTGAGAATTTTTGAGAGAATCGGTTTTGTAATTGTAAGTGTTATTCAAATTTGATGTTCTTGTTGTTTGAGACAAATGTATGTTGTTGTTGAAATGTTTTCTTGAGTGGGAATGTACATTGTGAGCTATATCTTTATCTTTTGTTGGATTGACTCTTTGAGTCGAAATTAAATTTGATTTTCTGTAATAAATTCTATGGGTGTATTTGGAATATGAATGGAGACTGCGTTTGAAGAATTTTGAGTAATATTTGAATTGTTTTTATTTAATTTTAAAGAAGTTTGAGTTTGATTTGTTTCATTTTGGATGACGTTTTTCTCTTTATTTAAAGCTATTTGTTCAATGGAAGAGGATGAAGTTGTAGGTAAGGAGGGGGGATTCTTGTTAGGGGAAGTATGTTTGACTTTTTCGGAATAAAGATTAGAAGAAAGTGTGAAACCGATTGGGTTTCGTTCTCTTTGTATGCGCCTAGCTTCGGCTAAGGTGCACTTATTTTGGGTTTTATTTCTTACGTTTATTTATTTTGCACATATTTCGGACAGGTTTTGGAGGACGCGGGATGGGCTCCGGAACAATTTGCGCACATTGTGCGAGTACAGTCAGTATTAGCGTGAGGTGGGAGATTACATATTTCACATGAAGGGCGTTTGCACCATTTCTTTGTGTGTCCAAGTAATTGGCAATTTCGACACCGCTTCGGGTTTGGGACATATTCTGATATCTTGGTCTTGTACTATCCAATTTCGATTGTGTTAGGGAGTTGAAATAGATCGAATGTGAAATTCATAAGACCAGTTGCTTTTCTTTCATTTTCAAAAAGCTTCGTAAATTTGTAAACATCAGTTACATTTTGACTCCTTAGTTCCGTTATAATTTCAGTCTCATGTACGTTAATCAAACAAGGCGCGTATGCAATACCTTTGGACAGATTAAGATGGGAGTGGAGTTTTATGTTAACTGGGCAAAAATTGTCAAGCGCTTTAGATTTTATGAATTTGTCCGCAATATTTTGGTCTTTAGCAAGAATAAGTATTGATCCATCTCTTAGTTGCCCGATTGGCGAAGGGGTTTAGAAGCCATCCCCTAGGGCAGTAAACTTATTATTTAGTAGAGATACTTTTTTATATTGTTTTTATTAACACCAAAAAAGCAAAATGAAAAGTTATATGGCAAAAGAAAGAAAAATGAATTAAGAGAAAATAAGAAGATATACACTCAACCTCGGATAAGTAGTCTGTACGCTTGAAAAGTTAAAGATCAGCCGATCACAGTGTAAGCAGAACAAATAGATGCAGTTTGGAAGGTCTGTTTTTTCTGTCTGTAGGTATTTGGTACAAGGTCAGGATTTGAATTTGTTTACTCTTATAGTGTGTACGTATATTTCATTTTTTTTTGTTGTAATTTTTTCTTCGCGATAAAGAAAAAGCGTGAAACATACACACAATAATAAGTTGTGATGCAAACTCAATTGTTAAAAGATTGTTTCTTTTGTGTTTCTATGGGCTAGGAAGGCAATTGAGTAGCAAAGCCCTCTCTCGAAAGACAAAGGAGACTCTGTATAAGACCCTAATCATCCCAGTCCTGCTCTATGGCGCCGAGGCATGGACTCTATCTAAAGCGGATGAAGATATCCTTAGTCGTTTCGAGCGTAAGATTCTTCGGAAGATTTTTGGCCCTATCTGCGTTAACGGGCTTTGGAGGAGAAGGTTCAACCAAGAACTATACGAGCTGTACAGCGACATTGACCTGGTCAAAAAAATACGCATATCACGTTTAAGATGGCTAGGTCATGTAGAGCGAATGGACAACAATGCTCCGGCTCGCAGGATCTTCGATTCCATCCCAGAGGGTAGACGCAGTCAAGGAAGTCCTCGCCTTAGGTGGCGCGCTCAAATGGAGGACGACCTCAACCAACTTGGAGTGCAAAACTGGAGGCAGCTAGCCAAAGACCGAGTTGGCTGGAGAGGCATGTTGGTTGAGGCCCAGGTTCGTCCCGAACTGTAGCGCCACCTAAGTAAGTAAGTAAGTTCTTTTGTGAAGTTTTTTTTAGGTATGTAACTACATTTCGTTTTCTTTGCAAACAAATATTTTGCTTTGGAAATAAGATCATTATTCGAATGTTCTGTATGAGCGATATATGTACATTGTACATAGTTATATGTATGTACCTATACATTTAGAATATACAAAGTTTTTGTGTTTACAATTAGTTTTACACAGACTAATTCAATTGATAGATCAAATCGAAAAGAGACTAATGAAGAAAAAAATGTTTTTTTTACCGCAATTAAGACCTCCCAGTTTTTTTTCATTACCATTATGACGATCTTTTCTATAAACTAGGAACTCTGGGGAAAAAAGTTCTGTGTCCAAGAAACTTGAATTTAATAACTTGATTTTTAAAACAAATATGTTACGTGGAAATGCTTGAGAGTTTGAAAAAATGTCAGCGGTTTTACTGCGAAGTCCTCTTACGTTTTGGTAGAAGGGGGTAATCCTTTTAAGTTTTTTGCAATTGGAATTGGAAGTTTAGTTGTATCGTGTTATTTCTTAAATGAAATGAATTCATTAATTAAAGTTTCTGGGGCCAGATATGTATTTGTATTGCAACTAGAATCAAAATAATTTTGACCCGTTAATAATTTAAAAGAAGAGACGAAGCTATTAGGTTTGCTGATTTTGGTACACTTTATTGAAGTATTAGGTACCAGGTGTGGCTTTGCTAAATACTAAATGTGAAATACTATCATCAGAAGTTTCTGTCATCAGGAACCAAACGAGAAATTAATTTCTGCTAGATTTTGAGAAAAATTGAAATTATGAACCTAATAATTTGTTTGGTATTTACTTGAATACATAGGTACATATGTCCCCCTGCAACCTCCCTGCTGGACATCATTAGTTTGGGGTAAGTGTAAAATTGGGATTTGCAAATATTCTTTGAATTTAAAGAAACTGCATGTTTTAAGGAGAACATATTTTTTTTTTTTTGAGTTTGAAGATATTTTTATTGCAAAAACAACTGATTAAATTAACCTCATTTAAAAATAAAAATTAAGTGCAAATTCCTATCTTTCAGAAAAGTACACTTCTTAATTATTTTGCCGTTGTTATTAAAAATTGTTTTTTTTTCATTTTAAGCAATTTTTTTAAGAATATTGAACCTCTTCTTTCTTTATTTTCTTTCCTTTTTCCCTTATTTGTGAAAAAAATGGAGAAAAGTTTCAGATAGCATTAAGGCGACATTGAGAATGACAACGACGACCTACGGTACCGATTATGGACACTATCAGTGACGAAGCCTAAAGTGCCTGCCATCAAGAAGCGGCACTGCCTACTAAAACCACTCCATTCGCACTTAACGGGAAGTACACGCGAGGCGTGGTTAGGTAATGAACCTATCTTAACATTTTAGGCCGGAAGCCTTACCAGGCGAGGTGTACTAATAACCCCCACAACAAGAAATGCAAATTTGGGCATTTTAGGGTGATTAATACCTCCATGCAATTGGTTTTGCAAAAAAAAAGGAATATATCAAATTTGTAGGATATTTTATTTACTACAAGTTTGTATATAAACTGAGTTTGCGTCAAAATGTACCAGAAAAAAGAGTTTTATGTCAAAGAGTAAAAAAGTGAGGATTTTCAGTCAAAAGAAGGGGGCCTGATTTTGGAAATCTGTTTTATTATATCTACTGGCTGTCCCAAACATCATATCAAAAATTCAGAGCTAGGTACCCCTACCAAACCTCTTGTAAGATAACCCCCTAATTTCTATCTTCGTTATTCGTTTATTGGATTTTGGAATATGTATTTGGATTCACAAAATGTGTGTGCATATACATAAATATTTTTGTTTTCGTTATGACAATAATTCTTCTATTTGAATGGCATGAAAACTCAGATAGCAATTGAAAAAAATGGGCACGAATGGGTCGCACGTACTTGCTCTTATGTGCCTAATTACTTTGGAAGGCAAGATCTATGCCAAAAACAAATAACATTAACGATGAAAATAACACAGTTTGAACCTGTAAAAAGTATCAAAACCACAATACTTAACGGTTTTTTAGTTGAAATGAGTGCGTTATCACACGTCTTAAATAAAAAAAAAATATGAAAAAGGTATTTCGCAAATTGTAGGACAGGTTTTGTTAATATCCTGTTTTTTATTTTCAGTTTTTTGATTTTTTTATTTTGAGATTTCGGTATGCAGTGTTTTAGAGTTTATTAATATAGACCTTATTTTAAAATTTTAAATATTTTTTTTGATAAGATGAGTATTGAATTTTCCAAAAAAAAAATCAAACATTAATTATAAATAGAAAAAAATAATTATTCGAAATTTTGGTATGCAGAATTAATTGGGCTTTTCAAATATAAAATTTTATTGAAATCCATTGAGCCGTTACTCAGAAAGTCGAAAATTAAAAAAAACCGTTATATGAAAGGTACCGTTAATAGACTTTTCCGGGAAATTTGGTTCTGATTAAATGATATCAAGTATATAATTTCTCCTCTGAGGAATGTCAAAAAATAGGCACATACCTAATTTTAAGGCAATCGCCGTTTTTTTTTTTTTATAATTAACGCGCGCACAAGGGACTACTTGTTTCCCTTTTAATGTAAAACACTGCGCGGGCATAAAGAAGATAGGGAGGGGAGAGAAAGAAGTTGTCGATTAACATTGGTTTTGAATGTTTGCAGATCGAAATGGCAACGGAAAATCTCGCCGGGTAAACTGTTCCAAATTCGTGTCGTTCGGCTAAAAAAAGAATCCCTATATTTCACGGTACGTCCGAAATTGGGCTAAAGGGTGAATTGATGAGCATTCCTTGCAAGACAAGTATTACGGAAGAAACTTTTAAGGGGAGGAATGCAACTGGTTCCTTAGAGTGAACATTTTTTGTAAAAGAAACGATAAAATAAGGAAAGACATGAAACATTGCGTCAGTGTTCGAGAGGGGCAATTGTTTCAGCGGCAGTTCTATTTCCTATCAATCTTAACGCTCGATTTTGTATTCTATCAAGCAGGTGTTGCGATGTTTGCGAAGCACCTGTCCAGAGGTGGGAGTTATACTCGAGTTTATGGCGTATAAACGCTTTATAGATTGTAGCCAGATCAGATGGGGAAAAATACTTCTTACACCGATACGGATAACCTAAGCACCTAGCAGCATTCTTAGCGATCTCAAATATATGGTCGTTCCAAAGGAAGTCGTCGATGACACACATACCGAGTACTGAGAGCTTTTCGGTTTCTTCGATGTAAGTGCCATTCATGGACAATGCCATTGGGGGTATGTTTAGCTTTAACAACAGAAGACAGCATTGAGTTTTAGAAACATTAAACTCCACACGATTCCTATTACCCCATTTGACAATGCTGTATAAATCGGAGTTTAATGAGCTTGACATACGGCACCGTTGCAATTGTACGTCCGAAGGCGAAGGACGTGAATTATCGAACGAATATGAAAAGCTGAGGGTAGAGTCCTCAGCAAAACAGTTAAGTGGATTAGAAGTAACAGACAGAAGATCATTTATAAAAATGAAGAAAAGAGTCGGAGACAGAACAGAGCCCTGGGGCACACCAGCATTTATTTTGTGGGAATCAGACTTGAATCCGTCCAATGCAGCTTGTATTGAATGGTCCAGAAGATAGCTTATAATCCAACGAACAAGAGTATTATCGATCCCAAAAGCACGCATTTTCGATAACAGAGCTTCATGCCAAACTCTATCAAATGCCTTGGAGATATCAAGAGCAATAATCTTACTTTCACCAAAGCGATGTAAAGATTTGTTCCACTCTTCGGTGAGATATGCCATCAGATCACCAGTGGAACGGTTTCTGCGGAAGCCATACTGACGGTCATGGAGAAGCTTTCGATCTTCGAGATATTCCTTAAGCTGACGGTTAATCAGTGTTTCCATGACCTTAGAAAGAAGGGATGTCAGTGCTATGGGTCGGTAGGAGGAGGGGGAGGATGGGTCACCTTCCTTAGGAACAGGCTGGACAAATGCTGTTTTCCATCTTCTAGGAAAGATTCCAGAAGAGTAGGAGCGATGGAAAAGCTTACGCACTGGCTTTGCCAGTGTGGAAGAACACTTCTTCAGAAGAATCGGGGGTATACCATCCGGGCCAGCGGATTTGTGTATATTGAGATCTTTGAGAATTCTTGCTACTGTACGAGTGCGGAAAAAAATCTGTCCCATGGAAAAATTTACATTCTCAAGTACAGGAGGGGCAACGTTGTTATGCGGCAGCGTGGAGCTGGCAGCGAAATTGGCGACCAGCAAGTTTGCCTTCTCTGAAGAGTAAACAATTGGTTTGTTATTGTCGATGATGTTGAGGAGTTTTTAATATTTTTTACAAATGACCAAAATTTTTTACTGCCTTTGGGACACAATAACAGAGTTGCATGAGTTCCTTGCTTGTTTGTGCTTTTTTCGATTTTCCTCTGTAGGGTTGGCTTTGTAGGATCGGAAACTTACTTCTTTGCGCCTGATAGCTTCTTTACACTCAGAATTAAACCAGGACTTTTCTTTAGGCTTGATGCTTTTTACTCTGTTAAGAATAAAATCACGCATCCCTAGAAGAATCACATTTGTGATCATTTCAGCACTGGCATCAAGTTCACTATCGAGGAAGCATAGTGACCGGTTAAAGTTTCGGAAAAAAATATTCAGGCTGTCCCAGTAGGCTTGCTCTTATTGCCAAACGGTCGTGGTGGGAAGTTTTTCTTTAACTAGATGGGTGGAGGATGAGAAATTTGCTGAAATGATACAATGATCTGAATGCCAAATGGAGAAGTTACACTAATGGTATATTTATCAGGGTGAGAAGTAAGAAACAAGTCAAGAGTATGGGCGGCTTGCCCAGCAACATCCGGTATACGTGTTGGCACATCGATCAGTTGGGTAAGGTGATGTAACCTGGCAAAGAGCTCGACATACCTTTCATCGGGTATTGTCTGACCAGAATAGCGGAGCCAATTGGAATTGTGTACATTGAAATCGCCCGCAATATGGATTTCAGTGCGAGGACAAAGGGAAACAATTTTCGAGATGGAATCAGACAGTGCATCAAACTCGTTACAAGTCGAATTACTGTCAAGATTTGGACTCCTGTAAATAAAACAATATTGAATGACATGCTTGCGGACAGTGAATTTGAGATACAAGAAGTTAAAGTCCGTATTGGAACATTGTTCGTATTGGAGAAGGCTCTGGCAAGCAATTCCTAACACAGACCACGAGACCAGGGTGGAAAAAGAGTAATGGCACCAAGCTATACCCATGTAGAGCAAATTCTGATAAATCAGTATTTACTCCAACCTGGGTTTCACTTAATGCCAAAACAGCTGGCCTGTATTGAACAGTGAAAGTACACGTGAAAGAAATGCTTTCGTAGGCCGCGAACATTAGAATATATGACACGAAAATCACTTACCATATAAAAATACATACTTACATACAAAACACAATTCTGACTAAGTCGAACCATACAGTGAAAATCCAAATTAATTTCTGTAATAAACAAACTGTCTTAGGTGTTATGCCCATAAGACAGCTTGCATACAAAAAATTAATTTAAATATTCAGCACAATAAGACAAACTCAGATGCCCTTATCCATTTACCGCAAGCATTAGATGGTCATACGATGCCTACAGTAGATAAGAAAGAGGCAGTTAAGCACAAGGGTCTTGGGACAGATAAGAGGATAATTTGCTATGCGAATGCGTTTTATTTATTTTTTTTTTATCACAGCGCGAGTGGGCATCTTTTTCTTTCCTCCAACGATGTGAGTGGATATTATTTTATTCTTTACAGCACACGCGAGGGGTTTTTTTCGGTTTCTCTAACGAGTGTGTATTAATATTTTTTTTTTAAACACTCGCGATAACAATGCGCAATAATTTTTCGTGAATATCACCGGCAGCAATTGGATCAGTGTACATAAGTACATATGTACGTAATTGTGTCTATCACCTACTTAGACAACTTTGATCAACAAAATAAAATTAAATCTACATAACAATAGCGTAAATATATTATACTAGCGGTACCCGGCGCGCGTTACTACGCCCTAGAAAAAACATGTTTTAATGTGAAATGGGAAAATGATGCCAGCGGAACCAAACACTCACAGAACGATCCCTGGACAAACCTATCCGTTGTGCGGTACGTTACTCGACATACATACACACATACATACATCTGATGTTCGCCTGGTGCTCAGAATACGTTTGCGATTGATTTTGGTTGAAACAAAACACAGTATCGCGGTTAGCGTTACGCGTTACTTTTCTGTCAGCTCTCAGCTCCAACCCTTTCCTTCATTGCAAAATTACAGTGATACCCATATAAGACTTTGACCACCGTAAAACATACGTGTTAATACGTGCAGCTAAAATAATTTTTTTTAGAATGAAAATTGTATTAATTTAATAGAAAATTGATGCAAATCGCTTTAAAACATACATATCTTTTAATTTTATGGCAGTTTTCTTAATTAAAAGTTGCAATACATCCTAAAAAGAAGTAATTAAATACTTTAAATTTTTACATAAGAATATACAGAATACGATACCACCTGGTAGCGAAGCATAACATGGTAAGCATGGGTAAACCGTTACCCATATGCAAAAGCACTATCTCCAGTAGTCAATACTATAATTAATTAGTCTACACAATTCACATACTACTTTCTTGACACTTATCGTTATACATTGAATAGTATACGATATATCTTTATGAATTGTAGCCTATGTGTTATTCTGATATGTAAGCTATATTATTGTGAAGTTTCATCAAAATCCACTCAGTAGTTTTTGCGTGAAAGAGCAACATATACGATATATCTTTATGAATTGTAGCCTATGTGTTATTCTGATATGTAAGCTATATTATTGTGAAGTTTCATCAAAATCCATTCAGTAGTTTTTTCGTGAAAGAGCAACAAAAACGATATGTATATCTTTATGAATTGTAGCCTTTGTGTTATGCTGATATGTAAGCTATATTATTGTGAAGTTTCATCAAAATCCACTCAGTAGTTTTTGCGTGAAAGAGCAACATATACGATATATCTTTATGAATTGTAGCCTATGTGTTATTCTGATATGTAAGCTATATTATTGTGAAGTTTCATCAAAATCCATTCAGTAGTTTTTGCGTGAAAGAGCAACAAATACAATATATCTTTATGAATTGTAGCCTATGTGTTTTTTCTGATATGTAAGCTATATTATTGTGAAGTTTCATCAAAATCCATTCAGTAGTTTTTGCGTGAAAGAGCAACAAGATACATACTCACAAACTTTCACGTTTATAATATTAATAGGATAATATAATATATATATACTTAATATATATTATTTATATATAAAAAAGTATCATTGTAAAACAGCCTTTTGGCTTTAAAAAAAGGTATATAGAATATTATTTTAAGTGTTGTCGTTGTTTTTAAATATATTTTTTTTCAATGTAAGTGTTTTATTTCAGAAAATTGCCCCTTCTGCCTAAACGGGAGGAGATAGACCCCCTTGTCTACAAGAATCCGTTATTAATTTGCTGGGCCAAAGTTATCGTAATGTAATGTTTCATTGTAATCTCAAGTTTGTATGTTCAGGAATGCTAAACTTGCCTTATAGTACTTATAATCGCAAATAAAAAATCACCTACCCGTTTTCAAAATATTGATTCAAAAATTATTTAAAAAAAAAAATATTAAAAACAAAAAAAAAGTTCTCAAAAATATTTTAGATTAATAGCGAGTTTCATTCAAATTTTAAAGATTTGATCTTAAAATTCAGATTTGCTCTTTTCAATGAAACTTATTTCACAATTTAATCGTAGTATTGGTGATCATCTGACGAGCACACACAGTATTTTGACGACACCCAAAAATATCTATGCACAGTTGTTGATTCACTCAAAATGCCATTTTGGTATTTTCTGACTTCACTTCATTTTTTATTACTGTTTTGTTTCTTTTACGAATATTTGTAAATTTTATTGCTAAACATAGGCTGGCACAAGCTTACAACAAACTACAAATAACAAAACATTTTCCATTTGACGTTTGACCGATGACTATTTACATGTATATGTGCATTCAGATCAAATCTGCCACCCCATCAGAGATCAAATCTTTTGTGTGAGATTTGATCTAGATTTGCTCTTTTTCTTGCAATGAAACTCTAAAAACTGAAAAAGATCAAATCTTTCGACAGAAAGATCAAATCTTTTCTTCAATAAAACTCGCTATAAGATTACTTACAGTAAAACTCGCTATAAGATTACTTCAGCTAGAAGCCCTGGTAGCTATTAGCTTTTAAGTATTGCCCTGTACATTCATGTATAGTTTAATAAATAATAATAATAAGATTACTTAGGCTACTTACATTTTCCTGAACATCAGTTTTGGTTGTAATCGGTTACCTAACCAGTTCTCAGGAAAGTCGATAACAAAAAAAAAGCTCCGTTAAAATTTGAGCTAAAAAAAGAAATACAAAAATCTTCTGTCGAATGTCAAAATAAACTTATATTCCAAATTTAAAGACGATTGGCCCAACCGTTTAGTAGACAGACAGAATTTTGCCAGTGACTAAAATATATTTCTCTATCATTGTAATGTTATATTTGATTGTTATCCCAATTTTTTTCTGCATGAATGCATAACTTGTACCTAGTACCTACCTATAATCGCAAAATTAAACAATTAAATATTACAAATCCAAAAAAGTGGTATTTTTAGCAATTATATAGAAGATTAGTTGAAAGAAATATCCTGGTTTAACTATAAATTTCTTTCTTTAAATAAACCTCCAACAAACAAAGGATCTTTGTTTCTATACATCTACAATCAAAAAATTGAATGAATTTCTACATACATTTTGCACTTAATTTGTGTAGCTACAGCTACCTATCTGAATGGAAAGCAAAACTCCATTTCTGCATGGACGTTTGTATAAATACAGCAAGAATTAAGTTTGTGTTTAAATTTCAAGAATGTATGAGTTTTTTTTTTGACAACGGCTACCTTCATAATATACCTAGTAGATAAACAATAATTGAAAGTCCTAAAGAATTCGAATCAAAAGTCTGGTCAATGACGTACCTCTACGTATGTATAAATACGTATGTGCTCGTATTCATTATAAAAAAATGTAATTAAAAAGTGATCTAGATCCTCGGTTCTTAAACTGAGTTGTAAAGGTTCCGCAACTATTGATATATGTAGCGACGGAGTCGTAGCAATGGTAGGAAAGGTTAAAGGGTCGTTATGCACTTGTGGTGAGAAGAATGCCAAGCGATCTTAAACAAGTTCTTGATGAAGCTGTGAAATTGTAAATTTTGTAAAAAGGCGTCCTCTCCAATCGAGATTATTCAAGAAAGTTTGCAAAGTTATGGGATGTCAGTATGAATTGCTTCTTCTTCACACTGAAATCCGGTGGCTTTCCAGACGAAAAGCTTTATTTAGGTTATTTCAACTTCGTGATGAGTTGAAAGTTTTCCAATTGGACAAAAATATGTCTTCATCTGCAAACCTTCTTGATGTATAGCATGATGAGCTTATCTTGCAGACATTTTTGAAAAGATAAACGAAACTGCTACAGCTTTGCAGGGAAGATCCATAACAGTATTTTTTTGCGAGAAACAAACTGGTAGCTTTGAAAAGAAAAATTGATTTCTAGCTTACCTGTTTACAAAAGAACAATGTTGAATGTTTTCCAATTTAACATAACTTCTTGCCAGAAAATGTGCTGGAGTCCAGAGCAGACATTGGCAATGTGATAGCTGGACATTTGGTAAGTCTACAAAGATCTTTGTCAGATTACTTTCCAAAAAAAATAAATTGAACGATTGGATCGCACGTACTTGCTCATACGTGCGGTCACATCGTCGAATAAAATTTAAATAAAATGCTCGACTGGGTCGCATGAACTAGTTCTTATACTAGATAATTGCTTAGTGGCTGCATATGTATGTATGTATATAAAGGGTGTTTTTTTTTTAGACGTGTGGTTTTCAGGAAGAAATAAAACGCATACAGTTTAATGTTATGGCCAAGAATCTAGCTTTATTATAAAGATAGGGGTTTGCATTATGTTCTAAAAATGATTTCGGGGAAGTGGCCGCCGTGGCTGGCTCGAATAAATTCCAGCCGAGGCCCAATTTTCCCAATTTTTTGAAAATCGAGATCGGTGGCCATTTCATTTTGGGCCCATACACCGAACGAGTGACGATCTTAATGGGCGTTCGGCTTTAATTGTTGAAAGAGTTGGATTTTGTAAGCCTGCAAAACAAGATCCTTCTGCGCGCGATGGCGGATGGACTCATTTGGGTCTTCTTCGATACTCTGCTTCACCGAAACGAACCATTATTTTGGTAATAAATTTGTACAATTTGCAAACTGTGTTCAGGAGTAAGTCTATCATCATGAAATCGCAAACCAAACTGAGCATAAATCAAGAGACAGCTGTCAAAAAGACCAACTCCGAAAAAAGTATTGCCAGATTGAAAACCACACGTCTATTAAAATAAAAAAATATTTTTTTTACAAAATTCTTTATTTTTTTTAATTAGTTTCAGAGTTTTCTTGGAAAAACTAAGTATGCAATAAAATTTGAAAACTAAATGTCTATCAAAGAAAAAAAAATTGAAAATCGTTCGACCAGTTTTTTAGTCGTTTTTTTTTAACTTTTCGAAAAAAAAATATTTTAAATTTTTTTCTAGTATGTCCATTATAAGGCAATCTGTAGTTTTCATCTGGGAAAATTATTTAAAAAAATTCAATCCACCCATTTTCAAAATATTTCGAAAACCAATTTAAAAAAAAAAAAATTGAAATGCGATATTAATTGAATTATAAATGACTTCCTGTGTGCAAAATTTTATTGAAATCGGGATAACAATTTACAATAAAACCGCATTTGAAAAAAACCGGTTATATAAGAGGTACCGTTATAGAACAAATTTCGAAAAATGTATTCGATCTGAGAGATGTATTATTATAAAAAATTAGCACAAGTGTTATCAAAATCGTTAGAGCCGTTTTCGATAAAATCTAAATTTTTGTTCAAAATTGTATGTCAGGTACCGTTATTTTTCGACCTAGAGCAAAAATGAAAAACACCCCCGAGATACTACCTAATAAATACTAAATACCAAGTTTGAATCAAATCGGCTTTTGTTTTTTGTTTCGTTTGCTTTTTTTCTGTTGCTGTTGATGTTCATCGGAAATCGAGACGTTTTCGGAGAGAATGTGTGCCGGTTTGAGACGATCGATAGAAACGTTAACTGATTTTCCGTTGAAGTTTATGGTGAAAAGCCTGTTAGTAATCCTTTTAATTACAGAGTGCGATCCAGAATATGGTAAGAGTTTTACTAGAGTCATTTGATGCAGATTCTCGTACTTTCAAAGTACAAAGCAAGATTAGCAATTTTTCGTTAATCCATTAACAATCAGGATGAGTGAAATAATCAGTTACCCTGCTAATATTAAGTTTGAACTCAATGAACTAAATCATATTCTGCACTAAAACAACATTTTACAAAAAAAATTGCTTCAAAGTCACAAGCTTCTTCAGATGAATATGAAGATTTCTGGAAATTCTTGCCAAAAGAATACTTTCCTGAAATAAGTGATCTGGCCTTTCAATTTGAATGCAGTTTTCGACGTATATTTGTAAAAATGTGTTTTATAAAAAAAGTAAGTCCGGTACATCCCATAACCAGCGACATTCATCTAACTAATTGTTATTGTCAGAATTTATTGTAAAGTTTTTAATGCATTATACATTTTTGTTCTTTTTTAAATAAATGGCATTTAAATAAAATAAATTGTGTTTTTTGCATAAAACAAGGTAAGGTTGCAAAATAATACCAGTGGCCCGCCAGTGATTTTTAATCGTCAAATTGGTCTAGGATTTTTTAATAAATAAATTGAATTAGATTAAAATCGAAGGATTTTCCTTAATTTATACAACTTCCATAGTCAATGAAAAAGGCCGTGTTTCGATGGCAACACCATTACTCTTTATTATATTTACTTAAAAAAAAACTTTACTTACTCCAGGTACCAATATTTATTTAACAAAAAATAAAATCACAAGGAAGGAATTGGGTGAAGATTGAACAGTTTGTATCATCAAAAAATATACAAGTTGTTAGAAACATTTATTTACCTTCATATACATTTTTGTTCGGTAGGTATGTTAGAGAAAAAAAGTTTGTTTTGCCATATCTTTTTTTTAAAGTTCATCTTTGTGTCTAACCGTTAGCCTAAACAAAGATACTGTCAGCTTCTCAATTGATTTGGCCACTTCCAAACGAAACTCTTCATTTGTGTGAATATACCGATTCTTGACTGTGAGCAAGGTGTGTCTTAGCTGAGCACTTTCTGACCAAACCCGCAGACATATGTGCGCTGTGATTTCAATTGCTTGAACGAAATACTCGGTTATGTCTGGTTGTTCAATGAGATCGTACATTTTCTGCGACAACGCCCCATCGACGGTCTGGCAGAATTCATTAGCTGTGAGCCATTCATCGAAGTTTAACTCAAAGTACTGAGAAGCATCTTGGGTGGCTGCATTAACCACTGCCAAGTCCTTTTCCACAATCAAGTCCGAGATGAGTGTAAGGGCTTTGGCTTTGATCTTTATCTCACAATCCTTACTTAGAACTGTGATCAGTGCTCTGATGCCCGACCGGGAGAGAATGTTCTTTTGGGCATGTGGAAACTTACGGAGAAGACTGCCAAAGGCGTATAGTGCCGTGGAGAGTTCATCTGTGCTTGCAGACGAAATGAGAATCTGGCTGAGATAACTGCCGAAATTCTTTTCATAAACGCTGATTTGGGCTTTTGGATTATTTTGTGTCAATGCTCCTAAGATTCTCATAGATTGAACTCTAAGAGCGATGTTGGTGTTGTTTACAATGTTTGGCAACAAAACGAGTTCCAACCCATTTTCTTCGATGAACCAAATGGCATTGTCGATCTGGTGAACCAAATAGTTTAAATTATCTAAAATTCTTACAACATCTGGTTGTTTGCTTTCTTCTTTGGTTACATTTTGGTAATCTCTGATCAATTCACTAACAATTTCTGCATCAGACTTAAAATTCATATTTATATCTTTCAAAGAGCGCTTCAGCTCGTCGTAGCTTTTGTATTCTTTTCTGATTTTTTCTAATTTTTCAGCATTGAAGTCGATTCCTAATGTTTCTTTGGGGAGATTTTTTAGGGCTTCTGAGAGAATTTTACTAAATGTTACTTTATTTTTCTCTGTGCTGGAAATTTCCTCATTAGAGCTTTCCTCTTGCAAAACCGCAGACAACCCGGAGTTGGATTTTTTGTTCTTTTCGTGTTTGTGGTCTTCTAAAAGTTTAGCTTCTTTTTTTCCAGTTTCAAAATTCATGCGAATATGTAGACCTGCCGGTATTCCTTGACCTATAATAAGTTTAACACGTTAATCATCAACAAAACGAAAGGGTTAATTTATTTAAAATGTATTCAAATCCATTTTTCACCTGGCTTGATTTCTTGCCATTCTTTTGACGGTACAAATGTTTCATTTTCTGAATAACATACACATGTTAGACTGCATAATATGATTCCAATTATTAACGAGTTCATTTTTGTAAAAATATAAATAAACAATACAATGTATTGATAGACAGTTTAATAGAAAATGCTTAATTCCAAGCAAGGATTAAAGAACTTGGTGTTTATTTATTGCGATTACGTGTATTTTTCTATCGGCTCTTTTGACAGCCCGTAATTTTGTAAACAAATTCCTTCTTTCAAGCAATTCGAATTCGAAGTTGATAAGTACACTAGGAACGGAAATTACAGAAAAATGAAATGCGATAGCTAGCTCCATTGATAAGAAGTACATGAAGACGTGCTGTGTATATCATTTTGCTTGGCCACATTGACGGAAGCGAGCAAATGCATCACTGCAAACTCGGGACTTCACACTGAGATAAACTGACACGAGAGGAACATCTGGAAAGTAAAACACAGCTTTTCTCTACAAAGAAAAGTTGTGTCTGTGCTAAGAATCTATTCGCAAAAGTGTTTTATATGTGTGTTTTATTTGATAAGCTTAGATATTACTAAATATTCATTTTAATGTCTACCTAAACGTATATATATTTTTTTTTAATGTGAGGCAGGAAAAAAAAGACGGCGAATATGAAATAATTAAGTATCTTGTTTCGCTTACCTGAGGCGAATATTTTTTTGTTGGAATTTATACACGATCCAGCATTTTCATTGTGTCTGGCCACATGGACGGAAGCGCGCAATTGCATCGCTGCAAACTCGGGGTGCACACTGAGATAAACTGACAAGAGAGGAACGTTTGGAAAGTAAAACACAGCTTTTCTCTACAAAGAAAGGTTGTGTCTGTGCTAAGAATCTATTCGCAAAAGTGTTTTATATGTGTTTTGTTTGATATAATGGGTATACGCATATATTTTTTTATGAGTAAAAGCACTGAAATTAATACAATTCAAGTGAATCGTATGAACCTTCCATCACGGCGATTGAAACGATATGAAAAGGAAACTTGAGTCACTGCAGAGATTAAAAATAATTTATGAGATTTGTGAGATTTTGGAGTCTTCAGCCCATCTCTCTCCTTCTTATTAAAAATCATTCTTTCTCTTTACATTTTAATTAATGTTGCATGCGCGCTTCCTTCAATGTGGCCAGGCACATTAGAGGATGTTGTTTTGCAATCAAAGTAAAATGGCGTCCGCCAGAGACCATTAGCTTGTTTACTTGTTCTGAAAAAATAGACCTCGTGGATATATATTAAAGTATTTGTGGTAATTAGTTTATAAAAATGCTTTTTAATAAACAAGAAAATAAGAAAAATATAAAACAAACGTTAGGGGTGCAGTTTTGTTCATACATTTTTTTGATGTAGGTCTCTTACAACCACCATTTTTAATACAAAGTGACAGCTTAGATTTTGACAACATGTAATATTACCTTAGTCATGGAGTAAATATATTATATAGAGAAAAATCTTTCGTACGTTCCACGCCTCAACACCCTCAATTTTCGTTGTTGCTTTGGTATATCATTCATTGTGTTTCGTGTTCTCTTTTGTATATCATTCTTTGTCCGCGTAAAAAAAAAAAAAACATGAAGTGAGTTTCTAAAACGTCAACAACAACAGATAACAGAAAACAAGTTAAAGTTATAGGTTAGGTACAAACAAATTGTTTTCGATAGAAAATTTTATTAAAATATATCAATATGCACATTGAAGCAAATTGTTTAGTGAATATTGTGTAGTGATAGTGACAATTAGAACTATGTGCTTATTATCATTAATAAAACGAAAAAGCAGTTTAATTTTGTAAAAAGGACACAATAATTCACGGAGTTCCTTTACTTCGAACAATTTGTGAGAATTTCACAAAATACCACCATCGGAAGACGACGACGACGTGCCTGATGAGAATTGTATCTTGTATCAAGTATTCTCATCAGGTACGTCGTCGTCGTTGGTGGTATTTTGTGAAATTCTCACAAATTGTTCGAAGTGAAGGAACTCCGTGAATTACTGTGTCCTTTTTACAAAATTAAACTGCTTATTCGTTTTATTTATGATAACCGAATGCTTCATTCTTAGAATGAATTCATTCTTAGAACAATCAACACACTATCATCAGTTTAGGTATCAGGTAAAATGGTTGAAACTCTTGAATATTGTTTAACCAGTTTTAAACGTTTATATATAGTTTTCAAGCACACAATCTGTAAAAGGCAGGGAAAAAATAATAAAGTATAGCAACTTGCATTCGAGTAACTTCCTAGTGTCTCCTCATGATGCAAGAAAACAAGATAGCGACTATCGTATTCTTACGTCATCAGTGACCCTTGTTGAAAAAAACTAATTTTCGTTTTAGAGAAAAACGGAAAAGTAAGTTTTAATTGATGCAGGTTTGGTCCAATGTCTTATCTGATTGATTTAATATACATTTTAAGTCCACAAAAACTTCGGATTCTTTCCAAAAATGGTAATTTAATTTAGTCAGTTTGGGTCACTGATGAATTCAAATTTCGGGATGGCGCTTTTTAACATCCAGTATCTTCCAACACGCCCAATTGTTGAAATTGTGAACTGTAAATCTCAGCCTTAAGATTCATTTTTGTATCTCTTGCTATCTATTATCTGAACACACCTTTTCGCCCTTTACATTTTTTTATTCTTTGTTTGGCGCTTCTCGCATTTAGAACCTTCTCGTTTTATTTTTCAATTATTTTATATTCATTAAAGTATTTCATATTAAAAAGTCAAAGGCGTTTTCTATTACGATTACTATTATAATCCCATCACAAATTTCGGGGTGAAGAGAAAAGGAAACTCTAAAGAAGAGGTCAACTATTTAACTACTACACTCTCAGAAGGCGTCAATTATTTGACAGTTCTACACCAATACTTATTTGACCAGCTTGTGGGCATTGTCAAAAGAAAGCAGTAGATTTCCCTCTTTATAGTATAGTTACTCTATGCCTTAGTCATGTGTACTGTCATGTATATATATATTCTCTACAGTACTCTCATGGTGTCATTTTTCGTCTGGTCATTTCGGTTGATTTGGAACTAACTCTAAATAGTGGAGACGAGAACATTTCTCGATATTTTACCAGAATTTCATACGCTATTTTTATTTGTTTTTATTCTGTATCCACACCAATTGTCGATTTCAGCCTCATTGCGCAACTAAAAATGATGATACATGATAGTACTATATGCAGTGTATATACAAAGGTACTGTGTATTAACTTAACTAACCCTTAACCGAAAAGGTCAATGGGATGACAGTTCAACATACAATACTTATCTGAAAAAAGACAGTCCAGCTTGTAGGCATTGTCAAACGGAGGCAACAGTTTTTTTGTGATCAAAATAATCCAACCAGATAGGTTGGAAATTTCGAAGCAAAAGAGAAACACAGTCAGCTGTTCATCAGCGGTTCACGTGTTGAGAAAAGTATCCAGTAAATTTTAGAATATCTTTAGATTTTCTCTCTATTTCCATATGTTCTTCAATCAGCTAAAAAGCTGCTGTTTTTAACAATGCTAATTACAACAAAAGCAAGGTAATCTATCCGAAAGTTATGTTCGTGAACGTACCCAATATTTTGAACGCGGCCATTTGATGCAGTTTTGATCAGCTGTCTCTTAATAGCTGTCATTTTGTTTTCAACAAACACGCAGTTTTGACTTGAGCAATTTTCCAATCGATAAAAAAATCCTGAAAAAAATTGAAATATAAAACTGATAAAGCTTATTCATTAAATACCAATATGTCTCTCACACGGGCATCTCGTATCCTGCAAAACCAAATCAAGCGAGTGCAATCGGTTCCAGCCGCGTTCTACCACGAAAATGTAAGTTTTCCTTCGTACAAAATTCTAACATTTCCGTCTTTCATAATCGTCTGTTGATGTGACATCAGAAACTGATGGCTTCTTTATATTTTTATAGGTAGTTGAACACTACGAGAACCCTCGCAATGTTGGATCTATGGACAAGAAAGATAAAAACGTCGGCACAGGGCTTGTGGGCGCTCCAGCATGTGGCGACGTAATGAAATTGCAAATAAAAGTCGACGAAAACGGCAAAATAATCGATGCCAAGTTCAAAACCTTTGGCTGTGGGTCGGCAATTGCTTCGAGCTCATTGGCTACTGAATGGGTCAAGGGCAAAACTATCGACGAAGCTGGCAAGCTTAAGAACACTGACATCGCCAAAGAATTGCGTCTTCCTCCCGTTAAATTGCATTGCTCCATGTTGGCCGAGGACGCAATTAAGGCTGCTTTGGCTGACTATAAGGTTAAGCAGCAAGGAACTGATGCGCAGTAATGAAAGAAAGAAAACGTAATGTATGTGAGGATAGAAAGATTGCAGCCGTTATATAAAAATCGGCAAATTATTTGAAAAGAAATATTTTTGTAGATCGAATGTATTTTTAAAAATTTCCTAGATTATTTTTGTTTTTTGATAAAATGTAAAAGATACAACTTTTTTGTCTTAACTGAGATAGTTAAACAAAAAAGCGATATCGTTTGAATATATTTCAGCTGGAGAAAAGTGTTTGAAATAAAACTTTTTAAAAGTTCATTATTATTAATGTGCAAATTACACAATAGTTAAAAATAGTTTTATTTATTTAAAAACAACAAATTTATGTTTGTAAGCTGTCCTATTGGAGACGTACGCTAACATTGTTGCCACATTCGCCCCCAGACTTCTTATCGTATGCTGCCAAGAGAATAAGTTAGTTTATTTTGTGTTTCTTGAAATATAACAACTTACGATCGTCAGCATGCTCACAGTTGTAATTGTTCATGACGCATTGATTACCAAAAGTTAAAAGACGTTCCTTGCTTCCGTTCCTAGCTTTTGCACAAAGTGGATCATAGCTCAATGGACAAACGCGAGTGCAGGAGTACGGTGGAGGGCTTTTAGCCGGTATGCTAAGAACTCCACCAACAAATAGGAAAACTGAAAATAGAAATTTACAAGGATTTAAAATGTTTTGCATATTTGTAGGTATAATAAGTAAGATCTTTTGAATATTTTAATCCAAAATAACCAAACAAGATATGAAGTAATATTGTTTCCAAGATTTATTTTCAAGAAGTTCGTCTAGTATACTAAATTAAAGGTCTTTTTGATAGTTTCCACAGCTTGCCTTTCCCCAAACAGAGGTTCGATTAAATGTAATTAAGGCGGGTAACAGTTTCATTTTTCATGCCAACCATGGAGCGTTGTGTTGCATTATTACGAAGGAATCGTTCTTGAACTAATAAATATAAAATTAGGAAAGAAAACTTACTAAAGACTCATGGGGCAAGCGCACGGCTCCACTGATAGCAGTCCGCAAGACCAAACCTGTTTTCAATAGTTTCACCATAATATTTATGGTAATATTTAAAAGCAAAATATTTAATTCTGAGCACCGGATAACAATTCTGTATAATTATTTTATTTATATAATAGCGAATTATACCGAACTCATTATTATTGTATATACCATTCCCTATATATGTATATGCAGTGTATATACAAAGGTCGGAATCAAAACCAGAATCACGCATACATCTAGACACAATTTAAAATTCAAAATCGTGTAACGACATTTTTTTATTTAACGTATGAAATTGTGATTGTTGATTTGAGGGAGATAATTAATTACAACAACAACACAAATTCTAAGAAAGAAAGCAAATAAAGTGAAAGAGAACATAATTAAAATAGAAATATATTATAATTTCTCCCTTTTCATTGCAAATAGAATGCAATCCTGCAAGTTTGTATCCGCCATGTTTACAAATACATAAATGAAATTAAAAAATTATTTGAATCACATTTGACGTTTTACAAATATCAAAAAACCCAAACTTCAGAATTAAAACTGCTTTGGCAATTTGTTCGTTTGGCATTCCGGATCGGGGTGATTCTGTTACTGATTCCGGATTACCAACAAAAAAAAAAAACATTAATAGTCGAAATTATGCGTAAAGCACATTTTCCATTTTTGTTAGGTTTTGCCATTCAAAAACTGGTATGAAATAAATACAGGTGAACACATATTATATAAATATAAATTAATTAAAATTAATTTCTTATCGCATCGTTCGAACACTATATTACCCGCCTTTTGGTGACCTTAGATAAAGTCTAGGCGAAACAACAGATTTGTACTCTTATGTAAGAAGCAGCATTTATATAATTTACCTAATAGTGTCACTACAGCGAAACGCATCTTTTTTTAATTTTATTTGAACAAAGAATCTAAATAAACAACGAATTTGTGCAAATTATATTGTTAGCTTGTGTGGATGATGACTTGAGCTCAACTGAAACTTGAAGATTCATTGAAACCGGCTTTTATGTGTTTCGAGTCTCAGAGCAGTGTGATTACAAATCAACCCAAACCCCTGCGACCATTTGCAAATATCCAGAGAGAAATACGTGAATAAAATGAGATTTTGCGTAGTGATTACCTCATTTCAATATAAGAAGCGGTAGCCGCAATTAAATAAATCAATGCAGCCCACACTGTTGGAAAATTCTAATACTGAAGTAAGTTTAGTTGATTCCTTCTGTCTATTTGTTTACTCAATCTCCATGATTCCCAGATAGAGGAATATACATATACCCAAAAGACTCATTTAAATATGTAGTTTGTACTGCATCATGGTCATTAAATTCCAATTAAACTCTAAAATCTGGATATCGTGTTGATTATATTATGATTCATGTATAAATGTCTAACGTATTTTTTTAGAATAATGTCAAATTTTAATTTATTATTCTACACGCATAATGAAAACGATAAATTAATTTTATATTGTTAATTAAGGTGAAATAAGGCAATTTGGATAAGTATTTGGATAGGGTAGAAAGGTGGGAAGGTATTGGTTGGGACAGGGTAAAGGATGTGAAGAGGAATAAAAAGGTAGTGAAGGAAGGAAGTGGATAAAGAAGTTATATCAGGAAGGCAAATGAATTAAGACAGAAGTGAAATTAGGATGCGGGATGACGGGAAGGGTAGGATAGGAGAAGAGGGGAGGAAGAGGAGGAATGAATTTAGGAGATGTAAGAGGAGAGTTGTAGGAGGTGGGAGGTAGGAGGCGATGGCACGCTCGCGTCGCTCGACTTAGCTCGCCGGATGTAGGGGATCTTGCCTCTACAGTTGGACCTCACCTATTTCAACTTACATAAATCGTGCCAATACTTAACTATACCAGGGTAGTAGGGCCACACTCGTGATGATCTGCTGGTGTTGCGGGGGGACCTCTTCCCATCATCCTGGAATTCGTCGGTCCTAACATTTTTAATTCCCCAATCTGGTCATCCTAAATGCTGTCAAGCCATACTTACCTTTAAAAAACGCTCACCCTACCGCACCCCGTTCAAATGATCTATCTCACCATGAGGTTTATTCAAACTAATGGTAAATGAGAGAACAAATAATGTGCACACCCGGGTTTGACGAGACCCACACATAAGTTTATTAAATAGAAATGTATATCACACAGCAATAAGAACAAAAATCAAACAAAATTGGCAAATTGACGCCGATTGATAATGTAGTAGTGCTGAACTGTAAAAAAATTGACGAATCGCAAGCAAAAGTCGCAAGCAGTCTTAAAACCATGCTCTTTTTCTCTTTCTCACAAAGACTGTTTTTAAACCTTGCGAGTTGCGACTTTTGTTTGCGACTCGTTACTTTGTTTCAGCTTTTGACTGTTTTTAAACCTTGCGACTTTTGTTTGCGACTCGTTACTTTGCTTCAGCTTTTAGGAGAGAGACGTATGTGGTGGCCGGGGTAGACAGAATCGCACGAGTAGCTCGAGTCATGCGACTATCGTTCTTTCTTCTTTGTGCTTATTCGGGAAATCATTCATTTTTGTCAATCCATTTCATTGCTTGTTCGCCATGAACGAGTAATGTGATGTATTTTGTAGAAGGAAGCCCGTAGGAACAGTACAGCAGCTGAAAATGTTTACTCTGGAAACTTGAAATGAAAAGGAATTCAAGAAATGACATAGTTAAGAGTTGCAAACACAATCGCTACGTTTAAAAGTATTTCTGCGACAAGGACAGGCAACAAATGAGAATCAACGAAAGGCGCAGTACTCTAGTCGTAAGGTTTAAAAACAGTGAAATAAAATATCCCTACACTAGCGCTCCAAGCGGCTCGTGCGTTTAAGATTTTTTCGCGTCCCATGACTATTATAGGCAGTTTATATACAATGGATAGTACTATAGGCAGTTTATATACAATGGATAGTACTATAGGCAGTTTATATACAATATTATTATTACAATATTTGGCAGACATACTGGCAGATCGAAATATACACAAAAAGGGTTGCAATATTGGAAGCCGTACATTTTTTTTCTTAAATGGGATGTTGTTTTTTGTGCAATGTGTCTGGCAAGTGAAGAAAAGATACTTGCATGTATGTATGTAGATTTATTTTTATTTTGTAGGTTTAAATTGTCTTCGTAGGTGATAGACACAATTAAATATGTACTTATTTACACTGATCCAATTGCCGCAGGTGATATTCACGAAAACATTTTGTTAATCATTGATGACATTATAATTCAAGTTGACGGTACCTCCCATAGGACCGGTTTTTTTTCTTCGACTTTCTCGAAAACTGGAGATCCGATTACTATAAAAATTGATATTCAAGAAGATGTAGGTAGCTGAAGTAATTTCGCATTAACTTTTTTTCGAAAACATTTTTGTATTTTTAATAAATTCTTTTTTGAAAAATCCATATTTTGAAAACGGGTTGGTGAATTTTTTTTTAAATTTTTTTTTAATGTATGTTAATTTTGTGCTTAAGCTGGTATTCTTAAATTATTATTTTTAATTAAAATTTTATTTAAAAACCGTTTCTAGGATTTTGAAAAAAATTCACATGTCCGTCTAGATGTATAACGAGCTGCAGCCTAAAAGGGTTAAGCAATTGCCTTCAAATTTGGTATGTGTGTATATTTTGCATTCCTCAGAAATTGAAATTTTATTTTTGGACTAAAAAATAAGGGGTACAAGCTCTGAAGTTTTGATATGATGTTTAGGACAGCCAGTAGATATACCTAATAAACAAATTTCCAAAATCAGGCTCCCTGAACAATCAGGTAAAAATAAATAAAATCGTCACTTTTTTAGTCTTTGGCTGGAGTGGTTTTAGTAGGCAGCCCCCTTGTTGATGGCATTTTAGTCTTCGTCGCTGATAGTGTCAATAATCGGTACATTAAGTCGAGGTTGTCATTCCTCATTCTCAATGTCGCCTCCATAAACTGCTACCTGGAACTTTTCTCTAACTTTTTTCGCAAATAAGGGAAAAAGGAGGCAACACTTAAAACCCTTTCCTGCATGAATTAAATTATCTAATCGCAAAAATAATGATGACAAATTTATCTCAGTTTCCAAAGCTGCGAATTGTGTTGATTATGAAGAGAAAATCCTAACTGTGAGATTGTTTAACATTGACGCGAAGAATTAAGATCGTTCAAAAATCGAAGAAATGCCAAAAAAGGATATTCTTAAAAAAAAATTTAAAATGAAAAAAAAAAAAAATTTTAAAAAACGGCAACATAATTAGGAAGCATACTTTTCCGAAAGATAGAAACTTGCACTTAATTTTAATTTTTAAATCATTTTGGTCAGTTGTTTTAAAAAAATTGTCTTCAAACTCAAAAAACACAAAAATATATAAAATCAAAGAATCTTTGCAAATCCCAATCTTACACCTACTCCAGACATAATGATGCTCGGCAGAGGGGGGTGGTGCAAGGGGAAGAATGTCTGTTTCTATGCCGTTAACTTAGTATACAATATACATACATACATACCTATGTAATCTCGTAAATACCAAACAAATTATAAGAAAGTAGGTTCATAATTTTCAATTCTCAAAATCTAGTAGACATAGAAGCATCTAATTTTCAGTGTTCGATAAGAAATCAATAAGAGTAACAAATAATAAAAGAAGATTCATTATACTTAAATAAAAGAAAAATAAATAAATTCTTCTTAATTGAATATTTTTTTTTTAATTATTAAAATACATTGGAAGATGTCTTTTCCACGATAAACACATATATAAATCACAAATCAACTTATAAATGCGGGAAGAAGGAATTAATAAGAATAATGTACATATGATATAATAATATAATAATGTAAAATTTATAAACTGATTTTTTTTCAATAATCAAGATTTTACCTTTGAAAAACGTACATCTTGCACCTTATTTGAACATCAAGTTGGCTTCATAAATTTTTTCTTTGACCTTACCGAGAATAAAGAAATGAAACCAAACCAAATCAAATATACCTACATTCATATGTATTAAAAAAAACGCTTATTATGTGATGCTTTGTGTTTATCTCTTCAACCTGCTTCAAATTATTTTTTTTATATACATACATATATATTTTTCCCTTGTATTGCACTCCAACAACAAGAAACACGACGCGACGCCAACGACCGTCGAAAATCCGTAAAGGTGATTGTAACCAAAAACAACACCAACTTCGCTCAGCTACACTCTGTTCAATTTATATTTTCAGTACAGGGAAGAAGGACATTTGCCTTTCACTCTTAATGTTATGAATTTCAATAAGCTATCTCCATTTTAAAGCTCTCAAATGGTTGCCATACTTCTTCTTCTTCTTAGGTTGCGCTACAGCCCGGGGTGGACCTGGGCCTCAACCAACAAGCTTCTCCAGCCAGCCCGGTCACTAGCTAGCTGTCTCCAGTTTCGCACGTGGAGTCGATTGAGGTCCTCTTCCACTTGTGTGCGCCACCTGAGTCTCGATCTTCCTCTACTGCGCCGTCCCTCTGGGGTGTATTCGAAGATTTTCCGGGTCGGAGCATTGATGTCCATTCGCTCTATATGACCCAGCCATCTGAGACGTTGATTTTTAACTCTTTGGCTAGATCTGTGTCGCTGTACAGTCGGTAAAGTTCTTCATTGTATCTTCTTCTCCACTATCCGCTTATGCATATGGGACCAAAAATCACCCGGAGAATCTTTCTCTCGAAACAGCCTAAAGTGTCCTCATCCGCTTTTTACAGCGTCCATGCGTCTGCACCATAGAGCAGGACTGGGATGATGAGGGTTTTATAAAAGGACAGTTTAGTTGCCCGAGAGAGGGCTTTGCTACTCAATTGCCTTCTAAGCCCGAAGAAGCAGCGATTGGGAAGAGTTATTCTTCGTTTGATTTCAGCGCTGGTGTTGTTGTCTGAGACAAAGTCCCTAACTACCTCCAAGTTATAGCTGTCTATGGTGATGTTTTGTCCAAGACGTCGATGTTGGGTGTCTCTTCTTGATGACAGCATATACTTGGTTTTTCCCTCATTGACTGCTAAACCCATCTTTGCCGCTTCCGTCTCAATACTTACAAAAGCGCTACTGATATCACGCTGCGTTCTTCAGATTATGTCAATATCGTCGGCGTATGCGAGTAATTGGACGGACTTTTGAAAGATCGTGCCTCTGGTGTTGGTGTGAGAGTTCTGCACTATTCCTTGACCTTGACGGAACAGCGTGCGTTTTCCATCGTCATTTTACACAGCCGGACGAGTTTGGCAGGGATGTTAAAACTGCACATTGCTCTATATAACTCGTCTCTATAAATGCTGTCGTACGCGTAAGCTTCAGTTCGAGCTCTGTACTTTTGACAGTTTTTTTGTACCTTTTGGTAAAACTTTCGAACTTCATTCCTGCAATAACAGCTCTCCATTTCCTCGATCGCGCGCTTCTCATGTTCCCTATTTTTTCTTTCTGAGAAGGCAGTGTTCCTCTTTCCTCTTCTGCTCGTAGAGTGTACGGGTAGTTCTGGTCCTTCTTTGCAGCGCCGCCTTGTATGCTTCTTGTTTAGCTGCGTGTGCTTGCCGACACTCATCATCAAACCAGGGGTTTCGTTGTGGTGGCCGTGTAAAACCCAGCACTTCAGTCACGGCTTCCCTGATGGCATTTTGGCAATGTTGCCACTGGTTCTCAATACTTGATGCTGGCGGTAAAGGACCCCTTTGGAGGTTATTTGAAACTCGATCGGAAAAGGATCTGAAGATTTCTTGCGATTTGCGGTTGCTTGTACCCACACACATATCTACCCTTTGAACATCATGGTTGCCATACTGGGCATTATAAATTGGTATAATTCTCACACAAATGTAGGTATGGTTATTAACTGTTTATTCGAATTTTATGAAAACAGAAACATATAGACCGTAAACTAAATCTAAAAAAAAATTAAATTAAAGTAAATCTATCTTTTTCCACACACACACAAAATTACTTAGGCTACCTACATCTTCCTGAATAACAATTTTGATTTTTGATTTTTTTCACAAAAATATAAACCACATTTTTCATAAAAAAATTTGGAGCCGCTTTCGAGACAAAAATAAACTTTAACTTAACGGTTATATGGCAGGTACCGTTAATATTTGAGCTAAACAAAAATTAAAATAAGGCCTCTGTAGAATTTCAAAATAATCTTATGTTATAAATTTGAAGAGATCAATAAATCCGTACAGACAGACAAACATAATTTTCCAATAACTCAAATACGTTTCTTAATCGTAATGTCATGTTTGATTATTATCTCAATTTATTTTTGCGTACGAATGCATAACTTGCATTAAAGTACCTATAATCACAAGTAAAAAAAAATTGCCAGCAAATATTGCATTATGTATCTGTATTTTAAACGTGATTTTGATGAAATTTCCAAAATATGTTGTGTTTTATGATTTAAATAATATTGCTTATTAAAATTTTCAAAAACGTTTTTTTTTAATTTTTAATAATTTAAAAAAAAAACTTATTTTGTTTTTTGAATATTTTGAAAACGAATCTATAGATTTTTTTTTTAATTTTTCTCCTAGTATAAACTTTAGATTTCTTTAAATTGACATACTCAAAAAAATTTTAAATATGTTTTCGAAAATTAAAAAAAAAAAAAACATTTTTTGAGAAAACTGGTCGAACGATTTTGAAATGAAAAATTCATAAAATAGAAAACAGCAAAAGAAATAAGGTGGCTTACAACATTTTTTCCAAAAAACGTTATGAATAGTGTTTTTTTGATTTCATAAAAATTTTATTTGTTTAATATTTTAACCCAAATTTTGTTTTATATTGCTCGGTTGAGATCTAGCCACTAGTTTAATGAAAGCAAACTTAGTCATCTTTATTATTATTTATTTATCGTTATTTATTTTAAATAATAAGGACGTTTATGATAAACACATATACACGCAAAAAACAACTAACAAATAAAAAAAATACTCGATTACCTACTGAAAATTGTACACATGCATACAAACAACCACTGTGTTAAGTTTTAGTATTGTCTATAACCACTCGCTTCACAGTGGTTAGAATAGGTATCTAAATTAAAAACCTTATTATAGGCAGGTACATAATATCCTTAATAAATTTTGATCTGTGATCTGTTGAAAAATTCATTTCATGGTTTTTTATTCCTGACCGAATGTACTGAATTGTTATATATGTTAACAGCCACAAAGACGAGCTCCTTCTCACTTAAGTCTCGGTGTTCTGCTTTGAGGCATCTATATATTTCCAGCATCGTTTGCCCGATCCACAAGAAAGGAGACCCTCTTAACTGCGCCAACTATAGAGGAATTAGTCTCCTGAATATCGCCTACAAGATCCTCTCTGCCGTACTATGTGAACGCCTGAAACCTTTCGTCAGCAACCTGATTGGCCCCTATCAGTGTGGTTTCAGACCAGGAAATCAAATCAAATGTTCACGCTACGGCAGATCCTGGAAACTACCCAAGAATTCCAAATCGATACACACCACCTCTTTATTGATTTTAAGGCCGCGTACGATAGCATTTATAGAGACGAGCTATACAGAGCCATGTCAGGTTTTGGCATCCTCACAAAACTCGTCCGCCTGTGCAGGATGACGATGGAGAACTCTCGCTGCTCCGTCAAGGTTGGTAATGACCTCACTGAAGCTTTTGACGTCAAAAAAGGATTCCGACAAGGTGATACGCTATCGTTCGATTTCTTCAACTTAATACATGAACAAATTATAAGAAACTCGCAAGTCAATTGTAGTGGGACAATTTTTGTCAAGTCTGTGCAATTGCTAGCATACGCTGACGACATAGACATCATTGGCAGAACTCGGCGAGCTGCCACTGGAACGTTTGCTAGCATTGAAGCTTAAGCGGCTAAGATGGGACTAGCAGTCAATAGGGCCAAAACGAAGTACCTGCTGTCCACAAAAAGGGACACACAACACCGGCGGATTAAACAAAATATCACAATAGACAGGTTCAACTTTGATGTAGTTAGGGACTTTGTGTACCTCGGTTCCGCTAAAACATCTGACAACAACATCTCGTCAGAAATAAAGCGAAGAATTACTCTTGCCAATCGCTGTTTCTATGGGCTAGGAAGGCAATTGAGTAGCAAAGCCCTCTCTCAAAAGACGAAGGAGAAAGTATAAGACCCTAATCATCCCAGTCCTGCTCTATGGCGCCGAGGCATGGACTCTATCTTAAGCGGATGCAGATATCCTTAGTCGTTTCGAGCGTAAGATTCTTCGGAGGATTTTTGGCCCTATCTGCGTGAACGGGCTTTGCAGGAGAACCAAGAACTATACGAGCTATACAGCGACATTGACCTGTTCAAAAAAATACGCATATCACGTTTAAGATGGCTAGGTCATGTAGAGCGAATGGACAACAATACTCCGGCTCGCAGGATCTTCGTTTCCATCCCAGAGGGTAGACGAAGTCAAGGAAGACCTCGCCTTAGGTGGCGCGCTCAAGTGGTGGACGACCTCAACCAACTTGGAGTGCAAAACTGGAGGCAGCTAGCCAAAGACCGAGGTAGCTGGAGAGGCATGTTGGTTGAGGCCCAGGTTCGTCCCGAACTGTAGCGCCCCCTAAGTAAGTAAGTAAGTACCGGAAAGTAGTGAAGAATCTTTATTATCTTAGATCTAGTTTGGATTGCTGATTTATTTGTCCCTAATATAAAAGAGTTTTGAAAACTTTGAACATTTATCGATGACTAAGAATTTTTGTATTCTGGATTTCCATGATGTCAATGTGAATTGTGAATAATCTCACAGCGATATCTGGGAATAGGTGTCGACTGTAGCTGTTTGTAACTTATCTGTAGTTTCGTCCCCTCTTTCCTCGGCAGTGTTCGTATATGAGGAATTTATACCTGAATTTGCTGTTTCTGTTTGAGAAGTAAAGCTTGTACCTGAGAGATGATTGACTTCCGTATGAAGTCGGGAAAGTGCATCAGCCACAAAGTTTGATTTACCAGGCGTGTAAATTAACTCGTAGTTGTACTCTTCAATTCTCGCCTTCCATCGTTTGAGCTTGGCTTAGTATAAGTTTAAGTGTTTGGAGGAAGGATGGCTTCAATAGCTTTAACCTTAGCGGGATTTGGAAGAATTCCTTCTGATGTTACCAAAAACCCTAAAAACTCGACGCTAGTACTCAAAAAATTAGTTTTTTCCAAAGTAACCTTTAATCCGACTTGATCTTGTTTGGAAAAGACAGTTTCCATGGCCCAGATTGCGCTTGTCGACCAGCAATCGATTCGCCATTTGTCTATTGCGTCGATTAGATTGTGTGTTTGGTATTGTGGACCACGATCGAAAAAATTATGTTATTGTGAATAATGTAAAAATATGTAACGATTTTGACAGTTCATTATTTTGTTTATAAATAAATTTTCGCATTAGAAGTTTTGGTTTGCGTTTTTTATAATTTAATTTAATAAGAAATCATCCCAACAAAATGTTTACCCCTCTTATTTTTGCCTGGGACTTCACACAGAGGCTTTTTGGTATCTCCTGATTTTTTTCCATTAACCATACCAAAATACTCATTTGGTTTTGTTGTATGTAATTTCTTTTGACCTTTAAAGCGTGTTATTTTTGTATTTTACATTAAATTGAAATTGCAATAGAATAATAATATTTTAACCAAAAGAAGACTTCCAAACGCTGCTGTCGGCTGAGTAATAATGAGTTCAAGTGAATAGACGCATAGACTTTTGCTCCAGGTCTTTTGATAATTCCATCAGTAATCCGTGAAATTAACACTTTAAAATACTTTTAAATTCTTACTATATAATGTGTGCATTGATTTGTCTTGAAATCCAAAGTGTTAAATCAGCCGAAGCATTATTTTTTTTGTGTTTTTTTTTCTTAAATTAATCATTTCGAGTTAAAATGCTCAGCAAAGTAATAGCACTCCATCGAAAAGCAACAACATTGATGCAGCTGAATTGTGGGCGCTCAAATCACTACTTTCGAAGAGAGAATTCTCAGCAGAATGAGTGAATTAGAAACTAACTTGTGCGGCAGAATTAATGAGCTTAAATTTCGCTGCAGTGCACTTGAGTCTAGAATCGATGAGCTCGAACGGCAACAAATCAACTCTGATGCTGTGCTAGTTGGTGTCCCATGTCCCTGCCTCAGATAATGAAGACCTAAAGGAAATGTTCAACAAATTATGTGTTGCTATCAACTACCCTACTCCACCAATTAAAAACATCTTTCGAGTTAAACCATCCAACCCAAAAGGCAAATTGTTGTCATATGATGGAACAATCATTTTAAAGTTTGAAACGTTTTATGATAAAAACAGCTTGATGAAACACTGCTACTCTCGTTACAATCAATCGAAAGTATGTTTGACTCTCCGTGACCTTGGACTAGATTCTGATCAGCAAATTTTTCTGAACGACAGTCTCACCAAAAATAATTACATTTTACCTCGAAGTGCGCTTAAGCTTAAAAAAGCAAAAAACATTTCCAGCGTCCGCATCGTCAATGGACAAGTATTTGTGCGTACACTAAATGGTGAGTCAAAGCTAATCACCTGCAATTATGACCTGGCGGAGTTCTAAATCATCATAATGTTCAATTTATATATGTTATATTTCTCAATCTTAATTTTTCCGATACCAATTATGTGTTTTCCTTAACCGAAATTTTATGTACACCCCTCCATTCCCTATTTTCCTTTTATTAGTATCACTTTGTTGCTGTTACTTTCATTGTTCTCAAATAGAAAACATTTTTTTTTGTTTTGTGTTTACTCTTCGTATACGTTCATTTTTATATACGATTAAAACAAAGACGTTGCTTGAGTTAACGTGGTCTAAAAAATCGGGAGTTCGAATGTGTTATCTTAATTCGCAAAGTATCACAAACAAAATTGATGAGCTGTTCTATATATTTGAAGGGGGCTTGATGGATATAGTATGTTTATCTGAAACTTGGTTAAACCCGAACATAGGAAATAATCTATTTAAGATAAATGGCTACAAGTTGTTTCGTGCAGATCGTGTAACTAGACGTGGGGGAGGAGTAGCCATGTATATTAAAAGTAATTTAAAGTGCAAACTAATTAAACAGTCTTCCCAATTAGATGAATTTGAATTTCTCTTTGTCGAAGTCTCTCTTGATGGAAACAAGTTTTTGATCGGCGTTATGTATTTGGCACCAGATGTAACAAGTAGCACTTTAGTTAAGGATATTCTTTAAGATTGGGGAGCACTTTATTCAAATTGTATTATCTGTGGCGATCTTAATCTGAATTTTTTAAATAAAAGTAATACAAATATTTTAAAAATGGTTGAATCGTTAGGTTTTCATTTAGTTAATGCGGAGTATCCTACTCATTTGTTCCCAAATAAAACTCCGTCCCTTCTTGACGTTTTTCTGGTGTCACAAGTAGAACTTGTAAGTCATTTCAATCAGATTTGTGTAGCAGGTTACTCGCATCATGATTTGATTTTGTTGGTCCTGAATATCTTTCCGTCTTCGTCTGCAGTTGTTGAAAGTGAGTATCGACACTTTTCTTCAGTAAATATTTAGTCTCTGTTTGATGAATGTCAAAACCTAAATTGGTCTCCACTCTATTGCACTTCTGATGTAAATGTTCAAGTTTCTGTTTTCAACGAATGTATTAATTTTCTTTTTGATAAATACGTTCCGTTGAGAAAGAGAAAAGTAAAAAATGTTAATACTCCTTGGTTTACACCGAATGTCAAAGAGTCAATAAAAAAAAAGACATTATGTTCCATAGATGGTGCACATACAAATGTACATGGTCTTTAGAAGAGTATAAACGCATAAGAAACGCTACAACCTCCTTGCAAGTAAGTTTTTCACAGAAAAGGCAAGTGTAGCTTTCTGGAAAACCATTAGACAAATAGGAGTGACAAACGATAACACTGAAAGTGATCTTAATCTTAACCTCAACGATCTAAATGAGAAATTTATTAATTCATCAACAATTAATTGCCAAGTAGACTTTTCAACTTTTTGCAATGCTCCACTTAGTTTGCAGAGAGAATTCTCAATACAGGGGGTAGATTGCATATCTGTGGAAGAAGCAATCCTCTCCATAAAATCCAAAGCGATAGGGCTTGATGGTATTCATCCTTTATTTGTTAAAACCCTTCTGCCTGTAATATATAAAAATATAACTCATATATTTAACACTATTATTACGACAAGTAAATTTCCCGATCTTTTGAAAAAGACAAAAATAATACCTCTACCAAAGTCCTCGTCACCAGGAAATAGAGATTTTCGACCAATCGCTAGCCTACCTTTCTAAGGTAAAGTGTTTGAAAAAGTCATCACCAATCAAATTTTTTTTTTTTTTTTTTTTTTTTTTGACAGGAGGAAATCTTCAAAAGACACTTGGCAGTATTCGAAACCAAGTAGTGTGGGACTCTTAACCACTAAAACCACCTCTTTATCAGTACCAATCTTGAGAGATCGACATCAGATTTTTCTTTCTTAACTTTGTAAAATCACTTTGGGGGAAGTTTAAACTTTTAATACTTTCCCATGTTTTTTTAGACCATAAGCTCATGAGGCTTGGTTCTTCTTAATCTCCGAACATGGTTTCTGGTATTCAAGACGGACACCATTTCGGAATTGGTATGACTTTGCAGTCTCTGATTATGCGATACAGCGTATTTTTTAACAACTTCTGTAACCGTTTCTATTTGTAAGTCACGATGTAGATCGCTATTTCTTATGTACCAAGGTGCATTAACTATTCCACGAAGGACTTTGTTTTGGAATTTTTGGATGATTTCGGTATTTGTTTTCTTTGTACAGCCCCATAATTGGATACCATAGGTTCAAACAGGCTTTAGTACTTGATTATACAGCATTATTTTGTTTTGGGTTGATAAATCAGAGTTGTTACCAAGTAACCAGTACATTTTCCTATATTTCAAGTTTAGTTCTTCTCTTTTCTTTTTGATGTGCTCTTTCCACTTTAGCTTTGCATCCAAAGTCATTCCAAGGTATTTGGCCGTATTGGCGTAAGGTACAGCTTGATTATTAATGAATATTGGAATATTGTTTATCTTTTTATTTGTAAAGTTTATATGTGAAGATTTTGTTTCATTTAGTTTGATACGCCATTTTTCGGTCCAATCTCTGACTGTGTCGACGGCATTTTGTAGTTTTACTGCTGCCTTAGAGACACATTTGTCGGGTACCAAAATTGCGGTATCATCTGCAAAAGTAGCCATTATGGTGTGATTACCAACTGAGATATCCCTTGTGTATAGTAAATACAGGGTAGGACCTAGGACACTTCCTTGTGGTACACCGGCTTCTATTTTCTTCAATTCCGAATATTCTTGATCGTACCTTACTCTAAACAATCGATCTGAGATGTACGATTTTAATATTTCATAGTACTGTCTGGGAAGATCCCTTTGCAGTTTGTACTCAAGTCCCTCATGCCAAACCTTGTCAAAGGCTTGAGCAATATCTAAGAAAATAGCTGAACATACTTGTTTTTCTTCTAATGCTTTTTCTATTACATCCGTTATTCTATGAACTTGGTCTATCGTGGAATGTTTATTTCTAAAGCCAAACTGATGATTTGGGATTAACCTTCTTTCTTCTATAATTTTGCTAAGTCTCTTCAGAAGCAGTTTTTCAAAAACTTTTGCCATAATTGGTATAAGCGATATTGGTCTGTAAGACGTCACTTCTGTAGGTGGCTTACCTTGCTTGGGTATGACAATAACTTCAGCAATTTTCCAATGGTGTGGGACATACCGTTGCTTAAGGCATGCATTTATTATATATTGGAGTTTTATGAAGGCTTTCAAAGGCATTTCTTTCATAACCTGGGCAGTAATTAGATCGTAACCTGGTGATTTTTTATTTGATAGTTGATGTAAGCACATACTTTTTATTTCTTTTAAGCTTACAATTGGTATTTCACTTTCATCTATCTTATCAACAAACTGTAAGCTATTTTAAGCCGCGTTTGTTGGATATGGCTTAAAAACATTCGCAAGATGCTCCGCGAAAAGGTTAGCTTTTTCTTTTGGGTTACCGATCCATTTCCCATTTTGAGATTTCAAGGGCGAGTTTAGTAACTGCGGTCTTTTCAGGCGCTTGGCTGCTTTCCATAGCGAAAAATCGGTTGAAGCATCAGTCGTTAAATTCTTTAGGAATGTACTGAGTGAATCATTTTTGAATTTATAAATTTGTTTTTTTAGATTGTTGCTTATACGGTTAAACGTTGTTTTATCATCTGGAAATCTAGTATTTTGCCATTTTCTTCGAGCTCTTCTATTCTCTATTATCAACTCTCTTATCTCTAAAGGAGATTTTATTTCATTTTGTCTTCTATTAGAAAATGTTGGAGTACTTTCTTCAGCGGCCTGTTGCACATCAGCAATAAATTGTTCCACTTCATGGTCAATTTGCTCGATTGTATCCATGGGAGATCTTAAATTTATAAAACTTAAAAGCCTTTCTCTTTCTCTAAAATCACTCCAGTTTGTTTTCTTATTTACAAGCTTTGGATTACTTTTTTCTATTACTTCCGACTCACTTAGTGATAGAATCACTGGAGTATGATCTGATGACAAGTCATAATTACCTTCGACACTAATGTGATTTCGTTTGATTCCTTTAGCTACGAAAAAGTCAATAAGGTCTGGTATTTTGTTAGTATCGGAAGGCCAGTAAGTAGGCGACCTGGAGGAATAGAATTCGCAATTGTATTTACGGCCTGCTTGGAAAAGTCTTTTGCCTTTTGTTGATATAAGTCTTGAACCCCAATGGGTGTGTTTGGCATTGAAGTCTCCACCAACAAGAAGGTTATGCCCAAGAAGATTTAATAGATCTGTATAGTCATCTTCTGTCGGGGAGTGCCTTGGTGGGCAGTATATAGCTGCTATCTTAAACTCTTTCATTTTCATACCAATACTAATAATTGTTACTTGCATATTTTCATTAGTAAGCTTGGTTTCTTCATAATGTTTTAAGAATTGCCGATCCACCTCTTGCCTTGTCAGTTGGATGTGGAGCGTGGTAACATGAATAGTTTTCTATTACATTATCTAGATTTTGCCCATAGGAGAAGTGAGTTTCGGACACCAGGCAAACATCTATATGTTCTAGATCTAAAAAGATTTTTAATTCGGATAAGTGTTGTAAAAGACCGTTTGCATTCCATGTAGCGATTTTAAGTGTTCTGTCCATCATTGTTTTTTGAGAGCGACTTTTTCGCTTAACTGTTTGATATTCAAATCCTGTTTATCAATTCTTTGGAGAATGAGGTGTAGCATTTCTTTTATGGAAGTCTCTTCATTCTTCCGCACATTTTTTAGAATCTGAGAATAGGATTTAGGCGGTTCATTCTTAGTATTGTTTTCAGCAGTTAAATCGGTATTTACTGTGTTTCTGGGTTTGTCTCTAGCAAATGTATTTTTGCTTCTGAACTCTTGGAATTTTTTGGCAACTGGGCAGCCTCTATAGCTTGCCGGGTGATTACCATGGCAGTTCACACATTTTGCTTTCTGATCTTTGCTCATCGGACAATTTTTAGTTGCATGTTTTCCTTCGCACTTTACACAAGCAAACTCGCGGTTGCAGTATTTTTGGGTATGACCATAAGCTTGGCAACGTTTGCACTGCGGAACAACTTTAGATTTTCGGAGTGGTTCAATTTTAACAGCTATGCCCAAGATTGATCTTACTTTATAAATCTCCTCGACACTTTGCTTACTGTCAAAAGTTAGCATGAATAAAGGTAGTAACCTCTTACTTGTCGTCGATTCACCAGAGGAGTTTTTAATTGTCTCATTCTTAAATAGATTGACTGCATTAAGGGCTTGGAAGCCTTTTTGTACAAGATCTTCCACTACTTCCTCGGGAGAGCACGAGGAATGAAGACCTCTGGCTACTACTTTTATTGGCCTTGTAGCTTTGTTCTCATATGAGTGCCATTGAATTTGGTGTTTGCTCAGTTCTTCAGTGACAGATCTATACTCGTCGGCTTCTTCAACTGTGACTTTCCAGTTGTCTTTGTTATACGATGTGTATTTGCAAGCTTTTTTAGTACATTTTTCTATTATTTTCTTAAGATCTCCAAAAATTGGAAATCCTGAGATCATAATTGGTGGTGGTGTAATTTTTTTGCTGCCTTTAGCGTGTGAATTTGATTTAACAACAGCTACCACATTATTCGGTTCTTTAGTTTCTGTAAACAATTCTTTATTATTTTCGATTTTAGAGTTTTTCTGATTTCTTAAACAAATCTCAGGACTCCCGTTTGGTTTACGTTTCTTTGTGATACGCTTATTTTTCTTTTTCTCAGTTTCAAACAAGAGCTCTTCTTCATCAGTTTGATATTCACGCTCAATATATTTTGGACTTAACTGAAGCGTGGACTCTGAATCTTTCTTGTCAAGTAAGGAAACTTTCTCTTCGAGTTTTTTCACTTGCAGCTGAAGACTTTGAACAAGAACTTCAAGTTGTTTTCTTGCCGCTACTTCAATTTGCCATTCTTCAAAGTAGTTCTTTGATTTTGATTGGTCTATCTCTTTGTCTTCGATAGAACTCTGTTGATCTGTAATGTCGATCTCTTCATTTTTCTTGGTCCCTTTTTCGCTGATGTGTTTAACTTCGATAGTATTGTTTGGGGTTGTCTGATGTGATGTAACACCTGAAGTAAAAAATTAAATCATTTTTGGAAGAAGAGAAACTCATAACTGAATATCAGTCAGGCTTTAGAAGCAAACACAGCTGCATAACTGCGCTACTCAAAGTTAGCGATGATATTCGTTCTGGTATTGATGAGGATATGACGACCATAGCGGTTGTCCTAGATTTTTCAAATGCGTTTGACTCAGTAAACCACCAAATTCTTTTATTCAAACTGAAGAGTCATTTCGCATTTGAAGAGTCTGTATGTAGGCTCATGTCGTCATATCTTATCAATCGCACACAAGCCGTACACTATGAAAAAATGGAATCATCATATTTGCCGGTTTTTTCGGGTGTACCACAAGGATCTGTATTGGGTCCTCTTTTGTTTACTCTCTTCATAAATAATATTTCTAAGTGCATTCAAAATTTTCAACATCACATTTATGCAGATGACGTACAAATTTATACAAAATTTTCAAAATCTAATAAATTATCCGTGGTTGAAAGTTTAAATTCAGACCTTCGTTCAATCGATTCTTGGTCAAAACAAAATCATTTAAATCTAAATCCGATAAAAACCAAGGCTATGAAAATGACAAGAAATCCTCTTGATTGTTTAACTCCTACTTTATATGTTAATAACATTCCAGTTGCATTTGTTAACACATTTAAAAATCTGGGGATTCATTTTAACGTCCGTCTTAGTTGGGATGACCATGTAAATCATATTGTTGCAAAAATATATGGGATTTTGCGAGGCCCTACGAGACAGTACTTACCCACAAACATTAAGATGAAACTTGTTAAGTCCTATGTTCTACCTTTGATACTCTATGGATGTGATTTTTTTTCAAATCTGGACTCAGAGCTAACTAATAAGATAAATGTGGCTTTTAATAATTGTGCCAGATACATATTCAACATCAGAAGATTCGATCACATTTCTTATTACAGATTGCAGATTGTCCCTTACAAGCTCTTTTAAAATATAGAACTCTTCTCACATTATTTAAATTTTTTCATACCGAAACACCTCATTATTTACTTGACAAACTTAAGCTTGCACGTTCACGAAGATAAGTATTGTTCATTGTTCCTAGATATAAGTATTTAACAAGTAGCCGGCAGTTTTTCGTTCGTGCTGTTCGCCTGTGGAACCAGCTTCCCCCTGACATACGAAGATTAAACACCATAAATCTTTTTAAAAACCGCCTCTTTGATCACTACGCAAATAACAGCAACTAGTCATTTTATGTCCTTTTCTCTATCCTCTCCTTATATTTCCCCGCACTTGCTTGATTAAAATACTTATTGTTAGTAGTACATTAATGTAATTTATTTTTGTTATACCTTTATTTTTTCCTGTATATGATCAAAAGTCGAAAACTTATATATGTACAGAGTTGAATGAATAAATAAATAAATAAATAAAATTATGCACGACACCTGTCGATTGTCAAACCGAAGAATGTCGATCGAAATCGACTATGTCTCTTAAATGGTTTCTTCTGTTGTACTATAGATGATAAAACAGTCGACTCTCGATATTTTGAAATTCAAGGGACCACAAAAAAAGTTCAAAATAACGAGAGTTCAAATAAACAAGAGGGAGGCAGGGAAAAATTCAAATTCTTTGTCCAACAAATTTTCAATCATCACCTGCGTCCATTCTGAGGGCATATAAGCGTAGGCTAGAAAGAGCTGTCCTTGCCTCACTCAGTGTTACTGGAACTAATGGTTCTTCTTCTTCTTCGTTTTCTTCCCCGTCGTCATCTTGAGATGTTAAATCCAACATTTCAGCATCTGTTAGGGCACCATGGACACCGATGTCATCATCTACTTGGACGTAATTCTGAAACGTTAACTGTCCACAGTCGGGTAGAAGTTCCCACCCCAAGACAGAATTTGTATCGTTTGGTGGCTGTGATATTGGTCCTTCATTTTCAGTTTGCTTGAATCCAAACTTTCTGAAGCTTTATTGAAGGGTGATAGAGCTCACATTTTTCCAAGCCTTCCAATTTTCCTTCGGTACAGTGTTTTAAAATTTTGTATGATTCCTTGGTCTAATGGTTGTAGTCTTGATGTCGTGTTGGGTGGAAAAAAATCAATTTTACATGGTCTAACCCACCACCAGGGTTATTACATTACATTACATATTGATCTACTTCGTAGATTTAACACTTATGAGCACTGGCTACTGAGGCCATCGGCTCAGACAATTATAAGACAACATACAAGACGACATTGATACAGGACAGAACAGAAGATAGGAAGAGGACAGAAAACAGAAAACACATAACAGATGTCAACAGCACGCAATTGGTTTTCAGACGGTCCTCCATCTTTCCACTAACCACGCGCAACGATGCTTGATTTCGCTGATCTCACGGGAAGCGATGCTTTATCGGAGCCAAGGCCGTTGACTGGTGGGTTATTATGCACAGTGCAGTTGTCCAAAAACAGTAAGATTTTGCGATTTTCCTTTATCATTTCACTGTTGACAGAGGTCAGCCATTCATTAAACAACTTCGTCGTCATCCATGCTTTCTTGTTTCAACGGTAAATTGTGGGCAGGGATTTTATCCCATTAAAACACCGTGGTTTTGCAGATTTGCCAATCAAAAGTGGTTTTAACTTTTGAGATCCATCCATATTGCAAGCTAGAAGCACAGTAATTATGTCCTTGCTGAGTTTGCCACCATGACATTTTTCGTCTCTGAACGTGAGGGTGCGATCTGGAAGACATTTATAAAATAGCCCAGTTTCATCCATATTGAATAGGTTTTTTTTGGCTCGTAGTCGTTTGAAAGCTGTTTTAATTCATCAATCCATTCATTACATATGAATAAATCCACGCTGGCGCTCTCTCCACAGATCTTCTTAAATGTGATGGCGTGTCGATTTTTGAAGTTTGATAGCCATTCCTCACTAGCTCCAAATCCTTTAATACCAAGTGATTCTGCAAAGGACTTGGCTTTTTCCTTCAGCATAAAGCCGCCCACGGGAACGTTTTTACTTGTCCATCCTTCACAACTTTGATGGCACGCTCTTTTTCACAAATGGAAAGACTCCTGTTCTTCTTTGAACTCATCTTAAAATTAAAAACTCGAACCAAACAAAGAACAACACTGTTAATAGAACAGAACAATTTAATTAGAAAGAACACTCAAGATTGGGGGCTTTTTGAAACCACCACGCTTAAGTAAACAAACGACATGTACCGACAGATCTGTGCATGTCAGATTTCAAATTATAGAGAGTACGGGAAACAGGAATTCAAATTATAGAATATTGGTGTTCGATATGCCTACTACGTACCATCGGCAGGTCTGTGTATACAAAAAATGTCAGACTTCAAATTATAGAGAGTACGGGAAACAGAAATTCAAATTATAGAATGTTGGTTTTCGAGATGCCAAATTCGTACAGACAGAAAGGTCTGTGCATGAAAACAAAGTCAGACTTCAAATTATAGAGAGTACAGAAAACAGAAATTCAAATTATAGAATGTTGGTGTTCGAGATGCCATTCCTAAATAAAATATTTTTAGGGACCTCGACACTGGTCTCAATGAATTAAAACGCAAGAGAGTAATTTACAAATACGTGTGATCTTTATAAGTGCCCTTTTTAGAATGAATCTAATTCGAAAAGCATTCATTGAACAAAATATAGCTTAATGTAAGTTGCTGTGATTGCAATTAAGGTTCCCATGCAACCTCAAGACGTTAACCAGGAATCCAATTTCTCGGTGGGAAGGGAGTGTTCAGGTAAATGCAAACTTGTGTGGAAAGCAGCAGAAGCTCGTGTGCTTCGTAGGCATTTTTATAAATTGGGTCAATGCCTGACCATGATAACTTCACTTTTTAATAAAACCAACAACAAAAAAATATCACTTCATTTATTTATAAATAATTAATTTAACAATATAAAAACGAAACAAAAAAAAAACAAGAAACAATTTAGTATTAATCAATATGAAACAACAAAACATTCACAAAGTTTGTAAATAAATATGAATATTAAATATACTTAACTTTAGTCAGAGTCTGACGAGTATTTGCTACTATTATAGTACAAAATAAACACAACACTTGATGCTTTTTCGACTCTGAAACCACATAAAAAGCTTTAATTCTGAATGCTTTTGCAGAAAACTATACAACAAGTAGTAGGTATGTGGGTAAAATTTAGATAGGGTAAATCCGATCGTATGTAATTATTTTTCGCAATAACAAGGGAGGAAGTGGAATACTGTGAAATTTGTGAATCCGTTTTCCTTTTTCTTCGACTTCGAAGGTATGTAGCAGAACGCATGGATGTGCGCGGCTTAAACAAAAAAATTACAAAAACAATGCTGTGGTAAGTCACTGGTTTTATTGTGGATTTGGCGGGAATTGAACAAAATGTTCACAGCAAAACACAACAACTGATCGAAATGACATTTATATTTGTAGTGTTCATAATCAAAAATGACCATCAAAACAGTGACAATCACCTTATATTTTATGGGAATTTATCTGATAAATTGCGCTAGCTTTCCTAAAGCACGGATTAGATTAATCCACCAACAGCACGAGCACCGCCAACAGAAAACAGCACATATTCATCACAAGTGTTAAGTTTCCAGCAATGGAAAAGCAACAGCTAATTTAGGACACTTGATGTTGATGTTGCTGGAGTGATAGTGATGTGACATTTTGCTGCCAAATGGACAAATTTGGTAAAATTTGGCCGAATATTAACATTTAATTTATTATATTTTTCTCCTTCTGATCTGGCTACAATTTATAAAGCGTTTATACGCCCTCAAATCGAGTATAACTCCCACCTCTGGGCAGGGGCTTTGCAAACATCGCTTCACTTGCCTTGATATAATACAAAATCCAGCGGTAAGATTGATAGGAAATAGAACTGCCGCTGAAACAATTGCCCCTCTCGAACAACGACGCAATGTTTCATATCTTTCCTTATTTTATCGTTTCTCTTATAAAAAAAAAATGTTCACTCGAAGTAGCCAGCTGCATTCCTCCCCTTAAAAGTTTCCCTCGTAATACTCGTCTCGCAAGGAATGCCGACGATATGGATATGGATTCTTTTTTTAGCCGAACAACACGAATTTGAAATAGTTTACCCGGCGAGATTTTTCCTTGCCATTTTGATCGGCCAGCATTCAAAACCAATGTAAATCGACACCTCCTATCTTTCCCCTCACTATACCAAATGCTATTTTGTCTTATGTAACTTTCGAAACCGTCATTATGGAATTTTTTTTTTAAATTTGGCATAATGTCGCTTAGCACAATGTCACGGCACCGTTGCTTGTCTATTCTTGCAGTTGAAATACGTTGGTCATAAAATAATGGCAGCCGCTGTTGCTGGTGCTGGTTCAATCTGTTCCGCCAATAACTTTGAAATGAAATATGTACTTTCAAAAACTCTTTCTACTATGCACTTAAAAAATTGATTACATATCTAAAGAATAAATTGGTTTGAAAATGTAATTAATTGTAGATAAAAAAGTATTTATGTAATAGTGAATCAATAATTTTTTTTTTAACTTGACATTGGAGTCATTAGCTAAGCAATGACTTATCGCCGTTGTTTTTTTGCCATTATTAAACGATCGGTGAAAGATGTGTTCGCTAAGACATTACTTGGTAACGCAGATGACGTTTCCGCATTTTGACAGAAACTGCTCACAGTACGTGGCTTATTGCCTGATTTTCGTAAAAAAAATTGCAGAAGTTGTAAAGTTTTGCGATCGACCTGTTGATAATGATTTTTCTACATTAATACCGATCTCTTTAAATGTTATCGAACTCCGACGAATGCCTTTCACTGTTATCAATACTTGTATACCTGTTTAATTCAGCGTTGTTCCATTGATTTTTTTTGTTTGGCTGTTTTCGAAACAATTTAATAAACTTTGCGCTTGCAAAAAATTCTCACATGAATTAGAAAATAATAATAGTAAAAAATATTAATACATTTGATATAAAAACTTATTTAAGATCACATAAAAATCAAGCGTGTGATAATGTTGATATCTATGTTATCTAAAACCCTCTATAAGTCCACTTGATAATGATATTTTTACTATTTTACATATGTATACTATTAAATTTATTCTTTATAAATTGTAAAACTGATCTTAGAATGCAAAAAACAAAGAAATGATAGAACATTTCAAATTTTGTACGAAAAACAACGTAAATTATTACGTTGTATTTTCTGGTACTGGGGGAGTTATATATATAAATATAATTCATCATATAAATGGATATGATCTCAAACATCATGCTGAGAAAAAACAAGAATTCGTAGAAGAAGTCATAATCATGCCTAACTGACTAAACACCCCCAGTCATCAAGACCGGGGTAACTTTAAGACTCTTTTGCGTCATTTTGACTCCTTTTTGAAGCCTGGACTCCAGGAAGCCACTTTTTTTAAATAATTGAAAATGGACTCCTTTTACAAACTCAGGGGTGGATTCGGTTAAGATGATAGTTGATTTTTGATCATCAAAAGTAATGCTTTTGCTCCACGTAAGGCGATTATCAAAGTGACCATCACCTTTTTGCTATGGTTTGCGAGGGACAGCATGTATTTAGTTGTCACCTTCATACATTTGTGAATAAAATTTGTGGGAAAAATAAGTTGTGTTGGCTTGAGTTCTATTATATTTTGATTTTTTTTATAAAAAATAGTGAAAAAAATTATCAAATTTTAAGCAAAAACTGTAAAATGTAGTAATTTATACTTCAATGCAAACACAACGAGAAAGGAGACACTTATAACAAAAGTTCAATTGCTTCAAACTAACTTAAGAAACAAAACAAATATTTTTACATTCTGCAACAAATTTTGTTCGCGGCCTATTTACATACATATACATACTGCTCTCATTGATACTTTTAAGATACATACAAAATAATAGCTTTGTTCGTCTGGGACCACAAAAGGGCTGTCAAGTTACTGACAAACCACAAGAAGCACTGACTCTCTTTCGCACAATCCACAACTTCAACAGACTCCATTTTTGTCACTTTTTAATTAAAATAATTAAATTTTTATGAAATTAAATGTAAAACAATGAATAAATTCACATTTGTTATAATTTTGTTTTGCAAATACAAATTAACAACTAACCTGCAGCAAATCAACACAAATCACAAATTGACAGCTAATGTCAGCAAACAACAGCTGATCGTTACCTCAACTCGCCCTAGCAAAATACCAAGATCGACTTCAGGGTGACTTCATGGCGATCCCAAATCCCAGGTTTCAAAAAACAGAGAATTTTCTCTTGAGCGCGAGTTGAGGTATTTAAAAAAACGAGTTGTGGCGACCCCAGGTTGACTTTAGGGCTCATCGAACAAAGCTAATGTTTGCCCAAAGCTTGAAAGGTATTGTAGGATGTGGTCAGCTAGGGATGCATTTCTATATACGCCGAGATCATCGAAATTTGTTGTTTGTTTGTTGTTTTCATTAAGGACGGCTACAATCCTTAATGAAAACAAACATTTTTCTTAAAATATACATATGTAAATATTTCAAGAAATATGTACCTATATAATTTTGTAAAAAAAAGTTGAACACAAAACAATTGAAACAAATGTTCACAACAAAACACAACAGCTGAACTGATCGAAATAACATTTTATTTTGTGAGGCTGCCAAGCGCTGACAGTGCTTTAGCGATCAGCCTACGCAGAGCTGGGAAAAGTTGATAATCAAAATTGACCATCAAAACAGTGACTGTCACATCTTAGGCGATTCCACCCCAGGACTCTTTTTTAACTTTTCAAATAATTTTGGTACAGTTCACAATTTTCGTTGAATACTTTTCTTCTGCATTTGCTTGCATTTCTCTGAATTAAGACCTTTTTTGTTTGAAATCAGTAATTTGAAAAACCATTTGAAAGAGTTTTCGTTGCAACTTTTATATGATTTTACTAAATAAAATTAATATTAACCCATAGCAGCGCTTTTGTGAAAAGTATCTTTCAAAACTAACGTTGAAAAAAAAATAAATGAGCGGCACTTGCATTGAAGAAATAGAACACCTCTCAGTTCTCGGTATGTGCACCACAGACCACCTTCCATATATTTGACATCGCAAAGAATGCTGCGAGGTGTTTAGGTTTCCTTCAAAGATGCAAGAAATTCTTCACCTTGTCTGATCTGGCTACAGTATATAAAGCATATATTCGACCGAAACTCGAGTATAATTCCCATATTTGGGCAGGTGCTCCTATAACCCACTTGAGTTTTCTAGGTAGAATTCAAAAATTTGAAAATGATAGGCGACTGAACAATAAAGAAACATTTACATTTCTTGAGCACCGCCGTAATGTTCCATCCCTTTCGTTATTTTATCGTTATTTTTACAAAAAATGCTCTAGCGAAATAGCCAGCTGCATTCCTACCCTGAAACGATTCAACCGTAATACTCGAACTGCTAGGAATGCCCATCAGTTTACCCTTGAGCCTAACTTCGGACGTACTGTTAAGTATAGAGATTCTTTCTTTAGTCGCACCATGCGAATGTGGAATGCTTTGCCAGGCTCTGTTTTTCCCTCCCATTTTGATATGCAGAACTTTAAAACTAATGTGCATCGGTATCTCCTCTTTTATCCCTCCTCATTTCCCTAATGCTCGTGCGGTGTTTTAAAATTTTAAGGGTACACACAAACGACTTTCGCGCGTGTAAATTATAGAAAAAAACGGCGAAAAGTATATTCTTGCCAATCAATGTTTTCTGTCCTTCTGTCCTAACACAATTTTGGCTCAAAACTATAGGTAACCAAACAACTAATATTTATAGACTTTTATTTATTTGCTAATTACTTCTTAGTTATAAATAAACTGAAATATTTTAAGTTTTTACGTATAATTATTTTTTTGTTGAAGATCCTATAGTGAGCCCAAGCAGGAGGGGGGGTTGCAGGGGGGCAGCATGCCCCCCATACCTACCTCATACTGATTGGAAGATAAAATCTCAAGAAATGCCTAGGCAAAACTAGTTTAGCCTAAATGTTTTTTTTATTTTTTCAAAAAAAATGGGGTCTTCCTTAATTTCGTTTTTGGGGTCTTTTTTAATTTTTTGGGGCATAATTTCATAAACAAAAATATGGTTTTATTTCATTATGAAAAAATACCAAATTTTTGGGGCCTTATTTCAATTTTGTTTTTGGGGCCTTATTTCGCACCGCCATATTTGATATCCAGCCCAGTAAACTTTATTCTTGTATTAGGAGCTGTATTACTTAAGTTATTCAAGTAAAGTCATGTTAATTTGTAGCTCAAGTAAAAAATAAGAGAAATAAAAGACACATATGTAGTTCAAAAAAGTATTATTTTTTTTACTTCGAAACGATCAAATCAACAATCATTCGGTATAATTTCGCAAACTAATTTGGCGTTATGACGCTTTACCTAAAGCGACATTATACCAAATGTTGTTATTCGTGCTTATGTCACTTTCAAACTTAAATTTGGCATAATGTCGCTTAGCACAATGTCACGGCACCGTGACTGTCTATTCTAGCTTGCACTGTTGAAATACGTTGGTTCTAAAATAATGACGGCCGCTGTTGCTGATGCTGGTTCAATCTGTTCCGCCCATAACTTTGAAATGAAATATGTACTTTCAAAAAACTTTTTCTACTATGTACTTAAAAAATTGATTACATATTTTAAAAAATTAATTGGTTTGAAAATGAAATTAATTGTAGATAAAAAATTATTTATGTAAGAGTGAATCAATAGAAAAATCTTTAAACTTGACATTGGAGTCATTAGCTAAGCAATAACTTATCGCCGTTGTTTTCGTTGCCATTATTAAACGATCGGTGAAAGATATGTTCGCTAAGACATTACTTGGTACCGCAGATGACGTTTCCGCACTTTGACAGCAATTGCTTGCAGTTCGCAGCTTATTGCGTGATTTTCGTAAAAATTTTGTAGAAATTGTAAATTTTTGCGATCGACCTGTTGATAATGATTTTCCTAGATTAACACCGATCTCTTTTGATGTTATCGAACCCTGACGAATGCCTTTCAGTGTATAACTTCTTTTTTTTTTTGTATTTTTGCTCATGGTATGAGTATTCCTTTTATTTTTACCAATATGGTTATTAATACTTGTATACTTGTTTAATTCAGCGTTGTTGCATTGATTTAGTTTTTTCGCTGTTTCATCGAAACAATTTAATAATCTTTGCACCTGCAAAAAATGTTCACTTGATTTAGAAGGCAATACTGATGAAACAACGCTTTTTTCGCTGCCACTCAACGCATTGTTACTATACGACATATTCGATTCAGCCGAGAGGGATGATAAGCTGACATCGTTATCATAATCGAGATCATAGACAGCACCGGCGGAACTCACTATATTCTGAGACTTTCTAAGTTTTTCTGTTACGTTTGTCCTGGTGTTGCTGGTTTTATATTTGAGTTGGACTGAATTATCTTTTAATGGTGCTATAATTGAGGGTTTTAAATCTTGGATCTTATAACGAAATGATTTTCAGCTAGTCTTTCCCTGGCTCCCGTCGCGCCTTAGTTGTGACTAGAAAGAGTTGGAGAAAAATATTCGGCATTTAGTGTTTTAAGTAATAAAACGAGGGATACAATAAAAAAGTGAAATGACATTTAACTACTTATACCTGATGACTATAGACTGGGTGATAAGGCGAGTTATCATTGTGACCTGATCTGCCGGGTAATAGCTGGCTATTACCGATTCCGCTCCCAATATTGTTGCCACTACGACTCGCGCTACTGTTACTACTTAATCCTGCAGTCCTTACTGAACCGTCACTTAGTGGCAATGTCATTACGGGATGTGATATAGGTTGCTGTTGCATGAGGTGAGCAGCAATGGTGCCCGTGGAAGAAGAATGGTGAGGGTGAAGAGAATGTTGCTGAGCGAGCGAATGAGACTGATGCGGGTTATGCAGCTGTTGCTGGTGCTGGGTATGGTGACTATGGTGCTGTGAATGCTGACTTTGATGCGGCTGTTGTGTTTGATTGTGTGATGACTGTGCTTGATTGTGTGATGGAGGAGGTTGTGGTTGCTGTTGTGTTTGCCGACTTAGGGATGTTAATGCTGAATTCAAATTGCAAGCAGACGATGCCAATGTGCTGTGCTGTGTTAATGAATGTTGTTGTTGCTGATGATGCTGATGTTGTTGCTGCTGATTTTGGTGATATTGATGGGTGTGGTGGGAAGTAGATAAAGAGTTGGTTGTGAGGGTAACATTCGGATGAATAGAAGATGCCGTTCTACAAATATACCAGGATTTACCATAAAAAGGAAATAACAAACAAACACAAAAAATGGCATAGTAAAATATTAACAAATACATAACTCACCTAGAGCTACTGTTGCCTTGTGCTGATGTTGATGCAGGAACTTGTGCCTGAGCTGATAATTGCAGAGTAGTGGAATGCCGGAAATCAATACCATTTTCCATTGCAGTTGGTGGAGCAGTTAACCGAGTAGCTCTACCACTTGAAGGGATCGTCACTGCTGAACCCACATTGGCACTACTTATTGTTGGCGCAGATAATGTGGACGCTGTAGCTGATGTAGCGGCAACCTCAGATTGTGTTGGCGCATTAAGGTGGATGTTATTGAGATTAACTGGAATTTAAGCGTTAATTTTTATATTCTTTTATTTATTTTATGGTTCATTTATTATAAGTCTTAAAAAAAGCAACAATTTACATCATATGTATGTGTGCATTTTAAAATTATTACCTTACGTGGACTATATTATTTCCCTTCAAAATTTAATGTTTAAAGTCTAATAGCAGAGGATGCGGCAAAAGTATGATAACTTTGGCGCCAAAAATTAATAACGGGTTCTTGTAGAAGGTCTATCTCCTCCCGTTAAGGCAGAAAGGCAATTTTTCAAAAAAACATTTGCATTTGAAAAAAAAATATTTTGAAAAACAACGGCAACACTTAAAATAACATGCTATGTCTTTTTTAAAGCCAAAAGTCTGCTCTATCATATAGTTTTTTAAATCTTTAAATATCTATAAAAACTTTTGAAAAAACTTTTTTTCAAACTTAAATAAAAAAATAATCAAAAAAAAAATAGTTATATTGATTTTTTCCCAAATTGAGATAATGTGTACTAAATATGATTTTAATATTAATTACTCCTATTAATTTTAAATTGAACACTCAAAATTAGATGAAATTCTTTATTTTAGCTTTCGAGTAAATTGAAATTTACCAAACCCATTTTTTTGTAATTTGTTTTGTATTTACATGGTCTGGTCTTGCTCTTTACACATTTAGGCTAGAGTCGAATAACTTTGGCACTGCAAAGTAATAATGGATTCCTATAGAGAAACTAAAACAAATATTTTTTTTATTATGGGAGGGGTCTATCAACCCCCATTTAGGAAAGAGGGGCAATTTTCTAAAAAAAGGCAACCGAATCGGAAAAAATATATTTAGAAGTAACGGCAATATCTGCAATAATGTGCTTATATCTTTTTTGAAAGCCAAATCTCTACTTTCATATAATTTTTATATTAAGTACTTTTTGATCAATAGTTTGAAAAACAAAAAAAAATTCAAACTCGGAATTTTGAAAAAAAAAATTAAAAAGAATTTATTTCGATCTTTAATTTAGGAAAATATGTACTGAATTTTCTTTTATTATTTGTTACTCCTATTAATTTTTAATCGAACACTGAATATTAAATAGGTTTGTTCGATGTTCCCCGCCCCAGTGCGCACTGGGGAATGTCAGTGCATTAAGTAAAACTGCCAAAAAGCTGCATAGGTGCTCCAGTGTTGATTTAACATCGAACAGCTCAGTGCAACATCTCTATTTTTGACATGTCTTTCATTTAAATGTGTTTTCTTTAAACAGTGCTATATAAATAGAAGTTAATAAAATGACCCACGAAAGCAATATTTTGTCTATACACACATTAATAACTTACAACCTACAAAATAATCTACGAAATATTTGATATCATAAAATAGCTCACCAAATTTGCAAATAAATTCCTCCCTTCTCTATAAACGAACTTCTGCCAACAGCTGATTTGAAATTAAATTTTGAATTTTGACAGCTCCGATATCTTACACCAAGAAAATACCTGGGGTGCATGAGGGTGCGCTCAGTGCGTGCCCGGTGTTCACATCGAACACAGTGCAAAAACACTGGGGCGAAAAAAGTGTCACATAAAACACTTCAGTGCGATTTCAGGGTACACTAGTGCGCCCCAGTGCTGACATCGAACAAAGCTAATGATTCTATGACTACAAGTTTTTGATAGGTATACTAAATTAACGGCCCAAAAAAAGTGAGGTGAGTAATGGGGGGGCAACCTGCAACCCCTGCTTGGAATCACTATAGAATTTGAGGTAGGTGTTAGGTTGGGTTTTGTAAAGATTCTTTGAATTTAAAGAATTGGTGTAGGCATATCTGCTGGGGACCTTGCAACGCACTTTAAGGTCCTGTTAACAAGGGATTCTATTTCAAATTTCTCTTACGCTGAGCCACTTACTGTTTATGAGACACTAGACGTAGATGTAACATTTGAGGAAATAAATGATGTTATCTCCAGTGCAAAAAATGGAAAAGCTCCAGTTGAAGACAGGATACCGTATGAGTTTTTTAAAAATGCAAATCATTCATTTTGTCACAACCTACAACCTTATACATTATTTTTTCTGCAGCAGAAATTCCATCCTCATTTAAAAAGTCTGTGATTTGTCCAATACATACAAAAAGGCCCGTTAGACATAGTACAAAATTATAGAGGAATATGTTTTATGAATTCGATTGCAAAAATATTCTGTGGAGTTTTGGTTAAATAGATTTAAAAAAATGGGTCGAACAGAAAAATCTTCTAACTGACTTGCAGGCTGGTTTTATAAAGGATTATTCAATTGCAGATCAGATATTTACTCTCACATCGATTGTCCCGTAATAACAAAGTTTACTCTTTTTTATTGACTTTAAAGCGGCTTTTGACCTTGTTAACAGAAATTCCCGTTTCAATACTTTTTATTATTATTTTCCTTGTTTATAAAAGACGTAGTAGATGATCTTCCAGGAGGAATAAGAATTGCTAATACCACAACCAAAGTATTGTCATATGCAAATGATCTCGTCATACTTTCTGAATTTCCGGAACATATGCAAGTGAAGATCAATCATTTGTCATGCTATTGTAAGAAATGGAGACTTACAATCAATAGAGACAAGTCGAAAATGATGGTTTTTGCACGATTTCCAAGAATACATCATAAAAGGCAATGGAACTACAATACAATACAATGAAACAGTTAAAGTGGTAAAATATTTGGGAGTTATTCTGAATCCAACATTGAATTTCAGTAAACACGTTATAGAAAAGATAAAAAGCTCTCAAAGTCTACTCAATCTTTCGTGGAAAGATGTGTTTTCCAACAAGAGTCGCTCTTTTTGCAAAATAGAATAATTTTTAACCCAGTTGTTAAATCAACTCTTTGCTATGCCTCTCAAGTTCGGGGGTAATATGAGTATGAAAAAATTGGAAAGTTCCAAAGGAACTTCATTCGATATGTACTTAGAAACTACAAAAACTATCACCAGACACACTTATGGCACAGGCTGACTTCATAGTTAAGATATGTAGTCATTATGATGACTCAAGAATCGCAAAGAAACTTGTTTTATATAAGTTAAGGAATGCAGACTGGTGGTATACAACGTGGCGTGGCTAAAACAATCTTAGTAATTTGAAACTTCAACTCTACCGCATTATTCAAGCGAACGAAAACAATACTCGAAATACGTTCATAACTAAAGTTCGAGAGTCCGAAAGCAGGATATTATACAGTGACAGTCAACTAAACTATGATCTTAACCGAAGAAACTACTTTGATAACTCGCTAAGCTATGATAAAATATCTCTGATATTCAAAACAAGATGTCAAGTCCTTCTGTTATATGGCAGCCCTTATAATGACAAGTTTGACCAATTCTGCACGCTTTGCAACCTACACTCGAAAAAGACTGTTTTCATATCATAAGTACCGTGCCCAATATTCAGACCGCAACGGATAACTTTCTCTGGAAAACAGACATTAACAATGCTTGAAACCTTACAATTATTAAACGAATGTGAATGGAATAAGCAGTTTTTTAGAAACAATCTACAAATAGAAAAAACAAAATACAAATAATATTTGTATTATATACATTTATAAGATTTGCTAACCAGGCTAACGGCTAAGCCATAGCTTTTAAATTTATACATTGTAACCATGTGTTTTGTTATAAATTGTAAATAAATTAATTCTTAATTCTAAATTCTAATTCCAAAATTCATTTATTTTCTATGATTTTGTATTATTGCTATTTTTTAGCCAAGGAAAAGCTACAAAATCGTAGGAATGTTTCATTATGAAGTACAATATATAATTAACTAGGAAAAACTATATTTTCGTTAATATCTCCACCGAAACTTCGCTTATCGGGTCCAAATCTTAAAGGATCACAAAGGGCTTTACACGGGAAGCACATTTTATTCATATATACAAATTCTGGATTATATGTGGTTGGCCATGGTCAAGTAAGCAAACATCTATAAAAACAGTGCCTTTTTACCCATATTAAAAATATGAATCGAGATTGCCTTGAAACAAAAATATGTAGTTCTGTTGATCGCTGCCAAATTACACAAAATCACTCGTTGTTGTCTGTCTGAAAATGATTCCAAGGGAACATTCATGAATTGATTTTTATAAACATATTTTCGAACATGGCCAACCTGTACTTTTCGCTTACACCATACAGTTTTGGGTCCCGTCAAGAACTGCTCCTGTCCGGTCTACATAAAACGAAAAACCACTAAGGGAACAATTATGTAAACTCTCAAAAAATGTCTTTAAAATCGGTCAAGCCATTAAAATTTAATATTGTTATGAGTCTAAAGCTAACAGGATCAATAACTGAGATAAAATTAGGATTACCTAAAAATTTCAGCAAAATTAAGAATGTGTGCCCCCAATATTACTTGAAACACACCATATTTTCTGGGTCCCGACAACAGCTTCAATTATCGGGTCCAACCGTCTAACTATATCTTAAAACAACCAAGGGCACCATTTTCATACTTCATATTCTCCTCTATGGTTTTAATTGATTGATTTTTCTTTCACTAAAAGTTAGTTTACTAAAATTCAGTGTACGCATTGAACTTGCCCATTGAGATAAATCAATTTGACAGTTGTTGTTATTTTTTTCTATATTTTTGTTTACATTTCAAATCGAGTATTTTCTATTTATCTTATTTTTGGTTTATTTTTTAACGTGAATCTTTCTGATGTTTTAATAGTTAATCTGCTATTCGGGTCAGAGACGAATCCAACAAACCATATATCATTGAAATCGGTCCAGCCGTTCTTGAGTTTTAAATGGTGTAAAAACACGACTTTGATTTATGTACATAAGTATGTAGATAATATATATTATATATCATAAAGTATGCATGGGATGATTCGCATAAGGTGTGACAAAAAGCTAGAGTATGTAGATTTTTTTATAACACTAATAATTTTAACACACAATACCTTTTAGAATGCAACCGTACGATAACTTGGCCGACAAGATTTGATAACGGGTTTTTGTAGAGGGGTAAAAAACAAATACTTTTTACCATGGGAGGAGGGGGGTCTATCTCCCCCCGTTTAGGAGGTAGGGGCACTTTAAGAAAAAAATGGTTTAAATTAAAAAAAATTTATATTAAAAAACAACGGCAACACTTACAGTATAGTGCTATACTCAGATATGCAAGAAGCTCACATTTCAGATCAGCTCACTTTTGAGCTAGCTCTTTTTTCGACCAAGCTCACTTTTTGAGCTAGCTCAATTTTGAGCTAACAGCTCAGCTCTTAAAATTGAGCTGAGCTATTGGTTGAGCTGAGCTATCGGTTGAACTGAGCTATCGGTTGAGCTGAGCTGTTGGTTGAGCTGAGCTGTCGGTTGAGCTGAGCTGTTGGTTGAGCTGAGCTATTGTCTGGGCTGAACTGCATTTTGAGCTATGACATGCGTTGCGTTGGGATTACATTTGTTAACGTTAGGAAAATATTCCATTTGCGGCATAAATAAATATGTGTAATATGTTTACAGTTGTAGTTTTTTTAAGAAACAAAGTTATTATTTTTGTACTGCTTGGTTGATGGTGAAGTTGATATTGGTTTTGGAGTTTTTTTTTAATGTATAATGATATGTAAGATGAATTTGCAGTTATGCAGAGAAATGAGTTCGGATGGTTATAAAATGTTTAATTATTTTATTTTGCAATGAGTTGCATTCTTCGAGGTGAGTGCGGATTTTGTATATGTTAGGTGTTAGGTATCTGGTAGTGAAAAGAAAAAAGGTACGATGAAAAATATATGTATGTGCATTGTGCGTGCATACAGACCTGCTCCAGGATTAAAAAAAACATCATCCGCCGTTTAGGTACGTGTGAATGATATGTTTGCGGATTTGCGATATCTGTTAGGTTTTAGCTGTTAGGTATATGGTAGCTTATTAGTGAAAAGTGAAAGGGTACGAATAAAATAAAATATGTAAATCCTTAAGGATTGCCTGGCTTTCATTAAGTGGTCACAAAATGCTTGTTCTAATTAATAAGAAAATAATTGCGCGATAGACTTAACTGTGAGCTAGTAAACATTTCAAAATTAGTAGTAAAGCATTCTAGAAAGTAGAACTGTCGCGTATTCAACAGATATGTAGTTGGGGTTTTGGCAAGAGTACGATAACTTAGGCGCCAAGAAATGATAACGTTTTTTTGTAGAACAGTTCAATACAAGCATTTTTTTTCTACGGGAGGGGGGGTCTATCTCCCCCGTTTGGCAGGTAGGGGCATTTTCATAAAAAAAAGTACTTAAAGAATAAAAAAATTATACAAAAATAATGGTAATACTTACAGGTAAGTTTTATACTTTTTTTTTTAAAGCCAATACTCCGTTCTATTTGCTAATTTTTAAATCAAGTGAAATCTATGCACAATTTTTGAAAAAACAAATTTTAAACTCAAAATTTAATCAACATTTTTTTAAAATATTTACTGTCCGTGATTTTATTTCTATTTCTGACTCAGTATTCCATAGTCTACAATTAAGATGCAACTTGAGTTTATTGTTTCCGCGCTAAAAAAAAATCATAAAAATCATAAAATCATAAAATTATTTCTACACTACCACCAGCATACATAAATGTCAGCAATCTGCTTATCCTAGCGCGAACCTTTGGAGAAGATATTTTCATTTTGAAATTCATAAAGACATTATTAATGTCTCATCTACCGGTGAGCGCATTTTAGTATTTGTTATTATTATTGTTAGCAAATTAGAGACTTCACATTATATCATCCAAACCTATGTTTTCTTGGAATGCAAACTCAATCTGACAGCGTATTGCCAAACTGTATATCAGCACAGATTTCGAGAGCGCTGAAACATACAACATTTTGCTCAATGAAATGAAGTGCAGAATGTATACTGAGTCAGTACAGCATAAATTTTGCTTACAAAAGTTAGAGCAAAGTACCTGTGACTACAGAAACATCAATGAAATCGCTAAGAATGCTGCTAGGTGCTTAGGTTTTCTGTATCGGTGTAAGAAGTATTTTTTCTTATCTGATCTGGCTACAATATATAAAGCGTTTATACGCCCTAAACTCGAGTATAACTCCCACCTCTTGGCAGGTGCTTCGCAAACATCGCTCCACCTGCTAGATAGAATACTAAATCGAGCGTTAAGATTGATAGGAAATAGAACTGCCGTTGAAACAATTGCCCCTCTCGAACACCGACGCATTGTTTCATGTCTTTCCTTATTTTATCGTTTCTTTTCTTAGCCAGTTGCATTCCTCCCCTTAAAAGATTCTCCCGTAATACGCGTCTTGCAAGGAATGCTCATCAGTTCAACCTTGAGGCCAATTTCGGACGAACCGTGAAATATAGGGATTCTTTTTTTAGCCGAACAACACGAATTTGGAATAGTTTACCCGGTGAGATTTTCCCTTGCCATTTTGATCTGCTAACATTCAAAACCAATGTTAATCGACACCTCCTATCTCTCCCCTCCCTATCTTCCTAATGCCCGCGCAGTGTGTCTACATTAAAAGGGAAACAAATAGTCCCTTGTGCGCGCGTTAATTATAAAAAAAAAAAAAAAAAATTATTCGAGTTGCTTGTTGCTTTCGTTGCTTTTTTGTTATTACAAGCGCGCGCAAAAGGGATTTGTGTGTTGCGTTTATAGTGCACTGCGCGAGCATAGGAAGATAAGGGAGGGAGGGAAAGAAGGTTTCGATTAACATTGGTTTTGAATGCTTGCAAATAGAAATTGCAATGGAAAATCTCGCCGGTTAAACCATTCCAGTCTTGTTGTACGGCTAAAAAAAGAATCTATATTTCACGGTAGGTCCGAGATCGGGCTCAAAGGTGAACTGATGAGCATTCTTAGCAATACGAGTATTACGGGTGAAGTTTTTAAGGGGAGGAATGCAGCTGGCTGCCTCGAGTGAACATTTTTTTATGAAAGAAACTGTAAAATAAGGAGACATGATATAGAAATCCTAAGCACTTAGCAGCATTCTCAGTTAACTCAAGTTCCAACGGAGGTCGTCGTTGACACACTTACCGAGTACAGAATGTTTTTTGGTTTCTTCAGTGTGTGACTGTAAAGCAGAGTTAACGTAGTGTGTGCGTAAAATTTCTTGAGATTTATCTCCCAATCAGTATGCAACCCCCCTGCTTGCGCTATAGGATTTGGAGTATATGCGGGATTCTTTAAATCAAAAAGAAACGTTGCACATACTCAACTTTGCACCTTCTCCAAATCCAATAGAAAACCCAAGCAGGGGTTGCAGGGGGGCAGCATGCCTTCTTCATTCTAACATTTATCAAAGTGGGACATATCTTCAAATTTGTTGTTAAGTATAAGAAATAACGATAAACTCAATGGAAAAGATATACCCTCATAGAATAGACATACACATTTTTGTATATAATTCGCTAAGCAGTATTTAGGTACGTCAATATGAGATTTTCACGTACATAAACATGCCCCAGTGAAATAAAAAAATTACCAACTAGCTACCTGGTTTTTAGTCCACACAAAAAAATATCTAACGCAAGCTACTCGAATCTCAATGAACTATCTGTAGTCACAGGAACTTTGCTCTAAGGTTTGGGGAGCAAAATATATACTGACTCAGACATTGCTCTACAGATCATTCTGTGGTAGCATACAGTTTGCTCTGAAATAATTCTGAATTTGTTAAGCAGTATGTAGTTCAGCACAGAATATGGGAATCTGTGATGATATACAGTTTGGCAATACGCTCCCGGGCTACAACTATCAGAGTATAAAAGCAGCAGGACCCAAGGAAAATTCGGCTGGTTAAATTATTTATTTTGTATCGCAATAATTCCCTGAACAACCTTTCATCCCTTTTGACGTAGCAAAAAAAAATTACTCAGTAATTTTTGCCTTTTTCAACCCTAGCGCTACGGTCAATTTTGCGGCGCGCTAGGGGTCGTAATTCTGTCGAAAAGAAATAATAAATAAATACCAAATAGGACTGAACACGCTCTACAAGCTCAATAACATTTCTTTTATCTATCACAAGAAGAACTTTTTCGGTCGATAGCTCAATAACACTAAGCGATAGGTGAAAAAGGTTAAGGCCTAAATTGTAGATCATAAAAAAGCAACAAAAAAGTATGATATCAAAATGTTCTTTTCTTAACGGAGAACCGAGTTATTGTAAGGAAACTCTCAATTTAACATTTTTTCAAGATAGAGGAAATTCCAAATCTTAATCGAGAAACGAAACTTAAGCTTTTCTAGATTTTTGTGTTCACTTGCATTTCTAATCCGTTTTTACTTGCGATTATAAGGACTATATAAGGCAAGTTTCGGATTCGTGAATATAAAAAAAAATGAGATAACACTGAAACATGACATTACGATCATTATAGGGACTATATAAGGCAAGTTTCGGATTCGTGAATATAAAAAAAATGAGATAACAATGAAACATGACATTACGATCTAAAAAAGTGATCGGCAAAAAAATGTCTGTCTGTCGTATGTATAACGAGCTGTGTGTGTGTGATTCTTTTGGCATTCCCCAGACGGGAAATTGAAATTTTATTTTTAGGCCTAAAAATAACGGTACCTGTCATATGACCGTTTCGGAAAATCTTATTTTTCTCGAAAACTGCTGCAACGATTTTGATGAAATTTTTTGAGCATTTTTCTGTTGTAATTGGCTATCATCTGATTAGAACCAAATTTTCGGGAAAAGTCTATTAACGGTACCTTTCATATAACGTTTTCTTTAATTTTTGGCTTAATCGGTAACGGCTCTTTGGATTTATGTCAATTTTGTAATTGAGAAGATCTAAGTATCTAAATTAATTCTGCATATCAAAATTTTAATTACTTTTTTTTTCTAATTAAAATTAATTTTTGATTTTTTTTTTTGAAAAATCAATATTTTGAAAACTAATGAAAAAAAAATTATTTTAGATTTTATAATCACGTAATAATAAATAATAATAAATTCTAAAAAACTGCATACCAAAATTTCAAAAAAAAAAAAAACTAAAAAAAACAGGATTTTATCAAAACCGGTCGTACAATTTTCGAAATAAATTTTTAATAAATTCCTTGTTAAATAAGACGTGTGATAGCGTACTTCATTTTTAATAAAAATCGTTAAGTATTGTGGTTTTTAAAACTTTTTATAAGTTCAAACTCTGTTATTTTCAACGCAAATGTTACTTGTTTCTGTCAAAGATCTTGCTTTCCAATGTAATTAGGCAAATAAGAGCAAGTACGTGCGACCCAGTCGTGCCCATTTTTTCCAACGTAATGACTGGACTATTACAATATCATGAGGAGATTGATTTTTGGGCAGAATTTTCCAGAAGACCCACCGATTTTTGCGGGTGTTTCTTTGTGTTTTTGCTTCGGGTATATTCATTTCGGTACAAGACGTTTCTTTGTTACTACGTGTGAGTAATAATTTTGCAAGAAAGCAGCAAGAAATAACTGTTAAAGACCGAACAATTATTTAAAACAATTTAAACTATTTATTAAGCTACTTCCGAGCAATTTTACACTTGTTTCGATCGTTTTAAGCGATTCTTTGATTTAGTAAGCTTAGAGCAAGCATGTGTTAGTTGTTAGTAAAATTAAAATAAAATAAAATAATGATAGTTTTTGTATTTTGTGCATGTTTAGCAATTTTGACAATTTTTAAATAAAATCATTTGTCTTTTATTTTCTGTTCTCCGGTGGAGAACAGATACAAATATATTTTTTAGTTATTCGGGAGTACTAAAATATAAATGGCGCAGTCGGTAGGATACCAATCAGATATATGAATGCAAATCATATAAAGATATGGTAGTCCAGTGATCGAACCTCGTTTTTCGAGAAACTTCATAGCAACTCGCAACTCGTGATTGTGTGAAAAATTTATATTTGTGAAAACCAACACAAGACAAGCAACAATACGTAAAGCAACTCGTAACTCGTGATTGTGGTACTGAGCTTAAAAGTTTGGTGGACAAAATAAAGACAAAAAAATAAAAAAAATAAGCAACTCGTAACCCGTGATTGTGGACAAAATTTTAATAATATATAATAATAAAATATATAATAATAAAACAAAAGTGAAGTGAAAAACAAAAATCAGTAAATTAAAATTTTAAGTAAAAAAAGAAAAAAGAATTAAAAATATAAAGAAATAAAATAAAGCTGACGGAAGAACATCTTTACGAGGCATATATTATCCATGTCGAAAGCCCCAACGTGTTCTATATATGAAGAAAATTAAAAAGACGGTGAAAACTTTCAGGAAAAAACATCAAGGAGAAAACCAACGTGAAAAACCATATTATATACCAGAAGAAGACACAGAAGACATCATGAATATCCAACAAACAGCAACAGCAGCGGAAGCAGCCGCATTAAATGGTAATAATAATATTCCTAATTTAAATATGAATATGTTACAAAATAATGTTAAAAAAAGTTCATTAAGAGTCTTAGAACTCAACCCATTAAAATATATAGAAAGACTCGACTTTTGATGGAAGAACGGAAGATCTTCCAATATTTTTGAATAACGTAGATGACATAATCCCAACCCTATTGACTTATAACGAACAAGGTCAGAAAATGTGCATTAACCTTTTGAAATCTAAATTCATAGGCCGAGCAAGACAGGCCATAGAAATCCACACACATCTAACGAAATGGGCAGATATAAAAGCAATGTTGCTAGAAAATTTCGGTGGCTTTAAAAATAGTTACCAATTATATGAAGATTTAAGAAGTTCCCAATTTCGTGGTGATGTCTTGAAGTTTTATAATTACATCCAAAAAATACTTTCACTTCTTAATCAAAAATGTCTTCAAGAAGGAAATCACTTAGATATTCCTAGAAACAACGATACAGCGTTAAAAAAATTTAAAGAAAAATTACCAGTTCACATGAGAACGATTTTATATTCTTTAAAACCTTGAAGCATGGAGTCAGCACTTCATGAACTTTCACAGGCACAATTTGTTAACAAAAGCTTTGATTTTAAAACTAATGAAACAGCAAATAAAAAATAACAATTTTAAACAAAATCGGTATGATAATAAGGATAATAATATTAAGAGAGGTAATTGGCAACCTAAACCATTCCATACTCAAAATAATTTTTCAAACAAGAGACAGTACAATCAAAATTACCAAAGACCAAATGAAAACAGGCAACAATATCCACAAAAATTTGAACCAATGGATGTAGATCCAAGCTCATCTCAACTTAGACGTTTTTATCCTCCTAAAAACAATTTTATTAAACAAGAACCTTACAATGAAGCAAATTTTCAATATGTAGCCTCGGAGACACTAAGCAAGGTTTACCCTATCAGATTAACAAAGGAAAATGCAAGTATAAGACTATTAATAGATACCGGTGCAACTAATAGTATAATAAACGAAGAAGATACACCACCACAGTATTTGAAAAGTAGAATTTCCCCATCAACAATTAAAACAGCAGGTAACCCTATAACTATTTATAAAGACTCTATTTTCCCCAAAGAAAAAATTGTTTTACCATTCTTAGAAGACGCCGAATTTTAAATTTATAACTTTTCTAATGAATATAACGGTTTATTGGGTAATAATATACTAATTTCTAACAATGCTACTATATTTTACAAAGAAAAATTATTAAAACTAAATGAAAAAAACATTTCCAATTTTCTTTAATAAAACTGAAGAATTTGAATATGAAAATTCAATTAACCATATGAATCAGATTAAAGAAGATTTTAGTATACCAAATTTTACGAATGAATTACGAACAGATCATCTAGTGAGAGTGTATCGAATAATGCAACTTACGGAGAAAATTCTGAAAAAAATGACCGTATTGATGATACGGACAACCCTTAGTACCGCACATGCAGAATTAGAAATTATTGACCTGAATAAAGGGAACGGCTTTGCAACAATCCAATTAGAAGAATCCTCAATAATTGAAAGATATAATACTATCCTTTACATTATTAATTTAACTGAATACGAAAGAAACATAGAAATAATAGAAAGAAACATTAAAAGATTACCCGAAGAAAATAGTTGTTTAGAAAGAAAAATGCTAAAAATATGGAATGAATTTCAAATCCTTTACCACCTACTTTAGTGAATAGACAAAAACGTGGACTTTTCAATATAGTAGGCACAGGATTACAATTCTTATTTGTTACAATGGACGATAAAGATAGACAAGATATAGAAGAACATTTAAAAATAATAGAAACAAACGATCATTATGAAATTCTAAACCAAAATAAACAGATTATAATCAATGACAAATTTAACAAACAAATTAAAATTCTTACCGATACTCTTAACAATGAAACTAAAGAAATACTAAAAAAACTAGATAATTTCACAGGAACTTATGATTATGAAAAAGATATAGCTAAAATTCAATACGAAATAAAATTAAGAGAAAATCTTGAATACTTGCATGAAGATATTGAAAAAATTAAAGAAGTAATAATGACTTCTAGATTAGGAGTACTTAGCAGAGATATTTTAACTACAGAAGAAATAGAACATCATAATATTCAATTTAACAATTAGAAGACATATATTTAAATCTTTCCTTATATAAGAACAATATAATTTTTGTAATCAAATTACCTGTATTTACAAATGCAACATATCAAAAATTAAGTATACAACCAATACCTAATAAAGATAACAATATGCAATTGAAAATAAATAAACATTTATATTTAACGAATAACCAAACTATGTATGAAGACACAAAATATCTAAAAAACTTAAAAGAAATAAAAGATAATTGTATTGAAAACCTTTTTGACAAACAAATGCATTGTAATTTTATAAAAAATGTAAATGAAAAGATTTTAGAAATAGGTAAAAACAACCTAATACTTATCAATGTTAAATAACAAGAATTGAATCAAACTTGTAATAAACAAAAGATTTTTGTTAAATGAAATTACCTTCTTAAATTCCAAAATTGTCAAATAAGAATAAATAATGAAATTTCTGAAAAAAAACGATTACAAATATGAACCACTAACACTATCTTAAATATCAATTTTACCAAAATAGAAGATTTGTCATTTAAAGAATTACATTACGAAAACATAAACAATTTAAAAGAAATAGAATCATTGTAATCATTTTAATAAATTTAATAATTTGTTTGTATAAAAATGAAAAATTATAAAAGGAAGATAATAAATAATGTAAATCTTCCAACGGTCTCATTTCAACCATTAGAAGATTCTAAGGGGGGAAGTTATATCAGAGCACACTTGTGCGTCCCCATAAAACCTTAAGTAATATCAGAGCACATTTGTGTGTCCCCATAAAACTATATAAACAAAAAAGGGATGATGCAGTATAAGCACTTGTTCTCCGGTGGAGAACAGATAAAAATATATTTTTTAGTTATTCGGGAGTACTAAAATATAAATCATACATAGATAGTAGTCGGATTTTGATTCGACTATGTAGCCCTGGTTAAAAATAGTCAGTGAAAAGATTCATAACAATTTTTTTTATTAAAAAAAATTATCTTCATATCAAAAACATAAATTAAATAAATATTTGCGGAAAAGAAATAAAGTTATTCATTAAAAACACAATATTTTTTTTTGCAAAGAAATAAAATAAGAAATAAATAAAATAAAATAAAATTTAATACTTGGTCAACATAATTATAAATAAAAAACTTAATTAAGATTTGATTGCTCATCAAAAATGTCAACAAGCCAACATATTCTGGCAACAGACTTGATCTCTTAGGTGTAACAATGTTACCTGCAGCAGAAAACAGCGTTCAGAAGATAGCGATGTTGCTGGTGTACATAAATACTTTTTGGCCAACAGTGCTAGGTTGGGATATTTTGATTCATTATTTTTCCACCATTTCAAAGGCTCCGAAACATTGTAGTTTATCTGTGGTTCCCACAGATACATATCAAACTCATTGAAATTTTCACAATCTGAGTTTGCATTTAATAGAAAGATCATGGCACTTCGCTTTCGATTTATCTACGTATTCAATTTTGAATATAAAAATCACATTTCATTACTTCTCTGCTTCCTCTTCTTGTGAAATATTATTTCATACACAATTGTAGTATTTTTGAGTACTGGGTACCCGTATATTATATTATTGGCGGGTACCCACCACTTGAAATATCCCGGGTACCCGCAAATTTGGGTAATACCCGCATTACCCGGGTACCCGTATTTTTGATAAAATGGGTATTACCCGGGTAAAATCAAGAGCCCCAATTAATATTATATCTTCCCGCCGGTTAGTTCAATAAAGTTGTTGTTACATGTGGTTGTTATTGATGTTTCCAAAAAAGCATTTTAAAAAAATTATTAAAAATACAAAAAAAATTTTCGAAAAAAATTAATGCGAAATTACTTAGGCTACCTACATCTTTTTGAATATCAATTTTAATAGTAATCGGATCACCAGTTTTCGAGAAAGTCAAAGAAAAAAAACCGGTCCTATGGAAGGTACAGTTTTTAACCCACCAAATTATTTTTTTCATTAAAATATAATGCTTGTCTACAGTAATACACAGATTTTTTATAAAAATTCTTGGAGCCGTCTCCGAGAAAAATAAGCTTTTACTTAACGGTTATATGATAGGTACAGTTAATATTAAAAAAATATAAAAAGTCCTCTGTAGAATGTCAACCTTATGTTCCAAATTTGAAGACGATTGGTCAAACCCTTTAGGTTGTAGTTCAATATACATCCGTACAGACGGACAGACAGACAGATAGAATTTTGCCAATAACTCAAATGTTTCTCTATGATCGTAATGCACGAATGCATAACTTGCCTTATAGTCCCTATAAATCGCAAGTAAAAAGAAATGTTAACTATCGGAGTGAGTTCTGAAGCCATTACCGCTTTCATGGTGGAAAGTTGGGATTTGTTTTAAATGAAATGATTTTATATTATTATTTTTTTTAATTTTTATATTTATTGATACATTTAAGTAACTTAAAATAGTCGCTTTCTCGTTTTCATTTATAAACTTTTGATAACCATACCATTTATTATGACTAATTTTTGGAATAAAACTAAATTTTTGCGGCTAAATTTTGTTTTTGTTAATTTTTGTTTGTTTTTGTTTCTGTACATTTTTATTTTTAGTTTTTGTTTGATTACCTCATGGTGGTGTGGAAAAAGTTAAATCGTTTTTTTTATTATTTTTTTTAATTGTTATTGTCACATTAAACCTACCAGGTGGCAACGTCAGTTGCTAAGTACTAAATCTAGTAAAAAATACTATTGTACCAACAACCTAGTACCAATCGGCGCCAGTTTTATATTTAACTAGCGGTACCCGGCGCGCGTTACTACGCCCTAGAAAAAACAAGTTTTAATGTGAAATACGAAAATAATGCTAGCGGGAACAAAAATTCACAGGAACGATCCCTGGACAAAACTATATTTACCCTGTAAATTTCATTAAAATCCGTTCGGCGGTTTAGGAGTACATACTGGACATACATACCACACCTACATACATTTGATGTTCGCCTGGTGCTTAGAATACGTTTGCGATCGATTTTTGTGAAAAATCAGGCCCGGTGCACACTTGCGTCATTTTAACGCGGCGGCGCCGCAGCGGTGACGCTTTGGCGTCTTACAGTACTCAAAAATAAATAGAGCGGTACACACACGTCTTTTTCTCTTATTTTACTTTTTGAGTTTGAGTGGAATTATTGTTTGCATTTGCGTATGTTCTTTTTCATGTTTGCCTGGTGCTCAGAATACGTTCGTGAACGACTTTGGTTGAAAAAAATTACCCACAAACCCTCTCGTTAAATCCACACACACACACACACCCCATTATCTACATCTACTTTCTACTTTAACAAAACTCGGCCCATTTTGCATTTCTTTTTCTCTTCTTGTACATTTTTGTATTTGGAATTATTTTGGGAATTTGCATTTGTTGTTCTTTTTCATGTTCGCCTGGTGCTCAGAATACGTTTGCGGTCGATTTTAATTTTCTTGTCAGCATGAGCCATGATATTTCGTATGTGTAGCGTGTCATCGATTTTAAGTGAACTTCAGCTACACCTCCTTGCTCATATTCTAGAGACAACTGTTAATGTCGAACGACACGTTTCTAAGATATTGGGTACGTTCACGAACGTAACTTTCGGATAGGTTACCTTGCTTTTGTTTTAAATAGCATAGTTAAAAACAGCTGTTTTCCAGCTGATTGAAGAACATGTGGAAACAGAGAGAAAATCCAAAGGTATCATAAAATTTACTGGATACTTTTCTCAATACGTGAACAGCTGACTGTATTGAGAGGTAACCTATCTGGTTGGATTTGTTCGTTCACAAAAAAACCCAAACACAAGCAAAGCGCGAAACAGATTGAACCAGCGACATCACCAGCACCGTCAACAGCAAACAGCACGTTGACCAGCAAAATAAATTGAAACACATTGCCACCAGCACCAGCATCGTCTTCTTACTTCTGTTTGACACTTTTTGTCATAAAAAAAGTATACGAAGTTTTCTTTTGCAGTATGGTGCCCCCGAATTTCACTTGCGCAAGGTTGGTAGCAATGGAACAGCAACAGCAAATTTAGGACTTTGGTCTAACGACGCTGGCGACGTTGCTGGTGCTGGTCTAATCTAATTTGAGCCATTGAAATACATTGGTTCTAAATTAATGGCGGCCGCTGTTGCTGTTGCTGGTTCAATCTGTTTCACGCACAAGGTAACTTACCCAAAAGTTACGTTCGTGAACGTACGCATTGTATGCAATGACAACCAACCAGCAGTCCGTACTTAATAGGGTCTTCTTCCTGTAATTTAAATTTTATTCTCCTACCCATCCAGTATTCTTGCAACAGATGGCGTCAGACGTCATTTCTTTATCCTACAGTACCCCTTTCCGTACTATACCTACATTTCTTTCCCACCCATTTCTTTTTCTAACCAATCTAATTCCTTTGTATATATATATATATAAACTTTACAACATTTTTGAAAATGTTCAATGTGTTGAATAACTGAACAACGTTTCTTACAAAACCTATTGCTGAAACAAATAAATTGTTTACTAAATAAAGATATTTTAGCTTGAAAAACGTTAATTTTGTTCTTATTTTATTTTAATATTCCCCAAAATGTATCAAGGGGTTCCAAAGTTTGTGAAAAATTGAAGACCCCCTAGTGGGGTCAAGGAGCTGAAAAAAGTTTCACATCTGGTAACCAGTGTATTTTGTGTAGACTTGGAATGATGGACAGAATTGACGAAAATCAGGAATTTCAGATTTCAAACCATCATTAATTGCAATATTAGCCGTGTTTTTGGCAAAGTTATTCGGATTTTACACGCATTACAAAGACAACAACCAGCTGCCCGTAAGAGTAGATGTCGAATTTGGCTGGTGATATAATACTTGACATAAAAGATTTCATTCACAATTTATCATTTCTGTCATGATATAAGAGTTGTATCATGCATTTCTGTGTATTTGAAAGTCTTCGTTCATAAAGTTGATTATGTGATTATAGGTACTCAATCAAACAAGATTATGGGAAGTAGGAGAAATCATGATTATGTTCAGTTTGACCAAATAGCATTTCGTCAGCACGATAGTTTGATTCCTTTAGGTGACTCGTTTTCTGAGTTTAGTCATTTTTATGGTAATTTTACATAGAAAAGACAAAAATCATTAATTGATTATAAGAAACTTTTATCGCATTTAAAGCACTTAAGTCCATTCAATTGATATGATGCATCGTCATCAAGTGGTGAGTTTTAACAACCCTCACAATATTTTAAGCTCTTCATGTTCATAACAATGTTCATAGCAACATAAGTGGTTGAATCCTTAAAAAAAAATTATAAACATTTCTTAATTTCGTAAGGAAATACATGTCTTTCGATATTTAGATTTTTTTTTTTGTAACGCAACCTGTAAAGAATATTTGAACAATGCTATGGCGTGAGATAGATTCATATTTCCCCCTTTCTTTTAGTAATCTATTAATTTGTAACTTTCTATTGCTTTTCCAAATCCACAATGCGCGCCCATCTACTGGACGTTTATTTTACTATGCCTATAACCTTCCCATAAGCTGAAAAAGTTTCATAACAATTGGGTGAATAGTATGGCAGCGCATCACATACGAACAAACAAACAAAACAACAAATAATTAAAGAAAAAAATTTTAATTTTTATATATTAGATGTTCAATATTGATTAAAAAAACTGAAAACCGAGTAAAGACTCATTCAAACAATTGTGCAGATGAAATGTTATAAAGCAGATAAAAATGGTTGTCATTACTATAATCTGCAATATTCATGACTTGTATTTACTATAATCTTGAAGTATGACTTTTGTATTTTGTATCCTTTTTTTCAGATGTTGACGTGCAGATCAATGAAAAGTTTTTTAAGAATGTAAAAGTTAAATATTTAGAACAGAGTAAAATAGTAAATAAAAACAAAAATGCCCAACCAAAAAAAAAAACAGAACAAAACAGAACTGAAAATGTTAAGAGATTAAAAAGTTTTCCTAGTACCTACACTCTTTTTGCAAAAAAGTCTGCTCTTTTAAGTTCTTAAATTTAAAAATTGAAGCATTGTGAATTAGGTAGATATTTGTAAGACAAAATAAATTAAATAAATTTAAAATCTTGAAAATATTTAATTGAAATGAAAAGTACGTTTTAAAAAATATTTTAAATATTATTTACTATTTACTGTTGAATTTTTGCTGTTTTGAATGTATGTACATAGTTGCGTTATTAAAATGATATTTTGTAACAAATCCCAACCATCAAGCACAACTGTCATTTCATCATCAATAAACTCTTATGGCAGATACCTGATTCTAGGAACAAACCCCGTTGACTTAAGTAGTCGAGAGTCAATTTTGACATAAGACAGCAGGCGGCTCTGCCTATACGTTTTTTGAGTTTAAGCATCATTATTTAAACATTAAGAAAAAAGATTTTTGTTCTTTAAAAACACGTTTTTCAAAATAAGGTACTTTATTATTTAGTCATTAGGATTTACAGTTCGACCGATTTTGACAGATAGAGACGAATGTTCGCTAATGGCAATAGAACGAGTTTTTAATTCGCCACATTTTTTGACATATGAGACGAAAGTAATCAGGCGATTCGAAAAAAGTAATACCAAATATTCGCATTCGCCAAATATTTCTGGCGAATCGCGAGTCATAATAGGGCCCTAAATCGTTATTAACACGCCTTTGGTGAAGGGTTTGCATCTGAAGGAGCTGGATTCGATGTTCATAAGGTGGAAGATTAAAAGGATCATTCCAAGGTAGACCACTCAGGGCAAAACGAATAAAATTATGTTGCATTGCTGCAATTCGGTTCTTATGAATTTTATAATACTAAATATATAATAATATAATATATAATTTATTTATTAATACTGAAAACGCGACAGAGTTTGTGCTGCGAAATATGATAATCGAATGCACTTATGTTACGTTTTCTAGAGAAGGTAATCGTCTGGCATTTTACAGGGTTAAGGGAAATACCACTTTTTCTGCACCAAATACTAAAGTTATCAATATCTGCCTGCAGGAGAATGCGGTCATCGCTAGACTTTATTATCTTGCAAATCTTCTTGTCATCATCAATTATGAGAATGTCACTTGACTGAATGCATGAGGTAACATCATTTATAGCCAAAATGAATAATGGACCAAGGTGGCTTCCTTGAGGTACGCCAGAGTGAGCCACGAAGGGTATTTTCAAACCGGTGCTTCCATCAATTTTTTGGGTAAAAGATGTCTTTTGAGGTTATACATCTTATATGTATTGACACATTTTATCGTAGGTTTTACAAAGACAGGCATGTTGCTTTGCAACCTGCATGTTATTGCATAACACATTATACAAAAATACAAAATGTATGTTAATCTTTAACTATTTGTATAATTCCACATTTACTTCTATTGCTGCAGACATCTCTATTTCTCTATTCATTCCAAAATCTGTCAGGAAATTCCAAAGTGGAACACTAATTATTCATAATTACACTTCTATTCCTCAGCTTCCTCAGAGAAAAATCCTTCTCAACTTGTGCTATTTTCGAAAGTTGAGAAAACAGCAGGTTGAAATCGAAAGTTTATCATTCAACTTTGACTGAAAGAAAACGATTCGGCAAGTTGAGAAAAAAATCCCTAAGTTGAAACTCAACTTGAAGTGAAGAAAATGGGCCTAAGGCTTGAATTGTTTAATTTTTTTTTTAAAGAGAGATTTCTATTTAAGTAGTTGGTAAGGGTAACATAAAAATTGTTTACTGCTTCGTCAATATTGGAAAAAGGATAAAATATTTTCAATTCCTGAACTAAATAAATCTTCAGATCACTCAAATCAGAGGTGGGTGGTATTTGACTATATAAGTGATTCCAGATCTAGACTCTAGAACAAGTGTACTAATAGCGTCAGAGGAAAATATTAAATCGAGTTAAATTTTTTTGAATTTTTAATACAGCTTGTTTGCTGTAAGTCAGTGGAAATAATTTTATCAAGAAAAGAAAGTTCCATTTGTGATGAAGATATAGAAGCTTCTAAGTAGGATTCATCTTCAGAAGGAACCCATTCAATGTTAGGTAAATCAAAATCACCTAAAAGTAAAATATTGATTTCAGAGCAAAATAAATTTATAACAAAATCAATTGCCATAGAGAGTTCACTACAAACGAATAATAGACTTTTTGGTGGAATGTATACGTTTAAAATATACAAAGTTTTTGTCTGCACAGTAAGTTTAACAAAGACAAGAGCGGGTCGAAATTCTGGCTTCAAAACTGCGTTTTTCATTTTTTTCTGTCTGTTAAGAAAGAAAAAAATGCTGTTTTTTTTAATTTGATTCAGTTTTATCCACATGCCCAATTATGTTTACATTTATTTAACTTTTCAAAATAAAACATATACATACCTATCAACAAAAAAATTATCCTTTCCCTTACTAGATTTAACTATTGAAACACTATTTTACTTAGAATGTTATGGCAAAGGGATAACGAATGACGTATATAGATAGGAAACAAAAAACCTACTTTTTGATTTAATACGAAAGTAAGAGTATGTTTTGATTAAAAAAAACTCTGCAAATGATAAAGAAAACAAAGATTTGGAAATGCGCGCCTTTGTTTTCTTCATCATTTGCAGAATCTTGAAAAGCAGAATTTCGGCGAGCAGAATTTTGAAAGCAGAATTTTGTTAAAAGAATTTTGACCCCTGCAGAATTTTGACCCCAACCCTCCTTAGGGCCCTGGCCACGTAATGAGCGTTAAGCGGCAAAGCGGCAGAGTGACATAGCTGGCAGCCAGCTATTTAATGAGCGGCTGAGCGGTTAGTTGTAGTGCCCCGTGGCTTAGTGGTTAGTGTGTCGGACTGCAAAGAAAATGAGCCTGGGTTCGAATCCAGCTTATAGCCACTTTCTTTTCCGCCTCTTGCGAGTAACTGACAAAACCTCCAGGAGTAAAATTTGTCTCGAAAAAGTCCATCTAATGTAGCCGTTCGGACTCGGCAGTAAACTGTAGGTCCCTTCCATTCTTGCAGGTTAACAACACACACACAAAAATGGTTGAGAGTATAAGTCACTAGGCCTTGGCTCCTAAGGAGCTGTCGCGCCAATAAATTTATAAAATGAGCGGTTACTTGTGAAAATGTCGTTGTCAAGTGATATTCGCGGTAGTATTTTACGTGAAAGTCGACTTAAAAGTTTAAAATTTTTTTTACGTTTTAGAAAAAAAAGACGGTGTTCATCCAATTAACTGAAAAAGAGGTATATCAGAACAGAGCTCACAAAATATTTATAGGATTTTGGGCATTAAACTGAAAATTTGTTTAATTTAAATAAAGTAAAACTCACCTGAACAATTACACATTTTTACCACTTCACTCACACAGGTTGTAGATAACGTTTTTATTTTTTAAATCTTTAAGCCTGTCCTGACATAATGCAGGACGGCTTTGAACAGCTGAAATTAAAATTTCCGTGTTGATTTTTGCATTGCCGGTCAGCACTACACTAAAACAATAGAACAGATTTGAAATCTGAGCGGCGCCGCTCGGAAATGACGCTTGCCGCTTAACGACTGCGTGGCCACCATATAACTTCATGTGTTTTAATTTTTTTGCCGCTCAGTATTTGACGCTTTGCCGCTCAGTATTTGACGCTTTGCCGCTCATTGCGTGGCAATTCATTGCGAAAATTTGTCCGATGAGCAAAAAAACTAGAAATATCAACAAAATTAAATGAAAAAAATACCGAAGATTTCTTCAGAACAAGAAAACGAACTGAAGTAAAAGTTTTTATGTATTTGTATGGTATTTTTACATTTTGTTTAATTTCTTTTAGAAAAAAGAAAACAAACCAACGAAAATAAGATCGGCTGGTTAAATTTATGAAAACAAAGCCAGACATTGCGAGAAATTTCACTAGCCGCCCGCCCGAGGAGACAAATGCATTTTGGGGCAGTGTTAAAGATGCACTAAACTCTCTAGGTCCGCCGTGTAGGGAGACACTCGCCTGGAAAAAAGTATGTACAAAAAAAAAATTAAAATGATGGATTAACACAATATTTTTTCTTAAACTAGGCATGGGGCAATTACAAGACGTACATTAAAAAAGAAAAACGGGTGGCTAACCAAAAAGAATGCACTGCAACAGGTCCATTGGTCCAGTGCATGATACACAGAAATACAAGGTATGCTCACTTTGGCTGATTATGCGTGTGACGTCACATTCTTCTGATGATTGGTCTTAGAGAGTGTAAATAAATGTATTAATTTGCCGATTTTGTTATTGTTTTTTTATGTTTATTGTTCTTATAATCATAAAAAAATTGTTTAAGCCTTCAGTTTTTAAAAAATAATCTTCACTTAACAAATAAAATAATAATAAAAATAGAATGTGACGTCATAAAATATCAAGATGGCGATTTGTATACGTCTAGTGAGCATACCCTGTATTTCTGTGTATCATGTATTAACGGTACCTGTCAAATAACCGTTACGTAAAAGCTTATTTTCCTCAAAAACGACTCCAGGAATTTTCTATGTAAATAATTATTGTGCATTAAATTTTGGTGAAAAAAAATTATGACGGTGGGCTAAAACCGGTACCTCCCATAGGAGCTTTTTTTCGTCATCGACTTTTCTGACAACTGGTTAGGTAACTGATTAAAATCAAAATTTATATTCAGGAAAATGTAAGTAGCCTAAGTAATCTTACACTAAAATATTTTCGAAACCTTTTTTGTTTTTAATATTTTTAAAAATAAATATTTTGAAAACGGGTAGGTGAATTTTTACTTGCGATTGAAGGTACTATAAGACAAGTTTAGGATTCATGAAAATAAAAAATTTGAGATAATAATAAAACATGACACACACTACGAGGCAAGAGTACGAAAACTTTGGCGCCGCAAATTAATAACGGATTGGTGTAGAGACAAAATACCAATATTTCTTACCAGGAGGGGGTCTATCTCCAGGCATGAAGGGCAATTTCCTAAAAAAACACTTGCATTGGAAAAAATATATTTAAAAATAACGGCAACAATTAAAATAATAAAATACCTTTTTTTAAAACCAAAAGTCTGTTTTATCATATTATTTTTTAAACCTTTAAATATCTATTGAATAAATTGCACGACTGGATGGCACGTACTTGCTCATATGTGCGGTCACATCGTCGAATAAAATTTATATAAAATGCACGACTGGGTCCCACGAACTTGTTCTTATGCTAGATATGCATTCAGTAGGTAATCGAGTATTTTTTTTATTTGTTCGTTGTTTTTGCGTGTTTATGTGTTTATCATAGGCGTCCTTATTATTTATTCTGTATGCTGTTATGGTCATGAAATGCTTTAAAATAAATAACGATAAATAAATAAAAAATACAAAAAACGAAGTTTGCTTTCATTAGACTAGTGGATAGGGCTCAACCGAGCAATATAAAACAAAATTTGGGGGAAAATATTAAACAAATAAAATTTCTATGAAATCAAAAAAACACTATTCAAAATGTTTTTTGGGAAAAATGTTGTAAGCCATCTTATTTCCTCTGCTGTTTTCTATTTTATGATTTTTTTCATTTCAAAATCGTTCGACCAGTTTTTTGAAAAAAAAAAATCCATTAAAACTTAGATAGATTTTGCATAGAAAACACTTCGGAAAGTTTTATTAAAATCGTAGTAGCCGTTTTCTAGAAAAACAAGTTTTTCCTTAAAAGTTATATGGCAGGTACCGTTAGTTTTGGAGCTAGAATGCCAATTCGAAAAACAGTCGGGCAGAGTACTTTAAAAATACTATAGGTATACCAAGTTTTAATCAAATGGGTCCAACCGTTTAGGCTGTAGGAATCGATACGGACAGACAGACAGACAAACAGACAGAATTTTCTGACCCACTTTTTTCGACTTCCCTATTATCGTAATGTCAAGTTTGATAGGTACTAAGATTTTTTTTCTTTTTTTACGAATGCAACTATAACTATAAATCACAAGTAAAAAACTAAGGTAGGTACCTATTTCAAACTCTGAATTTCAGAAAAAATAAAATATATAATATATATAGATACCTACATTATATATAAATAATTACGAAAGAAAACTTTGGGAACACTCTCCAAAAAAGTCTGATTTTTTATGAATTTTTTGTAAGTAATTCTTCCAATAATTATAAAAAAAAACGTTTTAACAAGTTTAAGTAAACAAATCAAAAGAATTTAAAGAAATGCAGGATGACATCTGCCGGGCCCGCTAGTAATATATATTTTTAACAAAACACTCCTACACAACTAGAGATACAAATTAACGCAAATAATAGTCTCCACCTTTTCTTCTATTTCCACATTGTATAGGTATGAACTGTCTCCTTACTACTTACTATACAAATCTACAATCAATTTACAAACTATGTTTTTAAATGAATTTCTACCCCACTTAATTTGTACCTATCTGAATGAAAAGCAAAATTCAAAACGAAAATCCATGTCATCAAGGACGTTTGTATACATATCGATATCCAGCAAGAAGCAAGTTTGTGTCTAAATTTCAAGAATGAATGTGTATATTTTTTCAAAACGTCAACCTTCTTAATAGTAAACAAAAATTAAAAATCCTAAAGAATTCGAATCTAAAGTCTGGTCAATGATGTCTGTATTTATGTATCTATATGTACAAATATGACAAATGTATCAGTGCTCGTAAGAAACTTGAAAATCCTAAAGAATTCAAATCAAAAGTCTGGTCAATGACGTACATATGTATGTACGTACATATTTATAAAAATACGTATTTAAGAACCAGTTCTCGTTCATAAAAAAAATGTAAACAATGAAAATGCTGGATCGTGTTGAATCCCAACAAAAAAATATTCGCCTCAGCTAAGCGAAACAAGATACTAAAAACTCATTTATTTCATATTCGCCGTCTTTTTTTTCTGCATCACATTGCACATGCGCAGGAAGCACAAAGCATAACACTAAAAACCATGCTCTTATTCTCTTTCTCGCAAATAAAATATCCCAACACTAGCACTCCAAGCGTCATGTGTGTTTATGATTTTTTCACGTCTCATGATAGTACTATAGGCAGTCTATATACAATGAAGGGATGACGAAAACAGAATAAATAGGAATTTTGTAAATGAATGGTGTGGGTCGGGTGGGTATATGTTTAAGTAGGTTGATAAGTTTATTAGTATTTTCCTATAAAACTGTATATATGTACATACCTACATAATGTGTTTGTTTACCTGCGCAGGTATGCTTGTATTATATTATCTTTGATAAAATGTACACCTAAATTCAGGTCGATCGGTCGGTCGTTAAGTGGAATTGGTGAGGGTGAGGGAGATACTTACTAAGAAGGAAAACTTAAGACGCACATGTGTATGTGTATTGTGTATATTCTGTTCTCGGTGACGGTGAACAACGATGAGAATCGACAATTATTATAGTTGGTATCGTTGATGTTGAAGTTGATGCACAAGTAGCTACAGGTGGTATTCGATTTGCGTTTTTCATTTTGCGATTTTTTTTATAAGGAATTCGAAAAAATAATTTAAAATCTGGCATAAAATGCTGTTTGTTGACTGTATGTTTCTGAATACCTAACCCAAATTTGGAGGGACAAATGCGGAGTCAATGAAGATGATTCAGTAAAAAAGTTATTTGTGATTTTACTTGCGATTTTGACATTGAAATAGGTATTTTCGAATAACTTTCTTCCTTGTATTTTTAGTAATTATATTTTTTAAGTAGTACCTACCTACATATTTGGAAAACGAGTAAGTATATATTTTTTATTGATTAAATGTTAGTTATGTACACACATATGTGCTTAGGTTTGCATTGTTGGCAACAACTTTAGCGCCGCAAAATAATAACAAATTTTAATAGGACTAAATATACAAACAGAAAAACTGAAAAAAAAACAATCAAACCTTACATTAAGATCATAGAGAACATACTCTCTGAGCTTCCATAAAATAGTACAATGACAAACCACACACAATGACAAAGCCAAACATCCCTTATCTCTACTTTTGGTCTACATTATAAAATGAGCAGCTAAATTCCAATATCACTTGGCTTGTCGTATGTGTGGAGGGTGAGGCTGACAAGAACGACTTAGGCACACGTTTTTGTTCTCGGTGAAAGACGATGAGCATCGATGAGGATCGACGATGGTAGAAAAAAACCGATAGACAGCCCGTCGCTGCACGTTGTATTTTTGAATTGATTTTATATTAAATCACTTTTTTTTTTCCAAAATGTCGATTTTTTTCAGATATCGGTCATACAAATTAATTAGTATTCAAATAACACACATAATGTAGGTTTATACATCAGCGGCGTAGCGTGGGTAGTTCAAAAGGGTAAGCCGAAGAAAAAATTGGCTAATTATGTCTTTTAACTTACAACTCGAGGGGGGTGACCTTGACGTGTAATTTTGTTGGGTCATTCTGAACAAGTATATGTAATTTTTAAGGCGCGTTTGTACCTTAATTTTTTGTCTTTTCGTTGAAAGTAAAAGATCTTTACTTTTAAGGTTTACAAATTATCCTCATTATAAGACATAATTTTCACAATTTGTCATCTGTAAGTTTAAATTAGAAACATCTACCTGAAATTATATCGTAAATCCGAGCCAATTTCTTAAATTTCAAATTAATGTTGCTTAAATGTGAAAGAAGCTAACGGCTTGCGGAGATGCAAGGGACATTTAAAGTAATAATGAAACAAAAAATACATAATGAACATCGTTGTTTTCAACTTTCAAAGAGAAACTGACCAGACCTTCTTATTAAACTTACCACAGCAGCCAGTAATCACCACCCAAGTACAGCAAGCAGCGACAGCGAGATCAGAATCAGATACATACGAGATACAAAAGTATATTCACCAAATAACACGATGAAAAGCGGGTTATTTTTTGCTTAAGAAAGCGTGTATTGAACAGAAAGAGAGGACCCAAAAACAGTGAATGATATAGGAGAAAATAGAAAGAAAACACTTTTGTTCTATCTAGCAAAAAAATGTATAATCCGATACTAAGTACCTAACTGAAAATGTAAAACATACTCAGCATACTTTCTGACAATAACCTTTGTAATTTGTTAAAATGTGTCTCTAATACTTATAGTTTAGTGGCACAGGCCCCAGGTCGTTTATTATTTTAAGTTGCTTTAACACAAACATTACATGTACATAATAATATATATTAATGTTTCACCTTTCAAACTTATTTAGTTTATACCTTTTTTAAGTTTATACATTTCTTATAAAAACGATTCATATATATTTTACCAAAACTTGATTATGACAAGCCATCATTAATTTAGCATTCTCTTGGATTTTAAAATCTCCAACACCAAAAAAATAAAATTAAAATTGTTATAACGATCTTTCACCAAAAAGCCCAAAGAAAAACGTCCAACAACCTGGTAATTTGTTTAACCAAACTTTAATTGCAAACACAAAAGTCTTTTTTGATCTTTCGATCAGTCATTATTTTATTTTTCATAAATTTCAGGTTAATTTATGTCATACATGATTTGCAATTCATAAATGTTAAATGTTTTTTATCAGTTAACTTAACTGCATAAGTTTTATATAAATAATTTGTAATAATAAAATTATACAAGCAAAATTAAGACAAAAATAAGCGAACGCCATTTATATATTTTTCATATTTTAAGATTTTAATTCTAACAATTCAATTCAATTGGTATGTTTAAATAGTTAAGTATAGGTATAATTCTCAAATCTGTGACATTTTTTAGTGAATGTAAAATTGTTTAGTGTATGTTAATATGTTTTATTGTTTTATGTTAAAATAGTCAAAATCGGAAAAAATCGAAAAAATATATATACATATATTTTTTACAAATAAATACTCGCAATTTTGTGTACAAGGAATTAAATCATAAAAACAAACCGAAAAGTTAAATTATTATACATAGAAAATAAAATAAATAGACGTGTTTCTTGCCTTCCAAAATAAAAATAAATGCTAGGATGTAGCATAAGTTTTTGTACGTGTTTCTTGAGAAATGGATGATGAAAGATTATGGTGGACACTTGCAAAACTTATCTGCAGTTTTCACTTACCTTGACTCTGAGGAACATTTGCGTTTAATGGTATCGCCAATCGAGCATTAACAGCTAATAAATGGTCGCGTCTAGCGATTAAGCTGTTTACGTGCTCTTCTAAGCGAACGTTTTCAGTTTGAAGCTGGTGTAGACAAGAGAGTAATGAAGCAACTAGAATTAAAAAAAAATATTAATATTAATAAAACACCAATGATTTTTTTGAAGGTTTTTTTTTATAATTAACGCGCGCACAAGGGACTACTTGTTTTAATGTTACACACTGCGCGGGCATTAGGAAGATAGGGAGCGGAGAGATAGGAGGTTTCGATTAACATTGGTTTTGAATGTTGGCAGATCAAAACAATATTTTCCGTTAACATAAATAATTCATGAACCCTATCAAATTTCATAGAGATATTTGATAATAGTTTCGAATTACAACAAAATATAAAATAAATAAAAAACGTAATAATAATATTTAACAGCATATAGTTTAGTCCAGGGCCCGTGCTTATTACGAATGACGAAACGCGAGCAAAAAAACGATACCCAAAAAAACGATAGCCAAGGCAAAACCGATTATGAATTACGAGAATGTACCCATGCAAATGTTGCCGGATAATATATTAAAAATCGAATCAAGAATCAAAACAAACTCAAACAACGCAAAAGCAAATGCGACACCATTATGTGTCAAAACGATAGCAATACCACTGCCAAAGCAGTCGTAAATAAAAACGAGTATCGTTAAATTATAATCGCAACGTAACGATAACGACGGATTTTTTAACGGGCCCAGTTCATCTCTAATTTCGAATATAATGTTACCATTTATTATTTTATATTTTTTCGATATACGTATACTTCGTGGTTAAGAGAGATTAGTTGCCTTTCTGCCTCCTACTAATGCAAGCCTCTTCATTGAAATTTTGTTTCCATGTTTGACAACCAGTTAGTTTTAAGCGCTATAAGAAACCAACGTGAAGTTGGCTCCTGGCAGTCTATATCTATTAGGTCCATGTACGACGACAGTATACAAAACTTATTCCCCTTGGGGATAGACTACACTTAAATGTCCAGCAAATATGTACATAAAGTTTTGTCATTGTTTGGCGCGCTTGACAACGCAATGACAACGACTGTTGGATCTTGAAGTTAAAATCGTATACGTCCACGTTTTGTATGTGCAATTGCGATATGCTCACACCCACATTGTCATTATATTGTTGAATTTGTTCGTCTCTTCTTTCCGGTCTACTATTTCGCATATTTGCTGCTTAATTCTTTCGATAGCCCTAAAGGGCTTTTGCGTCTTGCTGGCATTATTCATAGAAACACACACACACGTAGACCAAATTTATGTATATATCTAGTACCTACTGATGACGATATTCTCTGTTTACTTTTAGTATTTTACCAACCTTCACAACCCTTACAAATTACATTTTTTTGTGATAGAAAACAAACTCAAAATGAAGTATCAAATCGACGCGAAACGAAATAAATATTCCACCTGTTCGTATTTATGCACTCGTCAAACCTGTGCTGCATAAAACAAAATTGATTTGGCTGAAGCATTAAACACTCTTTGCTTTGCATTGAGTGATATAAGGCTGTTGTTAAAAAACTCTTTTCCAGTTAGTACAAATCGCAGATTTGGCTTTATTTAATTTTATTTTAAGATGTTTTTCCAGTTTTAAATTGAAAGATAGTTCCACTCCTAAATAAGTGTATGATTTAACTACATCTAGTACTCTACCCTCGTATTTTCAGTTCTCCTCTCTTGAGGTTCTTCCGGAGCCATTTTTGAATACCATCACTTTACATTTTTCCGTGTTGACCTTTAAGTTCCAGATTCTGCAATATTCTGCAAGCTTATTAATCATCAGTTGTAAAGAATTAGGAGATTTCGCAACAATAACTATGTCATCGGCACATAATGACCTTGAATCGCATATTACCGACCTCCACCCCACATGGCAGCCAATATACGAAGTCATCTAAGAATAGCGAAAATAATAGCGGGCTTAGATAACAACCTTGCCTCAATCCTTGTGATATTTCTATCTTTTCGGATAGTTTTGTTCCATTGTAGATGAAAGCTGATGTTTGTTGATACATTTGCTCAATATTACGGATGAAATTCGTGGAGATACCTAGATTGTAAGGCTTGTAGAACAGTGATTTCCTATTAACTGTGTCAAATGCTGCTTCAAAATCCACAAAAAGCATATATGTTTTTTATTTTTACTAATCTACCATTGGACAAGTGACTGCAACACAAAGATGTTATCAACAGTGGAATACCCCTTGCGAAATCCCATTTGACACTCACTTAATTTGTTTTCCACTTGCACTCAGTTGTTAAGTCTCTCGAAGAGTATTGACGTAAAATTTTTAAGCGAAGCATTATGGAATGAAATTCCGCGGTAATTAGCTGGGTCATCTTGATTTCCCTTCTTAAATATGATGTTGAGGGCAATTATTAATTTTTCCTTGAAGAAAAATTCTTCAATTCTTCTTCGTTAGCTTCCAGAATCCTGCCGAATCTCTGCAGTGACTCAAAGCAATAGCCATTTTTTCTTCATAAAGCTTTTTTTTTTCTTTGAATAGATTTTTGTATTGTTTGTTCACTGCAAGATAATCATTTTTAAAGCTGGGCATATCGTGTTTTCTTATAAGATTCAACAATGCTAATGATTTTTTTCGAAGTTGATCACAAGACATATCTTACCAGTCATTAATATTAAAAACTCCTCAACATCTTCCGTTCCAACGCTCAACGACAATAAAAAACCAATTGTTTACTCTTCAGAGAAGGCAAACTTGCTTGCAGGTCATTTCGCTGCCAGCTCTACGCTGCCTTACAGCAACGTTTCCCCTCTAGTACTTGAGAACGTACATTTTTTCATGGGACAGATTTTTTCCGCACTCGTACAGTAGCAAGAGTTCTCAAAGATCTCGATATACACAAATCCGCTGACCCGGATGGTATACCCCCGAATCTTCTGAAGAGGTATTCTTCCACACTGGCAAAGCCACTGCGTAAGCCTATCGACCCAAAGCACTAACATCCCTTCTTTCTAAGGTCATGGAAACGCTGATTAACTGTCAGCTTAAAGAATATATCGAGGATCGTAAGCTTCTCCATGACCGTCAGTTTGGCTTCCGCAGCAACCGTTCCACTGGTGATCTGATGGCATCTCACCGAACTGTGGAACAAATCTTTACATCGCTTTGGTGAAAGTAAGATTATTGATCTTGATATCATTTGATAGAGTTTTGCATGAAGCTCTCTTATCGAAAATGCGTGCTTTTGGGATCGATAATACTCTTGTTCGTTGGACTAGAAGCTATCTTCCGGACCGTTCAATACAAGTTGTATTGGAGGGATTCAAATATAATTCCTACAAAACAAATGCTGGTGTGCCCCAGGGCTCTGTTCTGTGTCCGACTTTTTTTCTCGTTTTTATAAATGATCTTCTGTCTGTTACTTCTAATCCACTTAATTGTTTTGCTGACGACTCTACCCTCAGCTTTTCATATTCGGTTCGATAATTCACGTCCTTCGCCTTCGGACGTACAATTGCAACGGTACCATATGTCAAGCTCATTAAACTCCGATTTATACAGCATTGAAGCTTCGAAAACTCAATGCTGTCTTCTATCGTTAAAGCTAAACATTCTCCCAATGCCATTGTCCATGAATGGCACTTACATCGAAGAAACCGAAAAGCTCTCAGTACTCGGTATGTGTGTCAACGATGACCTCCGTTGGAACGACCATATATTTGAGATCGCTAAGAATGCTGCTAAGTGCTTAGGTTTTCTGTATCGGTGTAGAAGTACTAAATGATCTGGCTACAATTTCTAAAGCGTTTATACGCCCTGAACTAACTTATAAAAAGTATTAAAAACCACAATACTAACGGTTTTTAGTTAAAATGAACTATGCCATCACAAGTCTTAAATAACAAGGAATTTATGAAAAATGTATTTCGAAAATTGTAGGACCGGTTTTGATAAAATCCTGTTTTTTATTTTGTTTTTTGAACAAAAAAATATTTTTTCAATTTTGGTATGCAGTTTATTAGAATTTATTAAAATACATGTGATTATAAAAATTAAAATAATTTTTTTGATTAGTTTTCAAAATATTGATTTTTGAAAAAAAAAAATTAATTTTAATTAGAATAAAAAGTTATTAAAAATTTTGATATGCAGAATTAATTTGGCTACCTAGATATTCTTAAATATAAATTTTGACAGCAATCCAAACCGTAACCGAGAAATCCAAAAATTAAAAAAAAACGTTATATGAAAAGTCCCGTTAACAGACTTTTCCCGTATATGTGGTTCCAATCAAATAATAGCCAATACCAACAAAAAAACACAGTTTGAATAAAGATTATTCATTATGTTGAACGGCGTGTAATCCATGAATAATATAAAATTAAACACTTTAAAAAATTGATCACACAACGAGTCGGTTTCAATAATTAAAAAACAATATATTATTACTTATTAAAAAAAAAACTAAATTCTTACTTGGATGCATTTCGAGACGACCGGCGTCAAATCATCAGCATTCACGACTGCAGTGGGAAGGGAAGTCCGCTGTTTGTTTGAAGACATTAACCGTTTGCATATTTCATAACATGACAAACGTACATACACATAAAAATAATTAGAACGACGGTTACTAATGTATACGGCTGCACATATTAGAATTAACATTGCCGTTATCTAAATTCAAAGCATCTTCCTCTTTCTGTATATAGTAAACCTTCATAAGCATCAAGTCGACGAGCATCGCTCACCTACTTTAAGAGTTTTACGTTCTCTTTGTTCGTGCTCACAATTGTGTGCCCGTCAACAATAGCATGATGAGCCACAGCAGATTTATTTGGCTGATGATATGTGTTCATTATAACGCTCTTTTATGGTACGTTTTGTTTGCCCATAATAAACTTTGCTACATTCGTTACATAGAATTGCATAAATTTCAAGTTCGTACGTAAACTTTACGGATTCAAATTCGCCACTTAAAACATTTAAAGTCTCAAGTACTTTTCCCGTTTTAACAATAGCACAAACGTCATCCACATAACGTACCCAGAACCGTGGAAGTTGATTTTTCCGTTACCATTTCAAAATTAGCCATAAACAATTCAGCTTTTAATGGACTCAGCGGGTTTCCTATGTTTGTTCCGCGTTCCACTTCATAAGTTTTTTGTCGGAACTGAAAAAAGTTTTGCTTCATACATAGTTTTGCCGTTTCCAAGTCACGTTCACAATCGATAGTATAAAGATGATTGTTCAGTACTTCCAACGCTCTATCTACTGGAATACTTGGAAATAACGAGCATACGTCAAAGCTAACTAATTTTTCATCAGGATTAAGTTCCAGACCACGTACTTTTTCTACCAACTCAAAAGAGTTTTTAACTGATAGGCTTTCCCACTGTGGTAATTGTTTTAATTCTTTTACCAACCACTTCGCTATTTTATATGATGTGACGCCGGTCGTCTCGAAATGCATCCAAGTAAGATCATTGTATATGAACTGCTATAGTACTATCATGGTGACATGTGGACCGTGGCGTTCCAAGCGGCTCTAGGTAAAGTTAACTCGGTAAATTGAAAGAGGCGAACGCGGCGAACAAAGAGAATTCTAAGAGAAACTCTGTGAACATGTACTTTGCTCTTTGCAGTTTGCAGTTTATATACAATGATGCGGTATAGTTTTTTTTTTTACACAACTGGATTGCTTCACACAAGCAGGGTGACGAGATGGCTAGTTTTTAAAAAAAAAGGAATGACAAAAAAAGAAGAAAAACGACTTTTTGTAAATGAATGGTGCCTGGGAGTGGGTATATATTTAAGCAGGTTGATAAGTTTATTTTGAGTTTTATATTTTTTTCATATCAAATTTTGAGGGTAGAAAGATATTTAGGTATGTACCTACATATATACCTACATAAAGTGTGTATTTACGTAGGTATACTTGTTATATTATCTTTGATTAAATCTTCAGCTAAATTCAGGTCGATCGGTAGGTCGTCGGTGTCTGAGCGAGGGTGAGGGAAATATTAACAAGGAAGACTTAATAAGTGTATTGTGTATATGTATATCCTGTTCTCGGTGACGGTGAACAACGAAGAGGATCCACAATGATTTTATTTTTTGAATTTTCATGCACAAGTAGCTTTGTGATAATAGGGACTATAAGTCAAGTATAGGATTCGTGAACATAAAAAATTGTGATAATAATCAAACATTACATTACGATGATAGAGAAACATATTTGAGTTACTGGCAAAATTCTGTCCGTCTGTCCGTAGGTCTGCTGTACGGATGTATTTTGGACTATAGCCTAAACGGTTGAGCCAATCGTCTTCAAATTTAGAACTTAAGGTTATTTTGAGATTCTACAGAGGAGTTTTTTTTAATTTTTACTTGCGATTATAGGGACTATAAGGCAAGTTTAGAATTCCTGAATATAAAAAAAATTTAGATAACAATGAAACATGACATTACGATCATAGAGAAGTCTAAAAAAAGTGATCGACAAAAAATGTCTGTCTGTCTGTCTTCTGTCTGTCTGTCTGTCAGTATGTATAACGAGCTGCAGCCTAAACGGCTAAAGCGATTATCTTCAAACTTGGTGTGTGTGATTATTTTGGCATTCCTCAGAGGGGACATTGAAATTCAAATTGTAAGCCTAAAAGTAACGGTAGTGCATGTGACCGTTAAGTTGAGTTGTTTTCTTGATTGAAATTTTTGCATTCAGTAGGTAATAGGGTTTTTTTTTATTTGTTAGTTGTTTTTGCATGTTTATGTGTTTATCATAGGCGTCCTTATTATTTATTCTGTATGCTGTAAGGATCATGAAATGCTTTAAAATAAATAACGATTAATAAATAAAAATAAAAATAACGAAGTTTGCTTTCATTAGACTAGTGGCTAGGGCTCAACTGAGCAATATAAAACAAAATTTGGGGGAAAATATTATATACAATTTTTTTTCTGAAATCAAAATTTGATTTCAAAAAGTAAATTATTGTTATTGGGACCTATATAGGTCCCTGTACCAAGCATTATTGCCCTACTGCTGATTCCCACGAATCTTTATGACAGTTGTTCAAATTTTTCCATACCAAAATGAAAATTGAACTGAAAAAAGTCCTTTATATTTTTCTATTAGCAAATTATATTATAAACAGTAAACAACAAGTGGAAAGATAATACACTAAAAAAAACTGCAAAAGCTAACAATGACGCATGTTCGTTCAAGCTTCAAACCACAACGATTTTAGAGAAGTTGCACGTCAAAAAAAACGACCCAGCCGTGCCTTTTATTTTTTCTGCACGAATGCATAACTTGTACTTAGTACCTACCTATAATTGCAAGTAAAAATTAAACAATTAGGTAGGTATTACAAATGTTAAAAAACCGTGGTATTTTTAGCAATTCTATAGAAGATTAGTTGAAAGAAATATTTTGATTTAACTATAAATTTCTTTCCCGCGAGCAAAGCTGGGTAGGTCAACTAGTACCCTTATATAAACCTCAAACAAAGAAAAGATCTTTGTTACTATAAATCAATAATATATAATCAATCAATAATAATATAAATCAATTTAGAAACAATTTCTTATTGAATTTCTGCATTGTTCCTTCAGATAGGTACCTACATATACATATGTATATACCTATTTGAATATGTAGGTACCTATCTGAATGGAAAGCAAAATTCAAAACAAAAATCCATTCCACTGCAAGGACGTTTGTATCTTTGTATAAATATAGCAAGAAGTAAGTTTGTGTTTAAATTTCAAGAATGAATGTGTGTACATTATTTGAAGACGACAACCTTCATAATAGTAAAAAAATTGAAAATCCTAACGAATTCGAATCAAAAGTCTGGTCAATGATGTATATATGTTTGTACAAATATGACAAATATGTATGTAGGTAGTGCTCGTATAAGACTTGAAAATCCTAAAAAACTCAAATCAAAAGTCTGGTCAATGACGTACGCATTACGCATGTATAAATACTTATGTAAGAACCAGTTTTCATACTACATATTCCTTATAAAAAAACGTAAACAATGAAAATGTTGGGTCGTGTATAAATCCTTACAAAAAACTATTCGCCTCAGCTAAACGAAACCATTGTATATAAACTTCAAAACTGCTAGCAGTTTATATACATATATACAATGAACAAAACAAAATACTGAATTATTTCTGTTCTCCTTCTGTTTTTTCTTGCCTCAAATTGCACATGCGTAATAAACTAAGCACAGAGCATAACATTAAAAACCATGCTCTTAATTCTCTCTCACTCAAATAATATGTCCTACACTAGCACTCCAAGCGGCTCTAGCTAAAAAGATTTTTTCTCGTCTCATGATAGTACTATAGGCAATGTATATACAATGAGTAAGATTTCATTGTTTTCTGTTTTTAAAGTGTTTAATTTTATATTTTCTAATAACCAACAAAAAAATCCTCAAAAATTTTCATTAAAATCGTCGGAGCCGTTTTCGAGAAAAATAAGATATTCCTAAACGGTCATATGGCAGGTACTGTTATTTTTAGGGCTAAGAATAAAATTTCAATTTCCCCTCTGGGGAATGCCAAAATAATCACACACACCAAGTTTGAAGATAATCGCTTAAGCCGTTTAGGCTGCAGCTCGTTATACATACTGACAGACAGACAGACATTTTTTCTCGATAACTTTTTTAGACTTCTCTATGATCGTAATGTCATGTTTGATTGTTATCTCATTTTTTTTAATATTCACGAATGCTAAACTTGCCTTATAGTCCCTATAATCGCAAGTAAAAATGTTCACTCGAAGTAGCCAGCTGCATTGCTCCCCTTAAAAGTTTCTCCCGTAATACTCGTCTCGCAAGGAGAGACTTTCGGGTATGCAGCATGCTACTTTTTGACATTTCCCAGCAAAAAAAATAAAACCAAACAAATGATTTACCCACCCCAATTATAAAAGCATTAAAAAGAAGGCGCAAGTGTGGAGGAATATTTCGATACCAGGTAAATATGTACACGTTCCAAAAAAAACAATGTGTTCAGTCATTTATGCTTTTTGCATACGACACAAACTGTTAAAGACAAAAATAATGGTAATGATACGTTATGCTGCCTTACGACGTGCCCCGTACATGACCAAAGTGCCAATAAAAAGGGTCTTAAGCGAGAAAATTATCCGAAACAAGCAGGCCAGCTGGCTATGGAGTGGCTTCGGATCATATTATTATAGTCATGGGCTTTATTCTCAATTCCATAGAAAATCAATGGGGGTAAGTACCTCGTTACTTTTTGGAAGTTTAATTAAAAAAAGCATCCAAAAGAAGAAATGTGAACCGAATAATAAGATCATCGTTACTGTTGCAATATTTCTGTAAAGTAAACAAAAGCATTTTAACTTACTGTCGAAGTGTTGCGCTTGTTCCATCAAAAACTGTGACCCCTGCTCCCATTGTCTTTCTAGCAATTGTTCTAACGATTGAGGTGCATAGCCGCCTCCATTTCCGCCAAACATTGATGCCAGTGAATTAGCACTATTTGGCATATTGCTTGGATTTCGAACCTGTAAACAAGAAATTAAGTAAATTAAACCAATTAAACCAAAACAATGAGTTTAAAACTAACATTACTAAACGGCTTCGATGGTAATGGCACTCCCACAAATTGCGCCGGTTGAGGTTCGGTATACACACTATGATCCTGCATCTCCATGTGTAATTGATCGGTAAGCTTTTGGGCAACACTACTTGTCGGATTCAATTGATTGCCAAGCATATGCGTTGCATGCATTGGTCCATTTGAACTTGAGATAGGTGTTGGAGTTGTAACAGGCGTTGAGACGGCACACCCCCCATTCTGAAAGATCTTCGTCTCTTTTATTTCGTTTGACTTCCTTCCTCGTTTTCTTGTCGAACCATTCTCGGAATTGGGAGAGCTGGGAGGAGAATCCTTAATGGCAGCATTGGTTGCAAGGCTGGTATTAATAGTTTGCGACGTAGAAGCCAATGGAATTCCTGGTTGCGCCTCATAACTGATTTTCAAGCCACCATTCACCGATGGAGTTGCTCCCGGTAATAAACTCTGGGAATTCCCACTAATGTTAAAAGCGGAGAAAATTCCAGAATCCGGCGTTCTAGAAATCGTCGGAGGAGTAGGGTTGGTGTTAGAATTTGATTCATCAATTGGAAGAGAAGTGGAAAGAGCTGTTGAGGCTGTTCCATCGAGAGCTTTTGAAACAGCTGAAGCTTGCTGCTGCTGAATCGCTGCTAGTTGTTGGTGTTGTTGCTGTTGCAAGTAGTGAGTTTGCTGGGCCCGCAGTAATTTCTTGTTAAGTGGCTTGCAGGAACCCACATTAGAACCAACTGCAGCGGCTGGGGTTGTTGGTGTCGAAACTGGCGGTGATAGTGTTGTTGGATTACAAATGTTTTTATGACTATTTGTGATAACCGCGCCCATTGTGTTGCTGACACTCTCACTTATATTACTCTTACAATTTATATTTTTCACAGATGATGCGTTAGTTTGGGAAGAGTTAGATGAAGTGGAATTAAGATTTGAAGGAGTAGAAGAGGAAGAAGTAGATACAGTAGAACATGACGATGTTGAAGAAATTGATGGGGGTGGCGGAGTTAATGGAGAGGAGGTGGTTAGGTTTACTGCGTTATATTTGCTATTGACAGAAGTATTATTTCCAATAGTATCGTTGTCAGTATTCTTTGGTGACGAAATAATTTTCTGCGGTATTGGTGCTGCCAAAAGAGAAACCGACAAAATTGGTTGTGATTTTTCTGAACTCTCAGAGAATATATCATGTGCAACGTTTGTTAATGTCACTAAAGGAGCAAATTGTTTTTGTTGCTGCTGTTGCTGCAACTGTTCAGATGCACTAGCTGGAAGCGATGATGAAGACGATGATTTCGCCAGGGGTGTATTGGAAGCAGCGGCAGAACGTTTTTTACCAAAACGTGGCTTTGGTACCATTGAAGTGCTGTGCTCTCCAGATCGCGATCTTGACGTTATTACCATTTAAATATGCAAAGAATAGTTTGTATTTTTAATATTAATTACATCGTGATTTTTGTACGTTAGTTTGATATGGCAAAGCAACAATCATATAATTAAATTTAATCAGAAAAACTAATATTTTTTATTAAGGAGCATAATTAAAAAAATATCGTTTAAATCTTGGACTCAGTTGCTTGATTAAAAGATTCTTAATTATAAAAATACTTATCTCTTTTTGAACTAGGGTTATCAGCTTTAAAAAAGCTTATGATTGTTTAAATTCAAAACTAAAAATATTTTAAAACTGTATGTATGTACATTTGTACATACATATGTTTGAATAATAAAATGTGTAAAATCAGTTTTTATTATCGACTGAAATTGGAAGATAATAAATTCAAACATATTATTAACCAGTTGGTAAGAGGAAGTAGCACGGAAACAAGTTTTGTGATTAAAAATGTTCCAAAACTAAAAGGACTGCCCAAAAGCTTCGTTGTGTGTTTTAAACCAATTGCGAAAAATAAATAGACGCTGGAGGCTTAGGAACTTCTGCTTGGGAACAAATATTTTTTAATGACGTCGGCAGTAATTAGGAACAGGTTTGATTATTTTATTCTTTTGTTTAATGAAATATTTCTGTTTGCAATTTAAGCAAGATGCGCACTTTTAGGCGCTTATACCTTTGGATTAGTTTGTGCTTTAAATTTCTCTGTAATAAATGCGATTTAGATGGACAACGTGGGTAAAATTATCTTGTTATACTGAAAACTTGGTATTATACTATTATATAAGTTTAAAAAAAAACACAATTTAAAACAAAAATATAAAACTTAACGAAAAATGGAAAAACATTTATGTAAACGATAGCAACAATCCAGCAGCATGCAGCAAAAATTCCTATGTTCTTGTTGTTGTTGAAATAAAAAAAATGTTTATTTACGTTTTTCTTTTTTTTTTAACTAACCTTGATCTCCGCATCGGCGCTGATTCTTGTTCTTGCAATTGCGCCACTCGCAAGTTTTGCTTTTCATAACTGATTTTTAAGTTTCCACTTTCTGTTGTTGTAGCCGTTAGATTTCCGCCTGTAATACTAGGCGATGGCGGCTTTCCACTTTGAAGTATTGAAGGATGAGCCGGCGATGGCAAAGACGATGAAAAACTCCCATGCTCTGAACCCACGGGTGACGAAGGTAATTGATTGTGTATTCGAGGCGATTGCCGTTCTATTACAACAGAGGTTGTTTGTGTTTGTTGTTGCTGTTGTATAGCCGCACGTGTCGAATGTGACGGGGTGGCATGATCTATATTAGAAAGTTAATTGGTGAAGTTCCAATGATGATTAAATAATAAATGTGATATGAAAAACAGTCAGATATTACCTTCCATTGATGTTGGTAAATTAAGTCCAGGTACATTTGCGGTTGAAAGTGGGACGGAAACATATAAACTAGGGCCCCCACTTGTACTTCCAGCAGTAACGGCGACCCCAGCACTACTCACCGTCGTAGTATATGGTGATGAGGAACGCAAACGTTCATCTCGCTCTTTCCCAGGCTTATTATTTGGAGCTGATGTAAGCGAGGGTATAGGGGAAATAGATGTTGATGATTCAAGTGGCGTAATATTGGCTGCCTGTAATAAATAACCAAGAAAATATGAGTTATTCCTCGCAGAGGGTAGGTGTTCTAGACATACAGTAAGGTTACTAGGCTCCGTTGATTGGTGTATTGGCGGACTCAACTCGGTTTTTTGCTAGAAGGAGAAAACTAAATTTTAACTCCATAACCTTAATCTTTTTTATTATTTCGCATAAAAGCTAATAAAAAATAAATGGTAAATATAAAAAAAATATTAATGGTAAACCAGACAAAATTTCTGCACACAGGCGGCAGATCTTATTTATAACCACTCTAGGTCCTGATACAGATTGACTAGATACTGCAAGTAGAACCTGACACCAATGTCTGTATGACTTGGGTGATAAATCATAACGAAGATCTTCAAAATTATTTTGCGTCAAGTTTGTTTGCATAATTAAAACATGAGCACGACTGCGTCACAAGTACTTGTTCTTATGTGCCTAAATACTTTGGAAAGCAAGATCTTTGACAGAAACAAGTAACATTTACGTTGAAAATAACGCAGTTTAAACTTATAAAAAGTATCAAACCCACAATACTCAACGGTTTTAGTAAAAACGAAGTACGGCATCACATGTCTTAAATAACAAAGAATTGATGAAAAATATATTTCGAAAATTGTAGGACCGGTTTTGATATTTGTAGTTTAAAAAAAAAAATTATTTTGAAATATTGGCATGCAGTTTTTTAGAGTTTATGAATATAAATGTGATTATAAAATTTAAAATTTTTGTTTGATTAGTTTAAAAAATATTGATTAAAAAAAAATTCAAAAAATACTTTTTATTAGAAAAAGTAAAAAAAAATGAAATAATTAATAATAATTAATAGACTTTTCCCGTAAATTTGATTCTAATCTAGTGATAGCCAATACCAACAAAAAAATTCTCTAACATTTTCATTAAAATCGTTGGAGCGTTTTCGACAAAAATAAGCTTTTCCTTAACGGTACCGTTATTTTTAGCCCTAAAAATAAAATTTCAATTTCCCTCCTGAGGAATGCCAAAAGAACCACACATACCAAATTTGAAGGCAATCACTTAAGCCGTTTAGGCTGCAGATCGTTATACATACAGACAAACAGCGACATTTTTTGTCACAACTTTTTTAAACTTCTCTATGATCGTAATGTCATGTTTGAGTGTTATATCATTTTAAACTTTTTACTTGCGATTATAGGGTTTATTTATAATCGCAAGTAAGAACTGAAAGGTTATGGCTGGTGTGGTCGGCATTTGATTACTGACATTTACTTTACTTTACTTATTGTTATAACTCTCCGTACGTAAAAAAAAAATCCATTGTTCTGAAAACAAGTTTGAAGAAGTTGCAGCCTCTAATACTTCAGTCACCAACTTTAATAAGGACAATCCTGCACTTGGACCAACTTACTTACTTACTTCCATCGAGAAAGTAACTGATATAATCCACGGAGGAAATTCTAAGAAGTCAGCAGGAAATGATTGGATTTCTAACTTTGTGCTTAAAAAGCTACCAAATCCATCCTACTGCTGACGATCATCTTCAATAACTGCCTTAATAACAGCTACTTCCCCGAAACATGGAAAACGGCAAAAGTGGTGCCCGTTCCGAAGAAAACCAACAGGTCTAGTGTCGATCGATATCGGCCGATTTCGCTTTTATGCTGTGTCAGCAAAATCCTGGAGGGACTTATCTTGAGAAAGCTTTATCATTTATTCAGGGAAAGGGAAATCATACCTGAATGTCATTATGGTTTCCGAGCACGACACTCAACCATCCATCCGCTTCTTGGTTTGCACTCCGACGTGACAAACGAACTCAACAAGAAAGAGACGACAATCGCCTGTTTACTGGACATCGAAAAGGCCTTCGACACAGTTTGGATAAAAGGACTAATATTCAAACTGTCAAGTCTAGGACTACCTGAACACTTGGTAAAATTAATCAAACATTTTCTAACCCATAGATTCTTTTATGTACAGGTAAACAAAGAATATTCACAAAGAAAGGCGATCAGCGCTGGAGTTCCACAAGGTTCCAAGTTGGGCCCCATACTTTTCAACCTTTATACAGCTGACCAGCCTACTAACATCCCAGGGACGAAAACGAAGTTATATGCCGATGACTCCTTAACATATGCAACATCCATTTCACTAGAAATCGCAGCCAGGAGAGTTGAAGGTCACATAAGAAACTTGTGGGACTACTACCTTAAATGGGGACTAAAGATAAATAGCGATAAGAGCGAACTTATCTGCTTCAGAACCCCAACAACAGCAACAAGAGGTCGAAGACGTTTCGCATCACGCTGTGATAATATCAGTATCAAGCTGACAGACAACACAGTGATAAGAACAAAGACAACAGCAAAATACCTTGGAGTGAATTTCACTAACCGCTTCAAATTCAACAAGCACGCTTCATTTATGCTTAAGAGAGCCAACTTCTCCCTACATCTGGTCCACCCGCTTCTTAGAAGAAGAAACGGACTAAGCACTAATACTAAGCTCCTCATCTATAAGCAGCTGATCCGTCCAGTTCTGACCTACGCTTGTCCTATTTGGTTCACCATATCACCAACATATATGAAGAAGATCGAAGTTTTTGAAAGGAAAATACTCCGTAGCTGTACAGGCCTACACCGGAACCCCATTACAAGGAAATTTGTCCCAAACAAGAAGCTATATGAAGACACCAAAGTGATCCCAATAAATCAGTTCATGACAAACTGACAAAATGATAAGCAAACAAAAATATGATATAAGTAAAAATATAGCATTGTATAGTCAGCTGAAGTACGTCGGGCCCCTGTTGTTGAGCCGACACGATTTATTTTAGTTAAAGTTAGTTTAAGACCAATTGTACATAAATTCTAACGAATGCAATAAAAAATTAATATAATAAAAAAACTATCTTTCAAAATTCATGAGATTAACAGAGAAATTTGAAGAGAGCTGCGCTATACTATGCTAAGGCTGAAAATAAGCTTTTATTTAACGGTTATTTGCAGGTACCTTTAATATTTGAGATAAAAAATAATTTGTTATTTATAGCCGAAAGGTGAACTAACGACGAGCGTTGGATCCATCGGATCCATTGGTTGTAGATACCTGAGTTCTCTTCTCAGGAACTAGGAGCAGGAGGAAAGATACGCTCTGAACATCCAACCACCAACAAGATCTACACGTCATGCACAGGCCTCACAAGCCGGTCATGAAAGGGAAAAATTATTGTGATGAAAAATGCAAGATATGCCTCGGATGACCAAACCAACAATGTTGACGACCCTCGCCAAAACTTATAAGCAAGCCCAAAAATGACATTAAAATCCTCTTAGGAGACTTTAATGCCAAAATTGGGAGGGAGGACATCTTTGGTATGACGATCGGAAAACACAGCCTGCACGACACCACTTCCGATAACGGACTCAGGCTCATCGATTTTGCAGCGGAAAAAACATGGTGCTGAGTAGCACGCGATTCCCACGTCCCGACATCCACAAAGGCACATGGCGATCGCCAGATGGTCGAACCTGCAACCAAATTGACCATGTTGCGATTGACGGAAGGCACTCCTCCAGCATTTTGAATGTCCGTACACTCCGAAAAGCAAACATCGATTCGGACCACTACCTAGTCGGTGCAAAGCTTAGAGTACGGATCTCAATGGAAGCTCTCAGGCGAATTCCAACTACGCCGAGGAAATTCAATGTTGGAAAACTTCAATCGGAAGAGACCGCCGCTGCCTATGCAGACCGCGTATCCCTTGAGCTTGCGAGAAATCCTTCGACTGATGATATGAACCCGGAAGACCAATGGCAGCTATGTCAACAAGCCATAAGAAATGCTGCGTCAGAGGTATTAGGTTTCTCACAGCCTCCCCCTAGAAACTCTTGGTTCGACTCCGAATGTGCTCAGGCAAACAAAGCTAAAACGGAGGCATACATGTCGTGGCTCCAGAGAGATACGAGAGCCACCAGAAATCTCTATGTTGAGCGAAGGAACGCGAAGAAACGAAAGAAAACGAAGAAACGCATACTCAGGAGGAAGAAAAAAGAACACCAGCAACGCGAAGTCGAGGAGATGCAGAGATGTTTTTGCAGAAAAGAGGTGCGAAACTTCTACAGAAGATTGAAACAGTCTACATCAGGTTTCACAAGTCGCCCTTGGCCCTGCAAAGATCAGGATGGAAACACCATTGTGGAAACGCAGGCGATGCTAGCCATCTGGAGAGACTATTTTAACCAGTTGTTAAATGGCGATGACAGCCAAGATCCCGCCCAAGATCAACTTGTACCAGTTAATCTAGATGACGACCACGAACTGCACCTGCCCGACCAAAATGAGATCAAAGTAGCCATCACCAGGCTAAAGATGAACAAAGCAGCTGGATACGATGGTCTACAAGCGGAACTTTTTAAGCACGCTGGAGATGACCTGGTAAGGAGCATACACCAACTCATCTGCAAAATATGGTCGGAGGAAAGTATGCCCGATGAGTGGTACCTCAGTACCATCTGCCCGATCCACAAAAAACGAGACCGCCTAACCTGCGCCAACTATAAAGGCATAAGCCTTTTGAACATCGCCTATAAGATCCTTTCCAGCGTTTTATGTGAGCGTCTAAAGCCGTTTGCTGATGATCTAATAGGTCCTTATCAATGCGGCTTCAGACCTGAAAAATCTACCACCCACCAGATATTCACATTACGCTAGATCCTGTAGAAAACCCAAGAATATAACATCGACACCCACCACCTGTTCGTCGATTTTAAAGCAGCCTACGACAGTGTTAATAGAGCTGAACTGTATCGTGCTATGTCTAACTTTGGAATCCCTGCTAAACTGATACGCCTTATCAGGATGACGTTGGAGAATGCTCGCTGTTCCGTCAAAGTTGGTAGAGACTACTGAAACCTTCGAAACCACCAGAGGGCTTAGACAAGGAGACGCGCTGTCATCCAGCTGTTTTAACATTGTGCTTGAAAATGTAATACGGAGCACCCATGCCAGTACATCGGGCACCATTTTCAATAAATCGACACAATTACTTGGGTTTGCAGACGACATAGACGTGATAGGAAGAACAAAGCGAGCAATAACCGGTGCTTTCAGTACTATGGAGTCAGCAGCAAGCAGAATGGGGCTGAAAATAAACGAGGACAAGACGAAGTATATGCTTTCATCAACAAAAGCCCAATCCCACCACCGGCTTGGTCAAAATGTGACCATTGATATGTATAACTTCGAGGTAGTCAGTCAATTTGTCTACCTGGGTACTGCTGTAAACTCGGTCAACAACATCAGCGCTGAAATCAAACGCAGACTAACTCTTGCTAATCGCTGTTTCTTTGGGCTGAATAAGCAATTGAGGAATAAAGCCCTATCGAGAAGAACCAAGGAGACACTATATAAAAAAATTAGAGTACAACGACTAAGATGGCTGGGCCATGTAGAGCGAATGGACACCAACGCTCCAGCGAGTAAAGTCTTCAAAGCCAAACCAAAGGGAGTCAGAACCAAGATAGACCTCATCTTCGATGGAGCGACCAGGTAGAAGGAGACCTCCGCCAACTTGGAGTGCGAAATTGGAGACAGCAGGCAAGGGATCGAGCCAGCTGGAGGGGCGTATTGAGCAAATCTTAGGAGCACCACGCTCTAGTTGAGCCAACATAAGTAAATAAGTAATCTTCAGGAAGAATTAACTCAACGTTTTGGAAACCAAAACCAACAGACAATTTACAATCTTTCGACAGAGAAAAGGTTTTCTGAAATAATTGTGTGAATCTTGTCCTCGCATGGTACCTACAAAGAACATTTTCAAACCACTTCTAAAAAAAGGTGGGTTTTAAGGTGGCCGAAGGACAAAATATCAATCCAGAAAGCCCAGGAGTTTACTCTTTTCCTTGTAGATGGGGATCTGGAGAAACCAAACGAATTGCAACAACCAGACAGCCGACAAGTGGAACTTTGTCTAAAAGTTGTTTGCATTATAAAATCATATGAAACAGATCATTGCGACAAGTCCGAAAAGTATTCTTATGGGTAAGTAAAAAGTCCGATGTTATTTAAATGCACCATAAATAAACAACCGAAGCCAAAAAATAGACAATCTAAATCAAGACTACTTCATAGTTGCCACTATTTTGCAAAATAAAATTCCCTGACTTTTCCTGACCAATTTTCGAATTTTCCCGGACCAAATGAAAACAATAATTAACTGGATTTAATTTGTGTATGTTTAAAATAAATCACATGAAATAGAGGTACTTAAGGAAAGGTTTCCATACAAAAAATAGTTTAAAGCTTCGCGTTGAGTTATTTAACTTCCACAATTTTCGGGATATTTCAATAAAATAAAAAAATTTCGATTGTAAATATGTAAGATAAACAAAATATTTTAACTTAAAAAAAATTAAAAAAAAATGAACTCAAATTCTCGGGAGAAACTTAAAAAAATTAAAATTTTACGTAAGGGTTTGCAAACTCACTGAGACGTAATTTAAATAACATAACATAACAACACAAAAAGTATTAAAAATCATTACAATCTTTTTTATTTGTTTAATTCTGTAAAGTAGTCTAACAAAATCAAACTATCTATATTACATAATATAAGGCGAATTTACTAGATGATATTGTTGCGCCGTTTGACAAAACTTCAAAATTTTGAATAAGGATCCAAAATTAGGTTTATTTCGGTCTTTAATAAAGCCTAAATAAAATAAAATTGTATAATCACTTCTTAGAGAGATGAGGTCCTAGCCTAGCCCAAAAACATTCATTGGATGTACACTGCCATCGTCAGACGAATTCTGACATACGCATGTTTGGTTTGGTGGCCTGCCCTTGACAAATAAATAAAAATCATATCTCGGTCTAAACAGACGGTTCTAAAACGCAAGCAGGGGCCCGAAGGCCCGATTTTGTCAAACATTTTTTCAAACAGAATTCAAGAATGCCAACTTAACTACCTACATCAATGGTGTACATTAAAAAAATCACTGAGCTAATTTTTTTTAAACATTTTAATATTTTTTAAGACAAAAAAATAGATCTTCAACATGACAACAACCCGAAACACACATCGAAGTTGGTTAAAGAGTCGATTGCGGACAATGGGATATGTTCCTGATTGGCCGGCCCAATAACCAGGGGTGTATTTATACAATTTTATAAAACTATAAGTTTCGTGCTTGTAAACATGTAACTACAATCGAAAATAAAGTATGGAGTTGTACTATTGCGTTCCATAAACATTTTTAGGTTATTTTAGTGCGGTAGGTTCAAATTATGGCTCAACTTTCCTTCAAGGGAACACGAATTTTAATACGCGGATACTTTTATTCGATATATTAGCACTTTTTAATAACAAATATCACAATTTTAGAGGGAGGAAACACTTCTAACTATTTTTAATTCATTTTTGAAATTCTTAAATTCCCATAAATGCATACGAAAATGGCTTCTTTCCACCAAACAGTTTTTTTTTTAATTTTATTTTGACATTTCTCTTTACATAAGTGTTACCAGAGTTGGTTATTTTTGGGAATTATTGCTTTTTTGTCGATTTTCTAAGGATATTATTTTTTAATTAAAGGGAAGTTTTTTTTCGTTTTTTTAAGTTTAAGTGAAAATGTTTATTTTTATGCAAAATGTCAATGCATTTATGATTTGCATTTTAAAATCGTTAAAATGGAAAGTGAAAGTGGTTGTGTTGCTGGACCTTCTCGTCGCGATCGGGAGAGTGATAACGAGGACAATATCCAAACCCCATCTGGGAAGCGGCGACCACTTGCGGAAGATATTAAAAAACAGTGGTTAGTATAAAATCTATATTTATAATTGATTTGGTAGTTTAAAAATTAATTTTTAGGAACATTGTTAACCTTTACCAGCGCATAGGGGATGAATCAATGGCAATCAAATTTGCGGAGCTGGGGCTGATACTAAAGAAAAAAAAGTGCAAATTCCACAGGCTTCCATGCCAATACATACAAGTGAACATGCTATTTGGGTATTCCAATGCAACAAGGGAGTCTGCAGAGGGAAACAAAATAGCACGGGCTTCTAAAACGTGGTTTGAGCAAGCGCGCATACCAGTCCCCGGGTTTTTTATTTAATGTAGTTTCGCAAGAAAGTACAGTTACGAAATTGTACAAATTGAGGCTTTCACCTCGACAAGTTGTGTGTCAACGAGAAACATAGCGGATTGGTATAGCTACTGCCGCGATGTGATTGTTTACCACTTCTTGGACACTCGTGAAGAGGGTGAACAAATTGGGGGACCTGGTCGAGTTGTTCAAATCGACGAAAGCAAATTTGGAAGTCGTAAATTATAACAAAGGTCGAGTTGATGGCCATTGGGTCCTCGGGATGATTGAGGACGGATCTGAGGAGCTATGATTGGAGGCACTGATAATATACGAAGTGCCGATGTAAGATTTTATAAAAAATGAATTTGTATGTACAACAAAGCTGCTGGACCCGACGGACTACCCGCCGAACTTTTTAAAGCGGCCGGAGATGACCTGGTAGATTGCATACACCAACTCATCTCTAAAGTTTGGTCAGAAGAAAGTATGCCTGATGAATGGAACCTCAGCATCGTTTGCCCGATCCACAAGAAAGGAGACCCTTTAAACTGCGCCAACTATAGAAAAATTAGTCTCCTGAATATCGCCTACAAGATCCTCTCTGCCGTACTATGTCAACGCCTGAAACCTTTCGTCAGGAACCTGATTGGCCCCTATCAGTGTGGTTTCAGACCAGGAAAGTCCACAATCGATCAAATGTTCACTCCTGGAAACCACCCAAGAATTCCAAATCGATACCCACCACCTCTTTATCGATTTTAAGGCCGCATACGATAGCATTTATAGAGACGAGGTATACAGAGCCATGTCAGATTTTGGCATTCCCACAAAACTCGTCCGACTGTGCAGGATGACGATGGAGAACTCTCGCTGCTCCGTCAAGGTTGGTTCTGACCTCACAGAAGCTTTTGAATCCAAAAAAAGGATTCCGACAAGGTGATGCGCTATCGTGCGATTTCTTCAACTTAATACTTGAAAAAATTATAAGAAACTCGCAAGTCAATTGTAGTGGGACAATTTTTTTCAAGTCTGTGCAATTGCTAGCATACGCTGACGACATAGACATCATTGGCAGAACTCGGCGAGCTGTTACTGGAACGTTTGCTAGCATTGAAGCTGAAGCGGCTAAGATGCGACTAGCAGTCAATGAGGCCAAAACGAAGTACCTGTTGTAAACAAAAAGGGACACACAACACCGGCGGATTGGACAAAACATCACAATAGACAGGTACAACTTTAAGGTAGTTAGGGACTTTGTGTACCTCGGATCCGCTATAACATCTGACAACAACATCTCGAAATAAAGCGAAGAATTACTCTTGCCAATTGCTGTTTCTATGGGCTAGGAAGGCAATTGAGTAGCAAAGCCCTCTCTCGAAAGACAAAGGAGACTCTGTATAAGACCCTAATCATCCCAGTCCTGCTCTATGGCGCCGAGGCATGGACTCTATCTAAAGCAGATTAAGTCGTTTCGAGCGTAAGATTCTTCGGAGGATTTTTGGTCCTATCTGCGTTAACGGGCTTTGGAGGAGAAGGTTCAACCAAGAACTATACGAGCTGTACAGCGACATTGACCTGGTCAAAAAAATACGCATATCACGTTTAAGATGTCTAGGTCATGTAGAGCGAATGGACAACAATGCCCCGGGTCGCAGAATCTTTGATTCCATCCCAGAGGGTAGACGCAGTCAAGGAAGACCTCGCTTTAGGTGGCGCGCTGAAGTGGAGGACGACCTCAACCAAATTGGAGTGCACAACTGGAGGCAGCTAGCCAAAGACCGAGCTGGCTGGAGAGGCATGTTGGTTGAGGCCCAGGTTCGTCCCGAACTGTAGCGCCCCCTAAGTAAGTAAGTACGTTTTTATAATAATTATTTCTATTAAAAGGTTCTCATTCCCCTTATCAAAAAACATGAGCATGTGGATTCCATTATCCACACAGATTATTGGAGGGCTTATGATTGCTTGGGTGAACATGAATATGTTCACAAAAAAGTTAATCATAGCGACCCCAATAATCCGTTTGTTGCGGATGATGAAACCCACATACAACGTATTGAGTCCCAGTGGAGTAGTAAAAAGACTTTTTTACAACGATAGCTACAACACAATTTTGCAGACTGGATTGTGGAGTACCAATGGCGAAAAGATATACAAAATTTTTTTTTGGATCCATTTGATCAGTTGATCAAGGCAATTTTGCACACTTATGGTGACTTTAGAACCCAATAAAAATAAAAATAAAATATTATATGAATTTAAAGTTTTCTTATGCTTTCTTTTGTTTGTTGAGAAAACTGTTGACATTGGCGCCTGCCAGGCGACTATACATACCCTAAGCGGAGCAACGAAGTTGCGTGAGCGGGACAGTGGACCCAAAAAGGGAGTTAAAATCCTGAGAACCCGCGAAGCGGACCAGGCAAGGTACTGTTTAGTTAACAAACTGTTGACATTGGCGCCTGCCAGGCGACTTTATATATCCTAAGCGGAGCAACCGTCCTTAGACATGTACCAGATGGTTGTACTGTGAGTCAAAACTAAATTTGTAGAAAAAAATTTAGGTTGAACCCGAAAAAGAAAACATTTTTTTTATGATTTAACGGTGTTTCCTAACTCTAATATTTTAATCCTGTTCTATTGAGACCCCTACCTAACTGTAAAAAAAATTTCAAAATTATACTCGTGATCCCTTAAAAGAAAGTCCTCAGAAGCAGAGCAGTTAATTCTAAATTGTTCATTAAATTAATGATGTGTAATCTTGTCTAACCTATAAAACCAAGTTAGAAATACAATGGCTACCTATATTAATCCCTAAGCATAACTCAATGTTGAGATGAAATAGTTGCTTGTTTTGCAGATTTGAAATTTATAGGTAATCTTTAAAACAAATATTTTGTATAAACCGTTTATTAGTTAAATTAATATTAAATTTAAACTGACAAATCTATTATAATTTATGGGTCAAAATATTTTTTGTTTATTTGAATAAAATATGATATATTTAATATAGGTAATATCTATAAGTGAAGTATTCCTGATCCACAGTTTTGTCAGGAAAATCATTTTCATTCATTAAAATTCAACACATACATTATAACTAATTTACACTACTTAACACTGCTTGGTAGGTACATTATGATGAACGTTGATGAATAAGGGGCCCTGTTCATTTTAGGATTTGTTATGGGTCTTACATTCTGCACGAGAAGCGGTAATAGATAAAACCGGAACACTTGATATCATGTTTTATGTATGACGTTGCACTTCAATTTTACAACTTGGTAAGCTAAACGAAAAAGAAAAAATCTTCTCCAAGGACATACAATTGCTACTACAATAAAGATCAGTGAAAATAATAGTTTACGGAAAAAAATTACCCCTGACAAAAGAAAACGTATTTTTAAATTATGCGGAAATGATGTTGCGGTAGATGCTGTTGTTGTCGTGGTTACCAATGAAGTAGTTACAACTTCTGCAGTGGCTGCGACAGATGAACTATGATAATAATGATGGTGTGACTTCTTTTCCTTATCTCTTTCACGTTTTTCGCGCTTTTTCTTTTTATTTTTTTTATGTTCTTTATGTTCCAGAACCTCAATATTATTATTACGTTCAGGTGGCTCCATGTTACTATCACTATCCATTGTAGGGGAGGATTTACGCTTAATTTTGTTTAAAAAAAATGTTAACAATTATGTTGAATAGATTTATATATTTCTCTCTTTCTATCACAGCGGTTTAAAGACAAAAACATTTGGTTGTCCTCTTTTTATAATTCAAGAACTAGAAAAATTAAATAACAAACGAGGATAACACGAAAAATACAATTAAGGGCTCGTTCATTTCTTTGATTTTTGTATCCTCATCAATGCAACACAAAATTAAACACATCTATTCACAAAATATGTATGTTAAGAGGCAATGGATTCCAAAATAAAAAAAAACACAACAAAAACAAGACCAGATTTAAAACAAGTTAAAAAAAAAAGAAAAAAGTAACTAAAAAAAATTATTTTGGGACGCAATGGGCAATTTCCTGCATCAGCTACGACGACTGCACGACACGACTGAAGCCAACTGAAATTGTGTGTATGTGACTTGTGCATATAATGTTCTGTCCTCTATGGCGGCCGTGGCGCGGAACACCAAACCAAATACCACAAGCACAACAGATATCTATATCTATAGAAACACACCGTCAAAAAGAAAAGCGGGAAATCAACAAGCGACCACGTCCAATACTAAGCTACACACACAGATACAGAAAAAGCGTTGCCATGAAGCAGGAATTGCATGAAATGATGCAGGGAACTTTGTTTTATTATTCGGTTGAGGTTACAGATCTTTTTACTTGCGATTATAAATACTATGTGTATATAAATAAAAGTAATGGTTAATCTATTAGAAACCAATGTACTTTACTGTTTGAGAACTAAATATTAAAAAAAATAATAAACATTCTAAAAGGATGTACCTACATATAAGAACACTCAGATTTAAAACGAGAATTTTGAAGAACTTATTGTGAAATATCCTTGGCAACGCTGATAATAGAGTATTTGAGTATTTAAATGCAAATGCGTAATGCGTATGCGATTCCCGATATGGCCACATGCCACGGTTGCCGTTGTGCTTCTGTAATCGCATTTTCACCTTTTTTGTCTCATGCGACCATGAGACGACTTTCTTTAAAACTGGATGCGTCTTTTTCAAAAATCTTGCGACTTTTATGATCTCAAATCTAATAAATAATTTTCAATCACTGATTTAAAAATGTGGAAAAACTAAATCAAGAACAGTAAATGATTTTTCTTGGAAATTTTCGCAAAAAGATGAGGAAAGCCGTCTTCATACTGATCATTATTGAAACCAGCGACGTTTCTACTGAAAAGTGCTTGGTGATGGTCGTTAAACTAATCAACAAAAACATCGGACCAATTTTCTTGTCGGTTCAGATTTTGAAAACACTCAGTACTGAAAATATCCCTTGTAAAAATCTTTAAGATTGCAGCATTATGCAACATTGATATGGAAAAAATATTATTTTTGAAACATTAATCACTTTAGCTTTTCCATTGATTTTATTACCATATGTACATATGTATTATGTACATCTCTGAAATTACAATTATCATGCTATATATAAAAAAAAATAAAAATTAGTACTTTGTTTCCTTTGTTTTTATCATTTTATTTTAAAAACATTTACATAATACATACATACAATTATAATTATATGTTATATTGTACACCTCCCCGAGGACTTTGGACTCGGATTATGTTGTTCAGGGGATTATGCTGAACCGTATATTTAGCTATGTTTGGCGTGGAAAGTATGTTTTCGCATAAATTTATAATGTTGAATATTATACTAACACATAAGGAAGAAATTACCATGTATTCCCTTGAAATTCATAAATTCTTAAAGGAATAAATAATTAGTTGAAATTCTATGATGTAATTTAAGTAAGTTTATAATTATGAATTCATTTCGGGGAAAACCGGTTTCAAACCTTACTTCAAGCACACACTAGATGAATTTACTCTGGTGGAACAAAATGTATACATACATTTCTTCTTTATGTGTCAGTACAATATTCAACATATAACAGAAGAAAGAAAGAACAGTAAGCAGACGTCAACAGTTGTTTTTCGGACGGTCCCCATCTCACTAATAGATAACCAAGCGCAATAATGATGCTGATTTTACTGATCTATCGGGAAGCGATCAATTTCTTATCAAAGCCAAGGCCGTTGACCGCAATACAGCATATTAAAAATGCAGTATTATTGTACGGGTACCTATAAGAAATATTTTCGCTTCTTTATAACGGTATTTTTGGGAGAGCTTCATTGTGATTTACTATTGTTTTTTTTTGTTTGCATAGCAGCAGTTTTTTGTACTTATTTTTTGTTTTCATTAGGGTTTTTTCTCCATTTTAATACTGCATTTCTGGAGATTCCGTTGATATACTTCGGTGCCTTAACGACAGCACGAATTTGTCAAGTTTGGTAGACGGAAGATTTACAGGATTCACTATACTATTAAGAGATATAGAGACATGAAGATATAGAGATATACAGATATAGAGATATACAGATATAGAGACAGACGAAGTCGCGGGTAGATGCTAGTATAACATATAATTACCATTGGTTTTAACATATTTTTTCTCATGTGCCTTTTTTTCGTCTTCGAAGTTTTCGAATTTTCCAGCGGCAACACTGCCACATGCCCATCACAATCGCAAGTCGTAACAGCGATAAAATGAGTAATCAATTCCTTCTTCCTTGTCACCTTGTCATCACAATGACTTATACCTTTACAATATTACGGTGTGTGTATTATATGTAGTGATGTGTTTTGTGTTCTGTTTTGGCTTCAGAGTTCAGACAACACAGAACACACCGCACAGCAAAAGCCAAAAGGAAAGGATATCTGCCTTGGAAATTGGGATATATAATTGTGTAGGTACATATATTAAGCATAGAAGAACTAGTCTAACACGAGGAAAATGCTTTATTTCATTTTGAAACCTGAAGGACGCTAAATGTACTTTTTTGTAGCAAGGGATGAAAAACAATAGTCTTTATATGTATTGTGAAATTACTTACTTAAAATTAAAGGACAACAAACTGGCGAATTTAAATTCTATAATGGCTAAAAAATGGAAGTTAATTAGAATTTAGAAGAGAATCCGCCAATTCTCAAAATAAAACATGAACCAACATTAACTGTACGAACTGAATTTAGCTATTCAGCATTGAGAGGGTTAAAAAAAATAGAAAAGCCCAGTCGGAATGTATGTAGGTAGATAGCTACAATTGAAATGGGAAAAATTAGATAGATACTTCATAGGTTTTTTTTAATCGTAAGAGGGACTCAAAGGGTCAAAAGGCCCTTTGCTCGGTGCCACCGAGAAAAGGCCCCAAAATCTAGATTTCTTTATATAAATATTTTTTTAAAATTAAATTTCTCTTGGAATACAAAGCAGTACCTACCATGTTTTTCAATTTGAAAGACTAAACAGAGTTAGGGGCCAGTTTAGCGATGAGTAAAAACCAGTAAAAATTTTCATTTTAATGATTTCATTTCTTAGAAAAAGAAAAAAAAAAACAAAAAAAACTGAAAAATCGATGGAAATTTACTATTACTATAACTACTAATCGAAGGACAACACTCAAAGAATTAGAATACATATAGTATTTTGTAAAAATGTATTTATTTATTTTCCATACCTACGGAATTTCATTTCTAGGCACAACTGATTGTCATTTTTACTCAAATACTTCCATGCGTTCCATTTATTTCCTGTTCCTAACATCAGCAAAAAAAATCTGATTAAGAGGCCAGTTATAGCTATCATTGAAATCATTGAAACAAATCATTGGAATTTTTTTTGAGAGATCAGTTATAGCAATCATTGAAATTTTCTGTCATTGGAAAAATTTTCCTGGTTGAAATACACACGAAACAATTTTTCGGATACAAATCTGTCATTGGAACTGAACGAAATTGGAATTCAAATCAGTGGAACGAGTTGTTCCACTTTCTGCCAAAAAACAATCAGCTGACACGAAAAACGAATTTGCACCAGGAAAACAGATAAATAGGTACATTTTTAATAAAAAAATATTTGTGCAAATTGGTTTTTTCTTGTCGAAAGAAATTCTTCGTATTATTTGCTATAGATTGGTACATTATTTGTGTTACTAATCAAAGGAAAACATGTAAAAAATCGGTTTAAAGTTTTCCAATGATGCATTTCAATGATAGCTATAACTGGCCCCTAAAACCATCAGGAAAAGTTGAAACAAATGGAAAAAGGATTTTTTTCCTGGTGAGCGTTTATAGCAATCAGTGAAAATATGTCAGTTGACTTCACAAAAAAAAAAACAGAACCAACCACCACCATTCTTTTTTCCTGTTGCAAAGTTCATCAGAATTTTTTTTCCTGATGCTTGGAACAAAAAAAAATTGGAACGATTTGAGCCAAGTGACAATCAGCTGTCACGAGAAATGAAATTCCGTCAGGAAAACAAATAAATAATTTTTTTACAAAAAATATTCGTTCAATTGAAAACTTTTTTGGCAAAAAAAATTCTTTGAGTGTTTTCCCGTCGATTTGTATAGTAATTGTGTTTTAAATCATATGGAAACATAGTTAAATATCCATTTGAATTTTTTTCCTGATGAGCGTTTATAGCAACAGTGAAAATATGTCAGTTGACTTCACAAAAAAACAGAACCAACCACCACCTTTCTTTTTTCCTGAATCAGAAATTTTTTTCCTGATGCTTGGAACCTTAAAAAATTGGAACGCAAATATAATTGACAATCAGCTGGCACGAACAATTAAATTTCGTCAGGAAAACAAATAAATAAATTTTTTACACAAAATATTCGTTCAATTGAAAACTTTTTTGGCAAACAAAATTCTTTGAGTGTTTTCCCTTCGATTAGTATAGTATTGTGTTTCAAATCATATGAAAACATAGTTAAATATCCATTCGAATTTTTTTTTATTCCTGATACGTTTTCCTGATCGCTTTAACTGGCGCCTAACTTTGCAACAGGAAAAAAGAAAGGTGGTGGTTGGCTGTTTTATTATTCACTGATTGCTAACGCTCATCAGGAAAAAAATTCCTTATTAGTGAAAATTGTACACATGTTTTTCTCGCCTTTGGTGAGTTTTTTTTTTGATAGTGGTAGGGTAGATTATCCTAATGGCGGCCCTCCCCAGTGGCCGGCTACTGTATTAATAAAAGTAATAACAATAACAATGATAATAGTTATTATAATATTGTAATAATAATAATAATAATAACAGTAATAATATGTGTTAATAACAATAATATCAAAAACAATATGTATTAATAATAACAATAAAATTAATAATAATACCTAAAAATAATTATAATAATAATAATAGGTAACAATATTAATAATTATAACAAAAATAATAATTATTATAAAATTATAATAACAATAATATTACAATTACTAATAAATAACAATGATAACACTAAATAATAATAATACTAATAATAATAATACTGATAATAACTATACTAAAAATACAAATACAAAAATTTAGCTGTAATAACATTAATAATATAAATAAAAAATAATAATAACAATAACAATGTCTAATAATAGTAATTACAATAATTATTTTTTTTAATGTGGTATTTCTCAATTTAATTATTAATATTAAGGATTTTTTTTTGTTTTTATTGTTTAAGATTCTTTAAACAAATTATATCGTTTTAATTATTATTGTTTAAGATTCTTTAAACAAATTATATCGTTTTAATTAATATAACTATTCTTTTCTAAACTTTTCTATAATAAAACCTCAAAATAAAAAAAATATAATAATTAAAGCCCTTTGTTTACTGGGTATCCGAAGATGGGGCGGTTGGTCGGAAATAGAAAACAAAGCCACTGGAAAAAATTCCTTTTTTCCAAAAATTAAAATAATTTTTTTTTTGTTAAAAACAATTAATTTATTTATATCTCACCGTTGAAGAAATAAGTAGAGAATAATTTATTTCAAGAATTATTCAAAAAAAGTTTATGTTTGTAGTAACTGTGGTATATTTTATGAAGAAAAATCCTTAAGGCTGGGTGTACTCGAAAAAAATGGATGTTTGTTAACAAATTGGCGGATAACTTTTTTATTTTAAAAGATATTTTAACCAAATAAATTTTAATACTTAGCTAACATACAAAACTTAAAATGTCCATCAACTAATTTCTTATTTTTTACAATTGTAAGTTAGAGATCATAAAGGTATAAATTTATAGTTCTTTTTATCTAATCTTAAATCTTGGGTTTTTTTCTTAGTAATTTATTTTTTTTTATTTTTGGAACAGGTGTCACTTCTTCAATTTGCAATATAATTCATCGAAATAAAAAGAAATAAAGACTCAAATATTTACAACAAAAATTATTATAAAAAAAAAATATTTTTAATTTTTTCGGTTTTAAACAAAAAAAAACTTAAAAAATTTGATTTTTTTTGTTATTTTTTAAATCTTTGTGAATGTTTTCTATGGTTTTCGAAGTTCAATTTTATTCTTAATTTTATATGAAAGCTGAGGTTTCAAACTCGGGAGCCTAAACGGCTTAAGCGACTATCTTCAAATTTGGTGTGTGTGATTCTTTTGCCATTCCCCAGAGGGCCAGAGGGGAAATTTAAATTTTATTTTTAGGCCTTAAAATAACGGTACCTTCTAAAAGGCCGTTAAGGAAAGCTTATTTTTCTCGAAAACGGCTCCAACCATTTTGATGAAATTTTTTGAGGATTTTTTTGTTGGTATTAGCTCTTATATAATCAGAACTAAATTTACCGAAAAAGTCTATTAACGGTAAACATCTTGTAACGGTTTTTTTTAAATTTTGCTTTCTCGGTAACGGCTCTTTGGATTTCTGTCAAATTTTATATTTGAGAAGATTTAGATAGTTAAATTAATTTGCATATCAACATTTTGAATAACTTTTTTGTTCTTATTTTTTATTTTTTTTTAAATCAATATTTTTAAAACTAATAAAAAAACATTTAACATTTTATAATCACATGTATATTAATAAAGTCTAAAATATTGCATACCAAAAAAAAAAATTAAAAAAACTAAAAATAAAAAACAAGAATTTATCAAAATCCGTCCTAAAATTTTCGAAATACTTTTTTTTTAAATTCATTATTATACAAGACGTGTGATGGCATACTCCATATTTACTAAAAACCGTTAAGGGCTGTGGTTTTGACAATATTAAATTAATTAGTAAATGTTACTTGTTTCAATCAAAGATCTTGCCTTCCAATGTGGTAAAGCACATAGGAGCAAGCACGTGCAACCCAGTCGTATTTTTTTTGTATTGATAGTGTCTTATCCAGCAATTTAGTTTAGGGTTATATTTCCATTTTCTTTTGTTTCTACTTCTTTTTTTTGATTTCTTGTAAGTCTAAGAATATAGATTAATTTTCCATTATACAATTTGGCCCAAATAAATAAAAATAACTGTCTAGATATTTTATGAAAATTTACAAAAGATCCTCGTTCAACGTCAAAAACACGTTGGCAAACGTTAAAATTGATCTAGGCCGGTCTTCTAGACAGAAAAAATAAAAAAAAATAGAGACCGGTCAACGATGCAATTATCAGATAAAGTTTTATATTTTCGGAACTAACTGCGTTATAAGAAATATTTTCTAATTAGAAAATTTTATCTAATATATCGTCCGCGAAAATAAAAACCTAAAATCTTATGATGCAATTATCATATCAACTTGAACTAATTTCGCTCCCCAGGTCCAGTTTTTTTTCAGGTAGCTAATTGAAAATAAAAAATACAACAACCTCCTATACACAACATTATGGACTAGGAGAGCCACAGAAAGGACGAACATCACAAACAACAAAAAAAGGTCATTTTCATTTCTAATTATTTCTAGAGCCAGGCCAGAGGCAGGTAGGTTTCTTGTTAATACCCATGCCCAAGCATATCATTTCTTCGTGGTCGTCGCGTCGTCATCGCTCCTGAGGATCGAAAACAAATAAAAGGCACGACTGGGTCGCACGTACTTGCTCTTATGTGCTAATCCTTTTTAAGTGCAGGCGTCTTTTTGACAAAGATTTTATTTTAATATTTTTTGTATGACGTGCAACTTCCTTAGAATCGTTTTGGGGTGAAGCTCGAACGAACATGCGTCACGACAAAGGGATAAACACATAAATATATAGGATTGTTAGCTTTTGCAGTTTTTTAGTGTAGTATTATCTTTCCACTTGCTGCTTACTGTTTATAATATAATTTGCTAATAGAAAGATACAAAGGACTTTTTTCAGTTAAATTTTCATTTTGGTATGGAAAACTTTGAACAACTTGCATAAAGATTCGTCGGAATCAGCAGTATGGCAATAATGCTTGGTAAAGGGACCTTTATACGTCCCAATATGGGACCAATGGAATTTATGAAGGATTTAGGTACCTATAATAAGGTTGGAAGGAAGGTAGGTACTAAAATTAAGATACGTGTTCCAACTACTGTTAAGTCAGTAGGTATAGAGACAATATTAAAAGGTAACACAGTGGTTTTGTTTATTTATAGGAAGGTGTAAACTTTTGTTTTCTCGATTGAAATTTTTGCATTCAGTAGTAATCGAATAGTTTTTTTTATTTGTTAGTTGTTTTTGTTTGTTTATCAAAGGCTTCCTTATTTATTCTGTGCTTTTATGATGATGAAAAATACTTTAAAATACGTAAGTATGTATGTAATGTAGGTTGTCACTTTCTTTTATTTGACTAATGGCTTGGCTAGGGCTTAGCCGAGCAATATGAAATAAAATGTTGGGGAAAAAAATTTATGAATTCAAAAAAACACTACTCATAACGTTTTTTGGAAAAAATGTTGTAAGCCATCTTATTTCTTTTGCTGTTTTCTATTTTATGAATTTTTCATTTCAAAATCGTTCGACCAGTTTTTTCAAAAAAATCTTTTTTTTGAAAAACTTTTCGAAAACATATTTTAAAATTTTTTTTAGTGTGTCAATTTTAAGAAATCTATAGTTTATACTAGGAGAAAAATTTTAAAAAAAATCTATAGATCCGTTTTCAAAATATTCAAAAAACAAAATATTTTTTTAAAAAAATTATTAAAATTAAAAAAAAAATGTTTTTGAAAATTTTGATAAGCAATATTATTTAAATCATAAAACACTACATATTTTGAAAATTTCATCAAAATCCGTCAATTAGTTAACGAGAAAGTCTGATTTTAAAAAACCGGTCATATGGGAGGTACCGTTATAAAACTTTTTCTGAAAAATCCATTAAAATTAAAAGATAGATTTTGCACAGAAAACATCATTCTGAAAGTTTAATCAAAATCGTAGGAGCCGTTTTCGAGAAAAATAAGTTTTTTAATAAAAGTTATATGGCAGGTACCGTTAGTTTTGGAGCTAGAATGCCAATTCCAAAAACTGTCGGGTAGAGCACTCTAAAAATACTATATACCAAGTTTGAATCAAATCGGCCCAACCGTTTAGGCTGTAGATATCGATACGGACCGACAGACAGACAGACAGACAGACAGACGGACGGAATTTCCGGACCCACTTTTTTTTACTTCTCTATCATCGTAATATCATGTTTGATTGTTAAAATTTTTTTTTTTTTTTTACGAATGCATAACTTGCCTTATAGTCCCTATAATCGCAAGTAATAAACGCAAGGAAAAAAGTGCACATTCATATTCTGCGCGATACGAATAGTCCAGTCATTACGTCGGAAAGAAGGGCATAAAATGCAATTGAAGGGAAAAATCTGATTTTTGGATATGTTGTAGAGGGGGCTCAAAAAAGCTTAACTTGAAATTGTCGACCAAGATTTCCTATGAGCTTTCGCCGCCATCTTTGAAAAAGAGCTAAATTTGTTTTTTTTCCAACAACTCGGCTCTACGTTGAGATACGAGAATTGTGCTTAGCTATATACTTTTTTGTTCCTTTTTTATGCTTTACAATAAAGTCATATACATTTTTCACCTTACGTTGATCGTTGATGAAACAAAAAAGTATATAGCTAAGCACAATTTTCGTATCTCAACGTAGAGCCGAGTTATTGGGGAAAAAACAAATTTAGCTCTTTTTCCAAGATGGCGGCGAAAGCTCATAGGTCATTGGTCGACAATTTCAAGTTAAGCTTTTTTGAGCCCCTTCTACAACATATCCAAAAATCAGATTTTTCCCTTCACTTGCATTTATATGCCCTTTTTTCCGACGTAATGACTGGTCTAAAAAACGACTTTTGTAAATGAATGGTGTCTGGGGGTGGGTATGTTTAAACTGGTTGATAAGTTTATTTTGAGTTTTATATTTTGTTCATATAAAACTTTGGCGGGTAGGTAGATATTTAGGTATGTACCTACATACATACCTACATAATGTATGTATTATTATTGTTATATTATCTTTGATCAAATGTTCAGATAAATTCAGGTCGATCGGTTGGTCGTCGGTGTGGTAGATGATGTGAGCGAGGGCGAGGGAGATACTAACAAGGAAAACTTAATAAGCACATGTGTTCCTGTATCCTGTTCTCGGTGACGGTGAACAACGAAGAGGATCGACAATGATTTTATTTTTTGAATTTTCATTTCATTGGCTTCGTAATCGTTGATGTTGAAGTTTATGCACAAGTAGCTTTGTGATTATAGGGACTATAAGTCAAGTTTAGGATTCGTGAACATAAAAAATTGTGATAATAATCAAACATTACATTACGATGATAAAGAAACATATTTGAGTTACTGGGAAAATTCTGTCCGTCTGCCTGTACGGATGTATTTTGGACTATAGCCTAAACGGTTGTTGGCTCAACGTCGTCTTCAAATTTAGAACTTAAGGTTATTTTGAGATTCTACAGAGGAGTTTTTTTCAATTTTTACTTGCGATTATAGGGACTTTAAGGCAAGTTTAGAATTCGCGAATATAAAAAAAATTTTGATAACAATGAAACATCACATTACGGTCATATAGAAGTCTAAAAAAAGTGGTCGACAAAAAATGTCTGTCTGTCTGTCAGTCTGTCAGTATGTACCTATAACGAGCTGTACCTCAAACAAAATTTGGGGGAAAATATTAAACAAATATTTTTTTTATGAAATCAAAAAAACACTATTCATAACGTTTTTTGGAAAATATGTAAAAATAAATAAATTTATTGGCGCGACAGCTCCTTAAGGAGCCAAGGCCTAGTGACTTATACTCTCAACCATTCCTCTGTGTGTCTTGTTACTCTGCAAGAATGGAAGTTTACCGCCGAGTCCGAACGGCTACATGAGATGCACTTTTTCGAGACAAATTTTACTCTTGGAGGTTTTGTCAGTTCCTCACAAGAGGCAGTACCCCAGAAAAAAAGGTGGCTATGAGCTGGATTTGAACCCAGGTTCTTTCGCTTAGCAGTCCGACACACTAACCACTAAGCCACGGGGCACTACTGGAAAATATGTAAGCCATCTTATTTCTTTTGCTGTTTTCTATTTTCTAATTTTTTCATTTCAAAATTGTTCTACCAGTTTTTTGAAAAACTTTTCGAAAACATATTTTAACATTTTTTTGAGTATGTCAATTTAAAGAAATCTATAGTTTATACTAGGAGAAAAAAATTTAAAAAAAATCTATAGATTCGTTTTCAAAACATTCAAAAAACAATGTTTTTTAAAAAAATATTAAAAATTAAAAAAAAAATGCTTTTGAAAATTTTAATAAACAATATTATTTAAATCATAAAACATTATATATTTTGAAAATCTTATCAAAATCCGTCAATTAGTTAACGAGAAAGTCTGATTTTAAAAAACCGGTCATATGAGAGGTACCATTATAAAACTTTTTCTGAAAAATCCATTAAAACTAAAAGATAGATTTGCATAGAAAACACTATTCAGAAAGTTTTATCAAAATCGTAGGAGCCGTTTTCGAGAAAAATAAGTTTTTCATTAAAAGTTATATGGCAGGTACCGTTAGTTTTGGAGCTAGAATGCCAATTCAAAAAACAGTCGGGTCGAACGATTTTGAAATAAAAAATTCATGAAATACAAAACAGCAAAAGAAATAAGATGGCTTACAACATTTTTGCCAAAAAAGGTTATGAATTGTGTTTTTTTAAATTTCATAAAAACTTTATTTGATTAATATTTTCCCTAAATTTTCATTTCATATTGCTCGGCTAAGCTAGTCAAATAAAAGAAAGTGAAAACTTACATACATACCTACGTATTTTAAAGCATTTCACTGTGTTAACTTTTATGAATGTGTATCTTAATTTTAGTACCTACCTTCCTACCAATATCCTTAATAAATTCCATTTATACCTACCCACACCATACGTTTATCGATCCATCAAAAATAATAAAGCTATTTTAATAAATTTGATTTCAAAAAGTAAATTATTGTTATTGGGACCTAAATAGGTTTCTATACCTAGCATTATTGCCCTACTGCTGATTCCCACGAATCTTTATGCCAGTTGTTCAAATTTCTCCATACCAAAATGAAAATTGAACTGAAAAAAGTCCTCTATTAGCAAATTATATTATAAACAGTAAACAACAAGTGGAAAGATAATACACTAAAAACCTGCAAAAGCTAACAATGACGCATGTTCGTTCGAGCTTCAAACCACAACGATTTTAAAGAAGTTGCACGTCAAAAAAACATTAAAAATTATTCTTTGTCAAAAAGACGCCTGTACCTAAAAAGGATTAGCACACAGTAGCAAGTACGTGCGACATAGTCGTGCCTTTTATTTTATTCTGCACGAATGCATAACTTGTACTTAGGTATTACAAATGTTAAAAAAAAACCCGTGGTATTTTTAGCAATTCTATAGAAGATTAGTTGAAAGAAATATTTTGATTTAACTAAACAAAAAAAAAGATCTTCGTTACTATAAATCAATAATATATAATCAATCAATAATATAAATTAATTTACAAACAATTTTTGATTGAATTTCTGCACATACATAGTTCATTCAGATAGGTACCTACATATACATATGTATGTACCTTTATGTATATGTAGCTACCTATCTAAATGGAAAGCAAAATTCAAAACAAAAATCCATCCAGTGCAAGGACGTTTGTTAGATTAGATTAGATTAGATTATTTTTATTATATTCGTTAGAATTTATGTACAATTGGTCTTAAACTAACTTATAACTAAAATAAATCATGTCGGCTCAACAACAGGGGCCCGACTTACTTCAGCTGACTCTATACAAAGCTATATTTTTACTTATATCATATTGTTTGCATAATCTTTTAATTGAAATTCTTAATTATAATTTACTGTCTCTGGTTTTAAAAAATTGGGGTTAGGATGCGGTGTTGCTTATCCTCTGTTGTGTCCGCTGCTGGTTCTCTCGTAGAACGGGGCTCCGTCATTGTTCATTATATCCTCGAATCGATCGTCTGTGATGGCTCGAATGTTGAGGTAGCGATGGCTGGGCTCTAGTTGTTGCTGGAGTAGTTGCTGGATTTCCAAGTTGGGGTGGTCCTCCAAGTTCCTCAAAATATTTTTGGAGCTGTGTCATGAACTGATTTATTGGGATCACTTTGCTGTCTTGATATAGCTTCTTGTTTGGGACATATTTCCTTGTAATGGGGTTTCGTTGTAGGCCTGTACAGCTACGGAGTATCTTTTTTCAAAAACTTCGATCTTCTTCATATATGTTGGTGATATGGTGAACCAAATAGGACAAGCGTACGTCAGAACTGGACAAATCAGCTGCTTATAGATGAGGAGTTTGGTATTAGTGTTTAGTCCGTTTCTTCTTCTAAGAAGCGGGTGGACCAGATGTAGGGAGAAGTTGGCTCTCTTAAGCATAAATGAAGCGTGCTTATTGAATTGGAAGCGGTTAGTGAAATTCACTCCAAGGTATTTTGCTGTTGTCTGATAGCTTGTTACTGATATTATCACAGCGTGATGCGAAACGTCTTCGACCTCTTGTTGCTGTTATTGGGGTTCTGAAGTAGATAAGCTCGCTCTTATTGCTATTTATATTAAGCATTTAAGGTAGTAGTCCCACAAGTTTCTTATGTGACCTTCAACTCTCCTGGCTGCGATTTCTGGTGAAATGGATGTTGCATATGTTAAAGAGTCATCGGCATATAGCTTCGTTTTCGTCCCTGGGATGTTAGTAGGCTGGTCAGCTGTATAAAGGTTGAAAAGTATGGGGCGCAAGGACGTTTGTATCTTTGTATAAATACAGCAAGAAGTAAGTTTGTGTTTAAATTTCAAGAATGAATGTGTACATTATTTGAACCTTCATAACCTTCATAATAGTAAAAAAAATGAAAATCCTAAAGAATTCGAAACAAAAGTCTGGTCAGTGATGTTGTATAACGGGTCCGCCAAATAACTTCTTTTTTTTTGAAAATGCTTCATCAACATCGAGTGTAGCTTCGGCTGTGTGGCACGTAGCGCCGTCCTGTTGAAACCAAATGTTGCCAATATCCTCCTCTTTAATTTTTGTGAACAAAAATTCATTCAGCATGGCCCGATAACGATCGCCATTGACTGTAACGGCCACTCCTTGCTCATTTTCGAAAAATGGCCCAATTATGCCTCTGGACCAAAATCCGCACCAAACAGTGACTCGTTTTGGGTGTATCGGATTTTAAATGTACCCCGGAACAAAATTATGGAAACAAATTATGGGGAGTCGAATCCCGACCCTTCGCTTACCAGTCCGACACACTAAACACTAAGCCACGGGGCACTACAAATAAAAGATAAAAAGAATATTTTTTAATAAAATGTAATCTGATCCAAGATGTAATCAATTGTATTAATTGTAGTGCCGCAGTAATAAAGACAAAGCAAATAATCTTCAATCAAATTGCTGAATTAACACAATAATAATATAAAAGGAATTGAATTCCAAAATTTGTTTTTAGTTTTAGTACTTATCCATCAGTGTTACTTCGACAAACAAACAAACAAACAAAATTAAATGTTGGAAATAAGTGAGTTATTAAACAAAAATCAATGTTCCTTAAATTCAGCGGCCAAGGCTAAGGACTTAGGATTTCGGAAATCGAAATTTATAATTCTTTTGAGTTCTTCTTACGATTACTTACTTACTTATGTTGGCTCAACTAGAGCGTGGTGCTCCTAGGCCTTGCTCAATACGCCCCTCCAGCTGGCTCGATCCCTTGCCTGCTGTCTCCAATTTCGCACTCCAAATTGGCGGAGGTCTCCTTCTAACTGGTCGCTCCATCGAAGATGAGGTCTACCTTGGCTTCTGACTCTCTTTGGAGCGTTGGTTTCCATTCGCTCTACATGGCCCAGCCATCTTAGTCGTTGGACTCTAATTTTTCTGGCTAAGCTTATGTCGCTGTACAGCTCGTATAGTTCGTCGTTGTATCTTCGTCGCCAAATGTTGTCTTCTCGGTTTACGCAAATAAGACGATCGTACGCAGAACTTTTCTCTCGAAGACTCCAAGTGACTTTTAATACGATTGGGAGAAGGTCCATGCTTCTGCACCATATAGCAGGACCGGGATGATGAGTGTTTTATATAGTGTCTCCTTGGTTCTTCTCGATTGGGCTTTATTCCTCAATTGCTTATTCAGCCCAAAGAAACAGCGATTAGCAAGAGTTAGTCTGCGTTTGATTTCAGCGCTGATGTTGTTGACCGAGTTTACAGCAGTACCCAGGTAGACAAATTGACTGGCTACCTCGAAGTTATACATATCAATGGTCACATTTTGACCAAGCCGGTGGTGGGATTGGGTTTTTGTTGATGAAAGCATATACTTCGTCTTGCCCTCGTTTATTTTCAGCTCCATTCTGCTTGCTGCTGACTCCATAGTAGTGAAAGCACCGGTTACTGCTCGCTTTGTTCTTCCTATCACGTCTATGTCGTCTGCAAACCCAAGTAATTGTGTCGATTTATTGAAAATGGTGCCCGATGTACTGGCATGGGTGCTCCGTATTACATTTTCAAGCACATTGTTAAAACAGCTGCATGACAGCGCGTCTCCTTGTCTAAGCCCTCTGGTGGTTTCGAAGGTTTCAGTAGAGTCTCTACCAACTTTGACGGAACAGCGAGCATTCTCCAACGTCATCCTGATAAGGCGTATCAGTTCAGCAAGGATTCCAAAGTTAGACATAGCACAATACAGTTCAGCTCTATTAACACTGTCGTAGGCTGCTTTAAAATCGACGAACAGGTGGTCGATGTTATATTCTTGGGTTTTCTCTAGAATCTGGCGTAATGTGAATATCTGGTCGGTGGTAGATTTTCCAGGTCTGAAGCCGCATTGATAAGGACCTATTAGATCCGCAGCAAACGGCTTTAGACGTTCACATAAAAAGCTGGAAAGGATCTTATAGGCGATGTTCAAAAGGCTTATGCCTCTATAGTTGGCTCTCTCTTACGATTAAAAAAGAAAGAAACCCTATCTATTTTTTTCCATTTCAGCAAATTTATTTTTACATTCCGACTAGGGTTAGAAAGAAATCAGCAAAACAAGCGAAAAGCGACGCGACGGTACAATCAACTAAGGATGGAAAAGCCACCATCCAAATCCACTTTGAATCCTTGTAGCACTTACAATGCTACAATGAGTGTCGATCTTAAGCTCATAGAGGCCGGACGTCAGGTCGAGGTGCGCGCAATAATAATTACACAAAAGTCAAAAAAAAAATTATTGCGCATTGTTATCGCGAGTGATAAAAAAATAATATTACACACTCGTTTGAGAAATTGGCAAAAACCCCTCGCGTGTGCTGTAAAGAAAATAACAATATCCACTCGTGTCGTTGGAAGACGATAAGATGCCCATTCACGCTGTGGAAAAAAAAAAAAAAAAAAAAAATAATACACACTTGCATAACAAATCAAATTATCCTCCTATCTGTACCAACCCTTTGTGCTTAGCTTAACTGCCTCTTTCTTATCTACTGTAGGCATCGTATGCTTGCGGTAAATGGATAAGGGCATCTGAGTTTGTCCTATTGTGCTGAATATTTAAATTGATTTTTTGTATGCAAGCTGTCTTATGGGCATAACACCTAAGACAGTTTGTTTATTACAGAGATTAATTTGGATTTTCACTGCATGGTTCGACTTAGTCAGAATTGTGTTTTGTGTGTAAGTATTTTGAAATGGTAAGTGATTTTTGTGTCGTGTATTCCAATGTTCGTGGTATAAGAAAGAATTTCTTTCACCTGTACGTCTACTCTGTTCAATACAGGCCAGCTGTTTTGGCATTAAGTGAAACCCAGGTTGGAGTAAATACTGATTTATCAGAGTTTGCTCTACATGGGTATAGCTTGGTGCCATTACTCTTTTCCCATCATGGTCTCGTGGTCTATGTTAGGAATGATATTGCTTGCCAGAGTCTTCCCCAATATGGGCAATGTTCCAACACGGACTTTAACTTCTTGTGGCTGAAATTCACTGTCCGCAAGCATGTCATTCATTATTGTTTCATTTGAAGGAGTCCAAATCTTGACAGTAACTCAACTTTTAACGAGTTCGATGCGCTGTCTGATTCCATCTCGAAAATTGTTTCCCTTTGTCCTCGCACTGAAATCGTTATTACGGGCGATTTCAATGTACACAATTCCAATTGGCTCCGCTATTCTGGTCAGACAACACCCGAAGGAAGGTATGTCGAGCTCTTTGCCGGGTTACATCACCTTACCCAACTGATCGATGTGCCAACGCGTATACCGGATGTTGCTGGGCAAGCCGCCCATACTCTTGAATTGTTTCTTACTTCTCACCCTGATAAATATACCATTAGTGTAACTTCTCCATTTGGCACTTCAGACCATTGTGTCATTTCAGCTAATTTCTCATCCTCCACCCATCCAGTTAAAGAAAAACTTCCCACCAGGACCGTTTGGCAATACGAGAAAGCCAACTGGGACGGCCTGAATATTTTTTTCCGAAACTTTAACTGGTCACTATGGTTCCTCGATAGTGACATTGATGCCAGTGCTGAAATGATCACAAATGTGATTCTTCTAGGGATGCGTGCTTTTATTCCTAACAGAGTAAAAAGCATCAAACCTAAAGAAAAGTCTTGGTTTAATTCTGAGTGTAAAGAAGCTATCAGGCTGAAAGAAGTAAGTTTCCGTTCTTACAAAGCCAACCCTACAGAGGAAAATCGGAAAAAGCACAAACAAGCAAGAAACTCATGCAACTCCGTTATAGAAAGAACCAAATTTTTGCATGACCAAAAATTACGGCAAAAAATTCTGCAGTGTCCCAAAGGCAGTAAAAATTTTTGGTCATTTGTAAAAAATATTAAAAACTCCTCAACATCTTCGGTTCCAACGCTCATCGACAGTAACAAACCAATTGTTTACTCTTCAGAGAAGGCAAACTTGCCCGCCGCCCATTTCGCTGCTAGCTCCACGCTGCCGCATAGCAACGTTGCCCCTCCTGTACTTGAGAATGTAAATTTTTCCATGGGACAGATTTTTTTCCGCACTCGTACAGTAGCAAGAGTTCTCAAAGATCTCAATATACACAAATCCGCTGGCCCGGATGGTATACCCCCGATTCTTCTGAAGAGGTGTTCTTCCACACTGGCAAAGCCACTGCGTAAGCTTTTCCATCGCTCCTACTCTTCTGGAATCTTTCCTAGAAGATGGAAAACAGCATTTGTCCAGCCTGTCCCTAAGAAAGGTGACCCATCCTCTCCCTCCTCCTACCGTCCCATAGCACTGACATCCCTTCTTTCTAAGGTCATGGAAACACTGATTAACCGTCAGCTTAAGGAATATCTCGAAGATCGTAAGCTTCTCCATGACCGTCAGTATGGCTTCCGCAGCAACCGTTCCACTGGTGATCTGTTGGCATATCTCACCGAACAGTGGAACAAATCTTTACATCGCTTTGGTGAAAGTAAGATTATTGCTCTTGATATCTCCAAGGCATTTGATAGAGTTTGGCATGAAGCTCTCTTATCGAAAATGCGTGCTTTTGGGATCGATAATACTCTTGTTCGTTGGATTAGAAGCTATCTTCTGGACCGTTCAATACAAGTTGTATTGGACGGATTCAAGTCTGATTCCCATAAAATAAATGCTGGTGTGCCCCAGGGCTCTGTTCTATCTCCGACTCTTTTCCTCATTTTTATAAATGATCTTCTGTCTGTTACTTCTAATCCACTTAACTGTTTTGCTGACGACTCTACCCTCAGCTTTTCATATTCGTTTGATAATTCACGTCCTTCGCCTTCGGACGTACAATTGCAACGGTGCCGTATGTCAAGCTCATTAAACTCCGATTTATACAGCATTGTCAAATGGGGTAATAGGAATCGTGTGGAGTTTAATGCTTCGAAAACTCAATGCTGTCTTCTGTCGTTAAAGCTAAACATTCCCCCAATGCCATTGTCCATGAATGGCACTTACATCGAAGAAACCGAAAAGCTCTCAGTACTCGGTATGTGTGTCAACGACGACCTCCGTTGGAACGACCATATATTTGAAATCGCTAAGAATGCTGCTAAGTGCTTAGGTTTTCTGTATCGGTGTAAGAAGTATTTTTCCCCATCTGATCTGGCTACAATTTATAAAGCGTTTATACGCCCTAAACTCGAGTATAACTCCCACCTGTGGGCAGGTGCTTCACAAACATCGCTTCACCTGCTTGATAGAATACAAAATCGAGCGTTAAGATTGATAGGAAATAGAACTGCCGCTGAAACAATTGCCCCTCTCGAACACCGACGCAATGTTTCATGTCTTTCCTTATTTTATCGTTTCTTTTATAAAAAATGTTCACTCGAGGTAGCCAGCTGCATTCCTCCCCTTAAAAGTTTCGCCCGTAATACTCGTCTTGCTAGGAATGCCCATCAGTTCACCCTTGAGCCCAATTTCGGACGTACCGTGAAATATAGGGATTCTTTTTTTAGCCGTACAACACGACTTTGGAATGGTTTACCCGGTGAGATTTTCCCTTGCCATTTCAATTTGCAAACATTCAAAACCAATGTTAATCGACACCTCCTTTCTCTCCCCTCCCTATCTTCCTAATGCCCGCGCAGTGTGTTACATTAAAAGGGAAACAAATAGTCCCTTGTGCGCGCGTTAATTATAAAAAAAAAAAAAAAAAAAAAAAATAACTGGTTGTCAAATATGGAAACAAAATTTGAATTGCAGAAGCGTACATTCGTAGAGGTAGAAGGCCAACTAATAACTCTTAACCACAAAAATATATATCAATAAAATATAAGATAATAAATGTTATCTAAGTTTACTTGTGCCAAATTGCTTATTAATTAATATTTGTTTATGCAAAGCTTCGTACTTTTGCTTATCACAACAAAATTTTGACAATCGATTGAAAAATCACTATGTGGAAAAGTCGTAAAAAAGGCTTAACGTGAGCACCTAGCTTAATCCCACGGTGGGTCCACCCATTTTGAAATCACTTTAAGGAACAACAAAGCCCCTAGAGTGTTTGGTCAGGTCACCCTATTACTAGAGTGGTTCATCAATATTGAAATAGTTGCAAATGATGAATTTATTATGGTAAATCCATCCTCCTTTCTGAGGAGCAGGGTCTATCTGCACCAGCGTTGCCCCCCTATTACAACAGAAGTGTTTTTACTACACTTTTTTCACATCAGAAATAATTTTATTCGTAAAAATGAATAGTGTGTTTGTTGCCTTATATCTTAACTTAACCAATACCTTCTGTGTAAGCCCAGAACATCCAACATTGGTTACGGTCGCGAACGTAACTTTCGGATAGGTTACCTTGCTTACTACACTTTTTTCACACCAGAAATAATTTTATTCTTAAAAATGAATAGTGTGTTTGTTGCCTTATATCTTAACTTAACCAATACCTTCTGTGTAAGCCCAGAACATCCAACATTGGTTACGGTCGCGAACGTAACTTTCGGATAGGTTACCTTGCTTTTGTTGTAATTAGCATGCTTAAAAACAGCTAGCTGATTGAAGAACATATGGAAACAGAGAGAAAATCCAAAGGTATCCTGAAATTTGCTGGATTCTTTCCTCAACACGTCAACAGCTGATGAACAGCTGACTGTGTTTCTCTTTTGCTTCGAATTTTGATAGGTAACCTATCTGGTTGGATTTTTTCGTTCACAAATAAAAAAACAAACACAAGCAAGGTAACCTACCCAAAACATACGTACGTGAACGTACGCATTCTCAATCATCACAACCCTTTTCCAGAATGAAATCCACAGTTTGACAGAACAGATTGGTTTTCTTTTTCTTAAATAAATGTATGTATACATATTCTTCTCATTTTTACCGTTATTTTTCATTTAAAGTACCGTTTTGAAATTGAAATGTGAAGGTGGACTGATTTGTAAATTATTCTCAAATGCTTGATGGAGTTGCACAAAATCGTGTTCAGATTTCATTTTATTGACGATAAAAAAACAAGTCATTTAACTCTTCTTGCCTCCATACATTGTATATACACTGCCTATAGTCCTATCATGAAGCATCATTTTTTAGTTCTGAATCAAGTCGCAATGAGGCGTGCTGAAATTGCCAATTGGTGTGAATATAGAATAAGTAAAGACAACAAAAGTGTATTAAATACTGGTAAAATATCGGTAAATGTTCTCGTCTCCACTATTTAGAATTAGTTCTGAATCAACCAGGAAGATGGCCAGACGAAAAATGACCACCATGAGAGTACTATAGAGAATGTATATACAATGCTCCATAGAAATTTCAAAAGGACACATTCCCGTTTCATATGAAACCATGTTAAATGACAAAGCGATAAAAGATGATGACGTTGTTAAATTTTGGGTAAATTTATTGAGTGCCAAACATTTTCTTGGAAAGCCAGCTTTTGAAAATGTATGCAGTTACATGCTTACTTTGTGTAGCTTGTCTCATAGCATTGCAACTGCAGAGAGGTTTTTCTCAAATTTAAATAATATAAAGGATGATTTAAGAAATAATTTAAGTATTTCAACAGTTGATGCAATTATGCAATCGAAAGAACTCTTCATGGACACAGAGGGAATGTATGAGCCCTGCAAAATTAATAAATTTTGCACACAAATTTAACTACCACAATGAGCGGCTAGAAACGGACTGAGGTGTACCTCATTACGGGTGCAAACGTTTCCATATAGTCGATTCCTTTCTGCTGGCAAAAACCTTTGGCTACCAACCTCGCTTTCCGTCGAATGGGTTTCCCATTGGCATCAAATTTAGTTTTAAATACCCATTTAGAACTAATAGCCTTCTTACCAGCTGGTTAGGTAGTTAAGGTCCAAGTTTCATTCAGAATCAGTGAATTAAACTCCTCTTGTATCGCTGTTTTCCACAAATCGGCATCAGTACTAGATAGGGCTTCTGCATGAGTAACTTGATCGCTCATTATTTGGCCTACTGCCACGAGATTGTAATTAGGTTTTGGTAAGGTCATAATTCGTATCATATATCATATATATCATATATCATATATTAGTATCATCGTCTCCTAAACCAGAAACATCCTCATCTGGAACAAACGTTTCGTCGTCCACATCATCACATTCCGAATAATCGCTCCTTAAAGTCTCATTAGATACAGAATCGATGGGTTCAGCTTTCGAACACGACGTTGGCAATTCATCTATCGTATCTTCCCCCGAATTGACAATGGTGTTGTTTCCTCCATCCCAGATGTCAACTAACGGTGAAACAAAAGAATTAGTACTGTTGTTTTCATTGTTAGTTACCTTGCTTTCAGTCTCCAGGAAAATAACATCACGGCTGGTCAGTATATTCTTCGTTGCAGGATTGAAGAGGCGGTACCCTTTAGAAGTTGAGCTATATCCCAGAGAGATGCACTCTACTGATTTCGGTTCCAGTTTGCTCCGCTTTTCTTTGGGAACATGTGCCATGGCTTTACAGCCAAAAATTCGAAGATGTCCCAAATCTGGTTTTCGACCGGACTAAACTTCTTCTGCAGAAGCAAGGCACGCGATTCACCAAGTAGGCTGCTGTATTCGCCGCTTCGGTCCAGAACTTATAGTCCAATCCAGAGTCAAGTAGCATACAACGTATCCTCTCAATTATAGTGCGATTGATACGTTCCGCAACGCCGTTTTGTTCCGGCGTGTATACAACAGTTTTTTGATGCAAGAAACCATTTTTTTCTAAAAAAAACTTTGAAATGCTTTACCTGTGTACTCCGTCCCATTGTCGGTCCGAAGCACTTTAATCTTCCGGGAACACCGATTTTCAACAAGATTCTTGAGCTTCACACATCAGAATTGTGTTTAATAGGCACGACAAACACTTTGCGACTAAAGTCATCAACAAATGTGACTATAAATCTTGCTCCAGAGACTTGCTGTCGCAATTAAATGTCGCTCTTGATCATAGATAAAGCACAGGTCATTCTCAAAAATCACTTTATTGCCATTTTTGGTCATTTGGCGGACCGAAAGGAGATTTGCACATAATTCAGGCAAGCACTCAACATTTTTTAATACAGCGTTAAATGGTTTTTCTTTCAAGGTCAATTTCACATCACCAGAACACTTCACAGAAATGATTTGTTTATTTGCAACAACTACTTCTTTGTTTGAGACCGGTATTTTCTAATTAAACAACAAACTTTCTTCGTTCGTCATATGAGTAGTAGCTCCCGAGTCGACATACAAGTCTGCGGAACTTCTCTTGTTGACAAGAAGTGAAGCAAATAAAACCTTATCTCTTGTGTTCTTATCGTGACAGATGTTTGATTTTTTGTTTTTATTTGGGCAAAATTTACTAAAGTGACCAACCTGCTTACAAGTGTAAAAACGAAATTTTGGTGCTTGCACTTTTTTCTTTGTGTAAAGTGAACTATCAGCACTTTTACTATCAAATTTATCATCTTTGAGTAGTAAATTTTTCACAACGTCCACTGTAAGCTGCTTTTTGGAATTTTCTACTACTAATACCAGCGCACGAAAGTCATCAGGCAGTCCTGCTAGCATGAGAGATGCTGTCAATTCGCCATCAATGTTTAAGCCAGCGTTACGGACTTTGAGTGAGGTTAAAACCATTGTATTATATAACCCTGCATAGATTCACAATCACTTAACTTACGTTGAACTAATTGCTTCAGTAATTCAACTTTTCTCGTAAGCCCACTGTCATTGTACGCTGCTACAAGAGCCTCCCAAGCTGTCTTTGCCGTGGTAGCTGTTGCTATGATTTTTTCGATTTTTTTAATTTTTTCTAAAAAAAAATTGGTTTTCGAAATATTTTGAAAATGGGTGGACTGATTTTTTTTTAAATTATTTTCCCAGATGAAAACTACAATTTCCTTATAATAATATACTAGAAAAAAAATTAAAATATTTTTTCGAATTTTTTTTCAAAGAAACGACTTTTTAAAAAAACTGGTCGAACGATTTTCAATATTTTTACTTGCGATTATAGGTACTATAATACAAGTAATGCATTCGTGCAGATTAAAAAAGTTGAGATAACAATCAAACATGACATTATGATGATAGAGAAACATATTTGAGTTACTGGCAAAATAATGTCCGTCTGTCTGTCTGTACGGATGGATGACTGCAGCCTAAACGGTTGGGCCAATCGTCTTCAAATTTTGACATTCTACAGAGGAGTCTTATAAATTTTTTTTAGCTCAAAAATTAACGGTACCTGTCATATAACGGTTATGTAAAAGCTTATTTTTCTCGAAAACGGCTCCAAGAATTTTTATAAAAAAAAATCAATGTACTACTGTAGGTATGCATAATATTTTAGTGAACAAAATTATTTAATATGGTGGGCTAAAAACGGTACCTTCCATAAGACCGTTTTTTTTTCATCGACTTTCTCGAAAACTGGAGATCCATTATAATCTAAATTGATATTCAAGAAGAAGAGTAATTTTGCATTAATTTTTTTTCGAAAACTTTTTTTGTATTTTTTATAATTTTTTTAAAATTTTTTTTTGAAAAATCAATATTTTGAAAACGGGTAGGTGATTTTATTTTTAAATGTACGTTATTTTGTTGCTTAAGTTTGTATTCTTGAATTATTTTTTTTTATTTTTTTAAAAAAAATTCACACTTTTTACATTTCCTAAAGAAATAAAATGGCGTTTAAATTATTTCACCCAATACATTTTAACATACTTTATTCAAACAATCAATTCACAAAAATCGAATAAATGCTTTGATGTTCACTTTAATTTTATTCTACAATGTGACCGCACATATGAGCAAGTACGTGCGATCCAGTCGTGCAATTTATTTTTTCCTCGATAGATATTTAGGCCGCTCCCTCATTTGTCGGTGCGGTATCGGTAATTGGTATTAACTGCTTTGCCGAATGTATACCGATCTCATGTTCATGTCCTGACTTCTCTGTAAGCTTCCAGCACAGAATTATTCAAAACTTTAAATTCGAATCAGTCTTGGATCTTATTTTCTTTCAAAAATTATTATTTTGTATCAACAAATATTTTTTTATAGTTTCGTTTATACAAAACAAACGGTTGCCTAGACGACAGACGTCAAACACAAATTCCTTGCGGTAAATATAGAAACAATACTACTTGCACACATACCGATTTTGGACGGCCGAATTTATACCGGTCGTCCAAATTTCAATAGTCAACCACATGTGGGTACGGGACCTTGCACATGCCGATCGCTGATCGGTACCGGTAAAACCCCGGTGAGCAGCCGTCCACTGTCACTGTATCGCCGGCATTACCGGGAAGTAGTGGCGTAAGTGACTAAATACACGCTTACACACACACCGATTATTTACCGACCATTTCAGTCGACGGCTGTGTGAAATTGTAGGTATGTGCAAATAGCCATACTCTTTTTGAATTGAATGAGCGGCCTTAGTTTTCAAATTTTATTGCATACTTAGTTTTTTCCGAGAAAACTGTAAAACTAATTAAAAAAATGAAAGAATTTTCTAAACAATTTTTTTTTTATTTTAATAGACGTGTGGTTTTCAATCTGGCAACACGCAGTTGGTCTTTTTGACAGCTGTCACTTGATTTATGTTCAGTTTGGTTTGCCATTTCATAATGAATAGAATTACTCCTGAACAAGTTTGCAAATTGTGCAAATTTATTACCAAAATAATGGTTCGTTTCGGTGGAGCAAAGTATCCAAGAAGACCCGAATGAGTCCATCCGCCATCGAGCGCAATAATTAGAGATGTGCCCATCAACTTTACCGTCAAGCGCGTCATACGTTCGGTGAATGGGCCCAAAACGAGATGGCCACCGATCCCGATTTTCACAAAATTGGGCCTCGGCTGGAATTTATTCGAGCCAGCCGCGGTGGCCACTTCCCTCAAATCACTTTTAAAACATAATGCAAACCCTTATCTTTATAATAAAGCTAAATTCTTGGCCATAACATTAAATTAAATGCGTTTTATTTCTTCTTGATAACCACACGTCTAAAAAAACACCCTTTATATACATACACATGCAGCCACTAAGCAATTATCTAACATAAGAACAAGTTTGTGCGACCCAGCCGTGCAATTTATTTTTTTAATAAATGTATAGACATGTTTAACTAATCTACACACACAAAATAGAAAACATTGCTTAAAATTTTAAAAAATATTAAAACTTGCAACTTTAACCAGTCCTTTGCCCATTATCGTACAATTTCTTATTTTATGACCTACTTAGAATATGAATCTTTTACTTTCCTAGAAGACATTTAACAGTTATAAACTCTTCTAACGAAAATAAACAATTTTCTGAACATTCAGGTATTCAGAAAGGCATTTGTTTTATGAATATTGCAGTCCATAAATAACATTACCTTTTAACTAGCTGATTTTAGACAAACAACTTCAGGGCTTGCTTGTAAAACCTGATTTAATAAAAAAAATTATTTCCACTTTCAAAAATAGGTTCGAGGAAAAGGTTCTTCTTTGCCGCAATTAATATATTAGGCGACGAGGACATATTTTCCAGACTCTGAAGAACAGAAAACAGTAAGCAAAATGAACACACCCTGCTTTTCGTATTAACTCATTTTAGCAATGACTCGGGCATTTTATAGATCAAATTTCAAGTATTATCATTTTTAATGGAAAAATAAAAAAATAGAAATCTTTAAACACAGACAATTATATACAGATCTCTTTCTTATGAGAAAATTAATGTATGAAAATAAAAAAATAATTTCAAAATGCCATTATAGAAAGCTCTGCTGGAGGAATTATTTTAATTTGCTTTTTCTCTTTATATCTTCTTTTTAAATTCAGCGAAAGGTTTTTTTTTTATTTTATCCTTAAAATGTTTGAGAATCGTAAGAGCATTAGATCATTAGGTTTGAAGTTCTGTATATCAAAATGGAAGGAACAAACGAGTATGACGCGACTGCAGAAAGAATCTCTGTACTTAACAATACGACCTACATAAGTTGGTTTCAAGGGTAAATTGATGGGCATCCTAGCAGTGCGAGTATTATATATTATATACGTCACCAGAAACGTATGTAATCTGTCATTAAACATATCTAATTCCTAACGATGTATACATTTCCTTAGGAATTAGATATGAATTAGGAATTAGATATGATATGCCAAAACTCACCAGGAAATATTTGATTTCCTAAGCAGTAATAGGAATTGTATACAATTCCTAGGTTTCATACATTTGCGTTAATTATCGGAATTGTATGTAATCCGTCATTAAAAATACAACCTAGAAAATTAAATAAAGGTAGATGGTATTAAGATCGATTCAGACTAAATGGACTTAATTTCCATCGAAGTGGAAATAAGACCAATTTTACGGTTTCTACAATATTTCCTAAATTAAAGGAAATCCCACTTATGTGGGACATAAGCACTAACAAACATAGTTGGGAGTTATGTCCCAAATCTAAATGTCAATACAAGGTAGGTATAGGTGGGCATGCTGCTTCACTGCATACATTTCCTAGGAATTGTATATCATTCCTAAGCTTTACACATTTCCGGTAACATATTGTGATGTGGCAACAAGTTTAGATATTCGGAGGATACATTTTGTAAATTAACGACATCTGTTGGATTCATTGTGTACAACAACCAACATTCATCGTGTACAACAACCATGCCCCTAAAAGTATGCTACACATTTGCAATATGTTTTAACTGAGTACTAAATCGAACTTGAAGTACTAATTCGACTCGAATTATTACCGAAAGCTTAGATTGTGCCAGAACCAGACAGAAGCTTCCAGAAGCGTGTAAACTTGTATAAATACAAGAGTAGATTGCATTGAAAGTTCAGTTTATTTTCGAAAGTGGAATTGTTAACAACTGGAAACGTTAGTAAAAACGTATTTGAATTGTGAATAAGTGAAATAAGTTAAATTTGGTGTTATTTAAACTGAATGTCGTTGTGTTTCATAAAATAAATAGATTTGTTTTATTATTTTGGAATTTCGATTGAGTTTTATTTGTCGAACCCCAGGCCAAAACTTCACAATATATTACATTAAGTTTTTTTAAGGGGAGGAATGCAACTGGCTATTTCACTGGTGCACTGTTTGTTAAAATAGAAATAAAACAATGAGAAAAGTTGCTTAGCATTAGCGGGATCCTAGGATTGGAAAGGTAATTGTGTGTCTGTGGACAGGAATTCTGACTGTACTTTGAGAGATGATTTTTTTTAGATTTCGTGGGGTAGGTTAAGCATTAAGAAGTTGCATGGGGATAAGAAATAGTGTTTAGTGTGTCGGACTGCTAAGCGAAGAGCCTGAGTTCGAGTCCCGTTCATAGCCACCTTCTTTTCGGGGGTACTGCCTTTTGCAAAGAACTGACAAAATCTCCAAGAGTAAAAATTTATCTCGAAAAAGTGCATCTCATGTAGCCGTTCCTACTCGGCGGTAAATTGTAGGTCCCTTCCATTCTTGCAGGTTAACAACACACACACAGAAATGGTTGAGAGTATAAGTCATTAGGCCTTGGCTCCTTAAGGCGATGTCGCGCCAATAATTTATTTAATTTATTTATTTGCAAATGTAAAGGATATAAAAGTATGAGAACTGTTTAAAGATTAAGGAAAGGTAGGTATTTCATTTTGTTTTTCTACGAAAAAATAAATAGTAAAGTAGGTAATTCTGATATAAGGTACCTATAACGAAAAGCAATAAAAAAGTTTTGTTTTTCCTTTTTTTACTTCCGAATATAGGGACTTGCGATTATATGGACTTCAAATTTTATATACATATGTGTTTGGGTATCTTTTGGCATTCCTCAGAGGGGAAATTGAAATTTTATTTTTAGTGCTAAAAATACCGGTACCTGCCATATAACGGTTAAGGAAAAGCTTATTTTTCTTGAAAACCGCTCCAACGATTTTGATGAAAATTTTTTTGATACTAGCAAATCAAATTTACTGGAGAAGTCTATTAAGGGTACCTTTTACGGCTTTTTTTAATTTTCGACTTTTTCGGTAACGGCTCAATGGATTCCAATAAAATTTTATATTTGAAAAGATCTAAGAAGCTAAATTAATTCTGCATACCAAAAATTTGTAATAGTTTTTCTATTTTATAATTAATGTAAAATTTTTTTTTAAATTCAATATTTTTAAAACCTATCAAAAAAAAAAAAATATTGGAAATCAGGTGAAAATTAATAAACTCTAAAAAATTTGAAAAAAAAATCAAAAAATAAAAATAAAACAGGATTTTATCAAAACCGGTCTCACAATTTTCAAAATACTTTTTTCTTAAATTCTTTGTTATTTAAGACGTTTGATGGTGTACTTCATATTTACTAAAAACCGTTAAGTATTGTAGTTTTGATTCTTTTTGTAAGTTTAAACTGTGTTATTTTCTACGTAAATGTTAATGGACTACTGTCAAAGATCTTGATTTCTAATGTAATTAGACACGTAAGAGCAAGTACATGCGACCTAGTCGTTCCCATTTTTTAAGAATAGTTGTTGTGTTTAGTATTTGTTTGCAAGTTTGCGACCCGGCCACTCCCTTCCGTCACGCCAAATCGTCAGATTCGTAGTACGATTCTATTGCGATGGAATCTGTAATACGGCTGAATAGTTGTTTGCTATGGAAATGAAGTGTACGGATACGAAGAGTTAGAAGAAATGGAAAACATACAAAGGTATTTTTTCAAACGAGTTTTCAAGTTACCTTTTAACACCCACAATTACGCCATTAACCTTGAGTCAGGCATAGTTCCAATAGTTCTGAAAAACTTAAAGGCTCATGCAAATTACATTATAAAAGTTATGAGGCGATCTAATCAAAAAATGGATCTTTATGATCTGTTTCAAATGTGGCTATACTGCTCTCAAACTGGTATGATCTTGCTGTTACTCTTCAGTTTGATATAGGCCACATAGAGTCTGTTCACTCTGCAACCTTGATCAAAACGAGGATGTTTTCCATTTCTTAGCGCTTTGTCCAATTTTGCAGGAAATCCGAAGGCTACTCAAGTTTTCTTTCGTTGGATGTGTCAGCTTTCTAAACGTAGATCATGGTTGGAAGACTCTTATACGCTATGTTTTACAAGCACACAATTTTCGAAGTTGTTATTTAAGTATGTTTTGAGTCTCAATGAATACACATATTTTATAAATCAAATTTAAAATAGATATACAACTACAGGGTGTACGCCGGGAAGGTATACTACTTTGTTTTGCTGCCATTTTGGTAAACATTAGTCTTGACAGTTCATATTTGGCAGTCGTGAAGTATTTATTATGGAAAAATATAAACCAACGCGTTTTAATCGTTAAAACGTGCCAACAAAACGCACTATTTATCGTGTAGTGAATGATTTCGAAAAAAGAGGGTCTGTAGGTGATAAGCCCAAGCATGGACCACAACGTTCTGCAACATCGGCTGAAAACATTACTGCTGCTCAAGGAAGTGTTCAAAACAATCCATTGACCTCAATTCGACGCCGTGCTCAGGAGCTTGGTCTTCAAATTTGCACAAGGATTTGCATTTGTTTCCATTTAAGATTCAGTTGACACAAGAGCTTCTTCCACAAGACCATTTACGCCGCCGTACATATACCAAAAAGATGTTACAGCTAGCCCATGACAACCCCAAATTTTCATGAAAAAATCATAATGAGTGACGAAGCACATTTTCATTTGAATAAACAGAATAGTCGGTTCTGGGCAATGGAAAACCCTCAAATTATTCATCAGTCACCTTTGCATCCATTAAAAGTTACAGTCTGGTGTGCAATTTGGTCAGGAGGAATCATTGGACCTTATTTCTTTGAAAATGAAAACGGCGTAACGGTAACTGTGAATGGGGAACGATATCGTGATATGATTGAAAACTTTTTAGCGCCACAATTGCATGCTTTGGGCTTGATTAACATGTGGTATAAACAAGACGGTGCCACATCGCATACAGCCAGGATTACAATGGAATTACTGCGAGATCTCTTTCCTCAACAAGTTATTTCAAGAAATGGTGATGTTGATTGGCCTCCAAGGTCGCCTGATTCCACTGCTCCGTATTTCTTTTTGTGGGGATATCTGAAAAGCTAGGTTTATGCAAACAAAGCAGAAACGCTTGAGCAACTCAAACAACATATTCGTGATGAAATTAATGTGCTCAAAAGGGCTCGCATTTGTGAGACTAACAGAGGCGGACTTTTACCTGATATTGTATTCCATAAATAAAACATTTATCAATATAAGAACCATTCTCTTTCATTTAATCAAAAAAAGTAGTATACCTTTCCGGTGGACACCCTGTATATATGTATATAAAAGTCCTTTAATTTGTTTGTTTTGACTAAACTAAGTCACTATTTTATAAAAAAAATTTTTGTTTTTATAATTATTTTTTTTAACTAAATTAAAAGTTATTTATTTTTTAAATACTATATTTATACATATTAAATTGTTAATTTTAATATTTTTTCTATAATGTATTATATATTAAATCATTTATATTTCTCTCTGTATTGTATTTTTTTATTTCAAAAGGCAAACGGCTGTGCAGTTTTTTAGAGTTTACTAATATGATTATAAAATTTAAAATATTTATTTTTGATTAGTTTTTAAAATATTTTTTTTCACAAAAAAAAAATTTTAAAATTAATTATTATACGTAGACAGAAAAAAATATTCAACATTTTGGTATGCAGAATTAATTTGGCAACTTAGATCTATTTAAATATATATATTTTTTATAGATATCTAATAAGCAGTTTCCCATTTTATGTACCTAGTTCTTAATTTTTGATATTCTGTATGGACCTGTTAGGGTAGTATTAATCCAAATTTGGAACTTCGAAAAACTCGTGCTCGCTGTGCATTTTTTTCACTTTTTGCTCTAAGTCATAAACTATGCGTTTTTTTAAGAAACAAAATTAATTACACTTTTTGAATCTGCTTAACTGCAGTTCTATAAACCCTATACAGACCAAGCTATGGTCCACTTTTACCGAAAATTGACAATTTTTAGTTTTGCTGCCTTTCGGGTCTATATATTTGCACTCATCCCATTAAAAGCTGTAGCAAACTTAAAGCATAAAATAAAGTTTGTGAGACCAATAGTTCACTCACAATACCGAAAAACTAAAGGAAGGTTAAATGGATTTTTGAAGAATTGAGACCCACATATTTGAAGTCCAGTCGACAGATAGGTTAAGGCCGACAAAGGTCGGAAATTATTGATACCATTGCATAATATTTTCCCCAAGTTTTGGACCTCGTGGACCCATAAAATTTCTTACAATAGTGACTATTCAAATATGTTTGTAAGTCAATGCGGTTAGAAAAAAGTTAGTTTTTCAAATTTACCTAAAAAATACCAAAAACCTCATTTCTTCTGTTATACTGAAATTATGAGACGCATTTATTTTTTCAGGAGATTTTTGATGTATGGATCAGCTAAGACCTCTAAATAATGAGATATATGTAGATATGCAAAGGCTTGAGTAAAAAATGTATTTTCTGCCACGCGAACCTTCAATCACCTGGGACCATTTCATAACGAGATAATAGACATATGAAGATTTGAGTGAAAATATGTATTTTCTGATACGCGACACTTCAATCCGCTCCTGGAGGCAATGTTATTTTTTTAAGACATTTCTGGTGCATCTATTAGCTGGACTCAGTACCTATTGACAGACCTAAACATCATCATCATCGGGGCAACAACCGGGATCCGGTCCGGGCCACCTTCAACAAGTTCTTCCATACAACACGATTGCTGGGCAACCCAAGGCAGCAAAACTAAAAATTGTCAATTTTCGGTAAAAGTGGACTATTTTCAAAGAGCCATAGCTTTGTCTATATAGGGTTTATAGAGCTGCGGTTAAGCTTAAATTGTTGGAAATTTAATGGACTTGGAAAGAGTACTTATTTTGTAGACTAGACTAAAATGCTTGAAAAAATAAAGACTTTTCATAAACATTTCAGAAATGTTTCGCGAAGCGTCCAGAGTTAAATAAACGTTTCAGAAACATTTCAAAAAAATTACAGAAACAAAGAAACAATTATGATTTTTTTCTTGCGATTATAGGTACTATAGGCAGGTTTAGGATGAGTGAACATAATAAAAGGCACGACTGGGTCGCACGTTCTTACCTTCCTTCCAGAATAGCGGAGCCAATTGGAATTGTGTACATTGAAATCGCCCGCAATAACGATGTCAGTGCAAGGACAAAGGGAAACAATTTACTCCAACCTGAGTGTCACTTAGTGCCAAAATAGCTAGCTTGTACTGTACAGGGTAGACGTACACGTGAAAGAAATTATTTCTTAGGCATTCTAGTAGACGACACAAAAATCACTTACCATTTTAAAATACTTATATTCAAAACACAAAACATTTTATGATGGTCATACGATGTCTGCTCTAGTTAAAGAAGAGGCAGTTAAGCACAAAGGTATTGTGGACAGATAAGAGGAGGGATTTGCGACGCGAGTGTGAACTTTTTTCTTCCATTGCGATAGAGGGAATTTTTTCTTGCTTCCAGCGACACGAGTGTGTATTATTTTGTTTTTCACAACACACATGAGTGGTATTTTTTTTACAGATGCGAGTGGGCAAATTATTTGTCGATTTTTAATTTTTCTTGTTTTTGTGGGCGGACTTCACACGTCCGCCTTTGACGAGCCTTAGGTCGACACAGATCTTAAGTCAGGTTTATATAAACAATGTTTAAGTTTAAAATTTTGACCCTTTACGTTTAACCTATTTTTCATTCATTCAATTGTTAATTATCTTAAGATATGAATTCATAATTTTCTATTAACTTGTTAAAATATTATATCATAAGAAAAAATATAAAAAAACTCCACACTCATTTGTCATAAGAATAATTATTATATATTAAATAAAAAAGAACAAAAAGAACAAAAAAAATGTTAAGCCTGGCAACACCTTTGCATATTTATTAGTGTGTACGATGAGATCATCCATTTTAAGGTGGGAGGAGTTACATACTTGTAACTTAATCACCATAGTGACTTCGGTAAAGCTACACCTTTAACATTTTACATTAATCTTACTATACCACACAATAAAACGTTGTAAAGGTCAAGAACAAGCCAAGCCACTCTTCCCGCTTAAAGAAAAGGTTGCATATTATGTTATAAATAAAAGGCACGACTGGGTCCCGTGTGCTAATCCTTTTAAGGTACAGGCGTCTTTTTGACAAAGATTTAATTTTAATGTTTTTTCGACGTGCAACTTCTTTAGAATCGTTGGGGTTTGAAGCTCGAACGAACATGCGTCACGACAAAGGGATAAACACATAAATATGTAGGATTAATAGCTTTTGCAGTTTTTTAGTGTATTATCTTTCCACTTGTTGTTTACTGTTTATAATATAATTTGCTAATAGGAAGATATAAAGGACTTTTTTCAGTTTAATTTTCATTTTGGTATGGAAAAATTTGAACAACTGGCATAAAGATTCGTGGGAATCAGCACTAGGGCAATAATGCTTGGTATAGGGACCTATATAGGTCCCAATAACAATAATTTACTTTTTGAAATCAAATTAGCTTAATTATGTTTGATGGATCGATAAACGTATGGTGTGGTTAGGTATTAATGGAATTTATTAAGGAATATTAGGTACCTATAATAAGGTTGGAAGGAAGGTAGGTACTAAAATTAAGATAGACATTCCAACTACTGTGAAGCGAGTGGGTTAACACAGTGGTTTTGTTTATTTAGGGGCAGGTGTAAACTTTTGTTTTCTCCATTGAAATTTTTGCATTCAGTAGTAATCGAATAGTTTTTTTATTTATTAGTTGTTTTTGTTTGTTTATCATAGGCTTCCTTATTTATTCTGTGCGCTTTTATGGTGATGAAATGCTTTAAAATACGTAGGTATGTATGTAGGTTGTCACCTTCTTTTATTTCACGAATGGCTAGGGCTTAGCCGAGCAATATGAAATAAAATTTTGGGGAAAATATTAAACAAATAAATTTTTTTTGAAATCAAAAAAACACAATTCATAACGTTTTTTGGAAAAATGTTGTAAGCCATCTTATTTCTTTTGCTGTTTTGTATTTTATGAATTTTTCATTTCAAAATCGTTCGACCAGTTTTTTTCAAAAAAAAAAAATGTTTTTTCTTGAAAAACTTTTCGAAAACATATTTTAAATTTTTGTTGAGTATGTCAATTTAAGGAAAGCTATATATACTAGGAGAAAAAAATTAAAAAAATCTATAGATCCGTTTTCAAAATATTCAAAAAAAAAAAAATTTTAATTATTAAAGAATTAAACAAATGTTTTTGAAAATTTTAATAAGCAATATTTTTTAATCATAAAACACTATATATTTTGAAAATTTCATAAAAACCCGTAAGTTAGTCAACGAGAAAGTCTGATTTTAAAAAAAACTGGTCATATAGGAGGTACCGTTATAAAACATTTTCTGAAAAATCCATTTAAATTTAAAAGATAGAATTTGCATAGAAAACACCATAGAAAGTTTTATCAAAATCGTAGGAGCCGTTTTCGAGAAAAATAAGTTTTTCATTAAAAGTTATATGGCAGGTACCGTTAGTTTTGGAGCTAGAATGCCAATTCGAAAAACGTCGGGTAGAGTACTCTAAAAATACTACATACCAAGCTTGAATCAAATCGGCCCAACCGTTTAGGCTGTAGGAATCGATACGGACAGACAGACAGACAGACGGACGGAATTTCCGGACCCACTTTTTTACTTCTCTATCATCGTAATGTCATGTTTGATTTTTAGAATTTTTTTTACGAATCCATAACTTGCCTTACAGTCCCTATAAATCCAAAGTAAAAAAAATTGAGATAACAATCAAACATGACATTACGATCATATAGCAGCCTAAAAAATCATTGACAAAAAAATTTACGGATGTATATCGAGCTGCAGCCTAAGCCTTCAAATTTGGTTTGTGTATCTCTTGGTATTCCGGTAAGGAAAAGCTTATTTTTTTTTGAAAACGGCTCCAAAAAAGGTTAGCAAGGAAAGATTAATCTTTTTAGCTTGCTGCAATGGATCAGGAAAGCACAAAATTCGACCACTCGGCATTGGAAGTCAGCGAACCAAAGTGTTCAAAAATTTGAATAATCCTCTTATATACAAGGCTACTAAGAATGCATGGATGACAACAGAGATTTTTGAGAATTGGTTTCATCGGATTTTTGTGCCTGAGGTAAATAAGACTTCGTAATTTTTGGCAGCACATAACTTTCCGCAGAAAGCACTCTTGTTATTGGATAATTAATTGTTAATGTCTGGAATGTATCAAGTCGTTCACCTTAAGAGATGCAATGCACTTACTTTTGTTCTGCTTGGAATCAAATCGAAAAATGTTGAACACACATAATGCCAAGTGTGTCTGAATGGGATGAAGAGGATGATATACCTCCTTCAAATTTTGCTCGGAAGCCAGCTTCGTGATGAATATGCATTGGCAAATCTCTAAGTACAAATCACGCCAGGAAATTAATTAATTGGCGATGAAGATTTTCGAGCCTGGGTGGAGGATACACCTAATGAAGACATTGGCAATGAAAAAGTTTTAACTGAATCTGATAGCGAACTAGAAGAAAGTCCCGAACCCCAAAAAACTACCAGTAGCGGTAACGCTCTTCGAAATGTGAATCAATTACTGGACTATCTTGTGGAACAAGAATTTCCAACAATTCATTTCGAAGAACTTAATATACTAAAAAAACTAAATTATAAAAAAAATTGTTAAATAAATGAAGCAAATAAAATTGCAATTTTTTTCAAAAACTTTGAAACTTATTTCATCTTTTATTGAGCAATAAATATTTTCTTGTTTCGACCAAAAAAAAATATTTTTCTATACACTTAAAACCACTTTACACTGGTTTCTCATCCAACTTATTGAATACGCAAAAATTATCCAGGACGCCTCCGTGGTTCGAACTAGAATCATCTCTAATAGTTCGAATTATCGAGGTCCTACATCCAATCAGAACCAAATTTACCGGAAGTCTAACTTTATAATTCTTCTAACTAATGTCGTTCCACAAAATTCGCAGCATCAGATTTCCTTGAAGTGAAGATGATTTTCCCTTTTTTGTGAGATTTCCAAAAAACAAAAAAAAATTGTTTTTGGAAAAAAAATTACTATTTACTGATTTTGCTTGTTTTTTTTTTATTAAAATCGAAAATAATAATAGAAATATCTAAAATGTATAGCATATGTACGGGAGAAACAATTTGATTTTGGAATAATGCAACCAAAGATGGCATTTATATTGATCTAGAGAAGCCTGACAACGGCGAAGAACAGATTTTATTGACTTCATTATAAGATCGAGAAGAAAAAGGATACACAGCTATTTGATGCAACTAGTTCATTTGTATTTATAACTAGTTTACCCACCCGGCGTTGCCCGGGCACCACCTACTAGTAATCAAAACAGCCTTAGTTATTTCTTAAAAAATAAGCTATCTGCTTGTGAAACGACACCAGGAGCACCAAGGGGTGATTTAAATAGTCTTAGTTACACCTCTCATCATCAGCTATCTACTTGTAAATGTCTCGTCAAAATCGGGCCATAAATAAGAATTAAAAAAAACGCCTCCAGGGCCACCTAGGGGTAATTTAAATAACCGTACTTACTAACTCCTTACAATAGCAATTTTCTGCCTGTCAAAATCGGTCCATAAATAAAAAAAAATATACAAAAAGACTCCATCGTCACATAGTGGGTAATTTATATAGCCTACTCGCTAGAACATCAGCAATCTGCCAGTGAATGTCCCGTCAAATTCAGCCGTTCTCGAGATTACCCGGAACATAGAGACAGAAAGACAAACATTTTAAAAATTGTGTTTTTTTTATAACTACTATATATACTTTCATATGCATTATTTTGATATTAAAACCAGACACTTAATTTTTATTTATGTGTAGTGCTCCATGGCTTAGTGGTTAGTGTGTCGGACTGCTAAGCGAATGAGCCTGGGTTCGAATCTAGCTCATAGCCATCTTCTTTTCCAGGGTAATGCCTCTTGCGAGGAACTGACAAAACCTCCAACAGTAAAATTTGTCTTGAAAAAGTGCATCTCATGTAGCCGTTCGGGATAGGCGGTAAACTGTAGGCCGCTTCCATTCTTGCAGATTAACAACACACACACAGGAATGGTTGAGAGGATAAGTCACTAGGCCTTGGCTCCTTAAGGAGCTGTCGCGCCAATAAATGTATTTATTTATTTACTTAATTTTTATTTATGTGTATAGAGGTAAGGATTTTCAAAACATTTTTCTTCAACAACATGAACACGTATAGAAGGCAAAGTTGGAATGTTTGAAATATTTAACTTATTTTTTACCAAAAGCGGACTTGATAAATGTCTGCGCTACAAAATATTTTCAAATGAATAATAGAATAAAACAGTTTCGAAAATAGAGGTAATTATTCTGTTTCTTTTTTAACTCACCTTTTTGATTTTTTCTACTTCACCCACATCTGATGTCTTATCCAACATAAGTGGTGTTAGAGTAACAGTAACGTCCTTAATAATATCCCGAAATGACCTACAAAATAATTTCTTAAACACAATTTTGGCATAATAAACAATTGCGTTTTACTGATTAATATCCATTGCATCTGCAAAAATTCCAGCCTTTGAATCAGCTTTTCTTTTTTTTGTCAAGAGACCACCTTTCATCTGCATGTTTGAAGATAGTGGTTGTGAAATAGCTTCAGTTTGGAAAACATTATCGGTAGAACCTGATGAGCAGTCGACTGCAAGGCCAGTAAAATCTGAATTAAAATAACAAGCTATGAGCATTAAACAATACTTACTTCCAATTCCTGTTCGAATTGCAAGATTAGTAGGATTTTGACCAGATCCTGAAGCTAATCCTATATCTGCAACAGCAACTCCAACTCCACCACTACTATATTCTCCGATGTCCTTATTTTTAGATTTACTTCCCTTTTCTCGGGTGGATGAGGATAGTGATGAGGTAGCTGGCAGCTCCTTATCTTTTTCCTTGTCTTTACTTGAAGCCACCTTACTCAAATTTTTGCTATGCTTTTCCTTCTCTTTTGCACTACCACTATTGATATTGTTTGATTTAGAACCACTAACATTCAAATTTATAATAGGGTTTGTGCCTCCACTATTCGTAACACTTTCGGAACTGTTAGATGAAACAACAAGGGAATTTGGCCCACTGTTCGCAGTAGTTGAAGCAATATTTCCACTCAAATTTGTGGGAATACCACTGGCAACGCCAGCGGAAGACGTAGATGATGGCAAATGTGATTGCTTAGAAGTAGTTGAAGATTTTCTTTGTTTGGTCGAAGAGAGTGCAACGGAGCCACTATTAGAGGCGCCTGAGGTTCCGATAGCGTTGGTTATTATTTTGATACTTGTTGCTGATGTTGAAGATGCTGTTGCACTTACGGTTAAGTCAACTTCTTTTTCCGGTGATGAACCAGAATCCGACCCAGATGAATCGTGAGTGATAGGTTTATAGGGAGGGATAGTCTTTACGTTGCCCCCTTTTTTCTGCAAAAAATAATATTGATGTAACTAGAACTCTGAAGAAAATGAATATACAGTTTTTGGTTATCACTTAAGGCAAAGCACACTAGGATGGGGAATAGCTTTTGGAATGATTCAAAACGGAATCAGGCGTCAAACAATAAACCTCTGACAATGGGGTATCGAATATTCTGGTCATATAATAAAAACTTTAGTGCTCGCGGAAAATATTTCCCAGTATCTTTAATCGTGAATCCGAACAAATATAATATTTTGAATTTAAAACGTTGAATAACGTCTTGGAGCTTACTTTATGAGGAAAATATGTATGGAAAGATATCGTAGTTGAATCCCGGCTTTGAAGTTATACAAGCCAAAACATGGTAGTGTGCTGATTAAATGGATGAATGGAGAATATGGGATGGATATGTCTTAAAGGTATGAATTCTGATGATTTTCCCGAGATATCAATAATGCCAACTTGCCAGGAAGACCACATTGAGAAAAAAAACAGTATAATGAAAAATGAATGTGTGAAGTCGATGAACTATAAAATTTGTATCTGCGCTATTCCTTGCAGTAGTTATTTAATAGGTTTGTTCTACCAATTTTTTTTTGCAAAAGCTTTGCAGACTTCATATTTTTTTAGAAAAGGGATGGTTTTTCTCGGGATTAGCGAGATTTCTGCAAAAAGTACGAAAACGCATAAAAAAATGCACGGTTTATAAACGCCGAAAAAGGTAGAAACAAATTGAGAATTAATTTACGATTCAATTATTTCTTTAAGGAGAGTCAGTATAATTATTAATATCAGTCACCGATTAACCTCTGAGCCAATAACATCGCCTCTCCCATTATCATGTGATTTATTCATTCGCCTAGAGCACAAACCGATTTTTTCCCTTTAGACCGTATTCCTCTTATTGCTTTATTTTTTTTCCTTGCTGCGTTTCCATACGTGTGTGTGTGAAGTAAGTGTTCCTCGAATTTCTAAAATGGCCCTTCGGCCAAACCACGTAGGTGGTCGTTTCGGGATTCTCGATTCCGATCCTGACACCAAGCCAAAAAAACGCCTATGTCCAGTTTCCCTCATCTCCCAACCCCGTCCAACTTCAAGAATCCGCGCTTTATTGTCATGTCTTCGAAAAACAGTGAAAAACCCATATCATCCCTCGGCCCGATTATGAGAAAATAACTCAACTACGTGATGGCAGCCTCTTAATATTATAATTATCTATTATAATTGTTAAATTTTTCTCCGCTCAAGATAAAAATACAACACTCAAAGCTTTTGCTAATTATCGAAAGAAAAACACGCGATAAGTTTCATTGAGTGATCTGGGCATAGCTTCTGATGCTCCAATCTATTTTCTCGAGGGTCTTACGAAAAATAATCGTTTAATTCTACGACAAGCAATAAGCCTCCGACGTCACCGCATTATTTTTTCTGCATTCACAGCGAGTGGCCTTGTATGCATCAAACTAAATAAAAACGACAAAGCCATAACAGTAAACACTTTTTTTTGTTTGTGGTTGTTTGGTTCTTCTTGGACGGTGTCCTGAAGTACTAAATAATGATTATTATGAACATATTATCAAGCGATAATAGAGTGGTTTCTCAGGCCAGCAGCGTCACAAGTTTTAACAGAACAAAAACAATGCTTAATATTTTAAGGAAACGATATAGTGGGTTATCCATTTTCCACATAAATGCTCAAAGCCTTCGAAAGCATCTGGATGAATTTAAATGCACTTTCAATGACTCGGTCATGGATATTGTATGCGTATCTGAAACATGGCTGACAGAACAAATTGACAGCAGTGTCCTCACTACGGGTGATTATAAGGTGTATCGCTCTGACCGTGTGGAATCTAGAAGAGGCGGGGTTGCAATTTTTATCAGGAAAGGTTTTAATAGCAGAATAATTAGTTCATCTGACAATAATCATCCGTTGCAATTCCTTTTTGTCGAAGTTGTTTGTGCTGAGGAAAGTTGCCTGGTTGGGGTTATATACAAACCCCTAATATCACTGATCCCAGCACTATATCAGATATTTAAGAAGACTTAACTGTATACTCCAATCACGTTTTTATTGCTGGTTACATGAATGCAGATATTTTACACGTGCAACACAGATGCGTCAAATATTTTAACGATAGCCTAGTTTCCCTATCTGTACCCTGTGAACCAGGATATCCCAACACATTTTACTTCAACAAGTTCAACTTTGCTAGATATATTTCTTGTCAACCAGCCAAACAACGTCAACACCAAGCCAGCTTGGTGTGCCAGGTTTCTCAAAACATGACCTCATTGTCGCCTTTTATGATATTGGCACTAATCCTAATGTAAACAGACAATCCATAAATTTTCGAAATTTCAAATGTGTCAACACGCAGGCTCTCATTTCCAATGTTTTTAATTCCAACCTCGAAAGCATATTTCTTCTTCCAGAAGTTAATGAACAGGTAAGTCTGTTTACCGAAACAATCAACAACTTGTTTGATATCTACGTACCAATTAAAACCGTTCAATTAAAAGTTTCTAAATTAGAATGGTATAATATCAACATTGAGTATCTTATACCTAAGAGGAATGCTGCATATAAGCGTTGGAAGCGATTTCGAATCCAGAATTTTTTTAACCAATATAAAAAAAATGCGAAACAGGGTAAACGTTGAAATAAAATACTTTAACAGAAGATTCTATGGATCAAAATTCAAAAACCTAACCTCCAAAAATCTGTGGAGGAATATCAAGTCACTTGGTATTTCAAATCAGAAAAAAGTTCCGATGAGGAGTGTGATGTTAACGAACTCAACAAAATCTTTGCGGCTTCTTCCTCCTACACCAATGATGATGCGGACAGAGTTTATAATAGTAATCCTGATATCTTGACAAGTTTTAGTTTCAGAAGAGTTGATGAAATGGAGGTATTTAAGGTGATAACTGGAATTAAATCCGAAGCCATTGGGCTAGACAACATGCATCCCAAATTTGTAAAATTAATTCTTCATTTTATATCACCTTTTATAACTCATATTTTTAACTATATCTTGACTAGCTCCCATTATCCTAAGCTATGGAAAGCTTCTAGAATAATTCCTGTCCTAAATAAATTGCACGACTGGATCGCACGTAATTGCTCTTATGTGCGGTCACAGCTTGGAATAAAATTTGAAAAATATTAAGGGAAATTCAAAGATTATATTCTGACTTTTGATTGTTTGAAAAAAGTACGTAAAATAGTTTTCAGCGGAAAAATTTAAACGCCATTTTATTTCTTTAAAAAATGTGAAAAAGCGTGATTTTTTTTCAAAACGAGCCGTTTTTAAATAAAATGGTTTTTTTTTTAACTTTTTTTAAAAAATTAAAGAAAATAATTCAAGAATACAAACTTAAGCACAAAAATCACGTACATTTAAAAACAAAATTAAAAAAAAATCACTTGCCCCTTTTTAAAATATTGATTTTTCAAAAAAAAAAAAAAAAAAAATTTAATTATTAAAAATACAGAACAAAAAATTTTCGAAAAATAATTAATGCAAAATTATAACATCTTCTTGAATATCAATTTTGATTGTAATCGGATCACCAGTTTTCGAAAAAGTCGAAGAAAAAAAAAACGGTACTATGGGAGGTACCGTTTTTAGCCTACCATATTTTTTTCACCAAAATATAATGCATACCTACGTACACTGATTTTTTCAATAAAAAATCTTGGAGCCGTTTTAGAGAAAAATTAGCTTTTACATAATGGTTATATGACAAATACCGTTAATTTTGGAGCTAAAAAAAAATTGAAAAAACTCCTCTGTATAATGTCAAAATAACCTTAAGTTCAAAATTTGAAGACGATTGGCGCAACCGTTTAGGCTGCACTCCAAAATACATGCGTACAGACAGACAGACGGACAGAATTTTGCCAGTAACTCAAATATGTTTCTCTATCATCGTGGCATTTGATTGTTATCTCAAAATTTTTAATCTGCACGAATGCATAACTTGCATTATAGTACCTATAATCGCAAGTAAAAAATCCAACACAAATATCAAAGAATGCCGACCAATTTCAATTCTGCAGTTTATTTCAAAAGCTTTCAAGAGGTTAGTAAACCGACAAGTTACATCCTTTTTAGAAACCCATCAGTTGCTCACACCTACCCAGTCAGGTTTAAGATCACACCATAGCTGTAACACAACGCTTCTAAAAATTGTAGATGACATACGACTACAAATAGATAAGAACTTTGTAACAATATTGGTTTTATTTGACTTCTCCAAAGCGTTCGATACCGTCTCCCACAAAATACTCCTTGCAAAGCACTTATTCTGTTTTGAAAACTCTGCGGTTTCTCTCATTAAGAAATATCTCACCGAAAGAACTCAAGCAGTCTTTGCATATTCCAAACAGTCTGAGTTCCTCCCCACTCACGCTGGTGTCCCCCAGGGGTCTAATTTAAGCCCTATTCTCTTCAGGCTGTTTAACAATGATCTACCTTTGATTCTCAACCGTTGTAAATTCATATGCACGCTGAATGACGTCCAAATCTATTTGAGTTACCCCATTGGAATGGTTGAAGATGCAACTGCTCGACTTAATCAAGATCTGGTACGTATAGTTCATTGGACAAGTGATAATCTCTTAAAATTCAACTCGAAAAAATGCCAGGCCATTGTTGTTAGCAACACTGTTCTGGACACAGCATGCTTTACGAACGTAGAACTAGGTAGCTCCATGCTGAATTACGTTGAAACCGTGAAAAAACTTAAGCGTAAATTTAAGGTTACAATTTCTTGTGCACGCGGCTGGACTTTGGAACTCTCTTCCTGCCGATCTTAGAAAAAGTTTTTGAATTTTCCTTAAAAAACCATTACACATGCTACTATTTTTTCTAAAATAATTTTCTGAACTTGTTTATTTTTTCAACAAATTAAATTAATTTTTCTAAAGTATTGTTCATTCTAAAATGTATAATATTATATAGATTAATTTTTTTTCAATTTCGTATAAATAAGTTATGTTAATAATTAATGAATTCTTATCTTAACAAAATAAAACAAAAAAGACATCATGTTTTAATATGCTTATGTTCTGATATCAATAAATACAAATTCAAAATATTTGTTCGTTCACAAAAAACTGCAGACAATTTCCTCAAAACTAAAAATCTCGCTGGAATTTTTCCAGTCGAAGTAAATTACACGATCGTCTTAACGAATCGAAACGAATGAGTCAGAAATCTTAACCGAGATCAAACCTCAAGGGGTTACCAATGTTTATTAAGTTTTCAAAGAGAGGAGAAGATGGAAAGCAAAAGCCTCTGGTCTAATGCTCTTTACATTTAATCTTTATTAAGTTCCTAAAACAGTAGATATCGGTTTTTATACAGCGAAGATTCCTATTCCTGAATACATACCGAATCCAATGCGATGCCGTAAATGCCAACTTATCGACACCACACTCAATTGGTTGAAGGGCATCGAAAATGTGATCTTCCGAATCATGCCCCTATTACAAACAGGCAAAAGAGATATTAACAATAAAAACACAATAAAAATGCACAACAACAAAAGCTAAGAAGATCTAAACCAGCAAAACTCAACACTCGCACCTATTTAAACAGAAACATCAACAGTCACCGACTAACTCTCGACCCGTTAGGATCATTTCAAAGTTAATTGCGTGATTATTTCCATTCTTCTTTCGCTTAGTGCGCAAACCGGTTTCCTCTTTTAAACCGTATTTCTCTTTTTTTGCTTATACGTGAGTGTGAGTTAACGAGTGCAAAATGGCCCACGGGCCGAAACTAATGGGTGGTCGGTTCGGGATTCTCGACCCAGATCTCAGCCTAAAAAGAAAACTAAATATGGCGCCCTTCCCCTTAATTCCTTCCCACCAATCCCAATCCGAAGAATCCACGTTTTGTTGTAATGTGCCCTTAAACAATTGAAAAGCCCATATCAGCCCTAAATCCATTCCTCGTCAAAAAAGCGATAGATGCCATCAACAGGGACTATAATAATATATCCGAGCTTCGTGATGGAAGTCTTTTAATTTTTGTGAACTCTCAAAAAAACTGCTCAAGCATTTCTCAAAGCTAAGGACCTCGCTGGTATTTGCCCAGTAACTGTTAGATTGCACGAACGATTGAATCAATCTAAAGGCATAGCTTTTGCGCCCTGCCTCATAAATGTCAGTGAAATGAAGCCCCAGGGAGTCACTGAAATTTATAATTTTTTAAAAAAAGATGAGGAAGGTAAACAAAACCTAGTGGTTTAATGCTTTTCACATTTGACCTTTATCAACCTCCAAAAACTGTGAAAATAGGTTTTTACACTGCCAAAGTTATATAGTACATTCCTTACCCCATGCGGTGCCGAAATTGTCAGCTGCTTGGGCACACGACAAAACGTTGCATTGGTAGTGCGAAATGTAAAACATGTAATTTACCACCTCACACACCACAGCCATGCAATCGCAGTATGTGCGCTAATTGCTCTCTTTCCCATCCCTCATCCTCAAAATCATGTCCATCCTACCAACAAGCAAAAAAAATTATAAAAATAAAGAGTTTGAATAAATGCACAATGGCAGAGGCAAAACAAATTTACAACCAGCAAAATGCATCAGGTTCCCCACCACAATTAACGGAAAGTTTTGCCAATAAAACAAAAAATACAAAACAAACACATGTAGAACTAATTAAAGTTTTTGTTTCTGCCTCCATGTTGTTAGATTTATGAAAAATAATAACGAAAAATTCTATTAAATAAAAACAAATTTTTACTTTTTAATATGATTTTAAGTTCATGTATTTATTATTTAAATTACAACATTTATTTTTATTTTTAATTAAATTCGCGACGCGCGTTTCGGACTTGCGTCCATCATCGGGCTAATAAATACTTTTTTGCCTTTGTTTTAATTTTCTTTGTTTACTTATTTGTTGTTGTTCGCTATATTGTTATATAGTGTTGTCTTCTTTTATCTTGTGTTTTAATTGGTATGTAATTGCAGTGTCGTATAATGCGTTACTTTTAATTGTTAGTTTGTCGTTAAGCACTTTGTCCTGTTCCATCTTATATGACTTGTAGATGCAAAATTCTTCTATTGTGTCCATAGTTTTCCCTTTTTTGCATATGTGTAAAGGTATTAGGTTATTTTCAAAGTTGCTATAGTTGTGGTTTTCATTAATTAAATGTAAAGCGAAATTTGATTTTGTGTTTATTTTAGGTTTATGTTCTTTGAATCTTTCTTGAAATGTTCTGCCTGTTTGTCCTATGTAGTATTTGTCGCAGTCATTGCAGATTATTTTATATACTCCAGAGCATGATTCAATATTTTTGTTATGTTTTGGTCTTAATATTTGTTGAATGTTATTTTTTGTTTTATATGAAATATTTATGTTAAGTTTTTTGAACTCATTTTTTATTGTCTGTGGTATTATATTCGTATATTCTATTGAGATATATTTGTTGTCCTTTTTTGTATCATGCATTATGTCGTTGTTTACGTTTTGAAGTTTTTTCTTTTTCTTTTTGTAAATTAATTTATCTATTGTTTCTGCATTGTAACCATTTGCAAGTGCTATTTGTTTTATTATGTCAATTTCGTGTTTAAAATCTTCTTCATCCATAGGTACGTTTAGTAATCTATTTATGAATGCATTAAATGATGACATTTTTTGTGAATGTGGGTGGTGGGAGTTTTTGTGTATGACAACGTCAGTAGTAGTTGGTTTTCTATAAATTTTATATTTTAGTTTTTGGTTTTTGTCTTTGCTTATATTTAAGTCTATGAAGTTTATATTATTATTTTGTTCAATTTCTGTTGTGAATTTAATTTTATTGTTTAAGTTGTTAATGTATTTTTTTAATATGTCAATTTGTCTGCATGTACCATTAAAGATGAGGAAGGTGTCGTCAACATATCTTGCGTAAAAGATAATTTTGTTGTGTAGAGGGTTATGAGTTGATAAAATATATTTGTTTTCATAATAATTGAGATATATATCTGCCATTAATCCACTTAAGGGGGATCCCATGGCTAATCCTTCGTCTTGTATATAATATTTGTTATTGAATGTAAAATAATTTTGTTTTAAAGTTATTTTTAATAAATGTATGATTTCATTTATTTTTTGATGGTCAATAGTTGCATTTTGGGTGAGATTTTCTTTTATTAATTCTATTGTTTCGTCTATTGGTATGTTGGTGTACATATTGGTGACATCAAGTGAAATGAGTTTATATTGGGATATTATGTTAAGATTTTTTGTTTTATCGATGAATTCGGTATAGTTTTTTATGCTGTGGTTATTTTTTAAGGTGACGTTGTTTTTGAGGATTTTCTGTAGTTCTTTAGCGACTTTGTAACATGGTGCTGTGGTGTAATTGATTAATGGTCGGATTGGAGTATTTGTTTTGTGTATTTTGGGTAATCCAGTAAACTGTGGTGCTTGTGCATTAGGTTGTTTGAGTTTTATTTTGGTTATGTTTGTAAATAGGTTATTGCATTTGTTAATTGTTTGGTTTATTTGTTTTACATATTCTTTAGTTGGGTCGTTTTGTATGTTTCTTATGTTATTATCTATTATAAATGTTAAGGTTTTATTTATATATTCTTCCTGGTTAATTATGACTATTGTATTTCCTTTGTCAGCTTTAGTTATTAATGCGTTATTGTCTTTTAGTTTTTGTTTTATGTTTTTTTTAAATTATTTACGTCTTCTTTATATTTTTGTTGTAATATTTTGTGTGATTTGTTATTTTTAAAAATTTGTTTTAGTTTTCTGTTGATTATAGTTCTTACTTCATTTTGTGTTTCTTGGTCTGGTATGGTTTTAATGGCTGCCTCAGCGTTTATTATTTCATTATTTATATTTTTTGGGTTAATATTTGGTATGTTGTATTTAAGTCCTTTGTTAAGAGTGTCGATTTCCGTTTTATTTAAATGTACATTTGTTTTGTTGACTTAACTGACATACTTAACCAACCAACACATATTTTACCCCAGATTAGTCAACAAAACAAATGTACATTTAAATAAAACGGAAATCGACACTCTTAACAAAGGACTTAAATACAACATACCAAATATTAACCCAAAAAATATAAATAATGAAATAATAAACGCTGAGGCAGCCATTAAAACCATACCAGACCAAGAAACACAAAATGAAGTAAGAACTATAATCAACAGAAAACTAAAACAAATTTTTAAAAATAACAAATCACACAAAATATTACAACAAAAATATAAAGAAGACGTAAATAATTTAAAAAAAACATAAAACAAAAACTAAAAGACAATAACGCATTAATAACTAAAGCTGACAAAGGAAATACAATAGTCATAATTAACCAGGAAGAATATATAAATAAAACCTTAACATTTATAATAGATAATAACATAAGAAACATACAAAACGACCCAACTAAAGAATATGTAAAACAAATAAACCAAACAATTAACAAATGCAATAACCTATTTACAAACATAACCAAAATAAAACTCAAACAACCTAATGCACAAGCACCACAGTTTACTGGATTACCCAAAATACACAAAACAAATACTCCAATCCGACCATTAATCAATTACACCACAGCACCATGTTACAAAGTCGCTAAAGAACTACAGAAAATCCTCAAAAACAACATCACCTTAAAAAATAACCACAGCATAAAAAACTATACCGAATTCATCGATAAAACAAAAAATCTTAACATAATATCCCAATATAAACTCATTTCACTTGATGTCACCAATATGTACACCAACATACCAATAGACGAAACAATAGAATTAATAAAAGAAAATCTCACCCAAAATGCAACTATTGACCATCAAAAAATAAATGAAATCATACATTTATTAAAAATAACTTTAAAACAAAATTATTTTACATTCAATAACAAATATTATATACAAGACGAAGGATTAGCCATGGGATCCCCCTTAAGTGGATTAATGGCAGATATATATCTCAATTATTATGAAAACAAATATATTTTATCAACTCATAACCCTCTACACAACAAAATTATCTTTTACGCAAGATATGTTGACGACACCTTCCTCATCTTTAATGGTACATGCAGACAAATTGACATATTAAAAAAATACATTAACAACTTAAACAATAAAATTAAATTCACAACAGAAATTGAACAAAATAATAATATAAACTTCATAGACTTAAATATAAGCAAAGACAAAAACCAAAAACTAAAATATAAAATTTATAGAAAACCAACTACTACTGACGTTGTCATACACAAAAACTCCCACCACCCACATTCACAAAAAATGTCATCATTTAATGCATTCATAAATAGATTACTAAACGTACCTATGGATGAAGAAGATTTTAAACACGAAATTGACATAATAAAACAAATAGCACTTGCAAATGGTTACAATGCAGAAACAATAGATAAATTAATTTACAAAAAGAAAAAGAAAAAACTTCAAAACGTAAACAACGACATAATGCATGATACAAAAAAGGACAACAAATATATCTCAATAGAATATACGAATATAATACCACAGACAATAAAAAATGAGTTCAAAAAACTTAACATAAATATTTCATATAAAACAAAAAATAACATTCAACAAATATTAAGACCAAAACATAACAAAAATATTGAATCATGCTCTGGAGTATATAAAATAATCTGCAATGACTGCGACAAATACTACATAGGACAAACAGGCAGAACATTTCAAGAAAGATTCAAAGAACATAAACCTAAAATAAACACAAAATCAAATTTCGCTTTACATTTAATTAATGAAAACCACAACTATAGCAACTTTGAAAATAACCTAATACCTTTACACATATGCAAAAAAGGGAAAACTATGGACACAATAGAAGAATTTTGCATCTACAAGTCATATAAGATGGAACAGGACAAAGTGCTTAACGACAAACTAACAATTAAAAGTAACGCATTATACGACACTGCAATTACATACCAATTAAAACACAAGATAAAAGAAGACAACACTATATAACAATATAGCGAACAACAACAAATAAGTAAACAAAGAAAATTAAAACAATGGCAAAAAAGTATTTATTAGCCCGATGATGGACGCAAGTCCGAAACGCGCGTCGCGAATTTAATTAAAAATAAAAATAAATGTTGTAATTTAAATAATAAATACATGAACTTAAAATCATATTAAAAAGTAAAAATTTGTTTTTATTTAATAGAATTTTTCGTTATTATTTTACATGTAGAACACCAAGATAAAACAGTTAACAACAAAGAAAACAATAAAGAAACAATCGCACACTCTTCAACATCAAAAACCACTCATAATAATAACAAAATAAATACTAACAAATCAGATTTCACTCCCACACAACGCAATCTAATGAACACTGTCCCAAAAGAGATAACTCAATCCTCTGTTTCAACATTAGACTCAAATGCGTCGCCAGCTACATCACTTTCAAACAGTAAACCTAAACCTCACACTAACAACCTTTCCCCCCAATACTCTTAAACCATTTCAAACACTAATAAAAATACTTCCCCAACTCAAACTAACAACCTTTTTCCCCAATCCTCTCAAACTTTTTCAAACACTAAAAAAAATACTTCCCCAACTCAAACAACACCAAACTTAAATAAAATTACCACTCAGACCACTCACTCCCTCTTATCAGCTGTTACCCAGGCATTATTGGTTAACAATGATTATTATCTCCATCACGAACAAATGAACATTGATGATGGCGAATTATAAAATAAAATATACTAACCAAATGATAGACTCTGCTGCGCAGATGTTGAATCGATCAGACTCTGTTGAGAGTCTGAACGCGTCAACATCTGGGCAGCGGAGTCTTAGTAATGAACAACACATTCCTACCAACCTTATTATCTCACAACAAAATAATATTCAACATAAAAACAAAACATCTTTCAGTGTCGATCTTAAGCTCATAGCGGCCGGACGTCGGGTCGAGGTGCGCGCATAACAATTAAACAAAAGTCAAAAAAAAAAAATTATTGCGCATTGTTATCGCGAGTGTTAAAAAAAAAAATTATATTACACACTCGTTTGAGAAATTGGCAAAACCCCCTCGCGTGTGCTGTAAAGATAATAACAATATCCACTTGCGTCGTTGGAAGACGATAAGATGCCCATTCGCGCTGTGAAAGAAAAAAAAAAAAATAATTCACACTTGCATAACAAATTAAATTATCCTCCTATCTGTCCCAACCCTTTGTGCTTAGCTTAACTGCCTCTTTCTTATCTACTGTAGGCATCGTATGCTTGCGGTAAATAGATAAGGGCATCTGAGTTTGTCCTATTGTGCTGAATATTTAAATTGATTTTTTGTATGCAAGCTGTCTTATGGGCATAACACCTAAGACAGTTTGATTATTACAGAGATTAATTTGGATTTTCACTGCATGGTTCGACTTATTCAGAATTGTGTTTTGTGTGTAAGTATTTTTAAATGGTAAGTGATTTTTGTGTCGTGTATTCCAATGTTCGTGGTATTAGAAAGAATTTCTTTCACCTGTACGTCTACACTGTTCAATACAGGCCAGCTGTTTTGGCATTAAGTGAAACCCAGGTTGGAGTAAATACTGATTTATCAGAGTTTACTCTACATGGGTATAGCTTGGTGCCATTACTCTTTTCCCATCATGGTCTCGTGGTCTATGTTAGAAATGATATTGCTTGCCAGAGCCTTCCCCAATATGGGCAATGTTCCAACACGGACTTTAACTTCTTGTGGCTCAAATTCACTGTCCGCAAGCATGTCATTCATTATTGTTTTATTTACAGGAGTCCAAATCTCGACAGCAATTCGACTTGTAACGAGTTTGATGCGCTGTCAGATTCTATCTCGAAAATTGTTTCCCTTTGTCCTCGCACTGAAATCGTTATTGCGGGCGATTTCAATGTACACAATTCCAATTGGCTCCGCTATTCTGGTCAGACAACACCCGAAGGAAGGTATGTCGAGCTCTTTGCCGGGTTACATCACCTTACCCAGCTGATCGATGTGCCAACGCGTATACCGGATGTTGCTGGGCAAGCCGCCCATACTCTTGACTTGTTTCTTACTTCTCACCCTGATAAATATACCATTAGTGTAACTTCTCCATTTGGCACTTCAGACCATTGTGTCATTTCAGCTAATTTCTCATCCTCCACCCATCCAGTTAAAGAAAAACTTCCCACCAGGACCGTTTGGCAATACGAGAAAGCCAACTGGGACGGCCTGAATATTTTTTTCCGAAACTTTAACTGGTCACTATGCTTCCTCGATAGTGACATTGATGCCAGTGCTGAAATGATCACAAATGTGATTCTTCTAGGGATGCGTGCTTTTATTTCCAACAGAGTAAAAAGCATCAAACCTAAAGAAAAGTCTTGGTTTAATTCTGAGTGTAAAGAAGCTATCAGGCTCAAAGAAGTAAGTTTCCGTTCTTACAAAGCCAACCCTACAGAGGAAAATCGGAAAAAACACAAACAAGCAAGAAACTCATGCAACTCCGTTATTGAAAGAACCAAATTTTTGCATGACCAAAAATTACGGCAAAAAATTCTGCAGTGTCCCAAAGGCAGTAAAAATTTTTGGTCATTTGTAAAAAATATTAAAAACTCCTCAACATCTTCGGTTCCAACGCTCATCGACAATAACACACCAATTGTTTACTCTTCAGAGAAGGCAAACTTGCTCGCCGCCCATTTCGCTGCCAGCTCCACGCTGCCGCATAGCAACGTTGCCCCTCCTGTACTTGAGAATGTAAATTTTTCCATGGGACAGATTTTTTTCCGCACTCGTACAGTAGCAAGAGTTCTCAAAGATCTCGATATACACAAATCCGCTGGCCCGGATGGTATACCCCCGATTATTCTGAAGAGGTGTTCTTCCACACTGGCAAAGCCACTGCGTAAGCTTTTCCATCGCTCCTACTCTTCTGGAATCTTTCCTAGAAGATGGAAAACAGCATTTGTCCAGCCTGTCCCTAAGAAAGGTGACCCATCCTCCCCCTCCTCCTACCGACCCATAGCACTGACATCCCTTCTTTCTAAGGTCATGGAAACACTGATTAACCGTCAGCTTAAGGAATATCTCGAAGATCGTAAGCTTCTCCATGACCGTCAGTATGGCTTCCGCAGCAACCGTTCCACTGGTGATCTGATGGCATATCTCACCGAACAGTGGAACAAATCTTTACATCGCTTTGGTGAAAGTAAGATTATTGCTCTTGATATCTCCAAGGCATTTGATAGAGTTTGGCATGAAGCTCTCTTATCGAAAATGCGTGCTTTTGGGATCGATAATACTCTTGTTCGTTGGATTAGAAGCTATCTCCTGGACCGTTCAATACAAGTTGTATTGGACGGATTCAAGTCTGATTCCCATAAAATAAATGCTGGTGTGCCCCAGGGCTCTGTTCTGTCTCCGACTCTTTTCCTCATTTTTATAAATGATCTTCTGTCTGTTACTTCTAATCCACTTAACTGTTTTGCTGACGACTCTACCCTCAGCTTTTCATATTCGTTCGATAATTCACGTCCTTCGCCTTCGGACGTACAATTGCAACGGTGCCGTATGTCAAGCTCATTAAACTCCGATTTATACAGCATTGTCAAATGGGGTAATAGAAATCGTGTGGAGTTTAATGCTTCGAAAACTCAATGCTGTCTTCTGTCGTTAAAGCTAAACATTCCCCCAATGCCATTGTCCATGAATGGCACTTACATCGAAGAAACCGAAAAGCTCTCAGTACTCGGTATGTGTGTCAACGACGACCTCCGTTGGAACGACCATATATTTGAGATCGCTAAGAATGCTGCAAAGTGCTTAGGTTTTCTGTATCGGTGTAAGAAGTATTTTTCCCCATCTGATCTGGCTACAATTTATAAAGCGTTTATACGCCCTAAACTCGAGTACAACTCCCACCTGTGGGCAGGTGCTTCACAATCATCGCTTCACCTGCTTGATAGAATACAAAATCGAGCGTTAAGATTGATAGGAAATAGAACTGCCGCTGAAACAATTGCCCCTCTCGAACACCGACGCAATGTTTCATGTCTTTCCTTATTTTATCGGTTCTTTTATAAAAAATGTTCACTCGAGGTAGCCAGCTGCATTCCTCCCCTTAAAAGTTTCGCCCGTAATACTCGTCTTGCTAGGAATGCCCATCAGTTCACCCTTGAGCCCAATTTCGGACGTACCGTGAAATATAGAGATTCTTTTTTTAGCCGTACAACACGACTTTGGAATGGTTTACCCGGCGAGATTTTCCCTTGCCATTTCAACATGCAAACATTCAAAACCAATGTTAATCGACACCTCCTATCTCTCCCCTCCCTATCTTCCTAATGCCCGCGCAGTGTGTTACATTAAAAGGGAAACAAATAGTCCCTTGTGCGCGCGTTAATTATAAAAAAAAAAAAAAAAAAAAAATCTTTCACATAAAGCACAACTAGGGCTAGCCCGTTTAATAAAGGTGAATCTAATTCCATTCTGAATATTCTCCAATGGAATATGAATGGTTTTTTTAATAACATAAACGAACTTCAAATGTTAATAAAACAGTATAAACCAGATATTATGTCTCTTCAAGAAACGCATTGTCGCTTTGGCTTTACGCCGTATTTACCCAAAGCATTTGTAGGTTATTTTCAGAATCTCCCAAGCAATGACAGTTCCAAACAAGGTATTGCCATATTATTAAAAAAAATATACCCCATAAAATTCTAAATTTAAATTCAAACTTACAAATTTAAGCGTTAGAAATACAAACCAAAGTTAAGTTCACATTTATATCCATATATCTTCCACGTGATCAACTTGTCACGAAAACAGATTTAGATAATATAATGGATCAAGTCAATCATCCAATAATATTTGGAGGAGATATTAACGCGTGGAATACTCTTTGGGGCTCTCCAAAAACTAACAGGAAAGGCAGTTTATTAGAAAAATTCCTTTCAGAAAATAATCTTATTATATTAAACGATGGTTCACGAACACATTTCTCTACGCATGGCACGCTGACGCATGTTGACGTAACATGCTGTTCTCCCGATTTGCAAAGCAAAACTTCTTGACAAATTTTGGATGATTTCCATAACAGTGATCATTTTCCAATAATATGCACACTTGTTGTTGGTTCTTTATATGCCCAGACATGAGCGAACCTGAAGTATAAAACTGATCTTGCTGACTGGGCTTGTTTTCGCAAGCACATTTCAGAACATTTGTCAGTTCAGAAACCTTCAACAAATATCAATAAGGAAGCTGCTCTTCTCCTTAAAGCGATTCGTACAGCAGCCAATATGTCGATCCCTCAGAGCAATATCAAAGCCCCAAAGAGAACAGTTGCATGGTGGAACCCTGAATTGAATACCTTATGGAACGATAAAGTCAAAGCATGGAGAGTTTTTAAAAAACACCCTAATCAGGTAAACTTAATTTCATTTAAAAAGAAAAATGCTCAATTTCGATATAAGCTCAAAATTGAGAAATCAAAAAGTTTAAAAAAATTTACCTCAACCATCAATCCCAATTCATCTACAACAAAGATCTGGCCCTTTAACAGGTAAATACGCACAAAAAACTATAAAAGTTATTGAAACTCCCAAGGGCCAATTTCACTACCATCCCATATTAGTAACCGCTTTGCATTAACTTGGTCTAACAGCTCAAAAGGCAAAAATTTTCCTCTTGATTACATTACTCAAAAACATCGAATGCTCACCTCTAGTGTGGACGAAAATGATATCTCCGTTACAGCAAAACTTATAGAAGCTAAAATTTCCTTTTTGAAATTCCAAAGTTGCATAAGCAAACTTAAAGGTAAAACCCCTAGCAGAGATAGGATTTCATATCCCATGCTAAAGAATCTTCCCTCAATAGCGATCTCCAGGCTTATTTAACTTTACAATTGTATTTTAGAAACAGGTATTTTTCCTCAGTATTGGAAACAAGCAACATTGCTCCCTTTACCAAAGCCGAAGAATGCTATCAATAGATTAAATGGCTACAGGCCAATATCTCTCATACCATGTATGGCTTAAGTGTTAGAAAAAATTGTGGCCAAGAGGTTACTGTGGATAATGGAGTCTCGGAATCTTATAAAACCTAACCAAGTAGCATTTCAGGCAAAAAAAGACTGTGTCGACGCCCTTCTTCACATTGACTCTTATATTACAAATGCACTTTCAGCACGCAACCATGCAACAATTCTCTCTTTAGATTTTGAAAAAGCTTTTGATAGGATAGGCCTTCATGTCATACTAAGGAAATTAAAAACTTGGGGTATAGGCCCAAAAATGTTTAATTATATTAAAGCGTTTCTTACCAACAGAAAAATCTGTGTTAAAACAAACAATTTTTTTCATCTATATATCCTTTGTCCAATGGTATTCCACAAGGATCTCCACTATCTGTAGTGTTATTTATTATAGCATTTGATAACCTCAGCGCAGTCATCTCAAAACATAAAGAATTGGATCACACATGCTACGCGGATGATTTTTACATTCTATGTAAACACAACGACCTAATAACAACAAATTTATTGTTTACAAATGTTCTAAATGATATATCGACTTAATCTTCTTGGTCCGGAGCTAAGCTCTCTTTAGAAAAATGCAAGACCCTACATATTTGTCGTAAGACATCAAGTAGTAAACTCAACAAAATCAACTATCAACATCATTAAACCAACCTACCATCAGTGCTCGGAGAAGCCTCAATGCGTTTCCAACAAAGACACTCTCAAAAACATGCTGGTTGAAGCTGGTCTTCCCACTTTAGAAGAACGGATCGCATCTACAAGGACAATGCTCTATGTAAAACATTCCTACTCGAATGGGTCTATTATCGATAAAGACGTTGCTCTGGCTTTGAAGAGGAAAGACCTGAAACGAGTACCTTCAGCTATATCCATCTCTTTAAATGCGGCGACTGAATTAGGAATTACCGTTATAAAAATCCGAAAATATATTCCTAAATGTCCACCATGGTCTATAAAAGCTAATTCTTTTGAAATGCAGTTGTCAAATTACAACAGAAATAACACTGCAAGCAAAATATTTTGCCAAGCTTTCCTTAGCGTTGCATCTGTACTCAAAGAAGATGGTTGGAATTTCGCTTTCTCTGATGGATCTAAAACCGCATAATACACATCTTTTGCATCAGTCCTGGAAAATGGTTCTTTTATATGCTTGGGACTTCTCGATAACAAAGTATCCATCTTTAATGCAGAAGTCTTCGCCATTCTTAAGACAATAAGAACTTGCACAGCATAAACTGAAAAATATGTTATAGTGTCAGACAGCTTATCTATGATTAAAGCAGTACAAAACCCTAAACACAATACAGATATTGTATCCAAAATCCGGGATTGTTTAATCAAAAACCACAACAAAATAAAACTAATGTGGGTACCCAGTCATATGGGTATTAAGGGAAATGAGCTAGCTGAAGATGCTGCTATTCAAGCCCACCGATCACCAATTTATAATTTTGTCATGGACACACGGCTTGATCTTCTTCACGACATCAACAACAAACAAAAATTACAATTTCTATCGGACTGGAACAATTACCGTCATCATTACTCTAACGTCAACCAAGAAAAAGTAAAACCCACATTTCCAACAACAACTTCGAACTCAATGAATACATGCTTCATTAGATTGCGCCTTGGTCATACTATCACCAGTCACCAACATCTACTCCGCAGAGAAAGCCCATCTACATGCCCAATTTGCAACAGTCAATTCGATATTAACCACATTCTAAACTTCAACACCTGTCCAACCACTACATCTAATTAACAACAGTCAACATCCATCAGTGAAGCCTTAAAAAACCCTAGTTACGAAAATATAGTTAAAGTTTACAACTTTATAAAAAAAAAACGTAAAATAGATATCTAGCTTTTCCTTTTTTCTCTCGATTTATATAACCCAAGTTAATTTTTCTTTATTTTAATAATAATTCTTTATATGAAACATGAAAATCTTCATAATGAGCCGATGGCCATAGTAGCTTGTGCTCCTTTTCTTACATTAGCATTGTAATTTTAATAACATGTTAATAAATTATAATAATAATAATAACAGAAACATATGCCGATATGACAAAGAATACAATGAATCCACCTTCCCATCCTCCAACTGTTCTTCTCAGCACATCCAAACCTATCCCTCCTTCCCCCGCATTTAACGTTCAACAAAATCTCCAAACAAAAAAAAAACCGCAACATCAAATACATATACTATTCCTTAAAGTAACGCAAACAGATTATCAAAAACTCCAAACACAAATATATCTGTTTACACATCAAAATCTGACCTGAAAAATACAACAATTTGAAAACAGGTGTGATGCATTGGAAGAAGAGCTTGAGATGCAAAATAGGACTTTGCGACGTAAAAACATCATTCTCACCATCCCGAATGAGCATGTTGACCCTCAAGTAAAAATTCAAAACATCAGCCAACTTCTGCTTGGTGACCCAAGCCAACTAACAGATACAGTCAAATTAAGTGAAAATAACTCTCTTATAAAATTAAAAATCAACACCGGCTCAAATGAAAATGCATTGAAAAAAAAAAAATTCATCGAAGCTCAAAAAATGGGCACGACTGGGTCGCACGTACTTGCTCTTGCGTGCCTAATAACATTGGAAAGCAAGGTCTTTGGCAGAAACAAGTAACATTTGCGTTGAAAATAAAACATTTTGAACTTATAAAGTATAAAAAACCAGAATACTTAAAGGTTTTTAGTAAAAATGAAGTATGCCATCACACGTCTTAAATAACAAGGAATTTATGAAAAATGTATTTCGAAAATTGCAAGACCGGTTTTGATAAAATCCTGTTTTTTATTTTTAGTTTTTTGAAATTTTGGTATGCAGTTTTTTTAAAATTTATTAAACTACATGTGATTATAAAATTTAAAATAATTTTTTTTGATTAGTTTTCAAAATATTGATTTTTCAAAAAAAAAAAATTCAAAAATTAATTTTAATTAGAATAAAAAAGTTATTCAAAATTTTGATATGCAGAATTAGTTTGGCTACCTAGATATTCTTAAATATAAAATTTGAAAGAAATCCATTGAGCCGTTACCGAGAAAGCCAAAAATTAAAAAAAAACCGTTACATGAAAGGTCCCGTTAATAGACTTTTCCCGTATATGTGGTTCTAACCAAATGATAGCCAATGCCATCAAAAAAATTCTCAAAAATGTTCATCGAAATCGTTGGAGCCGTTTTTGAGAAAAATAAGATTTTCCTAAACGGTCATATGGCAGGTACCGTTATTTTTAGGGCTAAAAATAAAATTTCAATTTCCTCTCTGGGGAATGCCAAAATAATCACACACACCAAGTTTGAAGATAATCGCTTAAGCCGTTTAGGCTGCAGCTCGTTATACATACTGACAGACAGACAGACAGACATTTTTGCGGCGCTGCAAAGAAAGACGAGAGCTGCGCGCGAGCTCTACGAGCAGAAAAGACGGGAAGAACACCGGCTTCTCCAAAAGAAAAAGAGAGAGCATGAGAAGCGCGCGATCGAAGATATTGAGAGATGCTACTCCAGGAACAACGTGCGGATGTTTTACCAACAGGTAAAAAGAACATGCCAAGGAAAAAAAACCCGCACAGAAGCCTGTAGAGGTAGGAATGGAAACCTCGTAGTAGATTCACAGTCGGTGCTGAGTACATGGAAGGACCATTTCTGCAGACTGTTAAACGGCGATGAAGACCAAAATCCCTCTGTCAGGCAGAATGAACCATTCAACATGGATGATGACAGACAAAACTACCGTCCACCTGACCAAAATGAAGTAAGGATAGCAATATCTAAACTAAAAAACAACAAAGCTGCTGGACCCGACGGACTACCCGCCGAGCTTTTTAAAGCGGCCGGAGATGACCTGGTGGAGTGCATACACAACTCATCTCTACAGTTTGGTCAGAAGAAAATATGCCTGATGAATGGAACCTCAGCATCGTTTGCCCGATCCACAAGAAAGGAGACCCTCTAAACTGCGCCAACTATAGAGGAATTAGTCTCCTGAATATCGCCCACAAGATCCTCTCTGCCGTACTATGTGAACGCCTGAAACCTTTCGTCAGCAACCTGATTGGCCCCTATCAGTGTGGTTTCAGACCAGGAAAGTCCACAATCGATCAAATGTTCACGCTACGGCAGATCCTGGAAACTACCCAAGAATTCCAAATCGATACCCACCACCTCTTTATCGATTTTAAGGCCGCGTACGATAGCATTTATAGAGACGAGCTATACAGAGCCATGTCAGGTTTTGGCATCCCCACAAAACTCGTCAGACTGTGCAGGATGACGATGGAGAACTCTCGCTGCTCCGTCAAGGTTGGTACTGACCTCACAGAAGCTTTTGACGTCAAAAAAGGATTCCGACAAGGTGATGCGCTATCGTGCGATTTCTTCAACTTAATACTTGAAAAAAATTATAAGAAACTCGCAAGTCAATTGTAGTGGGACAATTTTTTTCAAGTCTGTGCAATTGCTAGCATACGCTGACGGTATAGACATCATTGGCAGAACTCGGCGAGCTGTCACTGGAACGTTTACTAGCATTGAAGCTGAAGCGGCTAAGATGGGACTAGCAGTCAATGAGGCCAAAACGAAGTACCTGCTGTCCACAAAAAGGGACACACAACACCGGCAGATTGGACAAAACATCACAATAGACAGGTACAACTTTGAGGTAGTTAGGGACTTTGTGTACCTCGGATCCGCTATGACATCTGACAACAACATCTCGTCAGAAATAAAGCGAAGAATTACTCTTGCCAATCGCTGTTTCTATGGGCTAGGAAGGCCCTCTCGAAAGACAAAGGAGACTCTGTATAAGACCCTAATCATCCCAGTCCTGCTCTATGGCGCCGAGGCATGGACTCTATCTAAAGCGGATGAAGATATCCTTAGTCGTTTCGAGAGTAAGATTCTTCGGAGGATTTTTGGCCCTATCTGCGTTAACGGGCTTTGGAGGAGAAGGTTCAACCAAGAACTATACGAGCTGTACAGCGACATTGACCTGGTCAAAAAAATACGCATATCACGTTTAAGATGGCTAGGTCATGTAGAGCGAATGGACAGCAATGCTCCGGCTCGCAGGATCTTCGATTCCATCCAAGAGGGTAGACGCAGTCAAGGAAGACCTCGCCTTAGGTGGCGCGCTCAAGTGGAGGACGACATCAACCAACTTGAAGTGCAAAACTGGAGGCAGCTAGCCAAAGACCGAGCTGGCTGGAGAGGCATGTTGGTTGAGGCCCAGGTTCGTCCCGAACTGTAGCGCCACCTAATTAAGTAAGTTAACTTGCCTTATAGTCCCTATAATCGCAAGTAAAAAGGCTCAGGTGTTTTCCTACAACGAGATCTAAAAAAACAAATGCAGTTCAAAGATTCGATGTATTTTTCTTGTACGAAAAACATGTAACTAAAGAAAATTTCACAACGTTTACAAAGTACTTTGGTGGATTTAAACTAATTTGGTATGGAGCAGTAAAAACATATACGAAAGGACGTGCATTACTTGTACGTAATTCCATTCTACATCAACTGCAATAAGTGGAGTGAGGACTTCGAGCGACTTAACAACATCATGCATCACTTTGGAAGCAAAAGCGTCTTAGTTAGTCTTAGTCTTCAATGCAAGAACCAACAAACTAAAACAGTACAAAGCGCAACAAACAATTTAATAAATTATAGTCAAAGGACATCAATGGATGGAGTTTCAAATCAAAATGGAACAAATCTTCTAGATCTTCTCCAGTTTGATTGTACAATTTTGAATGGCTGTACGAATGGTGACATAAAAGGGCAGTTTACATTTCTAGGAGGACAAGGCAAATCTGTGATAGACTATTGTCTATATATATATATATATATCTTATATATATTGATTAATAACGATTGGAATGATTTAGTGCAAAAATTTGAAATCCAGTGTAAGAACTATTCCGATCACATGCCAATAGTTGTAGACTGGGTTGATGATACTACACCTAAGCGAACAGATCTGAAACTTTTACCACGATTGAAATGGAAACAAGAAACAGCTGCTGTATATCGGCAAAGATTGGAAGAAAACCTAGCGAGTTCAAATGTTACGACCGAGTCTGCCGAAGTAAGTAATAACAAAATAGTATCTTGCATATGAAATTCAACAGACAATATCTCACCCAAAAACTTTAAACAAAAGTGGTTTGACAAAGAATGTATGATAGCCCGGAAAAAATCATTTACTCTGTTAAATGCGATACGAAATTCTAACTGTCTAATTTTGAAGAAGTGGTACCTTGAAGCTAACACACGTTATAAGAAATTGTGCCTACGGAAAAAACCGAATTTGAAAACCACCAAGCTTGTTCACTCGGCCAGATAAAAAGTTCGAAGGAATTTTGGAAGACAGTCAGGGAGATTAATGGATCAAGTTTTGCAATAGGAATAGGATTATCTGCTGAAGATCTGTCTAACCATTTCAAAAGTCTTCTACACAGCAATCCAGATGTGAAATTCTCTTATACGGAGCCGATGATTCTCGATGAGATTCTTGATTCGGAAATCTCGTTAGCGGAAATAAGTACTGTGATCTTAAAAGGAAAAAAATGGAAAAGCTCCTGGTGAAGACGGGATTCCATACGAGTTCTTCAAGAATGCAACTGTTGCTTTGCATTTCCAACTTAAATCGTTATTTAATAAAATAATCTTGGGAGAATAAGCCCCATCGTCATTCAAAAGATCTGTGATATTTCCAATCCACAAAAAAGGAGACCTAAATAGTGTTGAAAATTGTCGAGGCATATCTTTCATGAATGTCCTGGCAAAATTGTTTTGAGGTGTGCTTGTCAACAGACTAGAAACATGGGTTAACACTTACAACATTTTATCGGACTATCAGGCTGGATTCAGAAAAACATTTTCAACAGTTAACCATATTTTCTCCTTAATTTCAATTATTAAAGCGTTTCAAGCCAGAAACAAAAAAATATATGCACTTTTGTTGATTTCAAGGCAGCCTTTGATCTCATAAATCGTAATGCCCTCTTTTATAAGCTTTCACAATTAGGACTGTCTTCGAACTTCCTTCAATATAATAAAAGATTTATACACCGAGTCAAAAGCAGCTGTATGGGATAGGTCAATCTATTCCGACTGGTTCGAGACACTTTTGTTTGCACTCTTTATTAACGATGTTGTAGCTTGTCTTCCTGGAGGAATCCGTATTTCTGATTTAAACATCAATGTCCTTCTGTATGCCGATGATCTGGTGGTACTTTCTGAATCACCAAAAGCCTTCAACTGATGATTAATCGATTAGCGGAATATTGTCTTAAATGGAGTCTTATCATTAACTCAGACAAATAAAAAGTCATGGTGTTTTCAAGATCATCAAGAAGTCGGAACACTTATAATTGGTCTTTTAATGGATCTAGATTAGAAGTAACCAATGAGTACAAATATCTGGGAGTGAATCTGAACAGTACTCTTGATTTTACAAACATCTTTCAGATAAATCAAAAAGTGCGCAAAGTCTGATCAATATCTCATGGAGAAACATATTCTTAAATGAACGGATCGAACTTTCAACAAAATATAAAATATTTGATGCCGTGGTTACGCTGCTCAGGTGTGGGGAATTGACGAATACAAGGAGATTGAAAAATTTCAAAGAAATTTCATAAAAAAGCTATTTAATCTACCACTGAAAACGCCTAATTATGCACTATATCTCGAAACTGGTCTTCCAAAACTATTTACATATACGCTGAAACTACAGACAGATTACATCGTGAAGATGCTATCTTACCACGATGAACGACTTTCTAAAAAATGGTACTATATGAGTCCAGAAACGAGGATTGGTGGATGTCAAGATGGATCCAGGCAATTTTTACATTCTTAAAGAACAGCTATACCGTATTATTCAGCAATGTGAAAACTCTGTACGCGATAGTTTTATAACGAAAGCACGCGAATCTGAAAGTAGAATCCTATATTCACTACTTAACACCACTCTATTGCAAAATAACTACTTTAACGACCTGCTAAACTTTAGAGAAATATCGCTCATATTTAAAGTGAGATGTGAACTTTTAAGACAAACGGAAGCCCTTACAATGGAAATTTTAACCAATTCTGTTCTTTGTGCAATTTGAGATCCAAAGAAGACTGTTTCCATTTTGTCAGCATATGTCCCATATGCTCGTCACAACGCAAGTCATACTTCGGAAAGAAAACATTAACGTTGCAAGAAACTATCAACTTACTGAATGGTTTTGACTGGAAAACTCTTTACAAATTTTTGAAAGATACTTATAAATATAGGATGTTATTAAAAACCAAATTCATTTAAATATTTTCTACTATTTTATTAAATATTTAGATAAATTAATTATTTGTACATAAAGATAAAAATTGCTAACCGAGCTGCCGGCAAAGCCATAGCTTTTAAATTCATTGTTTTTGTTAAACTATGTTAAGAAAAGTAGAAATAAATGAATTAATTACTTACTTACTAATTACTTACTTACACATCACCATCAACACCATCTACAACCAATAAGCTTTGCACCTCCACCACATCTATTACCAACACCTCCATCAAATCCCCTAACACATCATCACATTCAATAACTCGCCATCTCACTCCTTTATAACATTATCACATTCACCATCAAACTCCAATACTAAAACAAATACTCAATCTTCCGATTCTTCACAAAATTCAACTTTACACTCAAAATCCTATCAATCACTCTCACCTTTATCAGTTGTTACCCAGACTTTTTTGGATAAGAATAATTATTACATAGACGATCCAGAAACATAAGATGTCGTCATGCAATAACATATTTTTTTTATAATTAACGCTCGCACAAGGGACTATTTGTTTCCCTTTTAATGTAGAACACACTACGCGGGCATTACAAAGATAGGGAGGGGAGAGATAGGAGGTGTTGATTAACATTGGTTTTGAGTGCTTGCAGATCAAAATGGCAGGAGAAATTCCGCCGGGTAAACTATTTCAAATTCGTGTTGTTCTGCTAAAAAAGAAGGAATGCAGAGCCAGCTGCATTGAGTTAATTTTTTATAAAAGAAACGATCAAATAAGGAAAGACATGAATTATTGCGTCCGTGTTCGAGAGGGGCAGTTCTATTTCCTATCAATCTTAACGCTCGATTTGGTATTCTATCAAGCAGGTGAAGCGATGTTTGGGAAGCACCTGCTCAGAGGTGGGAGTTATACTCGAGTTTAGGGCGTATAAACGCTTTATAAATTGTTGCCAGATCATAAGGAGAAAAACACTTACTACACCAATACAGAAAACCTAAGCACGTAGCAGCATTCTTAGCGATCTAAAATATATGGTCTTTCCAACGAAGGTCGTCGTTGACACACATACCGAGTACCGACAGCTTTTCGGTTTCTTCAATGTAAGTGCCATTCATGGACAATGGCATTGGGGGTATGTTTAGCTTTAACGACAGAAGAAAGCATTGAGTTTTCGAAGCATCAAACTCCACATGATTCTTATTACCCCATCTGACAATGCCGTATAAATCGGAGTTTAATGACAGTACCGTTGCAATTGTACGTCCGAAGGCGAAGGACGTGAATTATCGAACGAATGTGAAAAGCTGAGGGTAGAGTCGTCAGCAAAACAGTTAAGTGGATTAGAAGTAACAGACAGAAGATCATTTATAAAAATGAGGAAAAGAGTCGGAGACAAAACAGAGCCCTGGGGCACACCAGCATTTATTTTATGGGAATCAGACTTGAATCCGTCCAATACAACTTGTATTGAACGGTCCAGGAGATAGCTTCTAATCCAACGAACAAGAGTATTATCGATCCCAAAAGCACGCATTTTCGATAAGAGAGCTTCATGCCAAACTCTATCAAATGCCTTGGAGATATCAAGAGCAATAATCTTACTTTCACCAAAGCGATGTAAAGATTTGTTCCACTGTTCGGTGAGATATGCCATCAGATCACCAGTGGAACGGTTGCTGCGGAAGCTATACTGACGGTCATGGAGAAGCTTACGATCTTCGAGATATTCCTTAAGCTGACGGTTAATCAGTGTTTCCATGACCTTAGAAAGAAGGGATGCCAGTGCTATGGGTCGGTAGGAGGAGGGGGAGGATGGGTCACCTTTCTTAGGGACAGGCTGGACAAATGCTGTTTTCCATCTTCTAGGAAAGATTCCAGAAGAGTAGGAGAGATGGAAAAGCTTACGCAGTGGCTTTGCCACTGGTGGTGGAAGAACACCTCTTCAGAAGAATCGGGGGTATACCATCCGGGCCAGCGGATTTGTGTATATCGAGATCTTTGAGAACTCTTGCTACTGTACGAGTGCGGAAAAAAATTTGTCCCATGGAAAAATTTACATTCTCAAGTACAGGAGGGGCAACGTTGCTTTGAGGCAGCGAAATGGGCGGAAATGGTCATCCTTGTCCTTTGTGGTGGCATGAGCGCATACGGATTGTCACAAGTCGCTCACTTACGTGTCGAAAGCCCAAGACTTCTTGCCTAAGTCTACCGCTTATGACGAATCCGCACCCAAATAAACGCTGTGGTCTTCTTGCACAATCACCGTAGTACACGTCACAGTTTTTCATCCGCACTTCCTGGATGGCAGTAATTCCTGCTCTATAGCAGTCTAGGGCCTCCGCTAGGTGTTTGGCTGCACGTGATCTGTTAAGAGTTCTAACATTTCACGTGCAGATCCGAAGGTCGTTGTCCTTAATTCGTTTTTCCGGGTCGTCAACAGTAAATTCGTCCTTTTCCGAGGCTATTGGTCGCTTCGCAACTTTTTCTTATTTCCGTGGAATGTCCGGACATACAGACCAGTACCCGGTGGTTACCGCGGGTAGGTAAAATAAGCAGAGTTGATGCTTACGAGATAGTTGCAGCACTGTGCATCGCCTGTTTGACGCCGTTCAGGGCCTACACTATTCATACAGCACCCAACCACCAATAACACTAGAATAGACGACACAAAAATCACTTACCATTTAAAAATACTTACATTCAAAACACAACTCTAACAATGTCGAACTGTGCAGTGAATGTCCAAGAAAAGAATCCCCATATTTCACGGTACGTCCGAAATTAGGCTCAAGGGTGAACTGATGAGCATTCCTTGCGAGACGAGTATTACGAGAGAAACTTTTAAGGGGAGGAATGCAACTGGCTACTTCGAGTGAACATTTTTTGTAAAAGAAACGATAAAATAAGGAAAGACATGAAACATTGCGTCGGTGTTCGAGTAGGGCAATTGTTTCAGCGGCAGTTCTATTACCTATCAATCTTAACGCTCGATTTTGTATTCTATCAAGCAGGTGAAGCGATGTTTGCAAAGCACCTGCCCAGAGGTGGGAGTTATACTCGAGTTTAGGGCGTATAAACGCTTTATAAATTGTACCCAGATCATATGGGGAAAAATACTTCTTACACCGATACAGAAAACCTAAGCACTTTGCAGCATTCTTAGCGATCTCAAATATATGGTCGTTCCAACGGAGGTCGTCGTTGACACACATACCGAGTACTGAGAGCTTTTCGGTTTCTTCGATGTATGTGCCATTCATGGACAATGGCATTGGGGGTATGTTTAGCTTTAACGACAAAAGACATCATTGAGTTTTCGAAGCATTAAACTCCACACGAATCCTATTACCCCATTTGACAATGCTGTACAAATCGGAGTTTAATGATCTTCACATACGGTACCGTTGCAATTGTACGTCCGAAGGCGAAGGACGTGAATTATCGAACGAATATGAAAAGCTGAGGGTAGAGTCGTCAGCAAAACAATTAAGTGGATTAGAAGTAACAGACAGAAGATCATTTATAAAAATGAGGAGAAAAAAGTCGGACACAGAACAAGTTTGCCTTCTTTTAAGAGTTAACAGTGGGTTTGTTATTGTCGATGAGCGTTGGAACCGAAGATGTTGAGGAGTTTTTAATATTTTTTACAAAGGACGAAAAATTTGTACTGCCTTTGGTAAACTGCAGAATTTTTTGCCGTCATTTTTGGTCATGCATAAATTTGGTTCTTTCTTTTGAAACGGTATCAAGAACTTACAGTGAGGAGGAATATAAATGAGAAAAACATTTTAATGATCACGTTGGAATCACTACTCAAGGTCAATTTGTGGTGCGTCTCCACTTTAAACAGCAACCAAGTAAACGTTTCTTTTCTTTAGAAAGTAAACTCGAGAAATTCAGAGATAAAAACAAGTTACGTTAATTTCATTTTTTTAACTGAAAAAATAACAAATTCTCATTATGTCCTTCCGCACCAAACTAAGGGTTGTTTTTAATATATCTGAACAAAAACAACCTCGGGTAATTTGCTTCATAATATACTCATGGTTGGCCCTACGGAACAACCAGATTTATTTTCAGGCATTACGAATTTTAAATATTAGATATTAGCAAAATGTTCATGCGGATGATAGACAATAACAGCTCATTTTATAAAGGGAGAATGATGAAAGAGTTTTTTTTAAACATACCAACACAATACAGTTACGTATGGAACCGCATCTGCTTCTTTTTTATCAACCTTGTCATATTGTGCTCCGATTTTCAACATACATATCCAAATGCATCTAAAATTATCACAAGAAATATTTAAAAAGCCTCAAGGAAGCCAAGATGTTACTAGATGAAACTAGAGCAAGACAAAGGATTTTCGATTTAACGAAATTCTGTTTCAATGATCAGATGATCATATATACACAGCATAAGTACTATCATGAAGCATCATTTTTTAATTGCCGCACAAGCCGCAATGAGTGGCGCTCGAATCGCCAATTGGTTGTGATATAGAATAAGAACAAATAACAAAAGTGTATTAAATACTGGTAAAATATAGGAATATGTTCTCGTATCCACTATTTAGAGTTTGTTACGGCACAACCAGGAAGATGAAAATATTTCCATAGAAAGACGAGAGATGTACGATTTACCAATCGGAGGTGAATAAAATCTTTGTTTTATTATTGAACCCAATTCAAGGCGCATTCAAATTTTGCTACAGTTATTAAGCACACTCATTGCATTCTACGGGCCTTTGCGGCATACATTTATTTTAAATCTTACTGATAAAAGTGGAAACATTTTTGATCAATTATTGTGCTCAAAATCTCGTGTCGTACCTTTAAGGGCAACAAACATAACCCGATTAGTACTTCAGCCAATAATTTTGTTAGTACTATTATATTAATATACTGTGTTGTATAACAGTGTTAGTATACAGTGTTGTCATGATTAAATCACCGTCATATAACTGGGAGATATATACTGCCAATCGTGTAGCGAAAATTCAAGCGGCTTCAGACCATAGGCAATGGAATTATGTAAGAGGGGAGGTAAATCCTGTTGATATCACGCGGATTAGAAATGCTTGCTTTAGTGAACTGAAACATTTGTTTCAATGCTCCAAAATTATAAGGAGACATTTAACGTCAAAATGGGATATACAACTCCTACATAAGTCCCTGGGCGTCAAAATTTTGAAACAGTTTTGGTAAGTTCACAACAAGGCGACTGTTTACCTCATTCAAACATAGACATTCATTCTTTACGCTACAAAAAATATGTTCATGTATAAATAGTTTCAAAAAAAAACCGACAAGCGACCGTAGAAGATATTTAAAAAGGAACAATTTGGATCACATTGAAGTAGTAGATCTAACAACTGAAGAGGTTTATGTCATAACAATTTTGTTGGCACAAACTTCGTAGGTGCTAATAATCATTTGTGATAGATTTGTTCAGTTTATCTGAAACTCAATCGGCAATTAATTTAAGTTGTTTAAAATTGGGAATTAAGCAAAATTACTACAGAGGCCAATCTTCTAAAGGATTTTAAGCAAACAATTGACATCATCCATGGGCAGGTATGTAAAAGAACTACAGTTCAAACAACAATAATTCTCTGCGTAAAAGATTCGATGCTTTCGAACGAAGACAAATAGCATCTGATGCCATCATTTTGGACATTCCCGAATTTCAAGATGAAAACTTGAAAAGCAAATTATAAAAATTTTCTACCGAAATTCGGAGTCGGTGACCGCAACTTTAAGAGCGTTGAATTTTTGAATTTCATCGCAAAATCATCTTCAAGTGACGAAGCTAATTTTTGGCTCAATGGGTTCAACAATAAGCAAAATATGCGCTATTGGTCGGGTGGAAATCCACATTTGCTTCATGAATCACCACTTCATTCAGAAATGGGCCAATCCACTGGCCGTCTCGTTCGTGCGATTCAACGCCTCTAGATTATTTTCTTTGGGGCTACGTTAAGTCATTGGTTTATGCTAACAAGCCGACGACGTCGGAAGAGAAGAGAACCAAGTCTAGTTTTATTCATAAATGTTTTGATTGCACTTCAAGCCGATAATAAAGTTTTTGAAATATCTCAAATGGTTCGCGTTGTATTTAAAAAATGGTTTATGCTAACAAGCCGATGACGTCGGAAGAGAAGAGAACCAAGTCGAGTTTTATTCATAAATGTTTTGATTGCACCTCAAGCCGATAATAAAGTTTTTGAAATATCTCAAATGGTTCGCGTTTTATTTAAAAAAAAGTTATCAAGTCCTTATTCGAAAACCCTTTGCATCCCTACATCCCTTATCTTAGTCCATAATGGTATTAGTGTTGTTTGGATTCTTATCTTGTTCTTTCAATTAGTATCTGGCGATTATCATGTGTTTGCCTATTGGTCTTGTTTATAGTTTCTTAGAATTGTATCTTGTGTTTGTTCTTTGGCGTCGTTTACTGTATTGCATCTGGCCTTTGTCTTGTGAACAAAATGATAAAAAACATTTTTATCTCGAAGACTAAAGTCTTCGTCGTGTTGACTCAATCATCGTTTGTAGTCTGTTGTTGGATTTCTAATTTGTGCTGTTCGCGTAACCAATATCTCCCGTAATACCACATTTTGTTATCTTTTCAAAATCATTAATGGCAAGGATAAACAAGAGAGGTCCAAGATGGCTACCTTGGGGTACCCCAGAGGTGGCCACAAAAGGAACTGAAAGAGCAGAACGAAAACGGACTCTGTATTGGCCGTTGTCAAGATACGAAAATATCCATTTAAGAAGGTTAGGACTGAAACTGAGAAAGAAGAGAGATTTTGTCGAAAGCCTTGCTGAAATCTGTAGTGATGACGTCTACTTCGTTACGGAACGAGTGAAAATGTAATGAGCACAACAATATTTGTTGTGGTAGATCTTCCCTTGGTGGTTGGGTGCTGTATGAATAGGGTAGACACTGAAAGGCATCAAACAGGTGATGCACAGTTGCTGCAACTATTTCGTACACATCAATTGTGCTTATTTTACCTCCCCGCGGTAACCAGCGGGTACTGGTCTGTCCATCCGGACATTCCTGCTAAACTTATAAGCGCGAGTGTTGAACACAGAAAAAATAGCAACACTATAAAGCTCTGCTTTAATGACTGTTCTGATCGATTCGCAGTCTTGCACAAGCCTTTCAGGAAGAGGACGTACGGCGGATGAGCCCAACCAATTGGACCAACGGTGGCGTCAACAGTCAACGAAGCAGACGCCTTATTATACATTACATTACAGCCACGATGCCAGTGAAGTCAAAGAAGACCTATTGAAGGAAGGAATTTCTGCTTTGGCAGTAAGCCCATTCAAGTCAATAAACAAATGGAACAGCTTCGTGGTTGAAGTCGACAAGACAGCGGATATCCCTTCCATACATAGTAAAACTCTCCTTATGAACTAAAAGGTTTACTGGGAGAAATTCAAAAGTACCAGCATCTCTCAGTGCAAGAATTGTCAAAAGTTCAGTCAAGTAGCTAGCAAGTGTGGAATGAAGTACAGGTGCGTCAAGTGCAAAGATGACAATTTGCCAGGCCAATGCACAAGAACCAGCAACGGCATAACGGACGACAAAGTTTACTGCGTAAACTGCCAGCAGACAGGGCACCCAGCAAGCTACAATGGATGCCCAATGAGAAAGAAGAAACTTGCCGAGAATGTAAAATCTGCAGCCCAAAAACAAGAACCTATCAGGCTCAAAGAAGTAAGTTTCCGATCCTACAAAGCCAACCCTACTCTTGCTCATTTGTAAAAAATATTAAAAACTCCTCAACATCTTCGGTTCCAACGCTCATCAACAATAACAAACCAATTGTTTACTCTTAAGAGAAGGCAAACTTGCTCGCCGCCCATTTCGCTGCCAGCTCCACGCTGCCGTACAGCAACGTTGACCCTCCTGTACTTGATAATGTAAATTTTTCCATGGGGCAGATTTTTGTCCGCACTCGTACAGTAGCAAGAGTTCTCAAAGATCTCGATATACACAAATCCGCTGGCCCGGATGGTATACCCCCGATTCTTCTGAAGAGGTGTTCTTCCACACTGGGAAGCCACTGCGTAAGCTTTTCCATCGTCCCTACTCTTCTGGAATCTTTCCTAGAAGATGGAAAACAGAATTTGTCCAGCCTGTCCCTAAGAAAGGTGACCCATCCTCCCCCTCCTCCTACCGAACCATAGCACTGACATCTCTTCTTTCTAAGGTCATGGAAACACTGATTAACCGTCAGCGTAAGGAATATCTCGAAGATCGAAAGCTTCTCCATGACCGTCAGTATGGCTTCCGCAGCAACCGTTCCACTGGTGATCTGATGGGATATCTCACCGAACAGTGGAACAAATCTTTACATCGTTTTGGTGAAAGTAAGATTATTGCTCTTGATATCTCCAAGGCATTTGATAGAGTTTGGCATGAAGCTCTCTTATCGAAAATGCGTGCTTTTGGGATCGATAATACTCTTGTTCGTTGGATTAGAAGCAATCTTCTGGACCGTTCAATACAAGTTGTATTGGACGGATTCAAGTCTGATTCCCACAAAATAAATGCTGGTGTGCCCCAGGGCTGTTCTGTCTCCGACTCTTTTCCTTATTTTTATAAATAGAAGATCATTTATAAAAATGAGGAAAAGATGTTACTTTTAATCCACTTAACTGTTTTGCTGACGACTCTACCCTCAGCTTTTCATATTCGTTCGATAATTCACGTCCTTCGCCTTCGGACGTACAATTGCAACGGTACCGTATGTCAAGCTCATTAAACTCCCATTGTCAAATGAGGTAATAAGAATCGTGTGGAGTTTAATGCTTCGAAAACTCAATGCTGTCTTCTGTCGTTAAAGCTCAATATTCCCCCAATGCCATTGTCCATGAATGGCACTTACATCTAAGAAACCGAAAAGCTTTCAGTGCTCGGTATGTGTGTCAACGACGACCTCCGTTGGAACGACCATACATTTGAAATCGCTAAGAATGCTGCTAGGTGCTTAGATTTTCTGTATCGGTGTAAGAAGTATTTTTCCCCATCTGATCTGGCTACAATCTATAAAACGTTTATACGGCCTTAACTCGAGTATAACTCCCACCTCTGGGCAGGTGCTTCGCAAACATCGCTCCACCTGCTTGATGGAATACAAAATCGTGCATTAAGATTGATAGGAAATAGAACTGCCCCTCTCGAACACCGACGCAATGTTTCATGTCTTTCCTTATTTTATCGTTTCTTTTACAAAAAATGTTCACTCGAAGTAACCAGTTGCATTCCTCCCCTTAAAAGTTTCTCCCGTAACACTCGTCTTGCGAGGAATGTTCATCAGTTCACCCTTGAGCCCAATTTCGGACGCACCGTGAAATATAAGGATTCTTTTTTTAGCCGAACAACACGAATTTGGAATAGTTTACCCGGCGAGATTTTCCCTTGCCATTTTGATCTGCTAACATTCAAAACCAATGTTAATCGACACCTCCTATCTCTCACCTCCCTATCTTCCTAATGCCCGCGCAGTGTGTTCTACATTAAAAGGAAAACAAATAGTCCCTTGTGCGCGAGTTAATTATAAAAAAAAAGAGAGAAACACGCTTTTGCAGCACAACTATTGTTAGCGGTCTTTCGTACGTCAACATAGCAGCAGCAGTCGGGCCAGCCCCCAAATTCATTGGACCAATACCTACGAAACCAGCTCAAAAGCCAGGAAAGAAGCCCTCACCACAACTCTCAACACAAGCCTTACAGAAGCCAACGGCATCAAAAGCAAATTATCATCAAAGACCATCAACAACGAACAATCAGATGCCGAAAGGATCAATGTCATTCAACATCTTCGAGGATACCGAAAGACTGTTTGGAGCAGGTATCTTCTCCATTTTCCAGAAGGCAAATGAGATTATTCCAAGCAACTACGGTACTTTGGATGATAAAGATAAGACAAATATATTGGGTCAACTTATATTCAAAGTATGTATATAAAAACCCAACTTTCAATTATAACATATAACGTTAATTCAATTTATTCAACAAACCAAACGAATTTCTTTTTCTCTGTTTTTTAAAATCAAAAAAACCATATATTATTTTCTTACAGGAAACCAACATCACAGCGAAGAACAACTTTAAGCCAGACCATTACACATCCTACAGAGAGGACAAATGAGCGAGCGGCAGAGGAACAGCAATTTTTCTCAAATCGGACCTCAGGAGCGAAAAGAAAATTATAACTGGACTTAGATGCATGGAAACAACGACAGTCGTCACTAAACTGACCGAGTCTGAGACGCTTCTGCTGGTCTCAGTATACATCAAGTGCAACTCAACAAGAAGCGACATACATCACGATCTTCACATAATCAACAATATTGCGAATCAATACACATCTTGCGTCATTGGAGGAGACTTCAACGGTCGGCACCTTCTACCACCAGAACTACCAGAACAAGAGCTCCACATCAGGTATAACAGGGTGAACTGGAGAACATTCCGTACCGAAATTGAAAGAGATCTCCCAGCAGCAATCTCTCAAACAGCGAAATTGATAGTGCTATACTCCAATTCGAGACAACAGTCACCAAGGCCTTCGAAAAGCTTAAGACTGCAAAAACCAGCAGAGGATATGCGAATATCCCGGAACATATACAGGCCATATATGCTCACAGACAGAGACTCCGCAAAAAACTTCAACGGATATACCACAGGTTGTTCAACAGAGAGAACGACGAGTATAGACGCATATACTCCGAACTCCAAAGCACCAACACCATGTTCAACCAGGCATTGAAACATTACCAGGAGAATTAACTAAGGAAAAGACTTGCGAACATCAAACCGGGACCCGATGCCTTCACGAAAATTAACCAGCTCGTTGGGAAAAAGAGCTCGATGCCAGATACAATAATGCACAGGCAACATTCTGCAATAACACAAACCGAAAAAGCAGCTCTCAACTAAGCATTTTGCAGAGACCTTCAAGGATCGCCCGCCCAATCACCTTCCTGAATTCATCGAAGAAGTTGAAAACAAGTTTCAAGAAGTTGCAGCCTCTAATACTTCAGTCACCAACGAGAGAACCAGCAACGAACATAACAGGATAAACATAACCGCATCCTAACCCCAATTTTGTTTAAACCATAAACAGTTATTATAATTAAGAATTTCAATTAAAAGATTATGCAAACAAAAATATGATATAAGTAAAAATATAGCATTGAGCCAGCTGAAGTACGTTGGGCCCCTGTTGTTGAGCCGACATGATTTATTTTGGTTAGTTTAAGGCCAATTGTACATACATTTTAACGATGTAATAAAAATAATCTAATCTAATGACTGTTCTGATCGGTTCGCAGAAGTCTTGCACGAGCCCCTCAGAAAGAGGACGTACGGCGGATGAGCCCAACCAATTGGACCAACGGTGGCGTCAACAGTCAACGAAACAGACGCCCTAAAGAGCTACTTCGACGTATTTGGAGATACCGTCATTGGGACAATTCAATGCAAGTCAGGGCATTGAAATAGAGATGGTGGCGGATGAACCCTTAATGGGCCAACGGCAGCGCCCATATCCCCGAAGTGGGTTACTGACTCCGCATTCTCCGGTTCCTTTTGTCCAAGGAATCCAGCAAAGGACCTGGCCCTCCAGGTTGGGGGTTGTGCGTGGGGTTAACAACACTGCCACGGAAAAAAGAAAAAGTTGCGAAGCGACCAATAGCCTAGGAAAAGGAATGATTTACTGTTGACGACCCGGAAAAACGAATCAAGGAAAACGACCTTCGGATCTGCACGTGGAATGTTAGAACTCTTAACATATCACGTGCATCCAAACAACTAGCGGAGGCTACAGAGCAGGAATTACTGCCATCCAGGAAGTTCGATGGAATGGGCCCGGCAAAAGGAGGATGAAAAACTGTGACGTGTACTACGGTGATTGTGCAAGAAGACCACAGCGTTTATTTGGGTGCGGATTCGTCATAAGCAGTAGACTTAGGCAAGAAGTCTTGGGCTTTCGACACGTAAGTAAGCGACTTGTGACAATCCGTATCAAGGCTAAATTCGCCAACATTAGCCTAATATGCGCTCATGCCCCCACAGAGGTCAAAGATGACGCCACCAAGGATGACTTCTATGAGCTCCTCGACAAAACATATGAGCAATGCCCTAAATACGAGGTTAAGATCGTACTAGGCGATTTTAATGCCAAAATAGGTAAAGAGGAAATCTTTGGTACGACTGTCGGAAAACATAGCCTACACGACACAACATCTGAAAACGGACTTAGGCTAATTGATTTCGCAGCGGCACATAACGTCACCATTGCAAGCACACGGTTTCCTCATATCGATATACACAAAGGGACTTGGCGACACCCAGATCAAAGAACCGTCAATCAGATTGATCACGTTGCGATCGATGCAAGACACGCCTCCAGTATCTGGGATGTTCGCACCTTCCGAGCAGCTAACATCGACTCCGATCACTACCTTGTTGCAGCAAAGGTAAGAATGCGAATAACCCGAACTCCACAACAACGGAGTAACACTGTGAGGAAGTATGACGTCGGAAAGCTGCAATCGCAAGAAACCGCCAGAACCTATGCCGATCGAATATCCCGTAACCTCTCAAGAAATCCAGTACCGCCAGCATCAAGTGCCGAAGACCAGTGGCAACACTGCCAACAAGCCATCAGAGATGCGGCAACTGATGTGCTAGGTTTCACCAGACCACCACCACGAAACCTCTAGTTCGTTGACAAATGCAGGCAGGCCCATGCAGCCAAACAAGAGGCATATAAAGCGGCGCTGCAAAGAAGGAAGAGAGCTGCTCGCGAGCTCTACGAGCAGAAAAGACGGAAAGAACACCGACTTCTCCAGAAGAAAAAGAGAGAGCACGAGAAGCGCGCGATCGAGATATTGAGAGATGCTACTCCAGGAACAACGTGCGGAAGTTTTACCAACAGGTAAAAATAACGCGCCAAGGAAAAAAACCCGCACAAAAGCCTGTAGAGGTAGGAATGGAAACCTCGTAGTAGAGTCACAGTCGGTGCTGAGTACATGGAAGGACCATTTCTGCAGACTGTTAAACGGCGATGAAGACCAAAATCCCTCTGTCAGGCAGAATGAACCATTCAACATGGATGATGACAGACAAAACTTCCGTCCACCTGACCAAAATGAAGTAAGGATAGCAATATCTAAACTAAAAAACAACAAAGCTGCTGGACCCGACGGACTACCCGCCGAACTTTTTAATGCGGCCGGAGATGACCTGGTGGAGTGCATACACAACTCATCTCTACAGTTTGGTCAGAAGAAAATATGCCTGATGAATAGAACCTCAGCATCGTTTGCCCGATCCACAAGAAAGGAGACCTTATAAACTGCGCCAACTATAGAGGAATTAGTCTCCTGAATATCGCCTACAAGATCCTCTCTGCCGTACTATGTGAACGCCTGAAACCTTTCGTCAGCAACCTGATTGGCACTATCAGTGTAGTTTCAGACCAGGAAAGTCCACAATCGATCAAATGTTCACGCTACGGCAGATCCTGGAAACTACCCAAGAATTCCAAATCGATACCCACCACCTCTTTATTGATTTTAAGGCCGCCTACGATAGCATTTATAGAGACGAGCTATACAGAGCCATGTCAGGTTTTGGCATCCCCACAAAACTCGTCAGACTGTGCAGGATGACGATGGAGAACTCTCGCTGCTCCGTCAAGGTTGGTACTGACCTCACAGAAGCTTTTGACGTCAAAAAAGGATTCCGACAAGGTGATGCGCTATCGTTCGATTTCTTCAACTTAATACTTGAAAAAATTATAAGAAACTCGCAAGTCAATTGTAGTGGCATAACTTTTTTCAAGTCTGTGCAATTTCTAGCATACGCTGACGACATAGACATCATTGGCAGAACTCGGCGAGCTGTCACTGGAACGTTTACTAGCATTGCAGCTGAAGCGGCTAAGATGGGACTAGCAGTCAATGAGGCCAAAACGAAGTACCTGGTGTCCACAAAAAGGGACACAACACACGCAGATTGGACAAAACATCACAATAGACAGGTACAACTTTGAGGTAGTTAGGGACTTTGTGTACCTCGGACCCGCTATGACATCTGACAACATCTCGTCAGAAATACATCGAAGAATTACTCTTGCCAATCGCTGTTTCTATGGGCTAGGAAGGCAATTGAGTAGCAAAGCCCTCTCTCGAAAGACAAAGGAGACTCTGTATAAGACCCTAATCATCCCAGTCCTGCTCTATGGCGCCGAGGCATGGACTCTATCTAAAGCGGATGAAGATATCCTTAGTCGTTTCGAGCGTAAGATTCTTCGGAGGATTTTTTGGCCCTGCGTTAACGGGCTTTGGAGGAGAAGGTTCAACCAAGAACTATACGAGCTGTACAGCGACATTGACCTGGTCAAAAAAATACGCATATCACGTTTAAGATGGCTAGGTCATGTAAAGCGAATGGACAACAATGCTCCGGCTCGCAGGATCTTCGATTCCATCCAAGAGGGTAGACGCAGTCAAGGAAGAACTCGCCTTAGGTGGCGCGCTCAAGTGGAGGACGACTTCAACCAACTTGGAGTGCGAAACTGGAGGCAGCTAGCCAAAGACCGAGGCATGTTGGTTGAGGCCCAGGTTCGTCCCGAACTGTAGCGCCCCCTAGGTAAGTTAGTAAGATCTTCCCTTGCAAAAACCGTGTTGATTTGAGGATATCAGAAATTTTGGGGTTTCGGATATGAGAAAGTTTGGCGATGGGCCGATAGTTAAAAACTTGGTTTTTGCGACCTTTTTATGGATTGGTGTGATAGTGGATAATTTATTCATAAATCGGGGAAAGACCCGGTGAATGGGATAGGTGGAACAAGTTAGTAATAGGAAGGACCAAACTCGAGCAAACATTTAAGTAAAATGGTAGGTATACCATCGGGACCAGGAGTATACTCGTCTTTAAGTTCAAGGATGCATTTAGAACTAATGAAGTATCCATATAATTCGAATTTGAAGGGCCAGTATTAAAATGAGGCAGGTAGGAAAAATAAGATTTGTCAAGATCTAAGGTTTTTGGTGCAAACAACTGTTTGAAGTAGCTAGCGAAGAAATTGGCGATGGTAGATGGATCATTGGATGATTGGATGTGTTAGAGAAGAGAGGGACGGAAACCATCGTTTTTCTTTTTATAGTTAATAAACTTATAATACGATTTAGGATCCGTTATTAAATTTGCTTGGGTGTTGGAAGCAAAGTCATTGTAGTGTTTCATATAGATTCTAAAATTTATAAAACAATCCCAAGTAGTCGGAGTAATCGAGAATTGAACGAGAGCGAAGATATTTAACCCAAAGCTTATTTCTCCTGTTTCATAGCTCGCGTAGTTCATGACTGGTTCAGTTCATGACATAAAGGTTTATGCAAAACTGCACTTTTTCATAAAACAGATAAGTTGCTTCATTAAGTAACAGATTTGTAAAATCGAATGAGGTAGTCATTTATTTTTTTTGAAATTAGCCTTATGATTGCTGAAAGAATAGTTAGAAATATTAGGGAGAGTAGATGGAGAGGAAATGAAAAAAGAGAGAATGAGAGGGGGTGAGTTTAAACAAGTGGGTTGCAGGGGCAGCCACTTCAGACCCACTACGTACTGACATTTTTGGAGGTGGGACATGTCTCAATTTTGTTTGTTCGAGCTTATGCTCACCAAGGTGGCTTTTATTGCCAATTTTTTGTATTCGACATAATTTCCTTTAATTTAGAGAATAATGTAGAAAACGTAAATTCGGTCTTATTTCCACTTCCATGAAAATAAAGTTGATTGAGTCTGAAACGACCTTGTTACTATCTACCTTATTTGATCATCATCATCATCATCATCGGCGCAACAACCGGGATCCGGTCCAGGCCTCCTTCAAGAAGATCTTCCATACATTCCGACACTACGATTGATGGCCGAAGCCATCCGATTGCGCATGCCTTTCCTTTGCTGTTTATATTGCGAGTCTTATAAGAATAAAATAAACTCACAAAATACTTGATTAATTCTATTCCATACCCTATGTTCTTATTAATATTCAATTTTTTGTATAAGAAGAAAGTGAGGAAGAATCACACAATTTCATAGATTTTTTACCTAACAACGATCTAGACGGGGAAGAAATGTTCTGTACACACAGCCATGCGGTCTTAGTATTTTTAAACTTCCTCTTCGCAATGAATGAAAAAAAATAAAGGCTGCTTCAACTATTTAATTCTTTTAACCAAAATCATTTTTTTTTGTTCAATTCGGTGGTGAAAAAGCTTTTATATTTTTGACCGTTACTATATATTGCGTTTATCACTACGATTCCGAATACTTATTTTTTTTTTGTTGACATAATTAGGTATTTATAATGATTATTTTGTTATAAGAGAAAGCTTGAAAGACAATGCAATAAACAAGAAATAAAATGGCAAGGTAACCAACAACCAAGCTATTGCAATTACCCACTTATATATAACTTTTTAGAATCATTTTGTATTTTTTATTACCAGAGATCTTTTATTGTTGCTCTTGTCAGCACAGCTTACCAATTTACTATAATGATGCTGACAATATCCACAATACTTTACATTGTCCAAGTAATTGCCAGCCTCTTCGCATAACAGCCCTAAGCTTTGAGCACAAGTTACATGAAATTGTTGCTTGCAATTGAACTTATTACACTGCATACATGCACCAACATTAGCTCTGTTTGGCTTCCCTATTTCCTGACAGATGTAACAAGCTAAAAATATATTAGACAATATTATAGAACACATTTACTTAAATACCTTATAACTTACTTTTTGCATATCTCTCCGATGGTATTAATTGCAATATTATTGGTTCCATCGTTGTGACATTTCCAAACCGTACCTCAGGGATGTACAATGCACATACAACATGTGCCCAGCCTAAGTTGTCAGTGCGTTTCAGCGCTCCATCACGCGACGGACACAATTCACAACGCACCCGCGCCGGACGTTCTTGACTTTCACATTTCCGACAATACCATGGACCGGTTGGTACTGTCACAATGCCATAGCAAGCTTGGTGTACAGCTACCGTACAATTTTGGCCGTCACAATATACAAGTGGGTTCTCTGGCCATCCCCGCTCGTCTGAACAAACACAACATCCACCGACCATCTCCTTCATTCTGGCCTATTCTTCATATATTTATCTTCCTCGCTTCATAACAAACGGAACCATAAACGTTGTAGTTTATAAAATTGTGCGTCTTTATGGGGAAAATATACAAAACAAGGAAGCCTTTTCTACTTCTTCTACCTTCTGCGGAAATAAATGTTGTGAAGTGTTGCTTTGGTATAGCAGTAGATTGTCTGCAAAAAATGAGAGAAACGAATAAAAATAAATGCTTAACTTATATGGATATGATTTTTTTTTGATTTGACTGTTTTTTTAGCTCGCCAAATTGTTGAAAACAATGTGAACCTGAGCTCTTTGTCAATTTCAATGTCTGACATTGTGCGTAGCGTTAATACTTTAGATATTAACAAAGGCAGTTGTCATGGCAGATACCATTCCACCATTATTTTTTTAAATAGAACGGCCAATTATATAGTAAAGCCCCTGTTTGAACTTTTTAATCAATCGTTTGCTTATGGTATTTTCCCTAATAACTGGTGATAGATCCAATATAATAAAAATTGCGGGGTATTGCAATTTTATGGGCTATATGGAAACTTTTTGAAATATATGTAACTGACCAGTTAGGTACAATAATCAAACAAGTAGTAAGTGAGTATCAGCATGGTTTTCTTAAGGGTAGATCTACTACTTGAAGTGCCCCGTGGCTTAGTGGTTAGTGTGTCGGACTGCTAAGCGAATGAGCCTGGATTCGAATCCAGCTCATAGCCATCTTCTTTTCCGGGGTACTGCTTCTTGCGAGGAACTGACAAAACCTTCAAGAGTAAAATTTGTCTCGAAAAAGTGCATCTCATGTAGCCGTTCGGACTCGGCGATAAACTGTAGGTCCCTTCCATTCTTGCAGATTAACTCTCAAACCATTCCTCTGTGTGTGTTACACAGGAATGTTTTGAAAGTATAAATCACTAGGCCTTGGCTCCGTAAGGAGCTGTCGCGCCAATAAATTTATTTTTATTATAGATCTACTACTACAAGTCTTGCTGATTGGACCTCCTATATTTTACAAAAGAACCAGGTTGATGCGATGAACACTGATTTGAGTAAGGCTTTTGATAAAGTACACCATAGCTTTCTTGTATTTTAATTGGAAAAATATATTTCTAGTAATTTATTGATTTATATTTAGTCTTATTTGAATAGAAGAAAGCAGTTTGTTAGGTTTTGTGACGTCATTTCGCCGGTAATAAATGTAACTTCTGGAGTGCCCCAAAGTAGCCATCTTGACCCGCTCTTATGTTAAGCATTTCTAAATTATCTTCCTTTGTTATTTACAAGATTTTTTTTGAATACCTCAAGATATTTTGTAATGTCAACAGCGAAATCGATGGACTTTTTTTTACAAGAATGTTTTGATACTCTTGTCTGGCGTAAAAAGAATGGCTTGCTGCTAAATGTGGAGAAGTGCAATATTATTTACTTTTTGAGAAAAAAAAGTGCTATAAATGTTGGCTATTTCATTCACGTGCAAAAGCTTGTTAGAATTGACGCTGTTAAAAACTTAGGAGATATAATAGACAAAAGCTTACTTTTAAACACCACATTGACATTTAACGGGTATGGTTTGTTTCGTTTTCTTTATCTCGTTTTTGTATTTTTTCGTTAAGTCGTTTTGCATTTCGTTCTTTCAGTATTTTAATCAAAATGTTTTTTCAATTACTTGGTTTATATTTGTTTTGACAAAAATTATTAGGTCTTTTAATCAGTTCGTTTTAAGTTCACGTCGCCTTTATAATACCAAGGCCATTAAAATTCGCACGAGTTTTAATGCCATTGTCCTCTTACATAAAACAAAATAAGACGAAACAAATGTTAGCGAAGAAGATTGTTAAGACAAAACTTTTTTTTTGAAAATTAATACAACCCATATCCACGTAACCCATAATAACTGCAATGGAAAGAAAAAGAACTTCATAAAAAAATTAATTTTACTAAACAAAATAATTCTTTAATTATACAAAAACCTAAAAAACATAAAAAAAATTAATTTACATAGATTTAAATAAAGTTTTATATTAGACGCCAATAATTTAAACAGTCCAATATCCGAATAGTCATCTTGTTTATTAATATTCTTAATTCTAGTATCTTAATCTACATTGCGAAATAACGAGGATTCCTGTCAAGAATAAAAAAAAAACTTAGCTACAAAAATGCTAATGATTTTCAATACAATTGTACAATTATTAATATTCTTAATTCTAGTATCTTCATCTACATTGCGAAATAACGAGGATTCCTGTCAAGAATAAAAAAAAACTTAGCTACAAAAATGCAGACATGATTTTCAATACAATTGTACTACATTTCGATTATTGTGCTAAGATATGGACTTTAAACAAAGACTTCAAGTTCTTCAAAACAAAGCAATGCACATACTCATAAAATGCGACAGATATACTCCATCAGGTGTAATGTTACAATGTTTAATGTGGTTGAATGTCAATGAACGTCTAATATTGAAATTTCAATTATTTGTGTTGGTAAACAAAAATATAATAAAATAAGACCAATATTGGTAAGTCTAAATACTCTTCGTAAAAAATTTAAGTCATGCAAAAGCGAAATCTAAGTTAAAAGGGACAAAAAGTTATATAAATAAATTGCACGACTGGATCGCACGTACTTGTTCAAATTTGCGGTCACATCGTGGAAAAAATTTTAAAAAATTAGTAACATTAGCGTAAAAATCCATCGAGGAATTAACTGACATAATCCTCGGAGGAAATTCTAAGAAGTCAGCAGGAAATGATGGGATTTCTAGCTTTGTGCTTAAAAAGCTACCAAATCTCGCCATCCTACTGCTGAAGATCATCTTCAATAACTGCCTTAATAACAGCTACTTCCCCGAAACATGGAAAACGGCAAAAGTGGTGCCCGTTCCGAAGAAACCCAACAGGACTAGTGTCGATGGATACCGGCCGATTTCGCTTTTATGCTGTGTCCATTGTATATAGACTGCTATAGTACTATCATGACGACCGGTGGACGGTGGCGTTCCAAGCGGCTCTAGGGAAAATTAACTTGGTAAATTGAAAGCGGCGAACGAGTCGAACAAAGAGAATTCTAAGAGAAACTCTGTGAACATGTACTTTACTCTTTGCAGTTTGCAGTTTACATATATACAATGATGCGAGTATAGTTTTTTTTGCACAACTGGATTGCTTCACACAAGCAGGGCGACGAGATGGCTAGTTAAAAGGATTGACAAAAAAGAAGAAAAACGACTTTTGTAAATGAATGAGGTCTGGGGGGTGGGTATATGTTTAAGCTGGTTGATAAGTTTATTTTGAGTTTTATATTTTTTTCATATAAAACATTCGAGGGTAGGTAGATATTTAGGTATGTACCTACATACATCCCTACATAATGTGTGTATTTACGTAGGTATACTTGTTATATTATCTTTGATAAAATGTTCAGCTAAATTCAGGTCGATCGGTCGGTTGTCGGTGTGGTAGATGGTGGGAGCGAGGGTGAGGGAGATACTAGCAACGAAAACTTAATAAGCACATGTGTATGTGTATTGTGTACATCCTGTTCACGGTGACGGTGAACAACGAAGAGGATCGACAATGATTTTATTTTTTGAATTTTCATTTCATTGGCTTTGTTATCGTTGATGTTGAATTGTATCCACAAGTAGCTTTGTGATTATAGGGACTATGAGTCAAGTTTAGGATTCGTGAACATAAAAAAATTGTGATAATAATCAAACATTACATTACGATGATAGAGAAACATATTTGAGTTGCTGGCAAAATTCTGTCCGTCTGTCTGTACGGATGTATTTTGGACTAGGTATAGCCTAAACCGATGAGCCAATCGACTTCAAATTTAGAACTTAAGGTTATTTTGACATTTTACACAGGAGTTTTTTCAAATTTTACTTGCGATTATAGGGACTATAAGGTAAAGTTTAGAATTTGTGAATATAAAAAAAAATTTAGATAACAATGAAACATGACATTACGATGATAGAGAAGTCTAAAAAAGTGATCGACAAAAAATGACTGTCTGTCTGTCAGTAGGTATGTATAACGAGCTGCAGCCTAAATGGCTTAAGCGATTATCTTTAAACTTGGTGTGTGTGATTATTTTGACATTCCCCAGAGGGGACATTGAAATTTAAATTGTAGGCCTAAAAGTAAAGGAAGTGCCATATGACCGTTGAGTTGAGTTGTTTTCTTGATTGAAATTTTTGCATTCAGTAGGTAATCGAGTATTTTTTTTATTTGTTAGTTGTTTTTGCATGTTTATGTGTTTATCATAGGCGTCCTTATTATTTATTCTGTATGCTGTATGCTGTTACGATCATAAAATGCTTTAAAATAAATAACGATAAATAAATAGTAATACAAATAACGAAGTTTGCTTTCATTAGACTAGTGGCAAAAGTTGGGGGAAAATATTAAACAAATAATTTTTTTATGAAATCAAAAAACACTATTCATAACGTTTTTTGGAAAAAAATGTTGTAAGCCATCTTATTTCTTTTGCTGTTTTCTATTTTATAATTTTTTCATTTCAAAATCGTTCGACTATGTCAATTTAAAGAAATCTATAGTTTATACTAGGAGAAAAAATTAAAAAAATCTATAGATTGGTTTTCAAAATATTCAAAAAACTAAATAAGTTTTTTTAAAAAATTATTAAAAAGTAAAAGAAATGTTTTTGAAAATTTTAATAAGCAATATTATTTAAATCATAAAACACTACATATTTTGAAAATTTTATCAAAATCCGTCAATTAGTTAACGAGAAAGTCTCATGTTTGATTGTTAGAATTTTTTTTACGAATGCATATCTTGTACTTAGTACCTACCTATAATAATTGCAAGTAAAAATTAAACAATTAGGTATTACAAATGTAAAAAAATAAATAACGATAAATAAATAGTAATACAAATAACGAAGTTTGCTTTCATTAGACTAGTGGCAAAAGTTGGGGGAAAATATTAAACAAATAATTTTTTTATGAAATCAAAAAACACTATTCATAACGTTTTTTGGAAAAAAATGTTGTAAGCCATCTTATTTCTTTTGCTGTTTTCTATTTTATAATTTTTTCATTTCAAAATCGTTCGACTATGTCAATTTAAAGAAATCTATAGTTTATACTAGGAGAAAAAATTAAAAAAATCTATAGATTGGTTTTCAAAATATTCAAAAAACTAAATAAGTTTTTTTAAAAAATTATTAAAAAGTAAAAGAAATGTTTTTGAAAATTTTAATAAGCAATATTATTTAAATCATAAAACACTACATATTTTGAAAATTTTATCAAAATCCGTCAATTAGTTAACGAGAAAGTCTCATGTTTGATTGTTAGAATTTTTTTTACGAATGCATATCTTGTACTTAGTACCTACCTATAATAATTGCAAGTAAAAATTAAACAATTAGGTATTACAAATGTAAAAAACCCGTGGTATTTTTAGCAATTCTATAGAAGATTAGTACAAAGAAATATTTTGGTTTAACTAACTATAAATTTCTTTCCCGCGTGCTAAGCTGGGTAGGTCAACTAGTACCTATTATATAAACCTCAAACAAACAAAACGTCTTTGTTACTATAAATCAATAATATATAATCAATCAATAATAATATAAATCAATTTACAAACAATTTTTGATTGAATTTCTGCATATAGTTCATTCAGATACGTACCTACATATGTATGTACCTATATGTATATGTAGGTACCTATCTGAATGGAAAGTAAAATTCAAAACATAAATCCATCCACTGCAAGGACGTTTGTATCTTTGTATAAATATAGCAAGAAGTAAGTTTGTGTTTAAATTTCAAGAATGAATGTGTACATTATTTGAAGACGACAACCTTCATAATAGTAAAAAAATTGAAAATCCTAAAGAATTCGAATCAAAAGTCTGGTCAATGGTGTATAGGTATATGTACAAATATGACAAATATGTATGTAGGTAGTGCTCGTACAAAACTTGAAAATCCTAAAAAACTCAAATCAAAAGTCTGGTCAATGACGTACGCATATATAAATACTTATGTAAGAACCAGTTCTGATATTACATATTCCATATAAAAAAAACCTATACAATGAAAATGTTGGATCGTGTTTAAATCCTTACAAAAAACTATAAGCCTCAGGGAAGCGAAACCATTAGGTATTAACTTCAAAACTGCTAGCAGTTTATATACATATACATATACATAGGTATACAATGAACAAAACAAAATACTGAATTATTTCATGTTCTCCTTCTGTTTTTTCTTGCCTCACATTGCACATGCGCAATAAACTAAGCACAAAGCATAACACTATAAAACCGCATTTGAAAAAACCGGTTCTATGAGAGGTACCGTCATAGAACAAATTTCGAAAAAATCATTCAAACTGAAAGATGTATTGTTGTAAAAAAATAGCATCCTGAAAGTTTGATCAAAATCTTTGGAACCATTTTCGAGAAAGTCAAACTTTTTGGTAAACGGCAAATAAAGTTTATTTTTGACCTAGAGCAAAAATGAGAAACACCCCCCGAGATACTACCTAATAAATACTAAATACCAAGTTTGAAGCAAATCGGCCCATCCGCTTAGGCTGTAGAGCAGCGAACAGCCAGACATTTTTCGAACCAACTTTTTTCGACTTCTCTATCATCGTAATATCATGTTTGATCATTATCTCATTTTTTTTTTATAGTAGGTTCCTATAATCGCAAGTAAAAAACCATCAAAAATCTGTCATAATTGAAATCCGACATCTGGAATAGTTTAAACATTTTTTTATCGAAAACCCGCCGCAGACGAACATTTTAAAAAAAGAATCACGAAAATCGGCCCACTTTTTAATTTTCTACAGCCAAAAAACCCACCGCGATATAAAAATAAGATTTGCTTTAACTATGAATTTCTTACCAGCGAGCAAAGGGTAGGTCAGTTATTTCATACAAAGCCTCAAAAAAACAAAAATCATTACTACCTGCAGTCTATATACAATAGATACAAATCTACAATCAATTTCCAAATAAAAAAGTTTGAATGTATCTCCATGCATAGTTTTCACTAAATGTGTGTACCTATCTGCATTGAAAGCAAAATTCAAACCAAAATCCATTCAATAAATACAGCAAGAATTAAGTTTGTGTTAAATTTTCAAGAATGTATGAGTACATTTTTTGAAAACGACAACCTTCAATTTATAGGTAGCAGATAAACCCAAATTGAATATCTTAAAAAAAACCACTTCAAAAGGCTGGTCAATGACATATGTACTTGTACATGTATTGCATATAAAAAAAATGTAAGCAACGAAAATGTTGGATCGTGTATGAATCCTAACAAAAGTCTATATACAAATCACTTCAAAAGTCTGATCAATGTATGTACAAATGTATTACAAAAAATGTAAGCAACATCATCAACATCAACTTAATTTATCTCACCTTCTTAAGCATCTTTTTTTTTAATTGCTTATAAGTCAACAAAACTGTATAATTCAAAGAGATTTCCTCTTAAAATTCATCAAGAATGTAGGTAAACCAAACATTTTTCCAACAACATGCATGTTCATCAGGCAACCAAAAGCCATCAAAAGATTTAAATAATATACTCAATTATTTCGTTCTCCTTCGCTTACAGTCACATTGCACATGCGCAGTAATGTAAGCACAGAGCATAACACTTAAAAACATGCTCTTATTTCTCTCTTTCTTAAATAAAATATGCCTACACTAGCACTCCAAGCGGCTCTAGGGAAAAAGATTTTTTCTCGTCTCATGATAGTACTATAGCAGTTTATATACAATGGCTGTGTCAGCAAAATCCCGGAGGGACTTATCCTGAGAAAGCTTCATTATTTCTTCAGGGAAAGGGAATTAATACCGGAATGTTAGTATGGTTTCCGAGCACGACACTCAACCATCCATCCGCACTCCGACGTGACAAACTGACTCAACAAGAAAGAGACGACAGTCGCCTGTTTACTGGACATCGAAAAGGCCTTCGAGACAGTTTGGATAAAAGGACTAATATTCAAACTGTCAAGTCTAGGACTACCTCAACACTTGGTAAGATTAATCAAAAATTTTCTAACCCATAGATCCGTTTATGTACAGGTAAACAAAGAATATTCACAAAGAAAGACGATCAGCGCTGGAGTTCCACAAGGTTCCAAGTTGGGCCCCATACTTTTCAACATTTATACAGCTGACCAGCCTACTAACATCCCAGGGACGAAAACGAAGCTAAATGCCGATGACTCCTTAACATATGCAACATCCATTTCACCAGAAATCGCAGCCAGGAGAGTTGAAGGTCATATAAGAAACTTGTGGGACTACTACCTTAAATGGGGACTAAAGATAAATAGCGATAAGAGCGAGCTTATCTGCTTCAGAACCCCAACAACATCAACAAGAGGTCGAAGACGTTTCGCATCACGCTGTGATAATATCAGTATCAAGCTACTAGACAACACAGTGATAAGGACAAAGACAACAGCAAAATACCTTGGAGTGAATTTCACTAACCGCTTCCAATTCAATAAGCACGCTTCATTTATGCTTAAGAGAACCAACTTCTCCCTACATCTGGTCCACACGCTTCTTAGAAGAAGAAATGGACTAAACACTAATAACAAGCTCCTCATCTATAAGCAGCTGATTTGACCAGTTCTGACGTACGCTTGTCCTCTTTGGTTCACCATATCACCTACATATATGAAGAAGATCGAAGTTTTCGAAAGGAAGATACTCCGTAGCTGTACAGGCCTACACCGAAACCACATTACAAGGAAATATGAAAAACAAGAAGCAAAGTGATCCCAATAAATCAGTTCATGACACAGTTCTCCAAAAATATTTTGAGGAACTTGGAGGACCACCCCAACTTGGAAATCCAGCAATTATTCAAGCAACAACTAGAGCCCAGCCATCGCTACCTCAACATTCGAGCCATCACAGACGATCGATTCGAAGATATAATGAACAGTGACGGAGCCCCGTTCTACGAGAGAACCAGCAACGGACACAACAGAGGATAAGCAACACCGCATCCTAACCCCAATTTTTTTAAAACCAAACCAGTAAATTATAATTAAGAATTTCAATTAAAAGATTATGCAAACAACAATATGATATAAGTAAAAATATAGCATTGTATAGAGTCAGCTGAAGTAAGTCAGGTCCCTGTTGTTGTGCCGACATGATTTATTTTAGTTATAAGTTAGTTTAAGACCAATTGTGCATAAATTCTAACGAATATAATAAAAAATAATCTAATCTAATCCAAACCAACAAAAATTCTCAAAAAATTGCATCAAAATCGTTGGAGCCGCTTTTGAGAAAAATAAGCTTTTCCTTAACGATTATTGCAGGTACTGTTATTTTTAGGCCTAAAAATAAAATTTCAATTTCTGCTGAGCAATGCCAAAAGAATCACACATACCAAATTTGAAGGTAATCGCTTAAGCCCTTTAGGCTGTAAACAGACAATTTTTTTAACTAGTTTTTTTAAGCTTCTTTATGATCGTAACGTCGTGTTTGATTAGTAGATTTTGTTTACGAATGCAAAACTTGCCTTATAGTACACATAACCGCAAGTAAAAATGATCTAACGAAAAAAGAACGCATACATTGAGAAAAATTGTTCAAATTCTCAACGGAACTTAAAGAACGTCTTGTAAACAGAAATCAAAACAAATAAACTGTTTGTAAATGGAAAAGCAATTGAAATTGGGGAAAGAGAACTCTCAAAAATTAAAGAAAAAGCGGAAGAGCTGGTCTTACAAAACCGTAAAAGATTAAGACCACCAGAAAATCAAGTCAAAGAAAAAACAGTAAAAACCAATGATGCAAAAAATAAAAAAGAATCAATAGGATAGTTCTTAACTAAACGCAAAATGAAAGGGGCCACGGTCCCCTCAAAACCTAACCGGTTCAAAGCGTTGGACTCCGAAGTCCCTCCTTGCCGGTCAAACAATACAAAACGCAAAAAATCTGATGAAATCGAAGACTTCCCAGAAATGCCTAGAATTACATACAGCGATGATAACATCCCTCGATTTATTATAATCTCAGGCTGTGAAAAAGATAGTGTTACCGACAACAATAAGCCCCTCGCGTCCTACAACCCATTTCAAATAAATCGTGGTTTGGAATACATTTCCAAAATTGGTAAAAGTACCATATATTGCTGTAGCAGAAAAGTTCATAAAATCCAAAAATATTGACATAATTCCTGTTAAAACATCATACCACACAACCCAGAATTCCGAGCAAGGAAGAATATTTTCTAAATTTATTGTGAACATATCTGAAGAAGAGGTTTTAAATGAACTCAACAACCAAACAGTTATCGAAGTAAATAAAATCCTTAAAAAAGATAAAGATAACCTCGTTGCAACTGGTAGTGCAATTCTGACATTTGACCTTATCCGCAGACCAACGGACATAAAAATAGGGTGGTTAAACTGCAAAGTGGACGAATACATCGCAAGCCCCATGCGTTGTATACTCTGTCAAAGATTAGGACACACAAAGAAAAGGTGCAAAAGGTGCACAAATGCACATCTATGCAAAGAATGCTGTCTTCCACCTGTTCACACCGACTGTACAAGAATATATTGTATCAACTGCAAAGAAGACTCACACACCCAATATGATCCAGCTTGTCCTGCATTCCTACGTCATAAACCTGTAAATAAAATAAAATCAAATCGTCGCTGCACAGTACGTGAAGCTCAACACCTGTCATTCTCTTGCAAAGCAATAACTCATCACCCATCACTTCTTTAACACATAATCTTCTTCAAAACCACAACTACTACTATGAAGACTCAACAATGGAAAATGAAGACATCTAAAAACAATAATGTACACACCAAAAACCATGACTCTGCTGTTCCTCAATCGGATCATCGGATCCCCGTTTAGGACGCCGATGACCAGGGTCAGCGGAGTCGTCAAAATAATACCACCCACCAAAACGATAATAACCCCCAATTTCATTTATCTTTTACAGCTCTCCAATGGAATATACAAGGTTTTATTAACAAGTAGGAGGAGCTAACCCTTCTAATAAAAGATGTATCCCCATGAGCTATATCTCTTCAAGAGACACATTGTGCGTTTTCATCCTTGCCTATTGTACACAAATCCTACACAGGTAAACAAGGTATTGCAATTCTAATCAAAAGTAACATTCCACATAAACAAATTTATATTTCTTATTAACTTTAGCTGTTGAAATAATTTTGCCACTTAAATTTACCGGATTAAACATACTACCAAACCAAAAATTTTCAAGTCACGAACTTGAAAACATAGTAAACCAAATAAACACACCAATTTTACTCTCATGCTATTAAACGACGGTTCTCCCACTCACTTTTCCACTCATGGCACTTCTTGTTCAGCAACAATTCTTCCCCATACATCATGGAATACTCTCGATGACCTTCACAATAGTGATCATTTCCCTATTGTTATCTACAGAAAAATAGCAACACTATAATGCTCTGCTTTAATGACTGTTCTGATCGATTCGCAGAAGTCTTGCACGAGCCCCTCAGAAAGAGGACGTATGGCGGATGAGCCCAACCAATTGGACCAACGGTGGCGTCAACAGTCAACGAAACAGACGCCCTAATGAGCTACTTCGACGTATTTGGAGATACCGTCATTGGGACAATTCAATGCAAGTCAGGGCATTGAAATAGAGATGGTGGCGGATGAAACCTTAATGGGCCAACGGCAGCGCCCATATCCCCGAAGTGGGTTACTGACTCCGCATTCTCCGGTTCCTTTTGTCCAAGGAATCCAGCAAAGGACCTGGCCCTCCAGGTTGGGGGTTGTGCGTGGGGTTAACAACACTGCCACGGAAAAAAGAAAAAGTTGCGAAGCGACCAATAGCCTAGGAAAAGGAATGATTTACTGTTGACGACCCGGAAAAACGAATCAAGGAAAACGACCTTCGGATCTGCACGTGGAATGTTAGAACTCTTAACATATCACGTGCATCCAAACAACTAGCGGAGGCTACAGAGCAGGAATTACTGCCATCCAGGAAGTTCGATGGAATGGGCCCGGCAAAAGGAGGATGAAAAACTGTGACGTGTACTACGGTGATTGTGCAAGAAGACCACAGCGTTTATTTGGGTGCGGATTCGTCATAAGCAGTAGACTTAGGCAAGAAGTCTTGGGCTTTCGACACGTAAGTAAGCGACTTGTGACAATCCGTATCAAGGCTAAATTCGCCAACATTAGCCTAATATGCGCTCATGCCCCCACAGAGGTCAAAGATGACGCCACCAAGGATGACTTCTATGAGCTCCTCGACAAAACCTATGAGCAATGCCCTAAATACGACGTTAAGATCGTACTAGGCGATTTTAATGCCAAAATAGGTAAAGAGGAAATCTTTGGTAGGACTGTCGGAAAACATAGCCTACACGACACAACATCTGAAAACGGACTTAGGCTAATTGACTTCGCAGCGGCACATAACGTCACCATTGCAAGCACACGGTTTCCTCATCTCGATATACACAAAGGGACTTGGCGACACCCAGATCAAAGAACCGTCAATCAGATTGATCACGTTGCGATCGATGCAAGACACGCCTCCAGTATCTGGGATGTTCGCACCTTCCGAGCAGCTAACATCGACTCCGATCACTACCTTGTTGCAGCAAAGGTAAGAATGCGAATAACCCGAACTCCACAACAACGGAGTAACACTGTGAGGAAGTATGACGTCGGAAAGCTGCAATCGCAAGAAACCGCCAGAACCTATGCCGATCGAATATCCCGTAACCTCTCAAGAAATCCAGTACCGCCAGCATCAAGTGCCGAAGACCAGTGGCAACACTGCCAACAAGCCATCAGAGATGCGGCAACTGATGTGCTAGGTTTCACCAGACCACCACCACGAAACCTCTAGTTCGTTGACAAATGCAGGCAGGCCCATGCAGCCAAACAAGAGGCATATAAAGCGGCGCTGCAAAGAAGGAAGAGAGCTGCTCGCGAGCTCTACGAGCAGAAAAGACGGAAAGAACACCGACTTCTCCAGAAGAAAAAGAGAGAGCACGAGAAGCGCGCGATCGAGATATTGAGAGATGCTACTCCAGGAACAACGTGCGGAAGTTTTACCAACAGGTAAAAATAACGCGCCAAGGAAAAAAACCCGCACAAAAGCCTGTAGAGGTAGGAATGGAAACCTCGTAGTAGAGTCACAGTCGGTGCTGAGTACATGGAAGGACCATTTCTGCAGACTGTTAAACGGCGATGAAGACCAAAATCCCTCTGTCAGGCAGAATGAACCATTCAACATGGATGATGACAGACAAAACTTCCGTCCACCTGACCAAAATGAAGTAAGGATAGCAATATCTAAACTAAAAAACAACAAAGCTGCTGGACCCGACGGACTACCCGCCGAACTTTTTAATGCGGCCGGAGATGACCTGGTGGAGTGCATACACAACTCATCTCTACAGTTTGGTCAGAAGAAAATATGCCTGATGAATAGAACCTCAGCATCGTTTGCCCGATCCACAAGAAAGGAGACCTTATAAACTGCGCCAACTATAGAGGAATTAGTCTCCTGAATATCGCCTACAAGATCCTCTCTGCCGTACTATGTGAACGCCTGAAACCTTTCGTCAGCAACCTGATTGGCACTATCAGTGTAGTTTCAGACCAGGAAAGTCCACAATCGATCAAATGTTCACGCTACGGCAGATCCTGGAAACTACCCAAGAATTCCAAATCGATACCCACCACCTCTTTATTGATTTTAAGGCCGCCTACGATAGCATTTATAGAGACGAGCTATACAGAGCCATGTCAGGTTTTGGCATCCCCACAAAACTCGTCAGACTGTGCAGGATGACGATGGAGAACTCTCGCTGCTCCGTCAAGGTTGGTACTGACCTCATAGAAGCTTTTGACGTCAAAAAAGGATTCCGACAAGGTGATGCGCTATCGTTCGATTTCTTCAACTTAATACTTGAAAAAATTATAAGAAACTCGCAAGTCAATTGTAGTGGCATAACTTTTTTCAAGTCTGTGCAATTTCTAGCATACGCTGACGACATAGACATCATTGGCAGAACTCGGCGAGCTGTCACTGGAACGTTTACTAGCATTGCAGCTGAAGCGGCTAAGATGGGACTAGCAGTCAATGAGGCCAAAACGAAGTACCTGGTGTCCACAAAAAGGGACACAACACACGCAGATTGGACAAAACATCACAATAGACAGGTACAACTTTGAGGTAGTTAGGGACTTTGTGTACCTCGGATCCGCTATGACATCTGACAACATCTCGTCAGAAATACATCGAAGAATTACTCTTGCCAATCGCTGTTTCTATGGGCTAGGAAGGCAATTGAGTAGCAAAGCCCTCTCTCGAAAGACAAAGGAGACTCTGTATAAGACCCTAATCATCCCAGTCCTGCTCTATGGCGCCGAGGCATGGACTCTATCTAAAGCGGATGAAGATATCCTTAGTCGTTTCGAGCGTAAGATTCTTCGGAGGATTTTTTGGCCCTGCGTTAACGGGCTTTGGAGGAGAAGGTTCAACCAAGAACTATACGAGCTGTACAGCGACATTGACCTGGTCAAAAAAATACGCATATCACGTTTAAGATGGCTAGGTCATGTAGAGCGAATGGACAACAATGCTCCGGCTCGCAGGATCTTCGATTCCATCCAAGAGGGTAGACGCAGTCAAGGAAGAACTCGCCTTAGGTGGCGCGCTCAAGTGGAGGACGACCTCAACCAACTATGAGTGCGAAACTGGAGGCAACTAGCCAAAGACCGAGCTGGCTGGAGAGGCATGTTGGTTGAGGCCCAGGTTCGTCCTGAACTGTAGCGCCCCCTACGTAAGTAAGTAGTAATTCATTCTCGCACTGAAACAAACGGTCATGAAGAGCAGAAATAGTTTCACTGACATGTTTTGTTATTTTCGTTTCAAGCTCTTTAAATGATTTAGTCAGCTTTGCCAATAGATTAATTTCAAGTTCGTGAAGATGTTTGTTAGCATTATTATCGACGAGAGCAGTATTCGATTTCTTTCTGGATGAAGATGATGGCAACTTACCCTGTCGATCAGAAGTTTGATGAGTCTTTGGCGCTTCAGTTTTGGTCTTAATTTTAGACCGAGTGCTAAGTGCAGCAGAGTTACATGCAGGTGAGGAGTTGACAGTGCCAGCAGCGGAGGAAGCAGTTGTTGCAGTTGTTGTTTGAATATTAGTCTTTTTATCCAAACTGTGTCGAAGGCCTTTTCGATGTCCAGTAAACAGGCGACTGTCGTCTCTTCTTGTTGAGTCCGTTTGTCACGTCGGAGTGCAAACCAAGAAGCGGATGGATGGTTGAGTGTCGTGCTCGGAACCATACTGACATTCCGGTATGAATTCCCTTTCCCTGAAGAAATGATGAAGCTTTCTCAGGATAAGTCCCTCCAGGATTTTTCTGACACAGCATAAAAGCGAAATCGGCAGATATCCATCGACACTAGTCCTGTTGGTTATCTTCGGAACAGGCACCATTTTTGCCGTTTTCCATGTTTCGGGAAGTAGCTGTTATTAAGGCAGTTATTGAAGATGATCTTCAGCAGTAGGATAGCGAGATTTGGTAGCTTTTTAAGCACAAAGTTAGAAATCCCATCATTTCCTGCTGACTTCTTAGAATTTCCTCCTTGGATTATGTCAGTTACTTCCTCGATGGAAGTAAAAGCATCTCCAGTTGGTCCAAGTGCAGGATTGTCCTCATTAAAGTTGGTGACTGAAGTATTAGAGGCTGCAACTTCTTCAAACTTGTTTTCAACTTCTTCGATGAATTCAGGAAGGTGATTGGTCGGGCGATCCTTGAAGGTCTCTTCAAAATGCTTAGCGAGGGCTTCTGCTTTTTCGGTTGGTGTTGTTGCAGTATATTGCCCGTGCATTATTGTATCTGGCATCGTGCTCTTTTTCCCAACGGTTGAACATGGTGTTGGTGCATTGAAGTTCGGAGTATATGCGTCTATACTCGTCGTTCTCTCTGTTGAACAACCTCTGATATATCCGTTGAAGCTTTTTGCGGAGTCTCTGTCTGTGAGCATATATGGCCTGTATATGTTCCGGGATATTCGCATATCGGTCTCTGTTGGTTTTTGCGGTCTTAAGCTTTTCCAAGGCCTTGGTAACTGTTGTCTCGAATTTGAGTATGGCAACTATCAATTTCTCTGTTTGAGAGATTGCTGATGGTTGGGACTTCCGGGAGATCTCTTTCAATTTCGGTACGGAATGCTCTCCAGTTCACCCTGTTATACCTTGTGGTTGTTCGCAGAATATTCTTTGATTAGGTCGTAACCTAACTTCTACTGCCAGATGGTCGGAATCACTATCGTGTGCTACGCAATTGTAGTTCCGTAGTTCAGGTAGGATGTTGATGAAGTTCGACGTAACCAGAAAGAAATCCAAATGAGATGGAGTTCTAGGGAATGTTGGTTTTGGTTGAGACACGACAACCAAAGACTGAAAGACTGAGCTGAAAGTCTTTGTCGCTAGGCTCTTTTGTTTTCTATTTGCAATATACTTTTAATTATATGTAAATATATAATAATAATAATAATAATAATAATAACAATAATAATAATAATAATAAAAATAATAATAAGAAAAAAAAATATAAAGAATATGTATTTAATGGAGTAAGAATAATTCTAGAAATATGAAGAATAAGTAATGCATATAAGTCAATAAATAGATTTAAAGCAAAGTTAATGAAAATTTGAGAAATGAACAAAATGAATATATATGATTAGGTTAAATTTAGAATCTTCCTTTGGCTTTTTTAGTCACATTAAATTTAGCAAAGAAACAAAAACAGTAACTTTGGCTTGTCCCGACGTTTCGGCAAGGGTTGTTGCCTTCTTCAGGGGATAAAATATAACAAGTAATTAATATAATTTAAAGTTTTTGAATTTAAAAAAAATGAAAATACACTTCTACTTAAGAAGTTTAGTCTTAAATTGAAGGCGAACAAGAAAAAGAGATATTTTGTTTTTATGTAGAAACAAGAGAACAGTATACTGATGATATACTCTGTGAATCTTGCTTTCCGCTCATATTGTTTTTGTTTTTTAATATATGAAGAGTATGTTTTTCCGTTTGGAGAACTTGGACTCCTTCAAAATCGGGAAGATGGCCACTTTCAATAGAATGAGAAGCAAGAGCTGTTTTACCAGGGTTGTTAGTGTTGATGTCTGATTTATGGTTAGACAAACGTTGGCGCAAGATTTGTTTGGTGGTTCCAATGTAACATAAGTTACAGGGCTCGTTCGCTTTTCCTTTGCAGTTGATTTTATAAATAACATCAGTGCTTTTATCCTTATCCGATTTGACTTTCAACTTTGTAAAAAGATGTCCAAGTGTTTGGTTGGATTTGAAGGCCAACCGAACATCTTGTACGTTTTTGCGACAATTTTTTTAAAGTTGTCAGTCAGACTTGCAACATAAACGACGCTGTTAAAAAACCCATTTGTGTGTAAGACATTCTCCTGCCTCGGTCTTTTGTATTTGTGTTTTAAAATCAAACTGCGAATGACCGCAGTAGGGTAGCCATTGTCACTTAATATTCTTGTGATTCTTTTCCCATTGGCACAGTGAAACTTTTCATCACTCAACGTGAAAACTTTGTTAACAAGGTTAGAGGCCGTATTCATTATAATATGCTTGGCATGGTTTGAACAGAAGTTAATGAGTCTTCCTGACGATGTTTCTTTTTGAAACCAATCAAATGAGAAATGATTGTTTTCTCGTAGGATTTTGACATCCAAGAACGCTATTGTACAGTTGTGTTCTTTTTCGACCGTGAACTGTATTTTGGAATGAAATTTGTTAAGCACCAGTAAGATGTCATCAACTTTTCGTCTATCTATCACAGCAAATATGTCATCGACGTACTTCGCTATGAAATTCGGTTTATCTTTACAGGAATTCAAACATTCGTTCAATAAATGGTCCATGACAATATCGGCAATGGTGGGTGAAAGAGGATTACCCATTGGCATTCCGAAAACTTGTTTGTAGATATCCGTTTTGAATTGTAGATAGTTGTTGTCTCTAAGACAAAAATCAACAATCTCAAAAAATTTTGTTTGGTTTATCTTAGTTTGTCGACTAAGTACATCCCATTTCTTTTTGATTATATTGATCGCTAATTGTGTTGGAATGTTGGTAAAAAGCGATACCACATCAAATGAAACCAAAACATTTTCTTTTAATTTGACTTTTTTGTCTTTTCCACAATTTCGAACGAATTTTTTACAGTGTACTCGGAGTTGTGCGTAATACATTGTAAAATTCTACCAACAAATTTCGATAATTCATAGCGAGGTAATTTCATAGATGATATGATAGGACGCATAGGCATATTTGGCTTGTGTATTCGGTAGGCCGTAGATGGAGGGAAGCTGCGCGCTGTAAGTTGTCAACTTAGCCTTTTCTCTTTCATCTATGATTTTGTTATTGCTTAGCCATTTAACCAATTCATCGTTGCGGGTTTGTAGTGTTGTTGTTGGATTGTTTCTAACGCGCCAATATGTATTGCGGTCTGACAACAGTTCACTCATTTTATGGTCATACTCCTTGCGCTCTATTGCCACAGTCACATTACCTTTATCAGCTGAAAGAATAACAATATTCTTGTGTTGCTTTAGAAAAGAGATGGCTTTTTTGTTGACTTAAGCACATATTTTGCAAATTGATCATTGTGTTGATGACGTTGAAACGAGTGAAGCATATTGCCGTACTGTGCTCTGGTCATTTCTTGTTCTCTTTCATCATGCACTTTTCGAATGATCTCCTCTCCATCGGCTATCAGTTGAAACAAAGGGAATGTTTTCTTGTCAACAGGTAGTGCATATTTTCTTCCCATAGATAAGAGCCATTTAATATCAATAGGAAATTCAATGGTGGTTCTGTTGTCAAACCATTTTTCATGCATTTCGATGTGAAACTTTTTTCAAAGGGATGATGTTAAAGTTTCTATTTTCTGTGAGATTGATTTGTGTTTGTTGTTATAAATATCGCCAAAAGTTTGTTTCTGTTTTGTTGTGAATTGTTTGTATTCTTGTGGTAATAAATTTTCTTTAATTCGTTGGTCGTTAAAACGAAGCGAATTGTTGATGCGTTGAGATTTTTTTGGTGAAATTTGAGTTCAATCTTATCATAAATAAGAAAAGATTTTTTGCTGGAAAGAAGTTGTCTGGTGTCTGGTTGTCTACAACAAGATTGAACTCAAATTTCACCAATAAATTCTCAACCTGGAAATATCTGAAATGCACCATAAAATTAAACGCATCAACAATTCGCTTCGCTTTTCGCTGTTCTAGGTTTAGGTAGATTTAGTTATTTTTAGCTTATTTTATAAATACTTATACATATTAAGTTAGTTTTAAGAAAAATATATGATGCCTAGTTTTAATTTTTTTTTCTGAGGAAAAATAAAACCCGTTAATGTTAATTTTAATTTAGAGCGCCCTAATTGGGCCAGCAAGTTAGTTAAGTAAATATTAAAGCTAGGTTTTATTTTTTTGTCTAGTATTAAGATAGTTAGAAGTTATTACAAATAAAAAAATTAATAAAAAAAAAGAGAACACAATTATCCCATGTACTATTATGGAGGATACCCACCATAGGTACGGAGTAGGTATTATTGTAAATGAACACCATTCCCATGGTGTAGTGAAGCAGTGAGAGTCTCTGAAAGAGTGATTATGTTTAAATTACAAGACAGTACAACAACAATGAACATCATACAAGTGTATGCCCGGCAAGCGATTGTGAAGAAGATGCCACAGATGACTTTTTAGAGATAAATGGAGAAAGCGATGGCACTAACAAATTAATAAATTGGGATCGCACGTACTTGCTTATATATGTGCGGTCACATTGTAGAGTAAAATTTAAGAAAATTGAATCAACATCACAGCATTTATTCGGTTTTTGTGACTTTTGATTGTTCGAATAAAGTATGTTAAATTGTATTGAGTGAAATAATTTAAACGCCATTTTATTTATTTAAGAAATTTAAAAAAGTGATTTTTTTTTAAATCGTAGGAACGGTTTTTAAATAAAACTGTTTTTTTAACAACTTTTTTAAAAAATTAAAAATAAATAATTCAAGAATACAAACTTAAGCACAAAAAAAACATATGTACATTGAAAAAAAAAAACAAAATTTAATAAAAATTCACCTACCCATTTTCAAAATATTATACATTCCGAAATTACTTAGGCTACCTACATCTTCTTGAAATATAATTTTGACAGTACTCGAAACACCAGTTTTCGAGAAAGTCGAAGAAAAAAACCGGTCCTATGGGAGGTACCGTTTTTAGCCCACTATTAGAAAATAGATCCATACAGACAGACAGACGACAGAATTTTGCCAGTAACTCAAATATCGTCGGTATGTTGCAAAAAGAGCTCAGGTCACATAATAGTTGTTTGTTATTTATTCATCTTTTTTACAAAAAAAAAAACTAAAATGAATCTTGGATATAGCATTTTTTGCATTAAAATAAAAATAAATAAATAAATTTATTGGCGCGACAACTCCTTAAGGAGCCAAGGCCTAGTGACTTATACTCTCAACCATTCCTGTGTGTGTGTTGTTAATCTGCAAGAATGGAAGGGACCTACAGTTTACCGCCGAGTCCGAACGGCTACATGAGATGCACTTTTTCGAGACATATTTTACTCTTGGAGGTTTTGTCAGTTCCTCGCAAGAGGCAGTACCCCAGAAAAAAGGTGGTTATGAGCTGGATTTGAACCCAGGTTCTTTCGCTTAGCAGTCCGACACACTAACCACTAAGCCACGGGCCACTACATTAAAAAAATATTTTTTATGAACACGGGTTTTTTATGAATTTTTTTTATTTTAAATTTATTAATCTTGTTTTCCATAGCGAAAGATTTGAGAAATCTCCTTATAACAAATTTTTGAGTAGGCTATGAAATAATTTTTTTTTCTGCTGGGTATATTTTCTTTGAATTTGAGGACCTAAGGTTTTTCTCAGCAAAAAAAGAGACAATATAGAAAAAAGATTTGTGTTTGAAAGACTCAGGTCAACTTGGACTTTTTTGCTCCACACATTTTTGTGTTTTGGTCTTAGACTGAATGAATGGTACAAAAACTACAAAACAACTTCAGATAGACATGGGATATTTTTACATGGCATAGAATATGACTTTTGGGACATTTTTGCATCATTAAGTCCATTTCAGAAAAAAATGGACTTAAAATCTTATTGCAGCACACCGACGACATGTTATCATCGTAATGTCATGTTTGATTGTTATCTCAATTTTTTTTGCACGAATGCATAACCTACATTATACTACCTATAATCGCAAGAGAAAAACACTTTTCTCTAAGGAGACTTTTACGCAAAAGTTGGCAAAGGTAAAGTGGAAGAAACAATAGGCGAATTTGGACTTGGCGAAAGAAACGAAAGAGGGAGAAACTTAATGATATGTCAGTAATGAACACCTACTTCGAATTACCAAAACGAAGGCTCTATACTTGGACATCACCGAGTCATAATAATAATGGCAGGATAGTGAGAAATCAAATCGAATATCTTATAATAAACAGAAGTTTTTGTACCGCAAGTCTTGGCGGTGACAAATTATCTGCTATTGTTCTAGCGTTATTAGTGGTTATTTTTACGACATATTCCGTTGGAGAAACCACCTGGGACTAATTGCTGAAAATAGTGCAACCTTGGAATCGTATCACATTTACCTTTGGTATGATTGGAACAGTCATTGCAAAACAAAAAAAACTTAATTTTCTTTTGATCTAAAGATTACTGCAAGATCACCCTTAATGAGATGTATTTAGTTATTTCTTTAACACTGATAGGGCCAGTTGGACGTATTTCTTTTCTTATCTTATAAGTCCAGCGAAGACATTAGGCGATCACTCGCAATAAATGGTTAAAGCATTGGCTCATTTGTGGTAGCATGGCTTATAGTGCACTCGATCTCCTTGAAGTGTGGGTGCTATCCATCTCTTTGTTATTTCTTACCCAAGCAAGGGCCACCAAACTGTCAGTGCACAGTTACGTCCGAGACATCACCTAAACCGTTACCCCAAACACCTCCCACACTTCTCTTTGCCTAACGGTATACTTTACTGTTTCCCACCATTTTTGCTATCACAGCAAAACGTGTCCCTTGCCTAACAGCAAACATTACTGTTTCCCACCATTTTTGCTTTTACAGCAAAACGTGTCCACAGCGGATACTCCCTTTTCCCTTTCCACCAACAAAATATGAAATACCGATGTCATATTTCATTTTATTAAAATACCGCGTAAACAAGTCCACATTCCGTTCCCACGGAATGCACCTTAGCATAAGTCCGATTGTATAGAAGTTAAAAAAAAACAAAGTTAGTTCTAATTCAACTCTCTAACAGACAAGGTGCATCCTATTAGCTTTGGGCAGCGGCTTTTCTGTTAGATATAATAATAGTTATCAAATTGTATAAAATAATGAATAAATAATAAAGAAAAAAAAAATATAAAAGAAAAAAACTAAGGTTTTTTTTTACTAAACAATTCTCACTCGTAGACTTAATTGGCGCAGTCGGTGTTCAATCAAGAATAATAAAACCTTAACATCCACTTCGCGTAAGGAAAAATAAAATCAGTTATAATAATATAATTAAGAACCCACGATAAGATTTGTCACAAGAAGTTGAAGTCCGTGTTGGATCATTGCCTGGAGCCTTATTATTTAAAACGATTAGTTTTTAATAAAGCGTATTCAAAAAATATCGATAGCGAAAAACGATGCTCTTGTTTTATAAACGAGTACTTTTAGCACTCCAGATAGTATTTATTGACAACAAACTTAATTTTAATGAAAATGTCAAATAAACTTTGTAATGAAATATTAAAAAAGATAGGATTTTTCAAAAGAATTCGCAGAACTATATCTCAAAATTGTGCTCTTACGGTTTATAACACGTTGATCCTTCCCCATTTTGATTATTGCTCATCGATAATTTATGTACATGCCAAATACAGAAAATAAAAGAAAACTTAAAATTTTGCAAAATACGGCAATGAAAACTATGTTTTTTTATAATTAACGCGCGAAATTTAACACGACGAAGAACTTTAGTCTTTGAGATAAAAATGTTTTTATCATTTTGTTCACAAGACAAAGATAAAATAATCGCCAGATGCAAGACAGCATACGAGGCCAATGAACAAACACAAGATACAATTCTAAGAAACTATAAACAACACCAATTGGCAAACACATGATAATCGCCAGATACAAATTGAAAGAACAAGATAAGAATCCAAACAACACTAATACCATTATGGACTTAGATAAGGGATGTAGAAACATTGGTATAAATATCGGTACCCGGATTGATATTCCTCACTTCTGCTATCACCGGATCGACGAACGAAATAAAAATTATCTTATAAATAAGAGAAAATATTTAAGGTAGTAGTAAGTCATTGTATGTATTGATAAATAGGTTCTAATAAAGTTTTTAACAAAATAAAACCTATGTGTTAGTATAATTAATTGGGGGCTCAACCGGGATATCATTAAAAAACAGTTTAAAAAACAAATAAAACTATCAATAATATCTGCCAACTAAAAACTTTACCCTTCATCCTAAAAAAATTAAATAAAAAGTAAAATCAGTGAAGTGGTACGAGCATAAAAAGGCCGAAGTATCCAGGATTAAAATTGGAGAAAGCTGCAACAAATAACTAAGTTAAGTTCCGGACTCATCAGAAGCCGCACTTAGAAGACTTCAAGGCAATTAAAGGAATTTATTTAAGTAATATATAATGGTAAGATATTTACAAAAAGTGTTATGAATAGGAAATTAAAAAATATTTAAAGAGAATTTAAAAGTAGAGTATTAAAAAGAGACGATTCAGATAGTGATTCATTTCCATTACTGCAAGTAGTACGAAAAGATATAAAATTGAATATGGCTCATGAAGCTCTAGCTCGGCAAGTTGCCGAATTAACATAGAAATTAGAAAGGTACGATTTAAAATTTCAAGAATTATATATCACGCCAATGATTCCCTCACAAATCATGGCACGGTCCTTAATTTCGATGCAATTATAGCAAGATTAGATTTTTGCTATGCCGAAGAAATGTCTATCTTAAGACAGTGTAAATATTCACTTACCGAATATTATAATAAAGTAAACGAAAAATTAACAATGTTAATAAATAAAACAATAATGACACACGGTAACAATACACCTGTGACAAACGAACTATGCAATAATCATAGGAGAGCTTCACTTTTGGGCATTTAAGTATTTATTTATTATTTATTTAGTATTTATCTGGAAAGCTTACCTAACGCTTCGGCAAAAGCACAAGAACTAGAGAGCAACAATTCTCGAGCGCGTTTAGCAGCTCAGTTCAACAGCGAGTCATATCAGCAGCCTGAAAATAAGACGACAGAAGGATGCGATTTCCGCAGAAACAACCTGAACAACACGTTTTATGAAATTCCAAATTTGGAATATGATATTTTAATTGGTTCCAATACGTTGAGACAAATAGGATCACGAATTAACTATGCCAATGATACGATAGAGTACAGAGGCAAGAAGCAGAAGATGTTTTATGATGATCTTCCCAGCATACATAATATAAGTGAAACAGATATAGAATCATTTCGTAAACCAGTATCTAATCATATTAAGGCTAAACAAAGTCAAATAAATACATATTTACCATTCCGAACAGATGTGCAGGCAGAGATCAGTACAACTGAAGACAAACCGATATGGTCCAAACAATACCCATATCCACTCAATGCGAACAACTTCGTAAATATGAAAATTAAGAAATTATTAGCATATAATATTATTCAAACCAGTAAGTCGCCATATAACTCACCAGTTTGGGTAGTGCCCAAAAAAAGTTCTAACGAAGATGGAACGCAAAAAATGAGATTAGTAATTGACTTTAAGAAAATAAACGAATTTACAATCCCTGACAAGTATCCGATACGATACCAGATACTAATGCCATACTTTCAAATTTAGGCAAAGCTAAGTATTTCAGCTCGATTGATCTCGAATCCGGTTTCCACCTGATCAAAATGAGACAAGAAGATATAGAAAAAAATAGTTTTAGCATTAATAATGGAAAATATGAATACTTGAGACTTCCATTCAGATTCAAGATGCACCAGACATATTCCAGCGAGCTATGGACGACTATTTTCGACCATACATAGGTAAATTTTGTCATGTGTACATTGATGATATCATCATCTTTTCAAATTCCATTACGGAACAAGCACATATGAAGATTTCACTTGAAAAAAGTACATTTTATAATGAAGAAATCGAATTCCTGGGTTACTTTATAGCACAAAACGTACTTAAAACAAACAAAAGTAAAGTTGTTACCATAAGCGAATACCCATTACCGAAAACTTTGAGGCAATTGCGTAGTTTTCTCGGAATGATGGGTTACTATCGCAAATTTATCAAAAATTATGCACAGATAGCGAAACCTCTAACCAAGTATTTGTCCAGTGAAAATATCTATTGATTTAGATGAGGAAGCACAAAAAGCATTTAATAATTTGAAACAACATTTGATAAACGAGGTTGTACGAGGGCTGTACTTTCACAATATGGTAATCCCATCACATTTATAAGCAAAACATTGGGTAAGACAGAAAGATCCTTCGCAGCTAACGAAAAAGAACTTTACGCAATAGTTTATTCATCACAGTACTACAAATGGTCAAATTGAAAGAATTCATTCTACCATCCAAGAGATAGCCAGATGCCTACAAAGAGGCACCATAAAGATAATATTAAACCGGAATCTAAACAGAAAATATATAAGTTTAACAAAAATAAATAATTCACTCATTTAAAAAAAAAATGAAGCTGAATATATCGAGCCCTAACCGCCATTTAATTGTAAGCGACATTTTTTATAAAATCAAGTTAATAATGGAATTCGATAGCTTACGCTTTTACACATGTATCCTTATCATTAGTTTTTTTCAATAATTTTTTTAACAAAGAGTTACAGAGAAAACAAAATTTATCGTAACCGACATTCATATATTCTGCTCGGTCCGTTTTGAAGCTCAGAAAAAAAATAAAAAAATGTGTTTCCTCTAAAATTTACACTTTGTTGCTTACGATAAAAAAGCGGTTAGGGCTCGATATGTTTCACCATGCTCACATTAGTGATAACTATACTTTCTAACGAAGTTACCGATTGTAGTACAGAAAAATACATCATAATAGAGGACGGAGACACTGTAATAACGAACGCAACACGACACATGTTCCACGTGACAAATTTAACTTTAATTCAACAAAAAAATGATCAAGTATACCAAACCATAGAAGTAGGAAAAAACTACCAAGATAGAAACAAAGTTGGACAATACAGACACTTCGCCGATTTTAATATTGTCGAAAACATGATGAGTCAATTAATTAATTATATCGGCAAACCACGTGCTATAGAAACCATAGTTAAAGTATGGAAATGGATTTCAGGAAAACCTCATCGCGAAGAAGAAATAACTGTAAAAAAAAGCAAAATCAATGATCTAGTTGAAAACAATAATCAACAGTTTGTAACGAATTCAAAGTTTTTTTCAAATTAATAAAAGACTTTACATACTCACATAAAGATGAGATCATTTCTAGACAATTAAGAATTATATCTTTTGAATTACAAATTTTGTTATTAACTTTTGCTAAACTGGGAAAATTAAACCTAGGAATATTAAATCATGATGATATTCAAGAAATTGTTAAATTTGAATTGGAGTCATTTACTATAACAGATATGTAAGCACATTTAAAATATTACAAAATAAGGATGTAATTGTTATATTAATCAATTATCCATTAACAACTCAAAAATGTTAAACATTATATATCTAAAGCAATCAACCAAGGTGATGGAAAATTACTTATTGAAAATAAAATAGCCAAATGTAAAAATCAATTTTGAAATGTTAGAAATACAAAACAGATTTTGTAAAATAGAAAGTAAGCAAACATGTTTTATTAACTAACTAAACTAACAAAATGTACTAAGATATGTGAAAATAATTATCCAATAGAAATATTAACAGAGGGTCCAATATTAGCCACAGCACACCACATCGTTGATAATTCATCATGTAACTATCGATGGACAGATTTTCGAGAAACCATCACAACAAATCCGAGACTATCTTAAAGGTTACTCAAATACACAGTACGAAATCGAAACATACATCCACGCATTAAACAACGAGCTCAAGTTCAAAAACATTAATCTTTTCCAAAAAAAAAATAAGAATCCAAGCAGAAAACAATATTGGAATAACGCTATCCGCAACCTTATTTGTAATCTTGCTAATTTACCTAACTATCAAGCTTCTCATTTACAGGCGCAAACGCAAACATGTATCCAGAGAACAAATGATGAAAATGGAGGCAATTCGGTTCAGATATGATGGACAAATATCGAGAAGAATTCAGGATTAAACAGGGACGCTCACTCTAGAGTTGACGGGGGAGTTAACACGACGAAGACTTTAGTCTTCGACTTCTACTATCGACGAACGTCGTTATTGGAAATAAAAAGTATCTTAGAAATAAGAGAAAATATTTAAGGTAAGTAGAAAGTCATTACATTGATAAATAGGTTCTAATAAAGTTTTTAACAAAATAAAACCTATGTGTTAGTATAATTAATTCATACATCCGACCTTGGCGAGCTTAAGGTCAACTCCAAAAAAAGAAATGCTCTCAAATCTTAGCCTAACTATTGAGCAACGTTTAAAGTTCAATGCTTTTGTAATGATATTTAAAATTACAAGGTTGTATCCTGTATATCTGGAACGTAATGTTAGTTTTAGAACAAAAAAATTGTATAATCTAAGGAATGCCGGTGATGTTAGACTACCACTTTATAGAAGAGCTGGAACACATAACAACTTACTGTACAAGGAGTGCAACTATTTAATAATTTGCTAAGAAACAAAAAGACTGAAACAAACATTAATATTTTTAAATCATTATTGAAACCATTTTTAAGAAACCCTATGATTTAATTTTACTTTTATTTCTAAATTATTAACTAATGTTAAAGAGTTTTTTAAACTAATAAATATACAAATATAAATAAAATAAATAGTCACTTTAAACACGTCACTGTCAACTCAGATTCCGATTTATTTCTACAATGAAATTGTCGTTCCATTAAATAAAGAGATTATGGAGGTTTCGAACGTTAATTTGCGAGAAGCAACCGAAGCACTCAATCGCCTACATGACCACAATTAGAAAACATTAAAAACGCACCAATACTGGGCCTACTGTTCCATGTTTGCATTTGTAATAATCGTCATCTGTCTAGCGGCTGTGATCTTTAAACGGCGGATTTTTCCAAATAAGAAGAAAGCCACTGCCATCATTGAGTAGAACACGAGTTTGAAATCAATTGGAAAACATGAAAAAAAAACTTCTACACCGATACAGAAAAGCTAAGAACTTAGCAGTATTTTTAGCTATCTCAAATATATGTTCATTCCAACGGAGGTCGTCGTTGACATACATACCGAGTACATACATAGTTTTTCGGTTTCTTCGATGTAAGTGCCATTCACAGACAATGGCATGGGGTAAGTGAACCCTGGGGCACACCAGCATTTATTTTGTGGGAATAAGATTTGTATCCGTGCAATACAACTTGTATTGAACGGCCCAGAAGATAGCTTTTAATCCAACGAACAAGAGTATCATCGATCCCAAAAGCACGCATTTTCGATGAGAACTTCATGCCAAACTCTATCAAATGCCTTGGAAATATCAAGCGCAATAATCTTACTTTCACCAAAGCGATGTAAAGATTTCTTTCACTGTTCGGTGAGATATGCCATCAGATCACCAGTGGAACGAATGCTGCGGAAGCCGTACTGACGTTCATGGAGAAAGTTTCTTCCGTCGAGATATTGCTTAAGCTGCAGCGTTTCCATGACCTTTGAAAGAAGGGACGTAAGTGGTGGTCCGTAGGAGGGGTCACATTTCTTAGGGACAAGCTGGACAAACAAAAAACTATCATAAGGTCCTTCTGTCATTAAAAAAAAATTATATACAATTAAAATTATTCATAGTATGTTACTCTTACGAAGACATCAAATTCGATAGGCTTGTTCAGATTTTCTACGAATTTTGGTGTACAGGAACAGGATTGGCAGAAATTCGTGAAAATTCGTACGAATTCGCAGATTGGGAACAGACATATAATTATCTTCTAACGCGGAAAATAAACAAGATATTAATATGACCATTTCATAAAAAAGAAGCATGGCAAAATTGACAATTCAGCATCATAAAATCAAAAAAGGTGTTTTTTTGAATTATGACAGCCTTAAGTAAATGAGCGACTTGTTTACCAACAGGTTAATAATACTTGTATTCATAAGCCAGAACATACCAAAATAAATGTTCAAGTTATAACTTTTTTAATTGAAAAGAAAATTAGAAATGCAAGTTACTACCCAATAGAATGTCCGTGATCAATAATAGCGTATATTATTCTGTAAACTGATTCAATATTTTTAATTTTAAGCAAATATGCTATAAAAAAATCAATAACAAATAAGCAGCAGTGTCACCTCAAATACAGGACACACAAATATCGATTTTTTATTTGCTAAACGCGAAAATGAGAACGAAGTGTAAATATATATATTATATGTACATATGTATATAAAAAATTACAGAATGCACTTTTCTTCATTTTAACTACCTACATTTATCTTAAAATTATATTAATATAAATATAAAATGTAGAAATATTTCATTACCTTATTTACAAATTCCAGTTAGAAATAGAAAGAGAGAAATACAGATACTCATTCCATTTTACATTCTCCAAAATGGGGGAGTCACAATTTAATAAGAAAAATCACCAATATTTTTTTCATATTACTTTTAGATTTTCAGGTCAGTTTATGTACATATGTAAAAACTGTTTATGTTTTACAAATTGAAAGAACAAGATAAGAATCCAAACAACACTAATACCATTATGGACTTAGATAAGGGATGTAGAAACATTGGTATAAATATCGGTACCCGGATTGATATTCCTCACTTCTGCTATCACCGGATCGACGAACGAAATAAAAATTATCTTATAAATAAGAGAAAATATTTAAGGTAGTAGTAAGTCATTGTATGTATTGATAAATAGGTTCTAATAAAGTTTTTAACAAAATAAAACCTATGTGTTAGTATAATTAATTGGGGGCTCAACCGGGATATCATTAAAAAACAGTTTAAAAAACAAATAAAACTATCAATAATATCTGCCAACTAAAAACTTTACCCTTCATCCTAAAAAAATTAAATAAAAAGTAAAATCAGTGAAGTGGTACGAGCATAAAAAGGCCGAAGTATCCAGGATTAAAATTGGAGAAAGCTGCAACAAATAACTAAGTTAAGTTCCGGACTCATCAGAAGCCGCACTTAGAAGACTTCAAGGCAATTAAAGGAATTTATTTAAGTAATATATAATGGTAAGATATTTACAAAAAGTGTTATGAATAGGAAATTAAAAAATATTTAAAGAGAATTTAAAAGTAGAGTATTAAAAAGAGACGATTCAGATAGTGATTCATTTCCATTACTGCAAGTAGTACGAAAAGATATAAAATTGAATATGGCTCATGAAGCTCTAGCTCGGCAAGTTGCCGAATTAACATAGAAATTAGAAAGGTACGATTTAAAATTTCAAGAATTATATATCACGCCAATGATTCCCTCACAAATCATGGCACGGTCCTTAATTTCGATGCAATTATAGCAAGATTAGATTTTTGCTATGCCGAAGAAATGTCTATCTTAAGACAGTGTAAATATTCACTTACCGAATATTATAATAAAGTAAACGAAAAATTAACAATGTTAATAAATAAAACAATAATGACACACGGTAACAATACACCTGTGACAAACGAACTATGCAATAATCATAGGAGAGCTTCACTTTTGGGCATTTAAGTATTTATTTATTATTTATTTAGTATTTATCTGGAAAGCTTACCTAACGCTTCGGCAAAAGCACAAGAACTAGAGAGCAACAATTCTCGAGCGCGTTTAGCAGCTCAGTTCAACAGCGAGTCATATCAGCAGCCTAAAAATAAGACGACAGAAGGATGCGATTTCCGCAGAAACAACCTGAACAACACGTTTTATGAAATTCCAAATTTGGAATATGATATTTTAATTGGTTCCAATACGTTGAGACAAATAGGATCACGAATTAACTATGCCAATGATACGATAGAGTACAGAGGCAAGAAGCAGAAGATGTTTTATGATGATCTTCCCAGCATACATAATATAAGTGAAACAGATATAGAATCATTTCGTAAACCAGTATCTAATCATATTAAGGCTAAACAAAGTCAAATAAATACATATTTACCATTCCGAACAGATGTGCAGGCAGAGATCAGTACAACTGAAGACAAACCGATATGGTCCAAACAATACCCATATCCACTCAATGCGAACAACTTCGTAAATATGAAAATTAAGAAATTATTAGCATATAATATTATTCAAACCAGTAAGTCGCCATATAACTCACCAGTTTGGGTAGTGCCCAAAAAAAGTTCTAACGAAGATGGAACGCAAAAAATGAGATTAGTAATTGACTTTAAGAAAATAAACGAATTTACAATCCCTGACAAGTATCCGATACGATACCAGATACTAATGCCATACTTTCAAATTTAGGCAAAGCTAAGTATTTCAGCTCGATTGATCTCGAATCCGGTTTCCACCTGATCAAAATGAGACAAGAAGATATAGAAAAAAATAGTTTTAGCATTAATAATGGAAAATATGAATACTTGAGACTTCCATTCAGATTCAAGATGCACCAGACATATTCCAGCGAGCTATGGACGACTATTTTCGACCATACATAGGTAAATTTTGTCATGTGTACATTGATGATATCATCATCTTTTCAAATTCCATTACGGAACAAGCACATATGAAGATTTCACTTGAAAAAAGTACATTTTATAATGAAGAAATCGAATTCCTGGGTTACTTTATAGCACAAAACGTACTTAAAACAAACAAAAGTAAAGTTGTTACCATAAGCGAATACCCATTACCGAAAACTTTGAGGCAATTGCGTAGTTTTCTCGGAATGATGGGTTACTATCGCAAATTTATCAAAAATTATGCACAGATAGCGAAACCTCTAACCAAGTATTTGTCCAGTGAAAATATCTATTGATTTAGATGAGGAAGCACAAAAAGCATTTAATAATTTGAAACAACATTTGATAAACGAGGTTGTACGAGGGCTGTACTTTCACAATATGGTAATCCCATCACATTTATAAGCAAAACATTGGGTAAGACAGAAAGATCCTTCGCAGCTAACGAAAAAGAACTTTACGCAATAGTTTATTCATCACAGTACTACAAATGGTCAAATTGAAAGAATTCATTCTACCATCCAAGAGATAGCCAGATGCCTACAAAGAGGCACCATAAAGATAATATTAAACCGGAATCTAAACAGAAAATATATAAGTTTAACAAAAATAAATAATTCACTCATTTAAAAAAAAAATGAAGCTGAATATATCGAGCCCTAACCGCCATTTAATTGTAAGCGACATTTTTTATAAAATCAAGTTAATAATGGAATTCGATAGCTTACGCTTTTACACATGTATCCTTATCATTAGTTTTTTTCAATAATTTTTTTAACAAAGAGTTACAGAGAAAACAAAATTTATCGTAACCGACATTCATATATTCTGCTCGGTCCGTTTTGAAGCTCAGAAAAAAAATAAAAAAATGTGTTTCCTCTAAAATTTACACTTTGTTGCTTACGATAAAAAAGCGGTTAGGGCTCGATATGTTTCACCATGCTCACATTAGTGATAACTATACTTTCTAACGAAGTTACCGATTGTAGTACAGAAAAATACATCATAATAGAGGACGGAGACACTGTAATAACGAACGCAACACGACACATGTTCCACGTGACAAATTTAACTTTAATTCAACAAAAAAATGATCAAGTATACCAAACCATAGAAGTAGGAAAAAACTACCAAGATAGAAACAAAGTTGGACAATACAGACACTTCGCCGATTTTAATATTGTCGAAAACATGATGAGTCAATTAATTAATTATATCGGCAAACCACGTGCTATAGAAACCATAGTTAAAGTATGGAAATGGATTTCAGGAAAACCTCATCGCGAAGAAGAAATAACTGTAAAAAAAAGCAAAATCAATGATCTAGTTGAAAACAATAATCAACAGTTTGTAACGAATTCAAAGTTTTTTTCAAATTAATAAAAGACTTTACATACTCACATAAAGATGAGATCATTTCTAGACAATTAAGAATTATATCTTTTGAATTACAAATTTTGTTATTAACTTTTGCTAAACTGGGAAAATTAAACCTAGGAATATTAAATCATGATGATATTCAAGAAATTGTTAAATTTGAATTGGAGTCATTTACTATAACAGATATGTAAGCACATTTAAAATATTACAAAATAAGGATGTAATTGTTATATTAATCAATTATCCATTAACAACTCAAAAATGTTAAACATTATATATCTAAAGCAATCAACCAAGGTGATGGAAAATTACTTATTGAAAATAAAATAGCCAAATGTAAAAATCAATTTTGAAATGTTAGAAATACAAAACAGATTTTGTAAAATAGAAAGTAAGCAAACATGTTTTATTAACTAACTAAACTAACAAAATGTACTAAGATATGTGAAAATAATTATCCAATAGAAATATTAACAGAGGGTCCAATATTAGCCACAGCACACCACATCGTTGATAATTCATCATGTAACTATCGATGGACAGATTTTCGAGAAACCATCACAACAAATCCGAGACTATCTTAAAGGTTACTCAAATACACAGTACGAAATCGAAACATACATCCACGCATTAAACAACGAGCTCAAGTTCAAAAACATTAATCTTTTCCAAAAAAAAAATAAGAATCCAAGCAGAAAACAATATTGGAATAACGCTATCCGCAACCTTATTTGTAATCTTGCTAATTTACCTAACTATCAAGCTTCTCATTTACAGGCGCAAACGCAAACATGTATCCAGAGAACAAATGATGAAAATGGAGGCAATTCGGTTCAGATATGATGGACAAATATCGAGAAGAATTCAGGATTAAACAGGGACGCTCACTCTAGAGTTGACGGGGGAGTTAACACGACGAAGACTTTAGTCTTCGACTTCTACTATCGACGAACGTCGTTATTGGAAATAAAAAGTATCTTAGAAATAAGAGAAAATATTTAAGGTAAGTAGAAAGTCATTACATTGATAAATAGGTTCTAATAAAGTTTTTAACAAAATAAAACCTATGTGTTAGTATAATTAATTCATACATCCGACCTTGGCGAGCTTAAGGTCAACTCCAAAAAAAGAAATGCTCTCAAATCTTAGCCTAACTATTGAGCAACGTTTAAAGTTCAATGCTTTTGTAATGATATTTAAAATTACAAGGTTGTATCCTGTATATCTGGAACGTAATGTTAGTTTTAGAACAAAAAAATTGTATAATCTAAGGAATGCCGGTGATGTTAGACTACCACTTTATAGAAGAGCTGGAACACATAACAACTTACTGTACAAGGAGTGCAACTATTTAATAATTTGCTAAGAAACAAAAAGACTGAAACAAACATTAATATTTTTAAATCATTATTGAAACCATTTTTAAGAAACCCTATGATTTAATTTTACTTTTATTTCTAAATTATTAACTAATGTTAAAGAGTTTTTTAAACTAATAAATATACAAATATAAATAAAATAAATAGTCACTTTAAACACGTCACTGTCAACTCAGATTCCGATTTATTTCTACAATGAAATTGTCGTTCCATTAAATAAAGAGATTATGGAGGTTTCGAACGTTAATTTGCGAGAAGCAACCGAAGCACTCAATCGCCTACATGACCACAATTAGAAAACATTAAAAACGCACCAATACTGGGCCTACTGTTCCATGTTTGCATTTGTAATAATCGTCATCTGTCTAGCGGCTGTGATCTTTAAACGGCGGATTTTTCCAAATAAGAAGAAAGCCACTGCCATCATTGAGTAGAACACGAGTTTGAAATCAATTGGAAAACATGAAAAAAAAACTTCTACACCGATACAGAAAAGCTAAGAACTTAGCAGTATTTTTAGCTATCTCAAATATATGTTCATTCCAACGGAGGTCGTCGTTGACATACATACCGAGTACATACATAGTTTTTCGGTTTCTTCGATGTAAGTGCCATTCACAGACAATGGCATGGGGTAAGTGAACCCTGGGGCACACCAGCATTTATTTTGTGGGAATAAGATTTGTATCCGTGCAATACAACTTGTATTGAACGGCCCAGAAGATAGCTTTTAATCCAACGAACAAGAGTATCATCGATCCCAAAAGCACGCATTTTCGATGAGAACTTCATGCCAAACTCTATCAAATGCCTTGGAAATATCAAGCGCAATAATCTTACTTTCACCAAAGCGATGTAAAGATTTCTTTCACTGTTCGGTGAGATATGCCATCAGATCACCAGTGGAACGAATGCTGCGGAAGCCGTACTGACGTTCATGGAGAAAGTTTCTTCCGTCGAGATATTGCTTAAGCTGCAGCGTTTCCATGACCTTTGAAAGAAGGGACGTAAGTGGTGGTCCGTAGGAGGGGTCACATTTCTTAGGGACAAGCTGGACAAACAAAAAACTATCATAAGGTCCTTCTGTCATTAAAAAAAAATTATATACAATTAAAATTATTCATAGTATGTTACTCTTACGAAGACATCAAATTCGATAGGCTTGTTCAGATTTTCTACGAATTTTGGTGTACAGGAACAGGATTGGCAGAAATTCGTGAAAATTCGTACGAATTCGCAGATTGGGAACAGACATATAATTATCTTCTAACGCGGAAAATAAACAAGATATTAATATGACCATTTCATAAAAAAGAAGCATGGCAAAATTGACAATTCAGCATCATAAAATCAAAAAAGGTGTTTTTTTGAATTATGACAGCCTTAAGTAAATGAGCGACTTGTTTACCAACAGGTTAATAATACTTGTATTCATAAGCCAGAACATACCAAAATAAATGTTCAAGTTATAACTTTTTTAATTGAAAAGAAAATTAGAAATGCAAGTTACTACCCAATAGAATGTCCGTGATCAATAATAGCGTATATTATTCTGTAAACTGATTCAATATTTTTAATTTTAAGCAAATATGCTATAAAAAAATCAATAACAAATAAGCAGCAGTGTCACCTCAAATACAGGACACACAAATATCGATTTTTTATTTGCTAAACGCGAAAATGAGAACGAAGTGTAAATATATATATTATATGTACATATGTATATAAAAAATTACAGAATGCACTTTTCTTCATTTTAACTACCTACATTTATCTTAAAATTATATTAATATAAATATAAAATGTAGAAATATTTCATTACCTTATTTACAAATTCCAGTTAGAAATAGAAAGAGAGAAATACAGATACTCATTCCATTTTACATTCTCCAAAATGGGGGAGTCACAATTTAATAAGAAAAATCACCAATATTTTTTTCATATTACTTTTAGATTTTCAGGTCAGTTTATGTACATATGTAAAAACTGTTTATGTTTTACAAATTGAAAGAACAAGATAAGAATCCAAACAACACTAATACCATTATGGACTTAGATAAGGGATGTAGAAACATTGGTATAAATATCGGTACCCGGATTGATATTCCTCACTTCTGCTATCACCGGATCGACGAACGAAATAAAAATTATCTTATAAATAAGAGAAAATATTTAAGGTAGTAGTAAGTCATTGTATGTATTGATAAATAGGTTCTAATAAAGTTTTTAACAAAATAAAACCTATGTGTTAGTATAATTAATTGGGGGCTCAACCGGGATATCATTAAAAAACAGTTTAAAAAACAAATAAAACTATCAATAATATCTGCCAACTAAAAACTTTACCCTTCATCCTAAAAAAATTAAATAAAAAGTAAAATCAGTGAAGTGGTACGAGCATAAAAAGGCCGAAGTATCCAGGATTAAAATTGGAGAAAGCTGCAACAAATAACTAAGTTAAGTTCCGGACTCATCAGAAGCCGCACTTAGAAGACTTCAAGGCAATTAAAGGAATTTATTTAAGTAATATATAATGGTAAGATATTTACAAAAAGTGTTATGAATAGGAAATTAAAAAATATTTAAAGAGAATTTAAAAGTAGAGTATTAAAAAGAGACGATTCAGATAGTGATTCATTTCCATTACTGCAAGTAGTACGAAAAGATATAAAATTGAATATGGCTCATGAAGCTCTAGCTCGGCAAGTTGCCGAATTAACATAGAAATTAGAAAGGTACGATTTAAAATTTCAAGAATTATATATCACGCCAATGATTCCCTCACAAATCATGGCACGGTCCTTAATTTCGATGCAATTATAGCAAGATTAGATTTTTGCTATGCCGAAGAAATGTCTATCTTAAGACAGTGTAAATATTCACTTACCGAATATTATAATAAAGTAAACGAAAAATTAACAATGTTAATAAATAAAACAATAATGACACACGGTAACAATACACCTGTGACAAACGAACTATGCAATAATCATAGGAGAGCTTCACTTTTGGGCATTTAAGTATTTATTTATTATTTATTTAGTATTTATCTGGAAAGCTTACCTAACGCTTCGGCAAAAGCACAAGAACTAGAGAGCAACAATTCTCGAGCGCGTTTAGCAGCTCAGTTCAACAGCGAGTCATATCAGCAGCCTAAAAATAAGACGACAGAAGGATGCGATTTCCGCAGAAACAACCTGAACAACACGTTTTATGAAATTCCAAATTTGGAATATGATATTTTAATTGGTTCCAATACGTTGAGACAAATAGGATCACGAATTAACTATGCCAATGATACGATAGAGTACAGAGGCAAGAAGCAGAAGATGTTTTATGATGATCTTCCCAGCATACATAATATAAGTGAAACAGATATAGAATCATTTCGTAAACCAGTATCTAATCATATTAAGGCTAAACAAAGTCAAATAAATACATATTTACCATTCCGAACAGATGTGCAGGCAGAGATCAGTACAACTGAAGACAAACCGATATGGTCCAAACAATACCCATATCCACTCAATGCGAACAACTTCGTAAATATGAAAATTAAGAAATTATTAGCATATAATATTATTCAAACCAGTAAGTCGCCATATAACTCACCAGTTTGGGTAGTGCCCAAAAAAAGTTCTAACGAAGATGGAACGCAAAAAATGAGATTAGTAATTGACTTTAAGAAAATAAACGAATTTACAATCCCTGACAAGTATCCGATACGATACCAGATACTAATGCCATACTTTCAAATTTAGGCAAAGCTAAGTATTTCAGCTCGATTGATCTCGAATCCGGTTTCCACCTGATCAAAATGAGACAAGAAGATATAGAAAAAAATAGTTTTAGCATTAATAATGGAAAATATGAATACTTGAGACTTCCATTCAGATTCAAGATGCACCAGACATATTCCAGCGAGCTATGGACGACTATTTTCGACCATACATAGGTAAATTTTGTCATGTGTACATTGATGATATCATCATCTTTTCAAATTCCATTACGGAACAAGCACATATGAAGATTTCACTTGAAAAAAGTACATTTTATAATGAAGAAATCGAATTCCTGGGTTACTTTATAGCACAAAACGTACTTAAAACAAACAAAAGTAAAGTTGTTACCATAAGCGAATACCCATTACCGAAAACTTTGAGGCAATTGCGTAGTTTTCTCGGAATGATGGGTTACTATCGCAAATTTATCAAAAATTATGCACAGATAGCGAAACCTCTAACCAAGTATTTGTCCAGTGAAAATATCTATTGATTTAGATGAGGAAGCACAAAAAGCATTTAATAATTTGAAACAACATTTGATAAACGAGGTTGTACGAGGGCTGTACTTTCACAATATGGTAATCCCATCACATTTATAAGCAAAACATTGGGTAAGACAGAAAGATCCTTCGCAGCTAACGAAAAAGAACTTTACGCAATAGTTTATTCATCACAGTACTACAAATGGTCAAATTGAAAGAATTCATTCTACCATCCAAGAGATAGCCAGATGCCTACAAAGAGGCACCATAAAGATAATATTAAACCGGAATCTAAACAGAAAATATATAAGTTTAACAAAAATAAATAATTCACTCATTTAAAAAAAAAATGAAGCTGAATATATCGAGCCCTAACCGCCATTTAATTGTAAGCGACATTTTTTATAAAATCAAGTTAATAATGGAATTCGATAGCTTACGCTTTTACACATGTATCCTTATCATTAGTTTTTTTCAATAATTTTTTTAACAAAGAGTTACAGAGAAAACAAAATTTATCGTAACCGACATTCATATATTCTGCTCGGTCCGTTTTGAAGCTCAGAAAAAAAATAAAAAAATGTGTTTCCTCTAAAATTTACACTTTGTTGCTTACGATAAAAAAGCGGTTAGGGCTCGATATGTTTCACCATGCTCACATTAGTGATAACTATACTTTCTAACGAAGTTACCGATTGTAGTACAGAAAAATACATCATAATAGAGGACGGAGACACTGTAATAACGAACGCAACACGACACATGTTCCACGTGACAAATTTAACTTTAATTCAACAAAAAAATGATCAAGTATACCAAACCATAGAAGTAGGAAAAAACTACCAAGATAGAAACAAAGTTGGACAATACAGACACTTCGCCGATTTTAATATTGTCGAAAACATGATGAGTCAATTAATTAATTATATCGGCAAACCACGTGCTATAGAAACCATAGTTAAAGTATGGAAATGGATTTCAGGAAAACCTCATCGCGAAGAAGAAATAACTGTAAAAAAAAGCAAAATCAATGATCTAGTTGAAAACAATAATCAACAGTTTGTAACGAATTCAAAGTTTTTTTCAAATTAATAAAAGACTTTACATACTCACATAAAGATGAGATCATTTCTAGACAATTAAGAATTATATCTTTTGAATTACAAATTTTGTTATTAACTTTTGCTAAACTGGGAAAATTAAACCTAGGAATATTAAATCATGATGATATTCAAGAAATTGTTAAATTTGAATTGGAGTCATTTACTATAACAGATATGTAAGCACATTTAAAATATTACAAAATAAGGATGTAATTGTTATATTAATCAATTATCCATTAACAACTCAAAAATGTTAAACATTATATATCTAAAGCAATCAACCAAGGTGATGGAAAATTACTTATTGAAAATAAAATAGCCAAATGTAAAAATCAATTTTGAAATGTTAGAAATACAAAACAGATTTTGTAAAATAGAAAGTAAGCAAACATGTTTTATTAACTAACTAAACTAACAAAATGTACTAAGATATGTGAAAATAATTATCCAATAGAAATATTAACAGAGGGTCCAATATTAGCCACAGCACACCACATCGTTGATAATTCATCATGTAACTATCGATGGACAGATTTTCGAGAAACCATCACAACAAATCCGAGACTATCTTAAAGGTTACTCAAATACACAGTACGAAATCGAAACATACATCCACGCATTAAACAACGAGCTCAAGTTCAAAAACATTAATCTTTTCCAAAAAAAAAATAAGAATCCAAGCAGAAAACAATATTGGAATAACGCTATCCGCAACCTTATTTGTAATCTTGCTAATTTACCTAACTATCAAGCTTCTCATTTACAGGCGCAAACGCAAACATGTATCCAGAGAACAAATGATGAAAATGGAGGCAATTCGGTTCAGATATGATGGACAAATATCGAGAAGAATTCAGGATTAAACAGGGACGCTCACTCTAGAGTTGACGGGGGAGTTAACACGACGAAGACTTTAGTCTTCGACTTCTACTATCGACGAACGTCGTTATTGGAAATAAAAAGTATCTTAGAAATAAGAGAAAATATTTAAGGTAAGTAGAAAGTCATTACATTGATAAATAGGTTCTAATAAAGTTTTTAACAAAATAAAACCTATGTGTTAGTATAATTAATTCATACATCCGACCTTGGCGAGCTTAAGGTCAACTCCAAAAAAAGAAATGCTCTCAAATCTTAGCCTAACTATTGAGCAACGTTTAAAGTTCAATGCTTTTGTAATGATATTTAAAATTACAAGGTTGTATCCTGTATATCTGGAACGTAATGTTAGTTTTAGAACAAAAAAATTGTATAATCTAAGGAATGCCGGTGATGTTAGACTACCACTTTATAGAAGAGCTGGAACACATAACAACTTACTGTACAAGGAGTGCAACTATTTAATAATTTGCTAAGAAACAAAAAGACTGAAACAAACATTAATATTTTTAAATCATTATTGAAACCATTTTTAAGAAACCCTATGATTTAATTTTACTTTTATTTCTAAATTATTAACTAATGTTAAAGAGTTTTTTAAACTAATAAATATACAAATATAAATAAAATAAATAGTCACTTTAAACACGTCACTGTCAACTCAGATTCCGATTTATTTCTACAATGAAATTGTCGTTCCATTAAATAAAGAGATTATGGAGGTTTCGAACGTTAATTTGCGAGAAGCAACCGAAGCACTCAATCGCCTACATGACCACAATTAGAAAACATTAAAAACGCACCAATACTGGGCCTACTGTTCCATGTTTGCATTTGTAATAATCGTCATCTGTCTAGCGGCTGTGATCTTTAAACGGCGGATTTTTCCAAATAAGAAGAAAGCCACTGCCATCATTGAGTAGAACACGAGTTTGAAATCAATTGGAAAACATGAAAAAAAAACTTCTACACCGATACAGAAAAGCTAAGAACTTAGCAGTATTTTTAGCTATCTCAAATATATGTTCATTCCAACGGAGGTCGTCGTTGACATACATACCGAGTACATACATAGTTTTTCGGTTTCTTCGATGTAAGTGCCATTCACAGACAATGGCATGGGGTAAGTGAACCCTGGGGCACACCAGCATTTATTTTGTGGGAATAAGATTTGTATCCGTGCAATACAACTTGTATTGAACGGCCCAGAAGATAGCTTTTAATCCAACGAACAAGAGTATCATCGATCCCAAAAGCACGCATTTTCGATGAGAACTTCATGCCAAACTCTATCAAATGCCTTGGAAATATCAAGCGCAATAATCTTACTTTCACCAAAGCGATGTAAAGATTTCTTTCACTGTTCGGTGAGATATGCCATCAGATCACCAGTGGAACGAATGCTGCGGAAGCCGTACTGACGTTCATGGAGAAAGTTTCTTCCGTCGAGATATTGCTTAAGCTGCAGCGTTTCCATGACCTTTGAAAGAAGGGACGTAAGTGGTGGTCCGTAGGAGGGGTCACATTTCTTAGGGACAAGCTGGACAAACAAAAAACTATCATAAGGTCCTTCTGTCATTAAAAAAAAATTATATACAATTAAAATTATTCATAGTATGTTACTCTTACGAAGACATCAAATTCGATAGGCTTGTTCAGATTTTCTACGAATTTTGGTGTACAGGAACAGGATTGGCAGAAATTCGTGAAAATTCGTACGAATTCGCAGATTGGGAACAGACATATAATTATCTTCTAACGCGGAAAATAAACAAGATATTAATATGACCATTTCATAAAAAAGAAGCATGGCAAAATTGACAATTCAGCATCATAAAATCAAAAAAGGTGTTTTTTTGAATTATGACAGCCTTAAGTAAATGAGCGACTTGTTTACCAACAGGTTAATAATACTTGTATTCATAAGCCAGAACATACCAAAATAAATGTTCAAGTTATAACTTTTTTAATTGAAAAGAAAATTAGAAATGCAAGTTACTACCCAATAGAATGTCCGTGATCAATAATAGCGTATATTATTCTGTAAACTGATTCAATATTTTTAATTTTAAGCAAATATGCTATAAAAAAATCAATAACAAATAAGCAGCAGTGTCACCTCAAATACAGGACACACAAATATCGATTTTTTATTTGCTAAACGCGAAAATGAGAACGAAGTGTAAATATATATATTATATGTACATATGTATATAAAAAATTACAGAATGCACTTTTCTTCATTTTAACTACCTACATTTATCTTAAAATTATATTAATATAAATATAAAATGTAGAAATATTTCATTACCTTATTTACAAATTCCAGTTAGAAATAGAAAGAGAGAAATACAGATACTCATTCCATTTTACATTCTCCAAAATGGGGGAGTCACAATTTAATAAGAAAAATCACCAATATTTTTTTCATATTACTTTTAGATTTTCAGGTCAGTTTATGTACATATGTAAAAACTGTTTATGTTTTCTCTATATTTCCAGTAATATTAATAAGAACTATTTAAAGAAATGACCACCAAAATAAATGTTTTTATAAAACGAAAGTGAATAACAACTAGATGGCAATGGCAATGGCATACACACAGTAAACGTAAACGTATACGTAATAAAACAAAAATTGTAAAGTTTCTCATTTAGTTTCCATTTTTGGGTTGTCTCTTCATCCATAGAATAAAGAAACAAGAACGACAACTGGGAGGATAATTCTCTCTTCGTCAACAAACTGAAAAATTCCCGCTCAGCGACATATATGTGTACCCAGACTGCTAGCCTAATGTCAGCTTCATACAACAATAATTGTCAACAAAATGTCGCAAAATTGAGGCTCAGATTGCGGTTGTCGATTTATTAATCGATACTTGACTTTTTTCGATTACCGGCCGCTGATTGCAGTTTTTCATTATTGTGAAAGTCGATTTCGATCGACATTCTTCGGTTTAACAATCGACAGTTTGTCGTGCATAATTTTCTGATCGACAGCAGAGTTTGGATATCTTCTTTTGGTTAAAATCTTATTATTTTATTGAAATTGCCATTTTAATGTTAAATACAAAAAAATAACATGCTTATGTCAAGTGAAATTACATACAAAAGAAATATAAGCATTTTGGTAAATTTAAATGAAAAAATGACGACATTGCAAAAGGGCTTTGTGTTAAGTCCCAGGCAAAGAAAAGATGGGAAAATTTGTCTTTGGAATTTTTTTGGTATTACGATTTGACTCATTTTTAATTAAATGAATTATAAAAAAAGCAAACCAAAACTACAAATGCGAAAATTTATTTGTAAACAAACTAATGAACTGTCAAAATCGTTATATAGTCACAATATATTTTTACATTATTCACAATAACATATTATTTTGTCGATCGTGGTCCACAATACCAAACACGGTCGACAACCGCAACCAGAGCCTGAGAATGCGATGCTAGCTCTCCTGAACCCACTTCAGGAAAAAAATGTTGACATAGAAGCTCGCGGACATCTGTTTTTAAAAATTCAAATAGTCGCATTTACCCGTAAAACATAACTGACAGTTTTGAATTTCATCCATATAAGTGTGCGACATCTTTGGTATTTTGCCTCTTGTATTTTTAGATAGTGGACAACTTCCGTTTTTATTGGTTTATGCCTAAGACAAGCTAAGAGCACTAGATAGAAAAAAGGGATTTTTTATTAATAAATTGGAATAAAGGAAATTTTAACATGCCAACGTGCGAAAACCTGCTGCCAAAGTCTGGGATTACTGGATGAAATGTCAAAATTGAGGTTTAACTTTTTTCCCGCTGTGTATTTCCAAGGCAGAAATAAAAACTCCTCACATACCTGTCTAAATTTCTATCTTTCATTCTCTCATTATCAGAAAATAACAAAGAAATAACACAAAAAAGACTTGATAATTTGCTTCCCTCTGACTGCTAACTCTTTATATACATCTTTCCCGTTCTGTCAATTTCTAACGTTGCATATGTGTTGAATTCATCTCCCCGACTAAAAGACTACACTGAGAAAAAGCGAGATAGCGAAACTAGATGGCGCTAGGTGAAATACCCATCTTGATAGTCCTATAGATTTTTTCTTTCTTAGTGCCTGAATCATTGCACTGCCTCACCGCACATATCGTGGCTACACACAAAAATAAACTTATGCGCGAAACAGATTGAACCAGCAACAGCAACAGCGGCCGCCATTATTTTATAACCTATGTGTTTCAATTGCTCAAGCTCGAATAGACCAGCAACAAAAACCTCAACAGCGTCGTTAGACCTAAGCCCTAAATTTGCTGTTGCTGTTCCATTGCTACCAACCTTAGGGGCCAGTTATAGCGATCATTAAAAATCATCATTAAAAATTTTCAATTGGATATTTTTGTGTCTTAGAAAAAGATTTAAAACGTGAAACTTATGCCAATCGATGGCAAATCAATTGAAATAATTTATTTTGAAAAAAAACAAACCCGGGAAACAATATTATTTATTAAAAAAAGCATTTATTTATTTTAATGATGAAAATAGGTTTTACTGAACAGCTGATTGTTATTTGACAGAATAATGAAGCCATTTCGTTCCAGTGTTTGTGGTCCATTTTTCTAATGTTCCACATTGTATATAGACGGCAGTTTATATACAATGATGTTCCACCTCATCATTTAAATGTTTACCATTGTATATAGGCTGCCTATAGTCATGCCACGTCATGCGACGTGAACAAATCAAAAACACACATGTCGCTTGGAGTGCTAGTGTAGGGATATTTTATTTGTGAGAAAGAGAATAAGAGCATGGTTTTTAGTGTTATGCTTTGTGCTTGGCTTCCGCGCATGTGCAATGTGAGGCAGGAAAAAAAAGACAGCGATTATGAAATAATTAAGTATCTTGTTTCGCTTAGCTGAGGCGAATATTTTTTTGTTGGGATTTATACACGATCCAGCATTTTTATTCTTTAAATTTTTTTTATGAACGAGAACTGGTTCTTAAATACGTATTTTTATACATATGTACGTACATACGTCATTGACCAGACTTTTGATTTGAATTCTTTAGGATTTTCAAGTTTTTTACGAGCACTGTTTTTTTTTTTTTTTATAATTAACGCGCGCACAAGGGACTATTTGTTTCCCTTTTAATGTAACACACTGCGCGGGCATTAGGAAGATAGGGAGGGGAGAGATAGGAGGTGTCGATTAACATTGGTTTTAAATGTTTGCATATTGAAATGGCAAGGGAAAATCTCGCCGGGTAAACCATTCCAAAGTCGTGTTGTACGGCTAAAAAAAGAATCTCTATATTTCACGGTACGTCCGAAATTGGGCTCAAGGGTGAACTGATGGGCATTCCTAGCAAGACGAGTATTACGGGCGAAACTTTTAAGGGGAGGAATGCAGCTGGCTACCTCGAGTGAACATTTTTTATAAAAGAACCGATAAAATAAGGAAAGACATGAAAAATTGCGTCGGTGTTCGAGAGGGGCAATTGTTTCAGCGGCAGTTCTATTTCCTATCAATCTTAACGCTCTATTTTGTATTCTATCAAGCAAGTGAAGCGATGTTTGTGAAGCACCTGCCCAGAGGTGGGAGTTATACTCGAGTTTAGGGCGTATAAACGCTTTATAAATTGTAGCCAGATCAGATGGGGAAAAGTACTTCTTACACCGATACAGAAAACCTAAGCACTTAGCAGCATTTTTAGCGATTTCAAATATATGGTCGTTCCAACGGAGGTCGTCGTTGACACACATACCGAGTACTGAGAGCTTTTCGGTTTCTTCAATATAAGTGCCATTCAAAGACAATGGCATTGGGGGTATGTTTAGCTTTAACGACAGAAGACAGCATTGAGTTTTCGAAGCATTAAACTCCACACGATTCCTATTACCCCATTTAACAATGCTGTATAAATCGGAGTTTAATGAGCTTGACATACGGCACCGTTGCAATTGTACGTCAAAAAGCTGAGGGTAAAGTCGTCAGCAAAACAGTTAAGTGGATTAGAAGTAACAGACAGAAGATCATTTATAAAAATGAGGAAAAGAGTCGGACACAGAACAGAGCCCTGGGGCACACCAGCATTTATTTTATGGGAATCAGACTTGAATCCGTCCAATACAACTTATATTGAACGGTCCAGAAGCTATCTCTTCTAATCCAACGAACAAGAGTATTATCGATCCCAAAAGCACGCATTTTCGATAAGAGAGCTTCATGCCAAACTCTATCAAATGCCTTGGAGATATCAAGAGCAATAATCTTACTTTCACCAAAGCGATGTAAAGATTTGTTCCACTGTTCGGTGAGATATGCCATCAGATCACCAGTGGAACGGTTGCTGCGGAAGCCATACTGACGGTCATGGAGAAGCTTTCGATCTTCGAGATATTCCTTAAGCTGACGGTTAATCAGTGTTACCATGACCTTAGAAAGAAGGGATGTCAGTGCTATGGGTCGGTAGGAGGAGGGGGAGGATGGGTCACCTTTCTTAGGGACAGGCTGGACAAATGCTGTTTTCCATCTTCTAGGAAAGATTCCAGAAGAGTAGTAATAGTAGTAGTAATAGTAGTAATCGGGGGTATACCATCCGGGCCAGCGGATTTGTGTATATCGAGATCTTTGAGAACTCTTGCTACTGTACGAGTGCGGAAAAAAATCTGTCCCATGGAAAAATTTACATTCTCAAGTACAGGAGGGGCAACGTTGCTATGCGGCAGCGTGGAGCTGGCAGCGAAATGGGCGGCGAGCAAGTTTGCCTTCTCTGAAGAGTAAACAATTGGTTTGTTACTGACGATGAGCGTTGGAACCGAAGATGTTGAGGAGTTTTTAATATTTTTTACAAATGACCAAAAATTTTTACTGCCTTTGGGACACTGCAGAATTTTTTGCCGTAATTTTTGGTCATGCAAAAATTTGGTTCTTTCAATAACGGAGTTGCATGAGTTTCTTGCTTGTTTGTGCTTTTTCCGATTTTCCTCTGTAGGGTTGGCTTTGTAAGAACGGAAACTTACTTCTTTGAGCCTGATAGCTTCTTTACACTCAGAATTAAACCAAGAGTTTTCTTTAGGTTTGATGCTTTTTACTCTGTTAGGAATAAAAGCACGCATCCCTAGAAGAATCAAATTTGTGATCATTTCAGCACTGGCATCAATGTCACTATCGAGGAAGCATAGTGACCAGTTAAAGTTTCGGAAAAAAATATTCAGACCGTCCCAGTTGGCTTTCTCGTATTGCCAAACGGTCCTGGTGGGAAGTTTTTCTTTAACTGGATGGGTGGAGGATGAGAAATTAGCTGAAATGACACAATGGTCTGAAGTGCCAAATGGAGAATTTACACTAATGGTATATTTATCAGGGTGAGAAGTAAGAAACAAGTCAAGAGTATGGGCGGCTTGCCCAGCAACATCCGGAATACGCGTTGGCACATCGATCAGTTGGGAAAGGTGATGTAACCCGGCAAAGAGCTCGACATACCTTCCTTCGGGTGTTGTCTGACCAGAATAGCGGAGCCAATTGGAATTGTGTACATTGAAATCGCCCGCAATAACGATTTCAGTGCGAGGACAAATGGAAACAATTTTCGAGATAGAATCAGACAGCGCAACAAACTCGTTACAAGTCGAATTGCTGTCGAGATTTGGACTCCTGTAAATAAAACAATAATGAATGACATGCTTGCGGACAGTGAATTTGAGCCACAAGAAGTTAAAGTCCGTGTTGGAACATTGCCCATATTGGGGAAGGCTCTGGCAAGCAATATCATTTCTAACATAGATCACGAGACCATTATGGGAAAAGAGTAATGGCACCAAGCTATACCCATGTAGAGCAAACTCTGATAAATCAGTATTTACTCCAACCTGGGTTTCACTTAATGCCAAAACAGCTGGCCTGTATTGAACAGTGTAGACGTACAGGTGAAAGAAATTCTTTCCAATACCACGAACATTGGAATACACGACACAAAAATCACTTACCATTTAAAAATACTTACACACAAAACACAATTCTGACTAAGTCGAACCATGCAGTGAAAATCCAAATTAATCTCTGTAATAAACAAACTGTCTTAGGTGTAATGCCCATAAGACAGCTTGCATACAAAAAATCAATTTAAATATTCAGCACAATAGGACAAACTCAGATGCCCTTATCGATTTACCGCAAGCATACGATGCCTACAGTAGATAAGAAAGAGGCAGTTAAGCTAAGCACAAAGGGTTGGACAGATAGGCGGATAATTTGATTTGTTATGCAAGTGTGTATTATTTTTTTTTTCTTCCACAGCGCGAATGGGCATCTTATCGTCTTCCAACGACGCAAGTGGATATTGTTATTTTCTTTACAGCACACGCAAGGGGGTTTTGCCAATTTCTCAAACGAGTGTGTAATATTATTTTTTTTAACACTCGCGATAACAATGCGCAATAATTTTTTTTTTTTTACTTTTGTTTAATTATTTGTGCGCGCACCTCGACCCGACGTCCGGCCTTTATGAGCTTAAGATCGACACTTACTTACTTATGTACATACACATTTATCATATTTGAACATATAGGTACATAAATACATACATCTTTGACCAGGCTTTTGATTCGAATTCTTTAGGATTTTCAATTTTTGTTTACTATTAGCTTTGTTTGGGGCGCACTGGTGTACACTGGATTCGCACTGAGGTGTTTTATGTGACACTTTTTTCGTCCCAGTGTTTTTGCCCTGTGTTCGATGCCAACCCCGAGCACGCACTGAGTGCACACTCTGACGCCCCAGGTTTTTGGTCGGTGTAAGAAATCAGTGCTGTCAAAATTCAAATCAGCTGTTGGTGCTTGGTGGTAGAAGTTTAAAACAAATTTTATTTTACAAATTTGGAGTGCAATATCTGATAAATATAAGATATTTTGTAGGTTATTTTGCAATTATTAAGTTATTTTTGTGATTTTAGATAAAATGCCGAGATATACTCTATCCGATGGAAATTGAAAAACTGTAGACTTTGTAAAGAAAATTAATACATAAATGAAATGTCAAAAAATTAAAACTGTTGCACTGAGCTGTTCGATGTTAAATCAAACCCCGAGTGGAAACACAGTTTTTTGACAGCTAAGCGAAATGCACTGACATTCCCCAGTGCGCACTGGGGCGGGGAACATCGAACAAACCTATTATGAAGGTTGGCGTTTTGAAAAAATATACACATACATTATTGAAATTTAGGAGGTGGGCTAGTGTCGCCCAAAATAACTGAAACTAAAATGGACTTCTGAACTTCATGATGTAAAAAAAGCAATCACAGCGTCGCGTTTTGGTGTTATGGGCAAAACAAAAACAAAGAAAAACAACAAAATCTGTCAACTAGACTAAAATGCATGAAAATAAAGAAAAAGCGTCCAAACTTAAATAAACCTTTCAGAAACAATTAAAAAACATTTCAGATGAAAAAACATTTCTGAAAGGTTTTTTAAATGTTTAAAAAAAATGTTTCTTTAGTGTGGACACACCTTAAGGCTTTTTGTTATGTTTGCATTACAGCATTGAATATGAAAACTTTAGTACTACCGTGAGGCAGCTTCTAGTTTAGCGAGATACTGCCGCCATAGCGCTGCAGTAGTTCTTGATATGAATTTGTATGGGTTTTGTAGAGCAGAAAGAAATATAGTGATGAAAGAGTAGGTTGTATGTTATATTTTCAGAAACGTATGAGCTAGAATGATTACAAGCATTTGCAGGAATAATGAATAATAGTACGAGTGAAAGGTTCAAAAAGTGACACTAGACCATATGGTATGGCAGAGTAAGGGAAACAAAAATTAATGGATTTCGTAAACAAACCTTCAATTATTTTTTGGATTTTGCATTTTTCAAGAAATTTAGTTATTTCTGTATTTTCTGTATTTCTTATACCGAAATCAATTACCAATATTGCCATATTCGGATTTGACTGTTTAAAGTTTTAATGTTTAATTGTTCAATTTCGAACGCCAGTTAAATATAAAACTGGTGACGATTGGTACTATGTTGTCGGTACAATAGTATATTTCGTACTAGATTTGTAACACTTAGTACTAGAATGTAGTACTATCGTAGTTTTGGTACTATATTTAGTACTATATTTAGTACTAAGTAGCAGGTTTAGTACTATATTTTGTAGTTAGTAGTATATTTAGTACTATATTTAGTAGTTAGTAGTATATTTATTACTTGATTTTTTGACGTGATAAGTGAATATACTCTAAAGAAAAAACATAGTTACAAACATATGCAAACAATGTGTGTTATTTGTAAGATAAGTAACTAGGTAGGTACTTCTACTCAATTTAAATTTTTGCAGACTTACAAAAATTGATATAATAATCAAACATGGTAACCATTCGAAATTGTACAAAAAAAAAACCAAACCAATAATCAAATTTCAGCAAAAATCGTTAAAACGGTAAATTTCATCCTGTTGCCTTATCTATAAAAAAAACCCACCCAAAAACTGTGTATTTCCAAGACAGAAATGAAAACTCTTCACATACCTGTCTAAATTTCTATCTTTCATTCTCTCATTATCAGAAAATAACAAAGAAATAACACAAAAAAGACTTGATAATTTGCTTCCCTCTGACTGCTAACACCCTATATACATCTTTCCCGTTCTGTCAATTTCTAACGTTGCATATGTGTTGAATTCATCTCCCCGCCTAAAAGACTACACTGAGAAAAAGCGAGATAGCGAAACTAGATGGCGCTAGGTGAAATACCCATCTTGATAGTACTATAGATTCTATATACAATGATGACAGTCTAAAATCGCAACAAAGTTTAGGTTTTAAAGATTTTACGTACTTGTACTTTACCAAGCTATAAAAACCTAATTTCAATAAATCCAGTGTTTTTTTGTGTTTATTATTTGGTGGATTAATTGTGGGATATTCTAATTAACACGGGGAGAAAAAAGGAAATTTTAACATGCCAACGTGGGAAAACCTGCTGCCAAAGTCTGGTATTACTGGATGAATTGTCAAATTTGAAGTTTAATTTTTTTCCAGGAGGGCTAGTGTCGCCCAAAATAACTGAAACTAAAATGGAACCAACTTAAGGTAGGCAACTAGCAGTCCATATATAATACGTCAATATATAAAAGGACAGTTTAGTTGCCCGAGGGAGGGCTTTGCTACTCAATTGCCTTCTAAGCCCGAAGAAGTGTGATGACTTATGAAATGATACGACTGACTTTATAATGAAGTAATAATCATAGAGTATGTACCTTAGATGTAATATATTATATATATATGTACAATGTACTATGTATTAGTATGTATTGTATTATTGTATCATACATGACATCTTCCTTTTTTTTTTCTTTTTTTTTTTTGAGAAATTCATAGATATATGAAGATGTTATATATAACAAATTGAACTAAAAAAAATTAAAATAAAATATGATTCAAGTTAATAATAATTGAAAACAAGACTGTTATTATAAGTAGTAGTATTAGACAATGGTTTTGTTAAAGCTGGTGTTGATTGCTTTTGTCCAGGACAATTTTCACCACTGGCTGTTACATTTGATAGTGATGATGATGATGATGGAATCGTCACAACTTCTTTGTTAATTGGAATCGTTGCTGTCGTTGGATGAATGTGGATCGAGTTTCTTCTAAAGGTTCTTCCGTTATCGGTTCGTACGAAGAATGAGCGTCGTGAGTCAGCAGCTTTGGTTCCCATTCTCTGTTATTTACCTGCATACGCACTTTGTCACCTGGTGACATTTCTGGTGATGGTTTGGCTCGTATGTCAGCAAACTTTTTGATGTCTTGTCTCACTTTTTGTAAGTTTTGATGCACATTGGGAACAGTTTTTGGTTTGAGGAGATCTCTGTGCGTTGGCAAAAGTGTTCTCGTAGAGCGGCTCATTAGGCGTTGGTTCGGGGACATTAGTTCACTGTTTCTGGCTGTGTTCCGGTAGTTGAGAAGCGCGATGTAGATGTCTGAGTTATCTTTTGCACATTTTTTTAGAATTCCCTTTAGATTGCGCATATCTTGGACTTGATGTTTGATGTTTTATATTCCAATTGTAGACAAATTTGCGAAACTCAATTGAAGAAAACTGCGGCCCGTTGTCGCTTTCTAAGATCACCGGTATTCCATGTGTTGCAAAGATTCTCTTCAAGTGTTGAATAACCTTGCTGGATGACGAGTTGGTTAGGGAAACGAGATCGAAAAATCCGGAGTAGCTGTCGATGATAAGAAGGTATTCTTTGTTATTAAAATAAAACAAATCTACCGCTACTATTTTCCAAGGAAGTGAGGGAATATTTTTTTAAAATTAAAGGTTCCTTAGTTTTTGATACTTCATAACTCTGGCAAATACCGCAAGACTTAATGAATTCTGTTATGTCGTCCGTCATTCCGACCCAAAACATCCATTCTCGTGATCGTTGTAAACATCTCTTGATTCCAAAATGTCCACCATGAATTTTCGTCATCATTTCATGTCGTAGTGCTGTGGGTACGATTAACTTTGTACCTTTATATAAAACCATGTTTTCGTATACGATCTCTTCACGAAATGTCCAATATTTGCGAAGTTCAACTGGAACTTTATGTATAGAATTCGGCCAACCCTGTTGACAAACACTAATAAGTTTTCGAAGCTCGGAATCAGCTTCTGTTTCTTCATGTTTCATTGTGTCATCCGACACCTCGTGAAGGGAGTTATTTCAGTTTGGTCATTTAATTAATTTTCTGGTGGGTTAATGCAGTCTCTGCTGAGTATATCGGCCAAGGTGATATCTTTACCCCTTCTATATATGACCTGTGGATTATATTGGGTTAATTGAAACATTATTTTTTGTAATCGATGTGGAGCAGTTTGAATTGGCTTTTTGAAAATAATCTCTAGTGGTTTGTGATCGGTTTCTACAGCTTTCGAACTATGTACTCACGAACTTTTTCACAACCAAATTGTATAGCTGTGGCTTCTTTTTGTATTTGCGGATATGCAATTTGGGATGACGATAGTGGTTTAGATGCATAGGCAACCGGCTGGTCGCCTTGAAGAAGAACCGCTCCAACACAAGAATTGCTGGCATCTACTTGCAACTTCATATCTTCATTTGGGTTATAAAATTTTAATACCGGAGTACTTGAAAAAAATTGATTTCAAGCGCTCAAAAGCACTGTTGTGGTTCTATGTCCATTCCCAAGCAACATCTTTCTTGAGTAAGGATCTTAAACTATTAGTTACATCAGAAAAGTTATGAATAAACTTACTCAGATATGTGGCCATTCCAAGGAGTCTTTGCAGTTCAACCTTGTTTTGTGGTGCTTTTAACGACATAATTGCACTCACCTTATCTGGATCCGCTTGAACACCTTTATTTGTTAATATATGTCCAAGAAATTTTATGCTTGTTGAATTGAATACGCATTTTTCTTTATTTAATATCAGGCCACTTTTTTTTATTTTGTTGATAACTTGCTGTGTTGTTTCATCTAGCATGTAATCTATGGAGACTTCAGTGTTTTCAATTCCGTCCAATAGATTTGACATATAGCTTTGGTACACCTCCGACGCTGAAGCTACTCCAAAGGGTAATCTTTTGTATGAGACGCGGCCCCAAGGCGTTGCCATGGTTAGGATTTTCGATGTACGTGGTGTCACTTTCATTTGCCAGAAGCCTTTTTTGCAATCAAGCAGTGTAAAATACTGCGATCCCTTGATGTTTGCTACGATCTCTTCAATGGTATTTAATGGATGATAGCGTCTTATTATGTTTTTTTTTTTTTTTTTTTTTTTATAATTAACGCGCGCACAAGGGATTATGTGTTTCCCTTTTAATGTAGAACACACTACGCGGGCATTACGAAGATAGGGAGGGGAGAGATAGGAAGTGCCGATTAACATTGGTTTTGAATGTTTGCAGATCAAAATGGCAAGGGAAAATCCCGCCGGGTAAACTATTCCAAATTCGTGTCGTTCGGCTAAAAAAAGAATCCCTATATTTCACGGTACGTCCGAAATTAGGCTCAAGGGTGAACTGATGAGCATTCCTTGCGAGACGAGTATTACGGGAGAAACTTTTAAGGGGAGGAATGCAACTGGCTACTTCGAGTGAACATTTTTTGTAAAAGAAACGATAAAATAAGGAAAGACATGAAACATTGCGTCGGTGTTCGAGAGGTGCAATTGTTTCAGCGGCAGTTCTATTTCCTATCAATCTTAACGCTCGATTTTGTATTCTATCAAGCAGGTGAAGCGATGTTTGTGAAGCACCTGCCCAGAGGTGGGGTTATACTCGAGTTTAGGGCGTATAAACGCTTTATAGATTTTTAGCCAGATCAGATGGGGAAAAATACTTCTTACACCGATACAGAAAACCTAAGCACCTAGCAGCATTCTTAGCGATCTCAAATATATGGTCGTTCCAACGGAGGTCGTCGTTGACACACATACCGAGTACTGAGAGCTTTTCGGTTTCTTCGATGTAAGTGCCATTCATGGACAATGGCATTGGGGGAATGTTTAGCTTTAACGACAGAAGACAGCATTGAGTTTTCGAAACATTAAACTCCACACGATTTCTATTACCCCATTTGACAATGCTGTATAAATCGGAGTTTAATGAGCTTGACATACGGCACCGTTGCAATTGTACGTCCGAAGGCGAAGGACGTGAATTATCGAACGAATATGAAAAGCTGAGGGTAGAGTCGTCAGCAAAACAGTTAAATGGATTAGAAGTAACAGACAGAAGATCATTTATAAAAATGAGGAAAAGAGTCGGAGACAGAACAGAGCCCTGGGGCACACCAGCATTTATTTTATGGGAATCGGACTTGAATCTTGAATACAACTTGTATTGAACGGTCCAGGAGAAAGCTTCTAATCCAACGAACAAGAGTATTATCGATCCCAAAAGCACGCATTTTCGATAAGAGAGCTTCATGCCAAACTCTATCAAATGCCTTGGAGATATCAAGAGCAATAATCTTACTTTCACCAAAGCGATGTAAAGATTTGTTCCACTGTTCGGTGAGATATGCCATCAGATCACCAGTGGAACGGTTGCTGCGGAAGCCATACTGACGGTCATGGAGAAGCTTACGATCTTCGAGATATTCCTTAAGCTGACGGTTAATCAGTGTTTCCATGACCTTAGAAAGAAGGGATGTCAGTGCTATGGGTCGGTAGGAGGAGGGGGAGGATGGGTCACCTTTCTTAGGGACAGGCTGGACAAATGCTGTTTTCCATCTTCTAGGAAAGATTCCAGAAGAGTAGGAGCGATGGAAAAGCTTACGCAGTGGCTTTGCCAGTGTGGAAGAACACCTCTTCAGAAGAATCGGGGGTATACCATCCGGGCCAGCGGATTTGTGTATATCGAGATCTTTGAGAACTCTTGCTACTGTACGAGTGCGGAAAAAAATGTGTCCCATGGAAAAATTTACATTCTCAAGTACGGGAGGGGCAACGTTGCTTTGAGGCAGCGTGGAGCTGGCAGCGAAATGGGCGGCGAGCAAGTTTGCCTTCTCTGAAGAGTAAACAATTGGTTTGTTATTGTCGATGAGCGTTGGAACCGAAGATGTCGAGGAGTTTTTTATATTTTTTACAAATGACCAAAAATTTTTACTGCCTTTGGGACACTGCAGAATTTTTTGCCGTAATTTTTGGTCATGCAAAAATTTGGTTCTTTCTATAACGGAGTTGCATGAGTTCCTTGCTTGTTTGTGCTTTTTCCGATTTTCCTCTGTAGGGTTGGCTTTGTAAGATCGGAAACTTACTTCTTTGAGCCTGATAGCTTCTTTACACTCAGAATTAAACCAAGACTTTTCTTTAGGTTTGATGCTTTTTACTCTGTCTGGAATAAAAGCACGCATCCCTAGAAGAATCACATTTGTGATCATTTCAGCACTGGCATCAATGTCACTATCGAGGAAGCATAGAAAAAGAAATTCAGGCCGTCCCAGTTGGCTTTCTCGTATTGCCAAACGGTCCTGGTGGGAAGTTTTTCTTTTACTGGATGGGTGGGGGATGAGAAATTAGCTGAAATGATACAATGGTCTGAAGTGCCAAATGGAGAAGTTACACTAATGGTATATTTATCAGGGTGAGAAGTAAGAAACAAGTCAAGAGTATGGGCGGCCTGCCCAGCAACATCCGGTATACGCGTTGGCACATCGATCGTTGGGTAAGGTGATGTAACCCGGCAAAGAGCTCGACATACCTTCCTTCGGGTGTTGTCTGACCAGAATAGCGGAGCCAGTTGGAAGTGTGTACATTGAAATCGCCCGCAATAACGATTTCAGTGCGAGGACAAAGGGAAACAATTTTCGAGATAGAATCAGACAGTGCATCAAACTCGTTACAAGTCGAATTACTGTCAAGATTTGGACTCCTGTAAATAAAACAATAATGAATGACATGTTTGCGGACAGTGAATTTGAGCCATAAGAAGTTAAAGTCCGTGTTGGAACATTGCCCATATTGGGGAAGGCTCTGGCAAGCAATATCATTCCTAACATAGACCACGAGACCATGATGAGAAAAGAGTAATGGCACCAAGCTATACCAATGTAGAGCAAATTCTGATAAATCAGTATTTATTCCAACTTGAGTTTCACTTAATGCCAAAACAGCTGGCCTGTGTTGAACAGTGTAGACGTACACGTGAAAGAAATTCTTTCTTAAACCACGAACATTTGAATACACGACACAAAAGTCACTTACCATTTAAAAATACTTACATACAAAACACAACTCTGATTAAGTCGATTTGCGCAGTAAAAATCCAAATTAACTTCTGTAATAATCAAACTGTCTTAGGTGTTATGCCCATAAGACAGCCTGTTTACAAAAAATCAATCTAAACATTCAGCACAATAAGACAAATTCAGATGCCCTTATCTATTTACCGCAAGCATTGTATGGTCATACGATGCCTACAGTAGATAAGAAAGAGGCAGTTAAGCACAAAGGTCTTGGGACAGATTAGAGGATAATTTGTTATGCGAATGCGTTTTATTTATTTTTTTTTCTTCCTCAGCGCGAGTGGGCATCTTTATCATTCATCCTACGACGCAAGTGAATATTATTATTTTTTTTTACAGCACACGCGAGGGGGTTTTTTTCCAATTTCTCTAACGAGTGTGCATTATTTTTTTTTTTTAAAGCACTCGCGATAACAACGCGCAATAATTATTTGTTTGGCTTTTGTTTAATTATTTGTGCGCGCACCTCGACATCCGTCCTCTACGAGCTTAGGATCGACACCTCGGAGGGATCGATGCATATTCTTATTTTATTGTTTTTGTTTACCACAACCATTGGGGATACTGCAGGTGTGATGCCCGACGTTTTTTCTAAACACCCATCTCGAGCATTTTGTCGATTTCAGACTTAACTTTATCGCGAATGGAGTGGGATATTTTGCGCGCAGCGTATATTTCAAAACGCGGATTTTCAACTAAGTCGATTAGTATTCATAATCTGAAACACAACCGAGCCCGGAGAAAATGTTTTCATCGATTTTAAGGTCTTCGACGCGAACAACTAATTTCAATTTTTCACACGCTGTTCTTCCTAATATTGGCGCATCCGGATAATCTACAATTTTCAAATTAATGCATGCTTCTTTATTACGCACTACACATCGAGTATTTATCTCTCCGCACACATATATTTGACTGTCGCCAAAGGCTATCAATTTTTTGGTCTTGGGACTCTCTATATTACAATTTAATTTATTTGCAATTGATTTGGGCAGCACATTACATTGCGCCCCAGTGTCTAGCTTTAAAGTTACTATATTCCTATTTATTTGTATTTCTTCGTACCAGTTGTTTGTTGTGTCTTTATTTGTCTCGACTGTTAGAATGAGTAAACCATCTGAATCTGTTTCACTAGAGTCCGATTTATAAAATTCTTTGTCATCACCGTCATTTAAAGCATGAACTTTTTTATGACAGCTTGAGCAACGATGACGATAGGCTGGACAGTTATTTTTTGCATGTCTCTTTCCGCACCGGTTGCAGGTGTCGGTCGTTTTAGTTCGTTGTTTGTGTGGGTTATTGTGGTGTTGGTTATTTACTTTAGAGTTTTGGTATTTTTCCTTGTAATTTCTATTTGATTGTGTTGAGTGTGCATTTTATTTGTATTTAGTTATTGCGTTTACTTCTTCGGCTTTATGTAGTTCTTGCTGCCTCACTTGCTCTACATATTTTGATGGTTTTGTCTAACTCGAGTTTTTCTTCTCCTAACAACTTTTCGCGAATTGCATCACTCAGTACACCAACAACAATCTTGTCTCTTATCAGGTCATCTTCTAATGTTCCGAAGTCACATTTTTTGCCTTGATTCGTTATCTTGGTGAGAAATTCGTCCTAAGACTCACCTTTGTTCTGCATCATCATGTTAAATGTGTACCGCTCAAACGTGACATTTGCTTTCGGAGCGAAGTAATCTTCAATTTTTTTTTTGAATGGCAGATAGTTTCTTTCTATCTGCATCTGATAATGTAAGAGCATTATAGATGTTGGCAGCATCAGGCCCAATTGATGACATAAATGTCGTTACTTGAACCTCTGGAGATCTGCTGTCCATATCCGCGGCTACTGAAAACCATGTATACTGTTGAAACCAGTTTTTCCGTGTTAAAGCCATGTTATTATTTGTTATAATTAAAGCTTTTGGCGGTTTGACAAATGATGAGCCATTATTTTGCCCAGCGGCAGCTGCAGTTGGGGGATCAGGCATAGTATTTTTTTTTGTAATTTTATTAAATTTAGTCTTAATTAATTTGAAACTATTAATCTTTTTTAATTTATGTAATCAAATCAGACGATATATATATATGAGCCCGTTATTCTGACACCATGTGATGAATTATGAAATGATACGACCGTTTAGTATGAAAGGGAATAATTGACTGACTTTATTGTGAAGTAATAATCATAGAGTATGTACCTTAGATGCAAAATCTTATATATATATGTACTATGTACTATGTATTAGTATGTATTGTATTATTGTATCACACATGACAAGAAGCAGCGATTGGCAAGAGTTATTCTTCGTTTGATTTCAGCGCTGGTTTTGTTGTCTAAGTTAATAGCGGAGCCCAGGTAGACAAAGTCCCTAACTACCGCCAAGTTAAAGCTGTCTATGGTGATGTTTTGTCCAAGACGTCGATGTTGTGTGTCTCTTCTTGATGACAGCATAATCTTGGTTTTGCTCTCATTGACTGCTAAACCCATCTTTGGCGCTTCCGTCTCAATACTCACAAAAGCGCTACTGACATCACCCTGCGTTCTTCCGATTATGTCAATATCGTCGGCGTATGGGAGTAATTGGACGGAATTTTAAAAGATCGTGCCTCTGGTGTTGGTGTAAGAGTTCTGCACTATTCTTTCAAGTATGATGTTGTAAAAGTCTCATGACAGCGCATCGCTTTGTCTAAATCCTTTTTTGACTTCAAAGGTGTCGGTGAGGTCTTTACCGACCTTGACCGAACAGCGTGCGTTTTACTTCGTCATTTTACACAGGCGGACGAGTTTGGCAGGGATGTTAAAACTGAACATTGCTCTATATAACTCGTCTCTATAAATGCTGTCGTACGCGGCTTTGAAATCGATGAAAAGGTGGTGGGTATCGATTTAAAGTTCTTGAGTTTTTTCCAAGATCTGCCGTAATGTGAATATTTGATCGATAGTGGACTTTCCAGGCCTAAAACCACATTGATATGGACCTATCAGGTTGTTGACGAATGGCTTTAAGCGTTAACACAATACAGCAGAAAAGATGTTGAGGAGACTGATGCAGCTCAGAGGGTCTCCCTTTTTAAGGATCGGGCAAATTATGCTGAGATTCCATTCATCGGGCATGCTTTCTTCTAACCATATCTTGCTTATGAGTTGGTGCATACTTATAGCCAAATCATCGCCTGCAGCTTTGAAAAGCTCGGCAGCTAGGCCATCGGCTCCGGCGGCTTTATTGCTCTTAAGTTAAGATATAGCTAGCTTTATTTCATCCAGATGTGGTTGTCGGAATTGTTGATCTACTCCGTCCAGATAAAGTGGACCATTCTGCCTGATAGCGGAATTCGTTTCGTCATCGCCGTTATACAGTCTGCAGAAATGGTTTTTCTATATTCTCAGCATCGACTTCGATTCCAATACGATGTTCCCTTGATCGTCTTTGAAAGCTTCAGTTCGAGATCTGTACTTTTGACAGTTTCCTTGTACCTTTTGATAACATTTGCGAACTTCATTCCTGCAATAACAGCTCTCCATTTCCTCGATCACGCGCTTCTCATGTTCCCTTCATTCTTTCTGAGAAAGCGGTGTTTCTCTTGCCTCTTCTGCTCGTAGAGTGCACGGGTATCACTGGTCCTTCTTTGCAGCGCCGCCTTGTATGCTTCTTGTTTAGCTGCGTGTGCTTGCCGACACTCATCATCAAACCAGGAGTTTCGTTGTGGTGGCCGTGTAAAACCTTCAGCACTTCAGTCGCGGCTTCCCTGATGGCATTTTGGGAATGTTGCCACTGGTTCTCAATACTTGATGCTGGCGGTAAAGGACACATTTGGAGGTTATTTGAGACTCTATCGGAAAAGGATCTGGAGATTTCTTGCGATTGCAGACGTCGACGTTAAACTTCCTCACAGTATTGCCTCTTCTTGGCGTGGGTCGTACCTTTTTTTTTTTTTTTTTTGCATTTCAGAGGTCAAGTGGTACTAAGTTTAGAGCAAACTCATATGTACGCAACTTATTTACGCTCTTCATCATGAATGCAGGTGTTAGCAGTTAGTAACTACCCAACACCAACACAAAAAGAACGTAGGACTGAAGATAAACACAAAAAAAAAAATAACAATTCATGTATTAACTACAAAAAAAAATGAACAATATTTAAACAAAAAACAAAATAATTTTTTTTACAAAATTGAAGAAAGACGGTTCACAAACACGTTTACAATAAATAGTAATTAAAGATAAATAAAAATACGATAAATAAAACATATAACAAATAGAAGTCATGCTCGTGGAACACTGGTTTCAACTGCTGTTAACCTTGGCTACAACGAGGTAGGGTCCGAGTCAATGCTTGCCCCTCGGAAAGTTCGGACATCCATCATACTAGAGTAGTGCCTTGCATCGATCGCAATGTGGTCAATTTGGTTGACAGTGGATTGATCAGGGGATCTCCATGTCCCTTTGTGAATGTTGAGGTGTGGGAACTTGGTACTAGCTATTACAATATTTAGCCCCGCAGCAAAGTCAATTAGATTGAATCCGTTATCGGGTGTGGTGTCGTGCAAGCTGTGTTTTCCGATTGTACCACCAAAAACATCTTCTCTCCCTAGTTTAGCGTTAAAGTCACCTAGACAGTTTTAATGTCATAGTTAGGGCATTGCTCATATGTTTTTTCCAGGAGCTCAAAAAACATTTCTTTGGTGTCATCATCTTTTTCCTCTGTGGGGGCATGCGCGCATATAAGGCTAATATTGGCAAATTTAGCCTTGATGCGGATTATCATGAGGCGCTTGTTCAGACATTTGTAACTCAAAACCTCTTGCCGGAGCCTGCCTCCAACGACGAATCCACATCCAAATAAGCGCTATTTTGTATATAGCAGTTGCCATAATAGATATCGCAGTTTTTCATCTTTTTTTTTTTTGCTCAGCCCGTCCCATCGCATTTCTTGGATGGCGGTTATGTCTGCCTTACAGCAGTCAAGGGCCTTCCGTAGTTGTTTGGCTGCACGTGGTCTGTTAAGGGACCTAACATTCCACGTACATATCCGAAATTCGTTGTCCTTATTTCGTTTGCAGGGTTCGTCATCAGTGAATCCGTCCGTATCCGAGGCTTGTTGTTGCTTCGCAACTAGTTGTTTTTGGCGTGGCCGGAAAGTTACCCCGCGGCGCAACCTCCAACCTGGAGGACCAGGTTCTTATTGTGACTCCAAGGACGAAAAGCCGGATAAACCGCTCCTTATAGGCTTGAGCTCCGAAAACGTCGTGTTAGCCCATATAAGGTGTTCACTAAATAGTTCAACCTGACTGGAACTGTAGACGCCACCGTTGATTCCATCTAGAGAATTCTTCCGCTGCCGCCTGGATGCAATGATTGGTAACACTCCTCCCCCTCTCTCGTTTGCTGCCACCAACAACCTTCCAAAGGGATTGGAACCCAATCTTCAGTTGAGGTACTAGGCACCCGTGCTTGTACCTTGTGGTGCTTGTACCCACACACATATCTACCTATTGAACAACTTTCTCCACTATTTACTAAAAAATGCTTCTCTTTAAAATAATCTTTCTTTATTCTGTGCTTTCGTTTTTCTCAGTGAATAATCTTTAAGTTCCCATTTGAGCAGGTTATCAAGTAAACTTGTTGGAATCCTCTTGAATAATCGCCATGAAGTCCCTCTATGCCATTCCAGGCTTTGTCTTATCCACATAAATTGTTACCTCTATGATCTGAGCGAGATAACTTCTTTTATTCCTTTTCGAACAAAATTACAAATTTCCTAGCAGGGGTATTGTTTTCTCACTATGTTCTTATATGTTTTGTCCTTATTTATTATTCTAATCACAATACCTATCTCATGTTACTAAACCTCAAACCCCTAAGAGCTTTTCCCCAGACCTCTGTTCATACTCTTACTACCTTTTGCAAGACTATATTTGAACTCTGTAATTCATATTATAATCTGCCAGGAAGGGATCAAGCATTTCCCTATGCGCAGACTGTAAGTCAGTGTGAAACAACGTTCACTTTAGAACTAAAACAAAAATGTCGAAGTAAACAAAAAAAAGTATTCCAAACAGCAATACGGATACATTGGATATTGAAAGTAAGTTTAAATGTTTTCTTTTAACTATTCACTTGGAAATTATTGTAAAAAATATTCCTAAATTATTTTTATAATATATGCATTGTATATACACTGCCTATAGTACTATCATGAAGCATCATATTTTAGTTCTGAATCAAGTCGCAATGAGGCTTGCTGAAATTGCCAATTGGTGTGAATATAGCATAAGTACAGACAACAAAAGTGTATTAAATACTGGTAAAATATCGGTTAAGGTTTTCGTCTTCACTATTTAGAGTTAGTTTCGAATCAACCAGGAAGATGGCCAGACGAAAAATGACCACCATAGAAAATGTATATGATGAGATTTGGGAATAATTAAATGAATTTTTTGTACCTCAATTAGAGATAAGAATATTGCTGTGAATCTTCATTACGACATGTATGTATAATAAATTTAATTATTGTTATTTTCTTTTTTTCTTTTCAGATTATATTTATAAAAATAACAATTAAATAAGGAACTTAGGAAAATAAACGAAAAAAGAAGTATAAAAGGTAAGTAACCATCATTTGAAATTATTCGAAACAAAAAAAAAACAACAAGGTAATACATTCTTATGTATGTATGTCACACATGCGTGCGCCTACAGTGAGTGTCACATATTCTTGCTCATGTTATTAAATATTATTATTTTTATAAAACATTAAAGAAAAAAAAACTCTTTTTCAGGTGAAAATTTTATCGAACTTAATACAGCCACGCAACAATTTTATTAGTCTCTTTAGCCTTGTAATAAATTTACTTGTAGTTACAAGCCGGTCACTAATAACTTCTTGCGCAAATACTTTTAATGAAACAGAAAAGTTCCCCGCAGTTGTAAATTCACATGTATGTAGTTACAAGTCAAACACACTTGTAATTATTAGTCAATTGGTATTTTTTTTAGACGAACATTTGCACATAATTTATAAGTTACAAGTGAATTCACACATAATTATTAGTCTTGTAGTTTAATGAAATAGGCCCCAGGTCAATGTCGCTGTACAGCTCGTATAGTTCTTTGTTGAAGCCTCTCCTCCAAAGCCCTTTAACGCAGGTAGGGCCAAAAATCTTCCGAAGAATCTGATGCTCGAAAGGACTTAGAATATCTTCATCCGCTTTAGATAGAGTCCATGCCTCGGCGCCATAGTGCAGGACTGCGATGATTAAGTTCTTATACAGAGTCTCCTTTGTCTTTCGAGAGAGGACTTTGTTACTCAATTGCCTTCCTAGCCCATAGAAACAGCGATTGGCAAGAGTAATTCTTCGCTTTATTTCTGACGAGATGTTGTTGTCAGATGTTATAGCGGATCCGAGGTACACAAAGTCCCTAACTACCTCAAAGTTTTACCTGTCTATTGTGATGTTTTGTCCAATCCGCCGGTGTTGTGTGTCCCTTTTTGTAGACAGCAGGTACTTTGTTTTGGCCTCGTTGACTGCTAGTCTCATCTTAGACACTTCAGCTTCAATGTTAGCAAACCGTCCAGTGACAGCTCGCCGAGTATTACCAATGATGTCTAAGTCGTCAGCGTATGCTAGCAATTGCACAAACTATAAATAAAATTGTCCCACTACAATTAACTTGCGAGTTTCTTATAATTTGTTCAAGTATTGTGTCGATCCTAAGCTCGTAGAGGACGGACGTCGAGGTGCGCGCACATATAATTAAACAAAAGGCAAAAAATAATTATTGCGCGTTGTTATCGCGAGTGCTTTAAAAAAAAAATAATAATACACACTCGTTAGAGAAATTGGAAAAAAACCCCTCGCGTGTGCTGTAAAAAAATAATAATAATATTCACTCGCGTCGTAGGATGAATGATAAAGATGCCCACTCGCGCTGAGGAAGAAAAAAAAATAAATAAAACGCATTCGCATAACAAATTATCCTCTAATCTGTCCCAAGACCTTTGTGCTTAACTGCCTCTTTCTTATCTACTGTAGGCATCGTATGACCATACAATGCTTGCGGTAAATAGATAAGGGCATCTGAATTTGTCTTATTGTGCTGAATGTTTAGATTGATTTTTTGTAAACAGGCTGTCTTATGGGCATAACACCTAAGACAGTTTGATTATTACAGAAGTTAATTTGGATTTTCACTGCGCAGTTCGACTTAATCAGAGTTGTGTTTTGTATGTAAGTATTTTTAAATGGTAAGTGATTTTTGTGTCGTGTTTTCAAATGTTCGTGGTTTAAGAAAGAATTTCTTTCACGTGTACGTCTACACTGTTCAACACAGGCCAGCTGTTTTGGCATTAAGTGAAACTTATGTTGGAGTGAATACTGATTTATCAGAATTTGCTCTACATGGGTATAGCTTGGTGCCATTACTCTTTTCCCATCATGGTCTCGTGGTCTATGTTAGGAATGATATTGCTTGCCAGAGCCTTCCCCAATATGGGCAATGTTCCAACACGGACTTTAACTTCTTATGGCTCAAATTCACTGTCCGCAAACATGTCATTCATTATTGTTTTATTTACAGGAGTCCAAATCTTGACAGTAATTCGACTTGTAACGAGTTTGATGCACTGTCTGATTCCATCTCGAAAATTGTTTCCCTTTGTCCTCGCACTGAAATCGTTATTGCGGGCGATTTCAATGTACACAATTCCGATTGGCTCCGCTATTCTGGTCAGACAACACCCGAAGGAAGGTATGTCGAGCTCTTTGCCGGGTTACATCACCTTACCCAACTGATCAATGTGCCAACGCGTATACCGGATGTTGCTGGGCAAGCCGCCCATACTCTTGACTTGTTTCTTACTTCTCACCCCGATAAATATACCATTAGTGTAACTTCTCCATTTGGCACTTCAGACCATTGTATTATTTCAGCTAATTTCTCATCCTACAACCATCCAGTTAAAGAAAAACTTCCCACCAGGACCGTTTGGCAATACGAGAAACAACTGGGACGGCCTGAATATTTTTTTCCGAAACTTTAACTGGTCACTATGCTTCCTCGATAGTGACATTGATGCCAGTGCTGAAATGATCACAAATGTGATTCTTCTAGGGATGCGTGCTTTTATTCCTAACAGAGTAAAAAGCATCAAACCTAAAGAAAACTCTTGGTTTAATTCTGAGTGTAAAGAAGCTATCAGGCTCAAAGAAATAAGTTTCCGTTCTTACAAAGCCAACCCTACAGAGGAAAATCGGAAAAAGCACAAACAAGCAAGGAACTCATGCAACTCCGTTATAGAAAGAACCAAATTTTTGCATGACCAAAAATTACGGCAAAAAATTCTGCAGTGTCCCAAAGGCAGTAAAAATTTTTGGTCATTTGTAAAAAATATAAAACACTCCTCGACATCTTCGGTTCCAACGCTCATCGATAATAACAAACCAATTGTTTACTCTTCAGAGAAGGCAAACTTGCTCGCCGCCCATTTCGCTGCCAGCTCCACGCTGCCTCAAAGCAACGTTGCCCCTCCTGTACTTGAGAATGTAAATTTTTCCATGGGACAGATTTTTTTTCCGCACTCGTACAGTAGCAAGAGTTCTCAAAGATCTCGATATACACAAATCCGCTGGCCCGGATGGTATACCCCCGATTCTTCTGAAGAGGTGTTCTTCCACACTGGCAAAGCCACTGCGTAAGCTTTTCCATCGCTCCTACTCTTCTGGAATCTTTCCTAGAAGATGGAAAACAGCATTTGTCCAGCCTGTCCCTAAGAAAGGTGACCCATCCTCCCCCTCCTCCTACCGACCCATAGCACTGACATCCCTTCTTTCTAAGGTCATGGAAACACTGATTAACCGTCAGCTTAAGGAATATCTCGAAGATCATAAGCTTCTCCATGACCGTCAGTATGGCTTCCGCAGCAACCGTTCCACTGTTGATCTGATGGCATCTCACCGAACAGTGGAACAAATCTTTACATCGCTTTGGTGAAAGTTTTTGATATCTCCAAGGCATTTGATAGAGTTTGGCATGAAGCTCTTTTATCGAAAATGCGTGCTTTTGGGTTCGATGATACACTTGTTCGTTGGATTAGAAGCTATCTTCTGGACCGTTCAATACAAGTTGTATTGGACGGAGTCAAGTCTGATTCGCACAAAATAAATGCTGGTGTGCCCCAGGGCTCTGTTCTGTCTCCGACTCTTTTCTTGATTTTTATAAACGATCTTCTGTCTGTTACTGCTAATCCACTTAACTGTTTTGCTGACGACTCTACCCTCAGCTTTTCATATTCGTTCGATAATTCACGTCCTTCGCCTTCGGACGTAGAATTGCAACGGTGCCGTATGTCAAGCTCATTAAACTCCGATTTATACAGCATTGTCAAATGGGGTAATAGAAATCGTGTGGAGTTTAATGCTTCGAAAACTCAATGCTGTCTTCTATCGTTAAAGCTTAACATTCCCCCAATGCCATTGTCCATGAATGGCACATACATCGAAGAAACCGAAAAGCTCTCAGTACTCGGTATGTGTGTCAACGACAAACTCCGTTGGAACGACCATATATTTGAGATCGCTAAGAATGCTGCAAAGTGCTTAGGTTTTCTGTATCGGTGTAAGAAGTATTTTTCCCCATCTGATCTGGCTACAATTTATAAAGCGTTTATGCGCCCTAAACTCGAGTATAACTCCCACCTCTGGGCAGGTGCTTCGCAAACATCGCTTCACCTGCTTGATAGAATACAAAATCGAGCGTTAAGATTGATAGGAAATAGAACTGCCGCTAAAACAATTGCCTCACTCGAACACCGACGCAATGTTTCATGTCTTTCCTTATTTTATCGTTTCTTTTACAAAAAATGTTCACTCGAAGTAGCCAGTTGCATTCCTCCCCTTAAAAGTTTCTCCCGTAATACTCGTCTCGCAAGGAATGCTCATCAGTTCACCCTTGAGCCTAATTTCGGACGTACCGTGAAATATAGGGATTCTTTTTTTAGCCGAACGACACGAATTTGGAATAGTTTACCCGGCGGGATTTTCCCCTGCCATTTTGATCTACAAACATTCAAAACCAATGTTAATCGGCACCTCCTATCTCTCCCCTCCCTATCTTCGTAATGCCCGCGCAGTGTGTTCTACATTAAAAGGGAAACACATAATCCCTTGTGCGCGCGTTAATTATAAAAAAAAAAAGTATTAAGTTGAAGAAATCGCACGATAGCGCATCACCTTGCTGGAATACTTTTTTAACATCAAAAGCTTCTGTGAGGTCAGTACCAATCTTGAGAGAGTTCTCAATCGTCATCCTACTCATTCGGACGAGTTTTGTGGGGATACCAAAACCAGACATGGCTTGTCTCTATAAATTCTATCGTACGCAGCCTTAAAATCGATGAAGAGGTGGGTATCGATTTGGAATTTTTGGGTAGTTTCCAGTATCGGCCGTAGCCTGAACATTTGATCGATTGTGGACTTTCCTGGTTTGAAACCACACTCATAGAGTCCAATCAGGTTGCTGATGAATGGTTTCAGGCGTTCAATTAGCACGCCAGAGAGGATCTTGTTGGTAAGTTCGGCGGGTAGTCCGTCGGGGCCAGCAGCTTTGTTGTGTTTTAGTTTAGATATTGCTATCCTTACTTCATTTTGGTCAGGTGTACGGAAGTTTTATCTTTCATCCTCCATGTTGAATGGTTCATCCTGCCTGTAAGCGGGATTTTAGTCTTCATCGCCGTTTAACAGTCTGCAGAAATGGTCCTTCCATGTACTCAGCACCGACTTTGACTCTACTACGAGGTTTTCATAGAAGCATCTCTCAATATTTTCAATCGGGCGCTTCTCATGCTCTCTCTTTTTATTTTATTTTGGAGAAGCCGGTGTTCTTCCCGTCTTTTCTGCTCGTAGAGCTCGCTAGCAGCTTTCGTCCTTCTTTGGAGCGCGGCTTAGAAGCCTCGGGTTTGTCTGCATGGGCCTGCCTGCATTCGTCATCGAACCAGAGGTTTCGTGGTGGTCGTCTGGTGAAACTAAGCACATTAGTTGCGGCATATCTAATGGCTTATTGGCATTGTTGCTACTGGTCTTCGACACTTGATTCTGGCGTCATACTTCCTCACAGTATTACTCCTATATCCGATTCGATTTTAGCTGCTCGGAAGGTGCGAAAATCTAAAATACTGGCAATGTGATCAATCTGGTTGATGGTTTTTTGATCTTGATGCCGCCAATTCCCGTTGTGTATATCGAGATTAGGAAACCATGTGTTTGCAATGGTGACGTTTTGTGCCGCGGGGAAGTCAATTAACCTAAGTCCGTTTCCAGACATTGTGTCGTGTAGGCTATGTGCTATGTTTTCCGACAGTCCTACCAAAGATTTCCTCTTTACCTATTTTGGCGTTAAAATCGCCTAGTACGATCTCAACGTCTTAGGGTATTGCTCATGTTGTGTTGTCGAGAAGCTCGTAGAAGTTATCCTTGGTGTCGTTATCTTTGTCTTCTATGGGGTCATGAGCGCATATTAGGCTAATGTTGGCGAATTTAGTCTTGATACGGATTGTCAGAAATCGCTTACTTACGTGTCGAAGGCCCAAGACTTCTTGCCTAAGTCTACCGCTTATGACGAATCCGCACCTAAATATATATCTTCTATCTTGTCTGTTTTTTATTGCAGCTATCTCTGATTCTTCGTCATAAAAATTCTTAACTTCTGTTCTATCTATGTCTTCTTTATCTATTTCATGAACAAACCTCCTCATTCTTTGTTTCCTTAAAGCTAAATGTTCTTCTGCTCTCCGGCATTCGTCACGTAAATCCCTTACACTATCTTTTATGTTTGCCCTAACCATCGAAACTAAGTCACTCTCAGTCGGTCTTGCCTGCATCTGTAAGATTAAACAACTAATGTCAGAATAAAATTTTTCGAATGTCTCGTGGTGTAGCTGTTTCTTATCCACTATGAATTTCATGGTCCTGCTTATTTATTTTGAATTGCCGAAGAAGTTCTGACTTCAAATCATGATAATTAAGCAGGTCATCACTTTGGTTTTCCTCCATGAATTTCCAGTATCATCTTTCAGCAGGGCCTGTGACCAAATGGTGAAAGTTTCCAAACAAATCGTCGTCCATCAGTCGGTTCTTTTTCTGTAATGTCTCATTTCATTTCATTACTTGTTGGAGAGTTGTTAAAGTTAAGTTAAGACAAAAAATACATTTTAATTTCTTTTCTTACCCTTCTTGCATCTTGAATTCTTTTGATTCTTCTCTACTCTAAAGAGGAAACTCTCAACCGACAAACCTTTCGCCGATCCAACAAATTTGATCCCCCATTTGTGGACATCAATCCTGCGGTTGAAGGAAGGATCATTTGATGGATGGGACGTCGGCTGATTGTTACTCGAGTGTCTGTTTGTAAGTGAGTATTGTCTAGTCGTTGGTTTGGTCTTGTATCATTTTCAAATTAATGGTCTTTTCTTGTGTTTTGTCTGAAATTTGTGTCTTGTCTAAATGTTCTGTTCGTGTCCGTTCTAGGGTAGTTAGCGTCATGTCTCATGTTTTCCTTAGTGTCTTGTCTGAAGATTCCGGTGTTTCTAAATGTGTTGTTCCGTTCAAAGGTTGTGTCATAGTCGAAGTTAGTGTCTTGTCTTTTGTTATAGCTTAAGTTTCTGGCTTCAAATTGTATTTGTCCATACGTTACGTCATGTCGTACAGATGGGTCTTTTTGACCTGTCAAAGAAAGTTTTAAATTACTTAGCTTAGAATACACCTCTTTCGTGTTTTTGTCCAATTGTTTCATGACATCGGTCAAACTGTCTGCCATGAAACTGAGGGTCCTAGTCTGACTTTCTCTAACAGTCAGAGAGGGAACTTGCTGCATCTGTTCGTATATGTCTTCGTTTGAAGTTGAAGGGCGTCTATAACCTTCTTCTCTTGTCTCACTATCTATTCGTATCATATCTTGTTCTATTTGTATTCGTACTCGTTCTAGTTCCTTCGTTTGTTCACGTATTTTGTCTCGTTCGTTTAAGAGTGTTTACTTCATTTTGTTTTACTAGTGTTTCCGTATTTTCTTTTCTTGATGCAGTTCTTGTCAAGTTTGTTTGTGTTTATTTTGGTAGATATCCGATCTTAACGTCTGGTTTGTTAATATTAGTATTCCATATAAGTCTAGTAATGTCTTGGTATATAACGTTCGAGTCGCTATAGTTTTCGTCTATGTTTAATGTAGAGCTTAGGTTAGACTCCTTCGGAACTGTACCTACGTTTTTCCTACCTTCTGCCATTTTTTTTTTCAATACCAACAAAACTTACCAGCCAAGACAAAGAAAGTCCGTCATGTAGTGACTCGTGCGCCTGAAATTCAGCTTGTGCTTCCGCTTATCCCTCTCTCACAAGCACAAGATATTGCCTGGCGTATAGCCAAATCAATGGCTGGCTATGAAATCAAGATAAACGTCAATTCAATTCAATTCAAATTATTTTAACCAATGTACACATAAGACTTAGTCTTTTATAGTACTTAAAAATACGGATAATGATAATAATACATTAATCTTAAAGGTAATATTTATATAAAATAGCAAGTGTTTTCCTATAATATACAAAAATTCCTTTTTTTTTGTTTTTTTTTAACGAAAGAGAGAAAATATTGCAGTTTTAAATTTTTTTGTACCTATTATTCTTTTAATTGTGGGAGGTAGAGAGTTCCATAGCCTGGTTGCATAGACAAAAAAGAGCCTTGAAGATTTCATGGAGTTGAAAGCCGGTGGTAGGAGATTAGTAGTTCGAAGAGATTGGGAAAATTGAAGGTTGTCAAAAATGTATAGCGGTGCTTTATTTTTTATAACTTTGTGGAAAAAAATACAGCATCTTGCATCAAGAAACTGCTGTAGCGAGCATCCAAGGACCAGTTGATGATAATGTGAGATGTGTTGGTATCTCCGAAGGCCATATATCATGTCATTAAAAGCAACAAGGATTTTATGCTGAGAAAGCGAGTCAGGCTTACAGTAGACTACACTAGCGAAGTCGATTAAAGGCACTAGTAAGGTTTTTATAAGTTTTAGTTTGGTATTTACTGGAGTTATGTCGGAAAATGGCCAGAGTCTACGTAATCCAGAATAGATTCTTCTTATAATGTAATTAGTATGATTTACTGCTGAAAATGACCGATTGATTTTAAAGCCTAGACTAGTAACACATTCAACAAACTGAAGCTGGATTTGGGAGAGAAAAACTCGAGGCAAGAGTGAGGTGTCAATCTGCTTTTTGGATATAGCTATAAGTTGAGACTTGGCCGGGTTTAATGTAAGACCATTATCTATGGATCACTTGTTAATTGCCTTAAGATCTTCATTGAACCTATATATTAGATCCTCCTGTAGACCAATCGGACGGGACAAGTAAATTTTTACATCATCTGCATATAGATGCAGCGATACATCAGAACAAACATTAGCAAGGTTATTTATAAATGTGCAGAACAATAAAGGCCCTAAAATAGAACCTTGTGGTACACCCATGTGTAAGTTAAATGGTTCTGATTCTACCTGGCCAATCTTGACTTTTTGGCAGCGATTGCACAGAAAACTCTTGACTAATTGCACAGCTCTATCATGAAAACCAAAACAGTACTTCAGTTTTTGGCAAAGTAATTCATGGTTCACTCTGGCAAAAGCCTTTGAGAAATCCAGCAGGCAGAGAACAGTTACATTGTCCAAGTCATATTGTCACCTAATATCCTCAAGGACTTTGATCAATGCAGTTTGGCAGCTGTGATTCGCACGGAAACCAGACTGAAGTGGTGACAGTAAATTAAACCTTTTAAGATAAGTCGATATCTGTGAGGCCAGAATTTTCTCAAAGACTTTCGACAGGCAAGGAAGTATACTAATTGGACGAAAGTCAGAGCATGAACTTGGGTTGGACTTTTTGGCTACAGGAATGACCTAAGCTATTTTCCATTTTTCTGGGAATGATTAGTACGCAATGCAAAAATGTATCAATTGCGTCAGGTCGCTCAAAACATGAGGTATAATCATTTTTATGAAACACATTGGCATTCCATCATCTCCAATAGCATCGGACTTAATACATCGAATGCTCTCCACAACCTCAGATTCAGAAACAGAATCAAACTCAAACACTGTAGATAGATCACAAGCAATTTGATCGTTAAGCACAAAGTTCAGACTTTGGATGTCTCTTAATATGAATGATTTATTTAAATCACCAGGATCAGGAAAATTTCGAACTATCTCCTTTTTCCCAACACCAATTGACCGAAGATTGCTCCATAGCTTGCGTGACGATTGCTTTGTATCCAACTCGTTTTTTAGGTCTCCGAATAATATATGTCGCATCATTTCTTGCACGGCAAAATAATTCCCAATTATCGTTGGTAGGGTTAAGCTTCCATTTCAAGTACAATTTTCTTCTTTTATTACTTGATACTTCAACATCAGCGGTAAACCAGGGGCAATTTTTACTACGAACTGACACCGTTTTAAGGGGAACATGTTTTTCAAACAGTTCAATAAGAAGTGATTGAAAGTATTCAACTTTTTCGGTAGAGTTAGTGAAATTTTGACATAAATGCCAAGGGAAATCGATAGCATCAGTTTGCAGCGCATAGTTATCAACTGATTTAAAATCTCTAAACTGAAACGTCAACGGAGTAGGACACGTGAGAAATGAATGTTGTAAGTGCAAAAAATAAGATCATGGTCGGATACACCATCTAAGGACAATTGGTCTTGTAGGAAAACATTCGAAAGTTCAGATACTATCATAAGATCGAGAAGACTGGGTGTTGAATTAGGGGCAAAACGAGTGGCATAGCAATTCGATACATGGAGTCCATTTGCCGCAATTACATCTCTTAATTGATTGGCCCGAGTGTCCAAAAGCAAAAGATCAGCATTAAAATCTCCACAGATAATAATGTGTTCATAATTGGCAGAGAATTGTTGTAGAGCTGAAAATAAAGGATCAGGAGAAAAACTTCTATTAGGATTATAACCCATGCCCATTATACTCCTAGTATTGCCATCAGTTAACTCTAGAATAAGAAACTCTATGCCGCCACTGTCTGATTTACTAAGAATCTTAATATTAAGTGATGTGTTGCAATAAATTGCTACCCCACCTCCAATGGTATCGGTAACTCTATCATTTCTGATTAAATTATAGTTATTGATATCATACGCACTACTCGGGACATCAGGTCTAAACCATGTCTCAGTATTGCAAATAATATCTACCCCAGATGATTCAAAGACACACTTCAAAAACTCCAATTTTTGAATATTAAGGCTACGAGCATTAATGCAACATACTTTGAAACCCTCACGTGAACTTGAAAGTATTTTATGACAGATTTTACTGACATACCATCCATAAGAACGAAACACTCAAAGCCCACTAGTTAATAAAACAGGTACAACAATCAAAAGAAATAAATAAATAAAAAGAAAAACAATTAAGTAATGAGAAGAAAAACAAAAATTAATTTAAAATTGATCAGTCTTATAAATTAATTCTATGAGAAAAAAAAATTAAAGAAGAAGAGAAAATTAACTTAAATTACTCAGTCCAAAAAAGTAATAAGATGAGAAAAAAAAAATAAATAAAATATCAATTAAGATCCAAAATAAAAAATAAAATAAAATTGAAAATTACAAATTACGTTGTGAAATCCGCTCCTGATGACAATCAGTTTTGCGGTGTTGGGTGCGGGTGCGGTTGCACGTCAGCTATAGCTGATAGCATACTCGATTGAATTTTTATCTCCGAATCATCACTACTCTTTTTCACATAAATGAAACCATTCTTTGATCGAACAGAGAATAGAATGCCCTCCTTTCTTATGTATAGCATGTCTCATTTAAGAACTATTTCGTGGTGTTAAACTTTCATTGATGTAAACTCGGCGATTTAAGGTGTTTGTGTAAGTTGTGGTATTGGTGAAATCACCATCATTAAAAATCTGAGAGACTGTCAAACCTTTATTTGTTTGGAAAGCAGAAAGTAGCGCTTTCTTCTCAGCAGGAGAGGACAATCTAATCAATAACGGGCAATCACCAGTGTCGTTATGATTCCGTGAGCGCAATCAAAAGGCATCAAGGTGAGGAGTCGTCGTATGTTGAAGCTTATTTGCAATTTTTTTAGCAATAATTATTGGATTCTCGTTTACTGTATGTGGCAAACCACAAACAAATAACATCACTGAGCCGCTGTTGACGCTGAGAATTTTCAAGTTGGTCTCTGATTTTTTGATTTTCATGTTTCAAACTAACAATGTCTCTTTCGCATTGCTGCACTCGACTACATAAGGCAGTAATAGTTTCGTTTATTTCGTCTTTCATATTTTGTTCAAGAATAGAGAGCAAATTATTCAATTTAGCAATTAGGCTAGACTCTAACGCACGGGCATGAGCGTTTGGCTATTATTTGTTAGGTTAGTAGAGGATGTGGATGCAGATGTCGATGATGACATTCCGACTTGCCTGGGAGTCAGGGTACTTTCTTGAGGGCCCTTCAATTTAGATCATGTGGAATCACTCACAACAGCACTTGAGCTGGCAGAGGAGGAATTCGTTTTGGCCGCGAGGTTTTTTTCATTTTTTCCATTTGCCCTGCTGCTCTTTTCATTTTCGGTGGTTATTCTTTTCTTCATCGTGATTTCAGTTTTTTTTTGACAGTTGACGTCTTGTTGCTGGGAGTGTTGGCAATGTGTATGTTATTGTTTGGACGCGTGGTATTGGCGATATTTGTGATGTTGGCTGTGTTGGTGATGTTGGTGGTGTTGGTGGTGTTGGTAGTGTTGGCGGTGTTTGTGTTGTAGGCGGTGTTGGTGGTGTTGCCGACGTTGACGGTGTTAGTGATTTGTGATGTATTCATTGCGTTGGTGTTGTTAAAGTTATGTATGGTGATGGATAAACTGTCTGTAGAGATGTTCTCAGACGAAGACAAGGTGTGAGGTGACAGAAAGTTAAAAAGATGATTCAACAGCAAATATTTCGTATTAATTTTTAAATTTTAAGGAATGATCGGTAGAACTTTAAATTGAAGATTATTAAAATTATAAAGTAGAACCAATAGAATAAGGAAATTCAGGTTTTTGTTTTTTACTTCATTAGGCAGATCGCGGTTAAATTAATTAAAATGTCAGGAGCGATATTAAACACGTCTACACTACTAACATTTTCTATCTCTCTCTCCACACTTTCGAAACCCGAATCTCTACCTTACAAAGAGTCTGGATGTACCTTACTCTAGGGAAAGCAGAAATTCAAAGCTCTACGACCCTGTTCTATCTTTGGTGTGATCACGAACTTTGAACTACCTCACAAGATAATGGGCTCTTGGCCTGATGATTGGACAGCAGTTCTTCATTCGTGATACTACCAAAAGTATTCCCGGTTTGTGTAAATAAAAAAAAAAGTTGAGAAAAGTAAAAAAAAAAATTAAATAATAAAAAAACGCGTTAGGCCAAAGCAAGTCCAAGGAAACAACCTTCCGAGGAAAATCGTCCCCTTGAAGTGGCTTTAAGCCGAAGCCGTCAGGTTTCATTTGCGCATTAAGCGAAAACGTTGGGAGCCATTGTTGCGAAGCAGGTTTCCACGGGGGTGGCAGCACGTTTGTTGTTGTACGGATAGGCTCAATGGATTGGGGGTGGTTCTTGCCGCTTACACTGTTCCCTCTTGTTCGGCAAACAAAATTATCGTGTCAAAGTAAAAAAAAAAATTAGGATAAGAAAAGGAAGGATGTTGATAAGGAAAAATCTACTCTAAAAGGGTAAGGAAATGGTAACACAATCACAGGGACTTTGACGCTATCCAAGGGAACACGAAAGTAAAGTGCATGAAAAATTAAAACTAAACCTAAGTCAATCCTACAAGAAAATAAAAGTAATAAAACTAAAAAAAATAATAATACCACCACCAATACAAAACAAAAATACTTAATCTAAGACCCTATAATAGACCCCGATCCTAATGCACTTTTTTCTCTCCCCTGGATAACGCCATGCTAAATCCAAACTCTCGTTTGATGTTGTTGATGAGGTATGGCATACAAGCTATACGGCGACATTGACCTGGTCAAAAAAATGCGCATATCACGTTTAAGATGGCTAGGTCATCTTGTTACACTTTTATTTTCGCGAGATTATTATTTTAGGGTCATCACGAGACAAAAAGAAAATGTTATACAAAGGTTTGTATGAAACAAAGGGGTCTGAAGGACCGTTAAAAGATTTTTAAAGTCCAAGGTACAAAGGGTTGGACCGTTAATGAACGTCCAAGAAAATTCCCAATTTGCGGTTGAAATTACGAGGACGCGTGCCAGACAATCTTCTGGAATGTTTTAATGATTAAAAAGGGGTCACACGGTTGAATATTTTATAAATTTTATAGAACCAAATGATACTACGAATAAAAAAATGCACTCTACTTATCTTTTTTTTTAAAAGATGTCCTCCTGCTCCTGCTTTTCCTCTCTCTGGATCCAATTTTTTCCAACTCAAATTCAATTTTCACTAAACCCAAAATTGTTGATGTTGTGTAATGTGTTTATGATGTCCTCTATGGTATGTTGTGAGTATTTATGCGTCTTGTGAATCGGTGATTTTGTGTTCAATGTAACTATGGCGTTTTGTTGTATCCATATCATAGTTTAGTATGTGAGTCTCCAGAGTCCTTTCGGCTCGACATACTGACATCATGCGTTCAGCTCATCCGCTGATTTGGGGTACCTGTCATTTGCTCAAAGCGATGTAACCTTCACATTGCTAGGAGCAAACAACGGAAAATGGTGGGACAAAGAAATGATGAGGAAATGCGGGAAATTTTACCGTAACAATCTATAGCGCATGGACAAGAATGCTCCAGCTTGCAATATCTTCGATACCACCCCATAGGGTCAAGGAAGACCTCGCCTTAGTTGGCGCGTTCAAGTAGAGGACGACCTAAACCAACTTGGATTGCGAAACTGGATGCATGTTGTTTCGTCCTGAACTGTAGCACCTCGTAAGTAAGTAAGTAGTATAGGAGCAATCCAAAGAAAGTTTCTAATCCAACGAAGAAAGGATTCTTCGATACAAAATAATACATTTTCGACAAGAGAGCTAGATACCAGGCTTTATCAAATGCCTATGAAATATCTAGTGCCATAATGTAACTTCTTTCTTCAAGATATTTCTTAAGCTGAAAATTTATAAGCCTATGCATGAACATAGAAAGAAGGGACATACATAAGTGCAACCGGTCGGTAATTTTAGGGTGAAGAAAAATTGAAATTGAAATCTTTTAAAACTCTTGCCTCAGCACAAGTGGAAAAAAGATTTGTCCCATCAAATCATTAACAGTCATAACAAAATCTAGCAGCGTGGAATATAGCCGAAGTGTTTTATTTCAGATGAACAAACATTTTTGCTATAATGACCTGCCCCAAGAATTAAGCCTGTATACGCCCCTGGATCTTAAAGGGGTGGTTGGATATGAATTGGTCCAATAACCTTTATCATCGATAATTAAAAAATTGCCAAACTCCTTATTTCCTTAAAAACTTTACAAACATTCACCGAACCCGTCTTCCTATATCTCAATAATATCTATTTAATGCCAAAACGTGAAAACTTGCCTTTTTTCAGGTTTACACTGACAGCTGTGAATATTTTAACTGTCAGTTTTGTTTTAATTAGGATCATGATCTGGCATGTACAATTTTCACTACCTTAACTACTAGTTAGACCTGTTCAGATATTGTTAAACGCAAGTTAGGTTGATAAGATCAGTAGCTTAACTGAAACTTTAGTCAGATATTGTGGTATACAGCCTGAGATGGAAAAATATCTAAATTTAACGAAACTTGGAGATGTTTAGGGATTGTTAATTTACATTTTCTCAAGTTTTGAACCTCAGGGCCCTTGGAAAAATGGGGAATCTCATATTTATTATAATTTGAAGAAGCCATAGTTATTGTAGTTGTTTGTTGTTGTATTTTTGTGGAGTTTTTGTTGAATTAAATTCAATAAAAGGGTTTTGTGTCCTTTACTCCACGAGCAAAACACCCAGATTTAGGTGCATAACTTTAACCAAAGTTCCCTAAAAGAAATATAATTCACTATTGCTTTCTGCAATGTGTTTTATGAAGAGTCGATAATCATCGACCTATTTTATGCGTCTTAGAAGAGCATGAACGGTCTAACTGATGAGCCCACCGTTCATGCTTGGGCGAAACGCACACTTTTTGGAGTAAAGGACACAAAACCCTTTTATTAAACAATGAAAGCAATAATGAACAGTTTATGTAACCGCTGCAAAATGAGCATTTCAGTTCATTCGTTTTCAAAGTTTTTTTTTTGGCGTTTTAAGTGAGCACTGACAACTTGGCAACCCTTAAATCTGGGATTACAAGTAGTAAATTATACAAATATTTCTTAAAATTGCAATATCTTTTAAGGTATTTATCAAACAGGCAAGTAGCTTCCTTAACTTGCGATTATAAGAACTATAACGCAAGTTAAGGATTCGTGAATTTATAAAAAAATGAGAAAACAATCAAACATGACATTACGACCTAAGAGTAGTCTAAAAAAGTTAGTGACAAAAAATGTCTGTCTGTCTATCTGTCTGGCTATCTGTCTGTCTTGCAGTATGTTTAACGAACTGCAACCTAAACGGCTTAAGCGATTATCAAATTTTGTGTTTGGTTCTTTTGGCATTCCCAAAAGATGAAATTGAAATTTTATTTTTAGGACTTAAAATAAGTGTACCTGCCATATGACCGTTTAGGTTAAGCTTATTTTTCTCAAAAACGGCTCCAACGATTTTGATGATAATTTTTGAGAATTTTTTGTGTTGGTAATGGCTATTATTTGATCAGGACAAAATTTACGGGAAAAGTCTATTAACGGTACCTTTTATACAAAAGTTTTTTTTTAATTTTTGGCTTTATCGGTAACAGCTCTTTGGATTTCTATCAAATTTTATATTTGAGAAGATCTAGGTAACTTTTTTTTTATTAAAATTAATGTTCGAATTTTTTTTTTGAAAAAATCAATATTCTTAAAACTAATCAAAAAAAATAATTTTAAATTTTATAATCACATGTATATTAATAAACTCTAAAAACCGAAATACCAAAAGTAAAAAAAAAAATTCAAAAATATAAAAATAAAAACAGGATTTTATCAAAATTCCTCCTACAATTTTCGAAATACTGTTTTCATAAATTCGGTATTATACAAGACGTCTGATGGCCTGCTCCATTTAAACTAAAAGCCGTTAAGTGTTCCGGTTGTGACACTTTTATAAGTTTTGATAGTATTATTCTTCATTCCTTCAGTAGATTATGTGAATAATTTAATTAATTTAATTTAATTTAATTTTGGTGGGGGCAGCACCCCATTTATTTGGCTTATTTCAAGCTACAAAACTAAAACTAACCTAAGACTAATTAAATCTAAATGGGAAGGTTGGGACAGTTGTTGAGGCGTAACTTTAGATTCGGTGTACTAATATTTAGGTCAAAATATTCAGCTACCGAATTAACACTTCGCAGCATGTAAGAGGTTCATTGGAGCCATAGGAGGTACGGTGGGAGGGTATATAGTAAAGTCTAGGATTTGTGAGATTGCGGGGGTAAGTGTTAAAGAAAATGGAATTATATATTGAAGGGCAGTCAACGGAACCAGAAAAAAGTCGGTAAATGAAAAGAATATCGGCAACCAATCTGCATTCTAGAGTTCTCAGATCAATAAGTTGGAGACGGGCATGATATGGAGGTAGAATAAAAGGATCTTGTCATTGAAGACCGCGAAGAGCGAAAAGGAGACTATGAGACTTACAACGAAAACTTATTAGTTCGTATATGAGGCATTCAAATATTTTGGGGATGTAGGATAGTTTGGCAATGGGGCGATATCTCTTAACGGTATTTTGTGCGCCTTTTTTGTGAATCGGTGTAACGAATGAAGTTTTTCATACTTCAGGGAATACACCTTGGGATAAAGATAAATTAAAAATTTGGGTAAGGGGAACGGAGAGAGTTATGGAACATTTTTTTAGAAGAATTTCTAGGATATTATTTGGCCCAAGAGAAAATTCTACACGTAGTAGACTTAACTTATTTTCAACAAGATTCTTATCGATTGTGAGAGGGAAAAAAGGGCCAATTGAAAAATTCGGTAAGTACTTAAAATAAGCTTCGTCTGGTTGAAAAGAATCATTGGTAAAGGATTGCTTGAAAGATGAGGCAAACAACTCTGAAATATGTAGAGGATCACTTGATCCTGTTTCACTGTTAAGAAAAAGAGAGGAAGGATATCCATCAGACTTTTTTTTATAGTTAACGAATTGGAAAAATGTCTTGGGATCGTTAATAAGGTTCGCTTGAGTTTCAACTAGATAACGCTGGTAAAGGTTACTATACAGTTCAGAAAATTGGAGATAAACTCCGAGATAATTAGAATAATCGATGGATCGAGAACGGAGAAAACGTTCCCACAATTTATTTGTCCTATTTCTCAAAGAACGTAGAGAGGTACGTAGAGAGAAATGGAATTGTAAATTTCTCTATAGAATTTACTAATGAGTTCGTTTACGGAAAGATTTACGAAATTAAAAAAAGTGCTACTGAGATATTCGTTAATTTCTCTGAACTTAGCTTTGTGAAAGTCGAAAGAACGAATTGAAATATTAGGGTTCAGGTTAGGACACTCCTGAAATAACGACAGAAAAATAGGTGGATGATAGTTGTCGATCGTTGAAAGAGAAAAAGTACTTAATGATACTGTGAAGTTTTGGCCTGGGGCAAATAAAACTCAATCAAAATTCCAAAACAATACAACAAATCTCTTTATTTTATGAAACACAATGTCTTTTAGTTTAAATAACAGCAAATTTAACTTATTCCACTTATTCACAATTCAAATACGTTTTTATAATTCAACACTTTTTATTTAATCTCAATTCAATCAGTTTTTACTAACGCTTCCACTTGTTAACAATTCTTCGAAAATAAACTTAACTTTCAATGCCATCTACTCTTGTATTTATACAAGTTTACAAGCTTCTGGAAGCTTCCGTCTGGTTCTGGTACATTCTAAGCTTTTGGTACTAATTCGTGGAATACCTTCGACTCGAAGTTTCGCCCTTGGTCGGAATGCAATTCCATAGGCACTCCGAACATGAATACCCAGTGGTCCACTATCTGCTCGACAACGGTCTTAGCTTCTTGATTGGGTATGGCACATGTCCCAAATATTTCACCTCAGCTTTGAACAGAGCACATTTTTTTGGATTTATTTTCAAATGTGCTGTTCGAAGTCGTGTAAATACTTCCCTCAAGTTGTCGCGATTCAGCGAACCTCTTTCCCACAACGATGACGTCATCCAAGTACACCAGGCAGGTTTTCCATGTCAGACCCTGTAACACACGTTCCATTAAACGCTCAAAGGTGGCTGGAGCGTTACACAAGCCAAATGGCATAACGGTAAACTGCCATAGTCCATTTCTCATGGTGAAAGCGGTCTTTTTTTTTGTCCTCGGGATGGATCTGTACCTGCCAGTAACCACTTTTCAGATCGAGGGTAATTTTGCTCCAGAAAGGGTAACCTAGGTGTCATCTATTCGAGGTAAGGGGCAGCCGTCCTTGTTGGTGACATCGTTGAGCCTCCGATAATCCACGCAGAATCGAGTGCTGCCGTCCTTCTTTTTCACTAGTACAACGGGTGACACCCACGGACTTTTTGAGTTTTTGATTAAACCGTCTTTTTCCATGGTCGATATCATCTCATCGACTTCCGCCTGTTTTGCCAATGAAAGTCTTCTAGCAGGTTGTCGGATCGTTCTGCTATCGTTGGTGTCTATGCGGTGCTGTACTAGGTGTGTTCGACCATAGTCTCCATCCTGCGATGCAAATATATCAGCAAACTCGCCAATAAGATTTTCGGCTATGGTTTGCTGCTCCTGATTTAGCTCACAATTTCTGAGGATAGCTTTACATACCTCAGGCAATGTTGTTGCAGAAACAGCACTCGCAGATTCGCTCCCAGATGTTGTCGATATGGCTGCAATGGGTACGCATCTTCCAATCACCTCTCTTTGTCTGAGCTTGACGGAGTGTTTGTTCGGATTCATCAGCCTTACCGGAACCTTGTTTGTCTTTGGTTCTACTAAATTTTTTCCAACGATATAGCTTGGAAAGGCCTCTTTATCATCTGCTTCAACGAAATAGAATCGGTGGTTCCCAGGATCACCCTCCAAACACGTCCAAAGAACTGTCTCTGAAGATGGTGGTAGGACTTCATCTCTGCTTAAAACCGCCCTAAGATTCACAGCGTTCTCGTTTCCGTATACCATAGGGATCTCAACGGTTCGATACCTTAAAACTTGCATTCGAAGGTCTATGATTACCTCATGTGCCTTCATGAAATCCACTCCTATGATGCATTCGTCGCATATGTCGGCTACCAAGAATGCATGTGAGAAGGTCAACCCTGCCAGTTGTATCTTTAGAAATACCTCCCCGTATACTTTTGCTGCTTCTCCGGTAGCTGTTTTCAGAGTGTGGCAGCTGGTGTTATGTAGCCAGGACGTCTGAACAAGATCCTTCGGCGCAACTGGACTCGGTTAACTTGATGCATGTGGTCGTCGGCAAACCTCCTCTCGATTGCTTTGACCATGGCATCATAATCATGATGTTTTTCTTCAGGAATGGTCTGCAGCAATTCGGCAGCTGTTCCTCTGAGCGCAAGCGCCAGAGCAATTGATTTGTTTTCGGTGTGCGAGTTATTCGTCAAGGCGGCAGCTTTGAACTGCCTCTTATAAATTGGCCATGATGTTTGACCATCGAAGACAGGGGGCTGCATTTCTTTACGTCGTGGACCTTCGCTCAAATATTCCCGAAGATTCTGCTTCCTCAGAGAATCAACCTCCTTAGCCAGACGTTCGTACTGTTGTTCTACACTTTCTACCCGCTTTCCGAATTTTTCTTCTAAGTTTTCTATTCTCTGGTCTACTATTTCGAGTCTTTTGTCGAAGAGAACATTCTGTGCATCGAGCTTATTTTCGAGAGCATCATTCTTTTGTTCGTCGAATTTACGTTCGAGAACGTTCTTTTGTTCTTCGAGAACGTTTTTTTGTTCTTTCGAGGAACTTTCCAGAGCATCGAATTTCGACAGAAGCAACTTCATGAGAGCAGGCATTTCATCGGTGGTACTTTCAGTGCTTTTTCTCCCTTGTTCTTCAACATCCTGAGTGATAGCATTCTGAAGTCGGAGCAATAGTTCCTTTTTCAGCCCCGAAGTCTGAAGATTTCTTTTTCTTTTAATTTAATTGTTCCATTTTGCGACCCATTTTATATAACCGAAACACAATTTCCGCGACAAAGTCAAATTTATTTAAGTATCTCTTCTAGAACAATCTTTTTCAAAAACTGTTTTTATCAAAAATATCCGCTATTCACAATTTTATGCACAATAGTTTCTGGAAAATTTAGAAAATGTCACTATTGAATTTTCTAGCACTTTACTGAGTTTTATCCCCAATTTCTGACACCAATGTGAAGTTTTAGCCTGGGGTTCGATAAATAAAACTCGATCAAAATTCCAAAATAATACAACAAATTTCTTTATTTTATGAAACACAATGTCTTTCAGTTTAAATAACACCAAATTTAACTTATTCCACTTATTCAAAATTCAAATACTTTCTATTTAATCTCAATTCAATTACTTTTTACTAACGCTTCCACTTGTTAACAATTCCACTTTCGAAAATAAACTTAACTTTCAATGCCATCTACTCTTGTATTTATACAAATTTACAAGCTTCTGGAAGCTTTCATCTGGTTCTGACACGTTCTAAGCTTTCGGTACTAATTCGAGTCTCGATTTAGTACTTAGTCAAAACATATTGCAAATATGTAGCACACTTTTAGGGGCATGGTTGTTGTACATAATAAAAGTTGGTAGTTGTACACAATGATAATTAAAAATTTTATATTTGATAATTTACAAAAGTGGTGGTTGGGTGCTGTATGAGTAGGGTAGGCACTGAAAGGCATCAAACTGGTGATGCACAGCCGCTGCTGCTATATCGTACACATCAATTGTGCTTATTTTACCTCCCCGCGGTAACCACCGGGTACTGGTCTGTCCATCCGGACATTCCTGCTAAACTTATAAGCGCGAGTGTTGAACACAGAAAAAATAGCAACACTATAATGCTCTGCTTTAATGACTGTTCTGATCGATTCGCAGAAGTCTTGCACGAGCCCCTCAGAAAGAGAACGTACGGTGGATGAGCCCAACCAATTGGACCAACGGTGGCGTCAACAGTCAACGAAGCAGATGCCCTAATGAGCTACTTCGACGTATTTGGAGATAAGGTCATTAGGACAATTCAATGCAAGTCAGGGCATTGAAATAGAGATGGTGGCGGATGAACCCTTAATGGGCCAACGGCAGCGCCCATATCCCCGAAGTGGGTTACTGACTCCGCATTCTCCGGTTCCTTTTGTCCAAGGAATCCAGCAAAGGACCTGGCCCTCCAGGTTGGGGGTTGTGCGTGGGGTTAACAACCCTGCCACGGAAAAAAGAAAAAGTTGCGAAGCGACCAATAGCCTCGGAAAAGGACGGATTTACTGTTGACGACCCGGAAAAACGAATCAAGGACAACGACCTTCGGATCTGCACGTGGAATGTTAGAACTCTTAACAGATCACGTGCATCCAAACAACTAGCGGAGGCTACAGAGCAGGAATTACTGCCATCCAGGAAGTGCGATGGAATGGGTCGGGCAAAAGGAGGATGAAAAACTGTGACGTGTACTACGGTGATTGCGCGAGAAGACCACAGCGTTTATTTGGGTGCGGATTCGTCATAAGCGGTAGACTTAGGCAAGAAGTCTTAGGCTTTCGACACGTAAGTGAGCGACTTGTGACAATCCGTATCAAGGCTAAATTCGCCAACATTAGCCTAATATGCGCTCATGCTCCCACAGAGGACAAAGATGACGCCACCAAGGATGACTTCTATGAGCTCCTCGACAAAACCTATGAGCAATGCCATAAATACGACGTTAAGATCGTACTAGGCGATTTTAATGCCAAAATAGGTAAAGAGGAAATCTTTGGTAGGACTGTCGGAAAACATAGCCTACACGACACAAGGTCTGAAAACAGACTTAGGCTTATTGACTTCGCAGCGGCACATAACGTCACCATTGCAAGCACACGGTTTCCTCATCTCGATATACACAAAGGGACTTGGCTACACCCAGATCAAAGAACCGTCAATCAGATTGATCACGTTGCGATCGATGCAAGACACGCCTCCAGTATCTTGGATGTTCGCACCTTCCGAGCAGCTAATATCGACTCGGATCACTAACTTGTTTGAGCAAAGGTAAGAATGCGAATAACCCGAACTCCACAACAACGGAGTAATACTGTGAGGAAGTATGACGTCGGAAAGCTGCAATCGCAAGAAACCGCCAGAACCTATGCCGATCGAACATTTCGTAACCTCTCAAGAAATCCAGTACCGCCAGCATCAAGTGCCGAAGATCAGTGGCAACACTGCCAACAAGCCATCATAGATGCCGCAACTGATGTGCTATGTTTCACCAGACCACCACCACGAAACCTCTAGTTCGATGACGAATGCAGGCAGGCCCATGCAGCCAAACAAGAGGCCTATAAAGCGGCGCTGCAAAGAAAGACGAGAGCTGCTCGCGATCTCTACGAGCAGAAAAGACGGGAAGAGCACCGGCTTCTCCAAACGAATAAGAGAGAGCATGAGAAGCGCGCGATCGAAGATATTGAGAGATGCTACTCCAGGAACAACGTGCGGAAGTTTTACCAACCGGTAAAAAGAACATGCCAAGGAAAAAAATCCCGCACAGAAGCCTGTAGAGATAGGAATGGAAACCTCGTAGTAGAGTCACAGTCGGTGCTGAGTACATGGAAGGACCATTTCTTCAGACTGTTAAACGGCGATGAAGACCAAAATCCCTCTGTCAGGCAGAATGAACCATTCAACATGGATGATGACAGACAAAACTACCGTCCACCTGACCAAAATGAAGTAAGGATAGCAATATCTAAACTAAAAAACAACAAAGCTGCTGGACCCGACGGACTACCCGCCGAGCTTTTTAAAGCGGCCGGAGATGACCTGGTGGAGTGCATACACAACTCATCTCTACAGTTTGGTCAGAAGAAAATATGCCTGATGAATGGAACCTCAGCATCGTTTGCCCGATCCACAAGAAAGGAGACCCTCTAAACTGCGCCAACTATAGAGGAATTAGTCTCCTGAATATCGCCTACAAGATCCTCTCTGCCGTACTATGTGAACGCCTGAAACCTTTCGTCAGCAACCTGATTGGCCCCTATCAGTGTGGTTTCAGACCAGGAAAGTCCACAATCGATCAAATGTTCACGCTACGGCAGATCCTGGAAACTACCCAAGAATTCCAAATCGATACCCACCACCTCTTTATCGATTTTAAGGCCGCGTACGATAGCATTTATAGAGACGAGCTATACAGAGCTATGTCAGGTTTTGGCATTCCCACAAAACTCGTCCGACTGTGCAGGATGACGATGGAGAACTCTCGCTGCTCCGTCAAGGTTGGTACTGACCTCACAGAAGCTTTTGACGTCAAAAAAGGATTCCGACAAGGTGATGCGCTATCGTGCGATTTCTTCAACTTAATACTTGAAAAAATTATAAGAAACTCGCAAGTCAATTGTAGTGGGACAATTTTTTTCAAGTCTCTGCAATTGCTAGCATACGCTGATGACATAGACATCATTGGCAGAACTCGGCGAGCTGTCACTGGAACGTTTGCTAGCATTGAAGCTGAAGCGGCTAAGATGGGACTAGCAGTCAATGAGGCCAAAACGAAGTACCTGCTGTCCACAAAAAGGGACACACAACACCGGCGGATTGGACAAAACATCACAATAGACAGGTAAAACTTTGAGGTAGTTAGGGACTTTGTGTACCTCGGATCCGCTATAACATCTGACAACAACATCTCGTCAGAAATAAAGCAAAGAATTACTCTTGCCAATCGCTGTTTCTATGGGCTAGGAAGGCAATTGAGTAGCAAAGCCCTCTCTCGAAAGACAAAGGAGACTCTGTATCAGACCCTAATCATCCCAGTCCTGCTCTATGGCGCCGAGGCATGGACTCTATCTAAAGCGGATGAAGATATCCTTAGTCGTTTCGAGCGTAAGATTTTTCGGAGGATTTTTGGCCCTATCTGCGTTAACGGGCTTTGGAGGAGAAGGTTCAACCAAGAACTATACGAGCTGTACAGCGACATTGACCTGGTCAAAAAAATACGCATATCACGTTTAAGATGGCTAGGTCATGTAGAGCGAATGGACAACAATGCTCCGGCTCGCAGGATCTTCAATTCCATCCCAGAGGGTAGACGCAGTCAAGGAAGACCTCGCCTTAGGTGGCGCGCTCAAGTGGAGGACGACCTCAACCAACTTGGAGTGCAAAACTGGAGGCAGCTAGCCAAAGACCGAGTTGGCTGGAGAGGCATGTTGGTTGAGGCCCAGGTTCGTCCCGAACTGTAGCGCCACCTAAGTAAGTAAGTAAGTTTCACCTGGATTGTAGATTTTGATTTCCTGTCTCGACCTATTGTGGGCTTCTACGTCTTTGTGCTGTTTGAGTCTTGAGTTGTATTGATTCGGATCTGTGCTGACAAATCTATCGAAGAAAGTTTCGATTGGTCTTTTGTTCGTCACTGTATGTATTGAGTAGTTATACTCATATACGGCGCAATCTAGGAGTTCTATGAATGGCATAGTTGGTCGATTTGCTTTAAGGCACCTCATAATTTCAGACAGAGTAGAGTGGAATCTTTCCACTTGACCGTTTACTGTGCTGCTGTATGGAGGGGTTGTAAACATGTCGATGCCTATTTGATCCTGCAACATGAAGCGTATTGTTTCCGAATTAAGTGACTTCTCGTTGTCGAAAATAACTAACTTGGGACACCAAAGGCAAATATTAGTTGTCTTAAGGGTTCTCGAATATCTTCAATTGCCTTAGACTTTATAATCTTTACCTGTGCGAATTTTGAGAATTTGTCTATGGCTGTCAGAACTAAATTCCTGTCAGTAGAGTAAATGTCGAAATGGACTATGTGTCCGGGGAATTGTGGAATTGGAGTTTCTTGGATTTTGGGTTTATTTGGGTGACGCTCGTATTTCTGCTCTTTGCAAATCCGGAATTGTTTTATAAGTTCATGGATACGAGATTTCATTTTTGGAAAATAAAACATCTGTAGAAGTTGAATTTTGTTCTCATTAGTACTTCTATGTGCTCTATTGTGTTCTTTTAAAATTTCTTCCTGTTGGTTAGTGAGGTTTGTAAGGTCTGTAACTTGTGACTGGGTATAACGTATCTTGTAAGCTTTGAAATAGAGTGGATATATTTCTTGAATTCTTCCCATAGTTGCTTCGTTAGTGTAGAGTCCATTTATAACACAGGGGTTGAGAAATCGCTTAAATATATTTATAAGGTCCTCTTTGGTGTAATCAGGGTGAATGTAAATGTGTCTGTGGTAGGTGGGAAAGGGAATTTTGAATTGTTATGACTGAACGTTTCCGATAAGTAGCATTATTTGATTTTTGAAGACGTTAATTGGAGATTCAACTGCAGGGATGAGTTCGTGGGCTGAGCTTTGATCGCTATGCTGAGATACTGATAGGGAATTAACTTGGGAAACGTGGGGAGAACGGGAAAGGGCGTCAGCGACTATGTTACTCTTTGCTGGTTTGTACTGTAATTCGTAATTATACTCTTCCAGGATCGCTTTCCAGCGCTTCATTTTGGAGTTATTTTTCTTGTTGCTTAAAGCGTACGTGAGTGGCTGATGGTCTGTATAGATTTTAACATGGGCGGTACCGTAAACGTAATTTCAAAGGGAATTGATTGCCCAAATAATGGCGAGCATTTCCTTCTCGTTGGTAGTGTAATTTTCTTCGGGTTTGCTCAACGATCTAGAAATGAACATGATGGGCTTATCGTTTTGCGAGAGTACTGCACCGATAGCGGCGTTAGATGCGTCGGTGGTCAACTCGAAATTTTTCATGTAGTCGGGGTATGCAAGGAGTAAATCCTTGGAGACCAATGAATTCTTAATTTTCTGAAAAGCTGTTAGAGCGTCTGATTTGAGGTATATAGGGATTTTGCTTGAGTTGTTTTTAGATATGCGTCCTTCTTCACCTCTTAACAATTATGTTAAGGGCTTGGCTAGTTTCGCGTAATCTTTTACGAAACGTCGGTAATAACCTGATAAGCCTAAGAACGATCTAAGCTCTTTAAGATTTTTGGGAATGGGAAAGTTAACGATGGCCTCGACTTTTGCGGGATTTGTTGCTAGTCCCTTGGAAGATACTATAAAGCCTAAAAATTCAACTTCTTCTTTAAAGAAGTTGCATTTATCTAATTGCACCTTCATGTTGGCTTCATTCAGGGTTCTAAATATCTTTTCAACATGATCGCTCTCGTCTTTACTGAAGATAATGATATCATCAATATAGACGTAGCAAATTTTTCCTATATAGGCTCGTAGAATGTCATCAAGCGCACGTTGGAAGATGGATGGTGCGTTTTTCAATCCGAATGGGAGACGAGTGAATTCGTACTTTCCATTATTCATGGAAAACGCAGTTTTTTTCCATATCAGATTTCTTAAGTGGAATCTGATGGAAACCGCTTTTAAGATCTAAAACCGTAAAAAATTTGCATTGTCCAAGTTGTGATAAAACCTCGTTAATTTCAGGGATCGGGTATCTGTCAGGAACAGAAACGCTATTTAATTACACTGTAATCGATAACCACTCTATATTGTTTGTTTCCCATAGAGTCAGCTTTTTTGGGTACAATCCACACGGGTGAATTGTACGGAGAACGGGATGGTTTGATAATATTGTCATTTAAAAGTTTTTGTATATTTTTTTTTATATAATTAACGCGCGCACAAGGGACTATTTGTTTCCCTTTTACTGTAACACACTGCGCGGGCATTAGGAAGATAGGGAGGGGAGAGATAGGAGGTGTCGATTAACATTGGTTTTGAATGTTTGCAAATTGAAATGGCAAGGGAAAATCTCGCCGGGTAAACCATTCCAAAGTCGTGTTGTACGGCTAAAAAAAGAATCCCTATATTTCACGGTACGTCCGAAATTGGGCTCAAGGGTGAACTGATGGGCATTCCTAGCAAGACGAGTATTACGGGCGAAACTTTTAAGGGGAGGAATGCAGCTGGCTACCTCGAGTGAACATTTTTTATAAAAGAAACGATAAAATAAGGAAAGACATGAAACATTGCGTCGGTGTTCGAGAGGGGCAATTGTTTCAGCGGCAGTTCTATTTCCTATCAATCGTAACGCTCGATTTTGTATTCTATCAAGCAGGTGAAGCGATGTTTGTGAAGCACCTGCCCACAGGTGGGAGTTGTACTCGAGTTTAGGGCGTATAAACGCTTTATAAATTGTAGCCAGATCAGATGGGGAAAAATACTTCTTACACCGATACAGAAAACCTAAGCACTTAGCAGCATTCTTAGCGATTTCAAATATATGGTCGTTCCAACGGAGGTCGTCGTTGACACACATACCGAGTACTGAGAGCTTTTCGGTTTCTTCGATGTAAGTGCCATTCATGGACAATGGCATTGGGGGAATGTTAAGCTTTAACGATAGAAGACAGCATTGAGTTTTCGAAGCATTAAACTCCACACGATTTCTATTACCCCATTTGACAATGCTGTATAAATCGGAGTTTAATGAGCTTGACATACGGCACCGTTGCAATTCTACGTCCGAAGGCGAAGGACGTGAATTATCGAACGAATATGAAAAGCTGAGGGTAGAGTCGTCAGCAAAACAGTTAAGTGGATTAGAAGTAACAGACAGAAGATCATTTATAAAAAGGAGGAAAAGAGTCGGAGATAGAACAGAGCCCTGGGGCACACCAGCATTTATTTTATGGGAATCAGACTTGAATCCGTCCAATACAACTTGTATTGAACGGTCCAGAAGATAGCTTCTAATCCAACTAACAAGAGTATTATCAATCCCAAAAGCACGCATTTTCGATAAGAGAGCTTCATGCCAAACTCTATCAAATGCCTTGGAGATATCAAGAGCAATAATCTTACTTTCACCAAAGCGATGTAAAGATTTGTTCCACTGTTCGGTGAGATATGCCATCAGATCACCAGTGGAACGGTTGCTGCGGAAGCCATACTGACGGTCATGGAGAAGCTTACGATCTTCGAGATATTCCTTAAGCTGACGGTTAATCAGTGTTTCCATGACCTTAGAAAGAAGGGATGTCAGTGCTATGGGTCGGTAGGAGGAGGGGGAGGATGGGTCACCTTTCTTAGGGACAGGCTGGACAAATGCTGTTTTCCATCTTCTAGGAAAGATTCCAGAAGAGTAGGAGCGATGGAAAAGCTTACGCAGTGGCTTTGCCAGTGTGGAAGAACACCTCTTCAGAAGAATCGGGGGTATACCATCCGGGCCAGCGGATTTGTGTATATCGAGATCTTTGAGAACTCTTGCTACTGTACGAGTGCGGAAAAAAATCTGTCCCATGGAAAAATTTACATTCTCAAGTACAGGAGGGGCAACGTTGCTATGCGGCAGCGTGGAGCTAGCAGCGAAATGGGCGGCGAGCAAGTTTGCCTTCTCTGAAGAGTAAACAATTGGTTTGTTACTGTCGATGAGCGTTGGAACCGAAGATGTTGAGGAGTTTTTAATATTTTTTACAAATGACCAAAAATTTTTACTGCCTTTGGGACACTGCAGAATTTTTTGCCGTAATTTTTGGTCATGCAAAAATTTGGTTCTTTCAATAACGGAGTTGCATGAGTTTCTTGCTTGTTTGTGCTTTTTCCGATTTTCCTCTGTAGGGTTGGCTTTGTAAGAACGGAAACTTACTTCTTTGAGCCTGATAGCTTCTTTACACTCAGAATTAAACCAAGACTTTTCTTTAGGTTTAATGCTTTTTACTCTGTTAGGAATAAAAGCACGCATCCCTAGAAGAATCACATCATCAATGTCACTATCGAGGAAGCATAGTGACCAGTTAAAGTTTCGGAAAAAAATATTCAGGCCGTCCCAGTTGGCTTTCTCGTATTGCCAAACGGTCCTGGTGGGAAGTTTTTCTTTAACTGGATGGGTGGAGGATGAGAAATTAGCTGAAATAACACAATGGTCTGAAGTGCCAAATGGATAAGTTACACTAATGGTATATTTATCAGGGTGAGAAGTAAGAAACAAGTCAAGAGTATGGGCGGCTTGCCCAGCAATATCCGGTATACGCGTTGGCACATCGATCAGTTGGGTAAGGTGATGTAACCCGGCAAAGAGCTCGACATACCTTCCTTCGGGTGTTGTCTGACCAGAATAGCGGAGCCAATTGGAATTGTGTACATTGAAATCGCCCGTAATAACGATTTCAGTGCGAGGACAAAGGGAAACAATTTTCGAGATGGAATCAGACAGCGCATCAAACTCGTTACAAGTGGAATTGCTGTCGAGATTTGGACTCCTGTAAATAAAACAATAATGAATGACATGCTTGCGGACAGTGAATTTGAGCCACAAGAAGTCAAAGTCCGTGTTGGAACATTACCCATATTGGGGAAGGCTCTGGCAAGCAATATCATTCCTAACATAGACCACGAGACCATGATGGGAAAAGAGTAATGGCACCAAGCTATACCCATGTAGAGCAAACTCTGATAAATCAGTATTTACTCCAACCTGGGTTTCACTTAATGCCAAAACAGCTGGCCTGTATGCGTTTCTATCTCGTCTTTTAGTGCGGCGGGGTAAGGATAATACTTCGAGTATACTGGGGAATCTGTCTTTGTACGAATCTCACCAACAACTTTTGTCGTGTATGTGAGTTTTTCGTTTGGTTCGGCAAATAAGGAAGCGAATTTTTTTACAATAGCTCTGATAGATTTCTTTTGAGAGTCGGACATATGATCAAGTTTTATATTTATTGTATTAATAGATAGCGAACTTAGCTTTTTGACTTTTATTTTTATTTTTCCAAGGATTGTCATAAAGTTTTGGTGTGCGTGAATGACACCATTGAATTCCTTCATACTGTCATTACCTAAAATACCGTGAAACGTTTCCAGTGTTGGGAGAAGGAAGAACTTTAACTTTTTATCAGTTTGGCCAAAAAAAAGATTAATGAATGTATGGCTGGTTATTTTGACATCACCTGAAATAGATTTAGCTAGAAACTGTTGTTCATTAGGGATGGGATTCTTTATAAGACTGGACTGATTATAATTCTTACTAGACCCGGTGTCAATGAGAAAGTTTAAAACTTGACCGCTCTTCGTCCTACATTGAAAATAAGGTAACGAAGAGGAGTTCATCCTAAAAAATGGATGTCGCTGTATTCAGAGGTTTCATCGTCAAGTTCTTGGTCTTCAGATTGGCTTAGAACATAGTTCCTTAAGTCGGGGTCGTGTTCCACTTCTTCCGTGTTGGTCTGTTGGTAAAATGCGTAAAGATCGTTTGGAGAAATATATCCAGTTGGTTGTAACGCGAAGTCTGGAGGAGAGGGGTTGTGTTCGGAGTTCGATGGGTTAGGGTTTGGGTTTTCTAAATTTATATGGAAGTTCCTCTGCATTTTCGGAGGAACCCGATTTTGAAATGAGGGGTTTGACTTTGGGGCCTTTTTCCGGCATATTTGAAGGGTTGTGGCCGATTTTGGTAGTTAACGGCCGAAGACCTAATTGTTGATGTTTCCATCGGTTCTGGCTTAGGTTTGGGCTTAGGTGCAGTTGGCCTGGGAGGGGGCTGGTAGGTGTTGTTAAAGGGATAGTTATTTTGCGGTTGTCGTTGGATGTTAAAATACGGATACGGATATACTCGTGGAATGTATGCTACTTGGGGGTAGAAGGGCTCTTTGTGAGGGATATATTGTTGTATGTATCTATTTCGATGTGGTACGGGTGGAGGTGTCTGGTGAAACCTTTGAGTAAAGGAGTTCCTATTGTTGGCATAATTTGACCTACATTTTTGGTTTTCGAGCTTAAGGCATAAATTTAAAGCTTGCGGTAAGTCCGTAGGTTCCCGAATTCCTAGGAGTTTCGGTAGGTTGCCGTTTAGGCCACGGATAAATGTATCCAGGGCTTTATCTCTGTACGTGTTAGTAAGTATTGAAAGTGACTCACTTTCAACGTCCATACACTGTATTTTATTTAGGATGAGCGATAGATGTGTATAAACTGACTGGTGGAAATCTTGAACGGAGGTATTGCCTTGAATCAAGGATGTCATCTGGTACTCTAGAGTACCGAGATCCCTTTGGTCTGCGTAGTGCAGTATTAGGCATTTGGAAATGGCTTTCCAATTCAACGGTGTGTTATAGGATTCCAACACCGCATCAGCATTACCAACAATTTTGTTGCGTATGACGTTAAGAATGCCGTAGTATCTCGGCGTTCCTTGAAAGGGTTCGTATAATTTTAGTATACGGTCTACACTCTTTCTCCAGGAGCTAAATTCTCCTGGCTTTCCGGTGAAATCGCGGAGGCATCTGACTACGTCTGGGATTTATCAAGCTCTGATAGATCATTGCGATGCTCAGGGTCTATGTCCTGATCTTGGTTAGAGGCAAGATCAGTGTCAGGGTGTAACAAAGATTTGACTATTTCTGAGACCATGCCAGTAAGCTGAGCAGATGTAATAAAATGTCTTGCTTGAGACTCTGACTGTGGAAGATTCACTAACTGAGGAGGATTTGTTTGATGAGGAGGATTTACTAACTGAGGATGATTTGTTGTATGAGGAGGATTAACTGGTTGTTGGTTGTTAAGGATGGCTGGTCGAATAAGGTTGCTGGGGTTGGACATTTTTATTTTGTTAGATATATCTCAGTATTTAAAAATAACTTTTTTTTATTAAATCTAATTAATTTAATATTTTTATTTATTATTTATTAATAATTATTAATATGTAACAAAATTTTCCGTACTTCGTAATTTATGAGCAAAATTTTCGATTAAACTTTTTATATATTTTTTCCCTCTATTGCTATTTTACTTGTTTAAATTTCATATAATTGAAACAATAAATTTTCTTCACACAATTAATTTTCTTATTATTTTCTTATTCTATAAGTTTACATACGTTATCAGGATTCCCTGAATCATACTCTGGAGCTGCTGGCAGCGGTCGCTGTCTCCTGTTCGTCTGCGTTTTGCAGTTACTGAGGGGCGTTATTTTTCCGGAGGAGTTTCTCGTTGTTTGCAGGCACTTATGCTTCGTTAAGCTTCACACACGGTTGCAGAAAAAAAATGTACACTGTTCTGCGATTTTTTTTTCGGTGTTAACGAGTTATGTTTGCTCAAATTAGGCGAATTATTTGCACTTTTTTCGAGATTTTCAAATTTACTTAATGCTTTTTTCACAACGCGATTTTTTTATTTGTTCGGACTTTTCAAATTCACTTTATGTTCTTTTCACTATGTATGGTGAAATACTTCTTTCGTGATTTATTTATTTATTCGGGCTTTTCAAATTCAATTTTCACTACATATGGTGAAATTATTGTTTCGCGATTTATTTATTTGCTCGGGCACCAGTTACGTGTTTTACCGCGGTGAAGCATAAAAAAAAACAATTTTGTTTTTATTGGGACAACTGCCTAATTTATTGCGCCGAAGAGAACTAAACTTAATTTCTACTTTACAATTTTTTATAAGGTCACCATCAGTTGGAAAATTTGCCTACTCAGCAGCTTGGGTTGGTTCGATCGTTTCTGTGAACTCGGAATTGTATCAGTCATATGAGCCTTTGTTGCTACAGGTTTCAGCAAGTGTGGGAACCTACAATTGCATGTGGCGGATTGGAGAGCATTGCACTAGGTTTAGCTTTCGTGGTGTTTAATTCAGCAAGTGTGGGAACTTATGAGTGCATGTGGCGGATGTGGGAGCATTGCACTTGGTTTGGCTTTTATCATTGTATATACATTTTCTATAGTACTCTCATGGTGGTCATTTTTAGTCTGGCCATCTTCCTGGTTGATTCAGAACTAACTCTAAATAGTGGAGACGAGAACCTTAACCGATATTTTACCAGTATTTAATAAACTTTTATATTCACATCAATTGGCAATTTCCGCACGCCTCATTGCGACTTGATTCAGAACTAAAAAATGATGCTCCATGATAGTACTATATGCAGTGTATATACAAAGCTTTTATAGTGATAACTTATACAATGCTTTCTTTGAAGAGAAAAGCTGTGTTTTACTTTCCAAACATTCCTCTCGTTTCAGTTTATCTCAGTGTGCAGCCCCGAGTTTGCACTTTGTATATACACTGCATATAGTTCTATCATGGAGCATCATTTTTTTTAGTTCTGAATCAAGTCGTAATGAGACGTGCTGAAATTGCCAATTGGTGTGAATGTAGAATAAGTACAGACAAAAAAGTTTATTAAATACTGGTAAAATATCGGTAAAGGTTCTCGTCCCCACTATTTAGAGTTAGTTCTGAATCAACCAGGAAGATGGCCAGACGAAAATTGACCACCATGAGAGTACTATAGAAAATGTATATACAATGGTTTTAGCCATAATGAGTACACATTCTTTAAACACTATGTTACCCAGGAAATATTAAATTAACTACTTGAAAAGTCATTATGGCCGGATAATATAATTATTCATGAATTTCTAAACAAAAAGAATAATGTTCGCAATCCTTTTCAAAACACACTGACAAGACATACAAATCCTCGCCATTAATAAAAAAATTCTATCAAAATGTGAAAGGACTTCGGACAATGACCAACAAGTTCTACTATTCCACAATAACCTGCTCTTATGACGTCATTTCTCTCACCGAAACATGGCTGTCTGTTGGTATTAAAGACTGAGAACTTTTCGACAGCACATTGTTTTTAGACGTGATCGGTATTCAGATCCGAATATAGATACCGTGGGAGGTGGAATCTTGATTGCTGTAAGATCTTCTTTCGTATCCACGCCAGTACATGTTCCTGTAGCCCTTAACAATAAATTTCTCTGCGTTAAAATATCTCTTAAAAACAAAGACGTTTATCTTTTTACTGTATATATAGTTCCTGGAAGTCGCTGTGATATTTATGACAAAGCTTTTGAATTCATTAACTATATCAATGAATTCCTAGAATATAACGACGAGCTGATCTGCCTCGGCGATATTAATGTGAGCATTATTGATTGGTTACAATGTCCTGAAACAAACGTTATGTTGCCAACTGGACATCTTAAATTTGGTGACTCAAAACTAATTGACGATTTTAACTCTCTTGGACTACACCAATTTAACGATGTTTCCAATTGAATTGTTGTGGAAAAATCAACAGATCCTTTGGTAATTGAAGATAACCATCATCCATTTTAAAAATTAAAATGAAAATTTACTTTTGTGAATAGTAATTGGTATAAAATTTAAACTTTGCGCCCGACGGCCATATTTAATTTTTAAAACAAAAAAAGAAACAAAAAAAAAAGAATAAATGTAATAAAATTACCATTCTATCCGAAGTACCGCACCATTAAACACGCCTTTTCTTTAAAATCGTTTTTTCTTTCGAAAAGATTAACTCCGCTTTTTTTCAAATTTTAATTTTATCTAAGCTCCAAAAAGAGCAAATTTATAAAAAAACCTTATAAATTTTCATGGCGTCCCACAGGCAGAAATTTAATTTAAATTAATAAATTAATTAAATAATATTTAATACAGTTAAATAGAGTTCGCGATGTTATATATATAATATATACGTATATACGCGTCGCGATTCATTTCAAAAAATTCAAAAATCAAAAAAGTTAAATCGGTAGAATCATTTTGAATCGTGTGTGAGTTCTAAAAAATAAAAAAAAAAAGACATTAAAAAACCAAGAATTAAAAAAAAACAACCAGCATGAAGCAGCTACCCAGGAAGCAGAAAAACTACCCACTACCCAGTCAAGACCACCGAAGCGCTAGGGCTCCAACGACTTCAATACATGAGAAGAAGGAAGGATGCAAAAGGGAAGTCTCGTCAAAAGACGATACATCACAAAAAGAGGTATTACCAAAAATTGAAAGTGCATAAAGGTTAAATTTGATTTCCTTTCAATCAATTACACATAATTGCTTCCTCTTATTAAAATCATAATTGCACCCACTTTCAATCTTTGTCTTTTTGCATCAGATATAAAATTTCTATACTGGTGGTGAAAATAAAACAAACAACACAATTATTTTTTATTTTTTATTTCAATTAATTAATATAATAATAAATAAGTGAATAAAAACTAAAACAAATCTGTTCACACATAATTGTATCGCTTAAGCTGCCGCGCCGCTGCTGTCGTTGTTGTCACTTCTTCTATCACTTAATAATTTGTGGCTTTTGCTTGACATTGTTCGAATGGAATTCGCGTTAAATTTTCATTTAATTAAATAATTATTAAATTAATTTCATTAATAAATTAATATTAATTAATTAAACGACCCGATTTCTCAAAAATTAAGAAATAGAAGTTTGTTTACATTATTGTAAACATAATAACTTGACAGTTTGCTCATTATTACTATTCGTTGAGTTTTAACATTTCGTTAAATTTAACTTGAGAAGTGTGGGTGGTAGTCAGAGAAGAAAAAAATTATCAGTATATAAAGTGTGTTCAGCAAACAATACATTACATTTTTTTCGCGTTTCGCAAATTAATCAAATCAAAGATTGTGATAAATTAATTTATAATAATCATTTGAGCCAATAAAAGTAATTTGCGTTTTTTAAGAATTTTAATTTTTTTGGAATTTTCGTATGAAAATAAGCAATTTTTTCGAAAAATTCCTATAATTTAATTTAAAACCAGTACAATTTGTATAGTTTGGATAAACTAATTCCAAACATAAATTTTACGTGTGGTTCATTCTGAGAAAATTAATTTCGATGCAATTAATATGACTAGCAAAAGATGGCAAGCTTCTCCAACTCCAACAAAGTATGTTGACATTGATCATTTGAAACATCAACGGATTAAAAACAACATCCTTCGTATTAAAACGGGATTAGAACAAAAAAAATTATCGCTTAATCCAATTGAACTGGAATGTCGTTTGGATATATTAAATTCATATATTGATCAAATTATGAAAGGTCAATCCGAAATCGAAACAGCTGATCATAGTGATACAGTTCGTGGGGAATTAGAAGACGTTTGTGTAGGTGCAAAATCATTACTTTTGTCACATATGAACAAAAGGCGTCAATCCAATGCTATTGATTATTCCTTTAGTAATCCACATCACTCCCGACTTCCGACAATGTCTCTTCCGAAATTTAGCAGTAAATATTCGGAATACAAAAATTTTATCAGTCTTTTCGAAAACTTAGTTGATAATGATCCAATTCTTCCAGATATTGAAAAACATTCGCTGCACTGCCTGTATTGCAAAGATTCGAATTTGCTAAGGGTGTTCCAATTTGCATTAACTGCCTTCGAAAAGGACATACAGTTTCAAAATGCAGATTAAGCCGGTGCAGTGTTTGTAATCGTTCACATCATACGTTGTTACATCAATATGAAACAACTTTCAATGGTGGGTCATCAACCCAACCTTCCACAGGCTTTCAAGTAATGCATGCCTCGATTTTGAGTGATCAAGTTATTCTAGCTTGCTATAGTACAAATAAAGGGAATCACTGGCAAATATTTGCCAGCTCGAGCGTTACTAGATTCAGGTTCGCAGATTAATTTCATAACTGAAGAACTTGCTCAAAGGTTAAGACTTCGAAAAGAAGAAAAGTGTTTAAATTTATTTCGTATTGGTATTGGTATTGAAAAAGTTAGTAAAAATTGTACTGCAGAAGTAAGTCACGATTCAATGACTACTCGTGATCTGCAGATTATTGGGTTTTGAATTCAATTTCGAAATATCAACCCGATCATACTATAAATACTGCAAATTTGAATATTCCACCCAATATTCAATTGACCGATCCTTATTTTAATAAGCCGCAAAAAATTGATTTGTTAATAGGAGCAGGAGCGGTCAAACGTCGATTCCTTGCTCTCGAACGCATAATTTCTAAAAAATGGTGAATTGAGAGTTATGTATATGGATTTCATGAATGAATATCTATCATTGGGACACATGTCACCAACGAATAATGAGATTCCCAAAACACCACACTATTTTATTCCACATTAGTGTGTCTTGCGACCGCAAAGCACAAGTACGAAACTACGAGTAGTTTTTGATGCTTCATGCAAAGCATCTACTCAGGTTTCTCTAAACGACATCTTAATGGTAGGGTAGGGTGCCCATAATGAAAGTAGAAAAAAGTGAATATTTTCAAAAAATTCAAATGTTACTACCCCCCCCCTCCAAAAAAAAAAAAAAATTAAGTAAGGAATGGAACAAATTTTGTAGAAAAAGAGACTAAAAAGAGGACATGTAAGAACAGAGGACAAAAAAGAATTTTATAAACAAAGAGAGTGTAAAATAGATCGGAATTGAAAAAGAGAACATGTTCTCGTTAAAAGAGATGCTCTGGAAACCCTATGGTAGGGCCAACCATTCAAGAGGAGCTGTTTTCGTACCCATAAATATGCCATTATGGCTGATATTGCGAAAATGTACCGGCAAGTTCTCATTGCTGCAGAGCATTCGATTTATCAGCTCATAGCGTAGAGGCAGAATCTTTCTCAAGAATTATAATATTTTCGCCTTAACACTGCTACGTATGGCACTTCACCAGCGCCATTTTTGGCAATACGGTGTCTGAAGGTGTTAGGCGACATCTTCAAAGATTCGTACCCTACGGGGTCAAAAATTGTTCAAAAAGATTTTTACGTGGATGATCTTTTAATCTTACTGCAGGAACTTTGGGATTGCAAAAATTGATTGGGATGAGTCGATTCCATTGCGCTTTGATACAAGTTGGCAAAAATTTAAAACCAATTTATCTCAACTTGGCGAGATAAAAATTCCAAGGTTTGTCGAAACTCATTCGAAAGCAAAAATACAAGTATATGGGTTTCCCGATGCATCAATTAGAGCTTACGTTTGTTGTATTTACATCCGAAGCCAAAGCACGGCCGGTATCAAGTCGAAGCTGCGTATAGCAAAGTCTAAGGTGACCCCTTTGAAAACAAAATCACTTTCGCGATTAGAACTTTGCGCAGCACATACTCTTGCTAAATTATGGATGGGAGTAGAGGCAATGTTGAATCTAGACGTCGAACAAGTTGTTTTTTGGACCGACTCCGAAATAACTTTGCATTGGATAAAAACACATCCAACTGCGCTTACAACCTTTGTAGCAAATAGAGTATCCGACATGCAAGAGACACTAAAAGTGTCATGGAAAAATGTGCCAACGAAACAAAATCCAGCAGACATTGTGTCAAGAGGTTGCAATGTTGACAAAATCAATACGTCAATTTGGTTCAAGGGTCCACAGTTCTTATTAGAAAAAGAACCATCATCGCGGTCAATTCACATTTTGATTTGGCTCCAGATGATGAAGCCTTAGAAAAAATGAAAACAAACATGGCTCTGATAGCGGTTAAAAACCCTCGAACCAAACTGTTAGAATAATATCGAAGAAGAAACTTCATACTCTATCGACCTTTTCACAACGTTCGCATACTTAATGCCATTTTTTAAAAGATTTGAACAAAAGTGTTTGAAGAATCACCCATGGCAAAAGAGTTGCATTTAGCATTCCTCAAAATAGTAGATATTGTTCAAAATAATGAATTTTCCGAGGAAATTGAAAAACTTAAAAGAAAAATAACATTGTCAAATCATATCCAAAAACTTTATCCATTCCTACATGACTTTGAAGATAAAGACTGTTCATTTTCGCTGATTCGAGTAGGTGGGCGTCTTTAAATGCACCAATTGAATACGACGCCAAGTTTCCTTTATTATTGACAAAAAATTCTCAGTTCATAAAAGTATACTTAACGTATTTGCATAGGAAAAAACTGCCATGCTGGACCTCAAGCAATGGTAGCATTGATTCGTGAACAAATTTGGCTGATAAACGCCAAAGAGGCATGTCAAAAAGTTGTACGAAAATGCATACAATGCTTTAAATATAAACCAAAGTTGCTTCACCAAATGTTGGGAAATCTGCCAGCAGATCGATTACGAGCACAAAGACCTTTCTTAATATGTGGCGTAGATTTCTGTGGCCCAGTTTATACCTCTTTAAAAATTCGTGGTCGGCCTCCTATCAAAATGTACATAGTTGTTTTTGTTTGTTTTACTTCCTACTATTTTTTCTACTAATTTTTCTTCCGAATGTTTTATTCTTGCTCTCAAAAGGTTTATTGGTCTCCGAGGAATTCCGAAGGCGATTCATTGCGACAACGGGACGAACTTCAAGGGAGCGCAGAAGATCTTGAAGGAGCTTGGGGAAGAGTTTGAGCGAGGGAAGGAAGCCATTCACCAGTACGTTGCAGAAGAAGGGTGCAGTTTCGCCTTCATACCACCAAGAGCCCCCCCACTTCGGAGGTATGTGGGCGGCGGCAGTGAAAGCGGCGAAAACACTGTTGCTACGTCCCGTAGCGAACGCACTACTAACCGTAGAAGAGCTGCTTACCGTAGTAATCGAGGTCGAGGCCATACTAAATTCCAGGCCAATCCCCCTGTTAAGCGCAGACCCCAACGACGGAGAAGCCCTAACTCCAGCGCACCTACTAATATTCAGTCCCTTGCGGTCACTACCCCCAGAGAATGTCAGAATTTTTAAACGCCGTACTTCCAGACGAGGAATCTTGGAGCTGTGCAGGCTTTCAACGTAGCCGGTGTTTCGACAAATAAGATATAAAAAAAATAACTATTTTTAAAATTAAAATGAAAATTTACTATTGTAAATTAATAGTAATTGGTATAAAATTTAAACTTCGCGCCCGACGGCCATATTTAATTTTTAAAACAAAAAAAGAAACAAAGAAAAAGAATAAATGAAATAAAATTATCATTCTATCCGAAGTACACGCCTTTTCTTTAATATCGTTTTTTCTTTCGAAAAGTTTAACTCCGCTTTTTTCAAATTTTAATTTTATCTAAGCTCCAAAAAGAGCAAATTTATAAAAAACCTTATAAATTTTCACAGATTTTAACAAATTAAATATGCCGCTATCGCAAATTGATTGGTCATGTCTCAATAATTGTTTATCTGTTAACACTATGGTCTTTGAATTTTATAATGTTTTCTTTGATTGTTTTTTTTAAATCTGTGGTTTATCTTCTGTAAAATCAAGATCATCAGTTCCAGATTGGTACGATCGTGAAATTCAAAGCCTCAAGAACCTCAGAAAAAAATGTTGGTCAATTTACAAATTATCTCGAAGTGAAGCCGACTTTGAAAGTTTGAAAGTTTAAAACATTGGAACTATCTGCAGAAGGTACAAAGAGATCTTAAAATGAATCCAAAATATTTTTGGAAATTTATAAATAGTAAAAGGAAGTCTTGTCCATATCCGTCTGTTCTGAAGTCAAACGATGTGTTATTACACAACTATTTGCAGATTTTTTTCAAAGTGCCTTTAACTGTGATACTGACATCTGTGATACTTTAAACTGTGATACTTCGAACTTTGATATACTAGACGAGAATAGCCAAAATATTGGCTGTTTTAAATCCTTCTCTTACTTACTGACTGATATGAATTTCAATATTAATTCCGATAACTTTGCTAAGTTTATATCTAATCTTGACGAAAATTGTAAACCAGGGCCGGATGGTATACTTTCTATTATTTAAAAAAAATGCGCAAATAAATTTGCTTCTACCATTGTCCACTCTCTTTAATTGTTCTTTGTTTTCTTGTCAATTTCCATGTATTTGGAAAAAATCCTTCATAATCCCTCTACACAAAAAAGGTAGAAATGACGAAATTCAAAACTATGGGCCTATAGCTAAACTATCGGTTATTCCGAAGCTTTTTGAGGCTGTTATTTGCGAATCTCTGTGTTTCTATGTCAAATCAGTCATTGTTTCTTATCAAGATGATTTTACCAAAGGTCGCTCTACTTGTAACGTTTCTTATGAAGCTAATCGAAATTCGCATTGATGATTTAAAAAAAAAGAAAGAAATTGACTGCGTCTTTACGGACTTTAGTAAGGCATTTGACAAACTCTCGCATAAAATCTTACTAAAAAAGCTCAAAAATCTTGGTTTTAGCAAAAACTTCGTTCTGTGGCTTCAATCTTATTTATTAAATAGATCTTATACAGTATTGTTCAACGATTGCCCATCAAATTACTTTACAGTCAACTCTGGAATACCACAAGGTAGCCATTTAGGCCTCTACTTTTTATTTTATTTATTAATGACTTACCATCTGTCTTGAAACATTCTAAATGCCTCATTTACGCGGATGACGTGACAATTTTTAAAACTATTTCTAGCATTAGTGATAGTGAAATGTTGCACGACCTCAATTCATTTTTTTGACTGGTGTGTGCGTAATTGTTTGTCTCTCAATATAAATAAATGTAATTTTATGACCCTAACTAGAAAAGTTTCAGTAACTTCATTTAATTATACGTTAAATGGAATTTCCTTATCATGTATGGAAAACGTAAATGTTCTTGGTGTCATATTGGATCGAAAGCTTGAATTTATTCAGCACATAAACTCCATATCAAATAGAGCTAACTCAATTCTAGGTTGGATTAAAAGTGAATCACGGTAATTTTCAGACCCTTGTGTTACAGCTTTTTATATCATTTGTTCGTCCCATTCTTGAATATGCTTGCCAATTACGAGTGTCATATAACAAGATTCCTGCGATTTGTCTTGCGGGGCTTAGGTTGGGAAAATCCTTACGAGCTCCCAGCATACATCAATAGACTTAAACTTATTGATATGCCATCCCTTGTTAATAGACGCTCTTATTTAAGTTGTTTTTTGTTGTTAAATTAATATGTAAATGGTAATATTGACTCTTCGTACCTTCTGTCTCCAATAATTTTTAATATTCCTCAAAGAATCTTAAGGTATCTGCCTAGTTGCATACATATTTCAAACGTTCGTACTAATTATGAACAATTTTCTCCTTTAAACAAAATGTTTAAATTGTTTAATATTCTTTTTAATAGATGTAATAACTTTTTTGACCAATCATTAATTTTTTTCATCTAAATTTCAATCGATTTTTTATTCAATTATATAATTATTGTACTGTTATGTAAGAATTTTGTAGGTACTTATATTTAAAGCTAGTCCTTAGCTGTGTGAAAATAAATAAATTATTCCTGCCTTTTCTTGTTCTCATTCTAACTAATGACTTTTTGCAAACAAATCATACAACTATACTACCCTGATGATACCCATAGAGTAACAATACTATAAAGAGGGAAATCTACTGCCTTCTTTTGACAATGCCTACAAGCTGGTCAAATAAGTATTGGTGTAGAACTGTCAAAAAATTGACGCCGATTGAGAGTGTAGTAGTGCTGAACTATCAAATAATTGACGCCGATTGAGAGTGTAGTAGGTAAATAATTGACCTCTTTTTCAGTTTCTTTTTCTTTTTCACCATGAAATTGGGCGTGTTGGAAGATACTTGATAAAAAAAAGCGCCATCCCGAAATTTGACGTCATCAGTGACTCAAACTGACTAAATTAAATTACCATTTTAGGAAAGAATCCGAAGAGTTAATGGACTTAAAATGTATATTAAATCGATCAGATATGACATTGGGCCAAACCTGCATCAATTAAAACTTACTTTTCCGTTTTTTTTCTAAAACGGAAATTAATTTTTTCAACAAGGGTCACTGGTGACGTAAAAATACGAAAGTCGCTATCTTTTTTTCTTGTATCATGAGAAGGCACTAGCAAGTTACTCGAATGCAAGTTGTTATACTTTATTATTTTTTTCCCTGCCTTTTACAGATTATGTGCTTGAAAACTCTATATAAACTCTATATAAAAGTTTAAAACTGGTTAAACAATATTCAAGAGTTTCAACCATTTTACCTGATACCTAAACTGATGATAGTGTATTGATTGTTCTAAGAATGAATTTAAAAAATCATTCGGTCAGAATATATATTCGCAGGATCGTATTAAACAAAGTTGGTGTACTTTTTAAAGATACATATATTACAGCGATGTAATATACAGTATAACATATCCCAGGTCGGAAAAAAACCCTTTTTAACGCCGCGTCAAATTCCACAAGGCGTCAAATTTTTGGATTATTTACAAATAATTTTTTATTGACGTCGCGTCGCGTTAATTCTTCGTTAAACAGAACGCGTTTTTAACGCGACGTAGAGATTATTTTACGAAGTGTTCAGATTATTTTGACGGCGTTTTAAATAAAGATTTTTTTTTAATATTTTGTGCCTGGTAAATTAAGTTATTTATTTATTTTATTATTTATTTATATAATTTGTTGTAGAAATTTATAAATTACTCTTTTTTTATTTATTTTGTGTCATTTAATATTGTACTCTTTAAATGAAAAAAAAAACAGTAATTGACATTTAGTAAGAAAGTGAAAATCAAGATTGAAATATTAACGCGCTGCGGATAGCTCTCTGTCTGACGTTCTCTAACATCTAATCTCAATACAGCGTAAAATAATCTCAACAAATTATTAATCCTACAAACTTAAAAAGAAAAACAATGCATTATATTGGTTTATATTAGAAAATTGTACACATTATATTTTTTCGTACGAATAGACCTTGTGTACATGATTCCTTTTTTCGGTTGTTTCTTTTAAAAAAGGAATCATGTACACAAGAAGGCCTAAGAAAATTACCTTAAGCCTTCAGGAATACATTTCGAATACATCCCGCTCGATATGGTGGAGGTGGGTTTCTAAAACGTCAACAACAACATAACAGAAATCAAGTTATAGGTACAAATTGTTTTCGATAGAAAATTTTATTAAAATATTAAAATGAATATTGTGTAGTGATTTGAGAGAATTTCACAAAATACCACCATCGGAAGACGACGACGACGTGCCTGATGAGAATTGTATCTTGTATCAAGTATTCTCCGTCGTTGGTGGTGTTTTGTGAAATTCTCACAAATTGTTCGAAGTGAAGGAACTCCGTGAAATATTGTCCTTTTTACAAAATTAAACTGCTTATTTTTTCTTTTTTTTACGCGGACAATGAATAATATACCAAAAAAAAAACACGAAACACAATGAATGATATACCAAAGCAACAACGAAAATTGAGGCGTGGAACGTACGAAAGATTTTCCTCTATTCTATATAATATATTTACTGTATGATGATTTATGATGAATGATTTTTAAATCATTTTTGTATCCCTGAAAACTGATAATGAGGGACGAGAAAATATTCACACAGGAAAGGATTGCAAAACGGTTGACATTGTATTAAGTGCCTTAAGGGAAAAGGTTTAGATTTTTGAAAATCTGGAAAATGCAAACAAAAAGATCAAATCAAATTCTTATACATACATATACCTTCATAACATTTTGCATATTTTATGAAAGCAGTACCTATTTGCAAAATAAATTTCTTGAATTTGTTCATTTTACGCAATAAACTCGACATATGTACCAATAACTCAACTAAACAACAATATAATTAAAACCGACAAAGAAGACAACACCTTATAATATAATAAATAATAATAAAACAAAAATAATATATTATAGTCTTTCAATATTGAATAAAAAAAATAGGGGATCGACCTTGCGCCCTACTTATTGAAACAAATATGCGCTTATGATTTTACTGTTATCAGACAAAAAAGAAATAATTTGTGTTTTTTTTCTTATGCAGCTTCACTAGCAATATACATCACTTACACTGTATGTATGTATATATATGTATGTACACAACTCTTATTCTGTATCATTCTTCATTGGAATGAATGATTGGTTTGAAGAATTTGATGGTTTGCAAAATATATGGTAACCATGTTTGATTATTGTACCTATCAATTTTTTTAGTCTGCAAAAATGTAATTTGAGTTGACGTACCTACCTATATAGTTACTTATTTTACAAATAAACACATTATTTGCAGATGTTTGTATTTTTGAGTTATTGCTTTTGAGTATTTTCAAAAAATGGTTAAAATTTTTCGAGCCGTAAAATAAATCTGAAAAATAAAAAAAATATTCTCGGCGTTTTTAATAAAAAAAAAAAAAATCACGGAAACATGGACCGTACCTATGACGATCGGAAGCAGTAAAATGCGGTTTTGAATAAACATTAACTTTTACTATTCTTTCCTTTATTAGAAATGTTGATAGGAACCTACCTACGCACGTTTAGATAAAAAAATCAATTACGTTCGAAATTAAACACTATACATTAAAACTTTAAACAGTCAAATCCGAATATGGTTATATTAGTATGTGATTTCGGTATAAGCTACAGAAATAACAAAATTTCATTAAAAATGCAAAATCCAAAAAAAATAATTGAAAACACACTATATTGGTTTGTTTACAAAAAATCTAAGGGAAATCTACTAATTTTTTTCCCTTAGGCTATTTGCACACACACCGATTTTGGACGGCCAGAATAAAATCGACCGATATTTTATTGGTAGCAGGTGCTTGCACACTCACCGGATTTTTTCACCCATTGCACTACCAAAACTAGTTTTACACGTCATACATACCTACAATTTTACACAGCAGTCGACTTAAATGTTCGGTAAATAATCGGTGTGTAAGCGTGTATTTAGTCACATACGCTACTACTTCCCGGTAATGCCGGCGATACAGTGACAGTGGACGGTTGCTCAGCGGAATTTTACCGGTACCGATCAGCGGTCGGCGTGTGTGCAAGGTCCCGTTTCCACATGTGGTTCACTATTAAAAATAGGACGACCGGTATAAATTCGGCCGTCCAAAATCGGTGTGTGTGCAAGTAGCCTTAGGCTGAACACATACTGGAGCTGCAAGGATAGCGGTGATGCGAGAGTCGAGGATAGCGGCGAAGAAGGAGAGCTATAACCAAAGATTAGGTAGCACATACTGAAGAGTTGATAGTCGAGGATTATAATAAGAGCTGCTTACATGTTCCTTGTTAACATGTTTTTAAATAAAAGGCACGACTGGGTCGCACGTACTTGCTCCCGTGTGCTAATCCTTTTTAGGTACAGGCGTCTTTTTCACAAAGATTTAATTTTAATGTTTTTTTGACGTGCAACTTCTTTAGAATCGGTGTGGTTTGAAGCTCGAACGAACATGCGTCACGATAAAGGGATAAACACATAAATATATAGGATTGTTAGCTTTTGCAGTTTTTTAGTGTATTATCTTTCCACTTGTTGTTTGCTGTTTATAATATAATTTGCTAATATAAAGGACTTTTTCAGTTTAATTTTCATTATGGTGTGGACAAATTTGAACAACTGGCATAAAGATTCGTCGGAATCAGCAGTATGGCAATGATGCTAGGTATAGGGACCTATATAGGTCCCAGTAACAATAATTTACTTTTTGAAATCAAATTAATTAAAATAGCTGAATTATGTTTGATGGATCGATAAACGTATGCTGTGGGTAGGTATTAATGGAATTTATTAAGGATATTATTTATCTATAATAAGGTTGGAAGGAAGGTAGGTACTAAATATAAAATACACGTTCCAACTACTGTTAAGCGAGTAGGTATAGAGACAATATTAAAAGTTAACACAGTGGTTTTGTTTATTTATAGGAAGGTGTAAACTTTTGTTTTCTCGATTGAAATTTTTGCATTCAGTAGTAATCGAATAATTCTTTTTATTTGTTAGTTGTTTTTGTGTGTTTATCATAGGCTCATTATTTATTCTGTGTGCTTTTATGATGATGAAATGCTTTAAAATACGTAGGTATGTATGTAGGTTGTCACCTTCTTTTATTTGACTAATGGCTAGGGCTTAGCCGAGCAATATGAAATAAAATTTGGGGGAAATTTTTTTATGAAATCAAAAAAACACTATTCATAACGTTATTTGGAAAAAATGTTGTAAGTCATCTTATTTCTTTTGCTGTTTTCTATTTTATGAACTTTTCATTTCAAAATCGTTCGACCAGTTTTTTCAAAAAAATGTTTTTTTTTGAAAAACTTTTCGAAAACATATTTAAATTTTTTTTTGAGTATTCAAATTAAAGTATTCAGTTCAAAGAAATCTAAAGCTAATACTAGGAGAAAAATTAAAAAAAAAATCTATAAAACCGTTTTCAAAATATTTAAAAAAGAAAATATATTTAAAAAAAAAATATTAAAAATTAAAAAAAAATGTTTTTGAAAATTTTAAAAAGCAATATTATTTAAATCATAAATAAAGCTCTACATATTTTGAAAATTTCATCAAAATCCGTTAATTAATTTACGAGAAAGTCTGATTTTAAAAAAACCGGTCATATGGGAGGTACCGTTATAAAACTTTTTCTGAAAAATCCATTAAAATTAAAAGATAGATTTTGCACAGAAAACATCATTTTGAAAGTTTTATCAAAATCGTAGGAGCCGTTTTCGAGAAAAATAAGTTTTTCATTAAAAGTTATATGGCAGGTACCGTTAGTTTTGGAGCTAGAATGCCAATTCCAAAAGCCGTCGGGTAGAGCACTCTAAAAATACTATATACCAAGTTTGAATCAAATCGGCCCAACCGTTTGGGCTTTAGATATCGATACGGACAGACAGACAGACAGACAGACAGACAGACGGACGGAATTTTCGGACCCACTTTTTTTGACTTCTCTATCATCGTAATGGCATGTTTGAATGTTAGAATTTTTTTTTTTCGAATGCATAACTTGCCTTATAGTCCCTATAAATCGCAAGTAAAAATGATAAGATAGAGTCGTATCTACCAACTTACTCTTCTGTGCCTTTTGACATTTGAAGGCAAGTAAGTAGAAAAATGAAACGGTCTGAACTTATAAAAGGTATCAAAACCACAATACTTAACAGTTTTTAGTTCAAAATAAGTTATCCATCACACGTCTTAAATAACAAAAAATTTATGAAAAAATTATTTCGGAAATTGTAGGACCGGTTTTGATAAAATCCTGTTTTTTATTTTTAGTTTTTTCAACAAAACTTTTTGTTCAAATTTTGGTATGCAGTTTTTTAGTATTTATTAATATACATGTGAATATACAATTTAAAATAAATTTTTTTGGTTAGTTTTAAAAATATTGATTTTTCAAAATAAAAAATTCAAAAATTATTTTTTATTAGAAAAAAAGTTATTACAAAAATTTATATGCAGAATTAATAAGGCTACTTAGGTCTTCTCAAATATAAAATTTGACAGAGATCCAAAGAGCCGTTACCGAGAAAACCCAAAATTAAAAAAAATCGTTATATGAAAGATACCGTTAATAGACTTTTCCCGTAAATTTGGTTCTAATCAGATGATAGCCAATACCAACAAAAAAAATTCACAGACAATTTCATCAAAATCGTTGGAGCCGTTTTCGAGAAAAATAAGGTTTTCCTAAACGGTCATATGGCAGGTACCGCTATTTTTAGACCTTAAAATAAAATTCCAAAATAATACCACACACACAAAGTTTGAAGATAATCGCTTAAGCCGTGTAGGCTAGGATTATATTGCACGTAATTAAAAAGTTGCCTCGATAAGAGCGGAGAAAACAAATCTGTTTGAACGCGCCGCTCTCCTCGTTTATAACAGCGCTGTTACCTCATATCGATCTATCATAAGAAAGCATGTGTTTGTTTTCGCCGCTCTCCTCGACTCTAGCTTCACCGCTATCCTCGCAGCTCCAGTATGTGTTCAGCCTTAGGCCGGTCCCCGATTTGTCGGTGCGGTATCTGTAACCGTTAATTATCGATTTACTGAATGTATATCGATCTCATATTCAGCTCCTGACTTGTCGGTAAGCTTTCGCCACAGAACTATTCGAAACTTTAAATTCGATGCATTCTCGGATGTCATTTTCCTCAAAAATTATTATTTTGTATCAACCAATATTTTCTTATATTTTCGTTTATACAAAACAAACTGTTGCCTAGACGACAGACGTCAAACACAAATTCCTTGCAGTAAATATAGAAACAATACTGATACGATACCGACATTCGGCAAACCGCTTTCATATCGTACCGGTTCATTGAAATGTATGTATTGTATGTATTCAGTGAAATATTGGTACCGAAGTGTACCGAGGAAACCGAGAGATACGATACCGCACCGACAAATGAGGGAGCGGCCTTACTCTACCACACCATATGGTCTAGTGTCATTTTTTGAACTTTTCACTCGTCTTATTATTCATTATTCCCGCCTATTCTTGTACTCATTCTAACTAATGATTTTTTGCAAACAAACCATACAATTCACTCTTTCATTACCTTCTTTCTTTCTGCTCTCCAAAACCCATACAAATTCACAGAAAAAGCTATTGCAGCGACGTTGCAGCTTCACCTCGCTAAACAATAAAATAACATCCCGAGAATTTTGTTTATCTGGTATAATCCAAACCCAAGCTGAAGCGCTTGGAGAAAAGGTAGGTAGAGCCCTTCGCTAATTCGCTAGACTCGACTTGGCGTATGGCTGGCATGGTCAAACATTTTTCTATTTTTGTTAATTTAGTCGAGTGTAAACCATTTAAATTGTTTAACCTTGTAACTTTTCAATTTACGACTTCCTTTCATAAGGTTTTATAAGGCCATTTATTATTCTGAAAAAGGGACTATTTTGGAGCTATCTTTGCTGTAACCTTATGACACCTGATCTCTCAAATTTTTACCAACTCCAAAAAAAAAACACGTTTTAAAATTAAAACTGAAACCTGATGATACACTTACAGTATTAAAGAACATTATTTAAGTGCAAAGTAACTGTATTATAATTGCCAATTAAGAAGGTTGTTAGTTAGCGAAGGGGTCAATCGAAAAGGGTTTGCATTCTTCAACCCTTGCATGACCACTAGCTGTGTTTAAAGTTACACATATTTTGCATTTCAATGGACATTTGGTTGCAATAAATTACAAAAAAAAAACACAGTACGGAAATTTCCATAACAACGTCGATCCACACAATTCTGACATAACAAACTGTCATTCTGGCAGTGGTGGTATACCACCCCCACTTTTAAGCTACAAATTGGTATCTTGTTTTAAATTTATTTTTACTTTGCAGTTTAGCGTGAGTTCGTTAAAACGTCGTTGTTGGTCGCGCTAGTGGGTATTTAGTAATTAAATAGATTTAATACAAACTTAGCAATCTGATATAAGCATATACATAATGTATATAAGTATAGCAACCAACCGAGTATAAATAGCTACGGCCTAAAATTTGTGAACCGTGAAAACCCAGCTGGCTACTGTATAGGCCAGAGAAACTGCACATATGAATTGATGAGGCTGAGGGAGCCTGAGGAGTTCATTTATCTGAAATCAAAAACAAAATACTAAATGTCTCGTAAGATTAACTAAAAATGTTGACATTATATGTGCAATACCCTGATATGGTGCTGTCAACGAAATAAATAAATCGCAAGTAAAAACACTACATGCATTTAAAGGCTTCTATCCCTATACGAACCATAATGCGATTATAAGATAGCAGTATTGGTTAAGTGTCCCGTTATAAAGAAATAAGTAGCTATAGCAAAAAAAAGTAATATTACCTTAATGTTTGCGGCATAATTCAATTATTAATTTGTGGTTGCCGATTGTGGATGCAAAATCAATAGATACAATTTATATAATAAATAATGAATATATAAATAGCACCTATACATTTCTGAATAACATATCAAAAACGAAATGCAAATACAAAGTTGGAATACCAAAAGAGGTAAGTGGGTAAAAGGTTTCAATCGAATTAGTTTGATTAAAATTTAGTTAATATTTTTTACTTTGTTTAGTTCTACAATCAAACCTGTTGACATGACTGTGTTAATTTTATAAAACGAAAAATAGATATTAATCCAATAAGTCTATGTTTATTAAAATATGTTTTTACTAAGTGTTTTAAATGTTTTAAGAAAATCGCTCTCATTTCTCATTGCGTTATATTTGATGGGGAAATCCTTAGTAACATCTAATTCAATTAACGGTTTTAGAGATTAATATTCTTTTTTAATTAACCCCTGCAACACTCACAAGATGATTCCTTTAGGGTGCGATATAAATTAGGTTTGGATTATGCAATTCAATAATTATGAAAAAAACAACGTTATTTTGAAATACAGCCTCAATCGATTGAGCCAATTGTTTTCAAATTTAGAACATACATAAGGATATTTTGACTTACATTTTTTTTACAAAGGAGTACTTTTTGTATAATAACAGCGTTCACTAGGTATTAGATACGTATATATTTGTTCCCTTTTTAATGAGTTTAAGAATGAAAGAGAAGGTTATTTTTTTTTTATAATTAACGCGCGCACAAGGGACTATTTGTTTCCCTTTTAATGTTGAACATACTGCGCGGGCATTAGGAAGATAGGGAGGGGAGAGATAGGAGGTGTCGATTAAAATTGGTTTTGAATGTTAGCAGATCAAAATGGCAAGGGAAAATCTCGCCGGGTAAACTATTCCAAATTCGTGTTGTTCGGCTAAAAAAAGAACCCCTATATATCACGGTACGTCCGAAATTGGGCTCAAGGGTAAATTGATGAGCATTCCTTGCGAGACGAGTATTACCGGAGAAACTTTAAAGGGGAGGAATGCAACTGGCTACATCGAGTTTATTTTTTATAAAAGAAACGATAAAATAAGGAAAGATATGAAATATTGCGTCGGTGTTCGAGACGGGCAATTGTTTCAGCGGCAGTTTTATTTCCTATCAATCTTAATGCTCGATTTTGTATTCTATCAAGCAGGCGAAGCGATGTTTGCGAATAACCTGCCCAGAGGTGGGAGTTATACTCGAGTTTAGGGCGTATGTATAAACGCTTTATAAATTGTAGCCAGATCAGATGGGGAAAATATCTTACACCCATACAGAAAACCTAAGCACTTACCAGCATTCTTAGCGATCTCACATATATGATCGTTCCAATGAAGGTTGTCGTTAATACACATACCGAGTACTGAGAGCTTTTCGGTTTCTTCGATGTAAGTGCCATTCATGGACAATGGCATTGGGGGTATGTTTAGCTTTAACGACAGAAGACAGCATTGATTTTTCGAAGCATTAAACTCCACACGATTCTTATTACCCCATTTGACAATGCCGTATAAATCGGAGTTTAATGAACTTGACATACGGTACCGTTGCAATTGTACGTCCGAAGGCGAAGGACGTGAATTATCGAACGAATGTGAAAAGCTGAGGGTAGAGTCGTCAGCAAAACAATTAAGTGGATTAGAAGTAACAGACAGAAGATCATTTATAAAAATGGGTACGACTGGGTCGCACGTACCCGCTCTTATGTGCCTAATTACATTGGAAGGCAAGATCTTTGACAGAAACAAGTAACATTTGTGTTGAAAATAACATAGTTTGAACTTATAAGAACTATCAAAACCACAATACTTAACGGTTTTTAATAAAAATGAAGTACGCCATCACACGTTTTAAATAACAAAGAATTTATGAAAAATGTATTTTGAAAATTGTAAGACCGGTTTTGATAAAATCCTGTTTTTAATTTTTAGTTTTTTGAAAACAATTTTTTTTTGAAATTTTTGTATGCAGTTTTTTAGAGTTTATTAATATACGTTTGATTATAAAATTTAAAATAATTTGTTTTGATTATATTTAAAAATATTGATTTTTGAAAAAAAAAAAATTTCAAACAAATTTTTCAACAAATTTATTTGTATCTAATTTGTATTACGATTCTAGCTGGACAACTCGAGCATTTTTCAAAAGAATGATATTTTATTCATTCTTTTTAAAAATGCTCGAGTTGTGGAGACATGAAACATTGAGTCGGTATTGCAGAGGGAAAAATGTTTCAGAGATAGTTCAAATTCCTATCAATTTTAATTCTGTTTTTTGTATTCTATCGAATAGGTGTAACGATGCTTGAGAAGCAACTGCTGAACATATTATGTGGGAGTTATACTCGAGCTTAGGACGTTTACAAACTGTAATGTGGCAACAAAATGATTAGATATTCGGAGGATACATTTTTGTAAATTAACGACATCTGTGGGATTTATTGTGTAGAACTATCAACATTTATTGTGCACAACTACCATGCCCCTAAAAGTATGCTACATATTTGCAATATGTTTTGACTAAGTACTAAATCGAACTTGAAGTACTGATTCGAGACTCGAATAAGTACCGAAAGCTTAGATTGTACCAGAACCAGACGGAAACTTCCAGAAGTTTGTAAATTTGTATAAATACAAGAGTAGATGGCATTGAGAGTTAAGTTTATTTTCGAAAGTGGAATTGTTAATAACTGGAAGCGTTAGTAAAAGTGGTTAAATTGAGATTAAATAAAAAGTGTTGAATTATAAAAACATATTTGATTGTGAATGAGTGGAATAAGTTAAATTTAGTGTTATTTAAACTGAAAGACGTTGTGTTTCATAAAATAAAGAGATTTGTTGTATTATTTTGGAATTTTGATTGAGTTTTATTTGTCGAACCCCAGGCCTAAACTTTACATTGGAGTCAGAATTATCCCACTTCTGACACCAATGTAAAGTTGAGGCCTGGGGTTCAACAAATAAAACATGCGCGGCTAGCAAGGGACTTAAAGTCAAAACACGAGGTAAAATGCACCAGTACAACGTGAGCGCACCGTTTGAAAGAATCGCCGTTGACATCACAGGCCCGTTCCCGGAAACTGAAAACGGGTAGCCGTTACATCCTGTGACCACATGAAGGCCAGATACGATACGACGAGGGAGATCTGGTATGGCTTTACAACCCACATCGCAGAAAAGGCAAATCGCCCAAGCTTCAGCAGGACTGCGAAGGTTCCTACCAAGTAGTTAGGCGCATTAATGATGTCGTTTTTCGAATCCAACGAGGACCAAGAGCAAAAATGAAAATTGTCCATGTGGATCGCCTGCATTGTTGCCACGGAAACAATGATGATGTGCTTGTTCGGGACGAACAAAACTAAGAGGGGGGTAATGTGATGTGGATACCTTCCTAGTACTGCAAACATTGAGGTTTCTTCGGTGGAAGTGCCATTCATGGACAATGGCATAAGAATGAGAGGTATATTTAGCTTTAACGAAAGAAGGCAAAAGAGTCACCAAACAAGTATCAAAAGCTTAGATTAGAGTCGTCAGCAAAAAGGTTAAGTGGTTTAGAAGCAACAGACAGATCGAGAGAAATACAGCCATTTATATTGTACCTTAAATTTAAATAAAATTGAAAACTTATAAGAGTTTATAAGAGTTTTTTTTACTGAAGGTATTCATGAAGGGTCATAAAATTTCCTACGCCGTCGTCGTCAAATCGAAAAGTTTGCTATGCTCGTTTCATAGACACCCGTTTTCGAAAATAACGTAAATTGTGTCTTTAAACGTCATGTCGAAAAAATAAGTATTATAAAGAAATTCTTGGAATTGTATGAGAAAATGGTCTTAAATAATATTTTGATGTTGGATTTACCGGGAGAAAATGATAAATGCCAATAAAATTCATAATCAAAATAATATTATTTTTTTTTAAAGGAAAACCATTGTATTATAATTTATAAACATCTTAGTACCATCATAGGAAGCGAACAAATCTTTGCCTCACGAGCCGCTTGGTACGCTAGTGTAGGGACATTTGATTTAAGAGAGAGCGAGAGAATTAAGGTTTTTAGTGTTCTGCTTTGTGCTAAGTTTACTGTGCAATGTGAGGCTGGAAAAAAAAGAAGGAGAACATAAAATAATTAAGTATCTTGTTTCACTTAGCTAAGGTGAATATTTTTTTTGTTAGAATTTAATCACGATCCAACATTTTCATTGTTGACATTTTATTATATAAAATACGAGAACTGGTTTTTACAAACGTAAAATACAGTACGTCATTAACCGCAGACCTTTGATTTGAATTCTCTAGGATTTTCAAGTTTTGTACGAGCACTGGTACTTACCTACGTACATATTTGTACATACGTACATACATCATTGACCAGACTTTTGATTCAAGTTCTGTAGGATTTTTCATATTTGTTTACTATAATGAATGTTGCCGTCATCAAAAAATGTACACATACATTCTTGAAATTTAAACACAAACTTACTTCTTGTTGTATATATACAAACGTCCTTCCAGAAATGGATTTTTGTTTTGAATTGAGATTTATAGTAACAAAGATCTTTTGTGGAAACATAAGAAAAGGTGGAGATTATTATTTGCTTTAATTCGTATGTCTAGTTGTGTAGTAGTGTTTTTCTTCATAATATATATTACTAGCGGCCCCGGCAGATTTCTTTTGATTTGTTCACGTAAACTTATTAAAACGTCTTTTCATAATTGTTAGAAGAATTACACACAAAATTCCATACAAAAATCCGACTATTTCGGAGGGTTTGACCAAGATTTTCTTTCGTAATTAACTATAATGCATAGGTTAGGTACTTGTATAAGGCAAGTGCATTTGTGTCCTTTCATTATGTAGTTAAATACATTAATAAATGATAGTTTTTTGACCTTCTTTTTGTCGCCTATAGCCCACAAAAAGTTAAATCTTTCTTACATACATTATACAATTTTTGAATTTGATGATATAAGAAATTTATAGTTAAAGCAAAATGTTTGAATTGGTAAAATTTTGAAAGTTATTCGCAGGGCAGCTGGATTTTATATGCATTACAAAACAACAACCACCTGCCGATAAAAACATTTAGCTGCCATTAAAGTACATGTTGAATTTGGCTGGGGATAGAATATTTGATTAAAAAGATTTCATTCACAATAGATCATTTCTGTCATGATATAAGACTTGGTCATGCATTTCTGTGTATCTGAAAGGCTTCGTTCATAAAGTAGATTATGTGATTATAGGAAGTCAATCAAACAAGATTATGGGAAGTAGGAGAATTCATGATTATGTTCAGTTTGATTATATATGTAGCATTTCGTCTGTTTGATTTGTTTTCTGAGTTTCGTCAATTCTGGTAATTTTTGCATATAAAAGACTAAAATCATTAATTGATTATAAGAATCTTTTATCGCATTTAAAGCACTTAAGTCCATTCAGTTGATATGATGCATCGTCTTCCATTGCTGAGTTTTAACAAACCTCATAGTATTTTAAGCTCCTTAAATGAAATGGTTCATGTGTGTAAATGGCAACATAAGTGGTTGAATCCTTCAAAAAAATGATTCACATTTCTAAATTTTGTGAGGAAATACGTGTCTTTTGATATTTTGAAATTTCTTTTGAATTATTTGAACAATACCATGGAAACTCTTTATGGCGTGAGATAGATTTATATTTCCCCTTTTCTTTTTGTAACTCAATAATTTGTAATTTTGTATTGCTCTTTTAAATCCACAATGCGTGCCATCTAATGGACGATTATTTTACAATGCCTATAACCTTCCCATTAGCTGACAAAGTTTCATTACAATTGGGTGAACAGTATGGCAGCGCATTACATACGAACAAACAAACCAACAAAACAACAAAGAAACAAACAAACAAATTTTAATTTTTTATATATTAGATGTCCAATATTGATTGAAAAAGCTGAAAACCGAGTCAAGGCTGAATCAAACAATTGTGCAGATGAAATGTTATAATGCAGATGAACATGTTTGTCTTACTATAATCTGCAATCTTCATGACTTGTACTTCCTATAATCTGGAAGATAATTCCCTCTCTATCGAACAAGTATGATTTTCGTACTTTGGAATGCTCATCAGTTCAACCTTGAACCCAATTTCGGACGTACCGTGAAATATAGGGATTCTTTTTTTAGCCGAACGACACGAATTTGGAATAGTTTACCCGGCGAGATATTCCCTTGCCATTTTGATCAGCAAACATTCAAAACCAATGTTAATCGACACCTCCTATCTCTCCCCTCCCTATCTCCTAATGCCCTCACAGTGTGTTACATTAAAAGGAAAACAAGTAGTCCCTTGTGCGCGAGTAGGGCTGGGTAGGTCTGTTAGTGTTGAGGTATTCGTAGCAATTCTATTGAAGATTAGTTCAAACAAATATTTTGTTTTAACTATAAATTTCTTTCCGAACAAAGCTGGGTAGGTCAACTAGGTCAACCTAAAACCTTATTTTTAGCAATTCATATATTTTGCTTTAACTACAAATTTTGTCATTCTTTTCCATATAGCTATTTCCACAAAAGATCTTTGTTACAATAAATTTACAAATTTACCTACGAACATGTTTTTTTAATGAAAACCTATGCCTAGTTTGCACTTAATTTGTACGTATCTGAATGGAAAGCAAAATTCAAAACAAAAACCCATTTCTTTAAGGACGTTTGTATTTATACAGCAAGAAGTACATAAGTTTGTGTTTAAATTTCAACTATGTACCTACTTATGTGTATTTTTTTTGAAAAGGGCAACCTTCATAATACAGTAAAGGGTGTTTTTTTTTTTAAACGTGTGGTTTTCAAGAAGAAATAAAACGCATATAATTTAATGTTATGGTCAAGAATTTAGCTTAATGATAAAGATAAGGGTTTGGCATTATGTTTTAAAAATGATTTCGGGCAAGTGGCCACCGCGGCTGGCTCGAATAAATTCCAGCCGAGAGGCCCAACTTTCCCAATTTTCTGAAAATTATGATCGGTGGCCATCTCGTTTTGGGGTGCGGTTACTCGCATAGAATGACAATTTTTGTTTCATTTGTTTTTCTTCTTCTATTTAATTTACAAATTTAGAAAATAAATATGGCCATCGTAAAATGTGTGAAATGTATACCATTAAGTTATAATTAACAATAGTACAATTTCATTTTAACTTACAAGTAATTCAGTTTTTACTTGCGATTTAGGTACTAAAAGCAAGTTATGGATTCTCGCAAAAAAAAACTAACAATCAAAAATGACATTACGATTGTAGAGAAGTTGAAAAAAGTGGGTCCGGAAATTCCGTCCGTCCGTCTGTCTGTCTGTCTGTTCGCGCCTCTACAGCCTAAATGGGTGGCCCGATTTGCTTCAAACTTGGTATTTAATATTTATTAGGTAGTATCTCAGGGTTTTTTTTTTCATTTATGCTCTAGGTAAAAAAAATAACGGTACCTGCCATACAATTTTGAACAAAAAGCTGAATTTTCTCGAAAACGGCTCTAAAGATGTTGATAAAACTTTCAGGGTGCTAATTTTTTACAACAATACATATTTCACTGAGAATTAATTTTTCGAAATTTGTTCTATAACGGCACCTCTCTCTCTTTTATCGTGAACTATTATCCCGATTTCAATAAAATTTTGCACACAAAAAGTAATTTGAAATTCAATTAATATCGCATATCAAAATTTTCAAAAACTTTTTTTTAGATTTTTTAAATTTTTAAAAAAATAATGTGAAATTTTTTGAAAATGGGTGGATTGAATTTTTTTAAATAATTTTCCCAGATGAAAACTACAGATGTCCTTATAATGACATAGTAGAATAAAATTTAAAATATTTTTTCGAAGTTTTTCAAAAAAAACGAATTTTTAAAAAAACTGGTCGAACGATTTTCAATTTTTTTTTCCTTCGATAGACATTTAGTTTTCAAATTTTATTGCATACTTAGTTTTTCCAAGAAAACTCTGAAACTAATTTAAAAAAATAAAGAATTTAAAAAAAAAAATATTTTTTATTTTAATAGACGTGTGGTTTTTAATATTAAATGCAATACTTTTTTCGGAGTTGGTCTTTTTGAGAGCTGTCTCTTGATTTATGCTTTGTTTGGTTTGTGATTTCATAATGAATAGACTTACTCCTGAACAAAGTTTGGAAATTGTGCAAATTTATTACCAAAATAATGGTTCGTTTCGGTGAAGCAGAGTATCGAAGAAGACCCAAATGAGTACATCCACCATCGCGCGCGGAAGGATCTTGGTTTGCAGGCTTACAAAATCCAACTCGCTCAAGAATTAAAGCCGAATGCCCATCAAGCGCGTCACACGCTCGGTGAATGGGCCCAAAACGAAATGGCTACCGATCCCGATTTTCACAAAATTTGGAAAATTGGGCCTCGGCTGGAATTTATTCGAGCCAGCCACGGTGGACACTTCCCCGAAATCATTTTTAAAACATAATGCAAATCCTTATCTTTATAATAAAAGCTAGATTCTTGGCCATAATATTAAACTATATGCGTTTTATTTCTCCTTGAAAACCACACGTCTAAAAAACACCCTTTATATACATACATATGAAGCCACTTAGCAATTATCTAGCATAAGAACTAGTTCATGCGACCCAGTTAAATTTTATTCGACGATGTGACCGCACATATGAGCAAGTACGTGCGATTTTGTCGTGCAATTTATTTATATTAAATTAATTTGACAAAACACCGGCCACGTAGAAAGCCTGCAGGTCGTTTAAGAATTCTGTTGCGAGTTTTGATGTCTGCGACCCTGACTTTTCCATCCTGCCCCTCGACGACTGCCACGACTCTGCCCATTGGCCATTGTTGTGGAGGGGTGCGGTCCTCGTGAATAAGGACCAGCTTTGCTAAGATGAGGCCAAGCAGATATGCCTTTTACCACTTCTGCTAAAACTGTTGCTTGAGCCAGCATAGAAGTTGCCATCTTCTCAAGCATGACATCTGCCATTACGGGACATCATCTGGGGGTAGTGACCGCAAGGGACTGCCTATCAGTAGGTTGGCTGGAGTTAGGGCTTCTCCGTCGTTGGGGTCTGCGCTTAACGCCCTTTTTTTGTGGCGTACTAGTGAATGGCTTCCGTCCCTAGCTCGAACTCTTCACCAATCTCTTTCAAGATCCTCTGTGCTCCCACGAAGCTCATCCCGTTGTCGCAGTGCATCGTCTTCGGAATTCCTCGGCGATTAATAAACCTTTTGAGAGCAAGAATTAAACATTCGAAAGAAAGGTTAGTAGCTAATTCAAAATGTCCAGTTTTGGAAGTGAAACAAACACAAACAACTAAATACGTTTTGTACGGTGGCCGACCACGAACTTTCAGAGGTATATATAGGGCAACAAAAATAAACGCCACGTTTTGTATAACTTTTTGACATGCTTCTTTGGCGTTAATAAGCCAATTTTTTTGACGAAGCATTGCTTGATTGAAGTAGTAAAGTGAATGCCTTACGAGTAGGCTGTCTTTTTGAACTGGTAGTTCCCTCCTGTAACGCGTGTTTTACTAAGCCAATATTTAATAAAAGTGCGTGAATCAACTCTAAACTAACTTTTCGTTAGAGGTCACATTTAAATTAGTATACTAACCCAGTTTAAGTTTTATGTGATAAAATATCGAATTCGTGACAAAATTGATTCCATCTTGATTTACCATTTTTACTTCTTATTAACCATACTTACACTAATCAAAGCACACGTACATATACAATGCCGCCTAAGCCTAGATCTAATCCAAAAACTGAAAAAAAAACACTAGCAGATAAAAAAACCACATATAAAACACCTACACAACAAAAATTCTTACTCCAAAAACACAAACACCCCTTGAACCCGCTCGATCAGAAGAGTCCATCACCGCAAATTCAACATATCCTCTTGACGACCGCCTTAAAGAACTGTAGAAAATAATATTAGATCCGCATATCAGAAGAAATGACTTCTTTTCGCTTAGATTTGCAATTAATGCTTGATGAATATCAACAAAATTGTTCTGCCGAAATTGATAAAATTAATAACATGATTGCCGAAATGCACGATCGTGTAGACAAAATTGAGGCTGAAAGTGGATACAATAACAATCTAATTTCCGTATCCCCCGCTTAAGAAGAGCTGCTTGCTCTTCAAATCCAAATTGACACCATTGAAAATAGAAACGTTGCCGCTGACGCCGTCATGTTCGGTATTCCTGAAATTCCAGAGGAGAACCTTCAGAACTTATCAAACAACTTCTGTTTCAATATGAATTGCTTAGCTCCAACATTGAAAAGTATTTTCCGCGACAAAACAAACAAAAGCAACGGTGCTGCACCGATTATTGTCAAATTTAATTCACCTCAAGAGAGGAACAATCTGTTGATATCTGCCGCCAACCATCGCAAACAGTACAAGCATCTTCGTTTAGTGACTTGGGTTTTACAACGGAATGTGAGAGACACTTTCATTTGTATGAAAGTCTTACAAAAAAAAATCGTGCACTTCTACACAAAGCTGCCCACATGAAACGGAATGGACAATTTTTTTCAGTTTATACCAAATTCGGATGCGTTTTCGTTAAACGTCACAATGATGATAAAAGCATTTGCATCGAAAGCTCTGAGACTTTGAGTGCTGCCACTACCACGACTTACCAAATCAGCCGTAAATTATGCATGTTTAAGTGTTCCCACTTTATTACTTTTTTATTTGAATTATCTTATTGCTTACATTTTTAACTTTTTTTCTCTTTCTTTTTTATATTTATTTGAATATTTTTTTTTTTAATTTCGTATTGCTTAGATTTTTAGTTTTTTTCCTCTTTTCTTTCTTATACTCTTCAAAACACTTTCACATGTAAATGAACAATGGCCATTTTCAATTTTTCTTATTTGTTTGCGTCTCCACACCTTTTCATCTCATTATCATTATTTCTTCTTGCCATAATGCTGAATATTGCTCATGATAATGCAGGGGGTTCCGTAGGCAGAATAGAAAACAGTAGCTTATATGAAATGGTGCGTATTTTGAAAGCACAGAACAACGGTTTGCACGTAATACACATAAATGCACAAAGCCTGCGAGGGAAAATTGACGAATTCCGACACCTATTTGTTGGTTCCAAGGTTGACGTTGTATGCGTTAGTGAAACATGGTTTTCTTCTGAAATCCCAGATAAAACTTTATCAGTGGGAGGTTTTAAGCTTTTTCGCAGCGACAGAATGGGGCGTGTAGGTGGTGGAGTTGCAATCTATATGCGTAGCGAAATAGAATGTAAGGTTATCAATAAATTTGACGGAAACTGCCTTATGCAGTACTTATTCGTAAATGTTTTGTGTGGAAGCGATCACGTATTAATCGGAACTGTGTACAGACCAAATCGAGTCGTTAACTTCGAACCTTTTGTTGATTCAATTGAACAATTATCTTGTTACACACTCAATATTATTGTATGCGGTGACTTCAACTGCATCCTTCTAGATGTTGTCGGAGCTCGATCATTTGTAAACGATATGTATGCCCTTAATCTAACATCAGTAAATACGTCGCAACCTACTCATTTTACAAATGACTCCTGTACGCTCCTGGATATATTCCTCATTAGCAACATTGACAAAGTTCTTTTATATAATCAATTGTCCGCCCCCGGTTTTTCAAAACATGACTTACTTTATCTAACTCTTGATTTTAAATTCATTTAAGCCAGAACAACAATTTTTGAATTCAGAGACTTTAGTAGAATAAATCTTATGCAACTCACATGTGATCTTCAAAACCGCAATTGGTACAACATTTTTCTCATGCCATCCGTATAAAATCAAATTTGCTTCTTTCAACAAGAGTTAAATTTTCTTTTCGAAAAACATGTAAAGCTTAAAGCAAAAGTTCTTAAATCTGATTCACCTGTTTGGATAAATGAACACATTAATGCAGGATATAGACTCGGCATACCATCGTTGGAAACGTTTTAAAATTGTGTAGTTTCACGACCTCTACAAAGTTCTTCGAAATAAAGTAACTTATGAAATACAAAAAGCAAAAGCATTATTTTACGCTGATAAACTTAATCCCTCTTTGTCAGGGAAAAATCTATGGAAAAATGTTACGGGAGATTGGGATAGGTAAACAACGAAATACAGTCCCCATTGATGTCGACTGCGTTATACTAAATTCTACTTTTATATCTGTCTCTGAACCGAACACATCCCCACCTATGACAACAATGATATGCATGATGGATGCTTATTTTTTCAAAGATTTAGAGACACCGACGCCAAGAGGCGCTCTTATCAGTGAAATCAAATGCGGTTGGTGTTGATGGATTAAACCCAAAATTTATTAAACTGTGCTTACCTTATTGACTCCCATATATAAACGAAGTTCTTAATCAACGTTGTTGTACGTTGTTGATGATATAAGGCAAGGTTTGGACAGAAAAGAACTCACCTTATTGACACTTTTAGACTTTTCTAAGGCTTTTGACACAGTCAACCACTCTATTATATGTGAAAAACTTATTAACAATTTTCTCTAAGACATCGGCCAAGTTGATACAGTCGTACCTCACTGGAAGACAACAGTCTGTAGTTATAGGGAAGAAGCAATCAAACTTCTTGCCTGTTCCGAGTGGGGTGCCCCAAGGATCAATACTTGGTCCAGTGTTGTTTACATTATATATTAATGATCTTGTCAATGTCATAAGATATTGCTCTAAACATATGTACGCCGATGATGTGCAGCTATACATAAAAACTCCTCTCAACTATACCGAACAGACAATTAGAAAAATGAATGAAGATCTTCAAAATATACTAGATTGAGCGATGATAAATCATCTGCGTTTGAATCCTAGTAAATCTAAGGCCATCGTCATCTATCGAAAACCAATAGACTTGACTTTCGGTTCTAAATTAAAACTAGGAAGTTCAATAATGGATTATGTTGACTCTGCTCGAAATCTTGGCCTTACTTTTAATAGAACCCTTACGTGGGACGACCATATAAACCAAACAATCGGGAAGGTTTATGGTACACTTCAGGTTCTTTGGAGTACTCAGTCATTTTTGCCAACCACAACGAAGCTTATCCTTGTAAGAACGTTGGTTCTACCAATACTTTTATATTGATGTGAGGTTTTTTGTAATTTAAGTTATAACAGTAGAAGGAAATTGAACGTAGCCTTAAACAACTTAACTCGATACATTTACAACCTAAAAAGGCGGGATCATATTTCAACCTTCGCAAAAACAATTTTTGGATGCTCGTTTAATAAATTTATTGAAATTCCATGCAATTATGTATCTTTATGAATTGATTCAATCACGTCAACCTGAATACCTATTCAACAGGTTAGTTTTTCCGGTGTCTCAAAGGTCTTGTGTACTTATACAACCAATATATTTCTGCTTGACTTCCGAACGTCAATTTTTCGTCCAATCCTCACGCTTATGGAACTCCCTACCAACCGAGTTGAGAAGATGTGGAAACGTAAAACACTTTAAAAATAATCTATTAATACATTTGGCCAATGATCATAACTAAACAAAGCCTTTTATCAGTATTATATTATTTTTTCTCTCTCTTACTTTACTTTTTTTTCCCCAATTATGATTTTTTTTTATTTTTTTTATGAATTTTTATCTTTATAATGGTTATAATTTATATCTTTATTTAACTTTATTTAACTTTTTCTATAAACCATAAATAATCCCCATTTGTTATAATGCGATATTTTATAAGATAATTAATTTGTCTTAAAGTGTAAGGAAATTGAATAAATAAATAAAAATACGTTAAGTATACTTTTATGAACTGAGAATTTTTTGTCAATAATAATGGAAACTTGACATCGTATTCAATTGGTGCATGTAAAAGAGGCCCACCTACTCAAATCAGCGAAAATTAAAAATCATTATCTTTAAAATCATGTAAGAATGGATTGAGTTTTTAAATCTGATTTGACAATTTTATTTTTCCTTTAAGTTTTTGAATCTCGTCGAAAAATTCATTAATTGGAACAATTTCAACACTTTTGCCGTGGGTTATTCTTCAAACACTTTTGTTTTATTTTTAAATCTTTTAAGAAATCGCATTAAGTATGCGAATGTAGTCCCAAGGTCTTTATATGAAGTTTCTTCTTCGATATATTGTAACAGTTTGGTTCGAGGTTTTTCAACCGCTATTATTTGTTTTCCTTTTTTTAGGCTTCATCTTCTAGAGACAACTCAAAATTTGAATTGACCGGCCACGATGATGGTTCTTCTAATAAGGAATGTGGACCATTTAACCATCAACATTACAACCTTTCTACACAATGTCTGCTGGATTTTGTTTTGTTGGCACATGTTTCCATGACACTTTTTGTGTCCACTCTTGAATGTCGGATACTCTATTTGCTACAAAAGTTGTAAGCGCAGTTCAATGTGTTTTTATCCAATGCAAAGTTATTTCAGAATCAGTCCAAAAAACAACTTGTTCAACGTCTAGATTCAACATTGCTTATACTCTCGTCCATAGTTTAGCAAGAGTATGCGCTGGGGTACGAATCTTTGAAGATATCGCCCAACATCTTCAGACATAGTAATGCCAAAAATGGCATAACGGTGTCATAACGTAACTGAGTTGAGGCGAAAATATTGTACAGCTTGAGTGGGATTCTGCCTCCACACTATGAGCTGATAAATCGAATGCTCTTCAAAAATGAGAACTTGCCGGTACATTTTCATAATATCAGCTGTAATAGCATATTTATGAGTTCGAAAACGTAGCAATGTCGAAAATCGCTCCTCTTGAATGGATGGCCCTACCATCAAGATGTAATTCAGAGAAACTTGAGTAGATATTTAACATGAAGCATCAAAAACAACACGTAGTTTTGTACTTGTGCTTTGCGGTAGCAGGACCCACTAATGTGGAATGGAATAGTGTGGTGTTTTGGGAATCTCATTTGTCGGTGACATGTGTCCCAATGATATATCTTCATTCATGAAATCCATATAAATTGCTCTCAATTCACCATTTTTAGAAATTTTGCGTTCAAGTGCAATAAATCGACGTTTGGCCGCTTCAAACAATAATCCGAGCGAATCTGGTGAAGATTTAAATCCATATAAATTGCTCTCAATTTACCATTTTTAGAAATTTTACGTTCAAGTGCAATAAATCGACGTTTGGCCGCTTCAAACAATAATCCGAGCGAATCTGGTGAAGATTTAAATGGCAATTTTGCCAATCAAGCAGAGTTTTTTGAATTGTTAGGTATTTGGGACCTTGATTGATTTGACCAACAGATTTGTACTCAAAAATGTTTCTGATCCTATAAACAAATCAATTTTTTATGGCTTATTGAAATAAGGATCGGCCAGTTGTATATTGTGTGGAATATTCCCATTTGCAGCATTTATAGTATGATATCATGAATCTGCAGAGAACGAGTGGACATTGAATCGTAACTTTACTTCTGCAGTTAACTTTTTACTGACTCGGTACTTGCTTTTCCAATACCAAGAAAATGTAAACATTTGTTTATTTTGACCAAAAGATTACAACTCAAAAAATGTTTCTGCCCCTATTCACAAATCAATTTTTTTGCGGCTTATTGAAATAAAGATCGGCCAGTTGAATATTGTGTGAATTATTCCAATTTGCAATATTTATAGTATAATATTGTGATGTGGCAACAAGTTTTGTAAATTACATCTGTTGGATTCATTGTGTACAACAACCAACATTTATTGTGTACAACAACCATGCCCCTAAAAGTATGCTACATAATTGAAATATGGTTTGACTGATTACTAAATCGAACTTGAAGTATTATTTCGAGACTCGAAAGCTTAGATTGTGCCAGAAACGGACGGAAGCTTCCAGAAGCTTGTAAATTTGTATAAATACAAGAGTAGATGGCATTGAAAGTTAGTTTATTTTCGAAAGTCGAATTGTTAACTACTGCCAGCGTTAGTAAAAAGTGATTGAATTGAGATTAAAAAAAAAGTTTTGAAATTTAAAAATGTATTTGAGTTGTGAATAAGTGGAATAAGTTATATTTGGTGTTATTTAAACTGAAAGACGTTGTATTATTTTGGAATTTTGATTGAGTTTTATTTGTCGAACCTCAGGCCAAAAAGATCACATTGGTGTCAGAAATTGGGGATAAAACTCATGAACTATTGCTCCGACTTCAGAATGCAAGTAGAAAATGTAGAGAAACAGTACGAACATCTGACTAAGGAATTTGATTCTTTGAAGAAGCAAAAGGTTCGGGAATATTCGAGCGATGGTCCACGAAGAAAGGAAATGCAGCCCCCTGTCTTCGATGGTCAAACATCATGGCCAATTTATAAGAGGCAGTTCGAAGCTGCCGCTTAGACGAACAACTGGGACAACGAAGACAAAACAATTGCTCTTACGCTTGCGCTCAGAGGAACAAACTGGATACATTCCATCCGAAATTCTATTTGGATGAACTGCCCGGCTCCCAAGTGAGATAAAATTCGGATTTCCTATTGAAGACCCAAAATGCGAAGAGGACTATGTGTTGGATCTTAGACAAAGGATCAACGTCATTCACCAGAGAACAAGAAAAAACATAAAAATTGCGAGTTACCGCATGAAGACCAGATACGATGCGAGAGCAACAGCACCTGAATTCAACGAGGGAGATCTGGTATGGCTTTACAACCCACATCGCAGAAAGGGAAAATCGCCCAAGCTTCAGCAGGACTGGGAAGGTCCCTACCAAGTAGTTACGCGCATTAATGATGTCGTTTTTCGAATCCAACGAGGACCAAGAACAAAAATGAAAATTGTCCATGTGGATCGCCTGCATCGTTACCACGGAAACAATTATGATGTACTTGTTCGGAACGAACAAAACTAAGAGGGGGGCAATGTGATGTGGCAACAAGTTTAGATATTCGGAGGATACATTTTGTAAATTAACGACATCTGTTGGAGTTATTATGTACAACAACCAACATATATTGTGTACAACAACCATGTCCCTAAAAGTATGCTACATGATTGCAATATGTTTTGACTGAGTACTAAATCGAACTTGAAGTATTAATTCGAGACTCAAAAGCTTAGATTGTGCCAGAAACGGACGGAAGCTTCCAGAAGCTTGTAAATTTGTATAAATACAAGAGTAGATGGCATTGAAAGTTAGTTTATTTTCGAAAGTCGAATTGTTAACTACTGGAAGCGTTAGTAAAAAGTCATTGAATTGAGATTCAATAAAAAGTGTTGAAATTTAAAAACGTATTTGAATTGTGAATAAGTGGAATAAGTTATATTTGGTGTTATTTAAACTAAAAGACGTTATGTATTCTATGAAACACAACGTCTTTCAGTTTAGATTTGAGATTTGTTGTATTATTTTGTAATTTTGATTGAGTTTTATTTGTTGAACCTCAGGCCAAAAAGATCACAATATGATGAATCTGCAGAGAACGAGTAGTCATTTAATCGTGATTCTACTTCTGCAGTTAACTTTTTACTGACTCTGGTACTTGCTTTTCCAATGCCAAGTAAATTTAAACACTTTTCTTCTTTTCGAAGCTTTAACCTTTGAGCGAGTTCTTCAGTTATGAAGTTAATTTTCAAACCTGAATTTAGTTACGCTCGAACTGGCATATATTTACCAGTAAAGCCCTTTATTTGAACTATAGCAGTAGCGAGAATCATTGAAAGTTGTTTCATAACGATTACAAACAATGCACCGACTTAATCTGCATTTTAAAACTGTAAATCCTTTTTGAAGACAGTTAATGCAAATCGGAACAACCTTAGCATATTCGAATCTTTGCAGTACAAGCAGTGCAGCGAATTTTGTACATGTCGATATAAAATGTTCGTTCGATTTAGAATATAAATATTTTGCTTTGTTTTGTTGCGAATTTACGCAAACGAATGGGATCTTTTGATTTCGATGACGACTTCAGTCTTGTTTCGGTTTGGATTGCTCATCAGAGGATTCAAATTTTGCACTTGAAGCTTCTTCCGCAGAAAGATGCTGAATTCTTTTATTAAGAGCTTCTTCATATTCTTTCCATAAAGGAAGAGTACTGTAATCTAACTGTTCCTCCCCTTTAGACCTCATGATTGCATCCGCCGACATATCTAAATGTATGATAATCGCGTTTAATATTCTTTTCATCACTGAAAAAACTGTATCTATCATACTTCGGTCAAAAATTTCTTTCAATTCGAAAAGTGTTGAAACATTGTCAAAAAATAACAAACAATTGTTATCGTAAACTTTCTTTGAATTCGCAAGCGGTTTAAGATAATTATGTTCCGTAATTTGGAAAGCTTTAACCGTTCTTAAGGCATCACCTGATTATAGGAAATTGCAATGGTTTTAAATTAAATTGTCGGAATTATTCGAAAAATAAGTTTATTTTCATACGAAAATTCCAAAGAAATTTAATAACTTAAAAAACGAAATTAATGTGCAAATTACTTTTATTGTCTCAATGATTGTTATAAATTAATCACAATTTTTAATTGGACAAATTTCCGAAACAAAAAAAAATTTAATTTTAAAAGCTTATTTGCTGAACACTGTTTATCCAATTATAACTTTTGCTTCGCTGGCTACGACCCATACTTGACAAGTTTAAATTAATGAGAGTTAAGACTCAACGAAAAGTAATAAAATGACTGTCAAGTTAACAAAAATGTAAACAAAATTCTATTTTTGTGAAATCGTTGAGCTTATAATTAATTTATTAATCAAATCTATGTGAAATAATTTAATAATTATTAAACTTAATGAAAATTAAACGCGAATTCCAGTCAAACAAAATACAACTTATTTTACTAAAAGAAAAAGGACAAGCATATAAAAAAGTATATAATAAAATAAATATTTTTATTACAGAAGAAGAAATCAACAATGATTAAATAATTCAAATATTAAAGGAATATTTACCAGGAAAAGCAGTCATAGGAATTAGAATCATTTGACACATTAAAAAATAAATTTTTTGAACATTTTACAATCACATATTACAACTCAATAAGATGCGCCTATTTGGCAGCAGATTTATTGGGCAAAGATTCGTGCCTAGAAAAAATAAAAGAAATCCATAACAAAACTAACCACAGAGGATTTTATGAAAACTATACAGAACTAAAACTAAAATATTATTTCATTTCACTTCAAGAAATAATAATAGAATATGTATATATGAATAATTGCGAGGTTTGTAATTTAGTAAAAAATATGATAGGAAACCCCCTAAATCGAAATTCAAACATACACTAACACAAATAATAAAAATGAAATAATTCATCTCGACATATTTCATATCAAAAAGAAATATTTTTTTGCAGTAATTGATACATTTTCAAAATGTTTATACGTTAAATTTTAACAAACAAAAATTAATAGTAGCAGACAATGAGTTTAATACAGCTAACATTTTAGAATTCATAAAACAAGAAGATCTATCAATATTGTTAGGTTTGGCCTGGGGTTCGACGAATAAAACACAGTTTAAATAACAGAAAATTTAACTTATTCCACTTATTCACAATTCAAATACGTTTTTATACTTCAACACTCTTTTTTTAATCTCAATTCAATCACTAACTAACGCTTCCAGTTGTTAACAATTCCACTTTCGAAAATAAACTGAACTCTCAATGCCATCTACTTTTGTATTTATACAAATTTACAAACTTCTGGAAGCTTCCGTCTGGTTCTGGCACAATTTAAGCTTTCGGTACTAATTCGAGTAATAAGATACGACAATGTACCTTTAGTTAGTGATTATTATATAATCTACCATAGGATTAATCTACAAGAATATATAGATATTCTTATAATTTAACTACACACAAAAAACTAAATTCAAATATAACGGACATTTTTCGAAACAACCCAGCACTATATAAAAATGCTTTTAAGTTCAAATGAACATATCGTGACAAATAATATCTACGCCACAATAAAATGAAGAGAGGTTTATTAAATCCAATAGGCTCAATTTATAAATTACTCTATGGAACATTGGATAACGAAGATAGAGAAGAAATTACAGAACATTTAGATATAGATACAAATAATAAGAAACTCGCAGAAGCAAATAATTAACAGATTGAAATAAATGACATTTTTCAAAACTATTTTAAAAATATACAAGACAAAATCTAAACTTTTAAAAATTACTAGCACAACAGAGATGAAATTAACACAATTAAAAATGAGATATCTGTGTTGAAGCTCCCTTATTATGTTTTGGAATTATATCTTAATGTCTAATGGAATCCGTATTTATTCATTTTACGGAACGAACGGACGAAAATTCTACTTCATCTTCAGGACAGAGCAACTTGGACGTCGACACAGTGAGAGTAGTCAAGCTACCGCAATTTTTGTCGTCTGATCCTGAACTTAAGTTTACACAAATTGATGGCTTACTCCACGTGAACAAAATAACATCGGATTTATCGAAATTCTGCACAGTCATCACAGCTTTAAGCTAGCATTAGACGGTCCTTGTAATTGGTCGCTGCAGGGACACTGTGACGTCACAACAAAATAGTCCTACCACCGTCACTGCCGCGACAAAGGTCATCGTGTCACAGCTAGCTACAGTGAATATCACACGAATTACCCATTTCTGTCCTTGTTGTCCCAAAATACAATGAACGTCAAAGTGTGTCCCTGTTGTCCCTGTATCTCGGTGTCACTGCAAGGACATGCAAAACAGTGACCATTACACGACGTGACAACTCTCAAACAGCTGATCGTTGGCGGTGCGGTGAGCCTAAACTGCTATGACATTTATCATTTTCAGCAGTGACGATTACACGGCGTCACTCAAATGAGCCCCTGTATCTTGGTTGTTTTGGTTGTTTTGGTTAAACATAGACGTGAGTTTGTGAAGTGTTTCAATTACTTAAATTAATTTAATTAAAAAAAGAATAAATAATACATTTCCAATTACAGTGATTAAAGGCAAAAGTGAAAAGGCAAATAAAGTATGTCCAGTCCACACGAAATATGGTAGAGGTGGCGATTCTTGCGGCCTTCATACTGCAAAGCAGCAGTGACGATGACTCCGACAACAACCAAAGGCCACCGCAAAGAATTCGTTCATTGTGGTCTAAAAATTTGTTGTTGCAACGTGAGAATGAAGGTTTCTGCGCGAAACTAATGCGAGAATTATGAGCTCAGGAGCCAGGGCTATATCGTCTCGTCAAACATCCGCGTTTTGACCCCGCGTTTTAGCGCCAAGTTTCAACGCCACGTTGTAATATACCGCAATACATATCCCATGTCACAAAGAGCGCGTTTTCAACGCCGCGTCGTCAATACGCTGGGCCAAGAAATAAATAACAAATTATTTTTTTTGACGCCACGTTAGAAAAGATTAATTTTTGAGCATATTATATATATATATGCTCAAAAATTAATCTTTTCTATATATATGTATATAGATTATCTATGTGTACAAATTGAGATAATAAATAAATAAATTTATTGGCGCGACAGCTCCTTAAGGAGCCAAGGCCTAGTGTCTTATACTCTCAACAATTCCTGTGTGTGTGTTGTTAGTCTGCAAGAATGGATGGGACCTACAGTTTACCGCCGAGTCCGTTTTGAAGTGAGTTTTAAAGCGGTGTGGAACTTGACGCGGGGTTGAAAACGCGATCTATATGACATGGGATATGTACTACTGTATATTAAAACGCGACGTTGAAATGCGGCCTCAAAACGTGCTCTGTTTGACAAGGCCTTAAGTCATTTAAATTATTGGTTTGATATTTGTTTTATATATATAAGTTATGATCCCACTACAACAACCTACCCAAGAGGAGTATTCTCGCTAGAATAACACACAACACAACACCCAAAACTGGATGAGGTCATTTTTAACAAAGATAACGGCACCAACCAGATAAGCACATTTACATCCGACCCCAAGGAAAGTCACAAGACGATAAGAGTGTTTGCATACGGACCCAAGAGGAACCATAAAACATAATCAGTAGGTTAACCAAACATCACAAAAACTACCAATATATCACGTACGCCGCTTCCAGAAGATAAAAAGAAGTCATGTACACACACAGTATAAATACCACTGGATAAACTACCAGAGGAACATTATTATAACTCCGCTACAGTCACGCACATCGTACTACACTTTGGTTCAGTCGCGACAAATACCTCTAAGCCTTTCTTAATATTAAAGAAATTGTGTAATGTATTAGTAACTAAGTTACACGTTTCAAATAAAGTGTTTTAATCAAGCTTACTCATCGCTGTTCTCATATTACTTGACGAGTTAAGACACATTGGAATACTAGGATATCCTTCCTAAGGACATCCACTTTAATTGATCCTGAACTAGCTAACCGAACTATCCAGAGCCAACACGGCTACCGACCTTCTTAGTCAACCTGCTAAATCAAGATTAAAATTTATATATATAATATATATACATATATATATATGTTATATGTAGTTCTGATGAACGAGGTATGGGAAAAATCGGAATGAACTATTTCTCCAACGTTGCGTTAAAACGCCGCGTCAAAATAATCTCAACGACAAGTTAAATTCTCTCAACGTCGCCTAAGAAACGCGCGACAGAGCCTTTAATTCTCAAAACAAATAAAAAAATAATCACTTCTAACGCAGCTTTAAAATAATAATTTGTAATTTATTTCAACGCCGCGCTTAGACGATGCGCATTGCCGCCGCGTTGAACTCGAAAAATTGAAAACAATTCAAAAACATTTTTTTTAGTGGTAACGCATATTTTTTTCTTGATTTTTCTAAATTTTGCAAATTTCTTTGAAATAAAATGTTTTTTTCATCATCTCGCCGTCAACTCGTATTTTGGATATACGTAATTCCAAATCTGAAAGCACCATCAAAGCTATTAAATAAAAGTGTGTTCAACTCCGAACGCTTAACCGAGACCAAACAGTGCCAACAGTAACCTGGCAGAAATTCCTGCCATGTCACTGTTGGGACACAGTCCCTGCAGGGACAGGCTAAGTGTCACAGTGTCCTACCAACAGTGACAGAGCTATTACACGGTCCTTGTTATTTGTCACTGCAGGGACAAAGGTTACTTGTCACTGTGCCTGTCACTGTTTTGGTCACTGCAAGGACATGCAAAACAATGACTTTTACACGACGTGACACTTTTAGGACAGAAAACTACGTCATAGTGACGTCACAGTGTCCCTGCAGTGATCAATTACAAGGACCGTCTAATGCTAGCTTTAGATCCAGACACACTTCGTCAAGTCTCTGATGTAGCCAAAAACCCTCCGGGAATCAGGTAAAATTAGAAATAAAATCTAATTGCTCGGTTTGGGGAATCAAAAGAAAAGCAACTGGTTAAACTTTTGACTGGGTGAGAATTGTCGAACAAAATATCTAGCCAACTCCTTCGAGAGATGCGTGATTTAGCTGGCACAAATGTTTCTGAAGATGGTAGGTCCACTTTGTGGTTACAACGCATTCCCAATAACGTTAGATGCATTCTTTCAGCTTGCAAGTCTAAATGTTTGAATGACTTGGCTGAAATCGCAGATCGCATCATGTATAATTCTGCTTTACCTTCCTATGTCATGGCAACAGCAACAACATCTTAGGGCAAGTTAACTCACACCGATTCTTCAAAACTGCATTCACTTGAAGCAAGGTTATTGGCTTCAAGTCATTCAGAAGCTCAGCGACATTTACATCAACCTCTCCACCAGAGACCGGCTTTCACGCAGCGACAGTCGGGTACGAGGAAGAAGCCAGCGAAGAAATCAATCGCATGGTGCACAGAAGGTTTGTCGATTTCACATTCAGTTCGGGTTGAATGTGAATGTGAATTTAACGAGTCATCGAACAGCAGCCAGTCGGAAAACTAGCCGTGCTGCCGTCAGTATTTTCAGTTAGCGACAGGAAAGTCATCAGCACATCGACATCCGAATCAAGATTTCACATACGCGACCGAAATAGCAACTTAAAGTTTTTATTCGATTCAGGTTCCGCCGTTTCAGTTATTCCAAAAGAAGTTCTTAAATTTAACAAAAATGTACTTCCAGACGGAATTCAACTGTTTGCAGCCAATTACACGATAATTCCAACATTTGGTAACAAGCGAATGAACGCTGATTTCGGCCTTAGACGTTCCTTTACATGGAATTTCATAGTTGCTAGCGTGAAGTCAGCAATACTTGGCGCTGATTTCTTATTTCAACACGGACTGGTAATCGATTTGAAGAGAAAACAACTCACAGATCCCTTAACGTTACTGAAGTCGAAAGGTGGATTGGAGCTTACACGTCAGCTCAGCGTTTCAACAATCTCTTCGTCATCTAAAATGTACGAGAATGTAAGTCGATATAACGATCGTCACTTACTGTTAACCAATTGCAGACCGTCCACGCCGCTACAGTGGTGAAAAATTGAAAGCCATAAAATATGAGTTCCAAGCTCTTCTTCAACAAGGAATAGTTCGGCCGTCAAGCAGCTCTTGGGCTAGTCCAGTGCATGTGAAGACTATAGAAAATTAAATGCTCAGACACATCCAGATCGATATCCTGTGCCACATCTTGACGGAGTTGGTGAAAAACTTCACAATAAACTATGGTTTTCAAAGATCGACATCAACAAAGCATACTACAACGTTCCAATGCATAGTGAAGACATCACTTGAACTGCAGTTAATACTCCAATTGGATTGTTTGAGTTTGTGGTCATACCGTTTGGGTTGAAAAATGCCACTCAAACTTTTTAACGCTATATGGACTCGATTTTTCGACTTTTTGGATTTCGTTTTTTGCTACATGGGCGACATTTTAACTTTTTCGGAAGAAGAAAACCAACATCATGCTCATCTTTAAACAGTGTTATCAAAACTAAGTGACCGGCTTATCCATCAATGCTTCCAAATGTGAATTCGGTGTAAGCGAGTTAATCTTTTTGGGATACAACATTTCATCGCAAGGAATGAAGACACCACAAGATCTAGTTGAATCCATATCCAAGTACCCAAAAGCAACAACTATTCTCGTCGTCCGACGCTTTATGGTCAAAGCAGATAAGCAGATAATTTCGTGCAGAAAAAAGAAATTTCACATGCTTTTATGGGACATGTCAACCCAAAATTCTGCAGGGTTGCAGAATCTACACGATGTCTCTAATTCTAATTTTCATCATTGTATATATATTGCCTATAGTACTATCATGAGACGAGAAAAAATCTTTTTACCTAGAGCCGCTTGGAGTGCTAGTGTAGGCACATTTTATTTGACTGAGAGAGAATTAAGAGCATGGTTTTTAGTGCTATGCTTTGTGCTTAGTTTATTGCGCATGTGCAATGTGAGGCAAGAAAAAACAGAAGGAGAACATGAAATAATTCAGTATTTTGTTTTGTTCATTGTATACCTATGTATATGTATATAAATTGCTAGCAGTTTTGAAGTTAATACATAATGGTTTCACTTAGCTGAGGCTAATAGTTTTTTGTAAGGATTTATACACGATCCAACATTTTCATTGTATACGTTTTTTTATATGGAATATGTAGTATGAAAACTGGTTCTTACATAAGTATTTATACATGCGTAATGCGTACGTCATTGACCAGACTTTTGATTTGAGTTTTTTAGGATTTTCAAGTCTTATACGAGCACTACCTACATACATATTTGTCATATTTGTACAAACATATATACATCATTGACCAGACTTTTGATTCGAATTCGTTAGGATTTTCAATTTTTTTACTATTATGAAGGTTGTCGTCTTCAAATAATGTACACACATTCATTCTTGAAATTTAAACACAAACTTACTTCTTGCTGTATTTATACAAAGATACAAACGTCCTTGCAGTGGAATGGATTTTTGTTTTGAATTTTGCTTTCCATTCAGATAGGTACCTACATATTCAAATAGGTATATACATATGGATATGTAGGTACCTATCTGAATGAACAATGCAGAAATTCAATCAGAAATTGTTTCTAAATTGATTTATATTATTATTGATTGATTATATATTATTGATTTATAGTAACAAAGATCTTTTCTTTGTTTGAGGTTTATATAAGGGTACTAGTTGACCTACCCAGCTTTGCTCGCGAGAAAGAAATTTATAGTTAAATCAAAATATTTCTTTCAACTAATCTTCTATAGAATTGCTAAAAATACCACGGTTTTTTTAACATTTGTAATACCTACCTAATTGTTTAATTTTTACTTGCAATTATAGGTAGCTATTAAGTACAAGTTATGCATTCGTGCAGAAAAAATAAAAGGCACGGCTGGGTCGCACGTACTCCTGTGTGCTAATCTTTTTTAGGTACAGGCGTCTTTTTGATAAAGATTTAATTTTAATGTTTTTTGACGTGCAACTTCTCTAAAATCGTTGTGGTTTGGAGCTCGAACGAACATGCGTCATTGTTAGCTTTTGCAGTGTTTTGTATTATCTTTCCACTTGTTGTTTACTGTTTATAATATAATTTGCTAATAGAAAAATATAAAGGACTTTTTCAGTTCAATTTTCATTTTGGTATGGAAAAATTTGAACAACTGTCATAAAGATTCGTGGGAATCAGCAGTAGGGCAATAATGCTAGGTACAGGGACCTATATAGGTCCCAATAACAATAATTTACTTTTTGAAATCAAATTTTGATTTCAGAAAAAAAATTGTATTTAATATTTTCCCCCAAATTTTGTTTTATATTGCTCAGTTGAGCCCTAGCCACTAGTCTAATGAAAGCAAACTTCGTTATTTTTATTATTATTTATTAATCGTTATTTATTTTAAAGCATTTCATGATCCTAACAGCATACAGCATACAGAATAAATAATAAGGACGCCTATGATAAACACATAAACATGCAAAAACAACTAACAAATAAAAAAAACCCTATTACCTACTGAATGCAAAAATTTCAATCAAGAAAACAACTCAACTCAACGGTCATATGCACTACCGTTACTTTTAGGCTTACAATTTGAATTTCAATGTCCCCTCTGAGGAATGCCAAAATAATCACACACACCAAGTTTGAAGATAATCACTTTAGCCGTTTAGGCTGCAGCTTTTTATACATACATACAGACAGACAGACATTTTTTGTCGATCACTTTTTTAGACTTCTCTATGATCGTAATGTCATGTTTCATTGTTATCTAATTTTTTTTATATTCACGAATTCTAAACTTGCCTTATAGTCCCTATAATCGCAAATAAAAATTGAAAAAAAAACTCCTCTGTAGAATCTCAAAATAACCTTAGTTCTAAATTTGAAGACGATTGGCTCAACCGTTTAGGCTATAGTCCAAAATACATCCATACAGACAGACCTACAGACAGACGGACAGAATTTTGCCAGTAACTCAAATATGTTTCTCTATCATCGTAATGTAATGTTTGATTATTATCACAACTTTTTATGTTCACGAATCCTAAACTTGACTTATAGTCCCTATTATCACAAAGCTACTTGTGCATGAAAATTCAAAAAATAAAATCATTGTGGATCCTCTTCGTTGTTCACCGTCACCGAGAACAGGATATACATATACACAATACACTTATTAAGTCTTCCATGTAAATATCTCCCACACCCTCGCTCAGACCATCTACCACACCGACGACCTACCGATCGACCTGAATTTATCTGAAGATTTAATCAAAGATAATATAACAAGTATACCTACGTAAATACACACATTATGTAGGTATGTATGTAGGTACATACCTAAATATCTACCTACCTTCGAAAGTTTTATATGAAAAAAATATAAAACTCAAAATAAACTTATCAACCAGCTTAAACATATACCAACCCCCCAGACACCATTCATTCACAAAAGTCGTTTTCCTTTTTTTTTGTCATTCCTTTTTTAAAACTAGCCATCTCGTCACCCTACTTGTGTGAAGCAATCCAGTTGTGAAAAAAAACTATACTCGCATCATTGTATATATGTAAACTGCAAACTGCAAAGAGCAAAGTACATGTTCACAGAGTTTCTCTTAGAATTCTCTTTGTTGGCCTCGTTCGCGTCTTTCAATTTACCGAGTTAACTTTGCCTAGAGCCGCTTGGAGCGCCACGATCCACATGTCACTATAGCAGTTCATATACAATGCCCCGTTCAAGAAGCACGGACATGGCAATTGATTACTGTCCCATTGTCCTGTCTGCGAGGGAACGCTGCTTGAAGCATAATTTTTTAGTTCTGAATCAAGTCGCAATGAGGCGTGCTGAAATTGCCAATTGGTGTGAATATAGAATAAGTACAGACAACAAAAGTGTATTAAATACTGGTAAAATAGCGGTAAAGGTTCTCGTCTTCACTATTTAGAGCTAGTTCCGAATCAACCAGGAAGATGGGCAGGCGAGAAATGACCACCATGAGAGTACTATAGAGAATGTATATACAATCATTGTATATACATTGCATTACATATACATTGATCATATACAATGTATACAATGGTAGAAATGAGATGATGTAAATGTGGTTTTGTATGGGAAATCATTGTATATACATTGCCTATAGTACTATCATGAGACGAGAAAAAATCTTTTTACCTAGAGCCGCTTGGAGTGCTAGTGTAGGGACATATTATTTGAGTGAGAGAGAATTAAGAGCATGGTTTTTAGTGTTATTCTTTGTGCTTAATTTCCTGCGCATGTGCAATGTGAGGCAAGAAAAAACAGAAGGAGAACAGAAATAATTCAGTATTTTGTTTTGTTCATTGTATACCTATGTATATGTATATAATCTGCTAGCAGTTTTGAAGGTAATACATAATGGTTTCGCTTAGCTGAGGCTAATAGTTTTTTGTAAGGATTTATACACGATCCAACATTTTCATTGTATACGTTTTTTTATATGGAATATGTAATATGAGAACTGGTTCTTACATATGTATTTATATATGCGTACGTCATTGACCAGACTGATTTTTTGATTGAGTTTGAGATTGAGTTTTTTAGGATTTTCAAGTTTTGTACGAGCACTACCTACATACATATTTGTCATATTTGTACAAACATATATACATCATTGACCAGACTTTTGATTCGAATTCGTTAGGATTTTCAATTTTTTTACTATTATGAAGGTTGTCGTCTTCAAATATTCATTCTTGAAATTTAAACACAAACTTACTTCTTGCTATATTTATACAAAGATACAAACGTCCTTGCAGTGGATGGAATTTTGTTTTGAATTTTACTTTCCATTCAGATAGGTACCTACATATACATATAGGTACATACATATGTAGGTACCTATCTGAATGAACTATGTGCAGAAATTCAATTTATATTATTATTGATTGATTATATATTATTGATTTATAGTAACAAAGATCTTTTGTTTGTTTGAGGTTTATATAATAGGTACTAGTTGACCTACCCAGCTTAGCTCGCGGGAAAGAAATTTATAGTTAAACCAAAATATTTCTTTGTACTAATCTTCTATAGAATTGCTAAAAATACCACGGGTTTTTTACATTTGTAATACCTAATTGTTTAATTTTTACTTGCAATTATTAAACTTGGTACATAGTATTTTTAGAGTGCTCTACCCGACTATTTTTGGAATTGGCATTCTAGCTCCAAAACTAACGGCACCTGCCATATAACTTTTAATGAAAAACTTATTTTTCTCAAAAACTGCTCCTACGATTTTGATAAAACTTTCAGAATGATGTTTTCTATGAAAAATCTATTTTTTATTTTTAATGGATTTTTCGGAAAAAGTTTTATAACGGTACCTCCCATATGACCGGTTTTTTGAAATTCGACTTTCTCGTTAACTAATTGACGGATTTTGATAAAATTTTCAAAATATGTAGTGTTTTATGATTTAATTAATGTTGCTTATTAAAATTTTCAAAAACATTTTTTTTTAATTTATTATTTTTTAAATAATAAATTTAATAATTTTTTAAAAAAACTTATTTTGTTTTTTGAATATTTTGAAAACGAATCTATAGATTTTTTTATTTTTTTCTCCTAGTATAAACTATAGATTTCTTTAAATTGATATAGTCAAAAAAAATTATATATATGTTTTGGAAAAGTTTTTCAAGAAACTGGTCGAACGATTTTTAAATGAAAAAATTATAAAATAGAAAACAGCAAAAGAAATAAGATGGCTTCCAAAAAACGTTATGAATAGTGTTTTTTGATTTCATAACAAAATTATTTGTTTAATATTTTCCCCCAAATTTTGCCACTAGTCTAATGAAAGCAAACTTCGTTATTTGTATTATTATTTATTTATCGTTATTTATTTTAAAGCATTTCATGATCGTAACAGCATACAGCATACAGGATAAATAATAAGGACCCCTATGATAAACACATAAACAAACAAAAACAACTAACAAATAAAAAAAATACTCGATTACCTACTGAATGCAAAAATTTCAATCAAGAAAACAACTCAACTCAACGGTCATATGGCACTTCCTTTACTTTTAAGCCTACAATTTAAATTTCAATGTCCCCTCTGGAAATGTCAAAATAATCACACACACAAAGTTTAAAGATAATCGCTTAAGCCATTTAGGCTGCAGCTCGTTATACATACCTACTGACAGACAGACAGTCATTTTTTGTCGATCACTTTTTTAGACTTCTCTATGATCGTAATGTCATGTTTCATTGTTATCTAAATTTTTTTTTATATTCACAAATTCTAAACTTGCCTTATAGTCCCTATAATCGCAAGTAAAAATTAAAAAAAACTCCTGTGTAAAATGTCAAAATAACCTTAAGTTCTAAATTTGAAGATGATTGGCTCATCGGCTTAGGCTATAGTCCAAAATACATCCGTACAGACAGACCTACAGACAGACGGACAGAATTTTTTAGTAACTCAAATATGTTTCTCTATCATCGTAATGTAATGTTTGATTATTATCAACATTTTTTTTATGTTCACGAATCCTAAACTTGACTTATAGTCCCTTTAATCACAAAGCTACTTGTGCATAAAAGTCAACATAACGAAGCCAATGAATTGAAAATTCAAAAAATAAAATCATTGTCGATCCTCTTCGTTGTTCACCGTCACCGAGAACAGGATACCTATACACAATACACATACACATGTGCTTAGTTTTCCTTGTCAGTATCTCTCTCACCCTCACTCGAACCATCTACCATACCGACGACCGACCGATCGACCTGAATTTAGCTGAACATTTTATCAAAGATAATATAACAAGTATACCTACGTAAATACACACATTATGTAGGTATATATGTAGGTACATACCTAAATATCTACCTACCCTCGAAAGTTTTATATGAAAAAATATAAAACTCAAAATAAACTTATCAACCAGCTTAAACATATACCCACCCCCCAGACACCATTCATTTACAAAAGTCGTTTTTCTTCTTTTTTGTCATTCCTTTTTTAAAACTAGCCATCTCGTCACCCTGCTTGTGTGAAGCAATCCAGTTGTGCAAAAAAAAACTATACTCGCATCATTGTATATATGTAAACTGCAAACTGCTAAGAGTAAGGTACATTTTCACAGAGTTTCTCTTAGAATTCTCCTTGTTCGCCTCGTTGGCCTCTTTCATTTTACCAAGTTAATTTTACCTAGAGCCGCTTGGAGCGCCACGGTCCACATGTCACCATGATAGTACTATAGAAGTTCATATACAATGATTTTCATTTTACATTATTTTTAAGTGAAATTTTTAAACTATTATCATTAGTGACAAGGACACTAAGGAGGGAGTAGCTATGGCGGACATTTTAGACAAATTCAAAATAAGTTATGCTTGCATGCCATCTATGAGTCAATATACATCTTACAATCTGTCAAACAACAACACATCTGGCTGTCCTGTTCTTTTTATAATTTATCCTCAACTGTCGTGTGCAGTTGTTGAAGCGTCACTTACTTCGCATCTGTTGTCACGAATACTAGACAGAAAGACCTGGGTCAATCGATCATTTCAAAACATCGAATCAATCAAATATGGGTCATTTGAAAGATTCGGTCTTTTCAATTAATCATTAATTCAATCAAAAATCTTTCTGCTCCGGTCATTTCAATCCCATCTAACTGAAACATTTTGAAATTTGAATTGAACAATTTTTTGAACCGTTCCATTCTGAACTTTTTTTTTTATTTCCTGATGTTTGAATTAACTCAAACTCTACGGACTTTGCGATTGCCTGACCTTAGCTATTTTCTGTTATATAACCAAAAGTTTATAGTATTTCTCTTTCCAGATGGAGATAATTTATTTTTGGTAAGTTTAGTCGAAACTCTTTCTGCACCTGCATTAATTTTTAATAGTTTCAATGAATTTGGGCCAAAAACGTAGTTTAGTTTGGATACACTTTTCCCTGGCATCTGTAGGCAAGGCTAAATGTAGTTATTTTCAAAAAAAAAGTTTTAGCGATGGTGCAACTTTTTTTTTCTTTTTTTTTTATAATTAACGCGCGCACAAGGGACTATTTGTTTCCCTTTTAATGTAGCACACTGCGCGGGCATTACGAAGATAGGGAGGGGAGAGATAGGAGGTGTCGATTAATATTGGTTTTGAATGTTTGCAAATTGAAATGGCAAGGGAAAATCTCGCCGGGTAAACCATTCCAAAGTCGTGTTGTACGGCTAAAAAAAGAATCTCTATATTTCACGGTACGTCCGAATTTGGGCTCAAGGGTGAACTGATGGGCATTCCTAGCAAGACGAGTATTACGGGCGAAACTTTTAAGGGGAGGAATGCAGCTGGCTACTTCGAGTGAACATTTTTTTATAAAAGAAACGATAAAATAAGGAAAGACATGAAACATTGCGTCGGTGTTCGAGAGGGGCAATTGTTTCAGCGGCAGTTCTATTTCCTATCAATCTTAACGCTCGATTTTATATTCTATCAAGCAAGTGAAGCCATGTTTGTGAAGCACCTGCCCAGAGGTGGGAGTTATACGAGTTTAGGGCGTATAAACGCTTTATAAATTGTAGCCAGATCAGATGGAGAAAAATACTTCTTACACCGATACAGAAAACCTAAGCACTTAGTAGCATTAGGGGTATGTTAAGCTTTAACGACAGAAGACAGCATTGAGTTTTCGAAACATTAAACTCCACACGATTCCTATTACCCCATTTGAGAATGCTTTATAAATCGGAGTTTATTGAGCTTGACATACGGCACCGTTGCAATTGTACGTCTGAAGGCGAAGGACGTGAATTATCGAACGAATATGAAAAGCTGAGGGTAGAGTCTTCAGCAAAACAGTTAAGTGGATTAGAAGTAACAGACAGAAGATCATTTATAAAAATGAGGAAAAGAGTCGGAGACAGAACAGAGCCCTGGGGCACACCAGCATTTATTTTATGGGAATCAGACTTGAATCCGTCCAATACAACTTGTATTGAACGGTCCAGAAGATAGCTTCTAATCCAGCGAACAAGAGTATTATCGACCCCAAAAGCACGCATTTTCGATAAGAGAGCTTCATGCCAAACTCTATCAAATGCCTTGGAGATATCAAAAACTTTCACCAAAGCGATGTAAAGATTTGTTCCACTGTTCGGTGAGATGCCATCAGATCAACAGTGGAACGGTTGCTGCGGAAGCCATACTGACGGTCATGGAGAAGCTTACGATCTTCGAGATATTCCTTAAGCTGACGGTTAATCAGTGTTTCCATGACCTTAGAAAGAAGGGAATTCAGTGCTATGGGTCGGTAGGAGGAGGGGGGGGATGGGTCACCTTTCTTAGGGACAGGCTGGACAAATGCTGTTTTCCATCTTCTAGGAAAGATTCTTGAAGAGTAAAGGCGATGGAGAAGCTTACGCAGTGGCTTTGCCAGTGTGGAAGAACACCTCTTCAGAAGAATCGGGGGTATACCATCCGGGCCAGCGGATTTGTGTATATCGAGATCTTTGAGAACTCTTGCTACTGTATTGAAAGGTGAAAGAAATTCACGACACAAAAATCACTTACCATTCAAAAATACTTACACACAAAACACAATTCTGACTAAGTCGAACCATGCAGTGAAAATCCAAATTATTTTTTGTAATAAACAAACTGTCCTAGGTGTTATGCCCATAAGACAGCTTGCATACAAAAAATCAATTTAAATATTCGGCACAATAGGACAAACTCAGATGCCCTTATCCATTTACCGCAAGCATTAGATGGTCATAAGATGCCTACAGTAGATAAGAAAGAGGCAGTTAAGCTAAGCAGAAAGGGTTGGGACAGATAAGATATTGTTATTTTCTTTACAGCACACGCGAGGGGGTTTTGCCAATTTCTCAAACGAGTGTGTAATATTATATTTTTTAACACTCGCGATAACAATGCGCAATAATTTTTTTTTTTTTTTTTTTTTTACTTTGTTTAATTATTTGTGCGCGCACCTCGACCGACGTCCGGCCTCTATGAGCTTAAGATCGACACTCATGATCAACTGAAAATTTAATAAGGCATTTGAAAACTCAACACGTTGGTTTAGCAATAGAAAAAGCAAGATATCTTCCCGACCCGATTGCCCCAAGAAATAGGTCAGAAACAGATAGCCCCAGTACAGCAACATCTCCAGTAACCTCTTTCATTCGAGAAAACCTTCCTTCAACTTCAACTGCAACAACTTCCACAACACAAAATAACACCCAACAGATACATTCCACCGATACAGCTTCAAACAACAACCCCATAACAACATGGCTATTGGCGAAGGGATGAGTATCCTTGACACTCAGCTGACAAAAGTTAAAAATATACTTGCCTTTTTTAAAAAAAGCTCCAATGCAACTTTAAAGCTTGCAAGTATGCAAAAAGAGCTTAACATTCCTGAGTTGAAGCTTAAGCAGTCTTGTGTCATAAGGTGGAATTCAACTTACGACGTGGTAAGTAGAATTATTAAAGTGAAATCCGCCGTTCAAGCCGTTCTAGCAATAGAAAACTTAGAGCTTAATTGCTTGTCGAGTCAGAAATGGGCATTGTTAGAAAAGGTAGCTGAGATATTTAAAATCTTTCACGCCATCACGGAAGAAATGTCAGCTGAAAAAATGTCACCATTTCGAAAAAAATGCTGATGGTCATGGCGATACACACCTGCACAAAATAAAAGTGCAAAACAAAGAGCAGATAATCGAAGTAGACCAGATTTTAATAGCACTTACAAATTCCATCAGTAGCCGATTTAACATCTTGTGGCTTGTGGATGAAAAGGTAAAACACGCTACTTTATTAGACCCAAGGTTCAAAAAACATGGATTTTCCAACATCACGGTGTTTGAACGGTGTGTTAGGGATTTAAAGTCCAAAAGTTTGACTGCTCACTCCAGGTCCAATACCATTCAGACAACACAGGGCCCACCTATTAGAAGAACCGATACCAAGGCTAGAAGACGTCCATTCGCTGGGGAGACTTCTATTCCCATGTAGACACCATAATTGCAAACCCCAACCAACATGCAGCCACCATTGCTGAAATTGACAAGTATATAAGTGAATCTCTCATTAGACGGAGTGACGATCCCTTAAAATGGTGGAATAATCGTAAATATGTGTACCCAAGGCTATACAAACTCGTCCTCTGTATAACGACAACAAGTGTTCCCTGCGAAAGAGTATTTTCAAAGGCTGGCCTCACTGTTGAGACTTGAGATGAGGCGAAGTAGTTAAAAGCCCACAAAAGCAGCACAATGCCTCTTCTTGAATTACAATTTGTAATTCGTTTTTGATTTGCCGTATTATTTTTGTATTTTGTATTAATTTAATTAGTCTTGGATTCTAGGAGCTTGATCACTCTTTTGACACTTTATTACTTAATTCAACATAAACTTTAAATATAATAGTAATCACGGAAGTTATCGGAAGTAGTACAATCACAATATTATAAAGAAATATAAATGTTATTAGATAAAAAATAAAAACATTGAAATTTCACTGTCATTAAGAAAGATGGATAGAACAAACGTGACAGGAGTGAAAAGCAAAAGAAAGAGAGAAAAGAGTGTTTCGTCCCAAATACATTACAATCTTATTATCTCTAATAATGGTACGGTTACATTTTGATTTTTGATTGTGCTATGTTCCTACCAAAATTAAATCTCGGATTTCGGCATTGTATATTAATCTTATAATTATTAATTATTAATTATTCTGTCTGTCTGTCTGTCGTCTTCAAATTTAGAACATAAAGTAATTTTAACATTCTATAGAGTATTTTCTCAATTTGCTTAGGTCAAATATTAAGCATTCAAAACCAATGTTAATCTTTCCCCTCCCTACCTTCTAAATGCCCACGCAGTATGCTCTGCATTACAAGGGAAACAAATTGTTCCTTGAAATCACATTTTTCTTGAAAGGGCCCCAAAAATTTACTAGAAAAAAATCTGTGTACTATTAGGTACTATTAATTGTAGGTGTGGTTTATTAAAAAAAAAAACTTAAGATGATGGGCTAAAAACGGTACCTCCTATAGGACAGTTTTTTTTACTCTTCGACTTTTAAGCGATTACAATTAAAACTGATATTCAGCAAGATGTGGATAGCCAAAGATATTTGACATTGAAATATTTTATGTATTTAAAAAAAATTTAAACGTTGTTTTCGAAAAGGGCTAAACGATTTTTTTAATGTAAGTCGTGTATGTGGTAAAGTCCATTCATGTTTTTATTTAATAAAAAAAAGTCGTTAAAAAAAACGTTTTTTAAAGTGAACAAAAACGAAACAAAATGGCGTTTAAATGTTTTCACTAAAAAAAATGTACCTTTTCAAACAATCAAAACTCAGGAAAATTAAATAAAACCTTTGAAATGGCTGAAATCCATATTTCAAATTTTATTCGACCATGTCGCCGCACATACTTATGTCCAGATACGATCCATCCAATCCAATCCAAAAACAAGTGCACAGAGCCAATAATGCACGGCAACGCACACGCACTTTTATTTATTAATTTTTTTTCCATATTCATCCAAACATCTATGTATAAAGAATCAAACATGTATTTAACTCACTATATTCTATTCAAACAAATTCTGAGTCGAATAACTCATACGTGCAAGATTAAAATCTGCACGTTTCCCTCAAATTGTTCCAGAAGAATTCTAGATTGAGTCATTGTATATAGACTGCTATAGTACTATCATGACGACCGGTGGACGGTGGCGTTCCAAGCGGCTCTAGGGAAAATTAACTTGGTAAATTGAAAGAGGCGAAGGAGTCGAACAAAGAGAATTCTAAGAGAAACTCTGTGAACATGTACTTTACTCTTTGCAGTTTGCAGTTTACATATATACAATGATGCGAGTATAGTTTTTTTTTGCACAACTGGATTGCTTCACACAAGCAGGCAGTCTATATACAATGGATTGAGTTTATTATTTTGAGATTTTATCCTATGAAAATCGTTTGAGTGCTTGTGCAAAAAATTATCTGCACATCGTGGGTGCGATTATTTTGTTTGACTCATTTATGACCTTTCCTTTACACAACCTATCCTTTACACAAGAAAGTAAAGGATAGGTAGCTGATTTTCTATGGATTTTTTTTGGGTTTTTGGGCAAGAATTTACCTGGCCCGCCTGCACCAACGTATTTTTGATGTTTTTTTTTATTTTCACTTCATTTAAACTAGTTTCTCGTGTAGTGTGTGTATAGTCTTTTGTGAGAAAAGAAGAAATGGCTTAATTTGAATTATTCGAAGATAATAATTGCGTTCAGATAACTTTTAGTAATGCATAGGCATAGGTAGCTGGTTAGATTAACTTTAATTTGAAGAATGGAAGTACGTATGTGTATCCATTATTTTTTGTATGTATTAAGACTTGACAATGCGCCCCTAAAGCTTGGCACCCTGTGCGTTTGCACATCCTGCACATATGGTGGGTCCGGCCCTGGATGTCTCTATCACCGAAATGTCATGTTTGATTATTATCTCAATTTTTTTTTATATTCACGAATTCTTATAGTCCCTTTAATCGCAAGTAAAAAGGGTAAAAAAAACCGTACACGTAAATGGTTTCTATGAAAAAGTGCACTGTAACAAGTTTTAAATTAACACCAATTTTGATATTTTGATAGTTTTAGTTTTTGGAATTTTTTTTTCTAGAGTTTATAATAATAAAGAGATGACATTAAATTATTAATTAATTAAAATTAAAAAAACCTTATTATGTATAGAAAAAAATTTGTCTAAATATTTTTTATACAGTTTTTTTTTTTGCTACCTTGGTCTTTTTTTAATATTAACTTTGATAGATATCGACTGAGCCGTTTCCAAAAAGTACATAATTCAAAAAACTGTTACATAAATCGTACGTTGCTTTTTTGGTAAAATAAATATCAAAAGAATAAATATTTCCACCTAAAAAAATCTCACTCTCCGATTTTAGAAAAATGATTTTGAAATTATTTGAGTAAGTACAAGAAGTACAAATATACAAAGGTGCAAAATTATTCAAATTCAGACCGTTCAAAAATCGAAGAAGAAATGCCAAAAGAATAGATTTAATATTCTTAAAAAATTACTTAAAATGAATTTTTTTTTTAAACAACAGCAAAATAATTAAAAAGTTTACTTTTCCGAAAGATAAAAATTTGCACTTAAGTTCAATTTTAAAATAATTTTAATCTGGTCAGTTGTTTTTGAAAAAATTATTTTCAAACTCAAAAAACACAAAAAAAATATGTTTTTCTAAAAACATGCAGTTTCTTTAAATTCAAAAAATCTTTGCAAATCCCAATCTTACAGCTACCCCAAACATAGTGATGCTCGGTACGGGGGGGTGCAGGGGGCAGAATGTCTGTTTCTATGCCGTTAACTCAGTAAACATACCGATGTAATCAAGTAAATACCAATAGTTCAGTTAATAGAGCAATTTTACTATTGATCAAATGGAAAAAAATAGAGGCAGGCTGAAATTTTACAGGTCGTTTCCGGTATAAGTAGTGAACTTAAAAACAAAATGGCGACCACCTACACCTTGCAGAAGCGTGGATTTATGGGTTGATTCGCACTGTCACGCCCACTTTTTCTCCATTTGCGTTTTTTGGAAATGCCTTTCATGATTTGGATGAATTTTTCTTTGTTCGTTCTCATAAACAAGGAAATTATAACAAAAATGTATTTTGTAAAATCCGCCCATTGACACGCCCACTTTTCTTCAATCTCTGTTTCTCAGAAACGGCTCCAACGATTTGAATGAAAATTCTCAGGGTTTTTTCTTTTAACAAAAAAAAATGTTTTAAAAATGCTTCTTGTAAAATCCACCTATTGCCAAGCCCACTTTTATTTAATCTTTACTACTCAGCAATGGCTCTAACTATTTGGATGAAATGTTAAGAGTCTGTTCGTTTAAGCGATAAAAAAGATTAAAAAAGTGCTTTTAGTTATATCCGCCACTGCCACGCCGCATTTTTTACATCGTTTTCTAAAAGACGGCTCTTTTGATTAAAGTAAAATTTTCAGAGTTTATTTTTACGAGTGAAAAAATTTTTAGAATTTTTATATAAAACATACATAAGTGTACAAAGGAAGCGGGAAACCCGAGCGTGTTGATTAAGCAAATTACTCGTTTCCAAACCATCCTGGAGGTAGAGTTGGCACGAATTTCTTAAGTAGTCTCCCCTATAGGCCTAATCCACATCTTATAATATTTTTTATTGTTTTTTTCGTTTTTGAGAAGGACCTGGTAGTTCATTGTTAATAACAGGCACAATGTCACTTTTTTGTCATAAATTTCATCGCTTCTATTTGTTTCCATTTGCATTTCTTATTTTACTGCACTACAAACAAATTATAAGAAAGTAGGTTCATAATTTTCAATTTTCTCAAAATCTAGTACACAAAGAAGCAACAAATTTTCGGTGTTCGATAAAAAATCAATAAGAGTAACAAATACTAAAAGAAAATCAGTACCTACATATTTTTTTAATTAAAAAAAATTAAATAAAACCTTCCTAATTTTTATCCCGAAATGTCGAATTGAAATATTTTTTTTTCAAAAATTATTAAAAGAAATTAGAAGATGGCTTTTTCACGACAAACACATATATAATTTAGGGTTGCAGGGGGCAGCATGCTTCATACTATTCCCATGGTCATGTTTGAAAGCACAATAACCTAAATTGGCATTATTGCACATTGCACAAATCATACTCACTGTATTTTGTCAAAAAAATAATTTTTCCTTCGAAAATAAAATTTTCACGTTTTTTCAAACATAATAGGGAAGTCGAAAAAAGTGGGTCAGAAAATTCTGTCTGTCTGTCTGTATGTCCGTATACAGCCTACAGCCTAAACGGTTGGGCCGATTTGATTCATTCTAGCTCCAAAACTAACGGTACCTGCCAAATAACTTTTAATGAAAAACTTATTTTTCTCGAAACGGCTTATACGATTTTGATAAAATTTTTTGAATGGTGTTTCTTATGCAAAATCTATCTAAGTTTTAATAGATTTTTTAGTAAAAGTTTTATAACGGTACCTCCAATATGACCGGTTTTTTAAAATCAGACTTTCTTGTTAACTATTAGACGGATTTTGATGAAATTTTCAAAATATGTAGTGTTTTATGATTTAAATAATATTGTTTATTAAAATTTTCAAAAACATTTTTTTTAATTTTTAATATTTAAAAAAAAAACTTTTTGTTTTTTGAATATTTTGAAAACGACTGTATAGATATTTTTTGAAAATTTTCTCCTAGTGTAAACTATAGATTTCTTAAAATTGACATACTCAAAAAAAATTTAAATACAGGCTTTTTTCAATAAGAGCGCTACAAAAGTTTTTTTTAAATAAAACAAAAACGGTTTTGGATATCAATGAAATTCTTTATTCCTGTACGTTCGATGCCATTATGTATGGAAATCAATTCCTTTTGCATGACCACCACGGTCACGCTTGCAGAAGTCCAGACGCTGAACCCAATTTTCGACGGTTTTCAAGCATATATCGGCCGATACTGCTGCAATTTCACGTTCGATATTCGTACGAAGTTCATCAATCGTCGCTGGCTTGTTGGCATAGACCATAGAATTGACCTCCATTCACAGTAACGTGCCGGTCTTGATCATCGCGGAAGAAGTACGGCCCAATGATGCCGCCGGCCCATAAACCACACCAAACCGTAATTTTTTCGGGATGCAATGATGACTCATGGAGTACGTGTGGATTGCTGCCTGACCTATACCGCATATTTTGTTTATTGACGAAGCCATTCAGCCAGGAATGAGCCTCATCGCTGAAGATGATTTTTCGATGAAAATCCGAATCATTTTCAAGTTGTTGCTCAGCCCAATTCACGAACATACGACGCTTCTATTGGTCAAGCGGCTTCAGTTCTTGCGTCAATTTAATCTTGTAAGGATGCAGGCCAAACTCTTTTCGCAAAATTCGCCACAACGACGTCACAGAGATGCCCAACGCTTGAGAACGACGTGTGAGAGACACATTTGGGCTTTCTGCAACTAAAGCCTCAGCCTCAGCAATATTCTCGACACTACGGGCACTTCTTTGTCTCACTGGCACGGGAACATTTTGTACTGTGCCTGTGGATTCAATTTTTTCCACTAGACGCTCAATTGTTGATCTGCTAGGACGATTATGACGACCATCAATTGGACGTAGTGCTCTTAACGTTGAGGCCACTGACTCCGAATTTCGGTAGTAAATTTTAATAATTTCGACTCGTTGTTGGCTCGTATATTTTTTCATCATGAAATGGCAAACCTTACTAAAAAGAAATGTCAAAAGAGCGGCAAGAAATATGGCGTCGTTTGCTGTCCCCGTCGCTCTACTTTTGTAGCGCCCTTGTTGAAAAACCCGATATATTTTCGAAAAGTTTTTCAAAAAAAAAGAAATTTTTTTGAAAAAACTGGTCGAACGATTTTGAAATTAAAAATTCATAAAATAGAACACAGCAAAAGAAATAAGATGGCTTACAACGTTTTTTTCTAAAAAACGTTATGAACAGTGTAATACAAAATTTATTTGTTTAATATTTTCCCCCAAATGTTGTTTTATATTGCTTAGTTGAGCTCTAGCCACTAGTCTAATGAAAGCAAAATTCGTTATTTTTATCATTATTTACTTATCGTTATTTATTTTAAGGCATTTCATAATCATAACAGCATACAGCATACAGAATAAATAATAAGGACGCCTATGATAAACACATAAACACGCAAAAACAACTAACACAAAAAAAAAAATACTCGAATACGTACTGAATGCAAAAATTTCAATCAAGAAAACAAAATTGTACCTACACCTGCATACAAACAACCACTGTGTTAAGTTTTAATATTGTCTATACCCACTCGCTTCACAGTGGTTAGAATAAGTATCTTAATTTTAGTGCCTAACTTCCTTCCTTATTATAGGTAGGTACATAATATCCCAAATAAATTCCATGAATACCCCCAACATCGATCCACCAAACATAATGAGGCTATCTATTTTAATTAATTTTATTTTATAAAGTAAATTATTGTTTAATGTACCTTAAAATGGCGTTTTAATTATTTCACTCAATATAATTTTACGTATTTTATTCAAACAATCAAAAGTCATAAAAATCGAATAAATTCTTTGATATTAACTTTAATTTTCTTAAATTTTATTCTACAATGTGACTGCACATATGAGTAAGTACGTGCGATCCAGTCGTGCAATTTATTTAAAATGCAACCGGATGTTGCACGACACTAGTCAGAAGAAGTAGAGAGATAGGAGAGGATTTTTTTTCGGCGCATTAGTACGAGAATTAGGTGACTATTTTCTCACTTAAAACCCACGGACGGCTCTGGCTTGCACTAGGAGTTAGAAAAATTGCTTCTCAAACTGAGAGTCGAACTTAGGATCTCTCACTTAATAAGCAAACACCTTATCTACTGCACCACTGCCGCCCGCAAATTCTCTTGAATCCTTTCCCTGCACAACCGACCGTTGGCCAAGTGATTTGGTTCAAGCTATATACTTCAAATTCTATAGTGACCCCAGGAAGGGAGATCGCACATATTAGGTAGTAATGTAACATTTATTTAATGTTAAAATGTAAGAAGTGGGATATCGTCGTTCTTTTTTTTTTTTTAACCAAATTAACCATTTTCCCATAAACCTATTCAGAAAAGTCAAAATTTGTGTCGTCGGTGCTTCTTCAAAAATCAAACGAATAAGTAATAATATTAATTTGTATCGGAGTGATTTTCATACAAATACACTCATTTTTATTACTTATGCAATTTAATAGATGTTCCTTATTTCTAGCTTCAATGTGCCTCCTAGTCGGCCTTAGCATTCTCTGCACACCCACAGCTGGTCCAGTGAAAAAAATCCAAACGAAAGTAAAATCGAGTACCACAACAACAACAACAACGACTACAGAATCAACCTCCACAACACTATTGGATAGTACAGCCCCAGCGATTCCTCTTATTTGCATTGAAGGAATCAAATCTGGCATTGAAGATGAGAACAAATCTGAGTACAGTGAAAACAGTTTTGTAAAGGTGATCGAAGGTGATGCAATGTTATCCGTAATGACAACAGACCCCATTACAGCTATGTTTGTTCTGAATCGGATAAATCGGGCAGATCTGATTAATGCGGATTTTGAAATTGGTAAGGTTAAATGGTCGTTGAATGAACTCGTTTAACGCAATCATTGGTTTAGGAATCAGAGCTATAGAAATAAAAGATAAAGACCTAGCAGAAAATATTCTTCTGCAGGAAGTTCAATACCTTCAACAATGTGTTGATTATTCGATTGGACTATTTATAGACCAGGATATTTACAATTCTTTGAAGCATGTAATTGATGATTTGGAATATTATATTTGGCCAATTCCATCAGCAAGAGGTATTATATTCCCAAAAGTAGCGCATCTCTTGTTTCAAATGCCTTGGGGTGAAAAAGTTGCTTCAGTAGAGATACTGGCTGAAAATTTAGACGTTTACAACGATTTCATGGATGCGGCACGAGCGGAACGGCTTTGTTTGATGCATTTTCGAAGTCCTGACAATATATATATCGTATTTGGTAGTAAAATGATATCGAATTTTCACGAAAACGGAACAATTTTTGCCATTCCCAGTGGAAGAACTTCAAAAACTTTCATTTCAGGTAACGCTTTTAAATTAAACAGTTTAAAATATTTTTTGGTTTTAATAATATATTTCTAGGACTGCCTAATAAATCTTTTCTCTTGATGGAATCCGAAATAGATCTCAGAGTAATTGATGAGAACTCAACTCAGGTGACAATTGACGAGAACCTTATTGGGCAGAGTTTTCTTCCGTCACATCTTATAGCTCTAGCTGGTCCAATCCTCGATCTCACCAGATGGATCAATGAGTCTTTAACTACAAATTGTAAAAAACAGCACGGAACTTATCTCTTAGAAACTTGCTCAGATTTTTTAACGTTCGTCGAAGATTGGGAAAGCGGAGGACAGATTTATAATTCTGTTAAAGTTTTAAATGATCTAAAACTGAGTCGATTAAGCCACATGATGAACTTCGAAATGTTCCAAAAATCTGAACATAAAGCTAATGCTACAAATGAAAAAATTACACATATGCGAGAGATTGCTTCGCAAAATTTCATAACAAATGTCACCACTTACTACCATTATAACAACATGAATAATACAAGTCACGAAATGAAGTCTAAATTCGGACAGGTCTTCAACTGCCAGTATGTCGATGGAAATAATAAGCGATATCCATTTCTTTTCAATGGTGAATCGGTAATGTCATGGAGGATCAAGCCAGATCCTTGGATTGCTGCCGGAATGACAGCTGCGGGACTAGGGCTGCTTTTAAGTCTAGCAATATTGGTCTTTATTATCATACGCATTTCACTAGGTGATGTTTTTGAAGGAAATCCGGTGACTTCAATATTGCTTCTTTTATCCCTGATTCTAATATTTAGCTCGTATGTTCCCTTCTCTATAGAATATGCCTCTGATTATCGGAATTCTCAAGTAACTTTCGAAGATGCTTCCACTCTTAACACCCTTTGTGCCATTAGAGTTTTCATTGTGACCCTGAGTTATTGCATGACGTTTTCATTATTACTGTGTCGAGCTGTAATGCTGGCATCGATTGGTTCTGAAGGTGGATTTTTGTCCCATGTTAATGGCTATATTCAAGGAGTTATTTGCATTTTTAGTACTTTGGTGCAAGTTGGAATGTCAACACAACTGATCATCGTAATGCACATTGCAAGCGAAAGTGTTTCATGTGAAAATATGTATTATGGACATTGGCTTTGGGCTCTATTGGCCTATGACTTTATACTACTTATATTTCTTGTTTGTATGATACCCTTTGTTTATCGATCGCAAAGAAACTATCGGGAGGGAATTCTGTTGGTCATTGGAGCTATTTTAATTTTTATTATATGGTGTACGTGGATTACCATGAGTTTCTTTGGAGATGAATGGAGAGATGCAGCATTGCCAATGGGTCTTCAAGCCACTGGATGGGCGATTCTTAATGGAATATTAATTCCTCGGACATTTCTCATAGTAAGAGGAATTGAACGGTCAGATATTGCGCAAGCCCTCCCATCTTTAACATCCTTGGCGTTTGCGCAAAACAACCAGTATTCTTCGGAGCAGGTTTGAAATAATTCAAGACAAGAATTTTTCTATAATTTTTTTTTCTACAGAGTGTTTATGAATGTGTTAATCCTGCGATGAGAAATTGCTCTTCCCGCGAAGATGGCATGTGCGAAGTCGGTCATATGCGTCAATCTCAAACTGATATTCCAACACTTCCACTCCGTGGAGGTGTAGCGCGACGACAACAGTTTTTTAATAATATTAGACAGCAGAATAATCAACCAACTCAAAGAGCAGGCCCTCCTGCATGCCGTGCAATCAGTCCCACGGGTAGCTCACAGCAATCCTCTTTGCCACCATCACCAGTAAATAATAAGATTACGCGGTTTTAGTGCATATAAAAATATATGTACTTGCATACATATTAAGCAAACAAAATTTAAATCTTCCTTTCGCAATTAACTATAAAATTTTAGAATGAAATGTTTTATAGATGAAATAACATTCACAAAATTGTGTTAAAGAAACAAATACAAATATGTAATCTAGTCAACAATTTTATTGTTTTGTTCAAAAACGTTATTAGAGTAAATAAACGGTGAGAATAATGCAAAACGCTTTAAACTTATATTAAGAATATTTGCATTAATTTATAAGTATATATATATTTATTGTAAAAAATCATTTTTAATTTATTAACTTGCCATTTTTGCTCCTCGAACATTGTTTTAATTTACCCTTAAAATAAAAATTAAATTCATCCGCAAATTCATTACTTAACAAAAAAATAATGCTTCTAACACTGCAGCATGGAATAAAAAGAAAACACTATTCAACTTGAGCTCCATTCCTCCATGATGGCTGATCGGTGTTGGGGTCGGAATTTGACGATATAAATCGATGAAAGGCTACACGTACGAAATAACATGACTCAGCTGATAAGACTCATGTTGATAAGACTCATGACTAACCGCGATACTGTGGTACTTCCAACCAAAATCGTTCGCAAGCACCAGGCGAACATGAAAAAAACAGGCGCAAATTCCCAAAATGATTCCACTCATATTAAAAAAGAACAAGAAAAGAAAAGATATACAAAATAGGCGGAGTTTTGTTAAAGTAGAAAGTAGATGTAGATATTGGGGTGTTTGTGTGTGGATTTAACGAGGTTTGTGAGTGTGAGTTAACGGTATGTTGGTATTGCTGCCATCAATGTTTTCTTATGACGTTATCACGTAAATTTATCGTCTGTAAACCGACTCTAAAGACAACCACCTATTTTTTAAAGAAATAAAATGGCGTTTGAAATCATTCCGCTGAAAACTATTTTATGCATACTTTCTTTAAACAATCAAAATTCAGAAAAATCGAATGAAAACTTTGAATTTCCCTTAGTGTTTTTCAAATTTCATTCGGCGCTGTTACCGCACATAAGAACAAGAATGTGCAATATATTTTCCTTGGAATTTAAAATTATAGTTTGCTGTAATCGAGTGAAAGAAGCTGATTTTTATGTTCAGTTTAAAGAGATGGCAATGAAATCTCGAAGAAACATGCTTGCTGAACTTTTCAACATTTTTTTTGGTTTGGTTGAACAAAACATCAAAGTTTTTTTTCCAAACAATTTCCAACAATCAACAATTTAACTCAAATATCTACGATCTACGATCTTTCATTTTATAAAAAACAAATTTACCGGAAAAGTCTTTTTACGGTACCTTTCTTGTAAATAACGGTTTTCTTAGTTCTCGACCTTTTCGACAACGGCTCATTAGATTTCTTTAATTTTTTATACTTGAATAGATCTAGTTAGCAAAATTAATTCTGCATACCAAAAATTTGAATATTTTTTTTGTGTAGTTAGAATATATTTTTGAAATAACGGATCATTGAATTTCTGTCAAATTTTATGTTTTAAAAGCCAAATTAATTCTGCGTTTTATTTTTCTATTTATAACTATAGTTTTTTTTATAATATTTTATGATCAGCAGTATATTAGTAAACTCTAAAAACTGTGTACACTTTTTTGAATTTAGACTATGTCACTTTTCTATTTAAATGGTTTACCGTTTTAATGTGATAAAGCTCATAAAAACAAGTACGTGCGACCCAGACGTACCCATTTGTACTTGCGATTTATAGGGACGTAAGAAAAATTCTAACATTACGGTTTTCGAAAACTTTTTCATTGTATTTTTAATAATTTTCTTAATTTTTTTTTCAAAAATCCATATTTTGAAAACGGGTAGATGGATTTTTTTAAATTTTGTTTTAAAATGACTATTTTTTTGCTTAAGTTTGCATTCTTAAATTATTCTTTTTTAATTTTTTAAAAAAGATATTAAAATAAAATCGTTTTCTATTAAAACCGCTCCTACGGTTTTGGAAAAAAAAATCTACCTATTTCACATATTTTAAAGCCACAAAATGGCGTTTAAATTTTTCCGCTGAAAACTATTTTACGTACTTTTTTCAAATAATCCAATGTCAAAAAATCGAAAAAAAAAACTTTGAAGTTCCCTTAATATTTTTCAAATTTTATTCGAAGCTGTGACGGCACACAAGAGCAAGTACGTCCGATCCAGTCGTGCAATTTATTACTTGCGATTTAGGTACTAAAATGCAAGTTATGGATTCGTACAAAAAAACAAAATTGCACGACTGGATCGTTTGGAATAAAATTTGAAAACTATTAAGGGAACTTCAAAGATTATATTCGATTTTTCTGACTTTTGATTGTTTGAAAAAAAGTACGTAAAACAGTTTTCAGCGGAAAAATTTAAACGCCATTTTATTTCTTTAAAAAAATGTGAAAAAAAGTGTGATATTTTTTTTCAAAATCGTTAGAGCCGTTTTTAAATAAAACGGTTTTTTTAACAACTTTTTTTAAAAAATTGAAAAAAAAATAATTCAAGAACACAAACTTAAGCACAAAAATAACGTACATTTAAAAACAAACATACATCTTCTTGAATATCAATTTTGATTGTAATCGGATCACCGGATTTCGAAAAAGTCGAAGAAAAAAAACCCGTCCTATGGGAGGTACCGTTTTTAGCCCACCATATTAATTTTTTTTTCACCAAAATATAATGCATATCTACAGTAGTACACTGATTTTTTTTATAAAAATTTTTGGAGCCGTTTTCGAGAAAAATAAGCTTTTACATAACGGTTATATGACAGGTACCGTTAATTTTTGAGCTAAAAAAAATTGAAAAAAGTCCTCTGTAGAATGTCAAAAGAATCTTAAGTTCAAAATTTGAAGACGATTGGCCCAACCGTTTAGGCTGCAGTCCAAAATACATCCGTACAGACAGACATACAGACAGTCAGACGGACAGAATTTTGCCAGTAACTCAAATATGTTTCTCTATCATCGTAATGTCATGTTTGATTGTTATCTCAAAATTTTTAATCTGCACGAATGCATAACTTGTATTATAGTACCTATAATCGCAAGTAAAAATCTAACAATCAAACATGACATAACGATTATAGAGAAGTTGAAAAAAGTGGGTCCGGAAATTCCGTCCGGCTGTCTGTCTGTTCGCGCCGCTACAGCCTAAAAGGATGGACCGATTTGCTTCAAACTTGGTATTTAGTATTTTTTTAGGTAGTATCTCGGGGGGTGTTTTTCATTTTTGCTCTAGGTCGAAAAATAATGGTACATGCCATACAATTTTGAACAAAAACGGCTCTAACGATTTTGATTAAACTTTCAGGGTGCTAATTTTTTACAATAATACATTTTTCAGTTAGAATAATTTTTTCGAAATTTGTTTTATAACGGTACCTCTCATATAACCGGTTTTTTCAAATGCGGTTTTATCGTTAACTATTGTTCCGATTTCAATAAAATTTTGCACACAGAAGTCATTTATAATTCAATTAATATCGCAATTCAAAATTTTCAAAAACTTTTTTTTCGATTTTTTTAAATTTTCTAAAAAAAAATTTGGCTTTCGAAATATTTTGAAAATGGGTTGATTGAAATTTTTTAAATAATTTTCCGAGATGAAAACTACAGATGTCCTTATAATGACATACTAACGGGTGATTTTTTTGAGGTTAGGATTTTCATGCATTAGTATTTGACAGATCACGCGGGATTTCAGACATGGTGTCAAAGAGAAAGATGCTCAGTATGCTTTGACATTTCATCGTGAATAGACTTACTAACGAGCAACGCTTGCAAATCATTGAATTTTATTACCAAAATCAGTGCCCTAGAAAAGTTGGCAGAAAATCCGCTTTTTTATCGACAGCGATGAGGCTCATTTCTGGTTGAATGGCTACGTAAATAAGCAAAATTGCCACATTTGGAGTGAAGAGCAACCAGAAGCCGTTCAAGAACTGCCCATGCATCCCGAAAAATGCACTGTTTGGTGTGGTTTGTACGCTGGTGGAATCATTGGACCGTATTTTTTCAAAGATGCTGTTGGACGCAACGTTACGGTGAATGAACCGAACACTGATTTTGGTAATAAAATTCAATGATTTGCAAGCGTTGCTCGTTAGTAAGTCTATTCACGATGAAATGTCAAAGCATACTGAGCATCTTTCTCTTTGACACCATGTCTGAAATCCCGCGTGATCTGTCAAATACTAATGCATGAAAATCCTAACCTCAAAAAAATCACCCGTTAGAATAAAATTTTAAATATGTTTTCGAAAAGTTTTTCAAAGAAAACGACTTTTAAAAAAAACTGGTCGAACGATTTTCAAATTTTTTTTTTCTTCGATAGACATTTAGTTTTCAAATTTTATTGCATACATAGTTTTTCCAAGAAAACTCTGAAACTAATTAAAAAAAAATAAAGTATTTCCTAAAAAAAAGTTTTTTTTTTATTTTAAAAGACGTGTGGTTTTCAATCTGGCAATACTTTTTTCGGAGTTGGTTTTTTTTACAGCTGTCTCTTGATTTATGCTCAGTTTGGTTTTCGATTTCATAATGTATATGTGCAAATTGAAATTGTGCAAATTAATTACTAAAATAATGGCTCGTTTCGGTGGAGCAGAGTATCGAAGAAGACCCAAATGAGTCCATCCGCCATCGCGCGCGGAAGTATCTTGGTTTGCAGGCCTACAAAATCCAACTCGTTCCAGAATTGAAGCCGAACGCCCATCAAGCGCGAAAGGTTTATAAAAAAAAATAACTTTATTACTCAACATATAAATTACACGAATGAACTTAAAACAACTTGTTAACCACGGCTTCTATATTGACTCTGTTGATTGTGTATACTGTGTATATTGTCTATATTGTGTATATTGTTTGCATTCGACGTTCTTTTATATCAATCCGTTATTGCTGGGTCAGCTTTTAGTGAACTCTAACGAGTCCAATCGATTGCCAAACCAAAGCTCGTGTTTGGTGTCGTCGTATTGACAGACGCTGACGTTGGTTTTTTGGTAACTGCAGCGGTGGGAACATCCGTTGCTGGTTGGTTCCCTGAACTTGATATAACCCGCGTCACACGTTCGGTGAATGGGCCCAAAACGAAATGGCCACCGATCCCGATTTTTACAAAATTTTGAAAACTGGGCCTCGGCTGGAATTTATTACTTCCCCGAAATCATTTTTAAAACATAATACAAAATCTTATCTTTATAATAAAGCAAAATTCTTTGCCATAACATTAAACTATATGCGTTTTATTTCTTCTTGAAAACCAAACGTCTAAAAAAACACCCTTTATATATGTACATACACATGCAGCCACTAAGCAATTATTTAGCACAAGAACAAGTTCATGCGACCCAGTCGTGCATTTTATCTAAATTTTATTCGACGATGTGACCGCACATATGAGCAAGTACGTGCGATCCAGTCGTGCAGTTTATTTTTTATTGCTAATGCAATAATTAAAACACAGGAGTAACGGAATGGAGTTTGACATCTTGTCTCCTTAGCTACAGCCCCGCGAAGGGATATTGCGCGGTTAACAAGCAAAGTGTACGGCGAAATCGAGGATGTGCATTCTTGCGATTGTTCATGCAGGCATAAGTGGTGTATGGGCCTTATTACGCTCTAAAAAAATGCACGGACGCTTTTCCCGTAAGACAGAAGAAGAAAAAACGTAAGAAAAGTACCTATACAATTTTTCAGTAGCTTTTTTCTTTTCTTTTTATGCAGGGTCCTTAACTACGAAAATGTTAATTAACAAACATTTTGTTTACGTACCATAATCTTGAATACTTAATAACCTTTTTCTATTTATATTTTTTTTAAATCAATATTTTTAAAAATAAATTAAAAACATTATTTTGAATTTTATGGTAAGCTCATTTTATCAGAATCTTACACAAAAAATTGTTTTCAAAAATTAAAAACAAAACAGGATTTCATCAAAATCTTTCTTACAATTTTGGAAATACTTTTTACGAGATAGTTACATCTGCCTGTTTCTAGAAAACTTAAACAAATGTATTTTTATATAATGACTGATATAAAAATACATTTGTTTAAGTTTTTATTACACATGTACACACATACACCCATTAAGGATTCAAAATCAAAAAGGCAATGCTACATTCAATATCGATGTAACGATAACGATATACATACCTACTCCTCCTCGCGATATACTTCAGTAGTTACAGATGAGTACATTTTTGTTATCAAACCAATTCATTTAACATTTAAACGCTTGTTCAGGTTGGAATATTGCACACCTACATACTTTAAAAAAGTTGTTAAGTTAAAACCGCTCCTTCGATTTTGATAACAAAAAATCACACTTTTTAACATTTTAAGAATTAAAATGGATTTTAAATTATACCGCTCAACACAATTTTACGTATTTTTTCGAACAATCAAAAATACAAAAAACGAATAAAAACTTTGAGCTAAACGGTTGAACCAATCTTCTTCAAATTTAGAACTTAAGGTTATTTTGACATTCTAAAGAGACTTTTTTAATTTTTTTTAGCGGTACCTGACATATAACCGTTAAGTAAAAGCTTATTTTTCTCGAAAGCAGCTCAAAGAATTTGTATGAAAATATCAGTGCTCTTTTGCAGGTCTGGTATATGTACTGGTGAAAAAAAATTTAAGTTGGTGTGCTAAAAATGGTACCCCCCTCAGGATCGTTTTTTTTTCTTCGACTTTCTCGAGAACTGCTTAACTGATACAATCAAATTTGATATTCAGGAAAGTGTTGAACGCACAGGGGGACCGTGCAGCTGCCAGAATAAGCAGCCAACCCAGCTTTTTGGTCAGGGCACGGACTTGTCCTTGGGTTGAAGAAAATCTCCCTAAAGGCGGATGAACTGCAGGTTAGCGGTCAACGGCATGGAAGTCTGGTGGCGGATGAGCCAATTTTAAAGAGAGCCAACGGTAGCAGCATGTAGCGTCTGTACCCATATTGGGCGGGCGGCTACAAAAGGCGTCTGCTTTCCCATAGTGGCGGCCTTAATCGATTATGTGTTCGACCATACAAAGGGCGGGTGTGCCTGTCGAATCTGAGCTTATGTATGTTATTATGACAACAAATGGAAATGAGTCCCCAAGAGGTAACCATTTTATGGAGAATCCTTCTGCAGCTTCGGCTGCAGTAAACCGCACATCAGATTTGGGGGTGCGGCGTCTTTCATGCAACAGCGTCAATCAAGACGCCATAATAATAAATGAATCGTCAACAAATAGTAGAAGCCTTTCAATAAATGCAATGGATACTTTTGGCTATCGTATACGTACACAAATCGGAGCATGGAACGTTCGCTCCTTGTATGGCGAAGGAAGGTACGAGCAGTTAGAGCGTGAAATGCTTCGCCTTAATCCTGGGCATAAGTGAAACTAGGTGGAGAGGAAGAGCTGAGTACAGATCTGACACTGGACATACGAGAATGCTGTATTCCGGTGAAGATGAAAGAGAGGGTGGCCAAAGGCTGCATGGTGTTGGAATTATGTTGAACGAAGTAGCTAGGCGCAGTCTTATTTCTTGGGCGCCCATATCTGAAAGAATAATGACGGCAAGGTCCGCTCAAAAATTCGCAACATCACAATTGTTCAGTGTTACGCCCCCACAAATGAAGCGACCGAGGAAGACAGAAACGCGTTCTACTCTCATCTTAACTCGGTTTACAGTAGTGTTCCGAGAGCCGATATCATAATGGTCATGGGAGACCTCAACGCACAAGTCCGGGCAGACAATAACGGCCTGGAACGAATGATGGGAAAAAATGGCTTGGGGTCACGAAATGAAAATGGCGACATGCTCGTCGATTTTTGTAACGCAAATCGTCTTGTACTGGGTGGGACTGTATTTAAACATAAGACGTGCAATAAAGTCACCTGGGTGCATCCAGATGGTCAAACCGAAAATTAAATTGATCATATCATGATTCAGCAGCGATGGAGAAAGTCAATGTGTGATGTCCGTAGTATAAGAAATGCCGATGTGGGAAGCGATCACCACTTGGTTGTCATGAGTCTCAAATTACAAACCGCGGCCGCAATACGACAATCGCAGGATGCAGCAAGGAGTCCAAAATTCAATACGAATGCTTTAAGTGATCTCAACATATGTCGTAACTACACCGACACCCTTAACGACGTCATTAGACGAATTTCAACATTCAGAAGTTGACGAGATGTGGGGTAAAATAAAAAGTGTTTTTATGGAGGCTGGATCCGAGGCTGTGCACAAACGGACGAGAGTTAGCGACTCTTGGATATCCCAAGACACCTGGGAAAAAATCGAGCTTCGTAAATCGTTGAAGACGCAAATAAACGCCGAGACAGACGCTCAACGAAAGGCTGAATTGCGAAATGAATATCGGATAGCACACAAGATGGTCTATCGTTGTGTGAGACGTGACAGGAGGGTGAGGTTAGACGGGCTCGTTGATAATGCAAAAAATGCTGCAAGAAGAGGAGATATAGCCGAGAATTGTACCAGATATTCCAAAGAAATTGTCCGGAAAAAAGCAACAATAATCATCCTGTAATGGATGTGGATGGGAACCTTTTGGTATCAATTGAAGATCAGCTACTCAGATGGAAGGATCACTTTTGTGCCTCCCTAAACGAATTTTCCGTTGAACAGAGTGCTGAATTGCCCCAACTTAACGAGATACGTAGGTCCTGTAGGGGTATTGACATCGAACCCCTTCAGTAGCGGAAATCCAAACATCGATAAATCTCCTCACGAACAACAAAGCAGCCGGGCTTGACGGAGAATAAATAGCAAGAAGACAAAAAAATTGCTAACAGGCCGTCCCACACAACAACGTATAAGTGACACGCCTGTTGAAGAGGTCGAACAGTTAAATTGCCTTGGAAGTATCGTATCAGCAAACGGTGGTACGGATCTGGACGTAAATAGTAGAATAAATAAAGCCCACGTTGCCTTTGGTTCTCTGTCTCAAATTTGGAAATCCAGTCAAGTCTCCTTACGCACTAAGTTAAGATTCTTCGAATCCAATGTCAAATCCGTGCTATTATATGCTTGCGAAACCTGAAAAGTCTCGGCTACCATCTCGAGAAAATTGCAGGCTTTTGTGAATCGCTGTCTACGTCACATCCTGAAGATCCGCTGGCCACAAACTATATCTAACCAGGAATTGTGGCGCAGGACAAGTCAAAAGCGGTGGCAAGGGATTGGTCATACACTGAGGAAACCAAACGATGATATTGCGAATCAGTCTTTTGAATAGAATCCTCAGGGTTCACGGCGGGTTGGAAGACCAAGAACAACATGGAAATCAACAGTCCTAGCAGAAGCTAATTCCCAGAGAAAGACGTGGCAACAGTTAATATATCTAGCTGCAGATCGTGAAGGATGGAGACGTTTTGTTGGCGCCCTATTCCCCGAACGGGGGTTCAGAAACTGATGATGATGATGTAGATAGCGAAAGTAATTCGACGTAAAATTATTTTAAAATAACTTTTTTCTTGTTTTTAATATTTAAAAATACATTTTTTTTTTAAATATCGATATTTGTGATTTTTTTTCTTAATTTTGTTTTTAAATATAAATAAATTTTGTGTTTAAGTTTGCATTCTTGAATTATTTTTTTTTTTTAATTTTTAAAAAAGTTGTTAAATAAAAACCATTTTATTTAAAAACCGTTCCAACGATTTTGAAAAAATCAAACTTTTTTACATTTTTGAACAAAATGAAATGGCGAACCAGTTCTCGTCCATATAAAAAAAAAATTAAACAATGAAAATGTTGGATCGTATGTAAATCCCAACAAAAAATTATTCGCCTCAGCTAAGCGAAACAAGATACTCAATTATTCCATGTTCGCCTTCTTTTTTGTCCTGCCTCACATTGCACATGCGCAGTAAAGTAAGCGCAAAGCATAACACTAAAAACCATGCTCTTTATTCGTCTCTCTCAACTTACCCAGTTAGTAAACCCACGAGCCGCTTGGAGCGCCACGGTCCACATGTTGCCATTATAGTACTATAGCAATGTATATACAATAACATCATCATTGTCCTTTTTTTGGGCTCTTATCCGGCACGCCAGGGGGGCTAGAGGGCAATCTAGCAATCTGTATTTATTTTATCCAAGGGAGGCTAATTAGGAACTATATATTTAATAAAGACAAATTCACAAATGTTAGGAGAATATCTAGAATCTAGGCACTTTTTAGGTAGGTATAGTTTAATATATTTAAGACTCAAATTTGTTATTAAGCACTTGAATTTCAATAAACCTTGATTATTTTGTCTGAAACAAGGTGTTTTAAGTATTCAAAGTGTTTTAAATACAACAAAAAAAAATACAAAATTAACGACAAAGCTAATTAAAAACAAAAACAAAACAGTGTCCAATAGACCCACACTTAATTTTTAAATGTGTGTAAAAAACGACAGTCACCTTGGCTTTCCTGCATTAAGCCAATGTGCGTGCAGTGGAAGGACGCATTTCACTCGCTTCTCCTAAGGTGCGTGTGTGCACGTGCAGGTGCATGGACCCACAACTTCATTTATGCTTTTATACTTGCGATTATATGTACTATAATGCAAGTTATGCATTCGCGTGGAATAAAAAATTTGAGATAACAATCAAACATGACATAACGTTGACAGAGAAACATATTCGAGTTACTGGCAAAATTCTGTCTGTCTGTCTGTACGATTGGTTAGGCCAATCGTCTTCAAATTTGGAACATAAAGTTGTTTTGACATTCTACAAAGGAATAGCTTATTTTTTCTGGAAAACGGCTCCAACGATTTTGATGAAATTTTATGAGATTTTTTTGTTGGTATTTGCTATCATTTAATTAGAAACAAATTTACGGGAAAAGTCTATTAACGGTAGCTTTCATGTAACGATTTTTTTTAATTTTTCTCGGTAACGGGTTCTCAGATTTCTGTGAAATTTTATATTTTAGAAGATTTAGAAGAAGTAGCTTAATTAATTCTGCATATTAAAATTTTTAATAACTTTTTTTTCTAATTAAAATTAATTTTTGAATTTTTTTTGAAAAATTAATATTTTTAAAACCAATTAAAAAAAATTATTTTAAATTTTATAGTCACATGTATATTGATAAATTTAAAAAAAATTGCATACATAAATTTCAAAAGAAATTTTTTTTCAAAAAACTAAAAAAAAAAAACAGGATTTTATCAAACCGGTCCTATTATTTTCGAAATACTTTTTTTCTTAAATTCTTTGTTATTTAAGAAGTGTGATAAAAACCGTTAAGTATTGTTGTTTTTATACTTATTTAAGTTCAAACTGTGTTATTTTCAACTTTTCAATTTTCTTTCTTATATTTATCAAATTTTATTCGACGCTGTGACCGCACATAAGAGCAAGTACCTGCGATTAAGTCGTGCAATTTATTTCTGTTACGTTCTGTACATGTGTGTGCTAAGGGTAGCTGCCAAATTGTATGACTTGTTCAAAACTTGCTTGTGCTTGTAGTTTTTTTTTATAATTAACGCGCGCACAAGGGACTAATTGTTTCCCTTTTAATGTTTGCTTGACTTGACCATTGTCAAAAATTTTCCAGGAAAATGAAAGTTCCTGTTTTTAAAAACATGTTTTGTTATTGTTTAAGTACTTATAAAGTTTAGTAAAAAATATATATAAAATATATACTTTTATTTTTATTGGTATATTTGCGTCCAGTGGACCCACTACTGTAAAAGCGAAGAAAATGTTCCCGACTTTAGTTAGGGGTTAATCTATGTCCGAATAAAGGGACTTTTTGGCGCATCCATGACAAATACAAACAAAATAAAAATTCATGTAGGTTTTTAATTTTCATGTAGAAAAATGTGAATGCCTGCACAGATTTTGACGGGACAAATTTCTTAAGTTCTTGGGAGTAACATAGGCTATTTATATTACCCACTAAGTGGCGCTGGGGTCGTTTCTTCGAAAATTATTATTTATTGACCGATTTTGACTGGACTTGCACAGGTGTATAGCTGATATTATAACAAATAAATAAGGCTATTTGAATTACGTCTAGACTGCGCTAGAGTCGTTTTTTTTTGAAAATTTCTATTTATTCCCCGGTTTTGACGGGACTTTTAAAGGCATACAGCTGACGTTGTAAGGAGGAACTAAGGCTATTTTAATCACACGTTGGTGCCGCTCGGGTCGCTTCATAAGGAGATAGCTAATTTTGGAAGAAGTAACTAAAGCTATTTTGATTACTAGGTGGCGCCACGGTGGTTTTTTCTAAAATGTATGGTGTACCCAAGAAACGCCGGGTGGGTAAGCTAGTTATTAATAAAACTACTTAAAACTAATACACAAACAAACATAGAAAAAAGAAACCAAATATGTTGAATTTGCAATGAAACAAGTTACACATGTAAGAAGATACATTTTTGATTTAATATTAACATTACATGGAAAAGTTAAGTCTTGGTGAATATGTTTCACATATTAGTACAAAAACGAAGCTTTAAATCCACTTTATAAAATACATAACTTAAAAAGATATAATTAAAAACAGATAGAAGCACTTTTAACGTTGGTTAATGTATGTAGTTATAGTCGAACGAATTTATCCTCAATATCTCTCCCAAAAACCGTCCTAACTTTAAACAAAAGTGGTTTGACAAAGAATGTATGACAGCCCGGATAAAATCATTTACTCTGTTAAATGCGATACGAAATTCTAACTGTCTAATTTTAAAGAAGTGGTACCTTGAAGCTAACACACGTTATAAGAAATTTTGCCTACGGAAAAAACCGAATTTGAAAACCACCAAGCTTGTTTACTCGGCCAGATAAAAAGTTCGAAGGAATTTTGGAAGACAGTCAGGGAGATTAATGCAATAGGAATAGGATTATCTGCTGAAGATCTGTCTAACCATTTCAAAAGTCTTCTACACAGCAATCCAGATGTGAGATTCTCTTATACGGAGCCGATGATTCTCGATTCGGAAATCTCGTTAGCGGAAATAAGTACTGTGATCTTAAAAGGAAAAAATTGAAAAGCCCCTGGTGAAGACGGGATTCCGTACGAATTCTTCAAGAAAGCAACTGTTGCTTTACATTTCCAACTTAAATCGTTATTTAATAAAATAATCTTGGGAGAAAAGGCCCCATCGTCATTCAAAAGATCTGTGATATTTCCAATCCACAAAAAAGGAGACCTTAGTGTTGAAAATTATCGAGGCATCTCTTTTATGAATGTCCTGGCAAAATTGTATTGCGGTGTGCTAGTCAACAGACTAGAAACATGGGTTAACACTTACAACATTTTATCGGACTATCAGGCTGGATTCAGAAAAAACATTTTCAACAGTTGACCATGTTTTCTCCCTTACTTCAATTATTAAAGTGTTTCAAGCCAGAAACAAAAAAGTATATGCACTTTTTGTTGATTTCAAGGCAGCCTTTGATCTCATAAATCGTAATGCTCTCTTTTATAAGCTTTCACAATTAGAACTGTCTTCGAACTTCATCAATATAATAAAAGATTTATACACCGAATCAAAAGCAGCTGTATGGGATGGGTCAATCTATTCCGAGTGGTTCGAGACGAATAGTGGCGTTAAACAATGATGTCTTCTTAGTGCACTTTTGTTTGCACTCTTCATTAACGATGTTGTAGCTTGTCTTCCTGGAGGAATCCGTATTTCTGATTTAAACATCAATGTCCTTCTGTATGCCGATGATCTGGTGGTACTTTCAGAATCACCAAAAAGCCTTCAACTGATGATTAATCGATTAGCGGAATATTGTCTTAAATGGAGTCTTATCATTAACTCAGACAAATAAAAAGTCATGGTGTTTTCAAGATCATCAAGAAGTCGGAACACTTATAATTGGTCTTTTAATGGATCTAGATTAGAAGTAACCAATGAGTACAAATATCTGGGAGTGAATCTGAACAGTACTCTTGATTTTACAAACATCTTTCAGATAAATCAAAAAGTGCGCAAAGTCTGATCAATATCTCATGGAGAAACATATTCTTAAATGAACGGATCGAACTTTTTACAAAATATAAAATATTTGATGCCGTGGTTAAGTCTAGTGTGTGTTACGCTGCTCAGGTGTGGGGAATTGACGAATACGAGGAGATTGAAAAATTTCAAAGAAATTTCACAAAAAAGCTATTTAATCTACCACTGAAAACGCCTAATTATGCACTATATCTCGAAACTGGTCTTCCTAAACTATTTATATATAGGATGAAACTACAGACAGATTACATCGTGAAGATGCTATCTTACCACGATGAACGACTTTCTAAAAAATGGTACTATATGAGTCCAGAAACGAGGATTGGTGGATGTCAAGATGGAAAAGTTTAGGAAACAACTACGGCGAAGTTCTCTCCATGGATTCAGGCAATTTTTACATTCTTAAAGAACAGCTATACCGTATTATTCAGCAATGTGAAAACTCTGCACGCGATAGTTTTATAGCGAAAGCACGCGATTCTAAAAGTAGAATCCTATATTCACAACTTAACACCACTCTATTGTAAAATAACTTCTTTAACGACCTGCTAAACTTTAGAGAAATATCGCTCATATTTAAAGTGAGATGTGAACTTTTAAGCCTAAACGGAAGCCTTTACAATGGAAATTTTAACCAATTCTGTTCTTTATGCAATTTGAGATCCAAAAAAGACTGTTTCCACTTTGTCAGCATATGTCCCATATTCTCTTCACAACGCCTGTCATACTTCGGAAAGAGAACATTAACGTTGCAAGAAACTTTAAACATCCTGAATGATTTTGACTGGAAAACTCTTTACAAATTTTTGAAAGATACTTATAAAAATATAGGATGTCATTAATAACCGAATTCATTTAACTATTTTATTAAATATTTTATTAAGTTTATTATTTGTTCATAAAGATTCAAATTGCTAACCTAGCTGACGGCAAAGCAATAGCTTTTAAATTCATTGTTGTTGTTAAACTATGTTAAGAAAAGTAGAAATAAATTAATAAATTACTAACTTACTTACTTACTTAACTCCTCTAAGATTTACCGGCAGGGCCTTCTTGTAAAAGGGCACAAGGAGCAGGCTTCTATTTGCATATGTTGCAATCGGACAAGAAACTAACTAAACGATTAGGGTGGGCCTCTTTTTTTACTTGCGATTTATAGGGACTATAAGGCAAGTTATGCATTCGTAAAAAAAAAAAAAAAAATTCTAACAATCAAACATGCCTTTACGATGATAGAGAAGTCAAAAAAAGTGGGTCCGGAAATTCCGTCCGTCTGTCTGTCTGTCTGTCTGTCTGTCTGTCTGTCTGTCTGTCTGTCTGTCTGTCTGTCTGTCCGTATCGATATCTACAGCCCAAACGGTTGGGCCGATTTGATTCAAACTTGGTATATAGTATTTTTAGAGTGCTCTACCCGACAGTTTTTGGAATTGGCATTCTAGCTCCAAAACTAACGGTACCTGCCATATAACTTTTAATGAAAAACTTATTTTTCTCGAAAACGGCTCCTACGATTTTGATAAAACTTTCAGAATGATGTTTTCTGTGCAAAATCTATCTTTTAATTTTAATGGATTTTTCAGAAAAAGTTTTATAACGGTACCTCCCATATGACCGGTTTTTTAAAATCAGTCTTTCTCGTTAATTAATTAACGGATTTTGATGAAATTTTCAAAATATGTAGAGCTTTATGATTTAAATAATATTGTTTTTTAAAATTTTCAAAAACATTTTTTTTTAAATTTTAATAATTTTTTTAAAAAAATATTTTGTTTTTTGAATATTTTGAAAACGGTTTCATAGATTTTTTTTTAAATTTTTCTTCTAGTATAAACTTTAGATTTCTTTAAATTGACATACTCAAAAAAAATTTAAAATATGTTTTCGAAAAGTTTTTCAAAAAAAACATTTTTTTAAAAAAACTAGTCGAACGATTTTGAAATGAAAAATTCATAAAATATAAAACAGCAAAAGACATAAGATGGCTTATAACATTTTTTCCAAAAAACGTTATGAATAGTGTTTTTTTGATTTCATAAAAATTTTTCCCCCAAATTTTATTTCATATTGCTCGGCTAAGCCCTAGCCATTAGTCAAATAAAAGAAGGTGACAACCTACATACATACCTACGTATTTTAAAGCATTTCATCATCATAAAAGCACACAGAATAAATAATGAGCCTATGATAAACACACAAAAACAACTAACAAATAAAAAAAACTATTCGATTACTACTGAATGCAAAAATTTCAATCGAGAAAACAAAAGTTTACACCTTCCTATAAATAAACAAAATTACTGTGTTAACTTTTAATATTGTCGCTTTACATACTCGCTTAACAGTAGTTGGAACGTGTATCTTATATTTAGTACCTACCTTCCTTCCAACCTTATTATAGGTAAATAATATCCTTAATAAATTCCATTAATACCTACCCACATCATACGTTTATCGATCCATCAAACATAATTCAGCTATTTTCATTAATTTGATTTCAAAAAGTAAATTATTGTTATTGGGACCTATATAGGTTGTTCAATTTTTTCCATACCAAAACGAAAATTAAACTGAAAAAAGTCCTTTATATCTTTCTATTAGCAAATTATATTATAAGCACTAAACAACAAGTGGAAAGATAATACATTAAAAAACTACAAAAGCTAACAATCCTATATATTTATGTGTTTATCCCTTTATCGTGACGCATGTTCGTTCGAGCTTCAAACCACAACGATTCTAAAGAAGTTGCACGTCAAAAAAACATTAAAATTAAATCTTTGTCAAAAAGACGCCTGTACCTAAAAAGGATTAGCACACGGGAGCAAGTACGTGCGACCCAGTCGTGGCTTTTATTTAAGTTCGATTTGATAAACCATTAGCGGTTTTAATTTGGTTGTTTCATACAAATCAATTATTATATTGTATTCAAAATAAAAAAAAAATAGTAACAATAAAAAAAATATTTTTTATAGTAACGGGCTTAGTCAATTTTAAAAATCGCTGCGTATGTGTAAACATTTCCATTGTGCGCGCATTCGCATTATTGAAGTATGATAGTCTGTAGATATGCTGGTAATTTGTAATTACTCTATTCGAAGAAAAACTATAACAACAGAAGCATTCCAACGCGCATTGACCCAAAATGCATCAAGAGGTTGATACCTAACAAATTGGCCTCCGTGTGTGCATTGGGATACAGAATGCTTTCGCGCGTGCTCATGTTTCTTAACATAAACATCTACATTTTTTTAATACTATCTATATGTCTATATTTATGATCTTCGCAACACGTGGTTTTAAAATCCTCCAGAAAGATTGCGTAACCACAAAAGCGCAATCTACATCCTTTTTTATTTTCTGGGTTTTGGGTTTTAAGTTTACCGTGTATCTGTTTGGCACAGCAGATACCGACTCCGTTAATACTCTTTTTTTTTTTTGGAATAATAATAATTGGTAACACACATTTGGCAGATGAATTGTTGAAGGTGAGAAAATGATTTTGGATTGGATGAAGATGATGGTCTCAAATATGTTATGCACCGCTCGCTTGTGGATTCTTGGATTTTGGATGAAGATGAAGTAACAACTCAGAGCTGCATCATACCAGATGTGCACGATTTTTTTCACAAAGACTGTGTCTTTCTCCCCACACATTTACACGAAGTTTTGGCACATTATGTTTAAGCTCACTGATATATGTATTTACGTACCTATATTCAGTGGTATTTCACCTTCGTTTCATGAGTTGGTTTTTTTATCTAAAGCGAATGGTGGTGGCGTCTGAAATCAGACAACTGAAACTCTAGTTTAATCGAATAACGTGTCATCTTTCCTCTCTCTTATAATATTGAAAAGGTATGTACCTACAACAGTGTGGATCTTCACAAGAATCGTGAAAAGTGAATTAGAAAAAATAAACAATAACATAAGAGAAGCTAGATGCATTTGTGCATTTGATGATGGGCACGAAACAAGACATCTATGTAGGTCCCTCGTCGTATAAATAGTGGATTATTTTCAGTCTAAAAATCAGTCAGAATTTGGATTTCTATCTTGGTTGTTTGGATAACCCATTTATACAGAGCAAGAAGAAATCCTTTTAAATCAATCTTCTAATAATATTAAACAAAAATCAATCAGTGTTTTTTGTTTTATGTGTTTTGTGTCAACCATGCTAAAGGTTTGTCATCCCTTATTAGGATTATTTATTATTATTTCTTTATCAATTTTTTTTTAGATTGTTTGCCTTATTTTGATAATGTCAACTGTGTTGGCTCTTCCTGAACCACCAGTTAATTCATACCTGCCACCTTCAGATTCCTATGGACCCCCTGGTAGAGGAAGTAGTTCTAATAGTAATGGTTCAAACCAGCGGCCTTCAACTAGTTATGGAGCTCCGGGAATTGGAGCCAACGATGGTGGTAGCTCGATTGGAAATGAAATTCCGTCTAATGTATATGGAGCACCGGGACAATATAGTGGGGGAAGGCCATCATCAACATATGGAGCACCGGGACAAAATGGGAACGGTGGAAGTTCATCAGGAACTTCTGGACAAAATGGAAATGGCGGTTCTAGGCCATCATCAACATATGGAGCACCAGTTCAAAACGGAAAGAATGGTGGAAGCGGGAGAGGAAAACCCTCATCGTCTTATGGTACTCCTAGTCAAAATGGGATTAGTGGCCTTGGTTCTAATGCGGGTAGACTTTCTGAATCTTACGAATCCAATGGAAATAGAGTTCAACGACCATCTCAATCGTATGGAGCACCATCTAATGGAAATGGAGGGAATGGTAGTGCTCAACGTCCGTCTGACAGTTATGGACCACCTGCATCTGGAAATGAACGGAACTTGCGTGGTAGAAACGGAGGAAGACCTTCGGGCTCTTATGGGGCTCCAGGAGCTGGACCTAGTTCGGAATATTTAACGCCAGGACAGGGTAATGCAAACAGCAATGGTCAGCGGGGCATAAATGGAGGAGGACGTGGTGGTGATGATGGTTATGATTACGCTCAGGGTGGTAATGGTGGAAGTAATGCTGGAGGTGCTGAGGGAAATAATGTAAGTTTACGCTAGATTATTAAAAAAATTGCTAACCATAATCTTCTGTGCCTTATGGCAATGTTTAAATAACAGAAAACATAGAAAACTACATACATCTATCTTATTTGGCTCCTTCCACTCTCATGCTTGAAATCAGAACAGTACATCCAAAAAAAACACAATATATTTCATAAATAGAATTTCTTACTATAATAATTTTGTTGAAAGAGAAATATAAAAACAAAAACTACCGTTCTATAGGAACCAGCTAAATATGAATTTAGCTATGAAGTTGAGGATGCACCAAGTGGTTTATCGTTTGGGCATTCGGAGATGCGCGATGGTGATTTAGCAACTGGTCAGTACAATGTTCTTTTGCCAGATGGAAGGAAGCAAGTAAGAGATGGGAAAAATGTTCTTCAAAAGAGGATTTGGGTTGAAGCTAAACATGCTAAATGCGATGATTTGTTTGTTTGCTTTATTTATTTTTAGATTGTTGAGTACGAAGCTGATCAAGGAGGTTACCGACCTCAAATCCGTTATGAAGGGGATGCCATAGAAGGTGGAACTGATGGGGCCGTTGGTGGACGCAATGGCGCAGGAGGCACTGATGGATATGATTATGATCAAAACGGATATTCATCATCTGGACAAGATCTAGGACCTAAAGGTTACACAAATGGCCGACCAAATGGAAATGCCAATGCTAATGGTCGCAATGGAAACGATGGTGGCACTAACGGAAAAGCTTTGAGCGGAAACGGCTACTCGAATGGGCAAAATCTTGAAGAAAATGGATACTCAAGTGGCCGACCAAGTGGACAAGATTTGGGGTCAAATGGTTATTCGAACGGTGTTCCCAATGGGAGTGCAAACGGTTATTCTAATGGCCAATCATCGGGTCAAGACAACAACGGCAATGGTTACTCAAATGGTCGACCCAATGGACAAGACCTTGGATCAAATGGTTATTCTAATGGTAGACCAAATGGCAATGGTAATAGTCGCAATGGAAATGGTAATGGAAAGTTGAATGGTGGAGGTGGACGAAATGGGAATGGAGATCGTAGCGGAAATGGCAGCAATGGATACTCGTATGATCAAGGATCTTCGTCCAATAGTTTTGGTGCTGGTGGACAAAACGGCGAAAACGACGGAAGTGGCTACCAATATTGAGAAGACTTGAAATATAAATGTAGTGGATTTTAAAAAAATTTTATTCCTTACAAAATGCACGATAATTATGTTTTTTTTTTTACTTACATTTTATTTACGTTATATTTAAGTTAATTGCGAAAACTGTTTGTCTTTTGATAAATAAAAAAAAGAAAAAGAAAAAATAGAAATGCCATCAAATAAAATATCGAGTTATAAAAAATAATGTAAACTATTCGGCTTTTGTTTTATCAATAGTAGATATAGAAGAATCTTAATAAGAATTCAGAAGTATTAATTCATATGCAAAATGTGAGGTAACATATACCTGCTCATGTATGTACCGTCCTCGGTTGTTTAGTAATAAAATAACTGCCAAATAACTTAACAAGTTATGAAGAAATATGAAGGTAACTCGCATAAATCAGACGGAATACAAATATAATAAAATAATGGCCTTGTATTACGTCAAAAGTTCTATTGCGGACAAAATACAATTTTAATATAGAATCTGAGGCTAAAGTGTATCAAAAAAGCCTTTGAGAATTCAAGAAGAATAACTTAGCAAGAGTTAAGTAAAATCTATTCATGTATCTCTAAGTAAGCAGCAAGTAATTTTGATTAATGATAACCGGATTGATTTTCGACATGCAATACATTTTTTTCTTTCTTCTTCTTTTTTTGTTCGTTGCCTATTAATCTGTATAAGAGTTTTTATGTAATGGTATGTAATTTTAGATTTTATACAGAACAAGCCCTTTTCTTGGCCTATGAATTTTGTGTCCCGTGTCTTTTTTCAAAATTAGCCTACTTGTACTATTTTTTAAGATTTATCATTTTAAATTTTTTGGTCGCGAAACCATCCACAAAACAAAATTAGTTTAATACGAAATCAGCTTTAAAAAATATTCATTTAACCCTCGTACCGACACCCATTCTTATACCCTTCGGACCGACCCCCTGGGTCTGGTGTTGTTTTACATGCATTTGTATGGAATTTGATGCAAATAAGAGGTGTATTCAAATTAATTTTTTATCTGCGCGTCGTATATTTTCCATTTCTTACCTTTTTAAATCACTTCAACATGTGCCCAGCTACCTATTAAACTAGATCATGTTTTGTTTGTTTTTTTTTCGGTTTATTGAGAACATTTGTAAATTATTCAAAGTATTTAAAAAGAAATAAAAATGGATTACAATTAGTTTTATTTATAAAATACAATACAAGCTATCTATTGGGTTCTCCGAAATAGAAGAAAAATAGGTATATGCTACTTTAGAATGTTGTTGACATACTACTTCGTAAACAAAGACGGCAATCCCTTTTGCGGCTGAGTATATCAAGACCACTGGTATGTGCAGCTATAGTAGTACTGGATGGTAGGTTGATTGCTTGTCCAAAAAACGATTCATCCGGGTTTCAATATTTGGTAAGACCAAAGCCTTGGACCTCATAAATTGCGTCTGGCTTCTGGTATTGCTTCTGGTTTCATTGCCTCTCCTTCACAATATTTAGAGTAATGCACTGTGGACAGCAAATTCACGACCTTATTCTTTTTGATCACGTTAGCTGCAGAGCGAAACCAAATTCTCCTGAAAACCAAAACGAGTTGAAAGTACGGGACGAGTAGGACTCTTTCTCATTTCTTCAGGTAGACACTTTTTGTTTGATCGACTGGTTCAGACAAAAGCAAGCCCAAGAGTTGCACGGCGCCTCACTCCTGATAATGTTGTGAAAAAGTTAGCGGTTATCATCGTTCGGCCGGTGTTGCTGTATTTGTTGGCTAGTTGTGGGAAACCGTTTTCGCTTTGATTCACTTCGCGTTCTTATTCTTTGTTTCTGCCGTTTACAATCTTCCTTGCAATGTATATTTTGTTTTCGCGTAGTATGATGAACACCATTGTATATACATTGCCTATAGTACTATCATGAGACGAGAAAAAATCTTTTTACCTAGAGCCGCTTGGAGTGCTAGTGTAGGGACATTTTATTTGAGTGAGAGAGAATTAAGAGCATGGTTTTTAGTGTTATGTTTTGTGCTTAGTTTTCTGCGCATGTGCAATGTGAGGCAAGAAAAACCAGAAGGAGAACATGAAATAATTCAGTATCTTGTTTTGTTCATTGTATATACCTATGTATATAAACTGCTAGCAGTTTTGAAGTTTATTATTAGGATTTTCAATTTTTTTTACTATTACCTTTGTATATAAAATCTATAGTACTATCATGAAGACGATTTTTTTAATTTGAACTCAGCTCATGTGAGGGCGCTACAGTAGCCTAAGTGGATTGTAGTGGAAATGAGTAGAGAAGCAAAAAAGTAAGAGCAAGAAATATATATTGGGTAAGAGAGTGTTTTTTTGGAGGATGTGGCTTGTAGATACATTTGATCAAGTTCAGTAAGTTACATACATAGTTGTTTTGGTTTTGTTTTTTTTTCTTAGGAAAATGCAGTAAGATAAAAGTCTACCGATATAGGTACACAAATGTGTGTTTACTACTGAAACTGAAAGTATTCTTACGTTGCTATGTTAATATGAATCCTTTATTTTGGATTCAATAAAGGGATCGCAGACAGAAAATTCAGAGGGAGAAACATAGATACATACATATCCCTAGTTAAATCCTTATTTGTGTACCTTTTTTACCTTCACTATTCACTTGCCTACATTTTAAATGTTGAATTTTTTGTAACTAACTACATAGTTTTATGTTTGCTGTGAGAAAAAATATTTGTTGATATTTTTGTTGGAATTTGGTGACTTGTGAATGATTTCAAGGCAGGTATTTTGTAACTTGTGAATGAGTTCAAATTTGTGTACCTATCTAGCAATTTAATTAAAAGTCAACCTAAGGTATTTGAATAGTATAGGCATTGTATATACATTTTCTATAGTACTCTCATGGTGGTCATTTTCCGTCTGGCCATCTTCCTGGTTGAATCAGAACTAACTGTAAATAGTGGAGACGAGAACATTTACCGATATTTTACCAGTATTTAATAAACTTTTGTTGTCTGTACTTATCCTGTATTCACACCAATTGGCAATTTCACCACGCCTCATTGCGACTTGATTCAGAACTAAAAAATGATGCTTCATGATAGTACTATGGGCAGTGTATATAAAATGGTATAGGTAAAGGTACCTATGTTTAAGTATTAAGGTTTATTTTTTTTCGAAGGCGCAATAGGTATAATAATTTTGGACTTTTTGAATTTTTTTTTCAGATTTTGGAATGCAGTCTTATAATATGCAGATAAGATGTTTAATAAAATTAATTGATAAGTTTTACAAAACATACTTAAAATTAAAAAAAAAATCTATAATTAGTTATACCAAGATATAAGTTAGAAGAAAAAAATATTCAAAATGTTGGTAAAACTTATTAGAAATTCAAAGAGTCGTTACAGAGAAAGGGGGAAAGACGAGTTATATTCGTAGTGGGAAACATACAAACAAAAATCCATCATTAAGGGCAATATTTAGGAAAATTAAGAAAGTCGATAACTTTGACACCGCAAATTAATAACGGAATCTTGTAGAGGGACTAGATACAAACATTTTATACCAAAAGAAAAGGGTTCTATCTCCTCGCGTTTATGCAGGAGGTGTAATTTTCTAAAAAAAGCACTTGCATTAGAAAAAAATATATTCAAAAATGACTGCATTACATACAATTATGTGCTAAGTTTTTTTTAAAGCTCAAAGTCTGTTCTATCATAAAGGTTTTCTAAATCTTTAAATATCTATAAGAACTTTTGTAAAAACTTATTTCAAACTCAAAATTTCAGAAAAAAATTAAAAATAAATATTTCATATTGATTTTTTTACAAAATTGAAGTAATATGTTCTAAATTTGCTTTTAATATTTAATATTACTCCTATTAATTCTTAATTGAACACTGAAAACGAGATGATATTATGTATTCTAGTGTTCGAGAAAGTTGAAATTTAGCAAACCCACTATTTTATAATTTGTTTGGTATTTAAGTGGTCTTCCCTCTACACATTTCGGGTGGAGTAGGTACAATAACTTTGGCGCTGCAAAATAATAAAATATTCTAGTAGAGGGACTAAATACAAGTATTTTTTGCTATGAGAGGCGGGTCTATAACCCACCTTTTAGGCGGCAGGTACAATTTTATTAAAAATTACTTTTAATGAATTTTTTTTTTCATTAAAAGTAATTTTTAATAAAATTGTAAAAGAACGATAAGACTTAAAATTAAAAGTTATACTTTTTCTGAGAGACAGTTTTGAAATTAATTAACAGTTTTTTGAAAAAACAATAACTTCAAACTCAAAAAAAACACAAAAATGATAAGTGCTCCTAAGCATACGCACCTACCCCTAATCCAATAGTGAAAACATTTCTTTTATTTTCTTCTTTACAATTTTCATACACTTTAGTGTATTTTTTTACTTAACAATTCTTTTGCTTTAAAATTATTTTTTTAATTTACCTAATAGAATCTCAATTTTTTTCTTCTTTACAATTTTCTCAAACTGCATAAACAATATATGTAATCTTTTTTTTATCTTTTCCTTTACAATTAAATCAAATAACACTATGTATTTACAAACACTTCACAAACTCTTACATTTTTACCTTATACTTCACAATTAAACACAATAACAGTAGTAAGTAAAAATTTCTAAAAGCATTTAACGACATTATTTTACTACCATCATTTTAAAAAGTCTTGTTTTACTCAAAGTCCCCTTATAATTTTCTTACCTTACACGATACATGTTTCAAGATTTTATTCTTATTATACAATATCCGAAAATACACCTTATCGTACAATACTACCATCATTTCAAAAAGTGGCAACGTATTATTTTACTCGTCGTCTCGATAATTTCCTTACCTTACTCAATACTTGTTCCAAGAATGTATCAATACATCTAAATATTCAAGCAATATCAGCAAATACTATTTTTCCACCCCTACTTTATTCGTCTACCATCAATTCAAAACGTGACAGCAAAACATGTTCCAAGGATACATTCATATATTACCTTCCAACAAAGAATATAGAATTCTATATTCTTTGCTACCAAACAATAAAAGCATATAACATATTTCCACCCCTAACCTAAGTTAATTAAACGCCTTCTTCACCCTCTTAATGTGATATTCACTTATATTTTCTCTTGGTAAACATGCCTCTTCATTCTCTTACATTCCACAAGTTGTGGAAATTAGTTCTGCTTCAGCTCTATAGAGGGACTACACAAAAAATTTCCCCATGATAGTAATATAGATTTTATATCAAAGCTATTACGAAGGTTGTCGTCTTCAAATAATGCACACATTCATTCTTGAAATTTAAACACAAACTTACTTCTTGCTGTATTTATACAAAGATACAAACGTCCTTGCAGTGGATGAATTTTTGTTTTGAATTTTGCTTTCCATTCAGATAGGTACCTACCTACATATACATATAGGTACATACATACATATGTATATGTAGGTACCTATCTGAATGAAGTATGTGCAGAAATTCAAGCAAACATTTTTTGTAAATTGATTTATATCATTATTGATTGATTATATATTATTGATTTATAGTAACAAAGATCTTTTGTTTGTTTAAGGTTTAGGTATATAATAGGCACTAGCTGACCTACCCAGCTTAGCTCGCGGGAAAGAAATTTATAGTTAAACCAAAATATTTCTTTGAATTAAACTTCTATAAAATTGCTAAAAATACCACGGTTTTTTTAAAATTTGTAATACCTAATTGTTTAATTTTTATTTGCAATTATAGGTAGGTACTAAGTACAAGTTATGCATTCGTGCAGAAAAAATAAAAGGCACGACTGGGTCGCACGTACTTGCTCCTGTGTGCTAATCCTTTTTAGGTACAGGCGTCTCTTTGACAAAGATTTAATTTTAATGTTTTTTTGACGTTCAACTTCTTTAGAATCGTTGTGGTTTGAAGCTCGAACGAACATGCGTCATTGTTAGCTCTTGCAGTTTTTTTAGTGTATTATCTTTCCACTTGTTGTTTACTGTTTATAATATAATTTGCTAATAGAAAAATATAAAGGACTTTTTTCAGTTCAATTTTCATTTTGGTATGGAAAAATTTGAACAACTGGCATAAAGATTCGTGGGAATCAGCAGGAGGGCAATAATGCTAGGTATAGGGACCTATACCTAAGGGTGTCAATAACAATAATTTACTTTTTGAAATCAAATTCATTAAAATAGCTTAATTATGTTTAAAGGATTGATAAACGTATAGTGTAGGTAGGTATTAATGGAATTTATTAAAGATATCAGGTACCTATAATAAGGTTGGAATGAAGGTAGGTACTAAAATTAAGATAGGTACACATTCCAACTAGTTTTAAGCGAGTGGGTATAGAGAATATATTAAAAGTAAACAGAGTGGTTTTGTTTATTTAGGCAGGTCTAAACTTTTGTTTTCTCGATTGAAATTTTTGCATTTAGTAGCAATCGAATAGTTTTTTTATTTGTTAGTTGTTTTTGTGTGTTTATCATAGGCTTCCTTATTTAGTCTGTGTGCTTTTATGATGATGAAATGCTTTAAAATACGTAGGTATGTGTTTAAGTTTTCACCTTCTTTTATTTGACTAATGGCTAAGGCTTAGCCAAGCAATATGAAACAAAATTTTGGGGAAAATATTAAACAAATAAAATTTGTATGAAATCAAAAAAACACAATTCATAATGTTTTTTGGCAAAATTGTTGTAAACCATGTTATTTCCTTTGCTGTTATGTTATGAATTTTTTATTTCAAAATCGTTCGACCAATATTTTTAGAGTACTCTACCAGAATGTTTTTCGAATTGGCATTCTAGCTCCAAAACTAACGGTACCTGCCATATAACTTTTAATGAAAAGCTTATTTTTCTCGAAAACGGCTCCTACGATTTTGATAAAACTTTCTGAAGTGTTTTTTATGCAAAATCTATCTTTTAGTTTTATTGGATTTTTCATAACAAAGTTTTATTTTTTTAAAATCAGACTTTCTCGTTAACTAATTGAAGGATTTTAAGTGAAGTGTCTGATGATTTAAATAATATTGTATATTAAAATTTTCAAAAACATTTTTTTTAATATTTTTTTAAAAAAACCTATTTTGTTTTTTTCAATATTTTGAAAACGAATCTATAGATTTTTTTTAAATTTTTTTCTCGTAGTATAAACTATATGTTTCTTTAAATTGACACATTGAAAAAAAAATTAAAATATGTTTTGGAAAAGTTTTTCAAAAATCTGGTAGAACAATTTTGAAATGAAAAAAATAGAAAATAGAAAACAGCAAAAGAATTAAGATGGCTTTCAATTTTTTCAAAAAACGTTATGAATAGTGTTTTTTTGATTTCATAAAAAAAATATTTGTTTAATATTTTCCCCCAAATTTTGTTTGAGGTACAGCTCCTTATAGGTACATACTGACAGACAGACAGATAGACAGACAGACAGACATTTTTTGTCGATCACTTTTTTTAGACTTCTCTATGATCGTAATGTCATGTTTCATTTTTATCTATTTTTTTTATATTCACGAATTCTAAACTTGCCTTATACCTAGTCCCTATACCCATTTTGCCAGTAACTCAAATATGTTTCTTTATCGTCGTAATGTAATTTTTGATTATTATCACAATTGACTTATAGTCCCTATAATCACAAAGCTACTTGTGCATTAACTTCAACATCAACAATAACGAAGCATGAAATGAAAATTCAAAAAATAAAATCATTATCGATCCTCTTCGTTGTTCACCGTCACCAAGAACAGGATATACACAATACACATACTCATGTGCTTATTAAGTTTACTTGTTAGTATCTCCCTCACCCTCGCTCCCACCATCTACCACACCGACGACCGACCGATCGACCTGAATTTAGTTGAACATTTTATCAAAGATAATATAACAAGTATACCTACGTAAATACACACATTATGTAGGTATGTATGTAGGTACATACCTTAATATCTACCTACCCCGAAAGTTTTATATGAAAAAAATATAAAACTCAAAATAAACTTATCAACCAGCTTAAACATAAACCAACCCCCCAGACACCATTCATTCACAAAAGTCGGTTTTCTTCTTTTTTTGCCATTCCTTTTTTAAAACTAGCCATCTCGTCACCCTGCTTGTGTGAAGCAATCCAGTTGTGCAAAAAAAAACTATACTCGCATCATTTTATATAAACTGCAAACTGCAAAGAGCAAAGTACATGTTCACAGAGTTTCTCTTAGAATTCTCTTTGTTCGCCGCGTTCGCCTCTTTAAATTTACCGAGTTAACTTTACCTAGAGCCGCTTGGAGCGCCACGGTCCACATGTCACTATAGCAGTTCATATACAATGATGAACAGATTGTATATAAACTGCCTAAAGTACTATCATGGGACGTGAAAAAATCTTAAACGCACGAGCCGCTTGGAGTACTACTGTAGGGATATTTTATTTGTGAGAAAGAGAATAAGAGCATGGTTTTAAGTGTTATTCTTTGTGCTTATATTACTGCGCTTATGCAATGTGAGGCAGGAAAAAAAGACGGCGAACATGAAATAATTGAATATCTTGTTTCGCTTATCTGAGGCGAATATTTTTTTGTTGGGATTTATACACGATCCAGCATTTTCATTGCTTACATTTTTTTATGGACGAGAACTGGTTCTTAAATACGTATTTTTATTCATACAAACGTACGTCATTGACCAGACTTTAGATTCGAATTCTTTAGGATTTTCAATTTTTGTTTACTATTATGAAGGTTGGCGGTTTGAAAAAAATATACACACAGATTCTTGAAATTTAGACACAAACTTGCTTCTTGCTGGATATCGATATGTATACAAACGTCCTTGATGACATGGATTTTTGCTTTGAATTTTGCTTTTCATTCAGATAGGTACAAATTAAGTGCAAACTATGGGTAGAAATACATTTAAAATAAATTTCACGACTGGATCGTACGTACTTACTTGCTCTTATGTGCGGTCACAGTTTGGAATAAAATTTGAAAAATATTAAGGGAACTTCAAAGATTATATTCGATTTTTCTGACTTGATTGTTTGAAAAAAGTATGTAAAATAGTTTTCAGCGGAAAAAATTAAACGCCATTTTATTTCTTTAAAAAAATGTGAAAAAGTGTGAATTTTTTTTCAAAATCGTTAGAGCCGTTTTTAAATAAAACGGTTATTTTTAACAACTTTAAAAAAATAAAAATAAAAAGACCAATTCAAAAATACAAACTTAAGCACAAATATAATGTACATTTAAAAACAAAATTAAAAAAAAATACATTTTCCCGTTTTCAAAATATGTATTGATTTTTCAAAAAAAAATTTAAAAAAAATTATTAAGAATAATAATCTGTCTGTCAGACTATTTTGGACTGCAGCCTTAAGGGTTGAGCCAACCGCCTTCAAATTTTGAACTTAAGATTCTTTTGACATTCATTTTTCATTTTTTTTTAGCTCAAAAATTAACGGTACCTGTCATATAACCGTTATGTAAAAGCTTATTTTTCTCGAAAACGGCTCCAAGAATTTTTATAAAAAAAATCAGTGTACTACTGTAGGTATGCATTATATTTTGGTGAAAAAAAAATTAATATGGTGGGCTAAAAACGGTACCTCCCATAGGACCGGTTTTTTTTCTTCGACTTTTTCGAAAACTGTTGATCCTGAATTGTTGATTGATGAAATTTTAATAATTTTTAAATTTTTTTTTTGAAAAATCAATATTTTGAAAACGGGTACGTGAATTTTTTTTAAATTTTGCTTTTAAATGAGTTATTTTTGTGTTTAAGTTTGTATTCTTCAATTATTTTTTTTAATTTTTTAAAAAAAGTTGTTAACTGTTTTATTAAAAAAATTCACACTTTTTCACATTTTTTAAAGAAATAAAATGGCGTTAAAATTTTTCCGCTGAAAACTATTTTACGTACTTTTTTCAAACCATCAAAAGTCAGAAAAATCGAATATAATCTTTGAAGTTTCCTTAATATTTTTCAAATTTTATTTCAAGCTGTGACCGCACATAAGAAGCAAGTAAGTGCGATCCAGTCGTGCAATTTAGTATTTATATCCACGAATCCTAAATTTGCTTTATAGTCCCTATAATCGCAAGTAAAAATTGCAATCAGAATTTTTACGCGGTATAATCCGATAACCATTTCTAATTATTTATAAATTAGAACGAAAAAAGCGTTATGTATCTTAAAAGTGGTCGGTCAACATGTTTATCCCTATAAAAGTTTGCCGGCTACTGTATTCTTAAAGATGATAGTCTTACCTTTCGTTTCGTACTAATATTGTCCACTTCCTGATTAGAGAGGTTCTCATAAAAAAACTGTTATTTTAAATGGTTGGACAAGCATTTCTTCCCAGATTTTTTTTGCCCGAACAATGGTTTTAGAATTTATAGGCAAAAATCTTTCAGATAGTAATAAGTTTTTTCACTGCCCCGATGAGATAATTTGTCATAAAAAAATGCTACCAGAAGTGACACTTTCTCGCCCAAAGTTCCCTGAAAAAGTTTGCAAGCCCAGTGGTTTTGTGAATGGTGCTGCAAGTACTATTGATTGGTGTTCATACCTCGTCCTTCATATCAAAGTCGATGCTTGCTTTTTGGGCTTGAAACTCTTGAAATACGACGACAATACTTTGATATAATGTTTGTGTAAGAGCATTGTATCCTAATTGATGAATAAATAAATAATAAATAATAATAATTATTATTATTTTCACTCTCCTTATGAGATATGTAGGTACTGTGACGGTCGCCTCTATACTTACTATATCTAAAATATCAAATTCTGTTGCACCAAAATATTATTTCATACACTTATCAAAGAAAAAAATGATAATTTAAGCATATAGAGTGGACTCTCCCTAAGTCGAATTTTCACGGGAAACCCAGGTTTGTTCGAGTAATGGGGAGTTTTGGAAAATTTCGAGTTAGAGAGAGAAATATTTTGTTTTGTTTAATGCGTTCGTTTAATGGAAAAATGAGTTTAAAAAATTATAACTTCTTGCTTTATTAATATTAAATAAGGACTCATTCACCAAACAATTTTTTTTTATAATTAACGCGCGCACAAGGGACTACTTTGTTCCTTTTTAATGTATGTACATAATGAGATGACACTGCGCGAGCATAAGGATAATAGGGAGGGGAAGGACAGAAGGTATCGATTAACATTGGTTTTTAATGCTTGCGAATCAAAATGGCAATTGAAAATATCGCTGGGTAAAGGATTTCAAATTCGTGTTGTTCGGCTAAAAAAAGAATCCCTATATTTCACTGTACGTCCGAAATTGGGCTCAAGGGTGAACTGATGAACATTCCTTGCGAGACATTTATTACGGGAAAAACTTTTAAGGGGAGGAACGCAGCTGGCTACTTTAAGTAAACATTTTTTATAAAAGAAACTATAAAATAAGTAAAGATATGAAACTTTGCGTCGGTGTTCGAGAGGGGCAATTGTTTCAGCGGCAGTTCTATTTCCTATCAATCTTAACGCTCGATTTTGTATTCTATCAAGCAGGTGAAGCGATGTTTGGGAAGCACCTGCCCAGAGGTGGGAGTCATACTCAAGTTTAGGGCGAAGAAACGCTTTATAAATTGTAGCCAGATCAGAAGGGCAAAAATACTTCTTACGGCGATACAGGAAACCTAAGTACTTAGCAGCATTTTTAGCGATCTCAAATATATATATATGGTTATCGAACGATGATGAAAAGCTGAGGGTAGAGTCGTCAGCAAAATAGTTAAGTGGATTAGAAGTAACGGACAGAAGATCATTTTTATAAAAATGAGGAAAAGAGTAAGAGACAACAGAGCCCTGGGGCACACCAACATTTAATTTGTGGGAATCAGACTTGAATCCGTCCAATACAACTTGTATTGAACGGTCCAGAAGATAGCTTCTAATCCAACGGACAAGAATATCATCGATCCCAAAAGCACGCATTTTCGATAAGAGAGCTTCATGCCAAATAGCAAAACCAAATAGTTGAACGTTCAAGATGAATTTAAATATTGAAACTAATATAAAATACAAAACAAATCGATTATCGACTTATTCCAATGAAAATGGGTTTTGGTTTTCGCCGACCAACAAAAACATTTATCTTTTTTTGTGAACGAAATACAAATTATATTACTCAAACATTGAAAAAACTAAATTATGAAAAATAAAAAAATATTATCAACACCAACAAAATGTTGTTTAAATTTATACGTTTAATAGATTATACATGTTAAATTGTGTAATTTTGAGTCAAATCGGTGTATAAATAAGAAATTCGCACCTAGAGCGCTACCTGTTGAGAACGGCTCCAAGCATTTTTATGAAAAAAATCAGTGTACTATTGTGGGTGTAGGTTATGTTTTGGTGAAGCAAAATTCAAGACGGTGGGCTAAAAACGGTACCTCCCATAGCACCGACTTCTTCGAAAAATGCTCATCCGATTTCAATCAAAATTGATATTCTGGAAGATTTTTTGTATTTTTTTGTAATTTTCTTATTTTTTTAAATTAATATTTTGAAAACGGGTAAATGGATTTTTTTAATTTTGTTTTTAAATTTAAATAATTTTTTTTGCTTAAGTTTGCAAATTATTTTTAGTTTCTTAAATTATTTTTTTTAATTTTTGAAAAATGTCATTAAAATAAAATTGTTTTATTGAAAAACTGCTCCTACGATTTTGAAAAAAAATCACACTTTTTCACATATTTTAAAGAAATCAAATGGCGTTTAAATTTTTCCGCTGAAAATTATTTCACGTACTTTTTTCAAACAATCAAAAGGCAGAAAAATCGAATAAAAACTTTGAAGTTCCTTTAATATTTTTAAAATTTTACTCCAAGCTGTGATTGCACATAAGAGAAAGTACGTGCGATCCAGTCGTGCATTTTATTTTATCAAACACTGAACATTAGATGATTCTATGGCTACAAGTTTTAAAGAAAATTGAAAATTACTAAACCTTTTCTTATAATTTGTTTGGTATTTAGGTTATTAGATATGTAGGTAAACTATGTTAGCGACTTAAAATTACGAGGTAGGTAAAGGAGTACATGCTGGCCCCCCTGCAATCCTTCTTCTTGGCATCTGTAAAGGATATGGGGTATTTGTAAGGTTGGGTTTTGTAAAATTTCTTTGAATTTAAAGAAACATTGCATATGCTTCGGAGAACATTTTGATTTGTTTTGTTTTTATTTAGTTTGAAATTGGATTGTTTTAAACTATTAACCAAATTAATCTGATTTAAAAACTTAACGTAAGTGCGAATTTCTATCTCTCAAAAATATAACTTTTAATTGTAAGTGTTTCCGTTGTTATTAAATAATTTTTTTTTTCATTTTAAGTAATTATTTAAGAGAATTGTAACTTCCGCCTAAAAGGGGGTTATAGACCCCTTCTCATGGTAAAAAATAATTATATTTAGTCCCTCGACTAGAATCCTTTTTTATTTTGCAGAGCCAAGGTTATCGTACACTACCCGAAATGTGTAGAGAGAAAGACCACGTAAATCCCTACCAAACAAATTAAAAAAAATGGATTTAGCAAATTTCAATTTTCTTTTTTTCTTATAATGTTCAATTAAGAATTAATAGGAGTTAGAAATCTTAAAAGCAAATTTAGTAAACATTATCTAAATTTTGAAAAAAAAATCAATATGAACAATTTTTTTTATTTTTTTTCTGAAATTTTGAGTTTTAAATAAGTTTTTACAAAAGTTTTTATAGGTATTTAAAGATTGAAAAAACTATTTAATAGTAAGCTTTAAAAAGTGAGATAGCACATAACTGTATGCAATGCCGTTATTTTTTAATATATTTTTTTCTAATACAAGTGCTTTTTTTAGAAAATTGACCCTCCCGCCTAAACGGGAGAGATAGTAAAAAATGTTTGTATTTAAATCTTCTACAAGAATCCGTTATTAAATTGCGTTGCCAAAGTTATCGTACTCTCCCCTGAAAGTAGATTCTGTTTTTTAAATTGCGTTACTACCTTAACCCCAAAATAAACATCGCAAAGCTCGCATTTTCAATACACTCCAATTCAAAAAAGCTTTCTTATACCACCCTCTTTTTTTCCAACAAACTCAAACTTTATGAAAGAAACACCAGCTTGTCGTCGGACAGTTTTCAATGGATTTCCATCGCAAAAATAATCTATAATCTGAAACGCGTCAGTTTCCTAAGCTCTTATTAAATTTTCTAAAAAAAAGTTGCTGCAAGAATACTTAAAAATTAACTATGTACATATGAAACTCCCCTGTTTTTACGTGTGATTCCCACGTTACTAAAGTCCTTGATTTAGTATTTTAATTTAGTTCAAAAAATGATATAAGAAAGTGAACATTTTCGTTAAACAATACCAACTATCGAATCTTTTACCCAGCTCAATACCTAACTGGGTATGTATGTACATATATCCGTCTCCTTTTACCCAAATCGAAAATCAACAACAAACGAAAGCAGAAAAAAATATATATGTATGCAGAGCAGGATGTTACCTTCTTTCGCAACTGAACATTATTTCGGGTTATTGTTCATGTGGAAAAGATAGAAAACAAAATAATTATAATGTGTATTTTAGTATTTTCTATAAAATGTTGACGGCCATCTTAATTTGTTTTAATTTTTTGCAATTTTTTTCATTCCATCGAACTTAAAAGTCCGAAACGAATATTAAAAATGTTTGCTCTCGATGTACATATACCTACATGTACCTATCAATTAGCATATTCAATAATTTTATAAATATTTTTTTTAATCATGGATGACGATAGTTCCTCATTCTCGGGCAGTAATGTTTGTACGCAACGCGGTTACATACATGATGCAGAGTTAAAAATTGCTAAACAATACATAATTTATAAATGAATGTATGTTTGTACATACATACATATGTATGTGATCTGATTATTGCAGTTAATTAATTATACGTATACGGATTAATAAGGAACAAGATATCTTCGTAAATTCAGGATATACATACATAAATGTAAGAGCGTTGTCTTTGATGTTAGCAGCGAAGTTAGCGCCGTCAACGGCAATTCAATTGCCAATGAATAATCTGCATGCATCAGCACATTCTCAAGAGAGATATTTTGAAGGTGAGTTAAAAGGTTTTGGTGCCAAATTGTTTATTACTAAAAACCAACCAGTAGTCCATTCTTAATAGGTCCATGGTCAAAGGTATGTTTTAAAAAATCCTTAGCTAGCCTATGTTAATCATACATTTATTTAAAGAAAATAATAGTTTATGCACAGGTGTACACGCATGGGTTTTACTACCAATGTCTAAAGCCACATACATACATATGTATATACAGTGTTGGCCAAAACTAAAGCACAAACAGGAAAATCCTTAAAAACATTGAAAACACTTGTACTAAGTTTATAATTTTAATTTTTTTCTTATCACATCATAGCCCAGTAAGAATAAACCAAAAATGACGAAGAAAGGAAAAAATGTGCTGATTTTTGGTATACAATCTGAGAAAAGTCCGTTATGGTGAGTCAAAGGTCAACAAAGTGGGTTTTTTGCTTTTAGAGAATTTAACTCGGGTCCGCATATAGCAAAACGAAAGTCTATTATTTAAAAATATATAATGTCTTTGATTTATCTAACATCGCGGATTAGGCCTCTTGGGGATACCACATACAAAAAACGTAGCTAGTACTTGACCCTCCAAGGCGGTGTGGAAGAAAGTACACAAAGGCTGTAGCATAACGAAATTGGGAAGCGAATGTATGTGATCGCAGTGTACGCACCAGAAGCACCTCAACCCGCAAATTTTATTGCAGAGTTCGAAAAACTTTTTGAGTGCCTTAGTCTGCACTTGGATGAAAATTACTTCATTATCGCTGGGGATTTTAACGCCAAACATGAAGATTTGGGGAAATCAAATCCAAAATCCTAAGGGGATACCATCTTTTTGATTGGATGGGTCGACGCAATATTGAGTATAAAATCGACCTTCCTGCTACAGATAGACCATCGTTCCCAAGGAGCGAAGCTTTTCTAGATCTACTACTGTTAGACTCAAGACTGACAGTAACAGTCTCTGTGGGCCAACAGACAAGAAACTGTTTACAAACGGTAGAATACGACAGTGACCACTGCGGACTTTCCGCCGTCATACAGCTACCAAACGAGCTTTTGGTGTTGGATGAATGTGTGCCTGCGCGCTCTTACAATTTTAGTAAGGCACGCTCCAACACCCTAACAAGAGAACTCCACTCTAACGACATTGTGCCCGCAAACGACAGGAATCTGTCGAACGTAGACATCGATGGATACCTGCTTCAGATGGGTTGTGTCATAAAGCAAACGATGGACAGAACAATTTCACGATACAAAGAACATAACGTAACTGAAATTTACAAGAACGCGACAATAGACGCACTACACAGACAAAAAAGTGGCCTTCTGATAAGATTAAAACTTTTGTACAGGCGGTTTACACACAGAAATGATCTGGAGATTAGGACAGGAAACTGAAGAAAAAACGATCAAAACGATCTTCCGTGTCTTAAGCTGCCGAGAACGACAGAAAACGAAAACATACTCCTGATAGCAGGAAGAGATATGGGGGACGCCGTCTTGGACGACGATTTCTTTGTGATCGAAGATCCATTAGAGAAGGTTGAGACAGTGGATTCTGCTTTTCAGCAAGGTGAATGAATCCATTTGTCCCAACCACGACCTGGAGAACAGAGCTCTGCTGAATCACTTCTACCTGTGAAATAGTATAACGCAATAGCGATCTGAGAATCTTGGTTTTACCGGGTTTAATGAAGACCATCTGGCAAACGCCAACATCGCCGAGCGAAACGGGCCAAGTTCCCTCATCTCGAAGGTCGAATTCCAGATGATCTTCGCATCATTAAAGAAAAAGAAGTCAGCAGGAGTCGATGGTATACCCAATATTGTACAACGACATCTCCCTGAGGAAGCAATAGACATATGTATACACAACACTGTTCAACAACGCGCTGAATAATGCGTATTATCCAGTGAGCTGGAACACAGCTGTTGTACTTCCTCTCCCGAAAAAAGGAAAGGACAGTTCCAATCCGGCAAATCTCCGGTCGACAAGTCTTCTTCCGAGTAAAATTCAACAATGTTGTAGTAATTGAAGCAGGAAATTAACTTCAAAAAATGTGAAACTATCCTAATTAGAATTTAGAACCCCTGTGTCTAGGGCTTCTAGGGATACAAGAAAGAACTGGCGCAAGCGAGTGATCGCTGGGCCACATGGACACCACATCGACATGTAGAGGCTGCACTTACCAGGGCTAGGGGAGCTTTTGCCTGACAAGACGGTTGTTTTATAGCAGCCGCCTTGATAGCAGGGTGAAAGTGATTTGCTACATGGCCCTCATCAGGCCGATGATTGCCTACGGATGCCCTGTGTGGTTCAACGTTCCACCATATCTAATGGAAAAGATTCGGGTGTTCGAAGGACAGTGTCTTCGCACTTGTCTCGGACTTTATAGAACACTAGAGTCGGAGTACAAACACTATTATTCCAACGAGGTTCTATACAACGGGGCCAATACAAACAGTATAGATAATTAAATTAAGCTCATTCCCGGACAGATTGCAAGGGCGATGACCTCAACTAATGGACAAATCTTCGGGGCTTACTACCCTCAAGATGAATATTATGAAAGTACACGTTCGAGTGGTTTTATCCCGCCCGAGGCTTTCCTATACCTTGATAGTCGAGGGCTGCTTCTACCACAGTCGATAGGCGGCTTCTCTACGACCGAGACATAGTCGCTGGGAGCGAAGCAGAGCACCTCCGTTTCAGTAGGGCTGTGCCCGACCGGGATCGGAAGGAAGCCCTTGATCAGGTCCACCAATTCTGGTGGCTTAGGTAAAAATTGATATTTTCAGTCGACATAGACGAAATATCGCCTATGGCCGACCTACATTTATCTTAGGTATCTTTAAGTAAGGTAGGGCAGTTAGGGCGGCACAGAAAAAAAATATATAATATCACAAAAAATACAAACAAAAATATACAATTTAAAAAAAGCTTGATGTGGCTGTTCTAGATTTAAGTATTTTAGGTTTATTTTAAGTAATTTTAAGTTTATTTTAAGTTATACTACGTTTTCATTAGGCCAAATGAGCTAATTTCATATCAAATTTCCAAATTTGATTCCAAATCATCTCATTTCCCACATTGTATATGAACTTATATAGTACTATCATGGTGACATGTGGACCGTGGCGCTCCAAGCGGCTCTAGGCAAAGTTAACTCGGTAAATTGAAAGACGCGAACGAGGCGAACAAAGAGAATTCTAAGAGAAACTCTGTGAACATGTACTTTACTCTTCGCAGTTTGCAGTTTACATATATACAATGATGCGAGTATAGTTTTTTTTTCACAACTGGATTGCTTCACACAAGCAGGGTGACGAGATGGCTAGTTTAAAAAAAAAGGAATGACAAAAAAAAAAAGAAAACCGACTTTTGTGAATGAATGGTGGCTGGGAGTGGGTATATGTTTAAGCAGGTTGATAAGTTTATTTTGAGTTTTATATTTTTTTCATATCAAACTTTCGGAGGTAGGTAGATATTAAGGTATGTACCTACATACATACCTACATAATGTGTGTATTTACGTAGGTATACTTGTTATATTATCTTTGATAAAATGTTCAGCTAAATTCAGGTCGATCAGTCGGTCGTCGGTGTGGTAGATGGTGTGAGCGAGGGTGAGGGAGATACTAACAAGGAAAACTTAATAAGCACATGTGTATGTATGTGTATTGTGTATATCCTGTTCTCGGGGACGGTGAACAACGAAGAGGATCGACAATGATTTTATTTTTTGAATTTTCATTTCATTGGCTTCGTTATCGTTGATATTGAGGTTTATGAACAAGTAGCTTTGTGATTATAGGGACTATAAGTCAAGTTTAGGATCCGTGAACATAAAAGGTTGTGATAATAATCAAACATTACATTACGATGATAGAGAAACATATTTGAGTTACCTATCCGAATGGAAAGTAAAATTCAAAACAAAAATCCATCCACTGCAAGGACGTTTGTATCTTTGTATAAATATAGCAAGTAAGTTTGTGTTTAAATTTCAAGAAAGAATGTGTACATTATTTGAAGACGAAAACCTTCTTAATAGTAAAAAAATTGAAAATCCTAAAGAATTCGAATCAAAAGTCTGGTCAATGATGCATATATGTATGTTCAAATATGACAAATATGTATGTAGGTAGTGCTCGTACAAAACTTGAAAATCCTAAAAAACTCAAATCAAAAGTCTGGTCAATGACGTACGCAAATATAAATACTTATGTAAGAACCAGTTCTCATATTACATATTCCATATAAAAAAACGTATACAATGAAAATGTTGGATCGTGTATAAATCCTTACAAAAAACTATTAGCCTCAGCTAAGCGAAACCATTATGTATTACCTTCAAAACTGCTAGCAGATTATATACATATATACATAGGTATACAATGAACAAAACAAAATACTGAATTATTTCTGTTCTCCTTCTTTTTTTTTCTTGCCTCACATTGCACATGCGCAGGAAACTAAGCACAAAGAATAACACTAAAAACCATGCTCTTAATTCTCTCTCACTCAAATAATATGTCCCTACACTAGCACTCCAAGCGGCTCTAGGTAAAAAGATTTTTTCTCGTCTCATGATAGTACTATAGGCAATGTATATACAATGATTTCCCATACAAAACCACATTTCGAAATCATCTCATTTCTACCATTGTATACATTGTATATGAACAATGTATATGTAATGCAATGTATATACTCTCATGGTGGTCATTTCTCGCCTGCCCATCTTCCTGGTTGATTCGGAACTAGCTCTAAATAGTGGAGACGAGAACCTTTACCGCTATTTTACCAGTATTTAATACACTTTTGTTGTCTGTACTTATTCTATATTCACACCAATTGGCAATTTCAGCACGCCTCATTGCGACTTGATTCAGAACTAAAAAATTATGCTTCAAGCAGCGTTCCCTCGCAGACAGGACAATGGGACAATAATCAATTGCCATGTCCGAGCTTCTTGAACGGGGCATTGTATATGAACTGCTATAGTGACATGTGGATCGTGGCGCTCCAAGCGGCTCTAGGCAAAGTTAACTCGGTAAATTGAAAGACGCGAACGAGGCCAACAAAGAGAATTCTAAGAGAAACTCTGTGAACATGTACTTTGCTCTTTGCAGTTTGCAGTTTACATATATACAATGATGCGAGTATAGTTTTTTTTCACAACTGGATTGCTTCACACAAGCAGGGTGACGAGATGGCTAGTTTTAAATAAAAGGCACGACTGGGTTGCACGTACTTGCTCCCGTGTGCTAATCCTTTTTAGGTACAGGCGTCTTTTTGACAAAGATTTAATTTTAATGTTTTTTTGACGTGCAACTTCTTTAGAATCGTTGTGGTTTGAAGCTCGAACGAACATGCGTCACGATAAAGGGATAAACACATAAACATATAGGATTGTTAGCTTTTGCAGTTTTTTAGTGAATTATCTTTCCACTTGTTGTTTAGTGCTTATAATATAATTTGCTAATAGAAAGATATAAAGGACTTTTTTCAGTTTAATTTTCGTTTTGGTATGGAAAAAATTGAACAACTGGCATAAAGATTCGTGGGAATCAGCAGTAGGGCAATAATGCTAGGTATAGGGACCTATATAGGTCCCAATAACAATAATTTACTTTTTGAAATCAAATTAATTAAAATAGCTGAATTATGTTTGATGGATCGATAAACGTATGATGTGGATAGGTATTAATGGAATTTATTAAGGATATTATTTACCTATAATAAGGTTGGAAGGAAGGTAGGTATTAAATATAAGATACACGTTCCAACTACTGTTAAGCGAGTATGTAAAGCGACAATATTAAAAGTTAACACAGTGGTTTTGTTTATTTATAGGAAGGTGTAAACTTTTGTTTTCTCGATTGAAATTTTTGCATTCAGTTGTAATCGAATAATTCTTTTTATTTGTTAGTTGTTTTGTGTGTTTATCATAGGCTCATTATTTATTCTGTGTGCTTTTATGATGATGAAATGCTTTAAAATACGTAGGTATGTATGTAGGTTGTCAACTTCTTTTATTTGAATAATGGCTAGGGCTTAGCCGAGCAATATGAAATAAAATTTGGGGGAAATTTTTTTATGAAATCAAAAAAACACTAAACGTTTTTTGGAAAAAATGTTGTAAGTCATCTTATTTCTTTTGCTGTTTTCTATTTTATGAACTTTTCATTTCAAAATCGTTCGACCAGTTTTTTTTGAAAAACTTTTCGAAAACATATTTTAAATTTTTTTTGAGTATGTCAATTCAAAGAAATCTAAAGCTTATACTAGGAGAAAAATTAAAAAAAAATCTATTAAACCGTTTTCAAAATATTCAAAAAACAAAATATGTTTTTAAAAAAATTATTAAAAATTTAAAAAAAAATGTTTTTGAAAATTTTAAAAAGCAATATTATTTAAATCATAAAGCTCTACATATTTTGAAAATTTCATCAAAATCCGTTAATTAATTAACGACAAAGTCTGATTTTAAAAAAACCGGTCATATGGGAGGTACCGTTATAAAACTTTTACTGAAAAATCCATTAAAATTAAAAGATAGATTTTGCACAGAAAACATCATTCTGAAAGTTTTATCAAAATCGTAGGAGCCGTTTTCGAGAAAAATAAGTTTTTCATTAAAAGTCATATGGCAGGTACCGTTAGTTTTGGAGCTAGAATGCCAATTCCAAAAACTGTCGGGTAGAGCACTCTAAAAATACTATATACCAAGTTTGAATCAAATCGGCCCAACCATTTGGGCTGTAGATATCGATACGGACAGACAGACGGACGGAATTTCCGGGCCCACTTTTTTGACTTCTCTATCATCGTAATGGCATGTTTGATTGTTAGAATTTTTTTTTACGAATGCATAACTTGCCTTATAGTCCCTATAAATCGCAAGTAAAAAAAATTGAAAATCCTAAAGAATTCGAATCTAAAGTCTGGTCAATGAGGTATATATATACAAATATGACGAATATGTATGTATGTAGGTAGTGCTCGTACAAAACTTGAAAATCCTAAAAAACTCAAATCAAAAGTCTGGTCAATGACGTACGCATGTATAAATACTTATGTAAGAACCAGTTCTCATATTACATATTCCATATAAAAAAAACGTAGACAATGAAAATGTTGGATCGTGTATAAATCCTTACAAAAAACTATTCGCCTCAGCTAAGATAAACCATTGTAAATATATAAACTTCAAAACTGCTAGCAGTTTATATACATATATACAATGAACAAAACAAAATACTGAATTATTTTATGTTCTCCTTCTGTTTTTTCTTGCCTCACATTGCACATGCGCAGGAAACTAAGCACAAAGCATAACGCTAAAAACCATGCTCTTAATTCTCTCTCACTCAAATAATATGTCCCTACACTAGCACTCCAAGCGGCTCTAGGTAAAAAGATTTTTTCTCGTCTCATGATAGTACTATAGGCAATGTATATACAATGGTTCTCCTTCTGTTTTTTCTTGCCTCACATTGCACATGCGCAGGAAACTAAGCACAAAGCATAACGCTAAAAACCATGCTCTTAATTCTCTCTCACTCAAATAATATGTCCCTACACTAGCACTCCAAGCGGCTCTAGGTAAAAAGATTTTTTCTCGTCTTATGATAGTACTATAGGCAATGTATATATATATGTACAATGGAACGGGGTTGGATTATGTCGATTTTGTCCTAAGAGATAACTCGGCAGGCTAGCTCGGAGAACAATATAATGACAATTGTCTTGTCCTGGAAACAATTGTTCACATGGAACAATGATTGTCTTGTCCCATTGCCTTGGCCTCTGCATTGTTTGATGTGAACCCCGCTTCATGATAGTACTATAGTATATACAATGTTTCTACGTACTTGCTTTATGTGCCTAATTACTAGATATTTGAAAGAAAATAATTAACATTTACGTAGAAATAATAGACTGACAGACAGTCATTTCTTGTCACAAACTTGTTGAGGCTTCTCTATGATCGTAATTTCATGTTTGAATTGTATCTATCTAACTTTTTTATATTCAAGAATCCTAAACTTGTCTTAATTGCAAGTAAGAAAGTGTCAAACGAAATTAGCAAACTTAGATGAAACCACTTTTTCGGCAAATTTTGAAATGAGGTAATTTCGACTCTAATGAAAACGTAGTATTAGTTTTTAAGTAATTTAAGATAGATTTAGAAATCGATAAAATAAACCCAGTTTTTGTTTTCATTTGCTGGGTGAAAAATAAAACCCGATGTATAAGTTTTAAGTTTTTTTTAGGCCAAAAGGCAAATAAACTGAAGTTAGAGATTAATTTAGAGCGCCTGCATAGGGCCAGTAAGTTAATTTAGATGATAGTTTTAGCTAGTTTTAAGATTTTTTTCTAGCATTTAAGTAGATATAAGTTAAAGTAAAATAAAATAAAAGGCACGACTGGGTCGCACGTACTTGCTCCCGTGTGCTAATCCTTTTTAGGTACAGGCGTCTTTTTGACAAAGATTTAATTTTAATGTTTTTTTGACGTGCAACTTCTTTAGAATCGTTGTGGTTTGAAGCTCGAACGAACATGCGTCACGATAAAGGGATAAACACATAAATATATAGGATTGTTAGCTTTTCAGTTTTTTAGTGTATTATCTTTCCACTTGTTGTTTAGTGCTTATAATATAATTTGCTAATAGAAAGATATAAAGGAATTTTTTCAGTTTAATTTTCGTTTTGGTATGGAAAAAATTGAACAACTGGCATAAAGATTCGTGGGAATCAGCAGTAGGGCAATAATGCTAGGTATAGGGACCTATATAGGTCCCAATAACAATAATTTACTTTTTGAAATCAAATTAATTAAAATAGCTGAATTATGTTTGATGGATCGATAAACGTATGATGTGGATAGGTATTAATGGAATTTATTAAGGATATTATTTACCTATAATAAGGTTGGAAGGGAGGTAGGTATTAAATATAAGGTAAAGCGACAATATTAAAAGTTAACACAGTGGTTTTGTTTATTTATAGGAAGGTGTAAACTTTTGTTTTCTCGATTGAAATTTTTGCATTCAGTAGTAATCGAATAATTCTTTTTATTTGTTAGTTGTTTTTGTGTGTTTATCATAGGCTCATTATTTATTCTGTGTGCTTTTATGATGATGAAATGCTTTAAAATACGTAAGTATGTATGTAGGTTGTCACCTTTTTTTATTTGACTAATGGCTAGTGCTTAGCCGAGCAAATAAAATTTGGGGGAAAAATTTTTATGAAATCAAAAAAACACTATTCATAGCGTTTTTTGGAAAAAATGTTGTAAGCCATCTTATGTCTTTTGCTGTTTTATATTTTATGAATTTTTCATTTCAAAATCGTTCGACCAGTTTTTTCAAAAAAATGTTTTTTTTGAAAAACTTTTCGAAAACATATTTTAAATTTTTTTTGAGTATGTCAATTCAAAGAAATCTAAAGCTTATACTAGGAGAAAAAATTTAAAAAAAACCTATTAAACCGTTTTCAAAATATTCAAAAAACAAAATATTTTTTAAAAAAAAATATTAAAAATTAAAAAAAAATGTTTTTGAAAATTTTAATAAACAATATTATTTAAATCATAAAACACTACATATTTTGAAAATTTCATCAAAATCCGTCAATTAGTTAACGAGAAAGTCTGATTTTAAAAAACCGGTCATATGGGAGGTACCGTTATAAAACTTTTTCTGAAAAATCCATTATAATTAAAAGATAGACTTTGCACAGAAAACATCATTCTGAAAGTTTTATCAAAATCGTAGGAGCCGTTTTCGAGAAAATAAGTTTTTCATTAAAAGTTATATGGCAGGTACCGTTAGTTTTGGAGCTAGAATGCCAATTCCAAAAACTGTCGGGTAGAGCACTCTAAAAATACTATATACCAAGTTTGAATCAAATAGGCCCAACCGTTTGGGCTGTAGATATCGATACGGACAGACAGACAGACAGACAGACAGACAGACAGACAGACAGACAGACAGACAGACAGACGGACGGAATTTCCGGACCCACTTTTTTTGACTTCTCTATCATCGTAATGGCATGTTTGATTGTTAGAATTTTTTTTTTTTTTTTTTACGAATGCATAACTTGCCTTATAGTCCCTATAATCGCAAGTAAAAATCATAAAAAAAATAACGAAATTGTTAAATGCAATAACTTATTTTAAACACACTAATTTTATAAATAAACTTTCAAGGATGTATTTGAACAAAATTTCTTTAATTATGCAAAATTTAAGCATTTTTGATAAATAATTTTGGTAGAAAGCACCATTAAAAAAATTGCATGCTTTTGGGAAACATATATATATATGTATATACTTTGAATTGATGTAACTTCTAAACGGTAAATGGTATGTGAAAACTGTTTTCAGGATTTGTATGTAAAATGTCCTGAGTTACTTATATGTAGAATATTTTTTTTCTCTAAAGCCTACCGTACATGGGACAGTTGGGGACATTTCTCAGATTATAAGCCATAACAAAAATTAACCTGTAACTAATTTTATCCTTTGAAAAAGATGTCTTTCCTGGGCTATCATGTTGTTGAATTCACACGTTTATATTTTATGAAACAAAATAATTTAAAACTCATTAAAAAAGAAGTGAACAAAACGTTGCCGTGAAATAAAGCAGAGCAAAATAATAATACCCAACCTCGCAGCTACTCCAAATCCTATAAGTACCCCAAGCAGGGCGGTTACAGGGGAGCAGTATGCCTCCAATATATATCTCATTTTTTTAAACGGGGTAAACTTAATGAAAAATTGTCACTTTGCAAATTCTTTTGCCTTCTGTCTGATTTTGGCTTTTTTCACAAGAAATTATCGGCGTTATTTCACTTTGTCATTTTGAAATAACGCCGAACTCTAAAATTGTATTGAATTGAAACTAAAGCACATGTTTCCTTTAATTTATGTCTTAAGTTAGCAAATTTTGCAGTTTGCTTAGATAAGATATAGTATAGGCGCCCGTAGGTTAGGGCAAGGGGGGCAAGTGCTCCCCTGGCTCACAGTCGGGCCATTTATAATCAATGTGCATTATTTTTATCGGATTTTCAGTTTTGGATAGCCAAAATCAGTTTGTTTCGTGAACAAACATACCCTACTACTACTTTTCAAAATTCGAAATAAAAAAATACAGTTAACTATATTAACAGAAATAGCTTCTAAAAATACCTATTAACTATCACGTCGGTTGACAAGTAAAAGTCACTAAGTGCAAATTTGAGCTAAAATGACTTTTTGTCACCAATGACCTAATTTTTTGGTCAACTATCGCTGGAAAAACTCATAATGTCCATTAAACGGTCGTAAGCACCAGTTTCAAAATTTTAAATATCATCAACTGTAAAACTTTTAGTTCTTACGGCAGGAAAAAATCACAACACTCTATGCCACAGACGTCATTTAAAAAAAAAAATGTTTTTAAAATAGCCTTTGATTTGTTTTTCAATTATGGCAATGCAAATATAAAATAAATTTTTATTGTATTTGCTTATCGAAAGTTAAATCGCAAGATTATTGTATAGTGTTTTTGTTGAAAGTATTATTTAAAGTTTTAACAATTTGCTATGAATTATACAAGAGGTAGATACTTGGCTGAATTTGCAATGAATAAACAAAGGCATAAGCACTTCGGCTTGTCGACTATGATTGCACAAGTGATGAAGAGCAAGATTTCAGCGGAGATTGCGATAAATATCCATCTTTTCAGAGACCAGGGGCCTGTTCTCATTTACTACATTAGCTACATCAACTATATTCTACATAAATGCTTTTGTGCTACATCAGATACATTTTTCTGTTTCACAAATTCCCCTGGAAGTGTTGTATGATAAATATTTAAGATGTAGATTTGAATATTCTGTCCAACTGACAATAGTTGTTGATTTTCATTTAAACAACATAGAAATGGTTTTTTTGTTTGAAATAGCATTTAAATAATTATTACTGAATATACTGAAAAGAAAAATTGCATTTTGCCTTGAATATTTTTGGTTTATAAAGAATTTCTTGTGAATTGTGCTTAGTCAATAAACACACATTATGTAGTTCAAAATTGTGTGAAACAGAATTAAATGATACATTCTTCTTGTATTTCCAGTCTACAACATTGGTGAAGTAAAAAATGTTCTACATTGCTTTTGTGAAACAGAAATGGTGTTACATTACTGTCAGTGTACTACAATGTAGTTGATGTAGTTTATGAGAAATAGGCCCCTGGAAGGCCAATATAGCTACATCTCGTACAACCAAAGAAAAGAACCAACCTGCCAAAGTTAAGTAGTTTGTAAATCGTATTATGGTTTTTTTGAGTATAACAGATTTTAAAATATGTTAAAACTGAGCTGCCAAAACGCAGAAGAAAAAATGTTCCCAACATTGAAAAATCGCGACAGGTTTCTAAAACATATTTTTTAGAAAACTACTATTTTTCAGTATGTTTTCCATAGAGTATATGCAAATTTTTTTGAAAGGACACTTTGTATTTCAAATGGACAGCATGGCAATGATAAAGCGAAGCAGGCATAGCTTCAGTAAAGGCCCACATAGAAATCTTTCCAGTTATGGAATCCCATTACGTACGTAAGTCGTCGAAGAAATAATATCTATACTCTGTTCAATTTATATTTTCAGTACAGACCTTATGGAAGAGAGCTTTCAAACACACTGGTACCTGCAAGTGTTTGTATCGCACTCAACTGAAGAAATTGCCACTTCAATATAAAAGAGAACCCTGAAATACATTGAAATTGTTGTTCTAATATTTCATTTAACCCACGTACAAGACCTGTCTGCTACCCGGCTGCGAGGAGACTGATTATCAATAAATTTGCCTCTCGCTTATTGTGTTTACTTTAATCAATGTAATGTAATGAAATGTACTTTAATGGAAGTTATGAATTCGTACACAAAAATAAATTGAGATAATAATCAAACACGACATTACGATTGAGAAACGTATTTGTATTACTGGAAAATTACGTTTGTCTGTCTGTACGGAAGTATTTTGGAGTACTGCTTGGTCGGTCGTCCTCAAATTTATAACCTAAGATTATTTTGACATTCTACAGAGGCCTAATTTTATTTTTTTTAACTCAAATATTAACGGTACCTGTCATATAACCGTTAACTTAAAGGTTATTTTTCTCGAAAACGGGTCCAAGGGTTTTTATGAAAAAATATATTTACTTTTGGGGAAAAAAAATAATATAATTAATAATTATAATAATAATTGTTATTCAGGAAGATGTGAGTAGCCTAAGTAATTTTACTTCAAAATATTTTCGAATATTGTTGTTAAAAAACCGTTAAATTTTAAAAACCGTTCCTACGATTTTGAAAAAAAATCCTGCTCCTTCAATTTTTTTTAAGAAATAAAATGGCGATCAAATAATTCCGCTAAAAACTATTTTACGTACTTTTTTCGACCAACCAAAAGTGAAAATAAAAACTTTGAATTCCCTTAATACTTTTCAAATTTTATTCGAGCTGTGACCACGTGCAATTTATTTAAGGGAGAATTTCTATATTTTATACCTACCTACATTTGTGTGAGAATTATACTAATTTATAATGCCCAGTATAGCAACAATTTGAGAGCTTTAATATGGAGATAGCTTATTGAAATACATAACAGTAAGAGTGAAAGGCAAACATCCTACCTTCACAGTACTGAAAATATAAATTGAACAGAGTATAGGTAGTAGTTTATCTAATGTATAACCTTTCTTGTAATCATTTTTCTCAAAAAATTATATTACTGACACTGTCAGTGATTACAGGAGAATTTTCTGTAATAACTACTACTCCTTTTTTAAACCAAAAAAAAGACCTTTGTGCAATGTGTGCAAATATCAAGATCAAGCTTCTGAAATGCATTTGATGCGAAAAAACAATGTAATGAAGCCCAAGATAACGATAAACTGAGATGCGTAGGTGATCCTAAAATCATACTTTTAATTTGCAAAGTGTTTTGCAGTTGCCATATTCAAGTGTTTCATTGTTTTATTATTTACCATTTTATATAGACTGCCTATAGTACTATCATGAGACGTGAAAAAATCATAAACACACATGCCGCTTGGAGTGCTAGTGTAGGGATATTTTATTTGTGAGAAAGAGAATAAGAGCATGGTTTTTGGTTTTGTGCTTGGCTTCCTGCGCATGTGCAATGTGAGGCAGGAAAAAAAAGACGGCGAACAAGAAATAATTGAATATCTTGTTTCGCTTAGCTGAGGCGAATATTTTTTTGTTGGAATTTTTACACGATCCAGCATTTTCATTGTTTACATTTTTTTTATGAACGAGAACTGGTTATTAAATACGTATTTTTATACATATGTACGTCATTGACCAGATTATTGATTCGAATTCTTTAGGATTTTCAATTTTTGTTTACTATTATGAAGGTTGACGTTTTGAAAAAATATACACATACATTCTTGAAATTTAGTCACAAACTTGCTTCTTGCTGGATATCGATATGTATACAAACGTCCTTGATGACATGGATTTTTGTTTTGAATTTTGCTTTTCATTCAGATAGGTACAAATTAAGTGCAAACTATGGGTAGAAATTCATTTAAAAATATAGTTTGTAAATTGATTGTAGATTTGCTTAGTTACTAGTAAGGAGACAGTTCATACCTATATAATGTGGAAATAAATAGAAGAAAAGGTGGAGACTATTTTGCGTTAATTTGTATGTCTAGTTGTGTAGGAGTGTTTTGTTAAAAATATATATTACTAGCGGGCCCGGCAGATGTCATCCTGCATTTCTTTAAATTCTTTTGATTTGTTTACTTAAACTTGTCAAAAAGTTTTTTTATAATTATTGGAAGAATAACTTACAAAATTTCATAAAAAAATCAGACTTTTTCGGAGGGTTTTCCCAAAGTTTTCTTTCGTAATTATTTATATATAATGTACCTATATATATTATATATGTAGTTTTTTTTTCTGAAACTCAGAGTTTGAAATAGGACCTAAGTTTTTTACTTGCGATTTATAGTGATAGTTATGCATTCGCAAAAAAAAATCTAAGAATCAAACATGACATTACGATAATAGGGAAGTCGAAAAAAGTGGGTCAGAAAATTCTGTCTGTTTGTCTGTCTGTCTGTCCGTATCGATTCCTACAGCCTAAACGGTTGGGCCCATTTGATTAAAACTTGATATACTTATAGTATTTTTAGAGTAATCTACCATTCATTCTAGCATTCTAGCACCAAAACTAACGGTACCTGCCATATTACTTTTAATGAAAAACTTATTTTTCTGGAAAACGGCTCCTACGATTTTGATAAAACTTTCTGAATGGTGTTTTCTATCCAAAATCTATCTATTATTTTTAATGGATTTTTCAGAAAAAGTTTTATAACGATACCCCTCATATGGCCGGTTTTTTTAAAGTCAGATTTTCTCCTTAACTAATTGACGGATTTTTATGAAATTTTCAAAACATGTAGTGTTTTATGATTTAAATAATATTGCTTATTAAAATTTTCAAAAACATTTTTTTTTAATTTTTAACAATTTTTTAAAAAACTATTTGGTTTTTTAAATATTTTGAAAACGGATCCATAGATATTTTTTTTTAATTTTTTCTCCTAGTATAAACTATAGATTTCTTTAAATTGACATACTCAAAAAATTTTAAAATATGTTTTCGAAAATTTTTTCAAAAAACTGGTCGAACGATTTTGAAATGAAAAAATCATAAAATAGAAAACAGCAAAAGAAATAAGATGGCTTACACTAACGAGGACGCCTATGATAAACACATAAACACGCAAAAACAACGAACAAATAAAAAAAATACTCGATTACCTACTGAATGCAAATTAATTTAATTCATTATTATTTCAAGTTTTAAAAAATATTTTATTGTACCGATCTAGTCGGTCTCAGATTATGAACATGACTAACTGTAAAGTACAATATATTCTTAAAGCTAGCTTATGAACTATTCAATATCGCTACCAACAGAGATGATGTTTATATTAGGATTTTATCATTGTTTGGATACCAAGAGTAATTAAGTTTCTTTTTGGGCATCGGACGTGAAGATGTTATTCGGAGTGGATGGTGCTAGCTTTAATAATGCTAATGGGAGCATGGTTTTAATTAAATGATGTTGATCAATGGAACGATGGACCATAGGAGTGCAAGTCAGCACTATTGTTATGATTTCGATCGATTTGTTTATTAAATCTGTTTCCGGCGAGGTTGGTGGCACTTTGCATCTTTGCATGATTGAGATATCATGTGTGTTAACTCCCTTCTTTCTTTAAGAAGTTTCCTCCGGAACTTCTCTTCTGACTATTGTCATGATTTTGTTTACTCTTAGGTTTATCATTTCATCTTCTGAGAGTTTTGGTATTCTTGTTTGTTTTGAATACTGTACCAAAAGTATAAGTATGAGTATTACAAAGAAAAATAAACCTATAGTTGATATAATGGGATTATTGCCGACTTCCGTTTTTATACTTTGAAGTAGGTTTATGTTTTCAAACTTTAGATTCTCATTTAGTGACTCGTAATAGTTTTCTATTTCGTATTTGTTAATTGTATGAGTCTTAAGGTAGTTTTGTATGATTCTAGTGGGGTTGTCATAGATCTTTCCATCTATGTTAGTGAAGTTCTCGAAATTTATTAAATATACCCCGTCGAGTGTTACATTGTCGACTGCATGCTGTCCTGATATTAGAATAACACCATCTTTGATTTCTTCTAAGTCTATGTTTTTCTCTTTTATTTTATTACATTTTGTTTTCTGGTCGTTAAGCAACTCAGATAAACAACTTTTGTTTTTATTAATTTCACAATATGTGTCCTCTAATTCTTTCTTACAATTTTTAACATTTACAAATTTGGAATTACATTTTATAATCTCTTTATCTAAAATTAGCTTTCCGTCTTGTTGACTGATAGCTCTAGCTTCATATAATTTACATTTTTTATAGATTATAGGATACTTAATATATATAACAATTATTTCTCCTTTTTGAGCAATTTTAAATTCTGATATATCTATTAGATCACTTATAGTGAATGTTTTTACAATTTCATGATTTATAATTTCTTTTAAATCTCTTATATTAAATATGGCTGGGTTTAGAATTTTTATTTTAGCTAACGTTAAAGTATTTATCATGTTCTGTAATTCGAAAATAATAATTTTACATTTTTCATTAACCCACTCGTCTTTAATAGTGTGCGTGACCGTGCTGACTGCTTCAAACAATTTTGTATTAGTTACAAACTGTTTATTGTTATTTGTTATAAGATCGTTTATTTTGTTTTCAATGATTAGTTCGTCGTCATGATCAGGAGAACCAGCTATCCACTTCCAGATGGTGCCTAAGGTTTCTATAGCTCGTTTGGAGCGTGTGATCGTTAGTTGGTCCAGCAATGTTTCTATTATAAGTAAGTTATTGTCATGCCTAGTTTCTCTAAGTGTGTCAGCGTATGCTTCTTCGTGATCTAATCTTATCCTTTCACGTGTATTGTCCAGAAAATTTCTAATTTTTGTGAGGTTAGTCACATGAAAAATATTTGAAGTGTTTTCATAAATAAAGACTTCACTGTCTTCTACTAACAGATAGTTTTCTCTCGTGTAATCAATAACATCGGCGTTTGCCTGGACTACAAATATGAGTAGGACGAGTTTGATGTCCATTGTCTAAAATTTAAAGTTTAAGGTTATCCTTGTGGATAATTCTATTATTACGTAACTTTATTTTATTTCCTAAATCCTGTACTACAATTCTCTTCTTAAACTTTGGTTGTAACTTATTACGTACTCCTGTAATTTTTTGGTAAACTATGTCATTTGGTTCTAGTTTTTTTGTTTTTCTTTTCTTATTATGTGTGTCAAGCATTTTATCTTGAGCTATAGCTAGTTTAAAGGGAACGTCTTCATGAAAAGTTTTGTTATAAAGAATTTCTATTGGTTTCTTCTGCGTAGAAGAGTGAATAGTTTTATTGTATTCTTTCGCAGCTCTTATGTAAATTTCTATCGCATCAAGTAATTTATGTTCTTGTTTCAAACATCTAGCTATTTCTTGTAGAGTGCTATGGACTCTCTCTATTTGTCCGTTTGTTGTACTATGGTAAGGAGGAGTATAGTATATTGTAATATTTGATCTTTTCATAAGAGTCGTAAAGACAGCAGAGGTAAATGCTACGTCTTGGTCACAAATAATATTTTTGCATTCAGGGAAAACCTGTAAAATTTCTAAAACTTTATTTGCCATATCTTGACGGTTGTCAATATTTTTTATCATCAAAAATTTAGAGTATGCATCTATACATGTCAAGAATTGTAATTTTTCTGCAAACATAACGTCTATGTGTACAGTCTCTCCCTCTTTTAAAGGAATTGGCGCCTCGCCAATTGGATGTAAGTGGGGGTGTCTATTGTACTTGTTCGTATTGCAAACTTCGCAATTTTTAGCAAATTGTAAAAATTCGGTTTGCATGTTTGGCCAATAATACTTTTCTATAATTTGCTTCATATTTTCCCGAGCATTTCTATGTGCCCTGTTATGAGTCTGCTCTATTATAGAGGTCTGATCATCCTTATTTGTAATATCATTAGCAAAAAATTTTGTTCTTACGAATTTGTTTTTAAAATTATTTTTTAGTATACTCTTGATTTCATAAACTACCTCTGGAGTAGTGAATAATGCTACAATACCTTCCTTAAGGTATTCTTTAAATAAAGGGATAATATCTTCGGGATTAGAATATGTTATAAGATGTCTTTTTTTGTTAGAAAAAGGAATTAATTGGTCATGAATCGTTTCTAGACCTTTGTTTATAATTATTTGTTGGTTATACATATTCACAGGACGTTCGATAATTTCTATATCGTCTTCCTCGCTACTTTCGGCTGAGTGTAACGTTGCAATAGAATCGCTATCGGTAATCTGATTCAGATTTTGCCTTGACAATGCATCGGCAACTACATTGGTTGTTCCTGGTTTGTAAACCATCTTTGGTGCGTATTCCTCGATAAGCGCATGCCATCGTTTCATTTTGGCATTTGGGTTGCGGGGTGATACCGCAAATGTGAGTGGTTGGTGATCCGTATGGATCTCAATGTTTGTAACACCGTATAGGTAGTTACGTAAGTTTTTCAGAGCGTAAACGATAGCGTACAGTTCTTTTTCGTTCGCCGCGTAATTCCTTTCAGTTTTTCCTAGCGTTTTCGATATAAAGGTAATCGGTTTCTTATCTTGTGATAAGACAGCTCCAATTGCGTCATCTGAGGCATCGGTAGTTAAAATGAATGGTTTAGAGTAATCGGGTTGATTTAATTCGATTTCGGAAGTTAAATGTTTTTTAAGGCTTTCGAAAGCATTAATTCCTTCATTATCTAAATTAATTTCTGTTTTCTTCGCGACATGTGTGGAAACTTGTCCATTTTCGCTCTGTAGGAATTTTGTAAGTGGTTTCGCTATTTGCGCATAGTTACGTATAAATTTCCTGTAGTAGCCTATCATTCCTAAGAATGATCTAAGTTGCCTCAAGGTTTTTGGTTGAGGATAATCTCTTATGGTTTGTGTCTTATTAGGATTGGTTTTAATAACATTATGTCCGATGACATAACCTAAAAAATCTACTTTTTCTTCATATAGGGTAGATTTCTCTATTGAAATTTTCATGTTTGCTTCTTTTAGAGTATTAATAATCGTGTTTAGATGACCTGTATGTTCTTCTAGTGAATTTGAATATATAATTATATCATCTATATAAACATGACAGAATTTACCTATATAAGGTCTTAATATGTCATCCATAGCACGTTGGAATATTGAAGGCGCATTCTTCAATCCAAAAGGCATTCTTGTATATTCATACTTGCCATTATTAATACTAAAGCTTGTCTTTTCTATGTCAGATTCCTTCATCTTTATTTGGTGGAATCCACTTTCAAGATCTAATGTCGAAAAGTACTTTGCCTTTCCTAAATTAGATAATATGACGTTAGTGTCAGGTATTGGATATTTATCCGAAATTGTCTGTTCGTTTAATTTCTTATAATCAATAACTAAACGATTTTTGGGAGTGCCATCCTCGTTCGTTCCTTTCTTTGGAACAACCCAAACTGGCGAGTTGTAAGGACTTTTTGACGGCCTTATTATATTTTTTTTTAATAGATCATGAATTTCGTTATTCACGAACTTGTTTGCACTTAAGGGATAAGGATATTGCTTAGTCCAAATAGGACGGTCTGAACTTGTACGGATTTCCGCTGTAACATCAGTCCTAAAAGGCAATGTGGTATCAATGTTTGAATGAATACTTTTTATTTTCTTCATCATCTCATCCACTTGTTTACATATATCACTTCCCTGAATATGATTAATCATATTATAATCTTCCTCAAAATATATTTTTTCAGATTTACTATTATATTTTAATGTGTTATCATTAAAATCTATTCTGGCATTGACCAGACTTAATAAATTTGCTCCTATTAGAGCTTCGTATTCAAGATTTCTTATTACATAAAATCTTGTTTTAGTGTTTAAAATAAATGCTTCGTGACATTTATTAATTATTATTTCCCCGTTCACGGTTCGGGCACGTTTTAGTATAGGTAGAGTGATCGGGTCACTCAATATACCTGGTTGGCAGTAATTGCTACTGGCACCGGTATCTATAAGTATTTTGATTACTTTGTTCCCTATTCTTCTTCGTAAGTGGGGTAATCCCACTTTTCTCCTAAAAAATCCTCGTTTTCGTTGAGGTTATTAACTCTCTCGAATTTTACCGGAGGTGGTTGGATAGAATGCTGTGCACTCTCTCTTTCCCTCTTATACAAAGGTCTTGTATTATTGTTATAAGTGTTAAAATTCGGTTTTTGCCAACGTGGCGCATAATTATTATTATTAAAATTCCTATCAACTTGCTTAAAAGGGTTTTGGGTTTGTTGCTGTGGTATTGGCCTATTCTGAGAACTGCCAAGATCCATTGGTTCAAATAATTGTGGGAGTTGTCTGTAGTCGTTCCGTCTTTGATGTTGATTTGGTCTTTGTGTTTGATTTATTTTAGGGAATCTTAAGTTATTATGATTCCTATCGTTACCGTTGTTTTTGTTCTCATTTTTATGTTGGGCAAATTGTAAAGCAAAGTTAGATCTAATGTGATTACTTTCAAGTTCTTGTGCTTTGGCTAAAGCATTTGGCAGATCTTGAGGGTTGAGTGAAAACAGTATTTGGGACAGTTGACCGTTAAGGCCTGTAATAAATACACGAAGAGCGTTTCGTCTGTTAATATTATTTAACTCAATGGTGACTGGTGAACTTGAACCGTGAGTCATTATAGTTTTGTTGGTCAGTAATGTCAATTTTTTATTAACTTCGTTGTAAAAGTCAATAAGTCGTAGCGAACCCTGTCGCAATATACTCAATTCCTGTTCTATTACATGTACCGGACGTTTGTCCGCATACGCGAAATCGAGTCTTGCCATTATGGCTTCAAAGTTAAGTACTGTACCATGGTTGGTGAGTACGTCGTTTGCATGTTGTGTTATTTTGTTTCTTAATATAGTAAGGGCGGCGAAGTATCTACTACTTCCTATGTTGTACAATTTCATTGAGTTGTGCGCAGCTTCACGCCAACTTACGTATGCAGTCTGAGTTCCCGAAAATTCAGGTAGACTCTTTATAATTTCAAGAGATTCTGTGCAGTTTATGTTTGGGTCAATTATTTGACAAGAAAATTCAGTTACTGAATTAGTAAGCCCTAATCCGGAAACCATTGATTCTAACGCATCAATTTTGAGTTTATATTTTGTTTCTTGTTCTTGCAACAATCTTTGGACCTCATTATTATTTGTTTGCAAAGCTCTTGCGAGCATTTGATCCACAGTTGCTGCAGACACACTATTAGAATTGAGAGCCATTTCGAATTTAATTTTTTTAGAATTTATGTCAAATTTAATTTTTTCTAAATCTTTAATTTCTATCACTTGTTCTATATTATTAGCACTTTCTAATTCTTTGAAGTTATTTCTTTTATTTTTCTTTTTCCACATTTAAAATATAAGCCACTTTATATATTTATAATATATTCTTAAATAATTTTTCTTACTTAAATTAATATATGTTGATAGCTATTCTGCTTGATGATTCCTGGATCTGTTGTCCGTTGAGTATATATCTGCTTCTTCTCCTTCTTCTGGTTAATTGCACTTAGCACTTTAGTTATTTATTTAGTTTCCTTTTAGAAACTTTGTGTCTTGGAACTTTTGTCCAATGAACTGTTTCTTTTGGTTTTTTTGCACTTTCTCCTTTCTTTGAAGGATAATTGGCTGTTTATTTGGCAAAAATAGCACTTATCACTGATTTTACTTTTTTATTAAAAATATTTTTTATATTTTTTTTTTTCAAATCTTATGTGAATGGCCGATCGCAAGAATTAACACTTTACTTTATTTTTTCAAGTCAAGTTAAAACGCGATCCCGGTTGAGCCCCCAATTAATTTAATTCATTATTATTTCAAGTTTTAAAAAATATTTTATTGTACCGATCTAGTCGGTCTCAGATTATGAACATGACTAACTGTAAAGTACAATATATTCTTAAAGCTAGCTTATGAACTATTCAATATCGCTACCAACAGAGATGATGTTTATATTAGGATTTTATCATTGTTTGGATACCAAGAGTAATTAAGTTTCTTTTTGGGCATCGGACGTGAAGATGTTATTCGGAGTGGATGGTGCTAGCTTTAATAATGCTAATGGGAGCATGGTTTTAATTAAATGATGTTGATCAATGGAACGATGGACCATAGGAGTGCAAGTCAGCACTATTGTTATGATTTCGATCGATTTGTTTATTAAATCTGTTTCCGGCGAGGTTGGTGGCACTTTGCATCTTTGCATGATTGAGATATCATGTGTGTTAACTTGCATATCTAGCATAAGAACAAGTTCGTGAGACCCTGTCGTGCATTTTATTTAAATTTTATTCGACGATGTGACCGCACATATGAGCAAGTACGTGCGATCCAGTCGTGCAATTTATTCAATAGATATTCAAAGCTTTAAAAAATAATATGATAAAACAGACTTTTGGCTTTAAAAAAAGGGGCGAGATAGACCCCCTCCTGGTAAAAAATGTTTGTATTTTGTCCCTCTACATGAATCCGTTATTAATTTGCGGCGCCAAAGTTATCGTACTCTTGCCTCGTAATGTCATGTTTGATTGTTATCTCAAATGTTTTATTTTCATGAATCCTAAACTTGCCTTATAGTACCTTTATTCGCAAGTAAAAATTCACCTACCCGTTTTCTAAATATTTATTTAAAAAAAAAAATTTTAATATTAAAAACACAAAAAGTTTTCGAAAATATTTTAGGCTACTTACATTTTCCTGAATATTAATTTTGGTTGTAATCAGTTACCTAACCAGTTGTCAGAAAAGTCGATGACCAAAAAAGCTCCTATGGGAGGTACCGGTTTTAGCCCACCGTCATACATTTTTTTTCAACAAAATTAAATGCACATTAATTATGTACACAGAAAATTCCTGGAGACGTTTTTGAGAAAAATAAGCTATTACGTAACGGTTATATGGCAGGTACCGTTAATATTTCAGCTAAAAACGAAATAAAGAAATTCTCTGTCGAATGTCAAAATAAACTTAGGTATTCCAAATTTAAAGACGATTTGCCAAACGTTAAGTAGACGGACAGAATTTTGCTAGTGACTTCAAATTGTTTCTCTATCATCGTAATGTTATATTTGATTGTTATCTAATTTTTTTCTGAACGAATGCATAACTTGTACTTAGTTTCTACCTATAATCGCAAGTAAAAATTAAACAATAAGGTATTACAAATGTAAGAAACCCGGGGTATTTTTAGCAATTCTATAGAAGATTAGTTGAAAGAAATATTTTGGTTAAACTATACATTTCTTTCCCGCGAGCTAAGCTGGGTAGGACAACAAGTACCTACTGTATAAACCTCAAACAAACAAAATATATTTGTTACTATAATTATCTACAAACACTTAACAAAGAATTTTTGAATGAATTTCTACGCATTGTTCATTCGATAGGTACCTACACATACATATGATATTTTATGTAAGTACCTATCCGAATGGAAAGCAAAATTCAAAACAAAAATCCATTTCTGCAAGGACGTGTGTATAAATACAGCAAAAAGTAAGTTTGTGTATAAACTTCAAGAATGTACATACATATGTGTACCTACATTATTTGAATACCTTAATAATAAACAAAAATTAAAAATCCTAAAGAATTCGGATCAAAAGTCAATGATATATGTATGTATATGTACAAATATGACAAATATGTATATACGTACGTATGTAAGAACCAGTTCCCGTCCATATAAAAAAAAATGTAAACAATGAAAATGTTGGATGGTGTATAAATCCCAACAAAAAAGTATTCACCGCAGCTAAGCCGAACCCCTTTTCCAATTATTTCATGTTCGCCTTCTTTTTTTTCCTGCACATGCGCAATAAACTAAGCATTACACCAAAAATCATGCTCTTTATTCATCTCTCACAACCTTACTTACTTACTTACTTACTTAGGTGGCGCTACAGTTCGGGACGAACCTGGGCCTCAACCAACATGCCTCTCCAGCCAACTCGGTCTTTGGCTAGCTGCCATCTCTCACAACCTACCAAGTTAGAAAACACACATGCCGCTTGGAACGCCACCGTCCACCGGTCGTCATGATAGTACTATAGCAGTTTATATACAATGGATAGTACTATAGGCAGTCTATACAGGGTGTTTGTTTTAAGGTGCACCAAAAAGCTTGAGCGTGTAGGTGGGGTTAAGACAAGAAAAAAATCGTACGGGATGGGGGGTCTATTTTCCACCGTTTAGGCGGGAGGGGCAATTTTCAAAAAAATTTACTTAAATCAGAAAAAAAATATATTTAAGAACAACGGTGAATGATACAAAGCCTTGTTATATCTTTTTGGAAAGCCAGAAAACTACTCTTTTATTTTATTTTTAAATTAAGTTGTTTAAGTGAACAGTTTTAAAAAAATTAATTTTCAAACTCAAAATTTTGAAAAAAAAAATTTAAAAAAAAAATTTAAACTAATTTTTTTCAAAATTTTATGTAATTAACTATTATTTTTATTTTCAAAATTCAATGCTCTTATTAATTTTTAGTCAAAAACAGAAAACCGGATGCCAAAATGTATCTTAGTTTTTGAAAGTAAAAAGTACTTTTTTCCAAGAAAAACATTTTTGTTTTGGTTTTCCCAAGTTTGACCTGCTCAGGTATTATTAATTAGGGGATTATCCCTTTTTGATTTTTTATTACATACCATCCGGTTTTAAACAAATAATAAAAAAAAAGCAATTAACTGCATTAACCAGATTTCACCTTTTTTTAATTGAGGCAATTGATCGCATGCCTACCTGTTACCCAAATGAAAGGTATGTATACTAATTACCTAATTTAAAAAAAAAATATGTTTTACTTAACCACAAATTAATATGGAAGGATATTCTGGATTAAACTTATTTCCAAATTGCGCAACAAATCGTCAACACAAAACAATGGCAAACTTAAACTACTCCTGGGAAGAATTGGCTGATATGCACTTCTGCTATGGATTAGCGGATGGTTCCAGTCGGCAAGCACAAAGATTGTACGCTGAAAGGTTCCCCAATAGGTGATGTCCCCACTATTCAATATTTGCAAGACTTCACAATCGCCTTCGGGAACATGGAGTGCTGGAGTATCGAAGGAGGGAAAGGTCACCTGCTGGATCGGCAAACATAGTAGAGGACGGAATTTTGGATCTGGTATGACGTAATCCCACATTTAGCACCAGAAGGATAGTAACTACGCTTGGATTGCCCCAGTGTAAAGTTTGGACAGTGATTCATTCCGAAAACCTTCACCCATATAACTTTACCCCAGTGCAAGAGTTGACATCAAATGATAAGGTATTGAGGACAGAATTTTGTAGAACGCTATTGCTGAGGGAAGAAACAGAATACAACTACTTCAAAAGGATAGTCTGGACAGATGAAGCGCAGTTTACCGATTTCCACAACTTACATTACTGGAGTCCAAACAATCCACACGTAAAAAAAAATAAATCACAGCAACGCTTCAGATGCAATGTGTGGCTTGGTATTGTTGGACGCACTGTAATTGGACCACGTTTTTTGAATCCGATCTTAAATGGAGAATCCTATCTGCAATTCCTAAGAACCCTTTTGCCAGACTTATTAGAAAGTGTCCCTTTGGCAATAGCAGACAATTTGATATTTCAACAAAATGGAGCTCCAGCACACTATAGCCTGGCTGTGAGAAACTTGCTGGATAATCAATTCAACGATCGATGGATAGGAAGTGGAGGTCCCACTGAATGGCCACCATGATCACCGGATTTAACTCCTTTGGACTTTTACGCCTGGGAATTCATGAAGAACTACGTGTATGAAGTTGAAATTACATTTTTGGAGCAACTTAAACAACGGATTGTGGTAGCTGGAGTGAAATTGCAGGAGAATTTGGCAGAGTTAGATTTATCTGCAGCCATACAAAGAAGATACAACCTTTGCCTTCTAAAAAGTGGGGATCATATCGAAAATTTATTGTAACATTATTGATTTTCATTTGAAGTAGCTTCAATGTTACAAATATTATAAAAATTACTGGTTAAATTATTTTTGTATTTAATTTTTTGCTAATAAAACTAAAAACAAACAAAAAAACAGTTTTTCTTCGAAAAAAGTGCTTTTAGTTGTTTCTTAATTTCTCAAAAACTTTGGCATCCGGTTTTCTGTTTTTGACTAAAAATTAATAAAAGCATTGAATTTTGAAAATAAAAATAATAATAATTACATACACTTTTGAAAAAAAAAATAGTTTGAACATTTTTTTTTAATTTTTTTTTCAAAATTTTGAGTTTGAAAATTAATTTTTTTAAAACTGTTCACTTAAACATCTTAATTTAAAAATAAAATAAAAGAGTAGTTTTCTAGCTTTCCAAAAAGATATAACAAGGCTTTGTATCATTCACCGTTGTTTTTAAATATTTTTTTTTCTGATTTAAGTCAATTTTTTAGAAAATTGCCCCTCTCGCCGGGGTAAAATAGACCCCCTCCTATACGATTTGTTTCTTGTCTTAACCCTACCTACACGCTCAAGCTTTTTGTTGCGCCTTAAACCAATCACCCTGTATACAATGATAAAATCGAGAAATTGAAACGCGACCTTGCCGAGCCCGCGATACATGCGGCTCCGACAGGCGTCGTCGAACTTTGTGTAGCTCTGATTACTGAGCAAGAATCAGAGGATAAAATACACACATCACAATGCGTGGAGGGTAGTTTAATAGATAAAACAAAAGCTTTTTGGTTATTTTTTTTTATTAAATACGCATAAACTATAATTTTCAATCACGGCACTGATAATGGGTCAATGGATAGTAGGTAAGGCAGTTTCTTGTTTCGGAGTGTGTAGGAATAGAGTTACATCATTGGAACAAATACTCAAAGACCGACATGCAGGACTGTTCGAGTGCAATTATCTGCACAGCTGATTTCAATTCAAAGTACATTATAGGTTAAAATCAAGTCATTGAAACCGAGGGCTGCAAAGTACCTAGATGTGTTCTGAAAGAACAGAGAAAAAAAACGGAAAAAAGAACATTTTCGGCGGTCGAACGATTTATCCGTTGAAAACGGATTCAATATTTAAATCGGACCACCGCAGTGTTAAGACGTGTGTTTGCCAGTGCAGTATGAGTTATAAATCAGTGAAGATTACAAGTATTTTGAAAGGATATTTATGTGCTTGGTAAAATTCTTATTAAGATATAAAATTAAAAGTGCCTTGCGGTATTTCCTAGATCCAGAAAGAAAAATTGTCGTTTTTTTGGAAATTGGGGCGAATTTCCGCGGTAAACCTTAAGGCCGACATATTTTTTGTGGCACGGAATTTGAATCCAAGATCAGTGGAGTGAAGAACAAATAAAAACCCGCTAGGGAAGGGAAAAACCCGTGCCAATCCCGGGGAACAAGTAACAGATACAATTTATACGTTTTGAATGTGGGGCTGAATAGTATGCATAAAAATAGGTTTTAGAAAGTGTGAAATTTACCTCATTTTAAACAGTACAAAAGCAAAAAAGTAAAAAGATAAAATAAAATAAGAAATGAGTTAAGGGAAATCATCCAAGTGATCAGCCAAAACCAAAGGAGGAGGAAATTGTCCTTAAATTCTTTAAGGTGACGGACAAAAAAACGTTGATAGCACCAGAAAGTGATTCATTTTTGTTTGTTTTTTATGTTATTTTTATTAAAAAAATAAATTAAATAAAATTATTGGCGCGACAGCTCCTTAAGGAGCCAAGGCCTAGTGACTTATACTCTCAACCATTCCTGTGTGTGTGTTGTTACTCTGCAAGAATGGAAGGGACCTACAGTTTACCGCCGAGTCCGAACGGCTACATGAGATGCACTTTTTCGAGACAAATTTTACTCTTGGAGGTTTTGTCAGTTCCTCGCAAGAGGCAGTACCCCAGAAAAAAAGGTGGCTATGAGCTGGATTTGAACCCAGGTTCTTTCGCTTAGTAGTCCGACACACTAACCACTAAGCCACGGGGCACTACAAATTTTTATTATATACTGTTTTTTATACTTTTTGGCGAGATTTTTTTTTGCTGTGCGTAAAAATTTAATTTTATGAATATGTATATGTATATATTTTGTTGAATGATAAGAAACCATATTGAGTGCTAAATTTAAAAGTTACGTTCAAAGGTTTAGGTACAAGGTTTCCAGTGGTCCACCATTCTCGGCAGAATTGTGCCCTCATCTTTGGCGTACTCCCACACAAAGCTCTATGTAGGTAGGCAACCAGGGGTGCTAAAATCAGAAGGGCGGACGAACCATACCCGTCCATATAATAGTTCGGTGGGGAAATCTGGGAACCTTCATACCCAAAAACATTAGAAGCTGATTGATGTAACAAAATTGTGGAAATTACCGAAATAAAACTTCTCTTTCTTTCTTCTGGTGATTCTGCGTGGATTGAAATTTTTTTTTATAGTCAAGATAATACGCATATTATAATTGTCACTTTGTTTGATCATTTTTTTTTAGTATAAGTATTTAAGATAATTTGGTAACCAATAAACTGATGTGAGTGTCTCGCCAAACCCTGATGCAGAATTTACGTGTCCTTTCATTTCGATTAAAGTGAAGAAACATCATAGATATATAGATTCTTTGAATGGGGGTGCGGTAGGGTGAGCGTTTCTTGAAGGTAAGCATGGCTTGATAGCATTTAGGATGACCAGTTTGGGGAATCCACAAATATTTTGGACCGACGGATTCCATGTTGGGAGAGAAAAAGGTCCACACTGCGATAACACCAGCAGGGCATCCTGAGTGTGGTCCTATATAAGGTGGTATAAGGCACGATGTATGTTTTTTTTTTAAATAGGTGAGGCAGTTTTGTTCTTATTTTACGAAGATAAACGAAGACGAATCGTATATCTTCTTTGTATTTGTAATATTCTTTTTGCCGTTAAATTGTATCTTCGTCCTTTGATTACGATTAGTGGCCGTTTAGCCAAATAGCCGAAACTGCTCATCGTTTCTTAACTGTGATTGTAGCCAGAACTGCCCATCGGTTCCTAACTGTGATTGTAGCCGAAACTACCCATCGTTTCTTAACTGTGATTGTTAAGCAAAACTGTGAAGTATATGTGAAATGCCAAAACAATTATTTGAAATTGAAATCGTAATCTCGATTTGTTTATCAAAATTGTTGTTTGCATTTATTTGGTATAAGACAATCTACAATTTGTTAAAGGTGGTGCAATGAAAAATTAAAGGTAATCTATATGTATATAAATGGATGCATGTATGTATGTACATATGTATGTGTTCATGTATATAAATTTTTGTTCTTTTTCGACAAAATAAAGAAACAATTTTCATTGGTGGGTGCTAGAAGCACCTAAAGCACTATAAAGTCGGTTCGCGAACGATAATTTTACGTGATTACGTCATAAGAAAACATTGATGACACCAACACCAACATACACCCCGTTAACTCAAACCATATACAATTCCACTTACTCCACTCCATAAACACGTCATTATACGTTTTGTTATTACATGACTATAAGGAACAAAAATCTAGTACTAAATCTACTACTAAGTACTAAATATAGTACCAAAAATTCAATAGTACCAATCGGCACCAGTTTTATATTTAATTTCAGCAAAAAATATATAATAATATATATTTCAAAAAAAAACCGGTGTTGCATTAAATACAATAAATTCTTTCCTATTTCTCTAATTATTTTTACTAGTGTCGTGCAAATCGAGTTGCATTCTAAAAGGAATTGTGCCTTACAGACACAAAGTTAAAATATTATTAGTATTATTATAAATACAAAATCTGTTGCAATACGCACAAAGTCTCGTGTACATTTATCAAATCCTCTTTCAGTTGTTATAAAAAGAATACAAACTCAAACCACACATTGTGCTTATGCCATTCCGCGGAACGTGAGCATGAGCGGAGCGTGAGCATGAGTCATGTTATTTCGCGTATGTAGCGTGCGTGTCATCGATTTATAAGACGTTATCACGTCAAAAATATTCCTTTCTCATATGCTAGATACGCTTATGAAAATTAGGTTTCTTGCAATTAAATATTTAACAAATGGTTTGTTTCAGCTGTAAATGTGTGGCGACACATTTTTCTAAGATATTGTATGGCAATGACAACCAACTGTCCATACTTAATATGTCCATGATTCAGATAATAATCAAGTCAAAAGCTTTCCAAAATTGGATAGATAAATGGATACATGTATAATTTTTTAAATGTCATAGATATTACAAATATATTTAAAGAATTGTAGAACATATGAATTGTGTCTTCCGGAGTTTATGCTCCAACAGAAAAAAGTTTTTTTGATAAAATAATGTTTGGACAAATGATAAAAACAAATTAAAGTCCAAACTATGAAATCAATTTAAATTACTTAATTTAACTATGAAATGATATTAAAAACAAAAATCTGATTTAATTAAATAAATGTTTACTTTAGGAGCTCGAAACAAGCGGCCATTTGGTGTGAATATAGAATAAAAACAAAGCACAAAAGTGTAAAATATCTGTAAATGTCGGTAAATGTTCTCGTCTCCATCATAGAAAAAAGAAAAAAAAACTGCGACCCGTACCGACCCGACCATGTCCTGCAAACCCTGGGGGCCTATTCCTGAAAACGAGTCGAGTGAAATGTCACTCGAGAGCTCAAAGTCGAGTCTAGTAAGAATCGGTATTCCACAACTCTAGTGAGAGGCAAAAACATGACATGACTCCGAAAATGTTGAACACACCCTTTGAATTGTAGCTAACTTCACTAAATGTTGACTTGACGTTTCACAAAAAAAAATCTTTTGATTTGAGAACTAATCGTTAAATGTAATTTAATAGTAAATTAATCAGTTTAAATCGTAAAAGTGCAAAAAAAAATTAATATGATAAGTACAGAGATGTTTTATAAAACAATTTTTGTATATTTGCTGCAAGTAATGGAGCACAAATTTGAAACAAACGCCAGATCGTCGTTTATGCCAAATACCTACCACCAAAAAATAATAAAATTTTGTTTCAAACACTTAATTATTCATAACAATTAGAAAATTAGTTTTTTTTTATTTTTTCCTACATTTTTGCATCCATCACTGCTGCTCTCGAACACTTTTTAAACATGAATGCTTTCTCACAGAAAAAAGCGTCACTTTCGAGTTCAGGAATAGGTATGTATCATTCGAGTGTCATTTGACGTTCGACATTCGACTTGGGGAATACCGATAATTAGTGAGTCGTGTTCTAGAATACCAATTTGTCGATCTCACATGAAAACTTACTCGACTCGTATTCAGGAATAGGGCCCCTGACATTTTATTTTGTGTGTGAGATTCCCATAAGAAATGTACAGGGGCCGGTAAACATATGTCGCTGAATGGGGCATTTTGTCAGTTTGTAGGCAAAGAGAGAATTATGCTCTCAGTTGTCGTTCTTGTTTCTTTTTTCTATGGTCTCTCTCTATTATTAAGAGTAAGTTAAGGCTTAACTATAATAGTTAGAATTGCGCGGACAGGTCCGCCCGTAAATGAGCGAGTAAGTAATTCGTATCTTGTGCCCTAAATGGCCATTGCTCCGCTTCGTCAAGTTTCGATGAGTTTTGCTTATGGACGTAAACTGCGCTAGCGAGCGAATTTTACGGACGAAAACTTCACAGCTGGTTTATGATGGTGTTTCTAATGAATAAAACTTTACATATTTTTTGTACATATACTATATATGGGTAGACGTGATCATTTGATAAACGGATTGGAATATTTCGGTCGGTTTTGACACTAGCTTTCGCTTTTCGCTTGCCCTGAAGTTGGCCACAATTCTCAAGCCGAATGACTTCTATGAGAGTACTATAGGCAGTGTATATGCAATACAGCTGGCACGAAAAATAAAATTCCGTCGGAAAAATAGATAAATACATTTCATACAAACAAATATTCGTTCAATTGAAAAAGTCTCTAAGAAATCATCAATTCTGAAATCTCCAAAAAAGGTGTTATAATTTATATAACAATATGAACTATTAATTAGTGTTTTTTTTAAATAAACACACTGGCGCAAAATTATAGACAACCTATTATTAATATATTAACTTAAAATATTTAGTTCTGCATTAAGTTTTTTCTGAATTATAAACAAAAAAAAACTCCTGCACTAGTTAAAATCAAATTTGAAAGTTTGAGAACCTTAGGGAATTTGGTTGTTATTGGATTTAGGCAGGGTTTGTGTGTATTTTTATTTTCAAAATGGCGTTTTGTGAGAGCGAGCCGTCATTCTCTCTGAGAGTTTTAAGTTTTACACTAAAAAGAAAATGCAGGGGATCCCTGTTATTAAAAATCAAGTTTCACATTAAGAGAAAATCAATTTTTGAATCGTCTATAATTGAAGAACTACACTTTTATCTTGTGGCATTTTTGGCAACACCATAAATATGATCATTTCACAAGAGGTGACTGGTGATGCTCATACCGAGAATTTCATATTTCCCATTTGATGATGCTGTCAAGATCAGAATTTAATGAGTTGCCGTTGAAGATCCACATCCGAAGAACGTGGTTGTGACTCCAAAGGCGAATATGAATCATTTATAGAAATGAGAAAGAGAGTCGGAAAGAGAACGGAGCCTTGGGGCACACCAGAATTGAGGGAGCGTAACGGGAGCCCGTATTTCAAAATCCCGTTTTTTTTAAATCCCGAAAAAAATGTTTATAATCCCGTTTCGAAAATACTGTTTTTTGAAAATCCTGCTTTCCATAATCCCGCTTAAATACAATCCTGTGTCTGCAAAGTCCGCCTTTTAAAATCCCTTTTAATCCCGCTTAGCCCGTTTCGTAATTATATAAATATAACTCAAAATAGGTATTGTATGCTAAAGTGCAGGTTTATTATAAACCCATCAAAATTTAAGCAAAGCAAATTTTGTTGTTAAATATCAAATAGAAAACATTAAAATAGAGAACAAACATTCTTCAAAAAAAACTGTTTTGAAATCAAGAGCAGTAAATAAAACGGATTTCCTGTGCCGTATAGCTCACAATATAAAACTATATTGTAGAGTAGAAATAGTTTCTTGTTATTTGGTTATGCTCTTTTTTCGTACCTGCTTCTTTGTTATGTTTTATATTCTTTATTTGTTTCTTTATTGTTTTTGTTAATTAGTAAAAATGCCTTGTTTAAATTTATATTCAATTCCGCTTTTCGAATCAACAAAAGGCGTTTTATTTTAAAAATCGTGCGAATTTAACGGGAATTTAAAAACCTGGATTTAAAAAAACCGGATTTTAAAAGCGGGATTTAAAAAAACGGTATAAAAAACGGGATTTTTAGCTGCGGGTTTTTAAAAAAAACTGGATCCTCAAAAACGGGCTCCCGTACCCAACCCCAGCATTGATTTTGAAGATATCAGATTTGAACCCATCCAATACAACTTGTATTGAACAGTCCGAAAGGAAATTTCCAATCCAGCGTAGAAAAGAAATATCGAAACAGAAACACGCAAAGAGCCTGGTGCCAGACTCTATCAAACGCTCGAGATCCATAATCGAGTGCCATAATCTTACTTTCTCCGCAACGATCTAGAGATTTGTTTCACCGTTCGGATATTTCTTGATCTTGGGTTTGGGCTGGAGCCCTGAAGAGTAGGATAGATACAACAGCTTACGCAGTGGCTTTGCCAAAGGTGAAGAACACCTCTTCAGATCGGAACAATAGCGAGGATACTATCAGGACCAGCGAATTTATGTACATCAAAATCTTTTAAAACTCTAGTCACTGTACGAGTGCGAAAGAACATTGGTCCCATAGAATCAGTTACGCTCTCAAGTACGGGTGGGACCATGGCACATTATGGTAGAGTAGAATTAGCGTATGGTCATACAAAGATGGTAATACAATTTAGTAGTGTGAGAGGGAAAGTGTTGTCATATTTGCATGTTTCTTAGTACTAATAGTTGGAAAAACGTTAAAATTAAAATTAAAATAAAAAGTAATAATAATAATAAATAAAGCGAACTGGAAATGATTGAAATTGTGTTTAAATTGTGAAGTGCTAATGTTTTTAATAAAAAGTGAATTTTTTTTTTATTAATACCATTGTATTGTATTGAAGTCAGGCGTTGGTAGCCCAACGCACATTCAAATTCAATTCAATTTCAATTTTTCTTATTCGGTTTATAAGTAAGACGCATGTCTTTTATAGTACAAAGCTTAATATGCGGTTATAAACAAACAATTCTTTCATAATTTTTAAATAGATTTTTACAGAAAAAGAGATTAGAAAATAACATTATTACATTAAATAAAATAAAACATATAAATATTAAAATATAAAATTATAAAAAAAAATGAAAAATAATTAAAAAGCCTGTGTTATCCTTTCTAAGATTGTAACATTGCTCTCTGAGTTGCGACGATTTACAATGTAGATATAAGCATTTGCTTAGTTTGTTAATATACATGGTAATTCACGAACAGTGTGAGAAAAAGCTAGAGAGTGTAGGATGGGTCGAACCAAGACAAAAATCACTCGGAAGGGGGTGTATTCCCTCGTTTAGCCAGGAGGTCAAATTTTCTTAAAAAATTATTTAAATCGAAAACAATAAAACAAAATATCATGTTCAAATAATTAAGAAAATAAATCAATTTGAACTATATTTCTTACAATATTTTTTTTCAAAAGTTCTTATAGATATTTAAAGATTAAAAAAAAATTATAGAGCAGACAAGATTTTTAAATATTCAACATAACCAATTATTATCGACTGAAAATAGTAGAAGGGTAATGCCTCATTACCTGGCCTGCCAGTCTATTTCGAAATTGCTAAAAATCTTTTTTTGGCACAATTGAATTATGCAAAAATATTGGAAATCAAGCCTTGATTAAGTAAATGTAGGTTCAAGACATTTTCATGTGTCGTTTGTCCTGCCGGACTCTTTCAAAAGTGATTAAAAATAAATTTTCGGAGTATAGGTACAACTTAAATTCGATTATGCAAGCATGTTGGAAATTACGGGCTGATTACGAAAATGTAAGTCCAAGATCATATGAAAGTGGCTTTTGCCCTACCAATTTTTAAGACATCGCACTTTTGGTCAGTTAACTCTCACTCACAAAACCATACTACGGGCTCTTAGACTACTAGCGCTGCTCGTGGCCATAGCCTTGCATATGCTGCCTTATGCGGACTCATCATTGATCCAGAAATGGAAATGGAATCAGCGAAAGCATATTGTCATGATGGATTGTTGGCATGCTATGCTTTCAAAATATTACATTACATTTTAATCTACTCCGTAGATAAATCTACTAAGTAGACACACTAACGGGCAATGGCTACTGATGCCATCGGCTCATACACTACCATACATACAGGACGACATTTATACAGGACAGAACAGAAGAAAGAGAAAGAACGGAAAAAACAGAAAACACATGTCAACAGCACGCAGTTGGTAGTCCGACGGTCCTCCATCGGACTACTAACCACGCGCAAGGCTGCTTGATTTCGCTGATCTTACGGCAAGCGATACTTTTTTTTTTTTTATTGATTTTTTTTTTATTTTAACTTTTACTTATATCTACTTAAATGCTAGACAAAAATCTTAAAACTAGCTAAAAATATCATCTTAATTAACTTACTAGCCCTATGCGGGCGCTCTAAATTAATCTCGAACTTAATTTTAATTGCCTTTCGTCCTAAAAATAACTTAAATATATCTTATCTGTATCGGGTTTTATTTTCTACCTAGAAAATTAAAAAAACTGGTTTATCTATATCTGCTTAACTTAATGTATCTTAAACTACTTAAAAACTAACTTTAACAAACTTAAAATTACTTAGAATAAACCTTAAGTACTTAAATCTAGAACAGCCACAGCAAGCTTCTTTTTTTTTTTTTTTGGTGCCGCCGCAACTGCCCTACCTAACTTAGATACTATAGATTAATGTAGGTCGGCCACAGGCGATATTTCGTCTATGTCGACTGAAAATTATCGGGTGTTAGCTAAGCCACCAAAATTGGTGGACCTAATCACGGGCTTCCTTCCGATCCCGGTCGGGCACGGCCCTACTGAAACGGAGGCGCTCTGCTTCGTTCCCAGCGACTATGTCTCGGTCGTAGAGGAGCCGCCTATCGAATCGACTGTTCTGCGGCGACGTGGTAGATCAACGGAACCGCCGATCTATCCTGAATCAGCCCTCTTCTATCAAGGTATAGGAAAGCCTCGGGCGGGATAAAACCACTCGAAAGTGTGCTTTCAAAATATTCATCTTGGGGGTAGTAAGCCTCGAAGATTTGTCCATTAGCTGAGGGCATCGCCCTTGCAATTTGTCCACGAATGAGCTTAAATAAAAAAATTATCTATCCTCTTTGTATTGGCCCCGTTGTTTAGAACCTCGTTGGAATAATAATGTTTGTACTCCGACTCTGGTGTTCTATTAAGTCCGAGACAAGTGCGAAGGCACTGTCCTTCGAACACCCGAATCTTTTCCATTAGATATGGTGGAACGTTGAACCACACAGGGCATCTGTAGGCAATCATCGGCCTGATGAGGGCCATATAGCAAATCACTTTCACCCTGCTTTCAAGGCGGCTGCTATAAAACAACCGTCTTGTCAGGCAAAAGCTCCCCTAGCCCAGCCAAAGGGGTTCTAAACAGGATAGTTTCGCATTTCTGAAAGTTAATTTTCAACTTCCAATCATTACAGTACTGATGAATTTTATCGAAATCACGTTGCAAGAGAATTCTGATTTCAACTTTTGGACCTGTTCTGTACACAACTAAATCATCGGCATACGCAATTGCATGAGGTAGACTCCCAATGAGATCGCTGTTGTAAATACTAAAGAGAATCGGCGAGTTCACCGCTCCCTGTTGCAGACCGTTTTTAATGTCAAACGTTGTGGTAGATGTTACATTGCCACTTTTGATAGCAAACTTTCTACCATTAAGCATGTCGTAAAGCATATATGGCAGTGGTTTACTTATGCCCCATCTGGTTAGCTTCAGATAAAAACCTTCTAACCATACGGTGTCGAAAGCCTTCTCCAAATCAACCAGACATGCACCCGTGCATTGATACGGCAAGCGATACATTATCAGAGCCAAGGCCATTGACAAGACTTCAAAACATTAACGGACACTTGGACATTTTCTGTGGGGCTTACTCTAAGAGAAGGGACTAGCACGTTGATATACGCCTGTATGTATTGCCAGGGATTAAGAAATTGAATGAATGGTTTGCAGAACTACGCCATTCCAAGAGACGCAAGAGCTCTTGTCCATCAGCTCAGGGGCTGGTGCTCGTGATGGATGGCGTAAGCTGTTACATGGCCAGTCGGATTGTTATCACTGCTTGGAAAAAATTATTTTTGAAGATTTGAAATTAAAGTTGAAGGATAAGGTTGTTATTCTGGCATCTGTATCCTGTTCTCTGAAAATCAATAATAGAAAGTTAACAGTCGACCGACTCATTCTTTTCCGACGAGTGTGCATAACGAAACAATCAGATGCTGACCTCCGGAACTTATTCAAGTATCAACTCCCCCTTTCTCATTTTTTTTTTTTTTTTTTTTTTTTTTTAATTTACGCGCGCACAAGGGACTTTTTGTTTCCCTTTTAATGTAGAACACACTGCGCGGGCATTACGAAGATTGGGAGGGGAGAGATAGGAGGTGCCGATTAACATTGGTTTTGAATGTTAGCAGATCAAAATGGCAAGGGAAAATCTCGCCGGGTAAACCATTCCAAATTCGTGTTGTTCGGCTAAAAAAAGAATCCCTATATTTCACGGTACGTCCGAAATTGGGCTAAAGGGTGAACTTGATGAGCATTCCTTGCAAGACAAGTATTACGGGAGAAACTTTTAAGGGAAGGAATGCAACTGGTTACTTAGAGTGAACATTTTTTGTAAAAGAAACGATAAAATAAGGAAAGACATGAAACATTGCGTCGGTATTCGAGAGAGGCAATTGTTTCAGCGGCAGTTCTATTTCCTATCAATCTTAACGCTCGATTTTGTATTCTATCAAGCAGGTGAAGCGATGATTGTGAAGCACCTGCCCAGAGGTGGGAGTTATACTCGAGTTTAGGGCGTATAAACGCTTTATAAATTGTAGCCCGATCAGATGGGAAAAAATACTTCTTACATCGATACAGAAAACCTAAGCACTTAGCAGCATTTTTAGCGATCTCAAATATATGGTCGTTCCAACGGAGGTCGTCGTTGACACACATAACGAGTACTGAGAGCCTTTCGGTTTCTTCGATGTAAGTGCCATTCATGGACAATGGCATTGGGGGTATGTTTAGCTTTAACGACAGAAGACAGCATTGAGTTTTCGAAGCATTAAACTCCACACGATTCTTATTACCCCCTTTGACAATGCTGTATGAATCGGAGTTTAATGAGCTTGTCATACGGTACCGTTGCAATTGTACGTCCGAAGGCGAAGGACGTGAATTATCGAACGAATATGAAAAGCTGAGGGTAGAGTCCTCAGCAAAACAGTTAAGTGGATTAGAAGTAACAGACAGAAGATCATTTATAAAAATGAGGAAAAGAGTCGGAGACAGAACAGAGCCCTGGGGCGCACCAGCATTTATTTTATGGGAATCAGACTTGAATCCGTCCAATACAACTTGTATTGAACGGTCCAGAAGATAGCTTTTGACGGTCATGGAGAAGCTTTCGATCTTCGAGATATTCCTTAAGCTGACGGTTAATCAGTGTTTCCATGACCTTAGAAAGAAGGGATGTCAGTGCTATGGGTCGGTAGGAGGAGGGGGAGGATGGGTCACCTTTCTTAGGGACAGGCTGGACAAATGCTGTTTTCCATCTTCTAGGAAAGATTCCAGAAGAGTAGGAGCGATGGAAAAGCTTACGCAGTGGCTTTGCCAGTGTGGAAGAACACCTCTTCAGAAGAATCGGGGGTATACCATCCGGGCCAGCGGATTTGTGTATATCGAGATCTTTGAGAACTATTGCTACTGTACGAGTGCGGAAAAAAATCTGTCCCATGGAAAAATTTACATTCTCAAGTACAGGAGGGGCAACGTTGCTATGCGGCAGCGTGGAGCTGGCAGCGAAATGGGCGGCGAGCAAGTTTGCCTTCTCTGAAGAGTAAACAATTGCTTTGTTATTGTCGATGAGCGTTGGAACCGAAGATGTTGAGGAGTTTTTAATATTTTTTACAAATGACCAAAAATTTTTACTGCCTTTGGGACACTGCCGAATTTTTTGCCGTAATTTTTGGTCATGCAAAAATTTGGTTCTTTCAATAACGGAGTTGCATGAGTTCCTTGCTTGTTTGTGCTTTTTCCGATTTTCCTCTGTAGGGTTGGCTTTGTAGGATCGGAAACTTACTTCTTTGAGCCTGATAGCTTCTTTCTTGCCCAGCAACATCCGGTATACGCGTTGGCACATCGATCAGTTGGGTAAGGTGATGTAACCCGGCAAAGAGCTCGACATACCTTCCTTCGGGTGTTGTCTGGCCAGAATAGCGGAGCCAATTGGAATTGTCTACATTGAAATCGGCCGTAATAACGATTTCAGTGCGAGGACAAAGGGAAACAATTTTCGAGATGGAATCAGACAGTGCATCAAACTCATTACAAGTCGAATTACTGTCAAGATTTGGACTCCTGTAAATAAAACAATAATAAATGACATGCTTGCGGACAGTGAATTTGAGCCATAAGAAGTTAAGGTCCGTGTTGGAACATTGCCCATATTGGGGAAGGCTCTGGCAAGCAATATCATTCCTAACATAGACCACGAGGCCATGATGGGAAAAGAGTAATGGCACCAAGCTATACCCATGTAGAACAAATTCTGATAAATCAGTTTTTACTCCAACCTGAGTTTCACTTAATGCCAAAACAGCTGGCCTGTATTGAACAGTGTAGACGTACACGTGAAAGAAATTCTTTCTTAAACCATGAACATTAGAATACACGACACAAAAATCACTTACCATTTAAAAATACTTACACACAAAACACAACTCTGACTAAGTCGAACTGCACAGTGAAAATCCAATTCGCTCTTCACAGAAGAAGGAATGCATGGCGAGAATATCCATGCTCTATGATGCATTCCTTTCTATCGCAGTTGAATATGTAGACTTCGACAGCAGAAAATGCAACGTCAGTAATTGTGGGTTCCTGCTACATATGGTTGTTTGCACAAAGTTAAGCGAAGTCACGTTTCAAAAAGTCTTTCAAAACCACGTGGATTACGAAAAGGTAGGAAAAAGCATGCAAAAACTCCTTCAGCCTGATACCAAGCAATTTGACACTGATCACTTGAATGAGGAACTCACTGACCTCTTCTTTTCACCTTCACTAAAACGCATGCAGGGGAGATGCATGATTATGGCGATGACGAAAAAGGGGAAGGTCCGGCAGCCCCCAAGCACTACAAGATTTTCCCAGCCTAACACTATGTGGTATCTTCCTGCAATCAACTATAAATAAGTAAAGAACTACTGTACACGCCTTACTATTATTGTAAATACTATTTTAAATTTATTTTTAATTTTCTAGTAGTTTTTTTGAGGTTCTAGTATGTATTAATAGGAATTCAGAGTAGCATGATGACCAGGCGCAAAAATGGGGAAATAACATTAAAATAGGCTTTCAGTCAGCAGACCCCAACAACAAATCGAATGTATCTCAGTTAATATTAAGCTTAATTATTTGTTTCATCTACAACCTTTTAGGAAATGTTGTGTTCTTCAACTTTGTCATGCAATGTGTTCAATAAAATGTGATAAGTTTGAGGTATAAGTGAAAAACTGAAAATGTCAGACAGTTTTGATCCACCCTGCATAGATCAGCACAGGGTGTTCGAGGTCGTTAACCTTGGATAATATTCTTAATGCACCCCAAAGAACCCATTAAAGTTTCATTGACTTTGGATTACTTTCCAAATATAAATTACATAACTGCTGCCCTAATAATGCATTTACCAAATTTTGTAAAAAAAAATCACTTACATTTAAAAACAAAATTTAAAAAAAAATCCATCTACCCGTTATCAAAATATTGATTTTTGAAAAAAAAAATTAAGAAAATTATTAAAAATACAAAACAAAAGTTTTCGAAAATATTTTAAAATAAAATAACTTAGGCTATCAGCATCTTCCTGAATATCTATTTTGATTGAAATCGGATGACCAGTTTTCGAGAAAGACGAAGAAAAAAAAACGGTTCCATGGTACCTCCCGTACCACTTTTAGCCCACTATCTTGAATATTTTCTTTCACCAAAACATAACCTACACCTACAATAGTACACTGATTTTTTTTATTAAAAATTCTTGGAGCCGTTTCCGAGAAAAATAAGCTTTTACTTAACGGTTATATGACAGGTACCATTAATATTTGAGCTAAAAAACAAATTTAACAAAGTCCAAATTTGAAGACGATTGGCCAATGTTTAATATACATCGGACAGACGGACAGACAGACAGAATTTTGCCAGTAACTCAAATATGTTTCTCTAACATCGTTATGTCATGTCTGATTGTTTATTATTTATAAATAAATTTAGTTGATTATTATTTAACCTTTCTTTCTTCCATCAAAAATCATGTTGAGCGATCAAGCCTGTAATAGGGTCTATTATACTAGGCTCGATATTTAAGTTTTAAAACTTGATTAAAATAAGTAATAGTTATTTTCTGTTCCTTTAAAGTTTAAACTCAATCTCACTTGTTTACAGACGCCAAAAATCCAGACGACAAACTCCAAAAAAATCAGCAAGGGCGGAGAGCTTCGATGACGCCAGTCACTGCTTCGCCGGCAGATGTGTGTATACTTACTTCGTCGCCATCACCAGTTTCATCAATAGCAACATCCAATATATCAGCAATTACGACAAAACCGACAACTAGCCCAAAGCCCCCGGCAGTGGGGGCAGCAGTTATATCGTCATCCCAGGATCAATACCGCCAAGATATTTCTTCGCCGAGGAATCAGACAAAATTTGAATTCGCCGTGGAGGAACCTCATGACAGTAGATGCAGTATTGGCCTGAGGAACAATAACGACGCTGGTGGACGTTCGGCTGCTCTAGAGAGGGCTTATGTTCACGATGTATATGAAAATTGTGAAGAACCAGCGGGGGCAATTCGACCGAAGGTAGCACAGTTCTTAGGCGCTTTGGATGCTGGTTCAGTTGTTTGTGACGTAGGTTGTGGAAGTGGACGATATTTGACTCAATGTAACCCATCAATTTGTACAATTGGAATCGATCGATGTCATCGTCTGAGTAGGATGGCCCGTGAAAGGGGTGGGGAGGTAAGTTAATGTTTATCTTTAAAAAATAGATATAAAAATCAGTACCAACTTAAAAAAATTAAGAGCATCTAATTTTTTGTTAGAGCATCGCGTTTTCAAAACTGCAAAAGGAATTCTTTAATTGTATAGAGGGTATAGTTCTTCGTTTAAAGTACAGACATATGTATGTAGTCTTCAATAAATCCTGTTGAACAGCTTTAATATGTACGTATACCATCCGTGTAGAAGTTTTAATACAATGCATACAATAAATGCTCTATCGTTTATGGACAGGCAAAATAATCCTAGCAAAAACATTTTCATGTACAATGTTGCCAAGATGAAACCATATGACTCATACTGTCAAAAAGTTATCTATCTCATGTAGAGCCAAGCTTCTAACTCTACAAGGCCTAACTTCACAAACTCTACACATTAGTCAAAACATGTGTGTTTTACATGAAAATGTTTTTTGTAAGTTGCTTATGACAAAAGGTATATCTATTTGTTTGGAGTGTATTTCTTGCACATTTTTTAATTATTTATAATAAGGAGTCCCTACTCAATTTTCAGACCCCTAACGTCAAAATTTGCGGAAGTCTCATACAAACTTTCATTCACTAGTTTAATGGGTCGGGGGATAAAAGTTCCAAGTTTTAGAATTTTTGGTTGTTTGTGTACTAACACTTGCTTACATACCAAGTTTCAGATTTCTAGGACATTAGGAAGTAACGTAAGAATTTTGATGATCAAGTGACGATATCCGGTTTTGTTTTAGACAGCAACAAAATCTAAAGTATAAAATCTAAGCAATTAAGACTTTATCAGCCCTGTTAATAAAAAATGTTTATTCCACCTTTATTCCACGATATAACTTAATCATGGAATAAGACTTAAGCTACGGATTAAGATTTTCCATAAATGAAAAAAAAGTACGTGAAATAGTTAAGTGAAGTTTACCAAAAATCCTAAACTAAGCCATTTAGTTTACATTTTTTACAATTTTAAAACTTAAATTTTAACTACACATATCACAGAATATTTTTTTTAATTTATCTTAGTTAACTACCACATTTTTTTGGATTTTTTTGAAATTATGTAAATATAATAATTTTTAACATAAGCAATAAGTTTTCTCTTGCATACTACAAAGTTGTTTAAGTTTTTAATTTCTCTGTGTAGGCTGTTAAAGCCATGGAAACCCATATAATAAGTCGTTCTTTGACCTCTCGACGTTCTAGACCTTTCAATTCTGAGATTGTTGTTATTTCTTAGATTGTGCTCAAGTTCTTTATTAGTTCTAACATTTTCACATAAGTAACCCGGAAACATATTAATTTTAATTTTATAAGCAAATATCATGCACAACATATAAAGTCTTTGATTTATATTTAACCATTTAAGCATATTCAACATTAATCTTATTGGAGTGTATCTACTACATTTTAAAATTGATCGCATAGCCTTGTTGTAATTGCAATCTACCTTTATGACTTAGTGGACACATATAATAAAGTAGCACAGAAATCAAAATGAGGTTTAATCAATACATTATATAAATTCACCGCAGTACGCATAGATATATTTTTTCTTATTTTTTTTCAAAACTCCAACTTTTTTGGATATTTTCTTACATAAATAACTAACATGCTCATTAAAGTTAAGTTGTTCATCTAGTATAACACCAAGATATTTTAATTGTTTCACTTGCTCAATTTGTTCATTGTTTATACCTAAATAAATTAACATTAATGGACGAACTTACAGGATTAAATCTGAACAACATACATTTAGAACATTTAGAACCAGTCTATTCATTTTTAGCCAAGTATTTACTCTTTCTAGGTTTTGATTTAATTGTTCCATATAATCCGTAACACTTTTTTCAGAAGTGTACAGTAATCCGTCATCAGCAAACAGAATAAGTTTTGATGCATGAGAAATAACCACACTCCCAGTATTGTACCTATTACTACATTAATGTTGATTGGAGATGATATTTTACCTTTTATTGAAGTGCTTTGAGTCCTCCCTGCTATAAATGATTGGAACCATTTGAATTCGACTGATTTTCCGCCGTAGTACTTTAATTTGTTCAACAACATTTTTTCATGATTAACTGTTTCAAAGGCTCGTTTTAAGTCTATGAAAACAGCAACCACCACATTTGTTGTAGGTATCTATTTCCCTCCTCCAATCGTTCAATATAAAGTTCAAACTCGTTTCACATTAGTGATTTGCCCTAAACCCTGATTGGTAGCTATCCAGTAACTGCTGTCCTTCTAAATGTTCTTGAAGTTGTAAAACTACACATTTTTCAATTATTTTCTCATATAATGGCATCATATTTATTGGTCTAAAATCAAAACGAATTTTTCTTTTGAATTGGTTTCGACACTGCTAATATGCGTGCCATGTTTTGTTATTATTGCTGAGCACCGTTTGTCTATACAGATTAACTTTTCTTAATTGTTCTACTCTGAATTCATTACTAAACCACTCTGCGTTGTTATAAGGGATTTGTTTCTCTTTGACTATAGAGTCAACAACGTTATAGTTTTTCATGACATACGACTGGGGGATCTGTATATTGCACAAATATGTATCACAAGATAATTTTCATATTGCACTTTTAACATTAGGCACCAGTATTGCATACTAACTTGACATTTTTTTGTAAAATGACATTTAAAATTATTTTTAACATAAATAAAAACACCGCCAGTATAACTAGATTCACTTTGACAGCTAAAATCAAAGTAATATCCTTCTAGTAGGACATATTTTAGGTCATTAGGGTCGGTAACATGTGTTTCAGTTGCCACACTAAACGAATTTTTCTTTTTATTTTTAATCTTGTGTTGATTTTTGATAATTATATCATTTGATTCGTGATCACTTATTTTAAAGTTTTTACCCACTCTGGCACTCACTATTTCAGTGAACATAATCAATTAAAGTTTTCGAACGGCTTGTTATTCTCGTAAGCTCATTAATGATCATCTGCAAACTGTTATCATTTAAAATATTTGCAACCCTTCGCGTGTATCTATCTGTAACATCAAAGTCCATATTAATATCACCCATTATAATAAAGTTACCGCATTGGGATAGATATTCTATCCAGTTTTCAAGATCGTTACAGGAAATAGTTTTTCATGACATGCGACTGGGGGATCTGTATATTGCACAAATATGTATCACAAGATAATTTTCATATTGCACTTTTAACATTAGGCACCAGTATTGCATACTAACTTGACATTTTTTTGTAAAATGACATTTAAAATTATTTTTAACATAAATAAAAACACCGCCAGTATAACTAGATTCACTTTGACAGCTAAAAGCAAAGTAATATCCTTCTAGTAGGACATATTTTAGGTCATTAGGGTCGGTAACATGTGTTTCAGTTGCCACTAAAATATCAAAGTTTTAAGTCTTCACTAAGCTTTCTAATTCATCAAAATTGTTTGAAAGTCCATGAATATTCAAAAAAAGGCACCTTAAATTATCTAATTGCTAATAATCGGTTAGTTCATCTGCAATTTTCAGCTTTCGCTGGAAAACTGGACAATTTATA